>BSBM01000029.1:7047500-9447500 GCA_027924585.1 Larix kaempferi
AAGTATTCCCCACAATTATAGGAGATCTAATATTGGATTCTCCTTGATTACAGGAGTTTCCAATATCAGAGGAAGATTTATAGGAAGAGGTTACTATAAAATAATCATAACAACAACACCCTTTCCTATTTACACGAGATTTCTATTTACACGAGATTGAGGTTGATTGTTTCCAACAATGAGTTGTCCAAAGAGAGAGGGCTTGAGGAACAAGCAAATTTGGCTTCTCGAGGACCATCGTCTTCAGGGGATTGAGGATTCAAAGGAGGAGGGCAAGGCTCCCTCACAAAATGAAGAGGATCATTTGAAGGAAATACAAGAGAGAAATTGAGAGAGGAAACATGAGAAATCTTACTGAGGGGGATTGAAGAAGGTTGAGGAAGACCATCAACGAAGGAAGAGTCTTTTCATACATTCGACTCCTGGATATGATTCTTTTTTATGGAATATGGTTCCTTAATGCACTGGTCAAGGTACTACTAAGAATGAAATTGATGAGCACCATCGAAGGAGGGTTTTTTAACCCAAACTTTTTTAGATCCTTTTGAGTCCTTAGAGGGGTAGTTCGTTCGAAGATGCCCGACTTCATGACAACTTATACAACGAAATGGGCAGCTTCCAGTAGTCTAGCGCTTGAGTAAAGTTGCCATGCCCCCATTCTATTTCAACTTCCTCAAGCAAACCTTTGGATAGGTCTAATTCCACAAGGACTCTGGCCATTCTTTTATTAGGATAAAGCTTGAAATTGTCGTCTACTACAATGAATTTTCCCAAAAGCTTCACGGTTTTTTGGAGGACTTCTACAGACCAAAGCTCGAGAGGTAGTCCTGGCAATAGAACCCAAATATGTTGCACATCGAGGATTTCTCTTTGAGGAACAAGCTAGATGGTCCCCATAGCCACACTTGCTTCATAATTTTGTCCAGATCTTCAGAGGACCTGATGTCTAAGATAATCCAACCTTTCAGAAGAACATGGAATAAAGGGACATATCCAATAGTTACCATCCAGGCCAATTCTAGCCATAATGCTAGAGATTGAAATTTGACTTTTTTACCCATAAACTACCCAACTTAGGCTTTGGATGAGAGATCCACCACCTTATCCATCCCTACATCATGGACCAGTACCAGTTTGATCTTCCCTTCATGAGCTCGAAGACATTTGGAGGCTCGTTTAGACTTGTGCTAGTTTGAGGGAGGGGGTGGTCTTTAGGAGCAAGAAAGTTACAGTGAGGGTTTTTTGTGCAGAGATATTCATCTGGAGAGTCTCCCAACACGTCCAATTGTTCAATGTGGCAAGAGGTGTGAAGTACTGAAGGAGGTGAGCAGTCAGGTCAAGAAACACCATTTGTACTTTCGGTGTCCTTAAGGTTATGGACAACATAAAAAAATAGATTAACTCCATTTAAATAATTAATAATATTTTAATGTTATGAATAATAGAAAAGCAAAATTAACCCCATTCAAATAGTGAATAAAGTTTTAAGGTTATGAATAACAAAAAAAAGCAATGTTAATAATGTTTGTGTTTTGTCATTGTATTTATGTTCGTTAAACATTGTCGTCACTACATTTAGTATTTGAGATACTAAAGTCATTGTGACTTATTTTGTAGGCATACAAGTTTATCATGTATCATGTTTATTTGGACATTAGCAACTCTAAAAGTTTACGATGTATCACGTTTACTTTAACAGTAGCAACTCCAAAAAAAAATAGAAAATTCAAGAAGGTGGATGGACTTAACATGACAAAGTTCAATTTATTGGCAAGTTTGTTCTCTCGGCTCTATTTCTATCTACAGTGAAATTTAACATTTGTAAGGAGCTACTGTACACTATTATAATAAGGACTTCGATTATCTCTCTTGCTCTTTCACTTTACAATGGTATCAACTAGCCGCTCCTTTTATATATATAGTTTTTTCGAGAGTATGTTTATATACTTTCTGAAAGGAAACATTCAGCAAAGTTGTCAGTCAAATCTGCAGAGTTTGCTTCAAAATCTGGAGATTCAACAGATGTTCAAGCAAAATGCTCAACATAAACAGCTAAGCTTTCAGCAGAATCAACTGAGGTTTCAGCAATTGCATCAAAATAGTCATCAGAACTAGAAATCCCGTGGAGATCTTCTCCGGCAAACTCACCATACATCCCATGGAGATCTTGCATATTGCATGCACAAGAGTTATATCATTTTCTAGAATCTACAAAGCCAAAATCTTGCAGACACCATGGTATAGCGGTACAATATATAAATACATCATCTGTCTATTAATTTTTACTTTACATCATTGATTTTTAAATATGTATTTTGAGGATTACAATGGAAGGGAACGAAAGAACTGAAAATCAGCATGCAAGACTACGTTGTTTGACTGGAAATTTAGAGGAAAAAAACAGATCATTATGTGCCCAACAAGAATTAAAATCTTCATGGAGGTCATCCATGTACTGTTTGATCCATTTTGTGATGATCTCTATCTCTTTCGACTGCTATTCTCTGACCCAATTTGGATCTTCTTTAAATGAAAAATGGAGGTCTTGGCAATGGATTCCTACAGTACATAAAGCCGCAAAAATATGGGCACCAGAGTCTAATCCAATCCCATTTATATAGAAGACGATCTGGATATATATATATTTTACTTTACATGCATCTTGAATGTCTGGAATCGTGAATCATGGAAACAAATGTTGCTCAAATAAATTTAGGCAAGAACATGCAAAAGCATGAAAGGACATGAAAAAAAAGTTACATGTCATCGCAATAGCCATTTCACTGAAAGCTTTTGTATTTTGTTGGTTGGACAAAATAACTTAGGGTAACAAATATTGTTTTAACAAACGAGAGACAATAACATGCATTACATGTTAGAGATAATGTAGAAATGTAGGGCTGCATAGTAATGATTGGATTGTGTGTATCTCATAAGATTAGGAGATAGGTTTGAGATCCATGAATATAGGATCTGAGAACTTTGTTGAATATTATTTCACTATATATTGTACTCATTTCTCATTAATTAATTGAATTGGTATTTACCATTCCTGTGTGTGTACAAGCTTTTGGCTTTGCACTTCCTCCTCTCCGTTGTTAATTTGGTATCACAGCGCAGCATTGCTACACTACTGCGGGATGGGAGTCTGATAGGGCACGGTACTCTAGTACAGGGTACAACACTTTGGGCAATTGAGCACTACCGCGAGACGCAGGCCTACCCAGGCACGGTATCCCTGCACTACCGCGAGCCGATACTTTGTGAGGGCGCGGTAGTTCAGAAGCCGCTATTGAATTATTTGTTACCTGTAGTGGAGGAAGAGTCCACCTGAGGGAGAGGCCGTGAATCGTCAGATCGAAGGTATCATGTGTATGCATTACGCTGAGTAATCATGGGTCAAGAAAGAAAGCTCAAACAGTTCTGGAGAGAACTGAAACAACTCAGAAGAAAGAATAAAAAACAATATGGAGTGTCTCCAGTTGCAGCTAAAGAACCTTTGCTAAAGGATCAGAATGCAGAAATAGACCAGATCAATGGAGAATTTGAAGAAATAGATGCAATATTGAAAAGATTAATGTCTGTTCTGCCATCTTTCTCAGGTAAATTTTTTGAAATTTGGGCAATTAAAATGGAAGAATTGCTTGGTTCAATAGATCTATGGCAATATGTACAAGATGGCTTTGTTGATTCTCATGATAAGAGAAGAGGTGCACTAGCATTATATCTTATTCACTCATCGCTAGATGAAAGTACTTTGTCCTATATTTTATATGAATTTGGTGAAGTACACAATGCAAAAATGTTTTGGGATATTCTAGAAATGGAGTTTGGTGTGAAGAGCAGATATATGGATGAGTCACAGCCTAACAAACCTACAAAAGCAGAAGTTGGTGAACCTCACTATGTTGAATGCAACCCTTTAGTTGTTGCAGTACAATTTGAAACTGAAATTTAAAATGGACCGAGATATGATGAAGAAATTCTAACTGAACTTGAAAAGATTGCTATCAAGAATGAAATGAAATTTATTCTTGAAATGATGAATGGTGAAGAAGGTTCATTATCTGTTGAATGTAATGGGGATGTTAATGCTATAAATATTGTTGAAACACTGAACTCTAAGGTTGCAGTTGAAAGCAACCATGTTGATGCTGTAAGTGAAGAAGGGGACATCATTCATGTCTTGACTGCTGACCCATGAGCCAATGTTGCAGAATTCCACTGCACAGAATACAACTAATTGTAGACGAGCCTGGATGACAATTACTAATTTTGCAAAATGTGTTGAACCTGAAGGAAGATCCAGGATAGCAGAGGCCCAATCAAATAATAGAATGCACCTATACATCAATGTGTGAAGACTTCAAGCTCTCAAACTGGAAGAGCAGGAAATGGGAGAACATATAAACAAATATTATCTTACAGCAACTAAGGTCAAAATGAAGCAGAAAGAGGACTGTAGAGTTCAAGGCTTGGAACTCTAGATCGTTAATTTGCTTTGTTGATTTGTAAGCCTGAAATTACAGGCATATTTAGTATTGTGATCCATTTCTACATTAAGGAAGGATGTTAGAGATAATGTAGAAATGTAAGGCTGCATAATAATGATTGGATTGTGTGCATCTCATAAGATTAGGAGATAAGTTTGCAATCCATAAATATAGGATCTCAAAGCTTAGTTTGTTGAATATTATTTCACTATATATTGTACTCATTTCTCATTAATTAATTGAATTAGTATTTACCATCCCTGTATGTGTGTGAGCATTTGGCTTTGCACTTCCGCCTCTCCATTGTTAATTTTACATGTCATACTTGAGCGTAGGATAATGCTAATATGATGCTCATAATTTTATAGTTTAGTTATGTGATCCATAAAGTTTTCGATATATCCTCATGCAAGTTGACAATACAGTTCATTATCTTTGTATTTTCAAAACAATTTCCAGCGTTATTTTTGGATTTTTCAAAACATTTATTTAATCTTTTAAAAACAAGAGGGATATTGTTTTGGTGAAATTGCATATTTTTTAATGATTAAAGAAAAATACCAAAGTCTACCTCAAATGTCGTTAGAACGTGGTCTCTTGCATTAAGCATTTTTTATGCTTTGTTCCTTATTGTGAAGATCCTTAGTGTTTAGTGCCTACACTGGAATTTCGATTTATAATAATAAAGTTATATTTTTGTTATAGGTACGGGCATGCTCCTCTTTCAATGCTGTAATTTTTGGAGTTAGTGTAATTCCACACGATATTTTAGATAAGTTATCTAATTAGGTTAATTAGAATGAATAGAGTTTATTACCTACCTCACAATTATTTTTGAATAACCAAGTACCTTAAGACATTTTACACCTAAATAAAAGAGATATCTTTATTCCTATGGCCCAGGACAAGAATCTGCAGTCGGCCTTGATCACCAACGTTCTTTCACTTGGTCAACATGTACCCTTGCTTCTGCTCCCTCTACCCGCTTAGCCTTCGCCTAGACCTTTGCCGCCCTAGCCAACTTTACCTTGTATATACATCCATGGTTTAACTAAGGATTTTACAAGAGAATGGGACATGTTGTCTATGTAGAAAAGGGAATACACTTGAATGCATATATAAATTCCCTTGGAAGGTACAACATGAATCATCATTCTACATTGATGAAAAGGGTAAAAATACATATCACCCAGTACACAATGATGCTCGTATAAACATCCATAATCCGAGCATACTTCAAACATGGCGAGAATATTTGGATTGCCAACCAATGCTCTCACGTTACCCTATCTTGAAATACATAGCCAAATATGCTTCCAAATCAGAGACCTACTATCATATGCTGACTAGAATAACAACTACAAACACATAAAATTATATTGTTTATGTACACCTAACTTTCTCTCATTTTACAACATATTTAAGTTCTTCTTAGTGTTTCATTTCCCCCGCAGTTAGCCAGCCCAAGAATTTGACTCCGTGGTCGTGTTTACATTTCATAAGACTAAACCAAAAACTATATATTGAAATTAGTTATATTTATATTTTTAACTTTTCAATTATGATAATAATAACACCTAACAGTAACTCTATGAACCGTACGTATTCTTGAGAAATTGAACAGGTAATATAACTCTAATTCTCAAGCCATCAAATAACCATCCCAAACAAAACTAAATCATCAAATAACCATCCCAAACAAAACTAAATGTAGCAAACAAAATATACACTCTGAACCGTAACCGTACTCATAGGAGGCTGAACAGGTAATACAGCTAATATAACTACAGATTAAAATTTAAAAAACCGGATGAGAACGGATTTTGAACCCGACGTGATTTCAAACACAAAAATAAAACTATAAAAGAATACTTTCTTGAACCCGACGTGAATCGAACACGCAACCTTCTGATCTGGAGTCAGACGCGCTACCATTGCGCCACGGATCCCTGCTTGTTAAGATTGTTAACTCTAACCTTTGTATTTTATTGGATGAGGACAGAATTTGAACCTAACTTGAATTAAATTCTGCCCTTTCTATTTTATTCAGTGACCTCAATAAAACGATGCGGTGAGCATGGATCGAACACGCGACCTTCAGATCTTCAGTCTGACGCAGCCTCAAAATTTAGGATTATTTTCAAACACAAACAAAAGAATTGAAAATCCAGTCCGCAGCCTCAAAATTTAGGATTATTTTCAAACACAAACAAAGCCTCAAAATTTAGGATTATTTTCAAGCACAAACAAAGAATTGAAAATCCAGTTCTGAAATTACCTTGAAATAGGTGAAACAAGATTTGTGTTACCTGTTACTGTTGCAAGCAGGTCGCACACAAACCCAAAAAATGTATTTGTGCTGCGAAACAGAAATATGGAGATGCGGGGTATCGAACCCCGTACCTCTCGCATGCAAAGCGAGCGCTCTACCGTTTGAGCTACATCCCCAATTTACATTAGTTTAATCCGTCATTTGCTGAGTTCTAGCTGTATACTACTGCAAGCATCCTCGCTCCAAAAACACTTATCCATCCAAATTTTGGATTAACAAACTAACCGGAGAGGAGACGCAATGGAAACGTCGAATGTAACTCTATGAAATTAGGGTTTTTTCGTCATATGGTTCTTTAGATGATTTAATAAATTATTTAATTTTTAAGGTTATAATTTAGTTATTTAATTTTAAAGTTATGAGTAGCATAAATCGAATGAATACGGATACGAATACGATTCGATACAAAAAAAAATACGTAATGAAAATATCTGGTATGAATAAAATACGGAAGTAGTTTGCTTATATATAATATTTTTAATCAAATATTCACAAATATACCATGAATATACATAGACATTTACATAATAAAATTTAACATATATTTAAAAAACAAAAATATAAAGTCTCAACATCCTTGGATATGGAAGTGTGAGAGACACAACTACTTATTTATAGTTATTTTAATAAGTAAGGATGAAATTGGCTTCATCAAGTTGTAAAGTGTTAGGGGATTTGAGGGAAAAATATGGTGTCCGTGGAGGTTTTTCTAGGGTTTTTAGTGTTTTCTGCAGGAATTTCTGAGATCGATGGTTGATCAGACTTTTGTGTGGGCTTGCGGCAACTTGGAGTCAAGTTGATCTGCATGATCAGCCCAGTACCAACCAAGTATAAAAAACGTGGGAAGTATCGACTTACGTCGCAGCCTACCATTTGTTCTTTTCAACTTGATGTCTTGGTTTTTTCTTGTTTTGGATCCTTTTCCATTTTCAAGGTTTGTGTCCAGGTGAGCAGTTAGCGGACCTCCTTTTTAGCAGTCACCTCGTACTTTTTGTCATCTTGTGGCCAATTTGGTAGTTGGTGTCTACCTCCCTGTACTGGCAGCTGGAGGGGTGACCGGCAGGTGGCAGTGCTTTACTTTTTTGCTGGCCTCATCATGGTTAGGGTTCTCCCGGACTTGGGTCAGTCTTCCCATTTGGACCCTTCTCTATTGATTTTCACAAGTTGGTGGTCCTGCACCAGATAGGTCCAGGGTTAATAATCTTTGTGGCTCCAAGGCTAAACAGAGGCGTCTTCTTAAAACCTTTAAAGCTAGGGACTCGGTGTCCAGGTTTGATATTGATACAGACTACAATTTGGACCGAATTGCTCTTCTTGCGGAGCGAGCGCTTGTCGGGCGTCTGGAGTATACCTCAGCAAATAAGATGGATATAGTGGAATGGGTGAACAAGTTTTGGCTCCCGGTGACTGGTATGGCCCCGAGAATAAATCTCTTAATGAATCGTTGGATATTGTTTGTCTTCTCAGAGGCTGCACACATTAATAAAATTCTTTCGGGGTTTTGGGAGTTCAAGAAGGGCTCACTTTATCTCCAGCGATGGCGCATAAATTTTGACCCTCTCAAAGAAAAACAAGCCAAACGTCACCTGTGGATGTTAATCCCAGGCCCGCCTATTGAATTATGGACCGAAGAGGTCATAATTGGACTGGCAAACTCAGTGGGAAGATTTGTCAGGTTGGATAAACAAAATCTTTTTGGTATGGACAGGCATTATGCCAAGGTCATGGTTGAGTTGGACCTTCGTTCTGGCCTACCTGCAGAAGTGGAGATTGCTTAGAGTAGTAGGGTTTGGAGGCAAACCCTAGATTTTTTCAAGATTCCATTCAGATGCTTTTCCTGTCATTCTATTGGACATGTTCGTGCTAATTGCCCTCAGCTCTGGAAGCATTCTGTGGATTTTTCACCCTCTGAACAATCGTCTCCTAAAGTTGGCCAACATAGACATTCATCTGAGGTCTCGGGTAAGTTCGCATTTGGCTTTCTTGAACCCTATCCTGATTTAACTTTTGCAGAAATTACTTTTTTAGAAAAATCGGAAAATGTGCTTTCATCTAGAATTTCTAAGGGTGAAATTAGGATGCGTCATGACCTGGTTACGGGTCTTTTGTTGGAGAAACATGAGCTTGATTCCCCTAACCCTCTGATAAATCGCAATTTGATTGATGAACTAGAATCTGTAGATACAGGTTTTGATTCTGCTCCTCTTGGCCCTCCTTGTCCTGCCGTTGGTTCCGACCCAACAAATCCTATCATTATTCAACCTTCTTCTGTGGGGGGTTTGGGCAAATTTGTTTCATCTATATCTGACTCTGATGCCATTCCTTCATATCCTTCCCTTATTCCTGTCGAGAAGCCTAGGGAGTGTGTTGTCGAAGGGGGTTTGGATGAAGTATTGCCATTAGGGTTTGTTGGTGGGGCAGACTCTAAAATTCCTAATTTTCGCTGGGAAAATGTTGTGATTCCTCCCTCAGGCTCTGAATCTTCTATCATTCCATCAATCAACCCATTTGTTTCCTTCTCTCCGCCTGACTATTCCATTTTAAGAGATAGTGGATATTTTCTATTGGAGAAGGGGGAGGAATTTCCACCCTTACCTACTTTCACTAAAAACCCGGATTCAAACTCTCAGGCAAAGCCTTTCAGTGCTCTTTCTTTCTAGAATGTCACTATTCGCAGGGGCAAGAAAAAAAGAATGTGGATAACGCTGCGATTTCGGGATTAGATTCATTCATTCCTGTATCGAAAAGATTGGAAGAGGCTGTAGATGGTATTGACTCGAACTCTTTGGGGCTTAGAGCATCGTCCCTCAAGTTGGGTGGTTGCTAATGTCGATTTTGTCCCTCAACTTGCGTGGATTGGGTAAGGGCTCGGGCCTTATCCAATCTAATCAAAGCTACTAGTCCTGTTATTGCTCTGTTCCAAGAAACTATGTGTGATGCTTCAATTTCTATCTCTAAGCTTGGTAAATTTCTGCCAACTTGGGAAATTACTGCTGTTAATTCTAGTAGAATGTCAGGGGGTCTTGCAGTTGCTTGGAATCCTGCATTATTTGCTTTCAAAGCCTTTGTAACTCCTTGGGGCATTTTGCTTAAAGGAACTTTTCACGGATTGCATCAAAACATTTCCATACTAAACTGCTATGCTCCATACAGAGAGAGACTGAACTTTTGGGAGTCTCTTCGGGGATCTGGTCTTCTGAATTTAGATGACTTAATCATTGGAGGAGATTTAAATTTCACCTGCAATACTGCTAAGATTTGGGGGCCCGCGACCAAGCTGGATGATCTGGCAGGCTTCTTTTCCAATTTTATAGCAGAAGCAGACTTGGTTGATGTTCTTCCTCATAAGCTTTTGCCTACCTGGACAAACAGTATATTTGGTATTGATGGCATTCATAAACGGTTAGATCATTTTCTTGTGAAGACAAAACTGCTAGGGCTCTTTCAAAAACATCGCTCTTGGGTGTTTGATTCCAAATTTTCTGACCACTGGCCTATTATTCTCCGGTTGGAGGATTTTGGTCACTTGTTCTCTTTTCCTTTCAAATTTAACAGTGATTGGTTAAGTGATGAGATATTCTGCAGATTTGTAAGATCTTTTTGGCAAAATTGTGAAGACCTTGATTCAAATCTAGTGACAAACTTCTGTATTAAGTTAAAATCCTTAAAAGAGGCTGTAACTATTTGGATCAAGGACCGGAAAAAAGAAGATAAGTTGGAATTAGATCAGCTTGAACTGAAAATTCAAGAAGATTTGGTTGAAAATTCTTCTAGCTCAGTAAATGTTGATACATTTGAAGAGATGAGATGCTATGAACAGAAAAAGGAAAAGTTGCTATTGCAAGAAGAAAATGAATGGCAGCTTAAAAGTTGAGCTATTTGGATCTCCCAAGGAGATAAAAATACGAAGTTTTTTCATTCATTTGCTTCAGCAAGAAGGAATTTTAAATTATTTGGGAAATTCAAGATGATCAGGGGCAAAACATTTATGGTATTGATCAGATAAAGCTGGAAGCTGCATCTTTTTTTGGCAATATTTATAGGGATTCTGGTGACTGCAATATAGTTGATCAAATCAAAGTAGCAAGGATTTATCCAAGATTCTTTAATGAATAAGAGGCTGACTGTCTACAGCAAGAAGTTTCTCTAGAGGAGATTGAGAACACTCTGAAATCCTTTGCAAAGGAGAAAATCCCAGGACCGGATGGTTGGCCGGTGGAGCTATATCTACATTTCTTTGATATTTTGGGGCAGGAGCTCAAAGATATGGTGAACTATTCTAGAGAAAATGGTTTTATATCAGGGGCCCTAAATTCTACTTTTGTCACTCTTATCCCTAAAAAAAATAAGCCTCTGGTTTTTGGGGACTATCGTTCGATTGCCTTATGCAATTTGTTATATAAGATCATCTCTAAGATTCTTGCTAATGTCGATTTTGTCCCTCAACTTGCGTGGATTGGGTAAGGGCTCGGGCCTTATCCAATCTAATCAAAGCTACTAGTCCTGTTATTGCTCTGTTCCAAGAAACTATGTGTGATGCTTCAATTTCTATCTCTAAGCTTGGTAAATTTCTGCCAACTTGGGAAATTACTGCTGTTAATTCTAGTAGAATGTCAGGGGGTCTTGCAGTTGCTTGGAATCCTGCATTATTTGCTTTCAAAGCCTTTGTAACTCCTTGGGGCATTTTGCTTAAAGGAACTTTTCACGGATTGCATCAAAACATTTCCATACTAAACTGCTATGCTCCATACAGAGAGAGACTGAACTTTTGGGAGTCTCTTCGGGGATCTGGTCTTCTGAATTTAGATGACTTAATCATTGGAGGAGATTTAAATTTCACCTGCAATACTGCTAAGATTTGGGGGCCCGCGACCAAGCTGGATGATCTGGCAGGCTTCTTTTCCAATTTTATAGCAGAAGCAGACTTGGTTGATGTTCTTCCTCATAAGCTTTTGCCTACCTGGACAAACAGTATATTTGGTATTGATGGCATTCATAAACGGTTAGATCATTTTCTTGTGAAGACAAAACTGCTAGGGCTCTTTCAAAAACATCGCTCTTGGGTGTTTGATTCCAAATTTTCTGACCACTGGCCTATTATTCTCCGGTTGGAGGATTTTGGTCACTTGTTCTCTTTTCCTTTCAAATTTAACAGTGATTGGTTAAGTGATGAGATATTCTGCAGATTTGTAAGATCTTTTTGGCAAAATTGTGAAGACCTTGATTCAAATCTAGTGACAAACTTCTGTATTAAGTTAAAATCCTTAAAAGAGGCTGTAACTATTTGGATCAAGGACCGGAAAAAAGAAGATAAGTTGGAATTAGATCAGCTTGAACTGAAAATTCAAGAAGATTTGGTTGAAAATTCTTCTAGCTCAGTAAATGTTGATACATTTGAAGAGATGAGATGCTATGAACAGAAAAAGGAAAAGTTGCTATTGCAAGAAGAAAATGAATGGCAGCTTAAAAGTTGAGCTATTTGGATCTCCCAAGGAGATAAAAATACGAAGTTTTTTCATTCATTTGCTTCAGCAAGAAGGAATTTTAAATTATTTGGGAAATTCAAGATGATCAGGGGCAAAACATTTATGGTATTGATCAGATAAAGCTGGAAGCTGCATCTTTTTTTGGCAATATTTATAGGGATTCTGGTGACTGCAATATAGTTGATCAAATCAAAGTAGCAAGGATTTATCCAAGATTCTTTAATGAATAAGAGGCTGACTGTCTACAGCAAGAAGTTTCTCTAGAGGAGATTGAGAACACTCTGAAATCCTTTGCAAAGGAGAAAATCCCAGGACCGGATGGTTGGCCGGTGGAGCTATATCTACATTTCTTTGATATTTTGGGGCAGGAGCTCAAAGATATGGTGAACTATTCTAGAGAAAATGGTTTTATATCAGGGGCCCTAAATTCTACTTTTGTCACTCTTATCCCTAAAAAAAATAAGCCTCTGGTTTTTGGGGACTATCGTTCGATTGCCTTATGCAATTTGTTATATAAGATCATCTCTAAGATTCTTGCTAATGTCGATTTTGTCCCTCAACTTGCGTGGATTGGGTAAGGGCTCGGGCCTTATCCAATCTAATCAAAGCTACTAGTCCTGTTATTGCTCTGTTCCAAGAAACTATGTGTGATGCTTCAATTTCTATCTCTAAGCTTGGTAAATTTCTGCCAACTTGGGAAATTACTGCTGTTAATTCTAGTAGAATGTCAGGGGGTCTTGCAGTTGCTTGGAATCCTGCATTATTTGCTTTCAAAGCCTTTGTAACTCCTTGGGGCATTTTGCTTAAAGGAACTTTTCACGGATTGCATCAAAACATTTCCATACTAAACTGCTATGCTCCATACAGAGAGAGACTGAACTTTTGGGAGTCTCTTCGGGGATCTGGTCTTCTGAATTTAGATGACTTAATCATTGGAGGAGATTTAAATTTCACCTGCAATACTGCTAAGATTTGGGGGCCCGCGACCAAGCTGGATGATCTGGCAGGCTTCTTTTCCAATTTTATAGCAGAAGCAGACTTGGTTGATGTTCTTCCTCATAAGCTTTTGCCTACCTGGACAAACAGTATATTTGGTATTGATGGCATTCATAAACGGTTAGATCATTTTCTTGTGAAGACAAAACTGCTAGGGCTCTTTCAAAAACATCGCTCTTGGGTGTTTGATTCCAAATTTTCTGACCACTGGCCTATTATTCTCCGGTTGGAGGATTTTGGTCACTTGTTCTCTTTTCCTTTCAAATTTAACAGTGATTGGTTAAGTGATGAGATATTCTGCAGATTTGTAAGATCTTTTTGGCAAAATTGTGAAGACCTTGATTCAAATCTAGTGACAAACTTCTGTATTAAGTTAAAATCCTTAAAAGAGGCTGTAACTATTTGGATCAAGGACCGGAAAAAAGAAGATAAGTTGGAATTAGATCAGCTTGAACTGAAAATTCAAGAAGATTTGGTTGAAAATTCTTCTAGCTCAGTAAATGTTGATACATTTGAAGAGATGAGATGCTATGAACAGAAAAAGGAAAAGTTGCTATTGCAAGAAGAAAATGAATGGCAGCTTAAAAGTTGAGCTATTTGGATCTCCCAAGGAGATAAAAATACGAAGTTTTTTCATTCATTTGCTTCAGCAAGAAGGAATTTTAAATTATTTGGGAAATTCAAGATGATCAGGGGCAAAACATTTATGGTATTGATCAGATAAAGCTGGAAGCTGCATCTTTTTTTGGCAATATTTATAGGGATTCTGGTGACTGCAATATAGTTGATCAAATCAAAGTAGCAAGGATTTATCCAAGATTCTTTAATGAATAAGAGGCTGACTGTCTATAGCAAGAAGTTTCTCTAGAGGAGATTGAGAACACTCTGAAATCCTTTGCAAAGGAGAAAATCCCAGGACCGGATGGTTGGCCGGTGGAGCTATATCTACATTTCTTTGATATTTTGGGGCAGGAGCTCAAAGATATGGTGAACTATTCTAGAGAAAATGGTTTTATATCAGGGGCCCTAAATTCTACTTTTGTCACTCTTATCCCTAAAAAAAATAAGCCTCTGGTTTTTGGGGACTATCGTTCGATTGCCTTATGCAATTTGTTATATAAGATCATCTCTAAGATTCTTGCTGATAGGATGAAGAAGGTTCTCTCAGATCACATTTTGGCTGAGCAATTTGGTTTTTTGGCAGGGAGACAAATCCACGATGCCATAGGGATTTCTCAGGAGTTGATCCATAGTATTAAGATTAAAAAGAAGAAGGCTTTGATTCTCAAAATGGATTTAGAAAAATCATATGACAGAGTCAATTGGTCTTTCCTGCATTTGATTCTCATCAAAATTGGGGTCCCTCCGTTAGTCATAAAATGGATAATGGCCTGTATTACTTCGATGAATATGGCAGTGTTGGTTAATGGATCCCCATCCGATTTTTTTAGTTGTTCACGTAGGATAAGACAAGGGTGTCCTCTATCACCACTTCTCTTCATATTGGTCATGGATGGATTCAGTAGATTAATTAAACAAGCACAGGACAAAGGTTTGATTAAAATCATCAGATTGAACAAGGATTGTGTGATCACACACATAGTATTTCAGATGATGTCTTGGTGGCAGGTTTGAGCACTGTGGAAGAATGGAATCAGTACAGTGAACATTTCCAGACATTTTGTAATGCCTCAGGTATGAAGATCAGCTCTGTTAAGTCCAATTTTTATCATTTCAATATGAGTGAAGATCTCTTAAATGGCATCACGGCTCTGCTTCCCTACAATTGCTGCGCGTTGGATCATGGTTTTAAATATTTGGGCTATAATTTAAAACCCAATAACTATCTTAGTAAGGATTGGTTCTGGTTGTTAAGAAAAGTTGAAGCTCGAATTGCTCATTGGTCATATAGATTTTTATTTGTGGGTGGCAAACTCATCTTGGTCAAATCAGTCCTTACGAGCATACCTGTATATTGGTTTTCGCTTCTTGAAGTTCCTTCTTTCATTATAAAAGCTATAAAGAAATGTATCTTTAACATTCTGTGGATAGGTTCTGCTGGAAGTGCTAAAATTCATATGGTTGCAGCTGATACTCTCTCGAGACCTTACAAATTTGGGAGTTGGGGCATCAAAGATTTAGAGAGCTTCAATTCTGCCCTCAGATTAAAGAATTTGTGGAGGGTTATCTTTGGAAATTCTCTCTGGTCCAGAGTAATTCATAGAAAATATATTAAACAGGATGCTCACATCTGGATTAGAAACCCAAAATTGGAAAATTGGAACTTCTCTCCCATTTGGAGGGGCTTTATGAAAATCTTTAAATGGATAAAATCTGACTTAGGCTGGCAGGTGGGATCTAGAGAGAAGATCCATGTAGGCGTGGACCCCATCATTGGGATGCAAGAACCCTGTCTGCTTCTGGATATCATCCCTCGATATCTACAGGTCATTGGCATGAATACTTTGAACAAAATCTATAGGAGCAGAGCTGGTCACGTTGGGACAGAATCGTGGTTATCAGTGAGAGAGCTTGGTTTTTCTGACTATTTGGATCGGATTTGGGACTCTTATATAAAAAATATAGCATCATCTAGAGTCAAAATCAAGCAAGATAGTGATCAATTAGTTTGGGAAGGGAATGCCTCCTCTGGTATTGTCACAGCAAATACAGCTTACAATAGAATCATTCAAGAAAAACTTATCCTCCCACCAGATTGGTGGTACAAGATATTATGGAAATGGCCCATTCCACTAAAGTTAAAATGCTTCTTATGGTTAGCCCTTCACGACAAGTTGAAGACTTGGGATAATTTGATCAAGCAGGGTTGGATTGGACCCAGCATATGTGTTCTTTGTCTCAATGTAGAAGAAACATCTTAGCATATATTAGTCAATTGTATATTCACACAGAAAATATGGGAGTTTGTTGCTGCAAAATTGAACTTCTCATTCCAGTGGGATGTTGGTGCTTTCAACATATGCCTCTTATCATGGTTCAAGAAAAGCAAGTTATTTTTTACAGTTGCCATTTACATTTCCTGGGCTGTATGGTACACAAGAAACTGTGTAGTCTTCCAAAATGTGACTCCTGAAATAATGAAGTGTAGCATGACGGTTTCGAAAATGTTTTCAACATATAAAGCTGATGTTCAAAGTCAGAAGATAGACGTCAAGGTTAGTCACTTTACTCTCAAAGTAGACCAGCCAGTCTTGTTCTTTGATGGTGTTGCCCAAAATGGGTTATGTGCTGTGGGTGGTGTGCTATATCTGAATGAGTCCCATTATTTCATAGTTAGATTGAATTGTGGTGCTGGAAGTAATATGAAAGCTGAGCTTATGGCACTTTGGTGTGTGCTGAGAGTGGCAAATATCTTTGGTTTGGTTAACATCAAAGTTTATGGTGATTCCCGGGTTACAATTAAGTGGGTGGATGGTAAGTTCAAATTAAACATTACATCCTTGAGACATTGGTGTCTTCATACTCATCATGAAACTGCTCAACTACAGAATATCAGCTTTGAACATATATAGAGAGCTCACAACTCTTTGGCGGATAAATTATCTAAACAGGCCTTGGCTGGATTGGAAGGTCAGCTTATATGGGATGAGTGGTGGGACCATTCCATTTTAGACAGTGGTGATATATATTTCTATGACTAAGGTTTGCAAGGTCTATTTTTTCAGGTGGCTGAAATATGGATACCCTGTAATCTTTGTTGTTTCAGCTTTTTGTAGTTTTGGAAATTTTGGAAATTTTGTAATTCTGGGATGTAGTGAGTTCTTGGGGAATTTGAACAGCTGTATGTTCACTAGACTATGGCATTATCAGTTGATTGATCTGGATATCGATCATCGATCATCTTTGTACTATTTGATTCTAATGAATATCAATAGTAGTTTTTTTCGCTGGAAAAAAAAAAAAAGTAAGCATGAAATTGAATGATATTTTTGTTTTATAGTGTTTACATAATTAATGTTTTTTTTTTCTTTCTTTAAATTGGTTTTCAAAATTTATTTCTCCACTAATAATCCTATCCGTATTACACCTACACCGAATATTCGACGAATTCGAATTTATTCCGAATTTCCGTATAGGAAGTACCAATACGGCCGAATTATGCTACTATGAAATTTCACATAGTAATTTCACTAAGTTTTAAAAATATATATATATCTTACTCCTTTATTAATTGTTTATGTGTTAAACAGTTTAATATGCCCATAGGCTAGTTAAATTCTCATTTTTGTTTCTCAAAGGATTAGTTTAGTCATAGGGACTTTGTTATGTGTTATAACGGAATTGCACACTCACATTATTACAACGCAACAACCTACTATATCTTTGCATAAAAACATGGAAATTAAATTTATATATGAATCTTAAAAATAAATAATATTACAAGAGTAAGAATACATATATCTTAGTTTTTATAATTAATGTGTTTATTGTATTTAATTATTTATTTTATATAGAGCCCACGGTTAGGCCAAGTTATTAGGACTAATCATTAATTCTCTCGTTTTCGGTCGAAATCTCTCAACTTATTTTGTGTCATTGGAGATTTACATGTGGTCTATGGTTTCTACTAACAACTCAATGGACATGAACATGTCCATCAGGTGCAAATTTGCTCAATTACCAATTCATTGTCATGTCCCCAAATTTTTCATTGGATCACAATGGCCTAAGCCACTTGGCCATGTTCATGATAGTTTGTCAAATTGGTGCTAAGGGTCAAATAATTTCCAAGCACGATGTCGAAGTTAGTAATAATGAAAAATTAGATCCAAATGGACAAGGTGGTTCACATGAAGAGCAACTCCCCAACTCAAATTTTGTAATATCCCCATCCAAATAAATTAGCACGGAGGGAAAAATTCCACTAACCTACTAATTCTCTAGGTTGGGGTGGAAGCATAAAAATTGGAATAAGGGAGCTAAAAGAACCAAAATGACCTTAGACTTACAAATTCACATTAAATGGGCCAAATAAACAATAATAAAGAGGAAAATGAAGTGGCATTGGATTATGAGGGAACATAAGAGGGTGTGGGGCCCACATGTGGCAAGATTCCCCACTACACTTGGCATCATCCTCTCATCAATTTGAGTCCAAGATGGAGGGTAACATACTTGGGGGAGATAAATATGCAATATTCATGGCAAGAATCTATGAAGGTAGAATTGGAGTGGAAGAGTACCTCCCAAGGAAGAGGAAGAGCCATTGTCACACTTGTAGCTAGATTCCATGGCATCTATGACAACAATGATGAAGGAATCTGTGACAAATCTGACAAATTCAAACCCAATTGAATAACTGTGACACATCTGACATATCAGGGCTAAAAATAACCACCAAGAGGGCGCATAGAGGGAGTTATGGTCATCCAAGGTTCCCAATTCGAATTGGGGAAAGAGGAATGCAAGGAAGAAGTGGACAAGTGTCTCATGAGAGAATCTATCACTAATTCAACTTGAGTGAAGGCTCTTGGAGGGAATTAGATCTCTTGAGTTAAATTGAGGTTAATAAAAGAGGAGGATGAGGAAGGAGAGCATCATTTTGGATCATTTTTGTTTTGCACTCTTGGAGAGCTTAGATTGTCCTTGCACGGTGGATGTTTGTCCTCCCTGCCATTGAACCAAATTTGAAGGTGAAAGATCCTTGTCCAATTTGGTTGGAGGAGAGGCCATTCAAACCTCTTATATGATCTTAATGAAGGTGTTTTGATGTAGGTTCGAGTCCCCCTTTAGGTTGAGTTCATCTATTATCTCTTTCTCCACTATCTCTTCTCTCAATCTTCTCTCAATGTCCATGATGTAGTATTGATGGCGCACTCATAGTTGTGTAGACTTTGTGGAGGATAATTTTGTGACTCCATGGTTATTTTATGTGATGTATAT
The DNA here is from genome assembly GCA_027924585.1 of Larix kaempferi. NCBI lineage: Eukaryota > Viridiplantae > Streptophyta > Pinopsida > Pinales > Pinaceae > Larix > Larix kaempferi. Next base: position 7,066,712 of record BSBM01000029.1, read on the forward strand.
CACTGTAATGAGCTGCATATTGGAGCCATATCTCAAAATTCCATGTCTTTCATGTAAACTTTCCAAGTAATATTTTGATTCGAGCTAGTTTTCCTCTTTATCTTCACATGGAGTTTTTGGAGTGATTTTGTATCCATTTTACATCAAAAAAAATTCTGAGTTTTTGGCTGATGTTTCGAGTTGTATATGATGTAATATTGATGACCAAATATTATGTGAAGATCCTTTGAGTTTTTATTAAATATTGTGCAACAAATGTCATGTCCCTTGTTAACAATTTTCTCACAATTTCTATGTCTCACTATATGTTGTTTTATGGGAGTTAAAGTAGATCCTAAAACCTAAGTTAATGCTACATTTTGGTTTCCCTTGATGTCCTCTATCAAAAAAAAGTATCTGTTCATAAAATAGGGAAGTTCGTACAGGGTTTGGAAAGCCCAAAAGATCATAGACTAGTGGGGTTTTTAACCATAGGATTCACCTAGTATTTTTCACCTTCCTTCCTCCTTGAGAAATGAAAACCCTGAATCTTTATAATAAATGTCTAAGTGTCTCAGAGCTTTTTGGGTGTATTTACTGTCTTAAGGAATCACCCAATATTTAATTATCGACCAGGGTTGGTAATATTAGAGTTGTGGCACAGTATATGCTGAGGTAGAATGGCACCTCAGGTTTCGGCTCGATAGACCTTAGAAACCTAACTAAACCAACAGATCAGAATAGTATCAATCTATACTACTCTACTCCATGGACAATAACTGAAAAGATGAAAACAACAGTATTATTCTAGGAAGCAAGACTTAATAAAAAACAGAACTACTTTGATGAAATTGAAAGCTACCGATTAATAATTCAAACTCTAATCTAGGAATTAGAAACAACTGTAAATGAGTTTAGGAACCTATTTATGAAATGATTCAATTAACAACTAACTATGGAAACAATAAACTATATTAACTTAAAGAAGACTTCTTAATGAATTCAAAAACTATTCATACATTCTCCTAAACTAAACTACCTAATTCCATTCTCCTTGAGTATTATGAGGAAATGTATCAAATGTAATAGGAACGGGAAAGAATGTATCAAAATGACTTTCAAATGTGACAAGGAAACAAAACGGAAGCAAATCTAGTTTAACTTCTACAAATAAATGCAAACTAAAGAGTGTCCAATTACAACTAACTTTGAACATTATAATCTATTTCCTATCCATAAGCAAATGACATAGGACAAAGGTAATCTAGAAGCAAGTAGAAAACTTAATAAATATATTTACTTGAAAATGAATTTAATTTAGAAGCAAGTAGAAAAATTGATAAAGATATTTTATTTCTGAACCAAATCTTATTCTATGAACATCTTCATTAACTATGTGAATGGGAAAACTAATCCTATGCTTAAACGAAGGAACTATCAAAACTAAGATACTTTGGAGAATGAAATTACTAAGTCTAATCCGGAATCAATCTTAAGAAACATGAAATAAACTAAACTAAGAATGAAACTAATAAATTCTAGAACCGTAAAATATTAATGAATCAGATATAAAAGAAAAACATACTTTGAAAAGCAACTAAATCGAAGTTAAGAAAATGGAACGAGAACTAAGAATGATGATGAAACTTAATTAAAACTCATGTATAAATGCTAATCAATTACAAGCAAGATTACAATTTGAAAACCTAAGAAATTGAATTCTAAGCAATCATAAAAACAATGCAGAAAATATTAAAGTCTATATGACAATCCGGATGACAATCTAAAAGACAGTCCGAATGACAGTTCGGATGAAGGAAAACGATATAATCTAAGGAAAGAAGCAGACTGGATGATCTTAATTCCAGTTGGTTGATGCATATGAACCTACAGTGCAAGGAAAGAAATAAATAGACTGTTTAAAGTTTGAATGACAAGAAGAAACCTATACTAATCATTATCTAAGGGAATGAACTATTTCTATGGCATAATAAAACAAGGCTGAAATGTAAATGGAACTAATCTACAGCTACAGGAAAAATTAGCAAAACTAATTCTAACTATGAACTAAACTCTGAAACAGTAACTAATTATCTTTATCTAGTTGAAAATGACAAGACTGAAAGCAAACTTAAAGAACTATGCATGACCGGTCATTTAACTTCTAAGAATATAAATTACATTAGCAGCAAGATATAAATTACAGGAAATAAAGAACTGTCATGTGTAGGAAACAAGTTAAATACTAGAAATGAAAACTATATACTTGCATAAAAGAAATGCAGAATATATACAATAAAACCTCTGGTTGTTGAGGGGCCCTTCTCAGCAATTAGAGATTGAAGCTTAGCTCAAGTAATTCACCAACAACAGAACATCAACAGCTAGAATATGAAACTTCCATTAACTGATAAAAATTACACAGCGTCTATACAAATTACTACTATCGTCTATGTGTGCTATGATATATATACATGCTGCGTTTCTTCATAGGAAAAGTCTTTCTATATATTTTACAACAAGGGAGAAGGTCGACATAGTCGACATCTCTAAAAATAGAGGTCTTAATGGATGTAGAACAGCTGTAGGGTGGTTTACGATAGCGCACAGACGTCTTCCTGAGTCCACGGGCGTTGATCTTCCTTGACGCAAGCAGCTGTGCGTTGGTTATCCTTGACGTGGGAAGGTGATGCGGTACGAGCTAGGAGGACGAGAGAGTGGATATTCTAGAATGGAGGCTCACAAACCATGAGGGCCATGTCCTTAACATAACCCACATCATCATTTTTAACAAAGAACCCACATCATCGTCCACTCCATCTTCTAGTAATTCTTTGTTCTTTGTTTTTGGATTTTTAACTGTGCTATTTCTTAGGTTAATCTATACACAGTCTGACGGAGTGGAGTAGATGCTTCTGCAAAAGACTCGAGGTCTTTTTGAGGGCTCGATCCCTTTAGAAATGGCTCAGGATCAGCAGATGTAGTGTGTTCCTCAAGAGCCTTATCCTCAATGTGTGTAGGGGCAGGTTCCAAGACATGATCTTCAAGCAAACGTGCAAATATATTGGCTAACGCAAGAAGGGGTGATTCAAGGGCAGCGTTGTCCGTCTGGTCATCAAGACTGTCTGAATGCATTGGTTGAATGACAAACTGATCGATAGACTAGACGACGGTCTGGTCGACAAACTGGTCACGATTGGCTTTTCTTGACTTTGTGGGTATTGGTGAAAAGAATGGGGGTTTCATCGTTGTGTCCTCGTGGACAAGCTTAGGAGAGGATGAGTGAACAAGGTGCATTTATCCCGAGGCACCCTCACTAAATCGTACAGACTTGGCATCCCTTTTTGCTTGTGCAGAGGTTTGAATGGGCTCATCTACACGGTTTTGAAATCGGTGACGCTTGCGAGAGGCAGAGGATTTAACAAGGGGTTTCTTGACTAGATGGGGATTTAGTGTTTCAAACACAAAGCTATCCCACGTTTGCCCCTTTTCTTTCAACTGGTGGGTGATCAGTATTTTTATGAGACAGTAATGGTATAAATTACCAGCAGGGTTAACTACATTTTTCCTAACCTAGCTAGACATTTTTTCTAGGCTCTTTAGAAAATAAAATGGGAAATTTAGGGCCTAATTATTAACGAAATGTGCCAATAATCGGAAATGGAAGGATTTGAAAATGGTGTACTTACCTTCACAGGTGATCAACCGGATGAGAACAGTTAAGGGCTCGAGATATTCAGGCTTAACCCACTCCCGACAGAACCTTTTGTGCTTGTAATGTGTTGGTATTCGGCTTTGAGAGAAAATTCATGATCTGTATGTGGAAGGAAAAGGTGTTTGTGTCAACGGGGACCCTCCCTGGGAAGTTTCGTGGCCAATGCAATGGACTCTTCTGTTACAGGAAAGGTGAGATGGCCAACCTTAGTTGTTTTGCCATCGAACCCCTTAGCAAAAAGGAGTGAAATCTCGTCATCGTGGCCGTCGAGAAGATGGAGGAATGGACCCCAACCTACTTGAATAAATACTTCACGTCATGCCTTGAATTCATGAATGCGGAGCAAGTCCTGGTAGCTTCCATGCTCGTAACGGAATGGCATTGTTGAACAGAGGACGAGGGATGCAAATGGATACAGGTGATGCAAGAAATTGCAAGAGACGCGGCCTGATGGAATCCAGAAAGATAAAGGAAAGTAGAATGAAGCAGAATTCACGCAGATGTTGGTTTAAATCGCAATCTATTCGAACAGTTAAATGATCGTGAGCAGGGATTCAGCATGCTCGAACGATCATGTCATTATGCAAAAATATTTGAGTCATGTGCCATCATGAAAATGTGTGCATTGGTGAATTCGTATGGTGATGATATATTCAACCATGTCCAAAGTAAACTTTGGACAGGTTGAATGTAATGTTCATCATGAGATATTAAGCATAAATAGCATAAAAGAACATGATGACTTTTAATTAATCCAATGAGAGATCACATGCATATAACTTAATAAGAAATTAAAATCATATGATAGCCATAAAATGATTCTGAAAATCATAATAATGCATCATTGACCAACTCATTTGATGAAATCGAAATGAGCAAGAAATGAGGTCGAATGCAGAGATGATATTTGATCGATCGCTGGTATGATTAGTCAATTAGATTTTACCAGCAGAATTCAAAAATTAGATCCCTAATAGACTTAATCATATTGTTATAGGCTATGATTTCATTCGGTACTTCATTCAGATCGTCATTCATTTGCCTCATTCGTCACTTCATTTGGATTGTCATTCGACCCTTCATTCGGTCCTCCATATGGACTTTCTATACAAAAAGTGTGCTTTGCTGGATCTGACTGCTGCTGATTATGCAGAGAATTTTTCTGGGGCTGTCAGCACACAAAAGGATGATGTAAGCCTACTTTTCTGAAGCTTTAGTCGCGCTCCTCTTGATTTATCATCGATCAGAAAAATCTTCGGCTACTTGTATTATCCTGAAAACACCTATCATTTTGTCAGAGATAAATGAATTTTTTTTTTATAAATATTTAGAAAGTAAAAACAGTTATGAACCTCCCCCAAACCAAAAATATGGCGTGTCCTCAAGCCATAAAAAAAACTGATTAATATTCAAATATTTCCAATTAATAGTTTAGCCAATAGCTCCAAAATGTTGTTATTATTCTTTGTAAGAAAAAGAAATACTAACTAATAAATGGAGGTGATTCAGATATGTACATTCATAAAAAAATAACATTGCTTAGGAAGACCATATGAATAGTGATAGTACAATTTATACGAAGAATGGTATAGGAAAACCAATCATCCATGATTCATTTTAAAGATCTCTTGTCATCCAAAGAATATAGATAAAGTTCACCCTAGAGTTTGTGAGATTTCTATAGTTATGGGTCCCATTTCTAGGATAATCACATCCTAGGTATTGTTTGAATTAGATGACAGGGTCCAAATCCAACTTACAACCATTCTCTAATGACAGTATAAATAATTGGCCTAAACATGTATTCGTATACTCAGGTTTTTTAGATGAGCCATGTGCATAGTGATGCGTTAACCAAACCTCTTTTACCCGATATTGCCTCGTTGCCAGCAGGCCTGTTTAGTACCCTGACGGGTTTATCTTGTTACCATGCAAGCATAGCCCTACTTCCAGCGAGCTTGTTCAGTACCCCGATGGGTTTACTTGCATTTACTGAGCTTCCTTATTTAAGATTTTGCTTAGCATGGACCCGCTTCCAGCAAGCCTGTTCAGTACCCCGGCGAGTTTGCTTCGTATAATGATTTTTTTGTATGAGGAAGTCGGTTGGCACTAGAGTGTGCTAAGCTTGCTAAACACATAATTCAAATTTTTAGAGTTAACCTTATGAGAAACTTAATTTATAATAGCTTGGATTATAGATCATGTCAAAAGAGAATAACCTAAAGTTGTTCTTTGACCTCTCAGTCTATCTTCTTCATAAAAGATCAGTAATGTTCCCCACAAGTAGAAAATATCACTTACTCTTGGGCTCCCTTTTTAAAAGTGCTTAAGAGAGGAGTTTTGATAACGAGTCTAGGATGAACTAGTAATCCATAGGTGTAAGATAGAACTTTGAAAATCATGATGATTAAAGTAGGTCTTAAGCAACTGTTCTAATGATAAATCATAAATGTGCATGTTTGAATCAAATACCATATACAGAATCATAGAAGAAAGTGGTTAGAAATGATATAAAGAACACTTTAACTTTTCACTATAAATTTTCAATTTTCAACAATAATCGAAAGAGAAGGAGTTAGGATGCTTATGAGTTTTGTTTTTAGAGCACTTCCCTTTTCAGATAATATTGCATGAGCCGATTATAGAGATAAGGTTCTTGTAATCAAACTGCAAAACCAATTGTTAGATTATTCAAATTTATTCAAAACAAAAACATGTGTACAAAGAAAATTCATATGAAATTATCAGAATTACGGGAAGGAAAAAGAGTCTTCCTGTTTTAATTGACAAAATTCCATGAGCTAATCATAAGAGTGAATTTCTTGTATAGATGCAATCAACTATTAGAAATTACTCTTATTTAAAAACAAAAATATATTTACATATATACAAATGAAGATAACCCAAAATAATTCAAGAACCAGGAGAAGGAGGAATGACTTCCTCTTCAACCAGTTTCGCCTCCTTCTGTTGTAAGGCATTCTGCACAAAATGTTGTGTAGATATTGGTTGATGATAAAGTCTAAGTCTATGTCCATTTACAACAAAGGAAATTTGTGAATCATCAATTGTCTTAATCTTAACATATCCATTATCAAAAGCTGTAACAATTTCATATGGACCCATCCAACGAGTAGTTAATTTACCTTTAAAGTTTTTGTACCTTGAATCAAAAAGTAATGCCCAATCTCCAGTTTTCAATTGTTTTTGTTTAATGTATTTATCATGCCACTTCTTGCATTGGTTTTGTATTAAAATTGTGCGTTGAATAGCATCTTGTCTAATCTTGTCTAATTCATTTATCTGTAGGATTCGTTGTCTCTGTGCTTCTTCTAGGTCCATCCCTAATTGTGTAGCCATACGAAAGGTTTTGACTTGAAATTCAATGGGTAGAAGAGCTTGTTTACCATAAACAAGTTCATAAGGTGTGTGGCCAATGGTATTCCTCCAAGTCATTCTATAAGCCCATAAGACTTCCGAAAGCCTATCTGCCCAGTCTTTATGATGTAACTGGATATTCTTAGTCAGGATGGCTTCTAATACTTTGTTGGTAGATTCTACCTGACCATTGGCTTGCGAGTGATATGGTGAAGATTTACAATGTCTAATACCATATTTTTCAATAAGCTCTTTCATCAACTTGGAGGTGAACTGAGATCCTTGATCGGTTACAATTTCCCTAGGTACATCGAATCAGGTAAATATTTCTTCATATATAAATTCTACCATAGATTTTTCTGTGGCTCGGAATAAGACTTTAGCTTCTACCCACTTGGTGACATAGTCTATGCAAATTAGGATGTACTTCTTCTTGCGAGACATAGGGGAAATTGGCCCAACAAAATATAGAGCCCATTTTTCAGAAGGCTCAATCATAACTTGGGGTTGTAAGGGCATCTCATCGGATGGCGTAGGTCTACCCATTCTTTGGAAACTGTCACATCCCTTGACATATTTGGCAGCGTCCTTAAAAATGCTTGTCCAACAATACCCAGAGTGCAACACTTTGTATATTGTTCTCTTGTCTAAAAAATTCCCGCCACAAGGTCCACCATGACATGCATGAAGGATCTCTTCCATCTCAGCCTCTCGTACACATATTCTAATAATAAGATCAGGACTAGTACGAAAAAGATCATTGTCCACCCAAGAATAATTAGAACTTTGAACTATGATCCTACGTTTCTCGGGTGGGGAGAGATGGTTTGGTAGCTTTCCAGTTGCTAAATAATTGGCTATGTCTGCAAACCAAGGGGTTCGAATAGACACAACGAACAAATGTTCATCTAGGAAGCTATCGTCGATGGGACTGGCATTATCGTCAATTTGAATTCGAGAGAGAAAATATGCTACCACATTCTCTTGACCGGAACGATCAACAACAGTAATGTTAAATTCTTTTAACAAAAGAAGCCACCGAGTCACCCTACCATTGGTGATTGGTTTATTCATTAAAAATCTAATGGCAGAGTGGTCGGTATGTACGAAAAATTCATATCTTGTGATATAATGACGAAACTTGTTGATGGCATAGACTACTGCCATAAACTCTTTTTCAGTAACAATGTATTTCATTTCTGCAGGCGTCAAATTTTTACTAGCAAAATAGATGGCATGTGATGTTTGTCCCTCTTTTTGACCTAAGACTGCTCCTATAGCTATGTCGGAAGCATCAGTGGATATATGGAAGGGAAGGGACCAATTGGGGCCCCTGAGTATTGGTACCACTAATATATTTTCCTTCAAAGTTTCAAAGGCATGTTGACAAGGTTTAGTCCATTGGAATTTTGTATCTTTCATGACTAGCTTGAACATAGGTGCGGTTATCTTAGTGAATTTTTCAATAAAACGTCTATAATAGCCTACATGGCCAAGAAAGCTTCTTACTTCCTTTGGGGTTTTTGGAGGAGGAAGATTAACAATTATTTCTATCTTAGCAGGATCCACCATGATAACTTGAAGAGAGACATGATATCCCAGAACTATGCCCTCGATTAGTAACATCTTACATTTTTCATCATTAAGAGATAAGTTTGTTTCTTGGCACCGAATAAGAACTGTTTCAAGGTTATCAAGGGATTCTTGGAAGGTATTACCATAAACTGTAAAATCATCCATATAAACTTCTACACAATCATGTATAAGGTCAACAAAGATTCCTAAAGCAGCACGCTGGAATGTGGCAGGTGCATTACATAGGCCAAATGGAAACACTTGATAGGCATATGTCCCCCAAGAACAAGTAAAGGTTGTCTTGTCTTGATCCTCAGGTGCTATTAATATTTGGTTGTACCCGCTATACCCATCAATGAAAGAAAAGTATTGTTTTCCTGACAAGGTATCTAACACTTGGTCAATGAAAGGTAAAGGGAAGTAGTCCTTAAGAGTGGCCTTGTTCAATTCTCGAAAGTCAACACAGATATGCCATTTCCTTGTAACTTTCTTTGGAACTACTACTAGAGGAGACACCCATTTACTGTTAGAAATTGGTTAAATGAAACCAGCATTAAGGAGTTTTTGCAATTCGTTTTTGACTATATCCTTTAGGGATGGATTCATTCTTCTCTGGGGCTTCCTGACAGGAGGTATGTTTGAATTTGTGTAAATGTGGTGAATACAGGTATCTGGGTGTATACCCTTCATATCGGTGTATTCCCATGCAAATGCTCCAGTTTGACTTTTGAGAACTTTTAGTAATTGTTTTTACTGACTCTCATCTAAACCTACATTTATATGTAGAAATTTTTCGGAACTAACCTCACATGGTATGGTATAGGATCCTAGATGTTCTTCGATTGCGAAGACACAAGGTGTACTTGTAAATGTTGAGAGGCTCATGTTTTCTTGGAATTCATCTCCAAAGATCTGGTCAAGTTGGGAAAAAGACTGAGGAAAGTCTATACATGTTGTGGAAGAGATAAATTGGTTCAACACATTCTTGGCATTCTGTTCTTGAAGTGCCCAAGAGAAATCACTAACAAGGAAAATTTCTTCCAAGTTCTCATCCCCAAAAGGACAATCTAACCAAAACAGGTTTCCAGTTACTGGCTGTGCTGATGGGTATAGAGCTAGTTTTCTTGTAGATAACCCGTCAGAGATAATCATCTCTCCATCCCTACATCCTATAAATGCATTTGCAGTAGCCAACCAAGGTCTTCCCAGAATAATGGGGTGACCTTTGGAAGGGTCCTTTGATTCTATGACCATAAAGTCCACAGGATATTCCCATGAAGCTACTGATACAATGATGTCATCTAAGATCCCAACAGGCTGTACCATATTGCGATATGCTAATTCTATCATTGTTGGGGTAGGGCGGAGGAACTATCCTAAATGGAGAGTTTCTAAAACTGTGGTAGTCATTAGGTTAATAGCAACTCCTAGATCAATAAGTGTGTTTCATATAGCGGTGTTATTGATTATAATAGTCACCATAGGGTTTCTTGGATTTGTATACTTTGGAATCCTAGGTTGGTTTTCTATGTAATCTGACGTTTCACCTATGACATGAATCGTCGGAGGATATTTTTGTCTTTTACCTAGTCTTTTAATACAGAGTTCCTTTATCACTTTACTATAGATTGGTATATCTTTAATGGCTTGTAACAAAGGGATCTTGATACAAATATTTTTCAATTCGTTAATGATATCGTACTCTGGATAAGTTACAGGTTTTTCTATTGCTAGACGCTCCAGATATGGGGGTGCTTTTTCTCCTGTAATTACTTCTTAATGAGGATGGTTGTGTGTTGAATATTTAGGAATAACCACATCTTCAAGAATGGAATCATTCAGAATTTCATTATGTATTTCTTCTTCTTCATTCTCTTCTCGGATAACAACTGATGACTTGGGCCGATCTTGCAAAACTCTTCCAGATCGCAGTTGAATCTCATGTACTGGTGCGGTCGAAATGGCATATGATGGAATAGGTAGCAACCCAATCCTATTAAGAGATTGAGTTGGCTTGTTGTTAGGATTTGGTATCGGTTGTGCAGGTAATATTGTGGGTCTTGAGGGATTCATATTCTAGAAATGGTGAGGTTGATTTGTGATGGGGGGTAGTGAAGGAGGTACAAATCCAAGCAAGAGTTGTTGGATGTTAGGTGGGTAAGGATAGTTAGGCATAGGCGGGGGTGGTTGAGCATAAGCTTGTCCTCTCCATCCGTGTGGCCATTGTTGTTGTTGAGAATTTTGAGGAGGATACTGAGGTGGCCAATTTTTCCAACCAAAAGTGTTCCATTGTTGAGGAGGTTGATAATGATAGTAATAGGGTGGAAATTGTGATGATGGATCCTGGCATGATGATTGATCTCTAGGTTTCCAAGGCCTCCTATATGTTTCACCAAAGTTTCCATTCTTATATACAGCTTGCAACCCAGGCAACAATGGACAATTATCAGTTGGATGTTCTTTTGTAAAAAGGTGACAAACCGAAACATTATTCAATGGACATTCCCATTGGGGATGTTTAGTTCTACACCTAGGACAAAAAACACTCATTGCTACACGCTCTTCATCCTGTCTCTTTTTAGCTTGTAATGCATCTAATTGAGAACCCATGGCTCCTAAGATATCTATTTTGAAAATTTCCAATAGGTTTCCCAACTCTACCCTTGTAACTCCACCAAGACCGGATGTGTTTCCTTTTAGGTTCCTAGCATAAGATTCTCGAAAGTGTCTTCCACTTTTACCCCTGCTCCTAGAGTAATTCCTACATAGCTCACAAATTGTGCAAAAGAATTATGAGAGATGTCTCCTGGTGCCATGAGATTAAGGTTTTCTAAGAATTCTTCTGAGATTCCCTCAAGGAAGAGTGTTTTTACTGCATCTTCTCGAAGATCACTATATTTGGATTTATGTAACACATAGTTAAATCTTTCGAGATAGTCTTCTAGGCTCTCATCTTCAAGTTGTTGTATTTTGAAAATATCATTGTGAGAGTCCTTAGGTTTACAGTAATCCTGATATTTTCGTAAAAATGCATTCTTCATGTCTTCCCAAGTTTTAATACTAGATTCTCCTAATCCCATAAACCATCGAAGTGAAGAATCTTTTAATGTGGCAGGAAAAAGTTTTAGTTTTTGGCCATCTTGTAGGTAGTTATAGCTCCTACACAAAATGTCAAATCGAATAAGAATGTATCTCGATCCTCGCTACTCTTCCCATAAAAGGTCGGTAGTGACGAGGGATGAATGTTTTTCATGGTTACATCTTGTGCAGTGTCTAGGATAGGGAACCCAAAAGTACCTTCAGTTCTAACGTCTCCCTCTTCTTCCTCCTGTCGGACATGATCTTCATTTTCATCCTCCATGAAGACTCGATTGCCAAAGAGAGAATACCTAGGTGGTTCCTTTCTTGGTGAATATGGGATGTCCCAACGCTCTGTTTCAGGGAAAATATTCTTCTTTTTAGGAGAAGAATTATCAGCTATGAGGGAGTCCAGTTTTGAAGGTCCTACAGTTGTTGTCTCAATTTGTGAAATAACTATGTTCACAGAATTTTAAAAAAGAGCGTCTACTTTTGTAGGATCAATGAAATCTACTAAGTTTGGACCACCTACTATTGAAAATGTAGTGTCTTTGGGTTATTGAACTAATGGAGGGTTGAGAGGTTCTGAAGTTTTATCCTTTTGAGTTTCCTCTTGTCTAAGTTCAGTATCAATATGAGCTTGAGGTTCTTCTAGTGGAAATTATTTATGAACATAATTTTTTGATGTCTCTATGGTTTCCCCTAAATGATTTCCAGAAAGGATTTCCTTTGCTTTCCAAGTAGGACTATCCCCTTTAGGTGTCTTCTGATACCTTTCTGCTGAGTTAGTAGTTGGGGTGGCACGCCCCCCGTATAGGTTAGTAGGAATTTTAGTAGGGATTTTAGTAGGAAGGCTAGTTTTAATATCTCTACCTTTTGAGTCTCTATACCTATTCATGAAAACAAAACTACAACTGAAACAAGTTATAATTGCATTATTACTATTGCTGGGTTTTGGGAATGCCTCTTATAACAGATGCACAGGTTCTTACCTCTCGTCTTACTGCTCACCCGCCACTAGCCTATTTCTAAGTTTCAAAAGGGAAATTCAATCTATCACTAAGTTTTTAGGAGAAAATTCTACCTATCTACAACTGAATTCTACCTATATACAACTCCCCGGCAGCAACACCAAAATGTTGGGTGTATTTACTGTCTTAAGGAATCACCAAATATTTAATTATTGACTAGGGTAGGTAATCTTAGAGTTGTGGCACAGTATATGCTGAGGTAGAATGGCACCTAAGGTTTCGAATCGGCAGACCTTAGAAATGTTTAATAATGAAAAGATCGAAAGATCTTTCAAAATGAAAAACCGAGTCAAACTTAAAAAATACAACTACTGAACTGGTTAAACCTAACTAACCCAACAGATCAGAATAGTATCAATTTATACTACTCTACTCCATGGACAATAACTGAAAAGATGAAAACAACAATATTATTCTAGGAAGCAAGACTTAATAAAAAACAGAACTACTTTGATGAAATTGAAAGCTACTGATTAATAATTCAAACTCTAATCGAGGAATTAGAAACAATTGTAAATGAGTTTAGGAACCTATTTATGAAATGATTCAATTGACAACTAACTATGGAAACAAGAAACTATATTAACTTAAAGCATACTACTTAATGAATTAGAAAACTATTCATATATTCAACTCAAAATCAAACTAAACTACCTAATTCCATTCTCCTTGAGGATTATGAGGAAATGTATCAAATGTAATAGGAACGAGAGAGAATGTATCAAAATGACTTTCAAATGTGACAATGAAACAAAACGGAAGCAAATCTAGTTTAACTTCTACAAATAAATGCAAACTAAAGAGTGTCCAATTACAACTAACTTTAAACATTGTAATCTATTTCCTATCCATAAGCAAATGACATAGGACAAAGGTAATCTAGAAGCAAGTAGAAAACTTAATAAATATATTTACTTGAAAATGAATTTAATTTAGAAGCAAGTAGAAAACTTGATAAAGATATTTTATTTCTGAACCAAATCCTATTCTATGAACATCTTCATTAACTATGTGAATGGGAAAACTAATCCTATTCTTAAACGAAGAAACTATCAAAACTAAGATACTTTGGAGAATGAAATTACTAAGTCTAATCCGGAATCAATCTTAAGAAACATGAAATAAACTAAACTAAGACTGAAACTGATAAATTCTAGAACCGTAAAATATTAATGAATCTGTTATCACTCCAGGAAGCTCTCTTAGGTTGTATTCAGAGATGCCCGGTAACTTAAAACTTATCTTAAATGATGGGGTTTGTTTGGATCAAATTGGATGACTGAGATCAAACTCGCACACTCAGAACACACATAGGGACGCTCAGGGAGACAAGGCCTTGACTACTGCTGTTCAGAGGGTTGCTAAAAGGTTAATGGGTGTGGATCCTTATAGTGCCAGCAGACTCATACACAGAAATTTGTATATAAATGGCTAATCACAACAAAATATATAACATGTATGTTCAGTTCTCAAATGCCAAAACAGGATAACAACTATCTATCATAGACAAGTGAGCATACAGGAAATAAACCGTCCACAGTACATACAGAAACATAAGAAAGAGAAATCTGAAAGCAAATGGTAAAAGAAGCTTATATTATCTAAGAAGTCACTGAAGTCTGAAAATACAAATATAGATCAGCCTCTCCAAAATCGAACCTACATTCTGCTTCATTCCTTGGCTTTATAGCCATTACAAAGTTTTTAAGATCCCAAAGATGGATCGAATATGCTAAAAATAATCAACTAAAACAGTTAATGAAAGTGTGACAGAGTATTATGATTACAATAACTGATTCTTGCCGATACACCTACGCTTGATAGCTGAAACGAGCCTCTGAGGGTTGGAGGATGAGTTTGAAACTATTGTCTGCAAAAAACCTATAGGTGTCTTTTTCTAAAAATAGACAGAAATATTCCACTGTTCGGCTTGCTGGCGCCCTCAGTCTGGGACCAGAGGTGATCATGATGCAATTGAGCGCTTATGGATTCCCTGGAAAATGCCTATAAGATGCTCGGGCTAACAAAAAGGGGGTTTGATGCCCACAGACGTGCCTCTGCATTTTTTATGCTTTCGGTGGTTAAAAAAACTGGGCTTGGAGGTGATAAGCGACCGAAAGCTTGGTATTCGGTGGTTAATCAATTAGATTTACGCTTCGCCTAAGACACCGAATCGCTTCAAAGCGCTGGAAACTTTTATATCTTTTCGGTGACCAAGAGGACTCTACCTGTATGTCGCAAACCACCAAATCGGGATTCGACAGCTAATGAACAGCTCCTGTGTTCGCCCAAGCTATCAAAAACAGTGTATGATCCAGAGGCTACAAAAATTATTAACAAAACTGTGTTTCTATCCCCAGCTACCTGGATTTCTCTTCCACTTGGGCCAAAACCGGAGGTTCAACAAATTTGACTGCAGCTGCTGCCAGGGTGTCGAGGTCTGACTGTACCTTGGGCTGAGGCCTCTGAACTTTTTCCTTACCCTCCAGGGACTCAACCTTCCTCCTTAGCTTGATTTTTTCCCTGATTAGTCTAATGTTTCTTCCCCTCATTTTGCCATGTTTCTTGGTCAATCCCTGAAAAGACACATAAAGCTCGTTATATCTTTCAGTCAGCCTCTCATTTTTCTCCTTAATGACCCTCTGGAGTATTCCGTGTTCATAAGCCTGCTGGAGGAGTCGGTTGATTTTCTGTGAGGCAGAAATCTTTGCGTTGTGAATTGGTCCCCCAGCCACCTGCTGGCTTTGTTCCTCCACTAGTGTATGGGAGGGTAAATTTACACAGCCGAATCCCTGCTCTTCCACAGGTGTAGGAGAAGGCAAATTCACATAGTCATTCTCCTGTTCCATCACGGATGGGGCTGCTTCCTGGTGTTTCTGTTCTATTGCCACTTCCTCATTTTCTGCTCCCACTTCCTGCAATTCATCCTACTCAGAATCAGTGTATGGGAGATTTAAAAGATTTGCACTCTCTGAAGGGGTTTCTTCTTAAATAACACCCTCATCCTTAGTCTTATCTTTAAATTCCAGTTTCCTTCTAGCTTTCTTCACCTTTGGATATGAGGAGAGGGGTTTGGTTTGAATTAAGGGAATAGCCCTCCTCTTTCTTTTCCCACTTCTATGGGTGGATGATTTCTTCCCATCTTTCGGCTGCAATTCTGTCTCGAACCCACTCCAAAACAGGAAGAAAGCCCAGTTTGTGTTTTTTCTCTGCAATAACTCAGATACTAAGAGTTTTATTAGACCATGGTGATACAATCTGCCTGCAATTTTGGTGGGATGAGATTTTACTTGATGTGCCATTTTGGTGAGGCTCTTGTGGAGGTAGAAAGGGAGATTTCGAGAGCTCTTGCTAGTGAAGTGATCCAGCAGCCTAAAATGGTAAATTAGCACCCTGTTATACCTGCCCTCACAGGTTATATAGACCAGAATGGACTTCAATAGAAGCTGCCATTTATCCTCCAGATATGACATGGGAATGTCTTTTTTCCAAACCAGGTTCCTATGCTCCGATTTCAGGTATGATTGAAATTCGAAATCCTTTTTGACAGTGGTCTTAAACCAGTTTTCTCCGGTTGTTAGAATTTATGTCACCTGGGCTATAAGAGCCTTTTCCACCTGGAATTCTTCCTTGCCTATCATAGCATTACTGCCGTCAAACGTGAGGGAAAAAGCTTCGACCACCTGTTGATGAGAACCCTATAGATTTTTACAGAAATTATAGCAGCTGACATTCTTGAAAAATTGACATACCTCGGGGTGTCCCTCTAGGTAGCAGATGTCGCTCAATTCATTTCTCAAGACCGCTCCTCCTCCTTTCTTCATCGGTAACCTGCTCACTAGCGCCTGCTGCTCAAATTGGGACTGAGGGAGAGATGGGGAAACAGGGAGAAAAAGAGCTCAATCGACGCGGTGAGGGCGAAAACAGAAAGGTGGTGTGGCTTTTTGGGAGCTGACTCCGAGGGTATGAAAGGTGGATAATCATGAGAGCGTAATGATGGCCACTATGGCATGATTGCACCGGGGGAACGAATTTTTAGAAATGTTGATATGTGGATGGGAAACGATGTCTGTCTGGTCAGAGTTATGGCGATGGCATCCGGCCTTCCCTCGGGGTAAATCGTGCTTTCGCTGAAAAGGCCCTTTCGGCGGCTAAGACATGATGGATTCCCTGAATTATGACCGAACCACCGATTTGACGTGCCTGTCGATCGATGCCAACTCCTTTTCGGCAGCCAATAATCCGCCCTTAATCCCATTTGCCGCCAGAAAACGATCTCAACCGGTGCTTTTAGCTTTCGGTGGCTGTAGACAACCCAACCTTTGGATGTTAAGCTACAAAAAGTATCTGCCTTTTCGGTGGCTAATGAACACCGTTATGTTCGCCCAAACCCCCAAAACGGCCTCACGGATTGCGAAAATGACTTTTTCTTTTCGGCAACTAAGGAAGGTTCTAAGCTTGCACCGTGAACTGCAGAAAACATCTACCTTTCGGTGGCTAATGAACACCGTTGTGTTCACCCAAGCCACCGAAACTGCCCCACAAATCACGCTGTCATTTTACCCTTTTGGTAGCTGGAGCGTATTTTCTTTCACATGATAAACCACCGAAAACAGGCTTTTCGGTAGCTAACGAACTATTGCCAGGCCCGCCTAAGCTATCGAAACCTGAAATTTGCCTTTTGAAGGAGAGCTAACTTTAAACAGTTATTTCAGACTTAGTTACCTTCTTCAACCTATCAGACGGGACCTTAAACACACGTAAAAGAACAAAAATTAAAGACTTCCTATCACCTAGACACCATGACTCATCTATGTTTATTGAGGAGATAACAGAATCATATATAAAAGAAAAACATAATCTGAAAAGCAACTAAAGCAACTAAATCGAAGTTAAGAAAATGGAACGAGAACTAAGAATGATGATAAAACTTAATTAAAACTCTATGTAGTGTAGAACAAAGTCCTAATTATATGTATAAATGCTAATCAATTACAAGCAAGATTACAATTTCAAAACCTAAGAAACTGAATTCTAAACAAGCATAAAAACAATGCAGAAAATATTAAAGTTCGTATGACAATCCGGATGACAATCTGAAAGATGGTCTGGATGAAAGAAAACGATATAAACTAAGGAAAGAAGCAGACTGAATAATCTTAACGCCAGCTGGTTGATGCATATGAACCTACAGTGCAAGGAAAGCCGTAAATAGATTGTTTAAAGTTTGAATGACAAGAAGCAACTGTAATGTCTCCATTTTGACCCCCTTTGCATTAAATCGTAAATGATGTAAATATTGTTATTTAATCATGGTGAGGAGCTCAAGGCCAAGGCCCCACCATTGATTTAGCATTTTATGTATCAGCAATTAAAAATAGATGCCTATGGTTCTTGTGCTGGACATGGACAATGTAAATTAAGACATCTTGTAAATACAAATTTTAATGAAATACCCACAACTAGCTATGCAATGCAACAAAGAGATGGGGGCATGATTCTACAAGGAATAGGGAGAGAAATTATTCAAACCCTTGAACCAATGGTGATAAGCCAAATGTCAATGAATGAACCCCAACGACCCATTCTGACTTATGCACCCAATCATTTAATTCTTCCAGGAGTTGGTTGAGGTAGTTAATGCCTTGGGAATGAAGAGGTATGACAGCCGATTTCGTGCATGGGCAAGCCATCAACCTGGGAAAACGTACTTTTGCTTCTAGGGCAAGAAAACACCCATGAAATTGTGCCCAAATCCATTCTTCACCCATTGTCTTTCCTCTCTCACGCAGTCTGAGCTAGGGGGGTCTATCTCCTTCACGTTTTCTACCATTTTCCTACATTTTCCATGGCTAGGAACTCGTTTTTGGTTGGTATAGTGAATGGGAGAGGAGCGCCACGAATTGGGGGTTTGATGGAGGTCGTTTTTTCTCCTGGGTTGTCCATAAATGTTTTCTGAAAATGAATTTTCCTTCCCAGGGTTTATTCCCCATTTTCCATTTCGTTTATGCTTGCCCACGTTTTTCTTAAGCTCAGGGAAACCCCATTTTGTGCATCCCACTGTACGAACGTTTCTCCTCATGCCCAGCACTTGTTTTTTTGTTGTTATGTGCATCCCTGTCTTGGTTTAATATTGTGAGCAAGAATTTAGGAGTGGAAGAGGACAAAATTGGCTTGATGAGCCTAGTGAGGAGGTAATCTCTCAAGAAGATCCAAAGGGTTGGCTACTCTTCTATGCACACCTTGAACAATACTAGATTGTAAGGTATGGCCTAAGGGACTACGCAGTGGTGAAGGGAATAATTCCTTGTATTGGGTGTGTAGGTAATGTGGGTACCAAGCTAGATAGATCTGATAGAGGTATCCATAGCTCTATGGGTGAGCCACTAGCTTAGCAATTCATTCCTTTCCATTTCCTTAGTAGCCTAATAAACCCAATTGCAGATTGGCTTGGCTCATTTTGGTGTATGTTTAGCTATGTGTGAGTCTGATGTTCCCTGGTTCCTTGTAGAAATCATGCCCAGCTCGGGGGGTGGCAGTTGTGTTGTGAGATTGACAAGCACAATTGGCATATGGTTGGGTGGAACGTTGCAGTTGCATAGCCAGTTGCTTGGGACTACTTTGCTTTAAGATAAGTACTCTCTTGTGTTAATTATGTATTGTATTTAATTGATGAATGCCATGAATATGTTGAATGTATACTAAATGTGTAATTGAATTTACTTCTGCTGTCTTACATTTATACATCTGCATATGTCTCTTTATATTATGTGAATGTTTATTTAGTAATTATGGGGCCAAATGCCCAGCTTTAGCATCACGTTCTCTCCATCACGTTGGTATGATGGGAGGGGACATTACAACAACCTATACTAATCATTATCTAAGGGAATGAACTATTTCTATGACATAATAAAACAAGGCTGAAATATAAATGAAACTAATCTACAGCTACAGGAAAAATTAGCAGAACCAATTCTAACTATGAACTAAACTCTGAAATAGTAACTAATTAACTTTATCTAGTTGCAAATGACAAGACTGAAAGAAAACTTAAAGAACTATGCATGAACGGTCATTTAACTTCTAAGAATATAAATTACATTAGCAGCAAGATATAAATTACAAAAAATAAAGAACTGTCATGTATAGGAAACAAGTTAAATACTAGAAATGAAAACTATTTACTTGCATAAAAGAAATGCAGAATATATACAATAAAACCTCTAGTTGTTGAGAGGCCCTTCTCAGCAATCAGGGATTGAAGCTTAGCTCAAGTAATTCACCAACAAAAGAACATCAATAGCTAGAATCTGGAATTTCCATTAATTGATAAAAATTACACAGCATCTATAAAAATTACTATTATCGTCTATGTATGCTACGATATATATACATGTTGCGTTTCTTCACAGAAACATCTTTATATATGTTTTACAACAAGGGAGAAGGTCGACATAGTCGACCTCTCTAAAAATAGAGGTCTTAATGGATGTAGAACAACTGCAGGGTGGTTTACGACAGCGCACAGGCGTCTTCCTGAGTCCACGGGCGTTGATCTTCCTTGACGCGAGCAGCTATGCGTTGGTTATCCTTGACGTGGGAAGGTGATGCAGTGTCGAGCTAGGAAGACAAGAGAGCGGATCTTCTAGAATGGAGGCTCACGAACCATGAGGGCCACGTCCTTAACAGAACCCACATCATCGGTTTTGTCTTTAATGCCCCGAAATATCTCTACCAATGATTCCGCGAGTGTGAACGGAGGGATGAATGACAGTTTGAATGCGGCTAGGTGTCTTCGGCGTGAACGCGTGGCTGAATGAAGGTCTAAATGATGACCACAACCTGTAGAACAAAAACTAAATTCCAAGCATGTCTAGGAATGTGAGATAATTGTCAATAAACCATAAAAATTGATGATATTTAACCAGGATTCATGTGATATGCAAATACGTCCATACCTGGGTCTGATTGATGGTCTGAATGGCAAGGAGAATGACTTATCATATCAAAATAGTGAAAATAACGTCAATCAAAGCATGTTTACTGATCAAAATGGTGACAAAAATGGACACCAATAGAGCTGCATGTGGATGTATTAAGACCTCCCAAGCCCATCCATAGAGAATTAGGAATCATTTGGTAGCATGGGATAGTTTGGGGTTTCACTAGTCCACGATTCGAAATTTGCCCAAAATCGAGTAATTTTTCATATTAAGGATATTACATTCTCCTAATACAAAAAAAATGTATTTTATATAGTTATATTCAAGTTAATTATTAGTAGTCTATATCAATCTTAATCTCAAATATATCAAGTGTTGAGAGGAATCGAGTTTAATGTAATTTTTTTCACTCTAAAAATACAATTATGCTTTGAGATATTTTATTCCTAAAAGCGCTTGATAAATCCAAGGTTAGCATGGTTCTAGGTTGGTCTTTTATAGAAAATAATACATTGCTTAATATTTGTGGTCAATAGTTTTTATTTTTATTTAATATTTTCATTGAGTAATATTTTTCTAACATATGCTACATCAACATTACAAACACATGTGGTACATCTCCCTGGTATTGGGTTGTAGAATGTGCCTCAAAACACAATAAATATAGATGAATAACTATATGTGGAGTTTAATTGGTATAATGTGAGTCAATTACCATCACTATAAGTTTACCCAACATTTGGAAGTATAAGTGCACTCTTTCTTTTGGATGTGCTAATGATCCCACTTTATATATGGTAAATGTTTAAGCTCTCAAAGTGATCTTGTTATTTATATAGTTGGTTGTAATAATAGTGTGATTTTGGACAAACACACATAAGATGATTGCAACATATAAACACACCAACATAAATTTGAAAGATACAAATATTATAGCAGGTTGTAGAACAAAAAGGATCACAAAAAAGTTTCAGAAGGATTAGCTACATATAATTTTTGGGTAGAGGCACACACAATGAATTGCAAAAGTGTAGATATTGGAGGATAAAGATTGTTAGGGTAGGTTGTGGAAGAAAAATGATCATAAATGGAAGATTATATAACAAAAAATATTTGCAACGATTAGATTTGGATAATTCAAAGAGTATGGAAGGATGTGGATGAAGTGATATGAGTGTTTGCAAACATATTGGTTTGGTATATACCATTTTGTGTTCATAAGTTAATTATGAAACATGCAGTTTCCTGTAATTGAAGAAGTAGGACACCTCCAATGTTTTATTCACAACCTACGAAAGAGTGAAGGCCTTAGAAAAGGGAATTAATCCCCCAAAACATCAATACGATGCAAAAAACATTGGAAAAAATCTTGATTCCAAGAGATCTATGGGTTTTCCTTCAAAACTTGTGAACCTTCCTAGATTTTTATTGGATACCCACAAATCTATTATGGAGTGGAAAAATTGCATCGCTATCACTTGTCATAACAATAGCTAAATTTCAATGGGAAAGAGTGCAAAGTTTGTGTGGAAGATCGAGATCCACCTTTAAAGGTTTCACAAATTTTATAAAAACCTAGGTTTGGGTATCCATATTCATCTTTCAAAGAAGCGTTCTTATGTTGTTATATTTTCATCATAAGTTTGTTGAGAGTAAGATCATGCTGCCCATTTACAATTGGAATCTTTAATTGAGATTATGTTGTCTATCTGTAAGATTTACTACTAATTGAGGGATGAAGGACAACAAAGTTTCCCAAGAGAAATCAAACTCACAAAAAAAGGAGTGGATAACCACCTCTTTATTTGTAATCTTATTTTTTGATTTAATAAAATATGTTTTCCCATGATTTGCTTATTTAATTCGCATAGTGATAAAAAATATATTATAAGATTTAGGATATTTTTACATTCTTATGCAAATTAAAGTTTAAATTCCTTTAATTTACTAATTTTAGAGTGCATTTGTTTGGGATTATTATTGTTTAATTTACTAATTTTAGAGTGCATTTGTTTGGGATTATTATTGTTGCAGAGAACAAGGGTTTTATAGAGTTGGGATACACTCTTGTGACACATACAAACAACCAAAAAACCCACCTAAATATACGGTGGATCCAATGCATTTTACTTATATTAAGTGTTGAACACAATCAATTTAATTTTCAAGTTTCATTAAAATTTTAATTGAATTTATTATATGAGATTGTATTGTATGCACTCATTTCTTATTGTGGTTGGTAACTAATAATACTAGTAAGTAATTTGTTTAATTATTAAGTGTTTGGGCTTGGGTAGATCTCATTGATACATGTATTATTTTAACTTTGTGCTTAATGCAATATTGGTGAATGCAAACAAATAGGAAAATTGTTTCTTATCCTTCTCATTTTTGTTTTCAATTTTAGCAATTATCTTATCATTAAGACTTTTATTTTGAATAATCAAACACCATATATGCACCCATTTGACACCTAAATATTTCATAGTCGATTCATGCCTCTAACTACGACTCTCAAATGAACCACCATTATTAAAAGTAACTTCATAACTTTTGCAAAATCACACATTTAGAGTAGGCAAGGAGGATCGTGGAGATGGGATTGTTGAGTAAACACTCCAAGGTCAGTCATTCATTTGAAACTAGAAGCTGGCTAGTGGAGAGAAAAATACATTTATTAACTAGAAATTGATTTAGGGAAATCGACTCTAACAAAGGTGTCAAGAAGTGGGTTAAGTTGTCAAAAGTGTGGGATTTTATCTTTGATGCCAATCAATGGGTTTGACTATTTAATGGGCACAAAGAAGGAACATAAATGTTTTCCCACTTTCTTATACCAGTGAACAAATGTGGGAATTGAGCTAATCCACCTCCTAAACAAACACACTTGATTACTGATTGTTCCCCTTTGTTATTTATGGTGAAGAGACAACTTAGTGACTAATCCTAAGCAAATCTACTTGGGTCATTACTCATGGGTATTATGAAAATAGCCTAAGATTGACAATGTAACACTTATTGGATTCCATAACCTTGGGTGTCGATCAATATCACTAGTATTTTTCTTACCTTCACATAATTCAATCACTCAATTTAATCGTTGATGTTCCTTGAGATTCATCTTGTTTAGAGGGACACACATTTGGAAGGTCCCTTATCTCTTATTTAAATTGAATGAGTCTTGATTAATTTGTCATAGGGGTGTATTTTTTTAGTTTATTTTCTTTTTTATATATGAAACTAAAACATTGATCAAATTATTTATCTATCAATACTCCAAGCTCTAAATTAACCAATTACATAGGTTTTGATTGACCCTAGGAAAAAAATGGTTTATTGATTCATTTGTCTTATCTCTAAATTAACTCTGCATTTGTTCGTTTCAATTAATCTTGGGTGGTCTTTTGGTTTAGTAAGTTGACCTTTGTACCTTAGTAGACCTTATTCTATTTCAATTGAACTAAGTAATATTGCACCCCTTTGTCATTACACTTGTAATATTAAAATTATACATTCCAACAAACTCCTTGCACTTCGTACATTGCACCTTCTAGCAATGAGCTTAGTCATGTTTCTTCTTCTTAATTGCATACCCCTCCCCCTCAACATGAGTTTAGTGTTGTTGTTAACTATCTAATTTTTCTCACCTACTTTGTCATGAGTATCATCACCCTTATACATCATTTTCAACAATATTAGCCCCATTTCCATCACCACATGAACTCAACAATTTGACCAAAAACTGAAGAAAAGTCAAAAGTTGACCCTCAATAATCATTGCACATATTTTTTTTAAAATTAAGCCTATTAGAGGAAATTTCAATTTAAAATGGGCCTTCCAAAAATAATACAAATTCCATGCCATCATGTATTAGCCAATCAAAATGCTTTAAAATTAAAAAAGGGAGCACCTAAAAAAATTGGAGGGAAAAAATAAAAACTACTTATTTTTATCGTATTTTCAACTTATCTCCTTGTAGGTTTACTCAAATTTCAAGCGGATCCAACGAGTACTCACATTGCATACTTTTAACAACATCCACACCATGAAAAATCGAAAATACATTAAAAAACGTGTTTTCTCTCACTAGAAACACGTTTTTTAATGTATTTTCAGTTTTTCATAGTGTGGATGTTGTTAAAAGTATGCAACATGAGTACCCATTGGATGCATAATTAATTATGCATCCAACAAGTCCTCCTACTTGAAATTTGAGTAAACCTACAAGGAAATAAATTGAAAATACGATCCAAAAAAGTAGTGTTTTTACTCTCTCTACTATTATTTTATTATTTTCTTATTATTTTCCTTGAAAGACCCATTTTTTACCCAAATTTCCTCTAATAGTGAAACCTTGTCACACTAAAATACTTGAAAACCACAACCAAAATCTTTATGGAGATAGGTACATTGAGTCGAGGTATTTGACGAGTCATAAGATTTGGAAAATTTGACCCGAGTTAAAATTGGTGCGAGTTTATTGACATATGTACATTGATTCAAAGCCTCTTTGCCATATTATGATAATTCCCCGAGTTCTGAAACCTTCATAAATTCTTCGTACACACTAATTAAGAAGTATGGTCGGATCAAGTTGTATATTAATATACCACCATTCATTCATGACTATGATATTCAAACTCCAAAAGTTTCCATAATTAAATTAAAATATATTTAAACTTATGTGGTATAGTGTTTACATTAAACGACATTGATAATTTGCAATGATTACGTATTAAGACCCTTATTGTATCAACCAATCAGATGTGTGATAATCATAATTTAAATATGTATTAAAAATTTAAATTTATGTGTTATAATGTTTAACATTAGTGGATATCGATAAATTTTTGGTCAACCACATGAATAATATAGGGTCAACGATGTATCGATTACAATATAACCCTCAAGATATAATCTAACTACTTATTTAATTGATGTATAAGTTTCTTTGTTGATAAGATTAGAGATTCCCTTGGCTTATTGATTTGACTACTTAATTTACAACGATGTAATATTCTATCTTTTTCCAAATTCAAACATATGATTTATGGGAGAAACATACTTAAAATCTTACTATGTGTAGTGAGCTACATTCCGAAGAATGAATACTTTAACTTTATTGTCCAAAAAAAATAGTGGAACATAAAGATATGTATACATTCCATTTACAATCACAAAAACTATTTTCCTTTACATATAAGTTTATTAGAAGACAACTTATAATGGGAATGATGTTTTAAGTAATTTAAATACATTAGATGATTTAAACCTTTTCCAACTACATTTTCTTATAGTTTTTCTTAAAATCTGATTAAAGAATCATAAGGAATTGTTAAAATTGCAAGTGTTCGTTGTTGAGATTGCACAGTCTAGGTGCAACACAGATATTCGAGGGTGTCGAATTCATTTATGAATTCAAAAATGCAATTTCAACAATGAAAATTTGCAATTTGACCAAAGATTATATAGCCAAATTTCGATGCTGATAGCTGAGAAAAGTTCAAATCGTCTAACATTTAGACTACAATTTTTAATTATGTGAAGACATGTGAATCATATTAATTAATTAATTTTATATTATTGTTCATAAGTGTCTCAACAACTATGGGCACCTAGAACATTATGATAATTTCAAAGATGTTGAGCAGTTTGTTCATCAATTCTTGAAAACACTTGAATATCTTAACAAGATCAATGAGTTCTAGAAGCTTGAATTGCAACTAGAGAAAATGCTTCCACAACGATCCACTACTGAAATTAAAATAAAGAAACACTTGATAGAGGTGAATGAGAAAGAGGGAAGAGGTATTGCTTGAAATCACACAAGAATTACCGTATAAGATTGTTATAGAGAAGAGGTTTAAGATGGAGCTTGTCTTTTTATTTTCTAACAACATCTCAATCTTTAAATGATTATAAGGTAGTACTATAAGGTGTGGATTTCCCCCTTCCGACCCAAATTTTGGGATGGAGGATTGTAGTAATTGTTAGTCTAAACATTAGTTGGTGGTCTTAAGGGACTCAATGATATTTGGTCTCGAGACCTTCATGAAATTTTGCACAAGAGTATCTATCAATCAAGGTAACCCTTGCATCTTTTTCATTACACACACACACACAAAATAATTATATGTTTAATTATGTTTGTGATTACCATCTAGTAAAGACCAACTTTGGTTTATTGGACATTGAGAAAATAAAAATGAAAATGATTTATTAATTATTATGTTTCAACATGTTTTTTCTTTGATAAATACTACAATATAGAATTTTTATGAGCTCTCTTTGGTTTTCACGAGTTATTGCTTATGAAGATCCATAGTGCGACAAGGCTTGACAATGAGACCTAATGTCAATGTAGGAAAGGTAGTCCATTAGAAAGTGTTTTTCATTTTTTACCTTCTTAGTGTCATGGAAAATTGCATATTATTTCATCCCTTGATATTATAGGTCTAGTCCAATGCCTAGTTTCACTTTTAAGCTCATGATAATTTGTTTTTATTCTAGCAATATGAGGTTTATTCTTTAAGTTGCCTACAATATAAAAGTGATTTTTCTCTTCAAGCTTAGGGTTTATGATATCGTTATTGTGCATGGTTTTTCTCTTATTTTTGGTTTCTTCATTACAACACAATCTCTATTTAAATTTAGTTATGACACTACTTTTAATGGTATGAATATTAGACAGGGGTGGAAAGTGAGGGGGTGGGGGAGGGTGGTGCAGGGTCGTCTTTGGTCCTAAAGCAAAACTTGAACTAAGCTATGCTTGGGGAATTGAGACACAAACCAATAACCAAGCTAAGATGCATGCCCTACTCCTTGGAATTACTCTTCTCTTGTCTAATCAAGTGAAGTCAATTGTTATATTTGGAGGTTCCTTCTTGATCACCAACTAGGAAAGCAGTGAAAGGCATATTGAAGGCACTGCATTATCAAGAATGTTGCAAAGAATTCATAGTGTTTCACCTCCTTGGACTATGTTCACATTCTTCCGATCAGAAGGACAAATGATTCTAAGGTCAATGGTATAGATAATGAGGTTGTATATTTGTATAGGGGGGTCGTATTTAAAAATGGGGGATCCTTGAGATGTTTTAGATTCCTTAAACCATTCTCCATAAGGAATCACTTACTTTTCATTTCAAACTTTTGAATCTTGACCAGCCTAATCATAATCAAGGTGGCAATGGGATGATGCTACCCAAGTTTTAAAGGGGCAATCCATAGTTTGCATGCCATAAGAGACATTCTGATAGGCACACAAGGAACTTAACTTTCTCATGTTCCTACCACTGCCTCACACACTCGAACTCAAGTTTGTGTAAGGTACAATAATTTATGGACGCTTTTATGGAGATGTGACATGAAGGTAGGATGATAATGATAACAATGGCTATGAAGCTCAACATTTTGTGGAGTTGGTGAGGAGGGTAAGGTCCCAAGACTCGCTATTTGTCTCTAGTTGGTGAAGTGTGAGGTATATGGTATTTTGCATGGGGATAATTTTGGTTGCAATGTGCCGTCATTCTTAGTCTATTGGAATTTTTTGACTCAAGAACATCTTTGATAGGGGTAGTATCTCATACTTGGATTTTGAATAGGATCTCTAGTAGTTTTTTTGTTGCTTCTAGAGTTGTATTCGATTGGATATTTGTATTATATTTGGAGGGGGATTTTATCCATATCAATAGGAGAGTTCAAAGTAATCCTAGAACCCATAGTCTCGTCATTTTGGACATAGAAGGGACTTTGAATCTAGTTCCAAATAATGCTTTATTTCTTAGAATGGAAAATTCCCCTGATTCAGAATGACATAATGGTGATGGGAATGTTAAGTAAAAAATATACTAAGATATAAGTTAGGGAAATTAGAAGGAATAAGAAAGGTTATATAATATGTAAGTATGCAGATATAGAATCAAGAGACAAAATAAGAGGAAATGGAAAACAAATTCATGGAACAAAATCTAAAATATTGCAAATTGGCTAGTGCATTAGAAATGCATTACAACATTAGCTTGGGATTTCCATGGAGATCCCAATCCATGGTTGGTTTTCCAAATGTTTCTACATGCTCAATGGAAGATCAAGTTGTTGAGGAGGACATTGTGCAACCAATATCAATTGCCTTGATTGGAAACCATAAGATACATGGAGAATGATGCCTTGAGAGGCATGATGTGTTAATGGAGGAGGCCCACAATGGGCATAAATTTGGTCATAAATAATTTAATGTATGTTGTTTACTTGCATTTTGTTGCTAGGACTATGTGTCAAACTTTCTGATTATGTGTGAAGAATTCACCTAAATATATCGGTTAAATTATTTTTAGGAATTTAAACTATACTTATAAATAAACTTTTATCTTTCAAAAGTAGGGAAAATCCTACAATACTTAGGACTATGGACCTAGCCTTTGTTGATACAATCTCAAGAAACTGACATGCAACAACATCATCATGTCTAGACAAAATATGACCACCTAAAATAATTTGTTGGCCATCCCTATGGGGGGGACTTTCACTCATGCTAGATGTCTCTATGCCTTGGGTCATCAACTTGTTTCCTTATGTTTGAGAAAGAGAATCTCCGAATCAATTAAAAGTAGCTTTAGGTCATGTTTTAAAACCAAAAAGGCAGTTTCAACCAAGACTATATCTACCAATAAAACAATATTCCAAAAAAAAGCATCACGAAAACTACCTCTAGTAAAATCATGTAATTACAAGTAAGGCCCTTATTGTAGTTTAAGGTCATGCTAAGATGAATCCAAATGCATGCCCTTTTTGTAGTTGAACCCTACTTGTAAACAAACCTTATATACATTATGTTAATGGTTAAGGTTTATTATTATACTTTATTTTATCATTATAAATTATGTTAACCTATTATGTGTGGCAAATTTATTACTTGATTTTAAAAGCAAGCCATTTATACATGTTATGAACACTAACAAAAGTAGATTTAACTTCACTCGGACAATTAATAATTCTTTAATGTTATGAACTATATAAAAGCAACATTAGTCCCCTTCAAACAAATAATAAAGTTATAATTTTATGAACAACCAGAAAAAAACAATGTTAATAATGTTTGTGTTTTGTCATCAAATTTCTGTGTGTTTGACATTGTTGTTAGTGCATTTTGTATTTAACATTTTAAATCAATTGTCATTTATTTATTTAACATATATATGTTTAAGGTATATCATGTTTACTTGGAGATTAGCAATTCTAAAAATTTATGATGTATCTTGTTTATTGCACATTAGCAACTCGAAAGAAAATCTGAAAATTCAAGAAGATAGATAGACTTATTAATGACAAAATTTGTGTTCTTGGCTTTTATTTATTTTTACCTACTCAAGGTATAAGATATTGTATTGGCAAGCAATTCCGAGCACTACAACCAAACACAAGGTCGGTGAGCTTTTCCAGCGTAGTTTAAGTTATTACGTTGTATAGTTTATAGTTTTCCAAGGTTCAATATATTTTTATTATATACATTTTTAATACTTTTATGCAAAATCATATTTTTAATACTTACTTTGAAACAAATACTATGAACTGTGTGTTAAGGGGCTAACATGACCAGCAACGCCATTGAACAAATTTGATTGTTGACAATGAAACACACACATATAAGAAGGAATAAAATCGTTTTGTCTACGCAATCATATTTTCAAATGGCAATAGATAATTCATTGTCTCACACTAATTGATTTGATATTTGAACCATGTCTTTGCAGTTTGTCTCTACGTAAATGTTTATAAAGAAAAATTCATAGGGTTGAAGTTTGTTTTATTACAGGTTAGGAAAGTCATTTTAATCAATATGTATACATGATTTTTTATTTTAATTTATTTTATTAATAAAATAAATTTTTGAAACTGATATGTATTTGTATATAAAGTTGTTGGCAGGCAACTCAATAAAATTGATCAGTTCCTTTTATAACTTATCACAATTAATTTTGGGATATCATTTGATTTTATCATTTCTTGTTTTATTTTGTTATCTTATTTCTCTTAAGATATGATTTTCTAAGATTAAGCATATGATAATATATATTACTTAGGGTTAATTAACCGTGTGTCATATACCTTTTTAACCCTTAGTAGATATTAATATTATTCCTATCTTATGAAAATCATATTTTAACCTTGTACATAAATAAATTTTGCCATGTAAATATGTTTTTCACATTAGAATTCATGTTTGATCCAAATGATGACTGTAAGTCGTTATGATAATCTTTTCAATGGATGACATTTAGAAGATTGAATTGTGAATTTAGCCTATGGGAGTGTGATCTATTACATTCATTAATTTGAGATTTTTGAAATCATAGGTCATTAGTTTCCACAATGCAAAGATTTATATCATCAAGGCTAAGTTTAATTACTTCATATGATAAACTCCTATCAAAATTAGAAAAGATTTGCATAGTACGACATTAATATTTGGTAATGAGTTTAAACAATGATCCATGTTTTGGAATTATGCAAAATCATTGATGATTTGCAGTAGTATAATCACTATTGTTCATTTCATAGGAATTTCAAGTTGACACATCCAACCCTTACATAACCAAGGTGTCAATCAAAACCTGGCAGCATAAGTTTTGGTGCATGCCACGAACTCATTTTGGTTACATCGATTTGAGATACATCGCATGAAGGTATTATCCAGCTTATAGCTGTGTTCAAACATCATATTTGAAATCATTTCATTTAATGCCCAAGTACCTTACGATCATTCCACACTGTATCAATATGAGGGTTTTGGTATAAGAGCCTACGTTTATTAGCTTGAAACACGAGTTTAGGGTTTTCAATGGAGTTAAGTGAAAGATTGATATCATGTCTGTTGAATCCTGGATACCTATTCCATCGGTCTTTACCTCATCCTATGTTTCCCAGTCAAGAGAAAATTCGTAGGAAGAAGAAATGGCACCGTTATGCAGATTTGAACCAGAGGGTTTAGAATGGCTTATTGGGGATCCTGAGTCAGCCTGTTTCTTTGATAAAATTGGTTGGGGAAAATTCTTCGATAGCTTCAGTGGCCATAATGTGGAAGTTACATGAAGATTTGCTCTGTCTTTTAATGGCAAAATTGCACAAATTGGTGATTTACAGTTGACCCTGTTTGAGCAATTCATTGCTGAAGCAACCAGGCTACCATTAGATGGAGAAAAATGGTTCAAGAAAGGCGTAATGTATAAAGACCAATGGAAAAAGTTTCTTTTACCTGTACCTAAAGATTTTAATCATAGGTATGGCTTTCCAGTAAAATTCTTGAAACCCAATTGGTTGCCTGTATTTAGGTTGATAGTCTGGTTTATAACCTGTGATGGCCGATTTTCGCATGTACGCTTTTATCATCTTAGATTGCTAATGGCATTGAAAGGATATAAAATGAGTTTGCCCTTTTTTCTACTCCATAGTTTAGAGAAGATGGCTTTGGCTAATCAAAGTACAGTGGAGGTTCATGATCAAAGTCTCTTTCATCACAGATTAATTAAAATTTTAATCAAACACCAATTATCTCTTGATGGCCGAACTTGGGATCAATTTTTAATGGAGAATGATTTAGGGCAAAATGAATTATGGCCACCAGATAGACCTAAGACTTGGGCTAAATGAAAGAAGATTCCATTCTCTGAGAATTCAGTATTGCAATCAGATATTATGTTAGAGGATTCGGGTGTTAACAATTCAGAGAGGGAATTGATCAATGATGAAGGTGTTGCTGAAACCCTCGTTTCTCAGCAGAAGAATACTCAAGGTCTTTGTGTTGATAAGCTTGAGAAGTTAACAGAATTTTGTAGCGATGAGGTTAGGTTTGAGCAAACAAATGTAGTAGCAGAAGTTCCCCGAAGGTTCACTCGAAGCATGGCTAGCTTGTCTATGCCTCTAACAACACAACAAAACCGTAAGCCTGTCATTATTCAACTTGAAAATGATGATGATTTCTCACTTCCAACTCCTGAGATCATTCAGGATAATGAACCAGCTTCATGTGTTAATGACCTTAAGTCACCTTTGGCAAAAGATGAAGATATCAATACAACTCATCCAAACGAATCGGGAATAGAACCTTCATTTGGAAATATGCCCCAACTTGTTCAAGATGTAAAAGAACCAAATTCGCCTCATTCTGTTGACCATATTGATCAGGATGAAGAGACACTCAAGCAAATTCTTGACATAGTGTATGAGACTAGGATCTCACAGTTAAGAGCAGAATTAAAAGATTGCAAGGCTAATGTAATATCAAAGGATGAGGAGATTAAAACATTCAGGGCTGAAGTGTTAAGCTTGGTGGAAAGATGGCATAGGGCAAATTTGAGGAAACAGAAGTATAAGGAAGCCAGGAAAGCTGTGATAATAACAAACACACATTTACTTGAACAAGTTGAAGAGCAAAAACTTAAGATCTTAAAACTAAAGGTTAGGATGGCCGAAGCAAGAAGGGCAGTTAGAAATTGACATATGCTTTGTTTTGGTTTTTGACAGGTAAGACTACAATTTAATAAACATAACTGCAGAATCTTAAATTCTGTAGATAAACTGTTATTAGTTTGTATTATTCCTTATTATCTTTAGCTTAACATAAATTAATTGTTGACTGTCTCAGGTATACATATATGACGAACAGGTTGGAAATTTTGTGAAGAAAGACAAAGTATATTCTAGAAGCTGGATATTCACGAAAAACAGTTATGCATGCCAGGTGGAAGTTGTTCATTTTTTGGTTGAATTAATAGTAAGGTTACGTGTTACAACAGTTAGGATTTTTGGGATAAGATGTTGCAGTTACAACTATTTTGGCTACGAATTTGGAGAAGACACGCCAGCTGTACCTACTACTCGATGCTTATTAAGCCACATTATGAGTCGATGCTTATAGACAGCAGTTAATACAAACCGATCATCCTAGTGACAATTACAACTATCATTTCATATGATGATCAAATATTCCAGGTGCCTTTTTCTTGAAGGAATTTGATGTAACAGAACAATGACAAGACCTTCTTGTTTGTTTTTATATAACAGCTGTTAAGATCCAAATGATTATTTTTAGAATAGTTGTTACGTAAAAGGCTCTAAGCAGTTAGTAGCTTTGGAGATAAAAGCTAGGAAGACAGATTTTATTAGGGTCGATGGAGTACAAGAGAAATGCTTATTGAAGTCATACTTTTCTGCTAGTTTTGATTACTCTGCTGGATTTCTCCGTGGATGATTAGTGCTAGACTTCTAAACTGGTATCAATGTTTTGATTACAGTTTTTGAAAACTTAAATACTGATTTTAATATATCATTTGCTCAATTTTATACTTATACAATTTTACCTGTGTGTGATTGTATGTGTCATTTCATATTACTCTATTTGCACAATACCTTCATTTGAATTAATCATTACTGCATCTTATCATTTGATATGCTTTTGGTGATGGGAATCTGGTAATGATACATTATATACTTGAGATTATTAGCATTCGTATTTGTATGATGTTTTCATGATGAGTATTATTTCCTGTTCAAATATTGATTATTGCAGTTTTAGTTATTAGCTAATTGAATATCATAGTTGAATAAAATAGTTTCTGTTTTATCCTTCTGTGTGGATATACATATATTGCAGAGTATTGTTATGATGGATGATTGATGATATTTTTATCTCTGTTGTTATCATATTTGATTCTCTAATATTTTAAACAATTAGTTAATGATTAAATTTAGCTTTAGAAAAAAAAATGCTCTCAGCTGAGATAGGATAGAATAGATAGATCAATTGATTTTATTTTAATAAGTTAAATTCTAGCAATATATATAGTTAGATTTTATTTGATGTAAGTTAGTTTAAAGTTTGAAATTAGATAAATCAGAAAACAAAACCAAAACAAAAAACAGAAGACTTTCCTTAAGAAAGCACTTTCGATTAGTTTTGCATTTAGTGATTAAATTTAGGATTCATCACATAAACAGTAGATTGCATAAAATTACATTTTTGTTAAATTTTCAAAGTTCTCCTTAAGAGAATAAATTTAACTGGTAGTAGGAAACCATAACCTGCGAGATCAGACTATACCAAACATACCGAGAGCTACCTTAAGCAATCTGTGTGGGTTTGATTTCTTTAAGTTGGCCTCGGTCAAAAAATCAGGCCAACAAATGGCGCTAGAAGGAGGGCCAGCTAATGATTAATGGCTGATAAACCTAACATTAAATCTTCAACCAGTCAACAACCCCCAGTACGGTCTGATTCACAAGCTGAAATTAGTAGTTCACAACTTACTGAAACTGTCAGAACTTCTGTTACACATGAGCAAAATATCAGAGTTTTAGCAGACACACGTAGAATCCTTACAAAAGCTTATGCTCGTCAAACTGGTTTACCACCTATTGATTACGGATTTCCCCGTAGACAGCAACATCATACTTAGTTAACTCAAACCGAACCAGAATCAGCAGACATTGATATTGTGTTAACAGGTACTTTAAATCCTCGAATTGCTAGAACACACACTACTCCTGGGCTTCTTAATCTTGGAGGTTTTGGTCAACCACCATCCTCTCCAGATTCTCCACCTGATTCTCCCAAACTTTTTAATCAGGATAGTTCCTCAGATTCTGAAGAAAAACCTATGGTAGGTAATCAACCTAATCTACCAGCTCCATGGCTAAGGAAAGCTGATGTAGCTATACCTGGTGTCCAACATGCATTACCTAAACATCCAGATAAGCTTCTCCCGAAGTTTAATCCGGATAACAAAGAGCCAGTTGAAGGACATGTTGATAAATTTATTTTAGGTATTCAAATGATGAACGTTCAACATGAAGACGTAGTGTGTCTTCTTTTCCCATTAACTTTTGAAGGTAGAGCATCAACTTGGTACTTTTCATTAGTCCAAGGTTCAATTACCAATTGGGAAGATTTCAGTAAAGCCTTCTTAGACAAATTTGGTGAAGACAAAACACCTGCAGCCTTGGCACTTGAGTTGTCTAGAATTAAAATGGAAACCAAGGAACGAGTTAAAGACTTTAATCAAAGATTCTTGACATTAAAAAATAAAATTCCTACTGCATCACAACCACCCGAGGACATCATTATTGAAAACTTTGCTTCTGCTTTGCCTAAATACTTAGGGATGTGGGTTAAACAAGCAGGTAAAACAACACTTCTTGAAACTTTCGAAGAAGCCATAAAAATTGAAAAAGACTCTATGTCTTATGAGCCCGAACGAAGTGCAAAGGTTGATACTTTTCCACGTAAGAAAACAGAACGATCCAATGTGGATAAAGATAAGGCATATGACGTTGAACAATTGCAGAATGCAGTCCGAGCATTAACTAATGAAGTTGTAGGGTTAAAGAAAACAAATTCTGAAGGTTCTTCTTCAAGAGGATACTTCAGAAATCAATTTAGACCAAACCCTGCTACTAACAATAAAACAAATTTACCTCTTGATGTAGCGATTCAAGAAGAAATTTTTAATACCATCTGAGCAGTTTTGTCATTGTCTGAAACTTCTTCAAATCAAGAATATGTTGATCAGGATGAAGAAGAACAGTCTGAAAATGAAGAAGAGCCACTAGAACCTCAACAATTGAATGGTCATTTTTGGGATAGTTGAGTAAGGAGGTTGAAAATAGAGATCCACCTGCAGGACAACATGCATATAATACTAGAGGTAAAACATCAACTAATACTCCTGGAGCATCAACCAGTTCTTCTCAAAGTAAAGATAACAATAATCAACAATCTGGAAAACAGGTTCAACTTGCTAAAAATACTCAACTAACTCAGACTGGTCCAAAGTTAGAGTATGATATATTTGAAGATTTGAAGAAGTTACGTGCTAACATTAGCATGTATGACTTACTTCAAATATATCCCATGCCTAATGGTTCTATCATTACTCCAACTATTAGTTCTGTTGACACTAATGTTTAGCAAAATGTAGCTGCAAATAATTCAACTGCTGAAACAATTTTTAATGATACAGGCAAATCAATAGCTAACAAATCCACACTGATAGGTAAGAACTCAAAATCCACTACTCCTCCATTCCTTCTCACTTTCGAAATCTTTAATAGAAACGTTCACAACTGTATGGTTGAATCTGGTGCATCAACTAATGTAATGCCTTTGTCAGTCTGTCGAAGGCTAAATGGTAAATATGTTCCATCAGAGTCACAAATCACTCAACTTGATAGGACAAATGTGAGAGTGTTGGGAGAAATGAAAAATGTGTTGATTAGACTTGCTTGCAATCCTTCTATCTTTCAGATTATTGATATTGTAGTTGCGGATATCCCAGATGCTTATGGATTATTTCTCAGCAGAGACTGGTCACAAAATTTGAATGGATTTTTTTCTAATGACTGGTCAACTCTCTGGCTGCCCAAAAATGGAAAAGCAAATCAAATTAAAATAAGCAGGGAGAGGTATTTGAAGCATACAGTCACAGAGATGCATGAACCAAGTGAGCCAGTATTGTTTTCAGAGTCTATTATGGGAAACTACATGCTTGAAAGTGGTTTTGGGAATTTTGAATCTGACAAATCTGATTTTGCTGATAAAAAACAACACTCATAAATTATAAACGTTACTACGATTCAGCAAAGTTCTCCATTGAAAAATGTTGCAAATAGTGCAAATAGTAATTATGTACATATAGTAGAAAGCAAGGTTGTTGCAGATAGTTCAGCTTGGACTTTATATTTTGATGGATCAAAATCCAAGGAAGGTGCAGGAGCTGGCTGCCTCTTAATTGATCCAAAGGGAAATAAGATTTGTATAGCTTGTAGGTTAGAATTTGAATGTACAAACAATATTGTAGAATATGAAGCATTGATTCAAGGATTGAAAAAGGCAATAGATCTTGATATAAAGACTTTGATCATCTATGGAGATTTTGAAATCGTCGTCAGACAGGTTCGTAATTCCATACATTGTATCTCAGAACATTTACAGAACTATCAATGTGAGGTATGGAATTTAATTTCAGATTTTGAAGCATTCAAAATTCATTCTATTCCTAGGTTTCAAAATCAGGAAGCTGACTTGTTAGCTAATGTCGCCTCAAAGTTAATTCCGTCTGAAAATTTCACTTCAGATTTCTTTTCTGTTGATTTAATTTTTAGACCTTCAATTCCAGATAATATAATTAACTGGAGAGTTTTTGATGATGATGCGCAGATTGTGAATTTCCTGACAAATGAAGATACATTCAAGGATGTTGCAATTGATGAAATAACTCATGACGAAAATCTGCACGACTTTACGGTAATAAATGAAATTTGTTCAATCGAACATGCTATGGAAAAGGTAAAATCGATCCCTAACAATATTTTGCGATTGGAGAAATTTTATGATTTGCATGATAAGTTTAAAGCAGTTCCCAATTGCAAAACCAACAGTTCACAAATGGGATTTGAAACCATAAATTTAGGAACTGAATCTAATCCACAAACTGTGAATTTAGGATTGGATTGCACTCCTGCAGAAAAATCAGCATTCATTAAGTTGTTTAAAGAATTCAAGGATGTGTTTGCATGGACATATGATGATTTAAAAACCTATAATCCACAAGTCATGCAGCATATCATTCCTATAAAAAAAACAACCAAACCTTTTCAGTAGAAACTCAGGAAGTTTCATCCTAATTTGGAACCAACCATTAAGAAAGAACTTAATAAGCTCTTAACTGCCAAAATTATCTTTCCAATTAGACACACTCAGTGGGTAGCAAATTTGGTTCCAGTAAGGAAAAAAAACGGTGATATTCGATTGTGTGTTGACTTCCGAAATTTAAATAGAGTCTCAGAAAAAGACAATTATCCAGTTCCTCCCATGGAACAAATTTTACAAAAAGTTTCTGGTTCTGAGATGCTGTCATTACTTGACGGTTTCTCAGGGTATAATCATATTTTAGTATCCCCTGATGATCAACTTAAAACAACATTCAAGACCCCTTGGGGAACTTATGCTTATCGTAAGATGCCTTTTGGGGTAATTAATGCTGGGGCAACGTTTCAAAGAGCAATGGATATTGCGTTTAGAGGACTGATCAACAATTCAGTAGTTGTATACCTTGATGATGTCACAGTGTTTTCCAAACACATGTCTGATCATATTTCACACCTTAGAAAGGTACTTGAACGTTGTAGGAAATATGGAATATCTTTGAATCCTAAGAAGACAATTTTTGCTGTTACACAAGGAATATTGCTAGGATGTGTGGTATCAAGACATGGGATCATGATTGATCCAGAACGTTCATAGGCCATAGCAAAAATAATTTTCCTTGCAAATAAGAAAGCAATGCAATAATTTCTTGGCAAAATCAATTTTGTTAGAAGATTCATTCCTAGTTTTTCAGAGATAGTTCGTCCATTACAAAAAATGATAAATAAAGATGTTGTTTTCAACTGGGGGTCAATTGAAAAGGAATCATTTCAGCGAATTTTAGAGGCAATTTCAGAAGCACCTAGTTTGCTTAGCCCAGATTTTAGCAAAGACTTCATTTTGTATACTTTCGCTTCTGATATTTCATACGCAGCAGTTTTAACTCAACTAAACCAACAGAACAATGAAGTTCCAATTTCATTTATGAGTTCAAACTTCAAAGCTGCTGAATTAAATTATCACGAAGTTGATAAACAAGCCTTTGCTGTGTTTAAAGCAGTTAAACATTTTCGTCCATACCTGCTTAAGTCAAGAACCAAGGTGATTGTACCTTTTCCTTTAGTAAGGAACTTGTTAATTCAAAAAGACTTAGGAGATAAACGAGCACCATGGATGACTGCTCTTCAGGAGTATGATCTAGAAATTAAACCTTCAACGGTGGTTAAAGGTCAAGGGTTATGTAAGCTGGTTGCAAAAGCAGTTAATTTGCCAAACACAGATTCTGAAATAAACATTGATGACACCTTGCTAGTTAGGGAACTCTATTTTTATCCACCACCACAAGATTCTTGGTATTCAAATCTAAGAACTCTTCTTGAAACAGGTACTGCCCCTGATCATTTAGAACCTAAGAAAAGAAGAGCACTTAGATTGAAATCATCACCTTATCTTTTAATTGATAACACTTTGTTCAGGCGAAATTCAGATGGTGTCTTACTTCGTTGTTTAGACAAGGATGAAATTGAAACAATCATGAAGGAGTTACATTTCGGTCTTGCAGGTGGTCATTTTGGAGGAGAAACTACTGCTCATAAAATTATTAGGGATGGATATTATTGGCCAACTTTATTCAGAGACGCTTATGCTTTCGTAAGAAAGTGTCAAGAATGTCAAATTTTTGCAGGACGAGTAAAGAAGTCTGCCTTTCCTTTACAACCTGTTTCAGTGGAGAGACCTTTTCAACAATGGGGAATTGATATTGTTGGGCCGATAAATCCACCCTCATATTTACGTCATAAGTATATCATAACAACGACTGATTACTTTACTCGATGGATTGAGGTTGTACCCTTAAAAGTAGTCAACACTAATCAAGTAATTCTATTTATTGAATCTTTTATTATTACACGATTTGGTGTTCCTGACTCTCTGGTTTTTTATAATGTGTCTTATTTTTCATCGATTGAATTAACTCAATTTGCGTTAGAAAAGGGAATAAGGGTTAGATATTCCGCGAATTACCATCCTCACGGAAATGGTTTAGTTGAATCAACCAACAAAAACTTGTTAAAGATTTTGAAAAGAACTGTTTCAACTCACCATCGTAATTGGCACATGGCCTTATTCAATGCATTATGGGCTAACAGAGTTACTCCTAAAGCTTCTATTGGGAATTCACCTTTCTTTTTAGTTTATGGAACTGAAGCTATCTTACCACCACATTTATTTTTACCTTCTCTTCAGCTAGCACAGTCTATCCAAGAGGAGGAATGCCCAGTACTAGAGAAAAGAATTAATACTCTCTTAAAATTAGAAGAAGAACGAGACAAAGCTAAATATCATTTTGTTAAACACCAACAAATAGTCAAATCTTGGTTCGATCAGTCTTCTAGTTCTAACAGAGAATTTCAAGTCGGTGACTTAGTTCTTAAGTGGGATAAGGCACATGAAGATAAAGGTAAGCATACCAAATTTCAGAGTTTTTGGTTAGGACCATTTGTTATTTCTGAAAAGCTAGGTCCTAGTACCTTTTGACTTCAAACTTTGGAAGGACAACTTGAAACTTTGCCTGTAAATGGGTTGGTGTTGAAAAAGTATTTCTTCTGATCTTTTTAGTTTTTGAATCTGTAGATGCTGTTGTACATAAGTTTACCTTTTTGTAAATAGTTACATAAGAATTGATTTGTTTATTTCTGCAATGTACAGTTTTCTCTTTCATTTATACCAAGCTATTGTAAATTTGGTTTGTTCAGGGCTTTCTGTAAATTCTTTCAAATTAGACTCATTTCTCGATCTCTGATCTTACCTTCATTCGAATTCTGATTTTAAAGTTTTTTATAAATTTTTCCTCAAAATTGATTTCAGAATTTATTTCCTAACCTTACAGAAATGAAGGAAATCTTTTTGTTAGTATTTCTTTTCAATTTTTCTGTACATAACTTCTGTTAAAAAAACAAAACAAAAAAAATCTTGTACATATCTTTGTTTGAGAGGGGTATTTGTATATAAATAAACCCTGGGGACTCAAATTTAGTTTTGTTCATTTATTTTTAAAATAGTTGAAATTTGATAAGTCTTCAAGATTTGGTCGGATTTATCAGTTCTTCTTGAATCTAATTTGGATCATTTATTAATGATGTATGCGCTTATGATCAGGATTAATCTTTCATTATCTATATACCTATACATTAGGATGAGTGATAATTCTTCTTTTCAAAGCATAGTACTTGGGAAATTTTTTATTAATTTGCATCATTAGTCATTTATTTAAAAGTCTGCTTTTCATCTGTTAAGATTTCTGATCTGCTCCTTGCATAATTATCTTTCATAAGTTAGATTTTAATAGGAGAATAGGAGATCTCATCACGAGCCAGCCTAATCATGATCATCAGTTGTATTAAATATAACATCATTTCTAATCACTAGGGTGATGGCTCTTGATAAAAAGATCAAGGGACAGGAGGTCTCATCATGAGCCGACCTTTTTATCTTTGATAAAACTCGTGAATGATATTGTCTTATTGGGTTACCTTGCCTGGACAGTAGTCTTCAATTAATGTTTAATGGAAAATCTATAAGGATTTATAATTGGAGCAAGTTTTGAAAAAATTTCAGAGAAATAAGTACGTTCATTTTTATACTATGATGTAGATTGCCCTTATACTAAGTATTTTGTTTTGACGAGGGAATTGTTAGTTTGTTTATAATGAAATCTTTATCTACAGAAATGAAGATGGCTCTGAAAAATATCCGTAGATGTTGTTTGATTATGATTTTGATTAGATTAAGTTTTTCTTATTTGTTTTGAAGAAATTTTAAGACTATGTTGGTTTCGGCTTTTAAAACGATGAACAGAGATAACTGGTTCGCCCAGGTCGTCTCCATTTGTTGGTAGGCAACAACCCTCTCAATTTTTCTGTTCTATTCAATAAAATGGATCAGTTCCTTTTATAACTTATCACAATTAATTCTAGGATATCATTTGATTTTATCATTTCTTGTTTTATTTTGTTATCTTATTTCTCTTAAGATATGATTTTCTAAGATTAAGCATATGATAATATATATTACTTAGGGTTAATTAACTGTGTGTCATATACCTTTTCAACCCTTAGTAGATATTAATATTATTCCTATCTTATGAAAATCATATTTTAACCTTGTACATAAATAAATTTTTCCATGTAAATATGTTTTTCACATTAGAATTCATGTTTGATCCAAATGATGAATGAAAGTCGTTATGATAATCTTTTCAATGGATGACATTTAGAAGTTTGAATTGTGAATTTAGCCTATGGGAGTGTGATCTATTACAGTCATTAATTTGTGATTTTTGAAACCATAGGTCATTAGTTTCCATAATGTGAAGATTTATATCATCAAGGCTAAGTTTAATTACTTCATATGATGCACTCCTATCAAAATTAGAAAAGATTTGCATAGTATGACATTAATATTTGGTAATGAGTTTAAACAACGATCCATGTTTTGGAATTATGCAAAATCATTGATGATTTGAAGTAGTATAATCACTATTGATCATTTCATAGGAATTTCAAGTTGACACATCCAACCCTTACATAACCAAGGTGTCAATCAAAACCTGGCAGCATAAGTATTGGTGCATGCCACGAACTCATTTTGGTTACATCGATTTGAGATACATCGCATGAAGGTATTATCTAGCTTGCAGCTATGTTCAAACATCATATTCGAAATCATTTCATTTAATGCCCAAGTACCTTACGATCATTCCACACTGTATCAATACGATGGTTTTGGTATGAGAGCCTGTGTTTATCAGCTTGAAACACGAGTTTAGGGTTTTCAATGGAGTTAAGTGAAATATTGATATCATGTCTGTTGAATCCTGGATACCTATTCCATCGGTCTTTACCTCATCCTATGTTTCCCAATCAAGAGAAAATTCGCAAGAAGAAGAAATGGCACCGTTATGCAGATTCGAACCAGAGGGTTCATAATGGCTTATTGGGGATCTTGAGTCAGCCTGTTTCTTTGATAAAATTGGTTGGGGAAAATTCTTCGATAGCTTCAGTGGCCATAATGTGGAAGTTACACGAAGATTCGCTCTGTATTTTAATGGAAAAATTGCACAAATTGGTGATTTACAGTTGACCCTGTCTGAGCAATTCATTGCTGAAGCAACCAGGCTACCATTAGATGGAGAAAAATGGTTCAAGAAAGGCGTAATGTATAAAGACAAATGGAAAACGTTTCTTTTACCTGTACCTAAATATTTCAATGACAGGTATGGCTTTCTAGTAAAATTCTTGAAACCCAATTGGTTGCCTGTATTTAGGTTGATAGTCTGGTTTATAACCTGTGATGGCCGATTTTCGCATGTACGCTTTTATCATCTTAGATTGCTAATGGCATTGAAAGGATATAAAATGAGTTTGCCCTTTTTTCTACTCCATAGGTTAGAGAAGACAGCTTTGGCTAATCAAAGTACAATGGAGGTTCATGATCAAAGTCTCTTTCATCACGGATTAATTAAAATTTTAATCAAAGACCAATTCTCTCTTGATGGCCGAACCTGGGATCAATTTTTAATGGAGAATGATTTAGGGAAAAATGAATTCTGGCCACCAGATAGACCTAAGACTCGGGCTAAACGAAAGAAGATTCCAGTCTCTGAGAATTCAGTATTGCAATCAGATATTATGTTAGAGGATTTGGGTGTTAACAATTCAGAGAGGGAATTGATCAATGATGAAGGTGTTGTTGAAACCCTCGTTTCTCAGTAGAAAAATACTCAAGGTCTTTGTGTTGATAAGCTTGAGAAGTTAGCAGAAGTTTGTAGCGATGAGGTTAGGTTTCAGCAAACAAATGTAGTAGCAGAAGTTCCCCGAAGGTTCACTCGAAGCATGGCTAGCTTGTCTATGCCTGTAACAACACAACAAAATAGTAAGCCTGTCATTATTCAACTTGAAAATGATGAGGATTTCTCACTTCCAACTCCTGAGATCATTCAGGATAATGAACTAGCTTCATGTGTTAATGACCTTAAGTCACCTTTGGCAAAAGATGAAGATATCAATACAACTCATCCAAACGAATCGGGAATAGAACCTTCATTTGGAAATATGCCCCAACCTGTTCAAGATGTAAAAGAACCAAATTCGCCT
Organism: Larix kaempferi; assembly: GCA_027924585.1. Lineage (NCBI taxonomy): Eukaryota > Viridiplantae > Streptophyta > Pinopsida > Pinales > Pinaceae > Larix > Larix kaempferi. The sequence goes on from BSBM01000029.1 coordinate 7,111,208, forward strand.
CATTCTGTTGACCATATTGATCAGGATGAAGAGACACTCAAGCAAATTCTTGACAGAGTGTATGAGACTAGGATCTCACAGTTAAGAGCAGAATTAAAAGATTGCAAGGCTAATGTAATATCAAAGGATGAGGAGATTAAAACATTCAGGGCTGAAGTGTTAAGCTTGGTGGAAAGATGGCATAAGGAAAATTTGAGGAAACAGAAGTATAAGGAAGCCAAGAAAGCTGTGATAATAACAAACACACATTTACTTGAATAAGTTGAAGAGCAAAAACTTAAGATCTTAAAACTAAAGGTTAGGCTGGCCGAAGCAAGAAGGGAAGTTAGAAATTGACATATGCTTTGTTTTGGTTTTTGACAGGTAATACTACAATTTAATAAACATAACTGTAGAATCTTAAATTATGTAGATAAACTGTTATTAGTTTGTATTATTCCTTATTATCTTTAGCTTAACATAAATTAATTGTTGACTGTCTCAGGTATACATATATGACGAACATGTTGGAAATTTTGTGAAGAAAGACAAAGTATATTCTAGAAGTTGGATATTCATGAAAAATAGTTATGCATGCCAGGTGGAAGTTGTTCATTTTTTGGTTGAATTAATAGTAAGGTTATGTGTTACAACAGTCAGGATTTTTGGGATAAGATGCTGCAGTTACAACTATTTTGGCTACCAATTTGGAGAAGACACGCCAGCTGTACCTACTGCTCGATGCTTATGAAGCCACATCATGAGTCGATGCTTATAGACAGAAGTTAATACAAACCGATCATCCTAGTGACAATTACAACTATCAATTCATATGATGATCAAATATTCCAGGTGCCTTTTTCTTGAAGGAATTTGATGTAACAGAACAATGACAAGACCTTCTTGTTTGTTTTTATGTAACAGCTGTTAAGATCCAAATGATTATTTTTAGAATAGTTGTTACGTAAAAGGCTCTAAGCAGTTAGTAGCTTTGGAGATAAAAGCTAGGAAGATAGATTGTATTAGGGTCGATGGAGTACAAGAGAAATGCTTATTGAAGTCATACTTTTATGCTAGTATTGATTACTTTGCTGGATTTCTCCGTGGATGATTAGTGCTAGACTTCTAAACTGGTATCAATGTTTTGATTACAGTTTTTGAAAACTTAAATACTGATTTTAATATATGATTTGCTCAATTTTATACTTATACAATTTTACCTGGGTGTAATTGTATGCGTCATTTCATATTACTCTATTTGCACAATACCTTCATTTGAATTAATCATTACTGCATCTTATCATTTGATATGCTTTTGGTGATAGGAATCTGGTAATGATACATTATATACTTGAGACTATTAGCATTCGTATTTGTATGATGTTTTCATGCTGAGTATTATTTCTTGTTCAAATATTGAGTATTGCAGTTTTAGTTATTAGCTAATTGAATATCATAGTTGAATAAAATAGTTTCTGTTTTATCCTTCTGTGTGGATATACATATATTGCAGAGTATTGTTATGATGGATGATTGATGATATTTTTATCTCTGTTGTTATCATATTTGATTCTCTGATATTTTAAACAATTAGTTAATGATTAAATTTAGCTTTAAAAAAAAAACGCTCTCAGCTGAGATAGGATAGAATAGATAGATTAATTGATTTTATTTTAATAGGTTAAATTCTAGCAATATATCTAGTTAGATTTTATTTGATGTAAGTTAGTTTAAAGTTTGAAGTTAGATAAATCAGAAAACAAAACCAAAACAAAAAACAGAAGACTTTCCTTAAGAAAGCACTTTCGATTAGTTTTGCATTTAGTGATTAAATTTAGGATTCATTACATAAACAGTAGATTAGCATAAAATTACATTTTTGTTAAATTTTACAAGTTCTCCTTAAGAGAATAAATTTAACAGGTAGTAGGAAACCATAACCTGCGAGATCAGACTATACCAAACATACCGAGAGCTGCCTTAAGCAATCTGTGTGGGTTTGATTTCTTTAAGTTGGCCTAGGTCATAAAATCAGGCCAACAAAAGTCTAATGTAATATATCAAATAAGAAGTGTTGGCGAACACACACACACATGCATGATTTGGATCTTCAATTGGATCATCTTGAGGAGCTTGATCTCTATCTCGATCTCATACACATTTATAACAACAAACTAGTTCATGAGCGAGAAGGAATACAAACCATTGGCAACGTCCAAATCACAAAATATCCAAACCTATGAGTATCAACCTGCCTAAGGCTTTTATTTATGAATACAGCCTCAGCAGGTATCCATTGTTATATGATTTAGATATTTTTCGAATCTCATCATTGGAATTCAACAATGCAATCTTTGGTCAATTTACAACATTTTATTGTTGAAATTGCATTTTTGAATGCATAAATGGAGTCAACACCCTCAAATATTGACCTATTGCAATGAGATTGAGCAATCTCAATAACTAATATCTACAATTCCAATAATGCTTGATTTTTTTTCTAGTTTTTAAATAAAAATAATCAAAAATATATATTTGAAAAAGTTCCAATGGTAACATGTTTAGACCAGTGCGAGGCAAAGTGGTTTAAGAAGAGATAACCATTATAATACCTATAAAAATGTACTTTATATTTAATCATTTTTCATTTATATGTAGCCATATAGTTATCAATACTTGATATTAGCTATTGGAATTATATGTTACTCATCCTCATTTACTCTCCCAGTATGTGAGAAGAGTTCAACTAAATGCATTGGTTGAAATTTTTCTATAAAACTAAATCTTATATTTTTATTCATAAATAAACTTTTTTTTTCAAAAGTTAGGAAAAAACCTACAATACTTGGGGTTACCAACATAATATTTCTTGATACACTCTCAAGGTCCCGACTTGTAGCAACAACATCATCTACCAACAAACCATGACCACCTAAAATAACTCATTATTGGTCCATAATGAATCAAAATTCCACTCCTTGATGCCTTCAAGTTTTGGTTCGTTAACATGTTTCATTACATTTAAGAAATATGAGCTCTTAACCAATCAAAGGCAGTTTTAGGCCACACTCCAAGATCGAAAAGGTGGTTTCATCTAAGACTATATTTGCAAGTAAGCTAGTATTCCATAGAGGCCATCACTAAGACTACCTCTAGTGGGATAATGTGTTTGCAAGTAACAATCTACCTTAACCGCATACACGAAGCTAGATGCAAACCCCTATTACAATTTAACATCATGCTAAGGACACTACTTATAAATAAACCTTATATGCATTAGGCTGCTTAATGGTTAGGGTTTACTCTTGTGCTTTTTTTGTCATCATATTTTATATTAAGCTATCACTCGTGGCACATTTATTATTCAATTTTGAAATCAACCCACCTATGTAGTGAATAATGTTTTAATGTTATGAACAACAACAAAAAACAACCTTAACTCCATTCAAACAATTAATAATGTTTTAATCTTATGAACAAAAGAATGACGTTAACTCCATCCAAACAATTAGTTTAGTTTTAAGGTTACGAACAACAAAAATGTAACATTAATCATGTTTGTATTTTGTCACCGTATTTGTATTTGTGTTTGTTTAACATTATTGTCATTGCATTTTGTAATTTATATATTTAAGTCATTGTCATTTATTTATTTAGTGCATAAAAATTTATGATATATCATGTTATCTGAATATTAACCACTCCAAACATAATAGAGAACTCAAGCAGGTGGAAGGGCTTACAAATGAGAAAGACAAAAGTCATTTGCAAGTTTGTGCTCTAGACTTTTTTTCTATTCCTGGTTAAGTTTTAGTATTTGAAAAGAAATATAATCTATGTATATGGTTTACTTGCTAGACATATCATTTGCAAACCAAAAGGCTTAATCCTTGGCTAATGCCAACGTCTATCAATGGATAAGTATTGTACCGATCCATGTTCAATATTGTATAGAAGACCATGGTTGTAGCAAAACTTTTGCTCATATATTGTTCAAATTATGCAATAGATATTGTTTAGGCTATGTTTTATGCTTCATAACCTTAAACAAGAATTTTATTTCTTTGCTACTTACTCTTTCACCATACTGTAGTATCGATTAACTATATGATTTTGATATAAATATGTTTATCTACCTTCTAGGTATGTGTTAGAAAGTATGACTAAACGTCTATCAATGGATAAGTATTGTACCGATCCATGTTCAATATTGTATAGAAGACCATGGTTGTAGCAAAACTTTTGCTCATATATTGTTCAAATTATGCAATAGATATTGTTTAGGCTATGTTTTATGCTTCATAACCTTAAACAAGAATTTTATTTCTTTGCTACTTACTCTTTCACCATACTGTAGTATCGATTAACTATATGATTTTGATATAAATATGTTTATCTACCTTCTAGGTATGTGTTAGAAAGTATGACTAAACCTACTTCATATGACAATGTTCTTCAAACATCCTTAATAATAAATAAAATATCCACAACATAACATTCATATTAATGAATCAATCCTTTGGTTTGACCATTATTTTTCACACAAACCAAAAATATGTTTTGGCTACATTACGCTACAAGTATTGTTGCTCCATATCCAGTTATCCATTCAAATTTTGGATTAACAAAACTTGAGAGGAAACGCGATGCAACGAAAACGCTGAACGTAAACTCTATAAAAATTAGGGTTTCTTCAGCATATACACTTGTACTTTTGTTGATGATTTTAGTTGAGTTAATAAATTATATTATTTCAAGGTTATAATTTAGCTATGCATCAAATTAATGTATACGTGACACTTTTGTTTGTAAATTTCTTCACTATTCTTTGTCTATATGTTAAATATTTTAAAATGCCAATATGTCAACATAAATTCTCATTTTTTATTTTCTCAAAAGTTTAGTTTACTTATGTGACTTTGTTATGTGGTATAAAGTAATTCACCCACTCATGTTATCACAACATAACAATCTAATTACATCTACACAAAAACATGAAAATTAGATTTATGTGTAAATCTTTAAAATAAACAATAATACATGATTAAGATTACATGTATCTTAGTTTTTATAAAATGAGATTATTGTATTTAATTATTTATTTTATATAGAGTCTCAAGTTAAATCAAGTGGTTGGGATTAGTTGTTAATTTTCTCGTTCTTGATTGAAATTTGTAACTTATCTATTTCGTGTAATTGGATCTTTGCACGTGGCCTATGGTTTCTACTAACAACCCAATGGACTTGAACTCGTGTCTCATAGGTGCAAATTTACTCAATTACTAATTCCCATACTGCAAAAAATCTATCTATTTTATATAATTATATTCAAGTTAATTATCATTACTCTAGATCAATCTTAACATCAAATATAGATCAAGAATTGAGATGAATCAAGTTTAATCTTGATATGCAAACTTTTCCTCAAGCTTTTGCACTCTAAAAATACAATTATGCTTGGAGAGATTTTATCCCTACTAAAGATTGATAAATCCAAGGTTAAATTGGTTGTAGGCTAGTATTTTATATATGATAATACATTTGCTTAGTATTTATTGTTATTGGTTTTTATTTTTATTTGGTAGTATTTTTCCAACATATGCCACATCAATGTTACAAACACACATGGTACATCTCCCTAATATTGGGTTGTAGAATGTGCCTCACAACACAATAAATCTAGATGAATAACTATGTGTGGAGGTTAATTGTCACAATGCAAATCAACTACCAACATTAAACATTTACCCAACATTTGGAATTATAAGTGCATTCTTTCTTTGGATGTGCCAATATTGCTCCCACTTTATATTTGGTAAATGTTTATGCTCTCGACGAGATCTTGTTATTCATATTGTTGTTGTTTTATTTTAGTGTTATATGCATATTTGGTTATAATAGGACTGTCATTTTGGAGAGAGGCACATAAAATGATTGCAACACATAAAACACAAGCATAGATTTTGGGAGATAAAAAATGTTAAGGTAGGTTGTGGAACAAAAAGGATCACAAAAACGTTATCTAACAAAAAATCTTCACAAGGACTAGCTATGGATAATTTTGGATAGAGGCACGCACAATGAATTCCAAAAGGATAGATTTTGGAAGGTAAAAATTGTTAGGGTAGGTTGTGGAAGAAAAGGGATCACAAACGAAAGATTATATAACAAAAAATCTTTGCAACAATTGGCTTTTGATAATGCAAAGTGTATGGAAGTATGTAGATGAAGTGATATTAGTGCTAGCACACATATTGGTTTGGTCTATACCATCTTGTGTTCATAAGTTAAATATGCAACATGTATCCTCTATCACTCAGAATTGAAGAAGTAGGACACCTCTAGTCTTTTGTTCACACCCTAAGCAAGAGTGAAGACCTTAGGAAAGGGTATTAATCCCCCTAAAGATTAATACAATGCAAAAAACATTGGAAAACCTTGATTCCAAGAGATATATGGGTTTCCCTTCAAAACTCGTGGATCTTCCTACATTTTTATTGGATACCCACTATCTATGACAGAGAGGAAAAGTCACATGCTTGTCACTTATCACTTGTTTAGGCATAATATCTTCCAAGAAGATGTTCAATTTATGCCTCACCATGGACATTATTCCCTTGAGGAAAACACCATGAAGGCTTTGCCTCAACCAGAAGTGGAATATACTATGCCCCTTGGAAGATGCTCCCGATATACCAATTCTTGAGGAGCAACCCAAATTTCAGTCTATGCTCTATCATGTTTTTCCACATCTTAAACATTGAAATTCATTGGCTACATCAAGCAGAGAAATTCATTGTATTAATTAACAATGGTAGCACTGATAATTTCATTCATCGACAAGTGGTTGAAAAAACCTATTGCTTTATATGCCCTATATCCAATTTCCACATTATGATAGAAAATGGGGCTATGATGAAATGTGGTGGTCATTGTGAAAATGTGAAACTCCAAATGGGTGACTACCATCTCAAAACACATATGTTTATTGTTGACATGGGTGGTTGTGATATAGTTATTGGGGTTACTATAGGTTCTCCTAAAATTATCTACTCCCACAGTATGGAGAAATTATTGAAGAAAGTCCATTGTGGTATGATTGCTCAATTTAACACCATCCAAGTCATGGAAACACCCACCCAGGATATTCACCTTGACTTGCAATAGGTTGTTTTCCAATATCAACAAGTTTATGAGGAACCTAAGGGTTCCCCCCCTACTTGTCGGGAAAATGATAATGGTATTCCATTAATCTCAATCAGTCAACCTCCCAATGTACACCCCAACACAAGCCCTTATTCTTTATCAATGTTTATAGTCCTCAAAAAGGAAGGCAATTGGTGCATGTGTCCGGATTTTTGGGCTCTCAAAAAATAAACCATCAAAGATAAATTCTCTATTCATGTCATTGATGATCTCTTAGATGAGTTGCATGATGCCAAATTATTCACCAAACTCTACCTTCGATCAGGCTACCATCAAATTCAGATGAAAGAGGTATACATACCCAATACAACCTTATGCATTCATGAGGGTCATTATGAATTCTTAGTCATTCCCTTCGGCCTATGCAAGACCCCATCCACTTTTAGAGCCCCAAGAATATTATCTTCCACCCTTTCCTCTACCATTTCGTCCTGGTTTTCTTCGATGATATCTAGGTGTACAACCCCACTTGGGACATCTACCTAAAGCATGTTGCTTGTACTTTCCAATTATTATAGGATCACCATCTATTTTTGAAACACTCCAAATTTAATTTTGGGATAGCTGAGGTTGAATATGTGGACCATATCATGACTTAGGATGGTGTATGTCTGGAGCCCAAGAAAGTGGAATCTATGAAGAACTTTCCCTTCACCAAAACTCTCAAAAGATTGAGGGGGTTCCTTGGAATTACAGGCTACTACCATAAATTTGTGCAAAATTATGGTAATATTGCAACTCCTCTTACATCATTGTTCAAAAAAATGTTTTTTCCTAGAATTAGGAAGCGGAGTAGGAATTCTCTGCCCTAAAGGATGTCATGTGCACTACTCTTGTTTAGCCATGTTGGATTTCACTAAGACTTTTGTGTTAGAATCATTGTGATGCTTTTGGTCGTGGCTTAGGAGTGGTCATGATGCAAGATAAATTCCCATTATCCTTCACCAATAAGAAACTATGTGAGTGGAACTTGGGAAAATCCACCTATGAAAAGGAAATGATGGACATCCTTCATGTTTTTGAGACATGGTGCCCATATTTAATTAGACAGTGTTTCCATATCAAGATAGACCGTCATAGTCTCAAGTATTTCTTGGAACAATAGTTGTCCTCACCAAAGAATCATACAACAGTTGTCCTCACCAAAGAATCATAAATGGGTCACTAATATGATCGGGTATGATTATAAGATTATATATAACAAGGGTTGTGAGAATGTGGTGGCACATGCTTTTTATTGTTAATTTTTTAGAATTTATTTCAATCTGATCTAGGATCTTAACTGAGAGAACAACATGTACAGCATATCTACAGCATATCAATCATGGACACAATAATGCAAGCACACAAGAGACACAAAGTTTACTTGGGGAAAACCATAAATGTGAAAAACCCCAATAACTTCCTCATAGATAGATAGAGCAATGATACAACCCAAGCATAAGAGATAGACATCTCTTAGTAGCAGCTTCTCCTCCTCCACAAGTGCGCCACTCTCCCGAGAGTGTGAGAGAGAATAGAATGATCAAATAGAGTGCCTCCCGCACTCTATTTATACTTGACTTGACTTGCCTAATAACCTTTACTAGGTCGGCCTTAACTTAACCACACAACATAATGCTAATTGGGCCGACCCCCAATAGGTTGGTCTAATAACCCTTTGACCCACATGGCCAACCCCCAATAGGGTGGTCTAATAACCCATCAAGTATAAGTTACAACACTTCCGTATAGAGGAATAATAACATCTCTATAGGAATACAATATACATATATGTGAAATACATTCCAAAGTTACATATACATCAACACTCCCTCTTAACTAGGAATGTATTTCTCGACACAGGTCTTCTAGCACAAGCCTTCTTCTCTGGATCATCGTCATCGATGCATTGTCATCGAATCATCATCATCATTGTTGTCGCTATCTCAATTTCTGAATCTACTCATCATAGGAAGTTCTACAAAGCTAGTCCTTTTTCATACTGGATGTAGGCCCACCACCTGCAGGTCTTCATCATCACTGGCCATACTGTGGAATCCTCAGGACTTATTACGTGCGTCACAAAACCTGGATGAAGCATCCCAGGATGTTACGAGCACTCAGCTCTACCTGTTGGATATCCTAGGAGCACACTACATGTGACCCCATTACAAAACCTAGTTGTAGCATCCCAGGTTGTTACAAGCACACAGATCTACCTATCGGATCTCCCAGGAGCACATTACATGTGATCTCACCACAAAACCTGGCTGTAGCATCCCAGGCTGTTACGAGCACATGGCTCTACCTGTCGGATCTCCCAGGAGCATATTACATGTGGTCATGGAAAAACCTAGCTATAGCATCCCAGGCTGTTACGAGCACTCGGATCTACCTGTCGGATCTCCCAGGAACACATTACATGCCATAGGACAAAACCTCAAAAGAGCATCCCAGGATGTTACGAGCACACATATCTACCTGTCGGATCTCCCAGGGCTGGATTATATGTCCTCCCAAAGCAAAACCTCAAAAGAGCGTTTTCCAGATATACCAGGGCCACATTACATGCCATAGGAAAAACCTCGAAATACTATCTGCAAACCTCCCAAGGCTGGATTATATGCTTATCTGCACAACCTGTCCACGACCACAAAGTATCATCTTGATACTCATGATCATCGTTCACGAAGCACAACCTAGATGCACATCACACAGCACTTACATCTATGCCATGGGAGAACACATCTACAACCATGCGAGAATGGCACAACACTTATATTGCAGCCATGGGAGAACACATCTACAACCATGCTCAAATGGCCCAGCACTTATATCGCATCCATAGGAGAACACATCTACAACCATGCTCGAATGGCCCCAGCACTTATATCGCAGCCATGGGAGAACACATCTACAACCATGCTCGAATGGCCTCAGCACTTATATCGCAGCCATGGAAGAACACATCTACAACCATGCGCGAATGGCCTCGGAAATTACATCACGACCATGGGAGAACACATCTTCCACCATGTCGGAAAAGCCCAACAATTACATCACGACCATGGGATAACACATCTACAACCATGTCCGAAAAGATCATGTGCATCTGTGTCTTCGAAACTCATCGCACATAATCCAACTGATTATGTAATGTATCCACCTGATACATGTCATCACATATGATCATTCTGATCATCATCACTGCATCGTCCTGATGCATCTCATCTGGAGCAACATATTGAAGCTCGTCATCCATGATCATCCTGATCATATAATGCATCCAGCTGATGCATACCAAGTATCTACCTGTACATATCATCATACATGATCCACCTGATCCTACAATGTATCCACCCGATACATATACAGATACATGGTCCAAGCATCCAACTTGATGCATATACATATACATGATCCAACTGATCATAACAAGCATCCAACATGATGCATACATACATACATATAAATGATCCAACTGATCATATCCATCATCCAACATGATGCATACATACATACATATAAATGATCCAACTGATCATATCCCGTCACAAACCCAAATTTCCATATCTGTAATTTAGTGAAATTTTGAAGATAATTTTTTTTTTTTTGCAACAGATAATTATCTCCACAAACTTCATACATATGAGATAAGATATTCAACCATGCATAAATGTGTCAAACCTTAAAAGATCAATTACACTTGAAATTTAGTTATCTTCTTCTATCTTACTTGAGACACTTATAAAAAAAAAGGTAGCACATCTATAATTCCATATCTGACCCTTATAACAACTATAAGCAAATATGACACCCAAGATGGTCACTCAATTTATTTTCTTATCCAACATAAACATGATTTCCAATGGAAAGACTTATTCAATAGTAATGTGTTTAAACAAAATCATCATATATCATATTACATGAGTATATCGAATTCAAGGAAATATATTTTAACATAACAAGGGGATTTGACACAATACACTCATACGTTGACTTAGATATTACTTGATTAACATAAATAACAAAAGCATCATAGTGATCAATAAGTAAAAACATAATGTACACATTAACTACATGCATTAGAATACACATAAGGAACACATACCATGGACACCATTTTACCGTGGTTCACTCGCAACATGGGCTACATCCACAAAGCTATGTTGCTTTATTATTCTTCGAAATCAAGGGTTACATCCAGCAACATGGTTGTTGCAACAATATCTTTCTACGTTCTAAACCCCTACCACGCAGAGCAATATTTGAATATACATTTACTTTTAAGGGAAATTTTCCACCTATAAATGCTCCTTTATTCTAGAAGTTTATGTTTAACAACATAACCTATATGTATTTCGTTAACTTTCTAGATCAAATCTTTACCTATAAGTTAAACCTCTAAAATATTTTCTTGCCCTAAGAGTTTATAACATAAATACATTATTAATAACATATATAACATTCACTTTAATTTATAACATTTATATAATGCCAAGAGTTTACAACATAAAATACATTATTAATAACGAAGATAACCTTCACTTTAATCTATAACATTTATATAATGCCAAGAGTTTATAACATAAAATACATTATTAATAACAAATATAACCTTCACTTTAATCTATAACATTTATATAATGCCAAGAGTTTATAACATAAAGTACATTATTAATAACAAATATAACCTTCACTTTAATCTATAACATTTATATAATTCCAAGAGTTTATAACATGAATACCTAATTAATGACAAGTCTAACCTTCGCTTTAATCATTCTTCTCAATATTTTGAATAAGGTAACATCCTTTACTCAAATATATATAAATAGGTTTTAATCAACCTCTTATCAAACAACTCGGCATGTACCACCCAAGAAAGCTAAATTCTTCAATAGCAAATCAGTAGATTAGTATTACAAATATTATTTGGTCTATACCATACCTTAAACGTTTATAACTGTAATTATCTAACATCTTAGCAAACCCTAACATTAAGTTTTTAACATAATGAAAGTAGTTTAAGAAAGCATACTATAAGCACCGCCATCCCTAAAAATAGTTGGGCAAGGCTATAACCTCAAAGTTTAAAGCATATGTAATATGAGGACTTAGTTTTCGGGATTAGCATAAATATGTAAGGTGGCTTTGGTCATACCCAGAACTATGGGTATATATTTTCACATAGGATATGTATATAGGTCTACATTTCATGGTCGATCTGATGCACCTGCAGAGTTTATCATATATATATATAATATTAACAAAACTACACCAAGGCTTCTTGTATAGGGCTACTAAAAGTTTTTATGTGCTGACTCATCATAAGAAGGATCACCATTAAAAGCAACTTATCGAAACATATAGGTTTCTACAAAATGTAACAACAAAAACTACAACGATTGAGGATATAAGTCGCATGAGATGTAAATATATAACTTATGCTACACAGTTGCAGCATAGATGAAAACTATAATCGGAGAGGGGTGAGTAGGAATCAGATAGCGAGTGTCCTTTGCTCAATGCAATAAAAATATATTCGAATACCACACAATCGTAGTATAGAGAAATCTAAAAAAAATAGAGAGGGTGAACCGGAAACTGGTTAACCATCCGTCCTCCAAAACATCCCTTTTTGTGGATGAGAGGTCTACTATTCTCTTCCAATATATATATATAATATAAATTATCTTTAATCACAATTTTGATTAGGTCTTATCGATACCTTGTATATAAGTATGGACAAATTTCATACTTATATAATATATATATAGAAGGGAAACATATTCTCCCTTGGCCTCTTATTAAGAAAGGAAAAATTATGTATATAAAGTAGCCCCTTTATATCTATAAATGTATATCTTTAAGTTTTTTAATAACTTATCTTTAGGGACTATTACCCTTTTTAATTTATAAAAAAATATTTTAGGGAAATCATCTACGTGTAGATACATGATAGCTTGTGTTGCTAAAGAGGAACAAGTGGCAGTTCAGAAAAGCGGTTCTCTCGTTTAAGGAGACAAACTTCCCCAATATCTGTTAGTCGATAGCCATCATTATCCTAATACCATTATTACGGGTGTAGTGGGGAAGTCTTCTATTTCGCACAACCTAACACAATTCCCAACTTCCATTTTAGTAATTTATGCTTTAATTATATGTAATCCACTATATGGAAGCATATATATTCAATTAAGAATTACAAGTGTAATTCCATAAAACTCTAGGATGTTTTTCTATAATATTAATAATTTGTTGAGTAATACCTTTTTAAGAATGGTTGTTACATGTGCATATCATCAAGTATTTATATCACATATTCCTAATTATGTGTATTATCTCAAAATACTTAGATGCAATTAGGTGCAAATGTAAATATTTCACTATTAGTCCTTAAGTTCATTTTTAAGAATATGCTTACTATTTATAAGCTAATTATTAGACTTAGGTTAATACATATAAATGGTTTATATGAATAGATGAAATATTGACAAATCACCTTTTATCTAACCCTTTGGATCATGATGATCGCCTGTCGCCATCCTTTGGACTTCCATGGCTTGCTTGCCATCTTACCTCTTAGTGGATTCTGTTGCCCGTGACTTCTTTCATTGCGTCCGACTTTAGTCTCTTAACTCTCTGCTAACATTTTCAACTTAAAGAATAACATACAATACTGGAGGGGCCTTGTCCTTGAGCTCCTCACCAGGGCCACTTACACAATTACATTTTACATTTACCAAAACAAATACAATAATAATAATAATTGGGGTCAAATTGGAGGGATGTTACATACTCCACCCCTTAAAGATAACACCGTCCTCGGTGTTCGATAGTTTATCTTTTGCATCATTCACCGTCCTTCATTTACTTTTGTTTTTATGCTTTGGTCGTCTTCACATTGTTGTGTTTTTTGCAAGCTCTTTTTGCTTATAACCTGCACATTGTCCAACTCGTACAAGATTTTTCAGCATTCTTTAGTATAACATGAGTATACAAAATTTCAAAATACTAAATGTTCATCATTCTTCCTCATCCTTGAGGTGATATTCGCTTACTCTAGCATTCATATTATTCATGCATAAATACATCTTGTAGTCTAGTTACAAGACAATTCATCAGCACTTGCTTATATCATAAAACAATTCTTTCAAGAGAACTTTGTAATCATCAAACCTCTTGTACTTCAACAATCATGGAGACTTGCATACAAAAACCTTTATGTATTTCCACAATCATGGGGACTTGCCATACATATCCTGCTCAGGTATTTCTGCAATCATGTAGACTTGCGTACATAGCACTCTTTTGTATTTCAGCAATCATGGAGGCTTGCATACAAAAACACGAGTCCTTTGCCAAAAATTTGGCAAGAATACCATCTGCATACAGCAGAAATATGACAGTCTTACTCTGCAACTCATTACATAGCTTCCCCTCATCGAATCTCTCAGTGATCACCTGATGCACATGAGGAAACATTTCTACAGAAATATTGTAGAAGATCTGCCTGCTCAATTCAATGGATATAAAGTTTGCCTAGGACTTTTGGGTCAATATAACATTCAACGAGCTGCCTGCTCTGTTCCACTTCCATGGGGAACATGACCATAATCTAGGGAAGTTGCACCCTACAATGGCTAGTAAGTGAGTGCAAGATGCAGCCTCTGTTTGAGTCCAGGAAATATTATTTTCCCCTCAAACCTTCTTGTTTGAGTCCAGGAATTTTGCTCATTAACAATCATTTAGTATTTCTTGCATACCACATGCGGCGTAATAGCAACAAAATATTTAACAAATATATCATATTCTATGCATTTTGGTGATTACACATCATAAATCATAAGTCTTATCACCAATCATGATTCATAAAGCCTTGTAATCCAAAATAAAAATTTAAAGTAAATTATTACTTACTCTTGAGCGATTCAGCTCAACTTATCTATGTAAGTGGTTGTATAATCCATGTTCCTCTCGGATTATGACATTGGTCATGATCCAAAAATCACCTCCTGAAATGTTAGTAAAAAGAAAAAAATTTCTTTGCTTCAATTACTCAACAATTGAACATATTAGTTCCAAAGCATGATACACATGCTCATTCAATAACTTATGCATCCCTTTCAATTCATCTCGATGTAAACTCTTCAATATCCCCAACGTGAGTACCAAGTCAAATCTCCTAACAAACAAACATGTTAGCATTCATAGTTCAAGCATTTAGTTGCCTATAGATTCATTTCAAACTGAGACTCATCATCTAACGATTCTTTTCTCAATAATCTTTTGATACTCCTGGGTTTTTAAAAGAGACCATAATATAATTCAATCGTAACAAGGTTGAGGATTCTTCTTTCCCTATAATCAAACTATTAAAAAGATATTGATGCTCATTAATCCTTGTTAGGAGATATAACATACCCTACCAGGTGGTCTATCTAAGAAGAAATATTTAGAAATCATAATGCATTTCTTAAAATAAGATTATTTTAACCCTTAGGAACATTGCTTGCAACTTCATACAATAATACACCTTTATCCTTAAAACTCAAAGGATGATAAGAAGTTCTAAATGAAATATAATTTATGTTTAAGAAATAGAATGACGATTTTTCATATGCAAAAGTAATATTCAAACACATCATCATTTTATCACATGAATTCGTTCACATTTTTAACTATAGCTTGTAACTTAGTATTTCAGATTTATTCTGGCTATCAAATACTCAAGGATAACAATTACTTAGGCTATGGACTCCATACTATTCGATCCATGTAAGAAATAAAAGAAAGTTGACAAAATTTGCAATAAGCATACTACCAAAACTTAAGTAAAACGATGTACCTCCTAACTTTGATATTTTGAATACCAAATTTATTTTGATAAAAGTAACTATAACTTCATCTATGAGGCTATAGTTTTTGGAATAGCAATCCATGAGCCGTCGTATTCATGATGCAATATCATCTAGAGTGTAGCTAATTATAATTGAAGGTGTTTGGGTGACTCCGCCTTATGGAACAAGCTTACTTCTTTTGAGTATACTTCAAATAAAAACTATACTTTTATGCAATTTGAATTCACTTATTTCATTGTCATGTTCATAACACTTTTCAGAATACTTTGCTTTCTCAAGGTAATAATATGTTTTGCCAAGATCTTTCATATCTTTATCTATTTCTTTAGGCTTTAAGATTTTACAAAATGACAAAAACTAAGTATGAATACTTTCTATCTTATGTAAATCTCATGATCCTTGGCATATATACTAAAATGAAAATGCTAATTTCCTTAACAACATCGTGTGATATTGTGAGTGTCTATATTTTATATCTAGCAAAGGATAACTCATAGAAAAATGAGAACATACCTGACTCACAATTTTGTAAGGAAAACAATGATGAGAAAGACTTATCTTTTCTATTTTGGAGATCTTGAAATTTAACTCCGTTAACATATCTCGCTTGTCCCATCCAGTCCATGCGCCAAAAAAAAACAAGAAAAAATTGATTATCCTTCACAATTATTTATTTCATGTTTGAGCCCATCAAGCCCGAGTGCTGTAACCTAAAGCTCTGATACCATTTGTCACGAACCCAAATTTCCATATCTGTAATTTAGTGAAATTTTAAAGATAATTTTTTTTTTTTGCAACGGATACTTATCTCCACAAACTTCATACATATGAGATAAGATATTCAACCATGCATAAATGTGTCAAACCTTAAAAGATAAATTACGCTTGAAATTTAGTTATCTTCTTCTATCTTACTTGAGACACTTATAAAAAAAAAGGTAGCACATCCATAATTCCATATCTGACCCTTATAACAACTATAAGCGAATATGACACCCAAGATGGTCACTCAATTTATTTTCGTATCCAACATAAACATGATTTCCAATGGAAAGACTTATTCAATAGTAATGTGTTTAAACAAAATCATCATATATCATATTACATGAGTATATCAAATTCAAGGAAATATATTTTAACATAACAAGGCGATTTGACACAATATACTCATACGTCAACTTAGATATTACTTGACTAACATAATTAAAAAAAGCATCATAGTGATCAATAAGTAAAAGCATAATGTACACATTAACTACATGCATTAGAATACACATAAGGAACACATACCATGGACACTGTTTTACCTTGGTTCACCCGCAACTTGGGCTATGTCCACAAAGCTATGTTGCTTTATTATTCTTCGAAATCAAGGGATTACATCCAGCAACATGGTTGTTGCAACAATACCTTTCTACTTTCTCAGCCCCTACCAGCCCCTACCACGCAGAGCAATATTTGAATATACATTTACTTTTAGGGGAAAATTTCCAACTATAAATGCTCCTTTATTCTAGAAGTTTATGTTTAACAACATAACCTATAGGTATTTCGTTAACTTTGTAGATCAAATCTTTACCTATGAGTTAAACCTCTAAAATATTTTCTTGCCCTAAGAGTTTATAACATGAATACCTAATTAATGACAAGTCTAACCTTCGCTTTAATCATTCTACTCAATATTTTGAATAAGGTAACATCCTTTACTCTAATATATATATAAATAGGTTTTAATCAACCTCTTATCAAAGAACTCGGCATGTACCACCCAAGAAAGCAAAATTCTTCAATAGCAAATCAGTAGATTAGTATTACAAATATTATTTGGTCTATACCATACCTTGAACGTTTATAACTATAATTATCTAACATCTTAACAAACCCTAACATTAAGTTTTTAATATAATGAAAGTAATTTAAGAAAGCATACTAGAAGCACCGCCATCCCTAAAAATAGTCGGGCAAGGCTTTAACCTCAAAGTTTAAAGCATATGTAATATGAGGACTTAGTTTTCGGGATTAGCATAAATATGTAAGGTGGCTTTGGTCATACCGAGAACTGTGGGTATATATTTTCACATAGGATATGTATATAGGTTTGCATTTCATGGTCGATCTGATGCACCTCCAGAGTTTATCATATAATATACCTACGTGTAGATACATGATAGCTTGTGTTGCTAAAGAGGAACAAGTGGCTGTTCAGAAAAGCGGTTCTCTCCTTTAAGGAGACAAACTTCCCCAATATATGTTAGTCGATAGCCATCATCATCCTAATACCATTATTAGGGGCGTAGTGGGGAAGTATTCTATTTCGCACAACCTAACACAATTCCCAACTTCCATTTTAGTAATTAATGCCTTAATTATATGTAATCCACTATATGGAAGCATATATATTCAATTAAGAAGTACAAGTGTAATTCCATAAAACTCTAGGATGTTTTTCTATAATATTAATAATTTGTTGAGTAATACCTTTTTAAGAATGGTTGCTACATGTGCATATCATCAAGTATTTATATCACATATTCCTAATTATGTGTATTATCTCAAAATACTTAGATGCAATTAGGTGCAAATGTAAATATTTCACTATTAGTCCTTAAGTTCATTTTTAAGAATATGCTTACTATTTATAAGCTAATTATTAGACTTAGGTTAATACATATAAATGGTTTATATGAATAGATGAAACACTGACAATTCACCTTTTATCTAACCCTTTGGATCATGATGACTGCCTCTCACCATCCTTTGGACTTCCATGGCTTGCTTGCCATCTTACCTCTTAGTGGATTATGTTGCCCGTCACTTCTTTCGTTGTGTCCGACTTTAGTCTCTTAACTCTCTGCTAACATTTTCAACTTAAGGAATAACATACAATACTATCGGGTTCCACTGGCGGGGCCTTGGCCTTGAGCTCCTCACCAGGGCCACTTACACAATTACATTTTACATTTACCAAAACAATAATAATAATAATAATAATAATTGGGGTCAAATTGGAGGGATGTTACATACTCCACCCCTTAAAGATAACACCGTCGTCAGTGTTCAATAGTTTGTCTTTTGCATCATTCACCGTCCGTCGTTTACTTTTGTTTTTATGCTTTGGTCGTCTTCACATTATTGTGTTTTCTGCAAGCTCTTTTTGCTTATAACCTGCACATTGTCCAACTCGTACAAGATTTTTCAGCATTCTTTAGTATAACATGAGTATACAAAATTTCAAAATACTAAATGTTCATCATTCTTCCTCATCCTTGAGGTGATATTCGCTTACTCTAGCATTCATATTATTCATGCATAAATACATCTTGTAGTCTAGCTACAAGACAATCCATTAGCACTTGATTATATCATAAAACAATTCTTTCAAGAGAACTTTGTAATCATCAAACCTCTTGTACTTCAACAATCATGGAGACTTGCATGCAAAAACCTTTATGTATTTCTGCAATCGTGGGGACTTGCCATACATATCCTGCTCATGTATTTCTACAATCATGTAGACTTGCGTACATAGCACTCTTTTGTATTTCAGCAATCATGGAGACTTGCATACAAAAACACGAGTCCTTTGCCAAAACTTTGGCAAGAATACCATCTTCATACAGAAGAAATATGACAGTCTTACTCTGCAACTCATTACATATCTTCCCCTCATCGAATCTCTCAGTGATCACCTGATGCACATGAGGAAACATTTCTACAGAAATATTGTAGAAGAGCTTCCTGCTCAATTCGATGGATATAAAGTTTGCCTGGGACTTTTGGGTCAATATAACATTCAACAAGCTGCCTGCTCTGTTCCACTTCCATGGAGAACATGACCATAATTTAGAGAAGTTGCACCCTGCAACGGCTAGTAAGTGAGTGCAAGATGCAGCCTCTGTTTGAGTCCAGGAAATATTATTTTCCCCTCAAACCTTCTCGTTTGAGTCCAGGAATTTTACTCAGTAACAATCATTTAGTATTTCTTGCATGCCACATGCAGCGTAATAGCAACAAAATATTTAACGAATATATCATATTCTATGTATTTTGGTGATTACACATCATCAATCATAAGTCTTATCACCAATCATGATTCATAAAGCCCTGTAATCCAAAATAAAAATGTAAAGTAAATTATTACTTACTCTTAAGCGATTTAGCTCAACTTATCTATGTAAGTGGTTGGATAATCCATGTTCCTCTCGGATTATGACATTGGTCATGATCCAAAAATCACCTCATGAAATGTTAGTAAAAAGAAAAAAATTCTTTGCTTCAATTGCTCAACAATTGAACATATTAGTTCCATAGCATGATACACATGCTCATTCAATAACTTATGCATCCCTTTCAATTCATCTCGATGTAAACTATTCAATATCCCTAACATGAGTATGAGCTCAAATCTGCTAACAAACAAACATGTTAGCATTCATAGTTCAAGCATTTAGTTTCCTATAGATTCATTTCAAACTGAGACTCATCATCTAATGATTCTTTTCTCAATAATCTTTTGATACTCCTGGGTTTTTAAAAGAGGCCATAATATAATTCAATCGTAACAAGGGTGAGGATTCTTCTTTCCCTATAATCAAACTATTAAAAAGATATTGATGCTCATTAATCCTTGTTAGGAGATATAACATACCCTACCAGGTGGTCTATCTAAGAAGAAATATTTAGAAATCATAATGCATTTCTTAAAATAAGATTATTTTAACCCCTAGGAACATTGCTTGCAACTTCATACAATAATACACCTTTATCCTTAAAACTCAAATGTTGATAAGAAGTTCTAAATGAAATATAATTTATGTTTAAGAAATAGAATGACGATTTTTCATATGCAAAAGTAATATTCAAACACATCATCATTTTATCACATGAATTCGTTCACATTTTTAACTATAGCTTGTAACTTAGTATGTCAAATTTATTCTGGCTATCAAATACTCAAGGATAACAATAACTTAGGCTATGGGCTCCATACTATTGGATCCATGGAAGAAATAAAAGAAAGTTGATTAATTTTTCAATAAGCATACTACCAAAACTTAAGTAAAACGATGTACCTTCTAACTTTGATATTTTGAATACCAAATTTATTTTGATAAAAGTAACTATAACTTCATCTATGAGGCTATATTTTTTGGAATAGCAATCCATGAGCCGTCGTATTCATGATGAAATATCATCTAGAGTGTAGCTAATTATAATTGAAGGTGTTCGGGTGACTCCGCCTTATCGAACAAGCTTACTTCTTTTGAGTATAATTCAAATAAAAACTATACTTTTATGCAATTTGAATTCACTTATTTCATTGGCATGTTCATAACACTTTTCAGAATACTTTGCTTTGTCAAGGTAATAATATGTTTTGCCAAGATCTTTCATATCTTTATCTATTTCTTTAGGCTTTAAGATTTTACAAAATGACAACAACTAAGTATGAATACTTTCTATCTTATGCAAATCTCATGATCCTTGGCATATATACTAAAATGAAAATGCTAATTTCCTTAACAACACCGTGTGATATTGTGAGTGTCTATATTTTATATCTAGCAAAGGATAACTCACAGAAAAATGAGAACATACCTGACTCACAATTTTGTTAGGAAAACAATGATGAGAAAGCCTTATCTTTTCTATTTTGGAGATCTTGAAATTTAACTTCGTTAACATATCTCCCTCGTCCCGTCCAGTCCATGCGCCAAAACAAAACAAGAAAAACTTGATTATCCTTCACAATTATTTATTTCATGTTTGAGCCCATCAAGGCCGAGTGCTATAACGTAAAGCTCTGATACCATTTGTCACAAACCCAAATTTCCATATCTGTAATTTAGTGAAATTTTGAAGATAATTTTTTTTTTTTGCAATGGATACTTGTCTCCACAAACTTCATACATATGAGATAAGATATTCAACCATGCATAAATGTGTCAAACCTTAAAAGATCAATTACCCTTGAAATTTAGTTATCTTCTTCTATCTTACTTGAGACACTTATAAAAAAAAGGTAGCACATCTATAATTCCATATCTGACACTTATAACAACTATAAGCGAATATGACATCCAAGATGGTCACTCAATTTATTTTCTTATCCAACATAAACATGATATACAATGGAAAGACTTATTCAATAGTACTGTGTTTAAACAAAATCATCATATATCATATTACATGAGCATATCAAATTCAAGGAAATATATTTTAACATAACAAGGCAATTTGACACAATATACTCATACGTCGACTTAGATATTACTTGATTAACATAAATAACAAAAGCATCATAGTGATCAATAAGTAAAAGCATAATGTACACATTAACTACATGCATTAGGATACACATAAGGAAAACATACCATGGACACTGTTTTACCGTGGTTCACCCGCAACTTGGGCTACGTCCACAAAGCTATGTTGCTTTATTATTCTTTGAAATCAAGGGATTACATCCAGCAACATGGTTGTTGCAACAATATCTTTCTACTTTCTCATCCCCTACCACGCAGAGCAATATTTGAATGTACATTTACTTTTAGGGGAAAATTTCCACCTATAAATGCTCCTTTATTCTAGAAGTTTATGTTTAATAACATAACCTATATGTATTTCGTTAACTTTCTGGATCAAATCTTTACCTATGAGTTAAACCTCTAAAATAGTTTCTTGCCCTAAGAATTTATAACATAAATACATTATTAATAGCAAATATAACATTCACTTTAATCTATAACATTTATATAATGCCAAGAGTTTATAACATAAAATACATTATTAATAACAAATATAACCTTCACTTTAATCTATAACATTTATATAATGCCAAGAGTTTATAACATAAAATACATTATTAATAACAAATATAACCTTCACTTTAATCTATAACATTTATATAATGCCAAGAGTTTATAACATAAAATACATTATTAATAACAAATATAACGTTCACTTTAATCTATAACATTTATATAATTCCAAGAGTTTATAACATGAATACCTAATTAATAACAAGTCTAACCTTCGCTTTAATCATTCTACTCAACATTTTGAATAAGGTAACATCCTTTACTCTAATATATATAAATAGGTTTTAATCAACCTCTTATCAAAGAACTCGGCATGTACCACCCAAGAAAGCCAAATTCTTCAATAGCAAATCAGTAGATTAGTATTACAAATATTATTTGGTCTATACCATACCTTGAACGTTTATAACTATAATTATCTAACATCTTAGCAAACCCTAACATTAAGTTTTCAATATAATGAAAGTAATTTAAGAAAGCATACTAGAAGCACTGCCATCCCTAAAAGTAGTCGAGCAAGGCTTTAACCTCAAAGTTTAAAGCATATGTAATATGAGGACTTAGTTTTCGGGATTAGCATAAATATGCAAGGTGGCTTTGGTCATACCCAGAACTATGGATATACATTTTCCCATATATATATCTAAATAGCATGCATTTAGAATTTCATATTAAATATATATAAACAAAATTCAAACGTCCATTTTTGTGTATGAGAGGTCTACTATTCTCTTCCAATACATATATATAATATAAATTATCTTTAATCACAATTTTGATTAGGTCTTATCGATACCTTGTATATAAGTATGGACAAATTTCATACTTATATATAATATATATATAGAAGGGAAACATATTCTCCCTTGGCCTCTTATTAAGAAAAGAAAAATTATGTATATATAGTAGCCCCTTTATATCTATAAATGTATATCTTTAATATATATCTTTAAGTTTTTTAATAACTTATCTTTAGGGACTATTGCCCTTTTTAATTTATAAAAAAAAATATTTTAGGGAAATCATCACAAGTCCCATATGGAAAAATTATGTGAAATAATGAAATACACCTATGTGTAGATACATGATAGCTTGTGTTGCTAATGAGGAATAAGTGGCAGTTCAGAAAAGCGGTTCTCTCATTTAAGGAGACAAACTTCCTCAATATCTGTTAATCGATAGCCATCATTATCCTAATACCATTATTAGGGGCGTTGTGGGGAAGTCTTCTATTTCGCACAACCTAACACAATTCCCAACTTCCATTTTAGTAATTAATGCCTTAATTATATGTAATCCACTATATGGAAAGCATATATATTCAATTAAGAATTACAAGTGTAAATCCATAAAACTCTAAGATGTTTTTCTATAATATTAATAATTTGTTGAGTAATAGCTTTTTAAGATTGGTTTCTACATGTGCATATCGTCAAGTATTTATACCACATATTCCTAATTATGTGTATTATCTCAAAATACTTAGATGCAGTGAGGTGCAAATGTAAATATTTCACTATTAGTCCTTAAGTTCATTTTTAAGAATATGCTTACTATTTATAAGCTAATTATTAGACTTAGGTTAATACATATAAATGGTTTATATGAATAGATGAAACACTGAAAATTCACCTTTTATCTAACCCTTTGGATCATGATGACCGCATGTCACCATCCTTTGGACTTCCATGGCTTGCTTGCCATCTTACCTCTTAGTGGATTCTGTTGCCCGTCACTTCTTTCGTTGCGTCCGACTTTAATCGCTTAACTCTCTGCTAAAATTTTCAACCTAAGGAATAACATACAATACTGTCGAGTTCCACTGGTGGGGCCTTGGCCTTGAGCTCCTCACCAGGGCCACTTACACAATTACATTTTACATTTACCAAAACAATAATAATAATAATTGGGGTCAAATTGGAGGGTTGCTACATATCCATCATCCAACATGATGCATATACAGAGCAGTAACTGGAGCATCATCCTGATGCTCATCATCCAGCGCTTACATCCATAGCCATGTGAAGGATCTTCCTTCCACCATGCTTGGAATGGCTTCAACAAATGTCTCCATCACTTCTTCCTTGAAGTGTCGTCAATCTGAAGAACACCAAGCCTCTCTCTGAAGTATCCAAACTTCACTCTGGCTAGTGGCCTCATCAGCACATCTGCAACCTTCTTATCCGTCGCAACATACAGGAGCTTCACTGCTCCTCTCTGCACCATATCCCTAATATAGTGATATTTGATCTCTATGTTCTTCGACCTGTCGTGGAACACCGGGTTCTCAGATAGCTTCACACAACTCTGGTTGTCACAAAAAATACCGGTAGACTCCAGCGGGAGATCAAATAACTCAGACAGTAGCTTCCGGAGCCATACTACCTCGCAACTAGCCAGACAAGCTGCAACATACTCTGCTTCGACTGTACTCAGTGCTACACAGGATTGCTTCCTGCTAAACTAGGAGATCACACCTGATCCCATACTGAAGCAACACCCAGATGTGCTCTTCCTATTTGCAGCACTGCCTGCCCAATCTGAATCCACATAACCCTGCATGTTAAACTTTTGATTCGCATCATACTTGAGCCCATAGTCAATCCCTTCTTTCTGGGAGAAGCCACGAGCTACAAATCTTGCTTTATATTTCTCCGTGCTACCATCTGCAGCATGCTTGATCTTATAGATCCATTTGGAAGTCACAGCAGACTGCCCTTCAGGTCTTGGGATTGCATCCCAAACATCATTCTTCATGATCGACTGCACGACTGGTACTCCTCGATCATGGCATTCTTCCTGAATCCTGGGAACTTCAATATATTCAATATCTTCAATAGATAACTTTGTTACTGAAACAAATGTTGTAGTCCTTCTTTTGTAGGTGCTCGTATACGATCTTTCCTACAAAACAAGTTAAATTGCATGATTAGAAACATCTCATAGTTTTCAGAACAAATTCTTACCCATAAAGAAATATGTCATACAGTCATGCAATTATCTTAGCCAATGCTTCAATACAACATTTATTCATATCCCGTAAATTTCTAGATGCCTTCCAATCTCTACCAAAACATTGTTAAGAGTGTGCACAACTCCCAACATGTCAGTAAAGAGGTTTCATTCTAGATAAGTAGCAATGGAATGTTGTACAGTGCCATAGGACACTTACCCATCACATGCATATTAGTAGTATACTGTTCATTAATGCAATTATTCTAATATGCATAATACACAACCTAAGTCTAGGAACATAATCATATACATCATTGAACAACATTATTTAAACAAACAAATATGTAAGAAATGACAATTCAAATACTTATCTTTGTTTGGTTGTTGGGTGGACTCCCTCTTGATCTTTGCAACTCCATTCTGATGTGGATTGTGAGAAGTGGTCGACTCCCTCTGAATATCTGCATCCTTGCAGAAACTACTGGAGTGTGCTCCCTCTTGATCTTTGCTTCCTGGATTACCTTCCCTTAAACTTATATCCATCCTCGATCACTATGCATGCTTACAAGTATCATTATTGTGATATCCTCGAGATCTCATACATAATCATACATTTATTAGTATATTCTCAATACTATCAAAACACAATAATCTTAAGCATGTATAGTCATCATCATTTCAAATAGAAATAATAAGCATTAGTATTCAAGGACTCTTATGGTTAGTCATATCATAAATTAAAGTAAGAAACATAATATGCCTAAACTCGTGATTACTCAAACCTATACTTTCATGACTCTTCTGGTTAGTCATATCATCAATTAAGGTACAAGAAACATAATATGCCTAAAACCATGATTATTCAAACCTATGAATAATCATTATCAATCATGCCATGTATACTTATATAAGAGATCCTATCACAAGGTAGGATTCTAACTTGATATAGAAAAAACATACCTGGAATAGTATGTTAGCTAGTTATGTCTAACATACCCACATAATGTCTTCTTGTTCTCTTCAATGACTTGTGCTAGTAACCTGCATATCTCATAGGTTAACCATTATAGAACCAAGTTATACATACCTCGTAAATAGATCTTCTAAGTGATCCATGACAATGGATGAATCTTTGTCTTCATGTCACCATGATCATATGTTCTTGAACTAGAACATGATTTGTCTTTCTTGGTGTACCTTTCATGTTAGCGGACAGCATAAACCTCATACAACACCATAATGCATTAGTACAATCATAAGTGTCAACACCCTAATCAATGAATATCTTCTATCATGCATTCATAATTTTATTAAGGTGATACAACAAGTCTAAATTTAATCAAGATTGTACTAACTGTAATAATATGAAGACAAATATACCATAAACGTAATCATGAACAAATCTCGAAACATACCTATTGAGATTGCTCGTAATCTTCTTATGTAAGGCCTTAGCCTCATCTCCCTCTGAAACAGGAACTTCTTCACTTATGCAGGTGACCAATCCATTCTCTTCTAGGATTAACCCAATCCACTTGATTTGCAGGAACTGGATCTGGAGCTGGATTAGGGTTTGTCAGAGAAACACTAAAAATTCAAACTTTGAATTTCAAACTTCCGAAATGATAGAAATATGCCCCTTGATGAGCTGATCAAGCTGGTATACTCATAATTTGAAAACTGCAAAGTTTCACCCCTCAAATTTGCCTTTGAAACTTTTGGATTCACTGGACATGACCCCAAACTAGGGTTTGATAAATCCCACCCTTCTGCCCAATCAAAAGGTTCGATCCAAGGCTCTAAGCTTCTAGTTTTCTGAGGAGCTTCCAGTCGTGGTCACAGATTTCAAAAATTCTCATTTTTGCAGAAGCCCTAAGTTTCCACTTTTCCAATCAAAGTCCCGAAGTAGGGTCTGATCAAGCTCGTCCTTCTGCCCAACCAAAAATTATGATCTTGGTCTCTAAATTTTGATTTTGATGAGTAACATTCATCCGTAGTCTCTGATTACAAAAATTCCAACTTTCTCCGAAACCCTAAATTCCAGAAGCCATGAATGAAGGTGCTCAAAAAATAATTTTGTTTTGACAGAAATATGTACCTGATTGTTTCTGGTGTAACTCTGAACTTTTTGATCCACAAGATCTGAAAACTTTTCTTGTGATATCCCGACCTGTCATATTTCCAACCCCGTAGGTCTGACCTCAAATGGATTTTCTGAGAGAGAGTTATGCCAAGTGTCGCAACGTGACCTGTTTATGGGATAAAACAGGAGAGTGAACTTGTATGGCATGCCATGTGTCACTGGTTCAGTTTAGGACTCTGAAAAAGTTACCTAAGAAAGTGCAGTCTGTGCACTACCTGTCACATTTTATGAAATTTCATTTGCATCTTCCTAGCCCAAGTTATGACCTTTTTTCCAAGGTCACCTGTTTATGACTGAGATCTAGAAGAGGCAAAAACGCTATATTGTACAGATCATAAATCACAATGTACAACGAATTAGAGGTTTTCCTTTGGACACAAGGTACATGGGGATATTAGCTTCTCCCTGTATGATTTTCAGATCCTGAAACCTTGCCAAATTTTATTTATAGAGAAAGTTTTACGATGACTGGTTTTTTCTATATCAAGCCCTAGCTTCGCAATTGCAACAAGTGTCATACATGCCATACCATGCCTTCTTTCAGGCTAGCTCTGATACCATGTTAATTTTTCAGAATTTAATTCAATCTGATCTAGGAATATTAAATGAGAGAAGAACATGTACAGCATATCAATCATGGACACAATAATGCAAGCACACAAGAGACACAGAGTTTACTTGGGGAAAACCATAAAGGTGAAAAACCCCAATAAATTCCTTAGAGATAGATAGAGCAATGATACAACCCAATCATAAGAGATAGACATCTCCTAGCAGCATATTCTCCTCCTCCACAAGTGCGCCACTCTCCCGAGAGTGTGAGAGAGAATAGAATGATCAAATAGAGTGCCTCCTGCACTCTATTTATACTTGACCTGACTTTCCTAATAACCTTTACTAGGTCGGCCTTAACTTAACCACACAACATAAGGCTAACTGGGCCGACCCCCAATAGGGTGTTCTAATAACCCTTTGACCCACATGGCCGACCCCCAATAGGGTGGTCTAATAACCCTTTGACCCACATGACTTATACAGGGCCAACCCCAACAAGGTGGTCTAATAACCCATCAAGTATAAGTTACAACACTTACAATATAAATGTCGACACTTTCGTATAGAGGAATAATAACATCTCTATAGGAATACAATATACATATATGTGAAATACATTCCGAAGTTACATATACATCAACATGTATAGGGAACTCGAGGAGGATGGTTCCCTCTTTGCAGTATCCTTACCAATTCTAGGGTGGATTGAGGAAATTTGTTAGGAATAGATGGCCCAAGACACAACCTGATAACTTATTAAATGGCTACAAGAAGACCTAAGCCATCCACTCGAGTATACATGGCACCAAAATACTTTGCAGTATAAAAAGCACATTTTTCTCACCTTGGATTCAACCTTAAAACCACGCATCTCAAAGGAGCTACATTCATCGACCATAGTAGGCCACTCAAGCTTTCATAAAACATATGAATGAATTAAGCAACTCCTTCTTTTGGACATGAATGAAAAAATATTCCACCACTGTGTTGTAGCATGCTATCACTTGCCAATAACATAAGGGAGAAACAATGAAGTCACCTGGTGCTTTGTAGCTAGTTCGAATTCCCAACCATATATGGATAGGCATCTCTATGTATTTTATCATGGGGCTTCATGAGGCAAGAAATAAAACAATTATTATGGTGGCAGAAGAGTGCCTGACCAAATATGCTCATTATTGTGCTTTATCGCACCCATTTACACCATTCCTAGTGGCACAAGTCTTCATGGATCAAATTTTTAAGCTCCATGGCATGCCAAAATATATTGTATTTGATCGAGACCCTATCTTCTACTAGCAATTTTTGGTAGGATCTATTTAAAATTTCAAGGTACCCAATTGAATCTCAAGATAACTTATCACCCCCAAATGGATGGTCAAACAAAAGCAGTTAATAAATGCTTGGAAACCTACTTGCGACGCTTTACATTGGATAGACCTCACCACTAGGTCCAATGGATTCCTCTAGCTGGGTGGTAGTATAATACCACTTATCATGTCTCCACCAGCATGACACCATATGAAGCAATGTATTTCGAAAAATAGGGGATTAGGTGTTTCAAGTGTTCCTTTGAATCAAGGGATTATGTTTTTCTTTGACTCCAACCTTATAAACAAACATGCCTCGAGTCTCACCCCCCCTGAAGCTCACTATTAATTTACATAAGCCTTACACAATCCTCTAATGCATTAGACATGTGACCTACAAACTTGCTCTACCAAATCACTCCAAGATTCACCTAGTATTTCATGTCCCTTGCCTTAGAAATGCGGTGGGTTAAAATTTTAAAGTGAAAACCGACTTACCAAAATTGGATGAGGAAGGCTACATTTGGCTTGATCCAAAAACTGTCTTGGCTTCCAGTGAATGACAATTGTGCAGGCACACAATCAAAGAAGTTTTGATCCAGTGGAAATCTATAATGCCAGAAGATGCCACTTGGGAACCAATAATTTTTTTACAGCAATTTTCACACCTTCAATGTTGAGGACAATGTTACTTTTGAAGGGGGGTGGCATGTTAGGGTCCTTAACCCTAACCCACGTTAATTTAGTAGTTAGTCATGTAATGCATATGACCATATCTCTAGAATAAGGCTAAGTAGTTAGTAGCCAACAATCAATGTCAAAAGGGTGTCTCTATTAGTTACTAATACCCACTAGGAATTTCTTACTTCATAATTATTTTACCATGTCAAATAGGTATGGTTTTAGATATGGGAATCTTATTTAAAGAGCTATAAGGATATACATGGTTTTGTCGAGAATTGTTGTATCAAATCTCTGCTCAAGTGAAAGGTCACCCAACCTTAAGAGGCATGTGAACATTACTTCCCAAAATTATTCTCATAATATAAAGCTTATTTCCTGCAATATTTATCTTTCTACTGTCTAATGTTTCTTATTATGCATTATAAATTCTAGTTTATTGCATCACAAATCTATGTATATTGTATGTTGTTTTAAGTTACAGGGCTACAGAACACCACAATTAATGGGACTAACTTACAGATTATTAAACTTCTTACTAGCAGATAAATGCTATCCAATAGTTATCATGCCAAAACCATTCTTTGTAAGTTCATGACTCTTTGTTTCTTGGTGGGAAATGAGGATAATAGAAGAACTAGTAAGAAGGGCATTCGTCTTATAGATAGTGTGACAATTAACTAGTCAGTGTTTGCACTAGCAAATGTTATCTATACATTGAATGCCAATGAGAGTTGTGTGCCATATTGAAACAACAAATTGACTTAGATTTTCTAGGATTCACTTGGGGGAATGACTCATGCTCTAATGATTGACTGCTTTGTCAGTATCCTTCTTCTTTAGAAAAATAATTTTTTTCAGCACTAAAAAATAAAGCAATTCTTTATTTTCCAAATTCTCAAAATTTTATGCTTGTGAGAATTTAAAGAAAACATTTGTGTCGAAGTTTGTTCCAAATTGTCTAACATTGGTGTTATTTATTTAGATTATTTAGTCATTATATCTAGATATTTTTCCTTTCCTAAACATTTCCATCCAATGCATACATTGTTCATTTTATGGATTAAATACATTTTCATTATGCTTTGCTTAAAATGAGTTGGGAATCTAAAAGACTTTGCCTACCTTCTTTGTTAGTTGTGTTTTTGTTTTGTTTAATATATATGTTTGATTACTTGACCCAGGGGTTTCAGAATCCAATATCATACCAAGAATCCTTACACATAATCGGTCTTGTTTCTTGGTCATGATAGTTAGTTAATCATGTTGTAATGGAAGGTAAATGAGATATATCCTAATGCCAAAAATGGATATGAATGCATGGCTTGAGACAAAATCTAAGAACAATTGAGAGGCAAAAAATC
Source organism: Larix kaempferi (assembly GCA_027924585.1). Lineage (NCBI taxonomy): Eukaryota > Viridiplantae > Streptophyta > Pinopsida > Pinales > Pinaceae > Larix > Larix kaempferi. The sequence goes on from BSBM01000029.1 coordinate 7,143,068, forward strand.
TTGGCTCTACATATTTTGAAAGGTTATTTTCTCCCTTGTCATCTAGACAAACTCCTAGTGGATCAATGCTAGTTACTTACTAATACAAAATTTCACTCACCCAATGGACATGAAGCAATGGGCACCTAAGATAACCCATAAAAATTCTTATCGAGTTTGTGATGAGTCTCCAAATTTTTCTATTTTTTCCAAAGTCTAGATGGTTTCTGACATGCCCTTGGGGGTCTTCTTGGACCACTAGGTCATGCGACTTAGGTAAACTAAAGTGATGCTAGTATGAAGCTTACTAAACCCAATGCCATGTGACTTTTCCAGTGTTGAGATATGACAACTTCTTTCCTTGATTTCTATTTGCGTTACAATTCCTTTTATGATATTAATATGGATTGCAATGTAAGAAAGTCCCTAACTAAACTCTTCAAAAGATGGAGAACATGTTGATTCATAATTGGTTCTACACCAGAATGAGTCCTAAGCATAATAGATGTTTGTGGTGTGTCACCATATTTATGTGTGTTTGTAATACCCCGGTTGTTAAGCCCCATACATATATTATTATTTTGTTTATTATCGGGCATTAGGTGCCAACACTATGGACTATGGACATTATTATTATTGTTGTTGTTGTTTAATTAAATAACTAGCTCAACATGGACAACTGATGAGAATGGGGAGGCATGGATTCCACCTGTGAGGGTGTTGGGGAATAACAGTTGTTGATATCCCTAACATTACTCTTTGGACCCTATTTTTTATTATTTTGGTTTATGGAGGTACTATTACACCCTCTTTGATGTTTGATGGGACCCTCTTGGCTAGTGCACCCTCCTTGGTTATTCCAAGCCTCTTGTGATGCTCCTCATGTGCTAGTGCACCCTCACTGGTTATTTTTAGCTTGCACTCATTGAAAAAGTGTAACTCCCCTCTCTATTTCACCTTTTTCTATTATGGGAAAGGGAATCTCTAATTGTAACCTTCCTCTCTTGAATTGAGTAATCCCCATTAATTTTGAGACCTCTCTTGGAATTAGAGTTACTTCCTTGGGAATTGGAATGGCTATAGAAGGATTAGAAAGGGGCTCTCTTTCATTCTTCTTCTCTCTTTGAGCTTTCTAAAGTAGTGGAATTCTCTCTTGTGTTGGGAAATACATGCTCTTGAGGAGGAGATGCATTGTATTGCAGAATATTGAAGGCCTTGTAATGAGGTTTGAAGATCATGTAATGGCACTAGTACATGTGGACATTTTTGCCACGGAAAATCGTTGCTATTGCAACACTTTTCCGTTGCTATAGCGACAAACAGGACTCTTTGTTTTTGTGGCACTAATTTCGTCGTTGTAGAAACACTTTCCAACGCACATGGCTATAGCCATGAATGTTCATGGCTATAGTGAAGGATGTTTATATTAAAAAAAAGAGTAAATGGAGCGATCTACGTCTCTCTAGCCATAAAAGTTCGTGGCTATAGAACCGACAGTTCATGGCTAGAGCGACGAATGGTCATATTTAAAAGAAATAAGTGAACTAATCTTCGTTTCTCTAGCAACGAAAGTTCATGGCTATAGCACCGAACGTTCGTGGCTATAGCGATGGATGTTCACATTTAAAAGAAATAAGTGAACCGATCTCCATCTCTCTAGCAATGAAAGTTCATGGCTATAGCACCGAAAGTTCGTGGCTATAGAACCGAAAGTGCATGGCTATAGCGATGGATGTTCATATTTAAAAGAAATAAGTGAACTGATCGCCGTCTCTCTAGCAACGACGGTTCGTGGCTATAGCATCGAACGGTCGTGGCTATAGCGACGGATGTTCACATTTAAAAGAAATAAGTGAACCGATCTCCGTCTCTCTAGCAACGAAAGTTCGTGGCTATAGAGACAGTGTCCCATATTTTAAAAAAAATAGCGACGACATAGTATAGCAAGTTTGTCGGAACTTTCTATACTATGTCGTCGCTATGTCTGTGAACTTCTTCATCAACCTATCACCAACATATTGCATGCTCTCCATGAAACTTCCAAAGGAACCTTCACAACAACAGTGCCTCCAAATTAGATTCCCAATTCTGGTTTTGAGATGAAACGAAATGGATTTGTACCTTGTTTTTTCATTTTCATCATCTCCATCTCCCTCAATTAGAACGAGAATTGTGATGGGGCAGAGCGTGTGTTAACAGGAAGCATCCCTTGGGTTTCTCCATGAGGTTTTCCTTGGAATATATATATTTAAAAACTTTTAGTCAAGTGAGCTATCTCGAGTGGTTGAATGTTTGAGCCTCATGCAGGAGTTCTTGAGGTCAATACCCTGGTTGATTGCATCTATTGCGTACCACTCAGGCACCATAATCAATGCCAACAGGTTTACACAAGTTTACCTTCCACAAAAATGCAAGGAAGTGCCCGAGGGTTGCCCCATAAGGTTTTCCTTGGAAAAAATATATATTATACTTTTATTTTTTTATATGGTGTATCCTGGTGATGCCATATCCATGCTATTCAAAAAATTGTCGTATCCGTATCCAAATCCAGATCTGTTTCCATGCAACTTAGTTGTCATGTGCTTAAAATTTAAAGGGATGTGCTGACCTAAGACCCAACCTACTGTGAAATATGGTGACTTAATGCAAGCTAGAATGGAATCGTTAGCCATGATGCTTGAGCCATAACTTGACACCTAGATCACCAAATGAACCAAGATGAGGGGTGATGCATATATCTTTGAATGAAGTGAGGTCAGTGATGCTCAGAAGTCCAAAGCTAAGTCTCTCTATACCAATACACCAATAGGTTCTAAACCCTCTTGCATGAATCCAAACTTCAATTCTATCAAGTGGAACCTGTAAGATTGCTGTAAGCATTCATGGTAGATGACATGGTGAAAACAAAGCTAAAAGGAATGTCTACATCAAGAATGCTGAAATCTGAAGAAATCTGGAAAATGAGGAATGGAAGTAGTTTATTACCCTGAGGTACATCAAATTTCACCTTTTACCGAAAAGAAAAGAAGGAAGACTATGGTTATTTTCTAAAATACTTACTCTGCTCATAACTCTTCCCATTGGAGTTGCATCACAGAATGCCATTGGTGCTCGGAATAAAGAAGTCAGAAGCTCAGAAAAGAAGGACTTTGTTTCCTCAAGCCCCAAAATAACACCAAACAGTGACTGAAGGAATAAGAAAAATATAGATGTGAACCCAATACCTTCACAAGAGTCACATAGAATGATGGCCACAATACAGTTCTGAAAGAATACAACGATTTTTTAGTAACTCCATATCATTTCTCATATGCTGCCAGAAAAAAGTAGATCTCATCAAAGGCTACTTATTCCTAGCCCTAACAAAGTATTTGCATAGCTTGAGAATGTATGAGCCCATAAAATAGTAAGATTGCATATGACTATCAATCTTGCTCCTCATATAGCATCCTGGATATGCCCACCATTCTCTTCCTTGAAATCATGATCTTGTATACCATCACTAATTAAATCATCATAACCCACAAGTAGATGGATCCTACCTTTGACAGGTAACTTTTCCTTCTAAAGATGTTTGTTCTCTTGCACATTAGCATCAGTTCTGCAACCATTCTCACAAGATGCATTGTTTGTCTTAACGCCATTCACCCATGCCTTTACTGAAGGATCCTGGCAAGTATTCTCCAAGATACTAACGTCAGGCTGCTGATCTTTAGGAAACCTGGAATGATTTATAAAGGTACATGACCTTGTGGCTCGATCTCCAATTTTTTCAGATGAGCCATTTGAGTCTGTTCTATTTCTCTTGTTGTTTGGCTGCCCACCCAAATCTGAGTCATTTGAGCCTGTTCTATTTCTCTTGTTATTTGGATGCCCACCCACATCTGTGATACGCGGTCTAACATTTTCTTTTTCCAGTTGCTTCTGCAAGATTAAACAATTATCCATTCAAGAACAACATAGAAATATTTCCATAACTATTAAAAACTAAAAAAAAAAAAAAATCAGCTTACAAACTTAACCAACTGATTAATAAAATTTCTTATACAGCAACAAGAAATGTGCAAGTCATATGACACAAGTTTCAATACCCAAGCATTAAGGAATGATCTTATTTGATGATTTTTTTGAAAGAAGAGACAAACAGTGTGTTTTTAACCAACTCCAGAAAGGACAGGGTTTGAAAAAGGACAAACAACCCAAGCTAAATAACATGTTTCTAAATGCTTGGCATTATAACTCATGTTCATTCTTGTTGAGCAGGCAATTCTGTTAAATAAGCTCTCCATAAATTTAAATTATGCCTAAAATTTTAAAATTTTGCAAAGTAGCTTAGGACATTATCCACTTGCAAAATGCAGAATTCAACAGACAGTTAACATACCTCAAATTCCTTGCCTTTCAACATTATTTCTTTATATGCTTCTGGCTCACGTGATTTCAAGATATTCCAAAGGATGCCTCTAGCTATGCGGCGGTGCTTCCCATCTGTTGTCATCTGCCCTCCACGACTTTCAATGACATCCACCTGAAATTAATTTAATCCAATTAATAAGCTGACAGTTCAAGTCCAAATTTTTTTATTTAAACTGCAATACAGTATCCAAGATATAAAATTCCCCGACTCTCAACCCAACCAAGAGGAATAAAGAATGAATACGAACTATGTCAAAACTTTATTTGCATTGCTCTATCAGTATTCTACATTCTGCATCTTGTTTTATTGTACTCAGCAGTCACATTGACCTACTTTTGAATTTGTACTCATTTGTTAACCATTAACAAAATTATCCTATCTTATCTATGCCATACCCTAAAGTCCTCATACATGGTGAGATCATAGAAACAAGAAACCCAATCCAAATGAACAACAACAGTGCTTGAAACAGATTAATAAAAATAATAAAGAAAACATGGCAATTTGTCAACCAGAAAGCAACAGTTTTTCACTGAATCATTCACATCTCACCACACATGGTGATTTAATGGTAAAACATTAATTGGTATATAGTTACACTCCTGATTTTCCCATACTCTTTAACATAATGTGTATTTCTGCATATGGATTGAGAAGACTGCATCTAAAATGCTACACACTAAAAATTCTAGCAATTTGTATTTCATCTATAAGTACCAAATATTAGCTATTGAGACATCAAACTTTAGATAGATAAACATTTTTCTTAGGGCAGATCTAAATCTTATCTTGATCATCTTAAGCCTTGAATACAAAAATTGACAGGGCTGAGAAAAAAGTGTCAGAAACATTGTTTGTGCTATGAGTAATGACAATTTTATGTTATTCCTGTCCACAAAGGCATGTAGGAATCAGTACAAAATACATTTTAAGTCCACTAACTGATAGGTAATAACGTACAACCTGGAAGATTCATCACAAGAATTGTCTGATTTCCAATGGTTTTTTAACAGGACAGATTGAACTTATTGACTAATCTACAGGACAAGAAAACAACATTAAAAAAACGTTTACAACAGCACTCAAATTTAGAAGGGAAAATGATTAACTGATAAAAAATCATATGAATAAAAACTGGTTATTGCAAATACAAACTTGAGGAAAAACTTGCTCTGATTATAGATTTGCCCAGATGCATGCCTAACTTTCTCCTTATATTCCATTTTTTATCCTTTTACTTAAATTTTTAACATAACCATTAATTGTTTCAAGATGTTTGAGAATGTTTCCAACCATATGAAAAAAGAAGAATTTTAGATCACATTCAAAATTCAATATACTTGGGTTCTATTGATGAATATGATCCCAATATAGGCAATGTTTCACAAACATTAATGATTTATGATTTATGTCTCACATTCATTTTTTAAATATCCTTGCTCATCTATTAATTTAAAATATACATACATACATATATATATAACGTTACCCCATTTCCGAAATTTTGTGCGATCACATTTCCAATGCATCCCCATTTCGGAAACTCTTCCCTGTTCCCCCTTTTGTGGAACTAGATGCCTAATAAGTACAGGGGCAAGTAGAGTAGAAAGGCATACTCACTGATCAGATAGGAATCATAATCAAGTGGTTTGATCTTCCAATGTGGCCCTTTGAATATATATTTCTGCAAATGTAGCCAGACTGTCTGACTTTCCACTAATGCTAGGTGCATCATATGCCATGTCAGTAAAGGCAATGCTGAGTGGTGCAAAATGCTAGAAACTCGAGTATGAAATAGGTTAAGCTAGAAACCCGAGTATCAAAAATATCAAGGAAAATATTGGAAAAGAATCAAAGATCAATAAACTTTAAAAACATATAAAAATATCAATAAAATTTTGCTCGATGCTTCACAAATCATATTGTCTTGTTTCGTCAAGTGTTGCAACTACCAGCTCAAAAGATCATGAGAAAACATTAAGAGCAAGAACAAGGGATAAGTCTTCCAACGAATTATGCTCTTGGCTATCCTATTTTTTTTGGATATTTATGGATTGAACCAGATTAGTCCACTTCAATCAAAGATTGCAAAAAAACTGGTTTACATTCCTACTTTCCTTTGATGATTTTTCACAAAGACCAAGGGTAGAAGGAAACTCCTTTCGAAAAGTAGAACCAATTCAAAGATGCTGCTATATATGTGGACAAGGATATTGAAAAAAAAGGCCTTGTTGAGTTGCCTCTAGTTAAAGACCCAACAGATGGACCAAAGCTTGTGAGCAATAAGAACCTGGAAAGTATCTTGAACCCAACAATGTAGAGGGTGTAGATGATGAGGATGCAACTATTTATAATTTTGTAGCACCGCCAAAATACCAATAGAGGAATATTCTATGTAGTATAGATTCAACAAGTCTTCCCATAGGATCTTTGGATTTTCATTTTTCTGCTTATAATTTGAATTATATGACAATAATACTTCTTTGATGAGATTCCAAACCTTTTCATTACTACTTCATATTCTCAATCTTGAAAGTATCATTCTTGATGAAATATATATTTTTCACATTTTCTTGTATTTTATATATAAATTGCACCTCTAAACACTGACAAACCTAAAAATGTACACCTAAACCCATGCCCAAACACATAAAACTTGGAAACCCTGGTTATCCTCTATGAAATGGCCTCCATGTCTGTACGTTTACATAGTTTGAATAACTCTAATCCTAATGAATCAACAAATCTTGATCTGGACATAATCCTTGTTCCCTCATATGCATATCCAGCAACTTGAGATTATATATATAGCAGTACAGTTATGAAAATTTTCACACTAGTTTGGCATAAGAATTCTAAACATGATTTCTAAGAATGTGAAATACAGAGTCTTACTCATGACATTTGATTTTGCTCTTAATCAAGATTTTTTTTTTCAAGAGATACATTATGTTTGCAAGATCGATAACACAACAAGGAGGCATTCTATAATGAGATTAACATCACCCCATGTAAACAATTGTTGTATCTTTAGGACATTAGCTGAGAAAGAATCAAGACACACTGAATGTCAACCCAGAAGAAGCAAACTCACTATTAAGAAACTGACATTAATAGAATTCAAGGCATAGTGCACACCCACATTAAGAAAATAATCTTGTCCAACACAAGCAAGAGAAGCGGATCTTGTTTTAACTTTTTATCAAGAATTCTGTTTGGAATGAGGAGCAAAATAGTATAACCATTTCAAAAAAATACAAAATGCAACTAAACTAAATGTAAGGAGAAACTTTAGCAAGATATATTCCTAAAACAAGTGTGTGGGAATGACTTTGCCTCAAAGGTTTGCAAAATGGCAATTATGATTAACAATAATCAACCAAACTCCCTACACGTTAGTTGGGGATAAATTGTCATCTATCCCAACTTCATTTACCTAAGTTACAGACAAACAATAGTGTAATCTCATGTAATTGTCCAAGACATTAACAATGCAAGAAAACATGGAGCCTCAAATCAACATTGACAGAACTGTATGAAATCACAAAAATAAAATATGACCTGTGCCAATGGGAAATCCTCAAATTGAATATAAATATTGACTATTACCTTTAAAACAGGTCTAGTAAATCCTCAAATTGAATATGAAGAGTAACTATTACCTTTAAAACAAGTCTAGTAAATCCTCAAATTGAATATGAAGAGTGATTATTGCCTTTAAAACAAGAGCTAGTAGATCCTCTGGGCGAGCATCTTTGAATCCCCCTTTCTTTTCCCTGCATCGAGGGGTCTTGTAAGCAATGCAACAAACAAATACATACAAACCCAAAATCAATACTCTTCACATCAAGGTCCTCAACTCCAACAATCTATATTCTCATTAATTCAATATATAAAAATTACTCAACTCCAACAATCTATATTTTCATTAATTCAATATATAAAAAGTATAATTGCACTAATTAAGTGCTCAATAACCCTACAACTAACCCTACAACTCAGTATGAAGAGATGTTGTCATTTAAATAACGAAAACAACAAAATTTAATGTATTGGAAACATGAGTTTTCTGAACTCATATGTATTTATGCACAGAGATTATCACCCATGTTTGCACAGTTCCAATAATTGGGAGATTGTCACTATCAATTGCTCGCTCTTACTATGTTAAAGGTCGAGAGGGATTGAATATCACTTAATATGTGAAGAATTTGGACAATAAAAAACAAATTGCACTTTAAAAATTAGATCTCTCAACCCTATATAAATCCAAATCCAAGTTTGAGATAGATCTAAGCTGATACACAATTCTCTAATAAATGCAACAAGTCAATTGATAATTCTCTAATAAACACGACCAACTAAGGATATGATATAAGCATGGATGATGGTACTTATTACTTATGCCACAATCACAACGTTGTCATTGTTGCATCTATTTGCATCTTCGACATGACCCATGCATACAGAAGGGGTTACATGCTAACATTACGGTAAAATACTTAATACTTGAGCTTTTGCAAGCCATGCCAAGGAGAAGAAGCAATAATGTGGGAAGTGGGATCCAATTAAATCACAAGCAGATTATGAGTAGCTAGGGAGGCCATGGAGAATCTTGTTAGATGCCCCATTAAAAAAAAATCCTCATTTGCACCTTCTCCATGTCCATCTTTCCGAGCAACCAGATTCCAAACAAACCTGGCAATTCAGATTCACTCACTCAATTCCTTTCCTTCATGCCTATATATATATATACGCACTCAAACATATATGATTCATTACAATTTCCTTGAGTAAGCCAGCCACCCACATTGACCATTAATGATGTATTCAAATGATGAATCACAATTTCCTTGAGTCAGAAAGCAACCCACATTGCCCAATGGGTACATATTTATGTGGGATGTCTTCCTCCTACCATGGATGAAGAACAATTGATTAATCTGTTCTCTTCTTTTGGTATAATAGTTGAAGACAAAGTCATCAGGGACCATGTGAATGGTTCAAGCAAAGGTTATGGTTTTGTAAAATTTGATGAAATCCATGGTGTTGTTCAAGCTACTGCACGTATGAATGGTTATAGGTTGGAAGGCAAAAATTTAGTTATAAGGGTGGTAGGACGGCTCCTTCTGGCTCTGGGGTGGGACCTGCAGAAGGTCTTTACACTTTTGATAAGCAACCACCAAGATTTCCCATCCATTCTGGTGATTATGCACAACCATCATGGAGTGGTCCAACTAGGCCTGTATCATCACTGCCTTATAATCCTTATTATGATAACAATGGTTCTGGTATAACATCCCATAGTGTTATTCCTTTGCAGGGAGCTACTTTCAACAGTCTTCCAGCTACTTCATATTAAATGACAGCCTAATTAACATAACTCAATAACATTTTTTTAAACGGTTAATTATAGGTTTATAATATAAGAAGCCACATACAGGGTTGATTGTATTACAATACTAAATAGGGCATCCCTCTTCCCACTTCTTTAAGATAGAATCATGAGAACTCACTTCTTTACAATACCTAAAAGGGAGGCATCCTTCTTCACATTTCTTGAATTGAGAATCATGAAAACTCATGGGATTCTCTTTCTTTTTTGGGTTTTCCTTTATTTGAATGCACAATCCAATTTAGAAATTATTGAAAATTATTCCCACATTAATTTCTTTGTATCATGTGTTGAGATCATAGAAACTAGTTCCCCTTCTTGCTCTGAACTATCTAGAATCTAGAGTGGGCCTCCTCTTCACCCTTTAGAAAGTTGAAAACACTTTGAACAAAAAGAACTAGTTCACCTTTTCCAAATTTGAAAACACATAAACAAAGGAACGAGTTCCCCTTCTTGCTCTGAAATGTCTAGATCAATCCTCCTCTTCACCCTCTAGAGTTTTGAAAACACCTTATCAAAGAGACTAGCAATAGGTAAGTATCGGTGACTATATATCACAACCCTAAAACAGTGTGGTAAAGTCACAAGTAAAAGTGAAACCACTATTAATATTAGTACCATAGTGAGGGAGGATATAATCAAATTAACTCGAGGACTTCCACTCCAAATCCAACTTCCACATTAGAAAAATATTTTGGTGCCAATAATACCTTGCAAATCACCCAATTTGTCTGGATTATTCAATTATGAAGCACGTTCTATACCACCACTTTCTCATTTATACAGGAGGCAACAATTTGTGGGGCAATAAGTAGTAACAAAAAGGTTGAACTCCATCACAAGTTGAACACGTGATTCGAACCATTTTCCTAGCCTCTAGGATGTTGATGGGCCTCACTTGGGACCTACCTTCCATTTATTAGGCAGAATATCAAACTCTATGTCACACTAGATGGAAGAAATTATTCATCCTCTATTAGTTATTTTGTTAATATGATCGGTTTCTGGTGGTTCAAGGGAGAGAGATACGAGTCAAAAAGTATTATTTTATCATTTATTGTTTTCAACATAATTTACTATTGGTCATTCAGGCGAGAGAAAGAGGATTCAAATAACTCAATTATATAACAGGAAGAAAAGTTTGATGGGATAGATTGACTTAGTTCAGTGCTTTAAAAATTGAGCTTCATGCAGGAAGTATCGGGGTTGATCCTTTAGACTAGCTTCCTCTATTGTGTGCCTCACTCAATTTCGCTACTCTATCAAGTCAGGCATCTCAGTGATGCCTCCGGATCTTAGTGAATTCTTGTGTGTTCTTTTTTTATGTGAGATAACGAATGTGGTGGCATCACTAAAACCCACATACAAACCACTTCAATAATTGTATAATAAGCAAGACAATAAATTATGGAAAGAGTAGTGTCTAATCAAACAATCTCAAATAATCAACAAAATACATTAGAATAAAAATTCATCAAAATACTATGATTTTTCCTGAGAAAGAAATGCAGTAAATCCAAGAGTTTCAATGACGTAGACACTAAATTCCTCAAGTCTTGGAGATTTTTTTGGGGTATAAGATGAAATCAGGGTATCATTGCTAAGGAAAGGTTTTTTGAATAGACTACCAATGCCAAGAAAATCCTCTTCAAATCAACCATCATCAAACGACTATATTTTCACAAAATTATGCAAATTTTCCAATTGAAATAACTCAAACATGTGCTAGATTAGCCTTGAAATGTGAACAACCCTTCCTAAACAGCATGAGTAGGCTCAGAAAATACCCACAGCAAACACCAAAGTGTGCAGGTCGATCAACGATGTGCTTTTTTAAGAGGAATGGCTCCATCAAATATAAGGTTCATAGTTCAAACACAATAGTCTATGCCAAAAAAGGCATCACAACAATCCTTCAAAATGAAATGAAGATGCAAAGAGATGATGGTCCATGAACAAACATTCCTCCAAAGCAGAAACATATCGGCCAAAAATATAGCATCTTCCAAATGCAACCTGCTTGGGTAGGGTCTTGAACTTGATCAAGTGAGGGTTAATAGGCATATAACTTATCTACTCATAGTTAGCTCTTTTGTTCAACTTTGTACCCTCATTGTCTTTCTATTGCTATTAAAATGTATTACTAATCCATTTCCCTCATATTTTATCATAATAAAAAAATGAACATCATTGTTCAGAAGCAAGTGTACAAAAATGAAAAACAAGCATCATTATACATAAACACTTGTCCCAAAAAATGTTTGTCTACCATATGTAGGTTTCCAGAACACTGTGTCATTGGTGTTATGCACATCAAGGCTATCATTGTCCGAATGTATGTTGATCATATTGCAAACTTGTGCTTTGCCAAATGTCAACTATTTGCAGAATTGTTCTCCCCAACCACATGTGCATGGCCAAATTCCACATCCTCTGTATTTTCTGGGAAATTGTCATCAATGCCCTCATCGACAAAAGCTAAAGTTCATTATATTTAAAAAATAGTGCAATGACAAGTGATATGGTTAACTTAGGCCCAAGTGATAGCTTTGTAGGGGTAATGTCCAGGGAGGGTGTGGGATCCATTCCCACGGAGTCCTGCAGGGTTACCAGCCATAGTAGTGCATGGTGGTTAACACCATCCCCCATTCAAAATCCCAGGAAAAGAGGGAGTGAATCTGTAGAATGGCACTGGCAAGGTACCGGCTTCCTCATTCTTCACTTAAGTGTGGGAGGGTGAGGGGAATTATTTTTCCGAAAAGAAAAAAGAGAAAAAAAAGTGATATTTGATAGGCCCTTTTTATAACCTTGTAAATCTCCTCAAGCAGTCAAGGACTATGATGCACTCAATTTTAAACTCCTAAGATGTCTGCCATAGGCTTTAAAGTTCAAAACTTCAAACCATGGTGCTCCAATACCATGTTAATTTTTAAGAGTGCATACACAAGATAATAGACACATACATATGGAGATAATAATAAATGTTTCATTTCAGTGTTACAACAAATACATCATAGCACTAGCCCGAGGTAGGCTACCCATGTACTCGTGAACATGTCACTCTCTCATAAATAGTCTCCTATTATAACATTTATAGTACGCTAAGGAAGTTATGGTGGTTCAACCTCCTAACACTAACCATTACTTAACATACATGCTATGTACCTAACTTTAACATTAACACTAACCATTACTTAATGCACATGTTGTGTACCTAACTTCAGCATTAACATTGACATTAAATCTTAGTCACTCAAACATGACCACATGTATGTTTGAGTGTTGATGTTATCCTAACACTTTTCCAGCAATAGTTGCGGTGAGGTGGAAATACACACATGCTTGCATATGATTTCAATAAAATTAAAATAACATTTTCACCTAGGGAGAATATAAGCTGAATACTAATTCGTTTAACCTAAAGAACTAACGTGAAATTTAGGATAGGCAACTTTATGTTATATTGCTTTATTTTTTAAGAGATATTTTGGAAAATATATATTTTCTGATAGAATAGATTGCAAAAAAGTGTCATTCACAATACCAAGTTGTGCTGTTGGTGAACAATAGTCTCTGCCACAACCATTTCAGTATAAAGCCAGGCATGGCGAGAGATGAAACGTGCAAGGATCCTAAAATGATTATCATTCCAGTCCATCATTGGTGCTACACTTCATAACATTAGATTTTGAATCAACAATATTTTCCACCTTAGGGCATTGATTACTAATGTTAATGCTTTACTTGCTTTATAATGTCAAAAACTATTGGTGCAAAAGCATTGACTTTCCTTTTTACTTACCTGAACAGAGGAGGAAGATATTGCCTACTTCCACTAGCATGTAGTTTAAGTTTGCATAGCCGTGGCAACCATGTTGTAGTACCAGATAGGAATTTCGTGGGGAAAAAGTGACAACCTAACACTGGAGTAGAACTTGTCAATCAGTGAGGAACAAAGCAATGTGACTTCCTACCATCATATATCTGGTATGAAGTACGGCAATAATAGGTCAAAGAAACTGAGACAAGAAGACGATAACAAACAATATTCATCATGCCTTCACACCTTTGGAATACTGACAGAAACCTGATCATCCAAAGCAGACATTCAGATGACAAAATGGGAACATGAAGCATTCACCAATGTTACAAAAAGCAATAAGTATTGAGACTCATTTCTAGCGAGTGGCAGTGATCTCTAGGATCCACTTGTTCAAATGGATACTGAAAATTCTTCAAAATCTGAGTAAATGAGATGTCCCCTTCAATAACCATGAGATTAGCCTCTCAATTCATCCAACACTTCCAAGAATGATCGCTCGGTGCTTCTATTAGTGCACAAATATTCCCAGGAGTTGAATGAATGAGAGTTCTACTACTGTCCAGAATACACAAATTTTCCCACACTATGTTTCCAGCTACTATGAATACCCCCAGCACTAGAAAATTACTATTTAGTGCCCCACGAGCTTCCCATAATGCTTCTTTAGGTCTGAAATTAACCTAGGATTTCCCAAAATTGAGGATTTAGGGATACTTATTGTTAATTTATTGTTAAGGTTTCCTTAGAATGTTTTCTCACTTCTCTATGAAGTTCAAATAGGGCTACGAATTGGCTTAAATGCACATAACAATCTTTAACCATGCCCAAATGTGCTCAGAAATAGCCCAGTTTTACTTCTTACACCAATTAGGCTGCTCATTGTTGTTCTTCTTGTCCACTGGACTTCTGAGAATTTGGGTTTTATGCTGATTTAAAGTTAGGATAGTCCCAAACTATGCACAGGGCACCCATATTTGAAAATAATGTTGCCTCATACTTTGTATGGAGGTGAAAAATCCATCAAGTTGCTTCAACATATATGAAGATCTCTCCATTTATTAGATTCAACCCTAGGACAAAATTATGGGATATGTGTAATAGAGGCCTTTTTCTTGATGAATACTCATTGTTCCAATGCTTTCACAAACATAATTTGTATTTCAACTAGTTGCTCAGACCCGACACTCAAGCGGAACGAAATCCAGTCTATGCAGTGTAGCCCCTTGGACCATGTTTGTCAAAAAATTATAGGCGTCTGTGCAAAGCCACTCTCATCCAACTAGGCCACATCTAGAAAATAAACCATCAGGAGATTCTAAGAAGAGCAAATTAATGATGCCTATAACTCTCGTCACCGTAGGGCGAGTAATCTTGAAGGTCATCTCTTCTCACATAGTTAAACATCAATGCCGTAAATGACAGAAATATTCATGCATTCATACATTCGCTACAGTCTACTCAAGTAATGGCCCTAACTCTCTTTTCAAACCCCTTGGCCCCAAAATATTACAAACCTAGAGAAGCAAACAAATAAGGACAGACTCTTGATGGTAGATCAAATTTCACCAATGATGTATGAATGGACAACACAATTTAATTCTAAATTCAAGGAAGTGGGCACAAAAAACCTGGTAGGTAATAGAGGAAGGATATTTTGATGGAGTTGCAGACTACGACATCGGCCCAGATCCACCATGCAACACCGAACACAGCTCTTGCTATCCCTGGCATGAATCTCGCACAAATATTTGCAACCTCCATCGCTATTGTTCTCCCAGTCGATCTAATTCGATGGATTCATTTTCCCTTTGCTCGTCTTGATTTTCCTGTATCGCATATGGTTTTCCATTCAATCAAACAAGAAAGAAGCCATAACCTAAGCATCCATCAATGCAACAACGCATTTTTTTTCTTTTTGGTAGAGTAATTCAGTAATGTAAAATTGCATTTTGATAATGAAATTTTAGAAGTTCAAAAATTGTGACACTATATATGTATGGTAGGCCTCTATTTTTATTGGAGCATCTTTTTGTTAAATTTCAATAATCTAGCTATGGTGAAAAAAATGTCGTGATAAGAAAGCTCATTAGAAACTAATAATGAAAACTTGTAATTCCAGCTATGGTCAAAAACAATGTCTTGATAAGAAAGCTCATTAGAAACTAAGTGTGTTGTTTGTTACGAGATTATCTTACTCCATCATAATCTAGCTTTGTGTGAGTTGAGGCCGCTAATATTTTTGAATGGTATTGCCAACTTGCCTCAATGGTTTTTGACTCGATGGTTTAAGGGGTTTACCTATTTTAATGGTCATAGTTCCCCGACATTGACACCTACTATAAGGCTCTCCCCGACTTTGGTTCAACATTGAAATGGAATTATTGTATGGGAAAGTATATTGTTTATGTGGAACTGTTCCATGGAAACCCAACACTTCCACCTAAATCAGCCCCAACCATTACATCTCAACAACAAGCAAATTCACTCCAATGGGATTGCTAGCTCTAGTGCACTAGTTCATATCCCTCTCCAACAGGGTTTTCCGTAATTGTCTCAACACTAAATAATTCAAATTTGTATTTACTAGATTCCACTATCTTTATTAGTGGGTTGTACACTCTTCAATTACTTTTCCACACATTGATCGTATCCCAAACATTCCTAGAAATTTTACATCACCAAGCTTTATAGAGTGCCTCACATATTTCTCATAATTAGCATCTTTAGGTACTAACGATTTCAACATCATCCATCCCCTCTAGTGTAACTAGAACTATAGGAAAGTATTAGGTCTTTCTCACATTAGGTGATTTACCTTCACTACCATCCTACTCTATCACACAAACATTATAGGCCATATTCTTATTGGTATGGGAAATCATTTTTTCCAATAAATTTTGATATGAACATAAATTTTCTTCAAGAAAACATGGAGGAAGTAGATTGTCGGTGGCCCTTTTGTGGCCTAGCTACACATTGAGGACTTTTATGATCCCTCACTATTCCTCTCAAGCTAGTTGATTCTTACTACATACAGATCATGCAATGTACATCATTCAAATTTGAGCTTCATGTATCTACATGGATATCATGAGGACCATTCTACATAGTTATCATGTTCCTAGCACACAAATATTTCTCATTTTTTGGATATTAGGCACATAGTAGCCTCAATATTGCACCTCACTAGAGCTAGTTCTACTACTTTCCAACAACATTTTGTATGATGTCATTCTTAAACTGGGAAACATTGGGGATACAATTCACCTTTCACAATAATATGCTTATGGTTTTGATTTATGGTGTATATGTAAAGGTGCTAAGCTAAGTATTATGCTATGCCCAAATGGAAATTTGGGTGGCACATTGATATACATGGCATGTTGATATGGATGGAATGCTAAAAAAAAATTATTTTCGGCATTTCGTGGCTATAGCGACGAACATACTTTTCGTGGCTATAGCCACAAACGTACTTTTTGTGGCTATAGCCTCGAATAGTACGTTCGTGGCTATAGCCACGATCGTCGGGGGGATTTTCAATTTTTTTCCAAGAATTTAAACAGTTTTTCCATGAAAACATCGATTTTAACTGTTTCGTGGCAAACTTTCGTGGGACTTTTGAGCCATATGTAGTAGTGTGGGGTTTGAAGATTGTCTGTGTAGAACACAACATCATCCCTTATCCCATTGCTTGTCCCTATTTAAATATTTGCACGTGAAGCCTGATGGTGGAAGGATATGTCCTAAGAAACCTGTATGATGAAGGGAATCCAATTTCACCACATAGTGTAGATGGAAGGGAAAGTTTAGATGGAGAAATATGTAGTTGTGGTTTCTGACAGTGTGGACTCGGGGAGCAACCATATGTTCTGGTTCACATATTTATAATCATTTCTAGGTTATTAGACCTATTCCATTGCATCCGGAGTGACGTTTCTAGTAAGGAATACTTTTTGTTTCACTGAAAAAGCTTTCCATGTGACTAAGATATGGCCATTTTGGTGTGGTGGGGTTTTCTCACGGTGTTGAGAAGGGAGAAGCCATACCTTCTTGTTCATATGTTTCTGAGAATTTTTAGGTTGTGAGACCTGTTCCATTGTGTCCATAGTGATTCTTATAGTAAGGAATACTTTTAGTTTCACTGAAAAAGATTTCCGTATGACTAAGATATAGTCATTTTGGTGTGGCAGGGTTTTCTCACGGTGTTGAGAAGGGCACAACCATACCTTCTAGTTCAGATGTTTATGATCATTTATGGGTTGTAAGACCTATTCCATTGCATCCATTGCGATATTTTTAGTAAGGGATACTTTTTTTATTGAAAAATCTTTCTATATGACTGAGATACATTTGTTTTTTGTGTGGCAGTGTTTCTGGTATTGAGATGAGTGCACCATACCTGTTGGTTTGAGAGTACCTCTCTTGTGGATCTATGGCCTTAACTCGGGGGTGAAGTCATGTTGAAATATGCATGATCATGGCATGTCTATGGCAGGGTGGAATGTTGTCTTGTTGAAGCGAGTTTCCCATGATTGAGATGAGTATCTCTTATTATGTTTGTTTACTGCATTTTAAAAAATATATTCTTATAGATCTGATTTGCTTATGGATTATATGGCTATAGGTGACAGCCTTGAGATATGATTTTATATGGATGTAGATGATATCTTTAATATCTTATTTTGTTCATGTTGATATGGCTATGGTTGGTAGTCAGTGATGAATATTCTATTATGTGCTTATTTACTGCATTTTGATATAGATGTGCTCTTGGATCTAGTTTTTGCTTGTGGTTTGTAAGGCTATAGGTCACAACCATGAAATATTATGTCATTATTATCTATATGGTTGTAGATGGAATCCCTCATATCTGGTTTTACTTATGTTAATATGGATGTAGGTGGCAATCAATAGATCTAGTTTCTAGCTATGTCAATATGGGTGAATATGGAAGCCTGTAGATCTTTTATTTATATATATTGTTAAAGTTAGCTTGCAAGTTTGATTTTGTTAATGGTTGTATGGCTGAAGAATATATGATTATTTGATGATAGATTACATGTTAATAGCTTGCTCGGATCTGTTTACATTCATGCTTACATTCATTTTGATTCTTTTTCTCTTGAGTTTCCTGGTGACCTTAGCCTTGGTTTTGGGGTCGGGGACATCACAGAGTGGTGTCAGAGCCATGTTTCAACTCTATGTATGTTGGGCCTTCTACCATTTTATAACTCTGGTTTTGGAATGTGTTGTGAAAGAAGTTTGACCTCCCTTATGAAATGGAATAGTTTGATTGTGCTAACAATAATTGACAATGAACACATTGCAGCCCCAATTATGTCAGTTCAGGAATGAAAATGCAGTGTGGTTATTGAAAATACAATTTTAAACCCCAAACGAGGAAGTGAGGACTTTATGGCATCTAATGAGTGCTTAATGCACGTATGACCTATAGTAGGAATGGGTTAATAATCCATGGATGTTATAATAGAGATAAATTATTATTTATTATTTTGATGATAAGTAAGCAATACGATTATTAAATGATAAACTAAATAATAAGTCATTATTATATTAATGGAAATATATGGTTATGAGTGTGGATGTAATACTATGTGGGTATAGTATTATTATTATTAAATGTTAATATGATTTATTAAGTGACATTTATACCCTATATGGATTTTGGGTTTTCTATTGATGGTATGTTTTTATAGGCTTATTTATGGCACTTGGATGGCAATGGTTACATTGATGAGTAACTCCTTGTTTATTTTTGGGAAAAATGCCACTTGTCTTAATGGTGGTTTAATTTTCCTTTTTATTTTTTTTATTTTCAATGTATTTGAGTAACTCCTTGTCTATTTTTTGAAAGAAGGCCACTTGTCTCAATGGTGGTTCCATTTTCCTTTATATCTATTTTTGGGGAAATATGCCACTTGTCTCAATGGTGGTTCCATTTTACTTTTTTATTTTATTTTATTTTTTTTATTTGTATATATGTGGCATGTTTCATTTAATAATTCTAGATTCCTCTCCTTGTCTTATTTGGGGTAATGGGCCACTTGTCCAAAGAGTGGTATATATCTATATATATATATTGATATGTAATATATTGTATAGTGTTATAATATTATATTATTATATTATTATATTATATATATGTAGTTGTGTATATATAATCATGTGTATATATTATTTAAATGTTGTATAAATACCCTATTGCTCTTGGAAACTGTGTCTAAGGGGGCTTGACTGCATGTATGTATATACACATTATTATTGTTTGTTGGCAATGGATTGGATGGATTTTGCTTATTTGCATTATATAAATGATTTGTTTTCTTAATAGCTAATTGTTGAGAGGGCGTATCCCCCTCTACTACAATACGCATCCATTACTGGTTTAATTGATTGGATATGACAAGTGGTGAGGGCGTCCTTTCCATAGCTAGTTTGTTATCTTATCTTGTGCTTGATGTTGCAACAACAGTAAAGGTGAATCCCTCTTTAATTGAGATCTTAAACTGTATATAGTATATGTGTATTGTATGTGACGGTGGTGTGTATATTATATATATTATATAGATATCAATGTAGTTATAAGAGTGTGTATGTATATGAGATAGTAATATATGTGATATAGTATAATGTAAATGATAGTAATAGTTATGGTATGATTAGTGTAGTATATAAAATAAATAGGTAATAGGTAATGTATGCATATATAATGTATAGTGTATGTATACAAGATGGTATTATATATATATATATATATATATATATATATATATATATTGTGGTAATGGTCTTTATATATAATAATTATTACGATAATGATCTGTTTTCCCTTGCATATATAAATATTGTATATATATGGTGGTGAAGGGCCTATTCTTCTCACTATTGTCTTGGATTGATTATTTTCTATAATTAATTGTGTTGGCATGGTTTGCGGGAAAGGACTTATCCTCAACTTTAATTGGATGTAATGCATATGCATGTCTAATATGCTCATGGATTGATAATGAGATGCATATGATGGTAGAGAAAGGGTGCAGCCCTATCATTGGCTTAGCTTGATAATTTTATTATATACTTGTAGTTTATGCCATGCGTGTGTAAGTAATTGCATACATATGTATTATGTGTTGTATGGATGGGTAATTGCATTTATATGTACCATGTGTAGGATATCTTAGATATATTAATGTCAAAGAGAGGGCTTGGCCCTTTTCATGTGCTTGACTGCATATGTATGCATGGACAAATGTATATGATTTGGTTGTCTATGGGTGAATTATCACCCATGTTGCTTTTGTTGTTAAGTCTCTTGCGTGGGATAAGGGATTGACCCTTATGAGGAAAAGTATGTTATTAATGCTTGATAAGCTAATGGATTGGTGTTAACTATGTTTATTGGCATGATAAGTTTATTGGGAATGGATTGCTTCTCTTGTCTTGTTTGTGCATATTAAGTTGGCTTAAGTACTTTATCTATGAAGGATCAACTCCAAGTAGATCCTTGTGTTTCTTAGCTTGGTATGGCTATGGACTTAGTGTCTGGTTGATGAGAATAATTCTTGGGAATAATTTTATGTCCTCCCTTGGTCCTTGTGGAATCGTTGCCCAGCTCAAGGGTTGCCTCACAACCGAAAGAGTATAGGTTGGATGAGTGTCTACGGTTGGGTAGAACGTGGAACTTGGACAACTAGTTTCCCTTATTGATTCAAGTGTTCTTAAGTTGTGATCTTGATGAATTTAAAGACTTGTTAGGATGTATATGTATTCCTTACACTTGAGGATTTTATGTAAGTTGTTGGTTTCTCCTAGCTTGGTATATGCAATCTATTGTATTGGTTGGTATAATGATTAATGCTGTATGCATTAGCATGCGATCAAGTTGTTGTGATTTACTTAACAGTAATACATATTGTCTATACAGTTTATGGGTATGCATATGGTTACGTAAATATGTGCTTATGTAGTTATGTTCTACATGCATACACTTTGTATCTACCTTATGATCACGTGAATAGGTGTACTTCATCGTAAATGCATTTAAGTTATGATAGTAATATGAAGGCAATGTGCATCATGGGTGTATATGATAATCGGTGATGTTCTAATCATTATGAATGTATAATAAAGCATATATGGCCATGATAATCCTATAGAAATAATGCTTATGTGGCTTGTTAGTCTAGTCCTTAATCATGTAATAATGCTTGATGGTCATCCTTCTTGTGTAAAGGCATGATTGAAAAATGAATGGTGTTATGTGGCTCATATTGACTTGATTAGCAAGGACATGGTAGTCCTATGTTATCATTGGGCGAGGCTTTGCCTCTATAATAACAATGCATATGTCTTGATGATTGTAAAGAGTCAATGTTAATGGTTGGAATATTCTTGTAATTACTATGTTAAGGACTAATATCTATGTTTTAGCCAGTCATCACTAAAAGTTACTAATGCTCATGTGGAATGTGTGATATAGCTATGGTTTTATAGACTATATGTACATTATGCAAGATACCATGGATAGGTCCCGTTGCATATGAGCTTGCATTGCATACTTGCATAAAAGTGCATAATGTATTTCATGTATTTTTGTTGAAAGAGTATATAACTAATGATAATCATGTGATTGGTTGGAATTTGATTCAAGTGGAACTGGAAGGGGATTTTCCGGTACAACCAATTTCCATTTTAGGTAGAAAAATGAAGGTTCTTTAGAATTGAGAGATCAGTAAGGTAAAGGTCCAATAGACCCATTACGGTCCTACTGATGCTACTTGGGAGCTAGAAGATATTTCTGAAAATGTGTGAAGGCATGTACGAATAAATGCATGCGTGAAGGCATGTACGAATTGAGCATTTGCTCCATTTTTCAGTATGTCGTCTTTCGCTACTCTTTACAGTATGATAAACACAATCATTTTTTATGAAATTTTAGACATAGATAACATTTTTTTGTAGATTCCAAATATGTTACTTTAAAAAAAAAAAATCTATTTGTTTTCCTAATTTTCTTGTACCATGACTCCTTAACTCAAAAAACACATTGTTAGTGTTTCTTCTATAACTTTTTTCATTTCACAAGCATTTTAAAAAAAATTGTGTGCTGCACTACTAGACATCGACCTCTACTTGCTATAAAAAATCCATTTGGAATCATTTCATTAAAACCTTCAAAAGTTGTAACCACACTTGACGTATGGTTTTTGAGGTTCGATCACTTAGATAATTAAAAAAATTAAAAAATTAATTTTGGAAAAATAGCGTTGCACTACTGCTACTTGTTCTATACATGTCTACCAATTTTTGTAGCTTGAAACCATAATTTAGGCACTGAAAGGATGTTCCCACAAAGACATATACCTTATCATTTGCCAAAAAAAAAAACGTGATTGTTAGAAAAGATGAAACTGATCATAGTTATGAAAAATTTCAATACATAAAATTTATATATTCGGAAACGTGATTCAATTTCCTACATTTCATGTTTTTTACTCAATGCAAGATATTTTGTGTAAGTGTCTCAAAAAATCCAAGTAAGTTGATGGATTCTTGATTTCTCAATTTTCTATTGCATCTAACGTGCCAAAAACGACCCTCATTCGCTTGCACTCACCCCGTTGTATTTTGTATTTTAGATACTAAATCCATTTTCATTTATCTATTCAATGCATAAAATTTTTATGCTGTATCATGTTTACTTAGATAATAGCAACCCCAAAGAAAATAAAAAAACCAAGGTGAACGGGCTTAAACCAATGATGAAATCAAAAGTAATTTGGAGGGTTTTGTCGTGGGATTTATTTCTATATACAATTAAGTTTATCCTTTGAAAGGAAATATGATTTATGTATATGGTTTACTTCACAAAAATATTGCTTGCACACCAAAAGGCCTAATCCTTCTATGCTAATGCCAACTTTTCTAATCAATGAATAGAACATGTTCTATAGTTGAATTGTGTTTGGTCTTGTGGAAAAGACCATGGACACAACAAAAAAATTGCTCAAATATTGTTCAAATTATGCCACCGGTAATGTTAAGGATTTACTTTATGCATCATAGCCTGAAGCAAGAACTTCAATTCTCTATCACTTGCTCTTTCACCGTACCATATATTGACTAATTACTCACATTTTATATAATTTTTTTACTTCTAGTGTATATGTTTCTAGTATGGCCAAGCATGCTTCTAACAGAGTTATTGCTTCAAAAGTCCTCGATGATGAAGAAAATGCCCATTGCGTAGCATTCTTGTTGATGAATTAGTCATGTGTTTGATCATTATTTTGCCATTGTATAAAGTATTATACAAGTTCTTGGTTCATGTTGACAAGTTAACCTATTGAACAAAATCTTGTCATATTTAACCCTTGTGTGATGGTCATTGAAAATTACATTGAAAAGAAAAAAATGGTTTGATATTAAATTTATATATAACTTAGTTTTGTATTTACATATGTTCTAATAAAGACATGGCACATAAATATGGCCTTATGATTTTTTGAGACTTATATTGTAATGCCATACTAGTTGTGAACATCTTCTCATCTAAATAGACTTCTCATAAAAAAATCTCTAATTCAATATTATATGTATATGTTGACAATAGTTATATTTATGTTATTAGTACGGTGTAATATAAACATTTAACAATAATGCATGACCTAGTCTTAAATTTTTTATTTTTATTTTAATCATGTAATATGAGCATTATGAAGCTTATAACGAAAAAAACAATTATATATATATATATAAGAGTTAGTTTTTCAATTTATTTTATATACACAAAGGTTAAACTATTCATATTAACCTTAAAATTTATCTTTTCCATGGTATTTTTATTGAGAAAACCATTTAAGTTTTGATTCTATATAAATTTTAATTATTTGATTCTACGTATATTTCTAAAATTTCTAATCTTTCATCTATTTAAGATAGTTTCCAAATTATGTTATATAGAGTGACTAAGCTACTCATAATATTTGTTGTTGTATTGTTATTATTTCTATATTGATAAAAAAATTCATGGTTTTCGTTCTCTTTCATTCATTCATATCTATATATATATATTAAATGAGTTGGTTTTTTATTTATATCATATACACAGTGAATAAGTTATTCATAACGCACATTAATTGAATTATGTTATATACAAGTGATTATTGTTTTTATTTCTATATTGATAAAAAATTCAATTCAATTAAAAAATACATGATTCTCGTTCTCTTTCATTCATTCATATTCATATATATATAATGAATGAGTTAATTTTTTATTTATATTATATACATAGTGACTAAGCTATTCATAACACACATTATATTTCAATTAAAAGACACATGATATCCTTACATTCGAGATCTCCCGAATTCGACATGAATGGAACACACAACTTTGTAATATAAAGTTATACACTTCCTTAAATTATATTTTATTTCTTAACATGTTTTTCAAAAGATTTTTTTTTTATATTTATGATTTGAATCAAAAAAAACTACAAGTATAGTCTATCTTATGGATAGATTTCATGAGTATGGTTAATCACAAATATAAATAATCATAATCTAATATGGACCAAGTACTCACACATATTTCGACCTATAAACTGTATATCGAGTAGACTTTTAACATACAATTATATTGTTCCCAAAACTATACAAAAAGATCATTCTCTATATCAAACCGAAAGGAGTGTTACACAAAAAAGACCAAAAAAGGCTCCTTAATAGATCCTGAAGGAGCGTTCCTCTACCAATTGTCCTACAAAAAATCTACAGGATTTAATCATGCCTTCTGTAAGAGCCAACCCCTTCTTTGAGAGGAGGTTAGCACATTGATTGTAATTCCCAGGGATGTGCAAGTAGCGTATCTAAATAAAATGTTACTGCAAAAGAAGAACCCTACATTTCCAATGATCAAGTATGGAAACCTGAAGTTGACAAGAACCATTGATCCAATCAATGATGGCAAGGAATCCCCAAATACCTGCAAAGAGTATATATGATAAGAATGAGCAATAAATAATAATCCCCATAATGCAAGCAGTTCGGCTCTAGTATTGCTGCCAAGTCTACAACCCATTGAGATCTCAATAAAATGATTAGAAGCGAGAAGAAAAAACAGTTTTTATTGAAATGGAATTTTGTTTTAAAATTTATATTTTTGAAATTATTTCATTAAGTTTTATTTTAAAGTTTTAAAAAAATAATTTATTTATATATTGTAATGGCATTGTAATACATGTTCCATTTATTTGCTTTTACCTGGCTACACAACGAAATCATTGATTTTCATGTAATGGATAATAATAATTATTATTATTATTAAATATTGAACATTTGTGTTTTGGATTTTAAGTGGTGAATAAGAATGATAATAACAATTACATATGGAAACAAAAGTTAGTTTTTTTTTTAGCAGAAAAATCACCTTCCTACTATTCCAAAGGAATCAAGGAAAACTAACACGCATGAGAAATCCAAACAAACTTTCTCACATATAGTGGATGGTAGGTCGAGCAAACCATCAGTCAGTCATCCAAGCCAGAAGATGTCTCAACGGAATTGAATCCGGGTGATGGAAACAATAGTTATAGTGGTGGAGTGCTTGAGTTTATTATTTTTTTTTAATTTATAATATTATAAATATAATTGAATTTATAATACTAAGAATATAGTAAAAATCCATGATCTTATAGTGATAATAGAATACTGTGTTTGTTTTATTTTGATATTTTAATTTTAAAGTGGTAGATAAAAATAATAGCAACTATATATTGAAACAAGAGTTGCGAGCAGCATAGTCCCTGCCTTTAACAAATTAAAATTGTTGTAATTAAAAATATTAGTAAGTATTACAAATGAAATAATATTTCCCAAAACTTCCCAGAAATGTGCCCCAAAGGAATAGTCCATATGACAACCAAGAAGAAAAATCTCATCCCCAAAACTCTTCCAAGAGGTCACCGCTCCACTTAGAGCAATCCACAATAGCTTGAATTAGACCCCAAAGTCTAGGGTTGACCACTTAACATAGCCTCCATTAAGAAACGCCCATCCTAAGATATGTCCCAAGTGATGAATGCTTGTGGACATACGGGAAGGCTCCTCAAACCAAGATATAAATCAGCTTCAAAAGGCTAATGCCTTCGTCCAACAAGGCAAATGATCTCTGAAATAAGATAGGAGAACACTCCATCATCAAACAATATGTGGTGTCATCCCTGAGGGTTGAGACTTGCAGGAACGACCTCCAACAGTCCCATAGAAGTGTGCAATGATACCTCCAAAGGCTGGGCGCTTCATCACGCTGCTATAATGCATGATAAATGGATTTCCAATCATGTAATAATGCCAAAGAAGATGATTTCGGGCACAAACAGGTGAACGCTGCCTCAAAACTCTCCAAATACAACAAGACATCACCCATTTTTGGCTTGTTTCTCCAACTGCCAGAAACCCCTTTTAGGGCTCCTGTCATAGGATACTACTATAGAGTATGCCTAGATCTGATATGCGGCTTCTTTTAATTCCTTTTTGGATGCACCGAACTGTTGTTTTCATGCACAGGGACCTAGAAATGGAGAAATTGGGGCTGCTAACGCTTGTTTAGGGCCAAAACATGCCCAAAATTAGGAGCAGATGACTACAATCACCCTTGTTTTATACACAGATCCACCTAAGAATGAAAGTATATTGCTGCATGAGGATACAAACAATTCCAAATTGTGCCCAGAATTGAATCAATGTTGTTTACTGTTGTTTTAGGGTACATAATGCACCCAGATTTGGAGATTAGGACAGAAGTGTGCTTCACAGTTTAGGTGAGAAGTATACTTTCACTCCTAAACTCAGATATAGGTGAGAAGCAGTTGTGTTGAATTGAAGCAATGTTGTTTACTGTTGTTCTAGGGCACATAATGCACCCAAATGAGCAACGTGAGAAGCAGTTGTGGATCTGGGTTGCCTTTTAACCCAAATCTATAGAAGATGATAATCTACTGCTGCTTGATGGCCTAATCCCACCCAGAACTTGCCCAAAAGTGTCACTGTATGAGGACATGAACAGTCCTAATTTGTGCCCAGAATGCACCATAACTATGTGAAACATGCCTCAGACTGCTGCTTTCCCACCCAGGTTTTGATGTGAGGCACCTTATTGTTGTTTGAAGGCCCCAACTCATTCATCTGCTGACTGGACTATGCAACACTTGGTTGGATTAGGACTTGCAAAATAAAAATGCATTGACAATCTAATCTATCTAAAGTTATACAACCCCAAAAGAATATCACATTGAAACAACCTACAAATGAGCAGTTCTTTTACAAACTGAAATTTAACTTCACTAATCAGAATGATATAATAGGAAAACATATTCTTTCTAAGTTTCTACACAAAATCAAGTCAGCCTCACGTCCCATATTAAGAGGTATCATTTGTAAAGGAGGCAATGCCAATATCATCCTTAAAGCCTTAATTTCACCCAAGAATACAAATCTGCATAGATATCGAGACAGGTACCTGGAGCTCCTCATTCTTTGCCTGCATGTTTATCAGAATTATAGCTTTTAGAGGATCCGTATTAAGTGGACTCCAGATTCTACCATGATCATTGGATCGATAGTGTTTTTATTGATGTATTTAGTTAAATTTTACAGGGCATATCGCAGCAAAGTACCTAGCTACGTGGTGAATCTTTTCGATGGACAATGGAGAAACGTCGCCCCCATTACTGGAAGAGGGTCGTACACACGCACAGATTCCCTCGACGGACTTGGTTTAGGAGTTGTTGACGGAACGCTGTATCTTGTTCAACGCATGGGTGACGATAATCTTCGCATTATTAGAATTATTGCATTGGATGTTGGCGGAGGTTTATGGCAATGGAAAGAAGTATTTACAAGTGAAAACCATGATTATTATGTGTGGCATATATGCAAGTCGGGCCGAGCTGCAGGGGACCTTTTTGTATATAGATATGGGGAAGAGCGTGATACGGTTTTTTATTTTGACATAAGAGAGATACCTGGATGGGAACAAATAAGTGATAGGGCGCCGGACAGACAGTTGCGACAAATATCCAACATTCCGTTTCCAATTTTTGTGCATCTGAAAAACATATTGTATTTCTTTGGGGAAGTTTTTTTTACATGGAGAATGCTCGGTTTTTGGACCTGAATACGAGAGCATGGAACACTAGCAGGGTCGTATCTGACTTTAGTAGGGGTTGTTATAATGTTCAGAAAGATGTTCTACTTGTGGCTTACAGTGGCCTCTATTTCCACATATTGAGATATGATTCCTAAAAAAAACACTGGATTAGAGCTGCATGGATGTTAGCGCCGGATTATCTTCTGTCCAAATGGACTTGGTGTGTTGAATACGATGATCAAGGTGAGAACCAGTTGTGGATTTATATTTTAGTGAAGTGCACTTCTGTCCTAATCTCCAAATCTGGGTGCATTATGTGCCCTAGAACAACAGTAAACAACATTGATTCATTTCTGGGCACAATTTGTTTATTGTTGTTCTAGGGCACATAATGCACCCAGATGAGCAAGGTGAGAAGCAATTGTGGATCCGGGTTGCCTTTTAACCCAGATCTATATAAGATGATAATCTACTGCTGCTTGATGGCCTAATCCCACCCAAAACTTTCCCAGAAGTGAAAATATCACTGTATGAGGACATGAACAGTCCTAATTTGTGCCCAGAACGCACCATAACTATTTATTAGTGTTGTTTGAAGGTGAAACATGCCCCAGACTGCTACTTTTCCACCCAGGTTTTGATGTGAGGCACCTTATTGTTGTTTGAAGGCCCCAACTCATTCATCTGTTGGCTAAACTGTGCAACACTTGGTTGGATTAGGACCTGCAAAATAAAAATGCATTGACAATCTAATCTATTAAAATTTATACAGCCCAAAAGAATATTACATTGAAACAACCTACAAATGAGCAGTTCTTTTACAAACTGAAATTTAACTTCACTAATCGGAATAATACAATAGGAAAACATATTCTTTCTAAATTTCTACACAAAATCAAGTCAACGTCAGGTCCCATACTAAGAGGTATCATTTGTAAAGGAGGCAATGCCAATATCATCCTTAAAGCCTTAATTTTCACCGAAGAATACAATCTGCATTTGGAAATACATAAAATCCATCCACCAATTGAAATACAATAATAATGTGCATGGAAGTAACGGTCTCTTACCACTCTACATTAAGAGTCAATGGACTACAAGGAATAAGTACAGATGGAAAACTAGTAAATAACACATTAGACATCAAGTCACTCCATGAGTGTGTTTCGACCTTAACAAATGGCTTCCACCTTTTGAAGGAATAAGTACAGATGGAAAACTAGTAAATGACACATTAGACATTGAAGTCACTCCATGAGTGTGTTTCTACCTTAACAAATGGATTTTGCCTTTTGATGAATATAGGCTTCAATTTCTTCCCCTCCACTCTTGCCAGGACCTCAAAATGAAGCCTCCACACAGTGGGCCTTGTCCTTCATGAAGGCCATAAATCTGAATCAAAACTGCCATTGCTAAGTTTTTTAAACAACTCTAGCTGTATTTGTACAAACATGGATGTTGTCGCACTAGCTCTAATGATTCTAAAAGAGCCTTCCCTGTAAGATCGATTACCGAGATATCTTATCAACAATTTCTCCAGAAACAACAACTTCAGATCTGAACCATATAGAGAAGGCAGAGGCCATATTTGCTGATTAGTTAGGTTTCCAATTCGAGAAGGTGAATTGCTTTATGTTCTATTTATGAACAGTTCTAGAGCACCTGGAGCAAAAAAATTGCTTCCACGTTAATTTCAGTTGTCTCCCGGTTCCCTATTGCAGCCACAACCATCAATGTTGAACCAACAATACGTAATTCCACTAAACGTTTTCCTTCTAACTGCATTGCATGTCTCGAAGATAAAGAAAGATCCCAAAGGTTGTTTCCAGGGCCACTGACATGAAAGCTTGTGTTCAGTGATGAGGGAAAATCCACTGGGTGGACAAGGCTTACTTCTCGAGCTCCTTCAACAGTTATAACTGCACCCTCAGCCAAAATCAAGTGCTTGAAACCTCCAATAACCTACAACAATGTGTATAATAATGTTCAGTTGTGGCAGGAGGTGGCAAAAGAGGCCAAGAAAGGCAGTAGAAGTAGCAGAAGAAACAACGTGGCCAGAGGTGGCAGTAGAAGAAATAGCCTGGCGAGAGGTGGTAGTAGAAGTAGTAGAAGAAACAACGTGGCGAGAGGTGGCAAGCTTGTCACTGAAGCGGTGTAGCAATTCAACTGATACCTAATGCTATATACACTGCCCATCTGGAGGTATAATAATGCTCATTTGACAATGTTGACAGGTAATGTTAAATACAAACATGTGTATAATAATGTTCATCTGACAACATGAGGTTAAGGTAAATGTAAGTTAAAGGTAAAGGTAAGTATTTTTTGTTTTTTTTCTTAATTTTTTTAATACGTGACAATGATAAAAATTGTCAATTCAAACTCTCTCATCCAATAAAAAGTAAGAATCATTTTTCAAAAAATAATTTATAAATATGTATTTTAATCTAACTTTGATGTATCTTTAGAAAAATTGAAATATCTATCCAACTAATACTGAAACATGGAACATATAGTTCTTGCCTACGGCAGGGACTAAAAATAGATATATAGTGATGGAGTTTTTAAGTTTAAAATAATCTTATAGTGATGATAGAATACACTTTATGTTTTATTTCGATATTTTGATTTTAAAGTGGTAGATAAAAATAATGGCAACTATATATTGAAAAAACAAATTTTAACATTACCAACTATATATAGCAACTATGATCATAGAATTTTAACAAATTTGGAATATGTAGTATAAATATTATATGGTTAGTTTATATTGGAGGGTTTAAAACTCTAAAAAATGGCATGTGGTCATGATGCTTTATATAGTCTTTATAGGGAATACTTAGTTTACAAATGCTACATGGTCACCACTTAAGAATTAAAATACTAGGGATGGTTCTTAAGGATTAGTTCATTGATATGGTCAAAATATAATATTTAAGGGAATACAAATAGATTATATGGATCATCGACTATGCATAGTAACCCACATCCCACACATTCCCTAAATAAGGAATCTTTAGTGTGGAAAGGAGATGTGGCATTCATTTTAAGTATTAGTGCAACAAGTATGGTTATTGGACTCTATGGAATGTTTTAGCAACAAAATCCGTAGTCTTAAGACAAAATATTTGTCTATAGGGGATCATTGGCCATATGCAACATCACAAATACATTGAGTAGGGTATATTTGGCCTATATGTTCAATATGGTGGCCATTCTAAGGTTTCATACACCAGGGATTGCTTGGATAGCCTAATCCATAGGAACAAAAATATGGTTATCGGCCATATCATTTTCCTTTGGGGATCACACACTTTGAATATAGAAATGCGACCTCGCACATGCCTTGCATAGATTATTTCAAACATAAATAAGATATTGTGGAAATTTCAAGGTTTGCACACTAGGGATGTTCTCATGGCCTACCCATGGTTCAAGGTTAAATTCCCAAGTGGCAAGGTTCTTAATTCCCTTCAAATTGTGCAAAGACAAAGCCATGGGATTATGACACAACATTTATCTTTGAGGGCTCACGGGACATGTATATGGACCATCCCATCACACATTCCCTAAATAAGAAATTGTGGAAATTAATTGCAAGGTTTTATGGGCTTTCTATACCTTTATTTTTGGTAGTGTTGGAAATTTAATTTCTCAAGAATTTTAGATTGACCTTATTTACTATGCATTAGGATTGATATGCCAATTATTAGTTTTATTCAAAAATTATTTCATATAATCAATGAATGACTATAATTAATATTTTGAAATTCAACAATAACGATGATGCTACATAATAGTAAGATTAAGTCATATGGATGCTTAACTGGCAAATTGTTTAGTATTTTTTTCGACCACGAGCTTAGAAAACACACTGAAAACTTATTTGGTGTTACAACAATTACATTTTTTGGACAGCCAATACCATTATCCTGTCAACAATGGAACATGACAAGAGATTCTTGCTCCTCCTACAACATTTCCCATCTCGCAACAACACGTGACAATGGCAATGTCGAGGACATTGCCACCACATGGCTCTTGTTTATAGAAATGTGGCTATTTATTACTCTTTTGTGAGTTTGATATCTTGGGAAAAACCTTTTACTCCATCTGCCACACAACTTTTGCATTATTTCCCATTGAAAAAATCTCTGTGCATGCTTAACAAATGGAAGGCATGCACTTTTTCATGCTTGGTTATAGATTTGTGGGTATCCAACAAAACCTTGGAGAGTTGGGTACTTTTTAGGGACTAATTTTTTATAATTAGTTATATTTTTGCTATGTTAAAATTTTTTTTATCCATTATCATTTTTCATTTAAAAATTAGTCAATTTTTTACATAAAATATGATTCACTTACAAAGATGAAAATTTAACTTACAATGACCAATTAAAATAAGGAATATCTAGTTTCACAAAAATTTCAACTGGACGAGGAGTCATCAAAAGTCTAAGATGGAGAAACCCTAAATGGTTGGTAATCCCTAATTTTTTAAAGATTAATTTTAACGTTTCCATTGCGCTTCCTCTCAAATTATTTTGTTAATCCATTCCAAAATTCGTATGTATAACTAAATATGTAGCAAGAATGCTTGCAGTATATATAGGAACAAACAAAGAAAGGCATTACTGCAAAAATGGGGATGTAGCTCAAACGGTAGAGCGCTCGAGAGGTACGGGGTTCGATACCCCGCATCTCCACTTACAGAATTTTGTTTCGTCTTAAACCTGGTTGCAACAGTCAAGCAATTACAGGTAACGCAAATCTTATTTCACCTATTTGATTATGATTTTAGAACTGGATTTTCAATGTGATTTCCCTATTCGGATATATGAAAGTCATTGTTTTCGAGAGAGCTCAGTTGGAAGAGCATCAAACTGATTATATGAAGGTCGCGTGTTCGATCTCCGCTCACTCATCGGTTAACTGAGGTCGGCAAAAATAGAGAAGGAAGAGTTTACAGACTTTACCATTTGGATTTAATATCGAAACTCAATATCAATGTCAGCGGGGATATTGAGCGTGTTCGATCCACTGAGCGGGGATATTGAGCGTCAGACTGAAGATCTGAAGGTCGCGTGTTCGATCCACGCTCACCGCATCGCTTATTATTTGTGACTAAATAAAAGGCCAGGCCCCCTTAGAAACGGGTTTATAGCGTTAACAAATAGGGATCCGTGGCGCAATGGTAGCGCGTCTGACTCCAGATCAGAAGGTTGCGTGTTCGATTCACGTCGGGTTCATTCGTTGTTAGCTTTGTTAAAGATATTATAGTTTTGTTAAGGGTTTACAGCTTCAGATATTAGCTCAACGCTTATTATTTGTGACAAAATAAAAGGCCTGCCCCCCTTACAAATGGGTTTACAGCGTTAACAAAAAGGGATCCGTGGCGCAATGGTAGCGCGTCTGACTCCAGATCAGAAGGTTGCGTGTTCGATTCACGTCGGGTTCATTCGTCTTTGTTAAAGATATTATAGTTGTTAAGGGTTTACAGCTACAGATATTAGCTCAACGCTTATTATTTGTGACAAATTAAAAGGCCTGCCCCTCCTTACAAATGGGATTACGGCGTTAATAAAAAGGGATCCGTGGCGCAATGGTAGCGCGTCTGACTCCAGATCAGAAGGTTGCGTGTTCGATTCACGTCGGGTTCATACTCTGTTAGCTTATAGTTTTTCACGGTTTACAGCTTCAGATATTAGCTTTTCACGGTTTACAGCTTCAGATATTAGCTTTGATAATGGTTTACAGCATTAACAACAGGGGCGGTTTACAGCTTCAGATATTAGCTTTGTCAAGGGTTTACAGCATTAACAACAGGGGATTCGTGGCACAATGTAGCGAGTCTGACTCCAAGTCAGAAGGTTGCGTATTCGATTCACGTCGGGTTCAAGCTCCGTAATGCTTTAAAATGTTTGCTAGTTAGTTTTGTTTACTTCATATATATAGTTAGTTTTGTTTATGGTGGTGTTATTGTTTGCTACAGATATATATAGTTAGTTTTGTTTTGTTTTAGAGAAATGATTGTTTTGATTATAGGCAGATTTATCAAATAATATAGGTATATCTACGGATTCACTAGTTTAATTCACTAGTTATGTGAGGTTTCAGATTCAAATAGCGATTTTAGGATTACCGATTACCTATTATTTTCATAATTGAAATGTCTAACTCAAGTCTATCTAAAAACAAAAATATAATTAATGTTAACATATACTAAATATTACTCAAGTTTTTTTTATGTAAAACCTTTTTTTAGCAAAAAAAAACCATTGTCTTGTGTTGTGTTATTCATTATGAATCAAAGAGTACGAAAAAAACATTACATAGAGTCTGCTTCTTCATGGCAGCGAGCTGAACTACATCACATAAGACTATTACAACAGACTTGCTAAACAAAATCTTCCTCACTCTCGAGGTACACATTCAAAAAGAGCCAAAGCATACTTCAATCCCAAAAAACAAAAGTTTTCTCAGACTTAAAAGCAAAGTTAACATAGTTTGTTCATAAACATACTGTCACCATCAAGATGATCCAACTAGAAAAGGAAAATAGAGCCCTTTCTTGTGAGGACATTGTCCTCAAACTCTTCAAAGTATAACGTTCCCTCAGGACCCCTAATAGCTTTCTTTGACAGATCATCCACTACAGAATTAAATTATATGTAGATGTGTTTCATATTAATTTCACCAAAGGAAGATAAAAGAAGATTGACCCCGTGACACCATTGCTCAAGTGTTAATACCTATAGCTTGGATAAACTGTTGACCCAATTCACTATGATCTTAGAATCACCAAGAAATAGCAAGGATGAAATGCCAATGGGGAATGAAAAATGCAAAAGACCCCAAATAGCCAATAGTTCCACTCTTGTATTTGTACCCAAGCCACAACTCATCCAAAGTTTAAAGGAAAGATATTTGTTAATCTAAAAAATCTATACCTGCACCACATTGACCATCCTGCATTGCGCCATCAAAGTAGCCCACAAGTAGAGAAATAGTAGGGGGTCTGAAATTTGCCTGATTATTTTGAACTTCTCTATTGAGTAGTATTCTTTGTAAAAACCCATAGTTCTCATACAACTTGCATAAACATTTGGAGATTTACCCTTCAAAGATGACATGATTCCTAGTTTTCCAAATATCCCAACAGATAAAACATGGCAGAAATTTATGAGCATGACTGTTCCTTACCCATTGTTCAAAATTTTCATCAATTGAGGATGAACCCCGCATAAAAGCGATATAAAGTTCCTCAAGTTCCTCAGAGCCTCTTACTGAATGAACAATGTACAAAGATATGGTTAACATATTCACAATTACTCTTACAAAGAAGACAACAATTTGGCCCAGACCATCCCTTTCTCATAAGATTGTCCCTGGTTAAAATATAATTCTCCAGAATTAACCAGAAAAAGCATTTGAGCTTTAATGGTAGCTTCCACTTCCATAATTTACTGACCACCATTTGTTCACACCTGTATAGAGTGATTGAGCAATAAAAGCGTGTGCAAACTTTGCACAAACTTGTCCTAAAGTGCTATTATATGACCAAGCCAGGGTGTCATTCTCCTCATTCAATCTTATACCTGCTATGTTCAAGGCCATGATGTAGTTTGTTTATTCCTCTTCCCAGTGATAGTTCATATCCAAATCCTCAACAAGAAGCCAATATGAGTTAGAATAAGCCAACCATCCAGGTCTTCTAATATGATCTAATGTATTAAACCCAAACTCAGCGAAATAAGCCAAAATAAAGGGAGATAGGACAAATTTTCATCCCCCACCAATGTATGGATCAATGACAATAAGGACCTTATTTCTATTGCCAATTTTCTAGGATAAACCTCTACTTATCCAATGGAAGGTCCTCACAAAACCATTCCAAAAGTTTGATACGCATGAATAAATTTTACAGGATTCCTAATCCAAGAAATTATAGAGATCATATTAATATATTTAGCATGAAGTACTTCATGCCACAAACCAGTCCCAAAAAGTCCCCTCCATATTCTTTTCATACGCAAAGCAGTACTAAACCAAAAAATATTCTTAATGTCCCAACCACCCTTGGATTTTGGTTTAGAAGGTCTGTCTCAACTAACCAGATGAATTTTATTCCCCAAAGCAAAACCAGACCAAAGGAAGTTAAACATACTTTGTCTTATGATATTTGGAATAGTTTGAGGTGCCTTGGCCATAGAAAACCAGTACACAAAGATTGCAACCAATACAAATCTCACTAAGGTGACTTTGCCCCCTAAATAAGTAAGACCAATTACCAATTCTTTTCTCAACCTTCTTGATTAACCAATTCCAATCTCTAACCTTGTAACTGTTTGGTTTCAAGTAATAACCAAGATATTAAAGCCATTATCAATGCCATCAATTTTAAAGTGAAAGAGGGAGGTAATCTGTGTTAAAATATTCTCTTCAATACCATTCATGAGGAAAGCAGATTTATTTGAACTTACCTCCATTCTCGATGCTTCACAGAATAAGGCAATTATCTCAGGAAAAGTAGACCATTCCTCAAGAGAGCCTCTTCCAAAAAATACCAGATCATCAACACATAGTAAGTGTGTGATGAAAAGAGATGAATCAAATCTGAAAACCTTTAACTTTCCTTATTTTTTGCAGCCAATATCAACCTACTAAGCCCTTCAATGACCAACAGAAAACACAGTCTCTACCATTTCGGGATAACAATTCATGGCACCACTTCTCAAAGGTAAGCATGTGTAAAACAATTATTCCTTGCAACAATATTAAATTGTATTTCCAAACAAATCCACTCTACAAACTAGCAAATCAAAGCAATTTAAACCTTAACTTGCATATGAATGTAAAAAAGGCTCTAAAACTTACAATAGATTTCTTATAATATGCAAATCATAGTTATCAAATCATGAATTACACACCAAAAAAACATGATATTTAGTGGGGAAAAACATATTCTATTAAATAAAAAAGAAGATGACAAATGAAGAGGTGGCTCTCCACTCCTCTTTTGTGGGTTTGATATCTCTTAAGCAACTTCTTTGTCCTTTAATTAGTAACAAATCCTTCTTTAACAATAGGTAAAGGAAGATACACTAATCAAGCTCTCACAACAAATGGAAAACATAACCTTAATTAAAGGTTCTAACTATAAATAGGCAGCAATACCTTACTCTCAACAAACTTATAATGAAAACTTAACAACATAACAATGCTTGCTTAAAAGATGAATATGGATACCCAAATCTAGGCTTTTATAGACATTGGGAAGCCTTTAAAGGTAGCTCTCCATCTTCCACACAATCTTTAATGCACTATTTCCCATTGAAAAAACTATTGTGCATGCTTGACAAGTGATAGGTTTGCAATTTTTTTTCTCTGTCATAGATTTTCAAGTATCTAATAGAAACCTAAGAAGGTCTATGAGTTTTGAAGGAAAACCTATAGATATGTTGGAATCAAGGTTTTTTGCATTGTATTGATGTTTAGGGGGATTAATGCCCTTTCTTAAGGTCTTCACTCTTGCTTAGGTTGTGAATAAAAGACTGGATGTGTCTATCTTCTTCAATTCTAAGTGATATAGGATGCATATTGCATATTTAACTTATAAACACATGATGGTATAGACCAAACCAATATGTATGTTGGCACTCATATCAGTTCATCTATATTTTTCCATACTCTTTGCATTATCCAAAGCTAGTCATTGCAAATATTTTTTGTTATATAATCTTCCGTTTGTGATCATTTTTCTTCCACAACCTACCCTAGCAATCTTTATCTTCCAAAATCAACCTTTTTGCAATTCATTGTGTGTGCCTCTATCAAAAAATTATCCGCATCTAGTCCTTGTGAATATTTTTTATCATATAACTTGTTTGTGATCCTTTTTATTCCACAACCTACCCTAACAATTTATATCTTCCAAAATATCTGCTTGTGTGTTTATGTGTTGCAATCATCCTATGTGCCTCTATCCAAAATCACTCTACTATTACAACCAAATATGCAGTTAACACTAAAATAGAACAACAACAATATAAATAACAAGATCTCTTTGAGAGCGCAAAAATTTAACAAGCATAAAGTGGGAGCATTGGCACATCTAGAAGGAAGAATGCACTTATAATTCCAAATGTTGGGAAAACTTATAATGATGGTAGTTGACTTGCATTGTGTCAATTAACCTCCATATATAGTTATTCATCTAGATATATTGTGTTGAGAGACACATTATATAACCCAATACTAGGGATATGCGCCGCATTTGTTTATAACATCGATGCGGCATATGTTGGAAAAATATTACTAAATGAAAATACTAAATAAATAAAAAAACTAACAACAATTATAAATATCAAGCAAATGTATTATTATATATAAAATGCTATCCTAGAACCATTTAAACCCTGGATTAACCTGGATTTACAAAGCTTCTATAGAGATCAAATCTCTCAAAGTACAATTGTATTTTTTAGAGTGCAAAAACTTGAGAAAAAGTTTGCACATCAAGATTAAATTTGATCCCTCTCAATAGTTAGATACAGTTGAGTTTAAGTTTGATCTAGACTAGCAATAATTAACTTGAATATAACTAATATATAATACATAGTTTTTTTGTATTGAGAAAATTCCACCTGCAAGGCATGGATTTAGGTCCATTGGGTTGTTAATATAAACCCTAGGCCACATGTAAAGCCCCAACCCCACGTAATACATAAGTCGAGGGATTTCAACCAAGAGGTGGAGAATTAACACCCTAAGTCTTAACCTCTCAATTTAACCTTCAGATCTATGTTGGTTTTAATTTTTTGTATTTTTCGAGTTGACATAAAAAAATTAAATGTTTTTTAATTTATTTTTGGTAACTTTACGTTATGTAAGATAAATTAACAACATCTCCCCATGACGTAATGCATTCACTTAATGAAGAATCAACACAACTCTCTTTGATGGTGAAACCCTATTTGGTTAGTAAACCCTAATTTGATAGAGTTTTATTTTTAACGTTTCCGTTGCAATGCACATTCTCTCAAATTATTTTGTTAATCCAAAATTCTATGTGTAAGTGGACGTGGAACGAAAATGCTTGCAAGAGTATGTCACAACAAAAGCC
This sequence comes from Larix kaempferi, assembly GCA_027924585.1. Classification (NCBI taxonomy): domain Eukaryota; kingdom Viridiplantae; phylum Streptophyta; class Pinopsida; order Pinales; family Pinaceae; genus Larix; species Larix kaempferi. The sequence continues at coordinate 7,182,984 of BSBM01000029.1, forward strand.
ATAAATGTACGGAGATCTCTCCTATACATTGGGGATGTAGCTCAAATAGTAGAGCGCTCGCTTTGCATGAGAGAGGTTTGATACCCCACATCTCCATTTTAACCATTTTTTGGTTTCTTCCATTTAGATCTTTTGGTTCACCATCTATGTTTTTTTGTTTCGTCTAGATTGGCATAAATCTCTTCTTTTTATTTTGTGAGTAACACAAATCATTTTTCACATATTTCAATATATTTCAGCTAGGAGAGCATCAAACTGAAGGTCACATGTTCGATCCACGTTCACCATAATGCTTTCTGTTCGATTCACGTCGGATTCAAACTACTTCATCATCTTCAAAAGAAGATTATCCGAGAGCAATATATGAGCAAAAGTTTTTATGTAACCATGGCATTCTACACAACACCAAACTAGGTACAAAACTTATTGTAATCTATGTAGACATGGTCTTCTACACAACACCAAACTAGGTACAAAACTTATTGTAATCTATGTAACCATGGTCTTCTACACAACACCAAACATAACCAAGGTACACAACTTATTCATTCATTAGATGTTGACAATGGAAAACAGATATATGTTTGTCAAGTAAACTTCAAAGAACAAACTTGCAATAACTAATAACTATTAGATAGAAAGAAAGTTCAAAGCACAAACTTGCAAATGACTTTTGTCTTCCTCATTAATAAGCTCATCTATCTTCTTGAGTTCAAAGCACAAACTTCCAAATGACTTTTGTCTTCCTCATTAGTAAGCCCATCTATCTTCTTGAGTTCAAAAAAAAGTTTAAAGCACAAACTTGCAAATCAAGGAAAAGTTTAGGGGCGAAATTTATCCCATGAGCTATTTTTCTAAAAAAAGATTCGCCAATTTGCATTTTTTGAAGCCCCATTTCGCCCAATTTTGATGGGGTAAAATTTTTTCACTCTAAAAATCGCCAAATTATTATATAATCTATATAAAATCCTTAAAAATTGAAATAATTTTAGAAATTAGTAAAATTCACCAAAGTTTATACACTTTTAAATATGTATGGACCCTTAAACTTTCCTTTGTTGTAAATAATATTTATCTTCCTCATTATGAAACCCATCTATCTTCTTGAGTTCTCTGTTATTTCTAAAGTTGCTAATGTCAAAATCAGCATGATACATCTTAAACTTTTATGCACTAAATAAAAAAATGACAACGATTGTAATAATGCAATTACATCAATGTTAAATTAACAAAAATATGATGACAAAACACTAACATTATTAGTGTTGCATTTGTGTTGTTCATGACCTTAACATTAACGGTTTCAATGGAGTTAATGTTGTGTTTATGTTGTTCATAAGATTAAAACATTATTAATTGTTTAAATGTAGTTAAAGTTGTTTTTTTTGTTGTTGTTGTTCATAACCTTAAAACCTAATTATTCATTACATAGGTGGTTTGGTTTTAAAACTTTATTCATTATTTCTTTGAGTAAAGTGTTGAGACATGTTAATCCGAAATCTTAAAAAGAAAAATTCCAATCTTTTTTTCTCTGCAAATTTGTAGATCCTTTAATCGGTAAATGTGGGTTTCAATTCTTCATGTATTCAATGTCTTCCCAATGATAAAAGGATCAATAAACTTTGGTCTTCTGTATTCAATGTCATATATTTTTATTTGTTTCTTTTGTATTTGTCTAGTTTTCCGTCATTTTCTTTTGTTGTTCGTGTGTGACCTGGTTGCAAGTTGCAACGGTAACAGGTAAAACATTCAATATAATTTTGGAAACCTAATTATAAATAAATCCGAATATACGGTATCGGCGGGGATAGCTCAGTTGGGAGAGCGTCAGACTGAAGATCTGAAGGTCGCGTGTTCGATCCACGCTCACCGCATTGCATTGTTTATTGAGGTTAGTAAATAAAATAGCTAGGTCAGAGTTTACAATATTGATATGGAGGGATCCGTGGCGCAATGGTAGCGCGTCTGACTCCAGATCAGAAGGTTGCGTGTTCGCGTGTTCGATTCACGTCGGGTTCAAAATCTGTTCTTGAAATCCGTTATCGTCCATTTTTAAAATGTGTCTTTTAATTTCACAAAGCATTAACGAGACATGTATTAAAATTAATTATAATATTTAAATTAATAAAAAAAATCTGTTCTTGAAATCCGTTCTCGTCCATTTTTAAAATGTGTCTTTTAATTTCACAGAGCATTAACGAGACATGTATTAAAATTAATTATAATATTTAAATTAATAAAAAAAAATTATAATCTTTTAATTTCACAAAGCATTAACGAGACATGTATTAAAATTAATTATAATATTTAAATTAATAAAAAAATTCTGTTCTTGAAATCCGTTCTCGTCCATTTTTAAAATGTGTCTTTTAATTTCACAAAGCATTAACGAGACATGTATTAAAATTAATTATAATATTTAAATTAATAAAAAAAAATTATAATGTGAGAGGAAGGTATGATATTAATTATAATATTTAAATTAATAAAAATTAAAGAGAGACATGTATTAAAATTAATTATAATATTTAAATTAATAAAAAAAAATTATAATGTGAGAGGAAGGTATGATAGGAGGCCATTTTTAATCTCATAAATGGTTTATGGTTAAGCTTGGTGCACTCATAATTTTTTATGATATTATTTGAAATAATTTTTTAATTAACTAAAAAAATATTTTTAAAGTTAAGGATGAAAGTTGCTAAAAACTCTGTATAATATATGAATATGAATATTAAATATTAATATCACTAAATTAATATGCAATATCTTAATGAAGTTTAATTTATTAATTAATTGGATAAGCTAGTTAAGATCATTAATTAATAAATTAAATTGAATTAATCGTCAAATCATTCTAATGAAATAATTATTGATTTAATTAATAATTTGATTGAAATTAACTTATAATTTATTATTAATAAATTGTGATGATGATGATGATGGTTAACGTCTACTAAGACCAAATTTGATTTATTTCACCTTGAGAGAAAACTGAGACCAAATTTGATTTATTTCACCTTGAGAGAAAAGGAAAGAAGGAAATTATTTGGCTTGTTTTAAAAGTTTATTCCCATGCTCAAAAAGCTTAAAGATAAGCATTCCTAACTTACCATTGTTTTGAGGAGTTAGAAGGTTAAAAAGGTATGTATTGTAGTAAAGATTTGGAAACTGAGATCTAATGTGGGTGTAAGCAGGGCATTCTTAGAGAAAGTGATTTTCATCCTCGATGCTCATAGTCTCGCAAAGATGACAAATCCTTTCAACTCATGGTGTTTTAGGAATTGACCAATGCCAAGTTTCACTATGGAACTCATGGAAGTTCGTTCTTATTTTGGCAATATTAATTTTCATCTTTGAATTAGTTAAAAGAGAGATACTTTTGATCTTCTAGATTAGGGTTGATGACCTCATTATAGTATCTCAATTTTCTTTTAACCCCTAAATCTTTCTTGCACCACATTTTCTCTTTATACTTAGATGTAATAATATATTTAATGTTATCGATATTTTGCAAAGTGGCATTTTCGTCAATCCTCCAATGGTTTATGCATGCCATGGAATCTTTATGCCAACCCCGCTTGAGACCCAGGTGGTTTTGACTGGAATTTAAAGCAATTTTAGGAAGTCTATGGCCTCCCATGTTGTTTATCTTGTGCTTGTACATCAAGTACCTAGTCATAGCCATGCTCCCTATGGGGTAGAGACCCACTTCTAGGAGGAGAAGGATATGGTGTATTGCTTTTAATTTTAAGGTTATAAGTTATAGAACGCTTTTGGATTTGCTCATTTTTTCTCCAAGATTCTTTGGAGATGTTGCAACCCCAAACTTCACAATCGTACAAGATAATGTGAGTGACTTGCATTTCAAAGATGAACTTTTTTTTATCCCACATGACAACGTTGGTCGATTAACAATTGTTTTCAAGACCAAAGTAAGCTTTCCACCCTCCATTTATCTTTTTGTCAATGCTATCGCTCCAATTAAGCTTGTGATGGATATTAATTACAAGATATTTGTGCGAAGTCACTTCCTCCAAGTTTATGTTGTCATATACAAAATTAGCGTACGTGACCTTCTTGTATTAATAGGAGCCCACTATTAATATTTAGTGTTATTAGTCAATATCTTAATCTATTAATATGTGTATTATAATAATATTATTATATAATATTTCAATATTATATAAATATTTGTTGACTAATAATTTTTTATATAAATATTATAATTTATTAAAAAGATTATTTGTCAATCAATTATATTAGTTAACTTAATTCAAATATGGTTTTGTTAGCACAAGCATATTAATTAACAAGCAAAATAGCTGCAAAGCAGCTAGTCCCTACTTTAGAATTATAGTTTCAAAAAATTATTTGACAATAATAAATTTATAGAATGTATTAAGGGTGATGGAAAAAGTTAGAAGTAATTTATAATATATATTTCTAATTTTTTTTAATATATATATTTTTAATAGATTAAAAAGATAATGTTTATATATGCATTTTGTTCTTTTAGGCTATTATAAGGACAGTATTTTGAAGGGGAAATTTTTTTGTAAGAACATGTTTATTATCTGATGTATATTGCCTTTCAAGAACAGATATTTGTTGATGATAGTTGGCAGAAAAAAGGCCATATATGTTTGAACCTACCTTTCGCAGGAGAGGTGACAATTTTTGTACTATTTGATTTTAAGAATAGCAATAGTACGTTTTTTTTTTCGGTTGAAAAAAAAAAATATGCATTTTTATTGGTTAAAATAATTAAATAAAAATATTTTATATGTTAATTTGATGTTTATTTTATTTGAAATTTTAAAAATATAAATATGATTTAGTCAATTAAATTTAATTTAGGTGGTTGTAAAATAGAGTATTATTCTCCTCATTCAAATTTTATTCTACTATTAAATTTATAATTATAATAAATATATTGTTTATAACATGTAGTGAAAGATTTCAAAATCCAAAAATATATAAATATAACATTAAAGAAAACCATAGTATCCACCAAAGTTCAATTAACGAGATATAAGCAAATAATAACTTTTAGTCATTTTATTTTTAAATATATAAATATATTTAAATAATAAAAAAATTAATATATAAATATATTTAATATTTATATATAAATATGTTCATTGTACAAGTAGTTTTTATTATTTGTGACTTGTTTTCAGAAAAATAATCTAATAATTTACTGGCAACCATAATCGTACCTCCACCTCAGCTTTACGGTTTTGTTCATTTCAAGTCAGAGTACATTGCAATAAGTGCACGACCTGCCACCATAGCATTATCGTTCAGTTAGTTTCAAGTCACAGTACATTGCATTAAGTGCACGAGTACATCCATGTCAAGATATTTAAAGCCTACCTATAACCATTTCTAAATAAGAACTTTGCTATTATAAACTCGCATACTTTTAATCATTTTAATTTAATGAATTAAAGTGAATTAATAAATAAACCAATTCAATTTTATTTTTTTCCAACAAAGCAAAATTTGACATCCATTCACTTTCACTATGACAACAGACAAACTTCAATTTTTTTAAAGTAAAGATCAAAATTCTTATTAATAAATAAAACTATAGTTTTTACTTATTAAACTGGGAGCTAAACTAACAATATTCTTACAAAATTCGAAAAGAATCCAAATCGAAAAAATTGATTTTATCGTTTTATTAAGTTACTCCTTTTGTATCTGGGAGCGGTAGGTGCGGGGGGGATAATTTTTGACCCTGGAGGAAATAAAGTAGCAGACTTCTCTTGGGGACTTGGCATCAACACCAACAACCAAGCAGAATGGTTGGCCTTGTATCATTCTCTAGAAATTGCGGTCACCTTTAACATGACTCACTTACAGGTATTCGGGGACTCCAGGCATGTAATTCAAGCTATGCGCAAAGGTAATTCTCACAAAAACGACAGACGTCAGAGAATTCAGAAAAGAATCAAGTGTGTCGACCTCCCAAAGGACACTCTCTATTTTCATGTGCTAAGAGATCTCAACTCCATTGCGGACAAGCTAGGAAATATTGGTGTTGCTATGGGCAAGGGACAAGCCTCTGTCAACAAGGTCCCAACACATCGTTTTATACCTTAATGAAGGCATTGCTAAGGAATATTAATACTTGGAGAAAACATATGTGTGGTAGCCCTTATCACCATTGCAAAATTCATTTTGGACATCAATTCTCCAACCATCGCGCCTTGGCTTGGCAGCCCCACATCCACCCACGCGCCCTCCTCGTGGCATGCTCAGATCTCACGTTTGGGCATTTATTATCCCATGTGTCCGTCGGTTGCATAGAACACAGCATGGAGATCCTTTCCCACCCTGCCCTCGCTCCGGCTCTGCAACGCCTCTGTATCTCCCAGGATCCTACAGCGTCGATTGTAGTTGGTTCTTCCTCGTCAGTTAGCAATATGGAAGGCGTCAGGCAGGCCATAGCCACGCTGAGCCAGCTTTCTTCCGAAATCAAAACATATCTTTCCAGGACGTACTCAGCAGTCTGTACCATTGCAAAGCAAATCGAAGAATTATCGACGGAAGACAGGTATATCCATGCTCGGTTCTCTTGCATGGAATCACGCATGGAAGACATGGACAAAGATATTATTGAATTGATGGGGAAAGTGGACAACATCAAAGCAGACACCTCTGCCTTCGCCTGCAAAACTCAATGCAGCTTTGTGCAGGAGGCCCCAACTATAAACCAGGAGATGATAGATGCGGCCTCAGTCCAGCAGCAGAATTTCAGTTGATGGCAGTCACTTCTTTCCTTGCCTGCAGGTTCTCTTAGATGCTCTCATTTTGAATGTTTTTTTGTTTAAAATTATGCAATCAATTTGTAAGGGTTTATCCCAACAGCAAGAACAAAGTTTATAGGAAGACAGGAAGCATAGAACTCCAGGAAAAGAACTTCATAAGTCTCTGCAATTTTCCCTCCTCTGATGCAGAGTGCTGGTTTTTGTTTTTTGTAATGAATGGCTGTGCACAGCCTTTGTTTATATAAATCTTTCATCTGTTTCTGTTAAAAAAAAAAGTTACTCCTTTTGTATCAATAAATAAAAATATAGATTCAATCTATATACACATAGATTACATTTAATGCTACACTGTGAAATCGTTATTGCGGGTTGCGCCCACATCTTACCATTGCTAGCCCTAATAACTGCGGCGGGTCCCCACTTTCGTTTACAAAATACGCCACCATAAAATATCTTTCTATAATTTCATAGGAAATCAATTAGCTGCAATTATGATTTTAATCATAGCCTCACGCACAATGGAGTGCAGGTATGTACCTAAGGGCCGTGCCAAAATTTTGTTTTTTTATTTTATTTTTAATTTAACATAAGTCACATCCAGGCAGGGCAAATTTGTCACATCAAATCTTAGAGCCAATAAAAAAATAGAAAATATGTTATAAGCCAATCAAAAAATATAAATAATGCAATATTAAAAATCAATTTAATAATTAAAATTCATAAAACATTGGATAACTATATAAAAATTTAGATTAAAAATTTGCAAACTAATTAAAAATTAAATGCAAACTGATTGCTATAATCTCTGCCTTGGCAGGGACTAAATATGGTTGACATATGTCATAGGCGACATTATCAAAGGTGGGAAAAGGGGACGATGTGATTGAAGCATTTGGGGAAATAAAATTATTATGATTTTTTATTAATTATTAATTAATATTTGGACAAATGATTAATTAATATTAATTTTCCATTTTAAATATTTAATATATTAATATTTATCAACAAATTATATAATTGATAATGATTATATATATTTATATAATAAATAATAAATATAAATTTATATTTATATTGTGTATAATATTAATATTAATCATTGGTTATTTAAACATTTGGTTCTTGGGCTAGGGTTTGATCTGTGATCTTGATTGCACCAGTAATTTCAGTGGAGACTTCGAGGGGAGGGAGTTTTGTCTTCCTCTTATAAGGATGCCCTTGCATCTTTTGGAAAATACAAGCTCTCAACTCAAGGAAATGGAAAACGTGTAGCAAATAAAGTGAAGGAAAGCGGCGCAACGTGGTGCAGAGGGAACACCCCTCATATGAAAGGAATCAAAGGGGTTGCAAATTAAATTTTATTGGGATGGTTATTGGGTAACTTTTATGGATTAAAAAAAAGAATTTTAACATTACAGTCACACTATAGTGATGCTAATCTCATAATTGAAATGCTAAAAATAGAAATATAATTAATGTTAATAAATAGTTTTGTCGTTTAGCTTAAATGGTCAAGTCAGCCTCAAGGGTTAGCTCAATTGGTAAGACGTGCTAACACTCTCTCGGTACGGGGGGAGGTCACGAGTTCGAGCCTCGAGTCCTAAGGGGTTAGGCCAAACCGCTATTATTGACCGACAGTTTACCATCCTTACCATCCACGAAATGTGGGGAAGTATTAGTGAGTTTCCTGTGCACCATTTCCGCAAAAATAAAAAGAAAAAAGAAAAAATAAAAAAAGAAAAAAAAAACTCAAATGGTCAAGTTCTTAGGCTGGATGCCTCTATGAATATATGAACTTCACTCAATATAAATATAATATTAAGCAATTATATTCTTTCCTAGATAATGTCTAAAAGGTTTTGTTCAATAGGTTATCTTGTCAAGCATGAACCAATAAATTGTATACTTTGTACAATGGAAAATAATGATCCACCAAAGCACTAATAACATAAACATACTCGTGTAAAGAGTATATAAAAAATGAGTAGGTCGTTGATATCATTGTAAGGTGAAAGAGCTAGAGAAAGAATTGGAGTTCTTGTTGATGCATAAAGCCGATCCTTAGCATTACCTCTTCCATAATTTGAACATTATCTGAGCAATTTTTTTTATTGCAGCCATGGTGTTATGCACAACACCAAACACAACCTAACTATATAACGTCTTCATTGATTAGATCACTCATATACACAAATTAACTCATTCATTGATTACATCAATCATATACACAAATTATATTTCCTTTCAAAGGTTATGCTTCACTTTATATAGACATAAAGTTTGAAAGTACAAACTTGCAAATGACTTTTGACTTTGTCTTCGGTAAGCACGTCCACCTTATTGAGTTTTTTGTTTTTCTTTGGAACTGATGTTGTCTAAGTAAACATGATACATCATAGATTTTTGAAGTTTCCGATGTCTAAATAAATGTGCTATGTCATAAACTTCTATGCACTAAATACATAAATGACAATGACTTTAATATATCAAATACAAAATGCAGTGGAAATAATGTTAAACAAACCATTGTTACGGAGAAAAACTTTCTATGGCTCGGGGTAGACCACAACAGACAGATGACTACCAGAAATCCACTCAATTCCCAATGCAATGCTATTATAAATGTAAATGCTAAGATGTGGAGTAAATAACCAACCTTCAATCGGATGTTCAAAGTAGATCTCCATTGAGCTTTCAAATATTTACACTTGAACCTGCAGATTAGCCTCAACAACAAATACAAGCAAGTGCATATAATGTATGAAATATATTAGCATAAACAATAGCATGGTCCATGATATAATAAGCAAATGTACCCAATGTAAATTAACCATTCACAACATCAATTGGACGAGAAAATGAGTATTTCTATTAATGAAACAAGAAGTACATGATACAACCTCTTGCCGACAACTCATCTGAACCAAGAACTAGGGCCCTCCACTTCGATCCCCCATGCAATGGCAAACTCAAACTATGAAAGGATTTTAGTAGGTGAACATAAGAGGTTCACAACAGCAAGGATCAATGGATGTAGACTCAAGTCGCGGAAAAAATCTAATAGAGTTTCTATGCTCTCTCTTTCCTCTCCCTTCCATGTACCATAAGAGCTCAATATATAGCCTTCCAAAGGTAGGTGAAAGGTCGAATCGAGTTGTTTCAAGATACATGGAGGGCCAAAGGTCACCCTAAGACCGCTTTTTGGAGTGAAAAGTGCATTTCTATTGTTTTTTACCATTTAACTCTATGTACGCGGGCTATATTGGTACAGCCTGCGTATACGCTAGGTATAGTGGAACAACTAGCGTACATGAACAAAAATAGGGAACAATGGGTTCCTGGAGGACAAAATGTGGATCTGAGTCAATAAAATGAGTACTGAAGGTCAATGAGTGCTGATGCTCACAAGGTGAAAAAATACGTTGTAACAAATGCCCCCTAATGTGTGAGGTCAGAAAAGGTACTACAATGACCAAAATACATTATAAATCTCAGAAGTGGAGTGATGGAAACACAAATGGAAGGAGTAGCCCACTCGTCATAATACAATGATTTCTCTGCATACATATCGGTACAATACATAGCAATCTGATATAATGGCCATGAATAGGCAGTATATAGTGAATACATGTCATAAGTAATCATAGCCATTACCCAAAATACAGTAAGATATGGTCTCCTTCCAAAGAGGAAACAACTGATGCACACTGAAGGTACAAACTGCTGATGTATGAGAATGATCTCTCATAAGCAAATCACGATCACCAGTAGCATACTGAATGCCACTAAAGTCTGGAGGTCTTCTACACAAATCACCAACAGTGAAAGCCCTATCAAGTGAATAAAGGTGCTGAAGTTGAACCTGATGTGGCATCGTCTGATTACCGGTCATTGATGTATACCGTTAACAAACGCGAGATAACCCACCAATAATGAGAATGGGCATCAAGGCACAAAGTACATTCATCAAAGTGTGAATAAAGGTGTTGAGGTCGAACACTCTAATGAATCCATCGATCGGGAGGCATTGATGAATCCCCAACTGTCGATGGCGAGAGAACCTACCACTAATGACTGCAAGCCTCAAGGTACTCAACCGACTCTAAGTCTCAATTCTAGAATAAATGGGTTGAAGTTGACAGAACGAAACTCATTGGAAGGAGGTAACAACTACGCTGAAAGATTTGGAAGAACTCTGACGAACAGATCAGACTAACTCAAAAAGGATGGCCGACATGCAATAGTCAAGAGATATGAGGAGTGGCCGACTCTGGTTTCAATACTTCCTTTGAACAAGAGCATGAGAAGATGGATAGACTCAGGCAGCGTAGACTCAATGACTAGATGATAATAATACTTTGTGACGTAGGAGGCATCAACAAAGGCTTCATAATGACTGGAAGCTTAACCAGCTGGTGGAGTAAAATCTGAGAAACGAGTACAACTCCTAAGGTCTTACTATAGTCCCGACTCCTAATGAATGGAGTGGAGTGAATGCTCTGTTCAAAGGCGACACGTCAGCTGCCATTAAGAAGTAGTAAAGATTTCTCATCCGGCTTTTTGAAATATTTGATTTTTTTGGTCTTTTTCATATTAGGAAAGCTTGAAAAATAATAAAATTGCTTATAGTACAACAAGTGAGGGAACAAGTTTCAAGTGCAAGAAAACTAGTTCCAAGCAGTGGAACATACCTATAATCAATGCAAGGAAGCATGTGCAAGATATGGACACTTGGGGGGGGTGTTCCCTCAAGGTAAGGGGTCGATCAAGTTGCGAAAGATAATTGGAAGCTCTGCTTGGCTCAGAAGGGAAAGTGCACGGGCACATGGCTAATAACTAAGAAATCGGGAGTTGGCACAAAGCTCAAAAGGCAAGTAGAATAATACAATGCAATCACAACTCGATATAAATGGGGGAGTCCTCATGGGAGATGGCCAGAATAAAATGAAGTAGAGTATGAGTCTTCATCGCAATGTCATGGCGTGACTACAAAGGAATCCCAAACCTAAGGAGGAACAACGGCATGGGCACCAAAATACACAAAAGGATCTAATCATGGAACCCATGGTCGGACAAGCTCTACCGCCAAATAACGACACTTTTATAACAATGTGAAGGTTCTGTGTCGGTTAAAAAATGGGGTCGCACCTAGGGTTAATGATCATGGTCATAAGGTCAAATGCAAAATGCAGGTGAAAATGACATCTAACTTATATGATGGTGTAAAATATACCTGTCAAAGGTGCGAAACGGTTAAAAAATCACTCTCGTCGGAAAAAGCTGTTCAAAATGGTTCTCCAAGACGACATATTAATCCAATAATAGCTCAAAACGACAAAAACTATAGGAAAGTGGGTTTAAAAAAACTATAAACAGTAACAAGAAATTACTATTACCATTTCATTTTCACTTTTCACCCAAAATAGTGGTTTTTGGTTAGTTTTCACCTCGATCTTCAGTTGCTGATTCTGGGAGCTACGGGCATTGGATCCACGAGCCGTATGGGTCAAGTTAGTAGTATAATCCCCCTCTTCCATTTCAATGCTTTTGTTTCATTTTTTAATGGTTAAATTTTTATCTTTGCCAAGATCTACACCTACTCGACATTGTACGCGAGCTATAGTTTTACGGGTCACATGTAGGGATTCCTGGACGAGGTCAATGCAAGCGTTGACCGCGTATGGACACGATTGTTTGCAAATTTGATCACGTACAATGCCGTGAGTGTGGTTTTTTAACACATGGATACTAAAAAATGGCCTTGTTTTCTCTTCCAGGATGGTCCTAGAGTGGAGAGAAAGGGAGCATGAACTTGTTGATGAGCATGTGCGCCAAGATTTACCCGCCCAACAAGAGTTATAAGCATGCGGTCTATATAAGTTTTGGAGCATTGGGGGTTTAAGGGCCCAAAACCAATTGCTCCGCAAGTTGGTTGATTACTAGGATGTAGATGCACAAAACTTCGATCTGGATGGTCAACCACTTCCATTGGAGGTGGAGGATATCTATTTCATCACAGGTTTGTCCCACCGAGGGGATGTGGCAAGCATCAGGTTCCATAATGTAGGAGGTGGAATCACGATTAGTGATTACATAAACAGGTACTACCTACCTGGCACCTAGAAGTTGAGCATCCAGATTCCTATTGATTCCATCGTGAGCCTGAGTATGAAGATTATAGTTCTTACACTCGGGAGGATATTAGGTTCAACTGCTCTACATCAGTATTTGAGGCCGATGATATTCTATGCGGCAGAATGTATGAGACCGACTGTGTATGACTGGTGCACAATGTTGCTGGTTACTATGAAGAGTCAGCTAACGGAGTGAAAGCTTGGGAGGGAAAAGAACTTAGGATTTGGAAACATACTCTGCAGTTTATTCTTTAAGGGATTACCGGGCTTGAGTCTGAGGGTTGAAGTCCCTCCACACAGTCTTCGAGATCCCACCCAGACTCAGTGGGCAGAGGTGTTGACACGACAGGGTGGTGGCCGACAAGCATCACCATATTCAGAGGATCTCTTTCACTGGTGGGCACGACAGGTCATCACCATCGATGACTATCCATACGAAGGTATAGACTTCAACAGAGATAGAGACATGCTGCTCCCACTAGGGGCCGCGTTTGGAGACATAGGTATGACTACTCTTTTTAAGTTTTGTGTATTTTTTTTTTGGGATTTTTTATTATAAGTGAAATGCAAAAATATTTTTGGTTTGGTATCACATATTGATGTTTGACTGTTTGCTCGCAGATTGGGGTCTGCGAAGACCTCAAGGATTCCCATGGCACCACCGCAAAGGAAGAGGAGATGAAATAGTAGGCGCGGCGGCAAAGTGCACACTGGAGACGGTGCAGGTTAACCTCTCCCGTATGATTGCTCGAGTACCATTGATAGAGGTGGAGCATCTCCCAGAGGCGATGCAGCATCACGTGGTTGGGGTACCAAGTGTATGGGTGCGGCTGTTGCGGCGTATAGCCAACGCTGTATACTATTATGCTCAGACTCATCCCGCCGAGGCAGCGAGACCTCCCCGCAGGGCTTAGATACCATGGGGTCTCCTATTTTGTATCGAATTGTATATTTTTGAGAGCTACGGGCTCCCGTTTTGTATCATGACACCACTTCATATTTATATATATATATAATTTGATATTCCGACTCTACTATTGTGTATGTACAAATGTATGAATGTATGTTATTTGTGTGCTTCTTTTATTGATGTGCAAATGCCAATCTAGGACATAGTTAGCATATGCATCAGTTATGTGATTAAAACGTCTCGGAACGTGAATGTATGTAATAAAAACAAAACAATAATCCAAGAGTCTTACCCTTAAGAACCTCCTTAGTAATGTAGGATCCCTCACATGGTACTAGCCGTTTAACTGAGACACAACCAGTTGCGCATCTAGGAGGAATTCCAAATACTGGATACCATGCGAAATGGCATCGCGAAGTAACTTGATGACGACACTATACTCAACCACATTGTTGGATGTAGGACTGAGACAAGCATCTCCTGAAGACACAATCTGATGGTCGGGCGAGTAAATAACCCACGCAATAGAAGCAAGTCTCTGCGTATGACAGCTAGCCCCATCTGTGAATCCCAAGAATGCCGGAGATTCCGCTGACATCTGTCAACCAAACGGAAGCGAATCAACAGACTCTAAAAACCAAGAGACAACTAAACTATGTACATAAAGACCTATACAATAGTGTACAAAAGTATAAGCTCGAGCTAGAAGCTCAAGCATAATACCGCTTGAGGTAGAGCCCATTTCTGGGCTCCTTCAAGGCATTCCCTTCGTAATATTCTAACTCGTAGGCTCCTTTCTCCAGGACACACCTCACAATGTAAGGACTGTGCCACATGGGGTTGAACTTACCTTCCCCCAGGGGTTCCTTAGCTTGGTCATAAAGGAGGACCAAGTCACCTTCAGCATATTGCCGAGGACGGATAGACCTATCATATTGCACCTTAACACAATGTTTGTTAGAATCAATTGCTACAACAGCATCCAGACGTTGCTTGTCAAGTTGCTTGGGGTAGACTAGACATTGTTCTACTTCCGAAGTGTCAGGTAGGAGCTCTATAACTATTTTTAAAGAAGGGATTTTGCATTCAATCAACAGTATAGACTCCACACCATGGACTAACTAAAATGGTGAGAACCCGGTAGAAGTCTTGACTGCGGTTCGATATGCCCACAAAGCAGGATATAACATAATGTGCCAATTGCTCTTGCTTTGCCGGATGGTTTGTTGGAGAATGGTCTTTAAGGACTTATTTACTTCCGACAACTCATCTGAACCAAGAACTAGGTCCCTCCACTTGTGCCTCCACCACTTCAATCCCCCATGCAATGGCAAACTCAAACTATGAAAGGAGTTTGGTAGGTGAACATAAGAGGTTCACAACAACAAGGATCAATGGATGTAGACTCAAGTCGCGGAAAAAATCCAATAGAGTTTCTATGCTCTCTCTTTCCTCTCCCTTCCATGTACCATAATAGCTCAATATATAGCCTTCCAAAGGTAGGTGAAAGGTCAAATCAATTCGTTTTGGGATACATGGAGGGCCAAAGGTCACCCTAAGATCGCTTTTTGGAGTGAAAAGTGAATTTCTATTGTTTTTTACCATTTAACTCTATGTATGCGAGCTATATTGGTACAACATGCGTATATGCTAGGTATAGTGGAACAAATAGCATACAAGAACAAAAATAGGGAACAATGGGTTCCTGGAGGACAAAATGTGGATCTAAGTCAATAAAATGAATACTGAAGGTCAATGAGTGCTGATGCTCACAAGGTGGAAAAATGCGCTATAACAACCACTCATTTTGGAAGATACCAACCTACAAGAACTCGACATGAACATCAAAATCTAAATTCTCATCCATTCAATTCAAACATGTCTTCTAAGAACATAATCAACAATCTAATCATCTATTAAAAGAGGGTATCCAACTCCCCCAAGATATATAAAGATAACCCGATAGGATGAAGAGGGTGAGCATTCCTCCATCAACCAGTAGGAGGATTGGTGAACACAATGAATTACAACTGAACTAATTCGGTAATCTTTGTTTTTATAGGAAACACAATTTTGGCTATATGAAATACATGAATACTTATGGAAGTAATAAATTTTGAAAATACCAAAATTTGTGCTTTTGGGAAACCAAAGAAATCTCGGGTTCTTAACCCACTTGAAAATGTAAAGCTTGCCATATTTGAAAAAAAACATGACAAAACACAAACATTAGTAACATTGATGTTTTGTTGTTCATAACCTTAAACTTATTCATTGTTTGAATAGAGTTAATGTTGGTTTTCTATTGTTCATAACATTAATAATTATTATTTTTTTGAATGGAGTTCATGTTATTTTTGTATTGTTCATAACCTTAAAACATTATTAATTATATAAGTGGTTTACTTTTAAAATCAATCAATAAATGTGCCGCCAATAATGAGTTACCATAATTTATGATGAGAAAATAAAGTACAAGAATAAACCCTAATGTCATAAAGTACATGGATAAACCCTAATAATTAACATAAAGTTTATTTACAAGTAGGGTTATTTGCATGATCTTAAACTGCAATTGGGGTTTGCATCTAGCTTCGTGTATGGGGATAACCCTAAGTGTCACTTGTTGCACTGAGAGGGGATTTCTACAACCTGAGTGGGTGAGATGTGCCATGTAATTTGCTAATGTTGACGTCACACGTGTCAGTCCAAAAAATTTAAGATTTTTTTTTAAACAAGCATATCCCGTCTCTATCAAGCACTAAGAGGAATATATGATAAGGTATCCTTCTCTTGGTCCAGGAATCAAATTCAATCTAGTGTCTTCTCAAAATCTGTAGCTTCCTTGTCTCCTCCTACCTGAGACACAAGCCCAATCAAAAGCAACTAAGCACACCTTAATTTCTTTCTCGGAAAGTTGGACATGCAAACATGATCTACGTCTCCAATGACAGTCAACATGTTCTCCTTCATATTGATCTTCAGGGAATCAATTACTGTAGTCACCCAAACATTCAAAAACATTAACACCAAACACAAATTATAACCCTAATAGTTGATTACCTTTGATCTTCATAACAAAATGCAAGGCAACCTTCTTGCATTTCGAGAAATAATTCATGTACAACTTCATCAGAGTTTCATGTAGATCAATCACATGTTAGCCCACCATAACAATGGCAATAGAAAATCGAACCCTAAATCTAGAACAAATCATGATTTACATTCAACATCTCAACATAGGGTCCTTTGGAGACTTTTATTCCTCGTGCAAAGATGTGGCAAATTATAGAGATTTAAGGTTCGTGAAACAAAAATCCAAATAGCTCAAAATCAATCAAAAGCAAGCAAAAAAACTTGATCAATGGAAATGCAATATAGATGAATGACTTATTTTGCAGAAACAACACAACTCTAAAAATACAAAACAACCTACATTGTTACAACTTTAACAATAGACAAAGAGAAATCACGTTTTTCGCCATTTCTATGAATTAGCTAAAATGAAACGAGTGGAGACATCTGTATTGTCTAAGTTGGAAATGTGGGAGACATCTCTACTGTCTTCTCTGCAATTAACTGAGTGCAATTGTGAGGTTTGTTCAAGCTTAGTGATCTACCCCTGTGGAATTTCACATGGTATCAGAGCTTGTGAGAGCTTTTGCATCAGTTGCAACAGTTTATTGAACAATTGTTTTTCAGTAGACCACCATAAGCCTCTAGTTTTCCACAACAAATCCTGGTTCCATTGCATTGAATTCAGTGGAGCAATCCAGTGAGGTCTATCCAGGTGTGAAGGATCCAGATAAAAGTGCTCACTTTCCTAAAGCAATGTTCAATATATTCTTTAACATTCCTCCAGACAAATTTCATTTGTTTTTGCAGGTTATTCCATCATCATAAGTGCATTCAGTAGCTACTATGGATCTCTCCTTGATTCCAAAACTCACCTCCTTCAACTACTTCGAATGGAAAGGAAAAGTATAGATCTTCATGCTCAGCAGAGGTCTCCACAGAGTGTTACATGGGACAAAATTTGAACCTAATGGTGCTACAGAGAAAGCCAAGTATCTCAACAAACTTGATGAAGCAGTTGGACTACTACTCCTCAGTATTTCTAGTGATTTACTCTTTCATCTCACTAGTCTGAAGATTCCAAAGGGGGTTTGGACAAATCTCGAATCATTGCTTGGGAAACAAGATGATTTGAGAGGGCATCAGCTGGTAAATGAGTTAATCTCACTTAGCCCCAGTAGTTTTGAATCTATCACTGAATTCTTCACAAGGTTCAATAACTTGGTTGTGCAGTTGAAGCAATGTAGAATTGAGAAGGAAGACAAGCAGCTCATCCTTTCCATTCTTTCAAAATTGGGTGCAGACTATTCAATGTTTGTATCTACCTTCCAATTAACGAAGCTATCCATTCCCAATTGGAAAATGCCCACTCTAGATGCATTCGTGCTCTCTCTCTCAAAAGAGCAGGACAAATTGGTGCAAATGGGAGTGATCAAACCAAAGAGGGATTTATCTCTTGCTGCTACAGAAGGGAAGAATGCAAATGGAAAAGGGAAGTAGAAGGGTAAAGAAAATAAGTCTTATGAGCAGAATTCAAGAGAGACTCCCAAACCGTCAGAAGGGACTTTGAATCCTAAGAGAGGCAAGCAAAGTTAGAAGGAGAAGACCAAATGTCCATACTATAACAGAGGGTTCCATCCTGATAGTGCTTGCATGAAGAAGACCATTGATCTAATGACCCAGCTTCTTGAGAAAAACAACCTCCCAGTACCTGCAGGTGCTAGAAGGAAAGAAGCTGATCCAAAATCAGAGGACAAAGAGAGGTGCCATGCACTCATGGATGGTAATTCGAATGTGTAATATCCCTCTTTTACACCCCCGCTATTTTTTTAAATGTGAATGTAATTGTACTTGTTTTCTGGTGAGGAGCTCAAGACCAAGGCCCCACCAGAAAACCTTGTCAATTAAGTGGTTTAATTTCTTGATTTATATTTGTGAATGCTAGACTTAGGAGACTAAGGTCATGTTGCAACCTAACATTGAGGGCACGAATCCTCTTAGGAGGAAGAGGTGAATGGCTTGGAATCCATGACTTGATGACATATGTTATCTTATTGTCGCAAGCACTTGAGTGAACGGTAATGTTCACCGAAGCTTACTTGAGTTGTGTGGTTATCGGTTAGTCCTAGAGAGGGATACTGAAGTTACCCTTAACCGCCGAAGGGCAGTAAGTGTCTCCTAAGACCTAAAACTTAACACCAGGGTATTTTTTAAGGATTCTAATATTATATTAAGTATAGTATCCTAGGCGATTATTTTCGATTGAAAAAAATATGTATATAGATAGGTAGGCGAATATTAAATATGAAACATACAATTTACTACCGAAATGTGTAAATTTTGGCGAATATTATGATAAAAAACATATTTTATGTAAATATAGGCGATATTAGAGACTAAAAATGACCAAATAGCGAATTTATTTTTTGAAAAAAAACTCGAAAAATAGCCAATTGGCGAAATTTCGCCCTTAAAAATTACCCTGCTTAACACTAAGTTAATCTTTACTAAAAGCTGTTAAGTAAAACTAAGGAAACCCTTTGGATGACCTTGACATCCTAGTCCCGGTAGAGGATGTCAAGGGTTTTCTTCATCGAAACCCACTACTTAATTATTTAGCATAAGCTAAGATATTTTGATAATTATTATTAGTTATAATAATAATTGGTAATTATATACCCTAATACCTTGAAATGCAAAGAGAAACTATATACATATATGTATATAGAAACGCTTGCATTTGAGTATTATCACTTGGATAAATATTATTAGTCGAATTAATATGTTGTAAAAGAAACAGTATATGTGTATAGAGATGCTTATTTAGATTTGCATGTACACATATATATGATTATTGTCACTTTGATAAAGTACTAATACTACTCTATTGTTAAGATTCAATATGCTAAGATAGATGACAACAGTATTACATTCAATTTCACAACAATAGCATATACAGGATCACTGAAAGAACAACAAGCACAACATAAACACAAGAGACACAGATTTATCCTGGGAAACCCTCATGGGGTAGAAAACCCAGCAAAGCTTCCTCAATATAGATGATCAACAAATACAAATATGTAGTCCCCAAACAAGAGCTCCTTCTCCTCCTATGCAAATCTCTCTCTCTCCTATGCGCCAATCACAAGTGAGTGAGTGTGTATTAAATGAGGAACACACCTCCTCTATCTATACACTACTCCGACTTGAATTTTCACCCTAACAGGGCCGACTTCTCCTAAGAGAATCTAATAACCCCTAAACAACTAATTCAGGGCCGACCCCACTAGGGAGTTATAATAACCCTAGTTACCACATTCTGATGGAGGAATAAACATCTTCGGATATACAATAAAGTCTCGGTGGAGGAATGAAACATCTTCGGAATAATAAAGTGCAAATATAATATTCTTAGAAATTACAATATTTCAACACTCCCCCTTAACGAGAAGGATATTATAACAACATCTGTAGGAGCAAGGAGTCATCAACTACTGTAATAATCATCAATCTATTATCAATTATCAAATATGTGGGTTATATTAGAAATAGTGGGTTTATTCTGAATTATTTGAGAATATCTGGATTTGGATATTACATTGGTATCAGAGCCTCGTTGGTTGATCCGACCGTTGGCCAAAATTTTCAGACTTTGTCTGATAAGTTTCAGAGTCTCTCTAAGTTATCGGTCTTTGACCGACATTGGCTTTTATCCATTTGCATCCTTAGCTCCAGCTTCACTACACCATGCGTCCTTCCATCCTCATCTCTCATCATCTGCATCCCTCCACTTCCTCTTTCTCTCCTGCACCACTCCCTTCCTTGTGCGCTCTCCCCAACTCCAATCCCGTCTCTCCTCTAGTTCACCACTTCCACCTCGCATCCAACGCTCCTCTCTCCTCATCGCACCATCGACCTCCCTCACCTCTTGTAATCCTTACCCCCCACGCAACTGCTACATATCCCACCTGCTCGAGTACGTCCACTCCATGTTCAATCCACATCCGTCCACTCCCATCCCCGCGTCCCTCCCTCCTGCTCCAATGTCCTTCGCCTCAACACCACACCACATTTATCCCTCCATGCAATCGTTGTGCTCGCTCCCCTGCTCACTTCATATTGTTGCCCCAGCTCCACCAATCTTTGTTCCAGCCATGCTTAGCACATCACTCTGTCACCTCCATTCCATTCCTCCTTCTACCATTACGTCAACCATTAATTCTGATATTCATAATATTATTTAAAATTTCTTTTTATTATTCGTATAATAATAAATAGTATTAATATTTAATATTATTAATATTATTATAAAACAATAACAATAATATATTGTTATTATTTGCAATAATCTTTAAATTGTGAACCTAGCTGGTCAAAAGCAACTAGAGAAATATTTTGACGTGCACTAGACCCATTCATGCACACCAATGTCTTCTAAACATGACAACTTAGTTGAAGAAATGAGGAAAATTAAAGAAGGAATAATATCAAATATTTTTCGAAATTTAGATAAAAGATACCCAGTTCGAAATGTGCGAGAACATCCATTTAAAGGTAGAAATAAAAATGAGAAGGTTGAAAACTTAAAGGAAGAAGGTGAAAAATAAAAAGACGAGAGAATAAAGTTCATAGAGGAAAAACATGAAGTTATGCAAAATATGGAAGAAGAATCACAATCTTCTATAGAAGAAAAAGAGTTATTTTCACAAGAGCAAGAAGAAACTTCATTCTCAGGAGTAGAAGCAATTGAATCAAATATGCTATTGGAATCAACTTTAAGAGAGTTTTCCATTGATCTCAGTGACCAACAACAACAGACGCAAGACGCTACGAGTGTTTCTAATTATACACACAAGGTGGTTCTCAAAATGAGCTCACCAACTGAATCATCATGCAAACTATTCAAGAACTCTGAAAAACCCATGAGCAGTCATGTAGCAAAAGAAAAACCTCGTGAATTAGCATGAGCAGAAAAAAGTACAAGAGATGGTTGCTGCGATAAGGAGCCTGAAATTGCAACTGCTGAGAGCTCCAAGGTTTATATCGAGGTTGCATACTCATTCAATGATGACAAGGGTATAGTAAACCTTTATGTCAACAACAATGAGAGTAAAATTATCAATCAAGATAATAAGTAAGACAAAGATATAGAATATCCTAGTGATGAAGTTGAAAATGAAAAAAATGAAGATAATTGTGACCAAGATGGTGATGAGAATCAAACCAATATTACTGACAACAACGAGGATCAACGCATCGACAAGAATATCACAATAATAGATGCACAAAGAACATTTGTCGATATAGAGATCACTATAAGAAACATTAATGAGAACATCTATAAGATTAATCAGATACAAAATAAGATTGGTTCTCATGTGACCATTATAAGTACAAGGATTCCCTTCAAAGAAAATGACATAGAATGTGTTGGGAATGAAATCACAAAAATAGTTTCTACTATCAAGTCTATCAAGTCCTTTCAAATGGAGACAAAAGAAGTTAAAAGCAACAACCACGCAAGGAGTAAAGGTGTCAACAAAACTTCACCATGTACATACTTAATGTGGATTCCGAAACAAAAGAAACAAGAGGAAGCCATGCATGTAATCAACATTCTATGTCTCACGTCATCAGTTCGACACAGAGCTAGAATAAAATAAAACATCGTTAAATTCAGCTTTGAGGACAAAGCTTTCCTTAACAGGAAGGCAATGTTGTGTATCTAAAAATATTAATTAATCACAAATATGATTAATTAATTAAGCTAACTAGTTAAATTCCAAGGGGTACATCGTTCCATTGAAATGATACCCACTTGACCTATAAATGGTCAATACTTGTAAATGTAATAATCATCAATCTATTATCAATTATCAAATATGTGGGTTATATTAGAAATAGTGGGTTTATTCTGAATTATTTGAGAATATTTGGATTCGGATATTATAGAAGTCCTAGGCTGCCATGTACCATCTCAGGATTACAGTATGAATGCTTTTGTTTACCATTTACCCTTTTGTTTTTGCAATACTCTCAAGTCTCGATTCTTCTGGAGAAAAAGAAAACTCGACCTCTTCCATCTGGTCCGGGGTTGACTCCCGAATAGTTCATTCGTGGTTTACTTCTTTCCACAAATTTTGAGAAATTAGTTAGCTCAGCTCTTGATCAAGGTAGACGGTTCGCATTTAGGTTATGCCTCCGGCGGAAACACAATTAAATTTCGGCATTCTGCAAGTTATTCACTAATTCTTCCGGAAGGTAGAGTAATTTTTTATTTTTCTGAATTTATATTTGTTGCTTCATGGTTTTACTTCACTATTTGTGGAGGTATTCTCGACCTAATTCACGTTTTCTTTGCATTCGCAGTCGGACGATTAAGACGAGAGGGTTTATACTTCTAAATGCGTCAAGTTCAGGTCAGGTGATGGAAATATTTTTCCACTGAGTGTAATTCTACTCATTTATCTGCAGTTTTCTTGCATCAGGAATATTAGGGTTTTCTGCATAAACCCACAACCCTGGGTACTCATTCCTCTCATGGGTAATCATTTAAACCCACAACCCTGCTTAGTTATTTGTGTGATTGTATTTATCATTTGCGTAAACTTACTTTTTGAATTCTCTTTCTACACAGGGTTGGTTGAGGCTACCATCTCCCTGGCACACCTGTGGTCTGGACTTGAGCATAAGTCAGTAAGTCTTGAATAATCTGCTTAATTAATTACAGAATTCATTTTATGTTCATCACAGTAAAAATAGTCTTAATGATTACAATTACATAACTTCTTTTAATTTAAGATTTCGATACACAGGTTGCCTAAACAGAGAGATTCTTTTTCTATTGGTTATTAGAAAATTGAGGCTTGGGAATTCAGTTCCCGGCCTATTTTCCATGTAATTATTTATACATAGTACAGGTCATACATGGTTGAGGGGAGATTCATAATTTTCCATGCAAAGATATTTACCAATCGTTTGCCATGTGAATACAAGAGGATTTACCATTATTTGGCCAACTTCGTGCATACAAAAATAGCAGGTACAAGGTGAACATCAATTGACCAACGTGTATAATAGGCCACGTGAATGCAAAACAAAATTCCTAGTAAGGGGCCAACTTCTAAAGGTCAATAGAGCTGCCAAGCCATATGATAATCACAACAACAATTCTGCATTGGTTCCATTGCTTATATTGAATTAAATTGAACAACTGTTATACAAAATTAGTATAAATTGAGCATTTCATGAATATAGGAGCACGCTTAATCAATTATAACTGAATATAATGGAATATATGTGCCAGTTTTTCAAACATTGTTAACTTACATTGAATTTCAGTAGTAGACGTGCAGAAAATCCAATGAGGCAACAATCAATTTAACACTGTAGTTATCATCTCCCCACTGTAATACGTTCTCCATTGTAATACGCTCTATTTTTCATCTAACTGCAACAGAATTTGGATAAGAAGACTTCTACAAGGGACCCGCTACAATGGTTGCATCCATGAAATGCACTGGTTTCTGCCTCTTTTCCATCCATCCATTTAGGTCTTGGGGAGGCTATGCTGCCAAAACGAGCAGGTAGGAATGGGATAGCTCCCGACATGCATGAACAACACATCACCGAATGGAGAACAAGTGTCTGGCTTGCACATTAAAGCCTTGTGAAATATATGGGGAATAGTTGAAACACCACGCAGCATATAAAGTTGCATACGATAGCTTTTCATTTTAATTAAAATGAATGGCAATAATTTTAAACATTAAGTGATAAATCCATTGAATGTTCGGGTACACAGGGTACTACCAAAGGACCGAACACCAAGAGCAACCACTTCACACAAACAGATCACAGATCAACACACCGATGTTTTGACGTGGTTTAAACCCTCTTGAGGGAAACACTCCACGGCCCCGGCCAAATAGCTTCTACGGGACAATTTATTATGCAAAGAAAGAAAGTTACAAATGAGCTTCTCATAATCGATCAACTAAACAATGACCCTCCATGCTCTTTAAATAGAGATCATGGACCAATCGGGTGTTAAGCCACGGATCAAGGTTAGGTTTGATCTAAGAGAAGTTGAGCCATCAGATCACTCTATGTCGGAAACATATCGTGACCGTCGGATTAAGTATTTACAAATGCATATTAATGCATACTAAAGAAACACACTATCCCTAACGGATATATTACACAAGTTGATCTTAACTAACTCCTAAGTGTCTAAATATCCTAACATCCCCCCTTAAGAACAACTTGGGATAGGATTGAAGGATTTACAAAAGTGACACTATTAGGAGAAGGAAGGAGGCATTAGAGCCTATCCCCCCTTAATGACAAGTTCCTGAACTCCTAACATAGATCGAAGTTTAGAAAACTTCGCTTCTGTAAGAGACTTGGTGAAGATGTCTGCAACTTGATCATCTGTAGGGCAAAAGAGCACTTCAAGAACACGATCATGAACAAGATTTCTGATGAAGTGCATATGTAGCTCAATGTGTTTGCTGCGTTGATGTAGAACTGGATCTTTGACAAGCTTGATGGCACTTTGATTGTCGCACCAAAGTGGAGTAGGTTGTTGCTGCTCGAATCCAAACTCTGAAAGGATCTGTCGAAGCCATAAAGCTTCCTGACTGGCATTAACTGCTGCTCGATATTCTGCCTCTGCTAAAGAAAGAGAAAGAGCTTGTTGTTTCTTACAAGCCCAAGTAATAGGTCCAGATCCCAGACTGAAAACATAACCTGCAGTAGACTTTCGATCATCAGGATCGCCGGCCCAATCTGAATCCGTGAAACCAACCAACAAAGGTTTCCCCCCTGTACTGTAATGAATCCCAAACTGAACTGTACCTCGAATATATCGAAGTATTCTTTTAGCTGCTTTCCAGTGACTTTCATGAGGTGTCTGCATATAACGGGCAACTCGACCAACGGCAAAGGAAAGGTCAGGATGGGAATGAGTCAAGTATAAAAGACTACCAACAAGCTGACGATACAAGGTGGCATCTACTTCAGGTGAAGTACAAGTGGCAGAAAGTTTGACTCCAGACTGGAAGGGAGAAGGGGCTGGTGTACAATCTTCCATGTGAAAGCGACGAAGAAGGTTACAAGCATACTTAGACTGAGAAAGAAAGATTCCTTCTTTGGTTTGCAGAACTTGGAGACCAAGAAAATAATGCAAATGTCCTAAGTCTGACATTTCAAAAGTTTGTTTAAGACTGGATTTCACATAGGTTATAATCTTAGGGTCACTACCAGTAAGAATAAGGTCATCAACATATAGAACAAGTATGATGAGATGGTTTCCTACTTTCTTGGTATAGACATTGGGGTCAGAATGGCATCTAGAAAAACCGGTGTCAAGGAGAAAGTTATCCATTTTGGCATACCAAGCTCTAGGAGCTTGCTTAAGGCCATATAAGGATTTCTTAAGGCGGCAGACAAGGCTAGAGTTATTCTGAACATAGCCAGGAGGTTGTTCCATGTAAATTTCCTCCTGTAAATCACCATGTAAGAAGGCAGACTTGACATCCATTTGATGGACTTCTCAGTTGTGTAAGGCTGTAAGGGAAAGAACAAGGCGGATGGAGTTCATTTTGGCGACGGGAGCAAAGGTTTCATTGTAGTCAATCCCTTCAACTTGGGAAAAACCTTTGGCAACTAACCTTGCCTTAAGTCTTTCAACACTTCCATCTGATGCATACTTAGTTCTGTAGACCCATTTACATCTGACAAGTTTTCTTCCTTTTGTAAGAGGTACAAGATCCCAAGTATCGTTCGCCATTAAGGAACGATATTCTTCATCCATGGCTACATCCCAATCTGGATTCCCTAAAGCTTCTGCAAAAGTTTCTGGATCATGATTCTCGGAAACTTGAGCCAAAAGAGAAGAGGCTCGCTGAAACTGAGAACGTGTTCAACGTTGATCTCTAGGATCACCGGCAAGATCACCAGCTGCTTCACATGTTGAACGGACCCATCGAGGAAGCACTTGTGCTGGTGCAACTGGAGGAACATGAGCAGGCGGAGGTGGATTTTCATCCTCACTGTCATCATTAGAAACTGGAGTTGGAAACCTGTTAAGGAAGTTGGAAGAAGAAGAAGAAGGCACAAACGCCGAATCAGGCTCGCAGGCCAAAGATGGCACACTCGCCGAGTTAGGCTAGCAGGCCAAGATATTTTCATAAAATTTAACATCTCTTCTAATGATTATAGCATGAGAATATGGTTGAAGAAGTCTATAACCTTTTACATCTTCAGAATATCCAACAAATATGCACTTTTCACTTTTAGGCTGCAATGCTTTCCGTTTTTCATCCGGAATGTGAGCCCATGCTTCACTACCAAACACACGAAAGTGACTTACATCAGGTTTAATTTTACTCCATGCTTCTTCCGGTGTTATACCTTGCAATGCTTTTGTGGGGGTGCGATTAACTATGTAATTTGCACAATTTATGGCTTCAGCCCAAAATTGAAGACTTAGTCCCTTAGATTGGATCATACAATTAGCCATTTCTTTTAAAGTGTGGTTCTTCCGCTCAGCTACACCATTTTGTTGTGGTGTATATGGAACAGTGTGCTATTGTTGGATGCCTTGTTCAGTGCAGAAAGTAGTGAACTATTTGTTAACATATTCTCCTCCATTGTCAGATCTTAACTTAATAATTTGATGACCAGATTGTTTTTCAACAAGGGCCTTGTAGGCCAAGAACATGTTAAATACTTCGCTCTTAAGTTTTAGGAAATAAATCCAAGTGCGTCTGGTGTAATCATCAATGAAAGTTAAAAAATATTTGAAACCAGAAAAGGAAGCAGATGGAAGAGGACCACACAAGTCACTATGCACAAGCTCCAAGGGAACCGAGGCGTGCCAAGAGGCACGTTTGTCAAAACTGTCCCGATGATGTTTTCCGAGTACACAACCGGAACAAACACCATCTCTGCAAGATACCATCGGAAGACCTGCCACCATATTTTCTTTACATAGTTGTGGCAATGAGCGATAATTTAAGTGACCAAATCGCTCATGCCAAAGTTTGCTCAAGTTATCACTATGAGCAACAAAAACTGAAGGGAAAGGTGATGACCCAAAGTTGTTAAACTTGTACAACCTGGTAATATCATCAACAATTCCGGTAGCTAGGACCTGTTGAGGATCTTTAAAATCCTTGATTACAACTTGGTGAGGTGTAAAGGTCACAGTTTTACCTTCACCAGAATGAGTGATCTGATAGACTGATAACAAATTGTAGGAAATTCTTGGAACACATAGTACATCACTAAAATGACCATTATCTACTGGAACTGTTCCAGCTCCTACAACACTTAGAGATCTATCATCACCAACAAATATTTGTTTGGTGTTACATTCATGCATAGTAGAAAAGATGGCTTGATCCTTAGCCATATGATAAGATGCTCCAGAATCAATGAGCCATTCATTTGAAGTAGAAGAAGAAGATGCATTATAAGAATAACCAGAAGCACAAAGTGCATGTCCATGAGAGGCAGATTCTGAAGGCGAATCTAGGCTGATGTGGTGCTTCTTCATTGCTGCTTCCAAAGCTGCCATCTTCTTGAAACACTTAGATTCATCATGATTATCTTTCCTGCAATAGTTGCAATGACGCTCAGTCTTCTTGCCTTTTGGCTTGGATCCTTTGTCATTTTTTAAAGAAGGAGCCGACTGAGAGGGTTTGGGACCCTTGTTTGACTTATTATTGCGAAAATTTTATTTCTTGGGAGGCTTGGACTTTTCTTTCTGTTGAGACAATAAGGCTTTCCCAGATGTATTTGCATTGTTGATTATTCCAAGATGAATGAGTTTATCTTGTTCTCTAATTAGGGAATCACAAAAGGATTCAAGACTAGGCTCTTGATAGCTAGCTGCATTCAATGATGCTTTCATGGAGTAAAATGTAGATACAAAAACAGAATATGCAGGTCCAAGTTTGGAAAGAATATGATAAATGCACTGTTTGTCTTCCCTCTCAATCTTACATTCTGCACATAAGAGTTTAAGAGTTTTGTACTTAGATAAATAATCTTGAATGCATGAAAAGTCACTTGGATTTAAAGAAATCAACTCATTTTCGAGTTGATGACCTCGAATTTCATTGTGTTTACCAAACACAGTTTCCAACTTGTCCCAAGCAGCATTAGGTTCATCAATTCCAGATATGTGGAATCGCAAATCAGTAGAGATTGACATCCCAATCAATCCACGAGCTTCATCACATCTATTTGCCCATTTTATTTTCTTATCATCATCAGTGGGTTCTTTTTCTTTCCCTGTTGTAATTCTGAAAAGTCCCATTCTTCGTAGAACATCCTCCATACGAGATTTCCATGAGAAATAGTTGGAACTATTAAGTAGAATATCACAAAGGGCGGCCATATTTGTAAATTAATGGCTGTAAAAGTAGAAACCAATAGTCTATATGTGAAGAGCTCGAAAAAATAGGCGGTTTAAAAAAAAACGTCACTGAAAACGGACTCTGTATGATGAAGTTATGCTTGAGCAAAGAAACTGTTGAAGATGTCCCCAATAATGACGTGGCAGCTAGAGAATGTTCAGCAAAAAAAGAACCCCCCTCTTCCCAAGATAAACCTTTTGACAATCACTTTACAAGAAAGTTGCTTTAAGTGAACCACTTTTGTAAAATAAGTGATTTCACTTTTACAATGACATTACTTTTAAATAGTGCAACAAAAAAAACTTAAGTGACTCACTTGTATTTTTATTTTTTATTATTTAAGTGAGATGCACTTTTATAATAAAGTAACTTGAAATTAGAAATTGCATGCACTTTTTCTTTTAAAAGTAACTTCCCAAGACCTATTAAGGAATAAAGCAACTTTGAACCAAGTGAGCTAGATTAAAAGGTATGTAAAATATGGGAATGAGGAAGGGTTTTTTTTTTTTTTTTTACTCTTCTTGCTCGGTTTGCGTGCTTGCCCTTTCTCCTGCAAAACAAACCACAAATCGAAACAAAAAAAACTTTTCCACACTTGTGGAGTTAGATCTTGTTAGCTTGCCCGGAAGTATACGCAGACGGGAAAGCAACAATCCGAACAAAAAAAAAAAATCTAACAGTAAAAAAAAGATGAAATATGAGATTTTTTCTTTTCAAAAAAACGAAATAAAAAAAATGCGTCACTGTAACATTATACCTTTAGATCTGATAAAATACGTGTTTCGGGAGCAACCGGGAACCGTTTTCGATCAAACGAAAACTGTTTCCCAATGGAAACGACGCTCCGGACGCAATGGAACACCTCCCACAGCCCAGAAATGCACAGAAATACCAGAACTAGAAACCCTTTCGAGTTTCAGCAACAACAGTTCAAGATCTAGATCATAACCGGAAGCGGCACTTCATAAAAGCTCTGATACCATGTTCGGGTACACAGGGTACTACCAAAGGACCGAACACCAAGAGCAACCACTTCACACAAACAGATCACAGATCAACACACCGATGTTTAGACGTGGTTTAAACCCTCTTGAGGGAAACACTCCACGGCCCCGACCAAATAGCTTCTACGGGACAATTTATTATGCAAAGAAAGAAAGTTACAAATGAGCTTCTCATAATCGATCAACTAAACAATGACCCTCCATGCTCTTTAAATAGAGATCATGGACCAATTGGGTGTTAAGCCACGGATCAAGGTTAGGTTTGATCTAAGAGAAGTTGAGCCGTCGGATCACTCTATGTCGGAAACATATCGTGACCGTCGGATTAAGTATTTACAAATGCATACTAATGCATACTAAAGAAACACACTATCCCTAACGGATATATTACACAAGTTGATCCTAACTAACTCCTAAGTGTCTAAATATCCTAACATTGAATACAACAACATATTGGTAATCACATTGATAGATCCATTGAACACAACAAAAATTTGGTAATTGCATTTAAAAATAGTTATGGTTACAAGTTTTGTTGAAGGCCATATAGCTCTGCACGCATTCAATCAAGGTTACAATGCACTGCAATAGTTCTCACCAGTCATTGTGTTATCAGCAGACACACCAAAAAGTATATCCAAAAATCTGAACTTGTTCATAAGCTCAAAACCATTAATTCTGCTTAAACATTGTTACAATAACAACCTTCAAAAATTGTGTGGAGATATATGCAGAAGCGAAGGCTATGATTTAAATCGGATTATTTTCGAAATTTGATATTGCACAAATATTTTTGCACTTTCTAATATCAAAATAAAATATTTAATATAAATATACATATATTATAAAATTGTTTAAACCTTCAATTTTCTAGATATTTTCATTATTTTATATTACATAAATTTATACTTTCTGATTCTAAAATATGTTGTTTATGCAAATATACATATACTGAAAATTGTTTGTCTTTTCGAAGTTTTTGAAATATTGTCAATTTTCAAATTCAAAAAACCTGGTAGGTGCCACCTCGGTTAATAGAGCTAATCTTAGTTTATTAAAAGCGTGTGCACTTGCTTTGTCTTTGCACAATATCCTTTACAAGTAATCATTGTTTTATCTTATGAGCGGCAATCCAAGGATATTTATTAGATCACATAGACAGGTTACCTCATAGACGCACGGGGGATCATAGTTGTGATCACAATGAATTTGTGGCTTCTCTAAATAGAAAATAGAGTTACTGCTTTTAATATGTATTTTGATATTTTTATGAAAAGTCATTAACTATTTAAATCATATCACAAACATATCTCTCTCATAAGGAGAAGTTTTTTTTTTTTGTAACTAGGGGAATCGGCAACTGGAGACATGGTCCAGGGATCCAATCCCACTACCACTATACTCCCAGGTGCCCCACACACCCCGCAAGCATGAGACACGGGTAAAGCCGAGTGTGATTTGAACTCGTGACCTCCATTTACAACTATGACTTCATAACAATTGAACCGCCAATGAGCCATACCCGTGCAGGCCATAAGGAGAAGTTTAAATATTAGAGGATTTAGTTTGTTTTTTTGGTTATTTTCCAATCAATTTTCCTTAAAATCTAGTTGTAATTTTTCAAATTGCATATAAAAAATGCTAAGATTTGCCATTCAAATCAACTTTGAACAACTTCTTTGGAGGAAAGAATGAGCAGTCCAGAAGTTTGAAACAACTATGCAAGTACAAAAATGTGAAAGGCATTTAAAATTAAAATAGATTAAATGAAAAAAAGTATAATTTATAATTATGATTAAATTATATTTTAATATTAAGTGATTATTTATATGTAAAGTTGGTTTTATAAAAATCAAAATAAATTATGTGAAAATTTTATAATTTATAATTATGATTAAATGATGTTTTAATATTATGTCTTTATATGCAAAAGCTAAATGATAAACAAAAAAGTATTAAAATAAAATAAAATAGTTTCATCAAGATTAATAAATTAGGTTTTATAAACATATTTATTTCTTAGCAATTGCAAATAGCCAGCAAAAGCAAGTGCAATGTGAATGGCATTGCCACCTCATGGCTCTTGTTACAATGTGATGTGGTCGAGGAGGGATGTAGGGCCATCCCTAACGCTCTCAACTCTTCCACGCTATGGTAAACACTTGAAACGTGAGTGCCAAGCAATTGCGGGTAAACTATATGACAATGGGTCTGACATTCCCTCCCTTTTCCCAGCTCAAGTATTAACTATGAAAATGATGGAGGATTGTCTGTTAAGTTAAGTTGTGGGGCATGTAGGGTTGTTGGCCTCCACCTGGCTTGTGTACTCTCTATATTAAAAATCACGGCAAAATACCTCGTTTTCCAAGTCCTCAGGGTTAAGTGAGAGAGTTCCAATCCATTTTGCATTTGCTAGTTTGTGGAGAGGCACTGCCATTTTACAATACAATGAAGTAAACAAATAAAAAAACATAATATAATTATTTTCCTGAAATAAAATAATCAAAGTCAGGTATACTTATCAACACAATGAATCCAACTTGTTAGGGAACTTCCACACTCCTCCCAGCTATATATTTATTAACAAATTTGCAAATATTGTTCAATAAATCACCCCCGAGCTGAGCCAAGCACACTATAAGACCAAATACTTAGGGATTGTTCTCTATCTTTCTTACTACTGTAGAGTAGTCACAAGGTTTTTTACGAGCACTATGAATTTCCTTATAGATCATAACCCGAACAAAGTCCCTCCTCGACAGACCATATTCTAATTCATGGTCAATGAGCGCTCAAGGAATTCCAATTGAACCCTTTATCAACTAGGAACCATTACCCCGTGTAATGTTCTTTCTCTACAAATTTTTATTTTCAAGAGATGTCTCATATTAAGAAATTAGGTTCTTCTCTCTTAGATAGAATAAATGTCTTATTTTTCATCTCTTTGTCTTCTTGTATATTCTTTTCTTTTCAAGAAGTAGTTAGGTTTTTATTTAAATTATCTCCATTCCTTTTTATTTTTAATATTTTAATATATGTTTTTATCACATTGCTTTATTTTTTCTTTATTTATTATTATTAGGAAGTCATTTCCCTTTCTAGTATGCTTGGCCCCTCTTCATAACTAGATGTTCTCCAACAAGTTATAAACATTAAATATACAAAATAATATAAATGATCACATCATTAATTATCCTTGATGCTCCAGATTTTCTCAACTCGACATCAAATCAAGTGTATCTAAGTTCTCCAAGACTTTGATGCTCTAGAGTTTCCCAACTCAACATCAAACCAAATGTATCTAAGTCCTCCAGGACTTTGGTGCTCCAGAGTTTCCCAACTTAACATCAAATCAAATGTATCCAAGTCTCTTAAGACTTTATTAATATGGAGTACAAAATTGGGTTATTACAATATATTATAGAATAATTGAAATCTAAACTTAAAAAAAATTATAAGACAAAATTTTTTCACTTTTGACTCTATCACAAAAGTTTTATATGATATATACATAAAAATATTTTATTCAAATATAAAATTTACTATGTATGTCTTAAAC
The DNA here is from genome assembly GCA_027924585.1 of Larix kaempferi. Taxonomy (NCBI): domain Eukaryota; kingdom Viridiplantae; phylum Streptophyta; class Pinopsida; order Pinales; family Pinaceae; genus Larix; species Larix kaempferi. The sequence continues at coordinate 7,216,876 of BSBM01000029.1, forward strand.
CTTTTATTTGTAAAACTCTTTATGAGATATTGTTGTATTTGTAAACCTCTTACAGAGATATTGTTGTTCATGAGTGGAGAAGAACATGTGTGAAAGAGTTGGTGACATTTCACGAATTGAAATTTAGCCCTTCATCAGTTAGTATCTAAATGAGCAGAAGTGTGTAAATTAATAGTGATAATTTCTTTGCTTATTTTTTAGTGTGAGGTTACACTATTTCTGTGTTTGAATTCATACAGTAATTAAAAATTGACCTCTGGTATAAGTGGAAGTGGAACTTATATTTCTTCATGGTCTAATGTTGGGTAATTAGGAATGAACTTATACACATAGTTATGTAATTTGCAATAAATTTGGTTGTTATACAATCATGTGAAAAGGTTTGCAAGCTGCAATTAAATTGGTTGTTAAAGTCATTTAGAAATTTTTCCACAGGAACTGACAAGACTGACAGGACAGTAAGAGTAAAACCAAGATCTACAATATGTAATTTGTTTATTATTTCCCATACTTGATAAATATAGAGTTATGTATCTTATTACTTATAAGATACAGACATCAAACCATAATGAAAATGAAGCTGGGATTAGATATAAAAGATTCCAGTTTCACATAAGGTAGTTGTAGAGTATGATATCTTTATAGTATAATATATTCCAATTAGCCCATGAGGAGATCGAATATTATACTCACTTCTCGATGTTTCCTGCCTTAAACAAACATTGTAATTAGAAATCAAATTGAGCATCTGTAAGGATTCGAAAAGGGTATATAAAATGTTGAACTTATTTTATATCCATCCATTGATTTATGCTTATTCTTGTCGTTACCCACCTCAAGAGAAAGATACAATATTATAATGCAAGATTTGTGTCATCAAACAAAGCTAAGGACCCACATAAACGTCATCGACAAAGCACAAATCAATCATATGTCAATATAGATTTATAGATTTAGTTATCAATACATATGAGCGATGAATCAACTTCTCGAATTTAAGCGATGAATTGGCAAAGCAGAACAAGATGAACCAAAGCAAAATACATTGTAGCGTCATCATTGGAGAAGGACCTGGATGAATGGGTAGAAGGAGATCACATGTGAAAGGCGAAAAATTCATATGATTTGAACTTGAGGATGAAGAAAAACGAGTCTTGTTCAAATTCAACAACTAATAACGAGTTGATGTCAAGATTCTACAGAGAACTGTGGGTCACATTGAAAAAGGAATCTCATTCGAATTCAATAACATAAAATCATGGGCGCCATCTAGATACAGTGTCAGGAAACCTTTTCTCATAGATAAAACACCTTCGACATAATTAGGGTCCAGGACCACAATGTGAGGGAAAGATGGTTATATTTAGTAGAAATTTAACCTGTAGTTTTAATGGTTTGTCAAGTTCCTATCCATTTTGTGCTCCTTTGCGATGATAACCTCACATGAAGCGACCGACTTATTGATCGATAGCTCTCTAGCCCATTGGATGTGATGATACCCTCTATGTAGGGAAGGATGCAAATCACTAACCATGCATGCTTGTTAAAAGTATTCCATTTCCACACTATGCAGCAGGAATGTGAATCCCCCTAGCGACGTTATCCATAGACTCAATCCAAGCATGGCTCATTCTCTCTTGCATCTAATTTCATGGAGAGTAAGATACTCCTATGGACTTCAAAGACATAGATACCAATATCCCATTGGAGGTATCAATGCAGGACATGTACTTATTAGCAATGTGCCCTTGTGGCTTATACTTTATTTTAACCTAGTAAGTAATGGATCAAGCCCATGGGTTGCATGGACCTTACAATCGGAGTGGGAAGACGCATAAATCTAATGGAGATCCGAGCTCTTGAATGTACCTAAGAAAAGTGGGTGTGCTAGTTTATGGAGCTCAACACATGAAGGCTAGAATGATTCCAAGCTTTCTCACTAAATAATCATCCAAGTCCAATTCTAGTTTCCCCTCTAGAAACTTGGTGGCTAGTTCATGTCTGATAGAAAAGAACTATCATTCCCTCTTCGGTTGCATCCATTTCTAATTTCCCCTCCTCATCACCTACTCTAGCCTTCTATAGTTAATAGAGATCAGAAAATTTCATGAGTCTACGACAACTCATCCCACATCAAAACCCTAGTATGGAAGCAATTTTCATTTGACGACTTTCATTCTCTCCTCAACTATATCCAATAAGATCATCCCTACCTCGTCGTCACGTGTTCTACCATCCTATGAGTTGATTTCTCGCCCTAACATTGACCTAACACTAGATTATTATTATTCTTGTTGCATGAGACCTAACAGGCCCACCCTTCATCAAAACCCTAATCCAATAACCCATCTCTTTTCCAAGCCTCAAAACTCAACTCAATGAATTGGTATGCATAGTCGGTTTCCCTCTTATCTCTCACATAACCCCATCAACATTATACCCGTATCTTCTTGGCTTCCCTCATCCGATCTCTTGACCCATCCATCGCACAGCGTTGATCCCTATCTCCAATCTAATTCAACATATTTCCCATTGCATCGCGATTGCACCCAATTTCCTTCCTTGATAATCTCTCTTCGTTTGTGCAAGGGCCACTATTATAATCTTTTGACTCTTTCTCACTCTCAACAATATTACTTATCTAATAACTCTAATTCTTATATGTCTATTTGTCAGTCCTCCCCCTAAATGAATCCAAGATTAATTATATTCAAATCCATTCTAATATGATCTCTTTGAACCCCCACTCAACCCCAATTTGTTTCACTTCTTTTCCCTTTTCTTCCCTAATCCTCAATCTTTTCATGAACTTTTTTCTTCATCCATTGTGGTAAGCCTTTTTCCCATGATATGGAACCCCCCTCCTTAAACCTTTTGAAAAAAAGGTTTCAATTATGCTATTGTCCCCCATCAAATTCCAATTAAGGACATCCTCTACTCTATTGAATCCATTACCCAACACCTCCTTCTCACGAAGAAGAAGAGATTAGACAAGATTGCTCACAAATTTCTCCCTATTAATTCCCAACTACAAATATCCCTTTTTATTTTCATTTTATTATTATTTTCTTTTGCCTTATTTAACTAAATCACTAAAAAAACTTAAATTTAATTTTTTATTCTTTTTAATTTAATATTTGATATCAATTTGTCATATTCCACTTCTCAGTGACCCATCAATTTACCTAATTTCTAGTGGCTAATTTATCTCTTCCTCTATTTAGTCTACCTTTTCTTTTCTAATATTATTTAGTGTGACCCCATGCCTCAGTCCTTCCATCTATCGGAAAAAGTTCCCCTGTCATAAACCATGAATGCAACAACAACAACAACATTAGAGACCCTGGTAGTGGATGAATTTCTTCATAATCATCATCAATTAACACCTAGCGAGTTGTATGCAATAAACAAAGGTAGGAGCTGCCTAGATTACTGTGAATGGTTCACCAGAGCAGCATGGACTAAAGCATGACACAAAGGCAAATCAATAAACCATGGTTCCAAGTCTAGTGAGAAAAAACAAGTTCTATAGGTAATATTACATACAACCAAACTTACAAAAAATGTTAATTAACTTAGCATTGACACCTATATTCATCTTTGAAAATAAATACAGAGCTTTTACAAGCTGGAAAGGGAACTTGTTCTTTAGGGCATATAGAGTGTGGGTTGGATTGGCTACCATGATACCCTATTCATCAATTCATCCCTTGAAAACACAATCAAAGCCTCCTTTCCCTACAAGACTGTCTGGACGAAAGTTCCTTGTAACCTTTTTCAGTAGGTTAAAGTTGAATACCCTCAAATTAGCTTAAGGCAACATTTGATACCGATTGTATCAATATTTAAAAGGGATTACAATGAAAAGACGTGAGAATTCATATGAGGTTTCACCTAATCAAAAGAGTCAAGAATATGCCCATCGAAGGTTGGATCCAATGGCATAAATATATCCCAAGACTTGGGTCCAATATCATCCTAGAAACCTATGCCCTCTAACATTTGGTGTATTTATAGATGCCCATTCAAGGTTAAATTCCATCCTTATGCACAAAACCATGTGCAACACTACTTCAAGATGTATTGCTTCTTAGACACAAAAAAAAACAGTGAATTGCAAAGACTGGAACAAACATTAAACGGCTAGCTTTATCCGTCCATTACCCCCTCAATTATATCTAACACAATGCAAACAAAGGCTCATCTCTCATCTTCCTACGGTGCAAGCCTAGGCATGCCAACACCAAGGATGAGGTAAGAATGAGCTTATTTTATATCCATTGCAATGGCATGATTGAAGTAGGATCCCATCATCTAGTAATTAGTAGAGTATTTTTTTTAGTAGAAAATATCTTATCATGGAGATATGAATGTGCTTTGGGAAGAATATGATCACTTTTTTTATGAAAGTAATTATGATTTTATTGTAAAGAAGATTAACAATTAGTGATCAGAATAGGACATCGACATTAATTTAATATGGGATTCTCTATTGTTTGGATACCAATGATAAACCATTATAATAACACCAATATTCCCACTTGTAGGTGAAGGATAACCTATGAATTTTGTGTGTGGTGGTTTGAGGTGTCGTGTTTGGCCCTAGATGCCTATAATATTTCATTAGGGGTTGAGGCTTTAGTTTCCTTTCTTGACCACGCTGAGGCCTAAATACCCATAGATAATGCTTAATACCTCATAAAGGAACCAACATCCCCACTCAAAGGCCAAGGATACCATTGGAAGGTCATGTTTGGTGTTTTAAGGCATCCTTCATGTCCCTACGTGATTTAAATATCACTTTCATGTCATAAAGTATGGCCTTCCTCCCTTGATCATGTCTATGATCATAAGATCCATAGCTACTACACAAAACCACTTGATTGCACCAACCCCCACTCAAAGGACAAGGACACCGTTAGGAGGCCATGTTTGGTTGTTTGATTTCCCTTCTTATATGTGGAGGCCTATAAGCTTTTTCTAGTACCTAAGGCCCACATTTACTCCCCCGACCATGTCTAGAGCCTCGAGACCTATCCTTAATGATACAAATAATAATACTAGTATCATATCCCAACTCAAAGGAAAAGGATGCCCTCGAGAAGTCATGTGTAGTGGTTTGAGCCATTTTTATTGACCCTAGATGTCTATAATATTCCTTTGGTCCTGAGGCATGGGTTTCTTCTCTTAATCATATACAAGGCCACAAGACCCATATTTATTTTTGAAAATCTCCTAATCACATCAATTTCTTGAAAAACGTGTATGGAAAAAATATGACAGAAAAGGACAAAGCCTCAATCAATTGTATTCACACAAATAGTACCAATTTATAGTACAATAAAGAATGCCACCTCATGGAGAGACTTGCTCTAGATCCTAACACCTTGCATGATGACTAGGCTAGGCAATATTATCCAAAATCCCTTAGTCATCATTTATGATAAATGACTAATATCCTAAATAATAAATACAAATAAATGTGACAATATTAACTTTGTGATTGTTAATGTAAACCATAGGCTAAAATCCCCCCCCCCCCTCAATCAAGAGTTTATGTATCTGTATTAGCTAGGAAATAAACACTAATGCTGAGCTGATATGTTGGATCTTTAAGAAGCCTTCATCTCTACTTCAATGAAAAATTTGCCTGAAAATCCATCAAACTGGATGATGAATGGTTCATTTGAAATGAACTAGAAGAGAGATGAAATTATGGAGTGAACAACTCCCAATGTCTTAACATTCCTTGTTTGCTTGACAATTCCATCTTTTGCCAAGTGATTTAGCTAGAAGAGGTTGGTGTCTTTTGCTAATTGGTGAACATATAGTATCACCATTCTACAATTAGTGAATCACTGAAATTATCTCTAAATATTTTGAAAGTGTTATGTGTCGATCAACATCCCAATGCATCTTCTATTTGAGTCTGCCATCTTCAGATTATTTGTCGCCCATTTGACAATTTGGAGTCTGGCATCTACAAACTATTGTTTTGCATTTATAGTCTCGAATCTATAGACTATTGTTATGGAAACTTGAAGTCTGACAACCACTATCAATGTTTCCTCCTTTGCCAGCTAAAAGATGAGAAGATATGGGTTTTCATGTGGGTTACCCTGAACCAATTCATCATTGTATCATCATCACTTGATTTCATTACTCCCCCACCTTAAGGTGAAAGAAAGTTTTTTTTTGTTTTTAACTCAAAGTGGGCATGTGGAAACAACCACATGTTATCTCATCCCGTGAGGGCCATTCTCAAAATCTACACCATAAGAGGACCACTTTTCTCTCTGGCATATACAAAAAATATTATGTGTTACAAGATGGGTCTTTACTCTAGACTGAATTCTTCGGTAAGAATGATGTAATTTCTTGGTTGTTGATGACCATTGCCAAGGATTGATCCACCCATATTGATTCTTTAATATTGTAGGCTTGTTTCTCCTAGAACATTTTTTTGATGCATGATTACACTTGCCACAATGTTGATAAGGATGGAGATCAAAACACTCTATCTCCAAATGACCAATTCGATGAGAATGTTGACATTTAGAAATTTCTTCCATGTATTTTTTATAACCTTCTTCATTAACTTGTGGAGCCTTCAAATTTTCATGAATGAATCCTACACTGACAAACTGAATTGGTTTGGAGTAGTCTAGAATATAAAAAGTCACAACATTTTCATATCCAAGTCCTATTAGGTGCTTCTTGTTGTTGATTTCTTCCCAAGGTCTAATGATGGGTTTTGAAAGAGTTTGTTCAAATTGTTCATGCTGAATTTGGATAACTTCATCTTCATCTACATCTGGATTTGTATTCAAGGGTTGTTTTTGAGTGCACTATTGATTTGAATTACCATCATCATCATCATTATTCTCACAGAGTGGATTGTTCTGAACAAAAACTAGTTCAAAATTCTTAGTTGCCTCATGATTCTTCATTGTTCTCAACTCAGTGTTCAATAGTTCTGATTGTATATGTAGTATGTCAAACTTTGTTTGCATCACTTGCAAACAAGTTATCACTAGTTGAAGAGTTTCTTTATTCATTATGACTATGTTGTCTTCAATGGTGATTATTAGAGTGTTAAGTAACTCTAATAATTCAAAACTTTTCTCCATTTGAAAAGCTGAATAAGGAATCCCAATTATAGTTTGACTCACAAAAGAAGGGCTTCTTGAAACTCCACCCTTTTACAAAGGAGACTCAAGAATTTTAATTCGGACTCAGAAAATTGAAGGATGTCAGGTTCAACCGAAAATGCACCCCGTTACAAATTCAATTCAACTCAACTACATTTGATTTGACACTTACAAAAACAACTACTTGCAAGTATACTACTTAAAGTTGATGTTGATTTTCAATTTGAATTGATGTGCGAGTCCCTTGATGTAAGATGTGCCTTTGATTAATCGTTTGATTAAATTGTCCGGTGCTTGAAAATTTGTTGTGAATGCTTAAATGTGCTTTGTAAGTGAATGAACAAATTCTTATACCTTTTTACTCCAAGTGTTTATGGTTGCATGACAAATTGCAGGTGTAATTTTTTGCTTTTTAAAACTAGACGTAAAACATCACCATCAAACATCTTAAACATGCACCATACACCACACAATCACTATCACACACTTGATGTACCTAAAATCCCTTTTTCAAATTTCATGTGGTTCTAGATCACAACTACCACCATAAATTCATCTTCTATTAAAATCTTTGGTCCAATTACTCCTAATACTGAAGAGTTTACACTTTATATTTACAAAGGATTCCTTTCTAAATCCCTTTCACAAGTTGAATACACAAATTTATGCCATTAAGGAATCCAAGATTCCCACTTTTTCATTAATGAGTTTACACTTTCTATTTACAAAGGATTACTTTCTAAATCCCTTTCACAAGTTGAATACACAAATTTATGCCATTACGGAATCCTACTTTTTCATTAATGGCAGAAAGAGTTTATATTTTATGCATCTAACCAAATAAAAGCTGAGAAATAAAATAAAAGCTCGTTTTGGAAGCAAACAACTTTGATATTCAAACGAAAATATATTTAAACTATTTTCAAGAAAACGCTTAAAAGATATGTCACCGAATCAAACGAATGATTAAGTTACTTCAGTTAACAAAAGTATGTGAGCTGCTCTTGATTTTCTTTCCAGCGAGTGAATGGGCTCAAGACATGCGCGTGGGATTTCTTCCAACAACACATGGTTAAGAACTCTATGCTTGATGAAGGTGCGTGGGCTCTTGTTCACTACAGAGGCATGGACTAGAGATCAGGTTGTGCCTAATCATTAACATAGCTTCCTTATATCATTATCAATCTTACCATGGAATGCAGTAGAAAATTCTCCCTATGGATAGGTAGAATTTCTCTTGGATTATGAAGTGGTTCCTTATTCCCCAATCTAAGAGAGAAATAAACAAGTGGACACTAACATCCTCCTAGACCTAGTTCATACACAAGCAAGCAAGCTATGGAAGAAACAAAGGAGATAGATTAACTACCTCACTTTTGATGGTTGTCCTCGCTGCTCCTTGGTTGAGCCTGCTGCTCCTAGCCTTGAGATCTGGGCTTATGGACTTGTTCAAAAGCACAAGACAAAAACTCCACCAAAGAAACATTTGTATTAATAGAGATTAACTATCAAAAGATAGACAAATTCATACATTCACCATGAAAGACATGAAATTGGGAGAAATAGGCCAAGTTTTTATTGAATGGAAAGCCATAAAGAAGTACATCACAAGTTATACATGACTTGGCAGTAGCATCTACTCCAAGATCTCCTTCCAGACCCGTCGAGAATCAAACTAGCATAAGGATGATATCTCCAAGAATTATTTCCATGTATCACTCTACAATTGAGCACGACGAGGATACTCTCTTCTTCCATATTTTCACTCAAGGATGGCCCTCATTATATAGGATTTGGAGGCTTCACTACTATGGAGAGAATGATGGATCAAGGGAGGATATGATGGATCAAGAAAGACTAGCCTTCTTGGAATGGAAAGGGAGGGAGGATTCGAACCTCCTATCCAAAATATTATCCAAAATCATGATCCTATATCCATGCCAAAGTATTTGGACCAAAATTATCACTCCCCCAAAGAAGACCACAGGGTGATAAAAAAGGGAAATTATCGCCCCCCTAACACCGAGAGTCTGGAATTATCCCTCCTTGAAAAGGGGGATGGGAGCAATAATATCCTTCAAAGGCTCAATCTAGTGTTTAGGAGAGTGGGTTTCAACCCCCAAATGATATAATTCTCTCCCAAATTGGTCTAGGGAGTGAACTAACAACATGATGAAGGGCCCAAACACCCTTATGGAGCATAACAATCATGCTTCTCAAGGTGATAAGGCATGAAAACCAAGCATGACACATGAAAGTGACAATTTGAGGTGTAACGTGGAACACTACCACGGTGAAATCAGAAGCTACATGCTACTAGGCCCTTAAGACCATAAGGGCTCTGATACCAAATGAAAAGCATGCATGGAAAAAATATAACATAAAAGGCTAAAACATCAATCAATTCTATTAACATAAATAGTACCAATTTATAGTACAATTAAGAGTGCCACATCGTGGAGAGATTCTCTAGATCCTAACACCTTGCATGGTGACTAGGATAGGAAATCTTATCCAAAATCCCTTGGTTATCATTTAGGATAAATGGCTAATACCTTAAATAATAAATACAAATAAATGTGACAATATTTATTTTGCGATTGTTAATGTAAGCCATACACTAGCATTTCCCCACTTAGTGTTAATTTTTCTAACCCAAAATCTAGATAATTATTTCCTAGTGATTTTCCTTTTTGAAAATTTTAATTACAACTCATTGAATAATTTATACTTGATGAAATTTATTAACCGAATTTAAATAGTAGAAGCAAAATGGAAATAGATCTCAATAATACATACACATTAATTATGCCCTTCAAATCTACTTTTCATTAAATAATATCCAAGCATACAAGGGCTCCCTTACTAGGAAAATGGTCCAATGAGAAAAATACAATTACAACAAACTTGGAAAATATGCTTTGCTAGGAAAACCTTCTACCTACATGCTACCCAGGAAACCCCTATGCACCTAGTGCTACCCCTGTTGGCATGCACAACTTGTATGACTGCATTATACGGACCTGTACGAACCATATTGCCTATACATGCCACAAATCCTCCCGTAGCTTGATATACGGTCAGGAACTATTGTACGATTGTACGAACTACTGATGTACAGTGGAGTTGTATGACCCTCTTTGCAGCTAGTTGAGCCTCTTCCTTCTAGTATGACCAACCTGCAAAAGATTCATGAATGTTGTCTTATTCTCTCTACCGAATCTGGAAAATGAAAGTCCTTCTTCACTCTCCTCAAACTGAATTTCTCACTCAATGATTATGTCTTGTGTGTCTTCTCCTCTCACCTTAGCTGCCTTTTATTATCTTGAGATGAACCAAAACCCTAAAATCCTAAGTGATTAGTGGTTGAGATTAGATCCCTCCCTCACTTGAGATCAATGGCTAAGATTCACTTAATTAACTTAAATCAATAATGCCAAAAATTGAGGCATTTTATTAAATTAATCTCAATTAATTATAAAAAGACATTCACTTTAATAATTAACTTAATAAAGTGAATTGGCAAATTTCTGAGAGGTATTAATGACGATTTCCACAAGTTAGACAAAAATCCATGTGGAAATTCATGTCTGAGCTACAAACTTCTATACTTCTTCTTAGCGAGGAAAGTATTCTCCACCACTTCAAGTTTGTCTCCGAAGAAAACATACTTCCCTTTAACCAAGGGATAGGTCAAAATGTTTGAAACTTCCTCATCTGTGGAAATATACTGGAGCTTGACTATTTCCTTTTGGATCCTATCTCAAATGAAGTGATATATGATATCAATATGCTTGGACCTATCATGAAATATTGGATTCTCAAAGAATTTGATACAAATCTGATTATCACAGTGAATCACCGTAGGCTCCAACTCCTTATCAAATAATCAGGTAAGTTGTTTGCAAAGCCAAATAGCTTCACAAGTATCCATACTCACTACCATGTACTCCACCTATACTAAACTGAGTGTTATGGGTCTCCTTCCCACTAAATGAAATCACTACAGATTCCAAGCTGAAGTAGTACCCTAAAGTGCTCTTCGATATGATGCGCTCCTTGCTCAATATGAGTCTGAATATCCTCGCAGCCTCACTTCATCACTTTTAAGATACTTCAATGCATTCCCCACTATGCCCCTCAAATGCCTAAGCACATGCTTCCCTTCTACCCAATGCAGCTTCCTTGGCTCTATCATGAACTGAATCAAGGTGTTCACAGCAAAAACTATATTTGGCCTAGTGTTGACCAAATACATCAATGTTCCTATCAGTTGTTTGTATAATCTAGGATCCACCCACTATGAATTTGAAGTGACAACCTTCTTTAGGTTGGTAACCATAGTTGTATCCATTGGCTTGCAATACTACATCATGATTCTCTTTAGGATCTCCACTATGTACTTCACTTGACCAAGAAATATCTCACCCAATCTATGCCATACCTATAACCCCAATAAATAATGCATGAAGTCGATATCCTTCATCTTAAATTCTATAGCCATCTTTGTCTTGCACCCTAGTATAAGCCCCTCTACACATATGAGAAACAAATCATTTACGTACATCACGAAGATGGGTGGATCAAACCCAACGAGTATGAAGTAAAAGTTAGGATTTGCCTCACTCCTGGTGAATCCCATGCTCTGCAAGTATATGTTAATATTGGAATACCACACCCTAGGTTCTTATTTGAGTCCGTACAAGGATTTCTTAATCATGCACACATGAGACTCCCTCCCATGTACCTCGAATCCCCGAGGTTGCTCTATATATGATTCCTTCTCAATGATCTCATTGAGGAAGGCTATCTTCATGTCCATCTGGTGAATTATCCACCTCATGACTGGGGCAATGGATATAATGACTCAAATTAATAGAACCATATATGGTGACAGGAGCAAATGTATCCTCATAGTCCACTCCCTCTCTCCAAAGAACTCTCTCACCACAAACCTTTCCTTCAACTTCTTGATGTTGCCATCTGCAACATGCTTGATCTTGAAGATCCACATGGAAGTCACCACAAAATTCCCCTCCAATTTATGCACAATGTCCCAAACATCATTCTTCATGATGGAGGTGTACTCCTCAAAACCTGCTAATCAACTACCTCCTCAAAAATAAAAGGCTCAAAATCTATGATGTTATTCATTAATGCCATATAGTTCAGGAAATTTCCTAGAGGCCTGCTCTTCCTGGATGTGCTCCTGGGATCCTCAACATGCTCCCAAGCATCCTTTAAATTATGCTCAAACCATCTGGGTCTCCTAAAAGAACTAGAAGCATCTAACTCCTCCTCCTCTTCTGAAGGCTGACTCCCTAAACTGGAGGTATGAGAACTCTATTCTCCCTTTGAAGCAACCTTCTCCTTGTCCTTTGCCGCTTTTGATAACTCATGAGACTTCCTATATGCCAAGTTCTCATCGAGATTAACATCTCAATTCACCACTATATTCCGCTGCATGGAATGTAGATCCTCTAAGCCTTTGATGTCTCATTGTACCCCACAAATATGCCCTCCTCTCCTGAACTTGGCTCAAGATTCATCCTCTTCTCCATGGGGCATGGATGTAAACTGGACAACCAAATATTTTGAGATTCCCAATCTCTGGATTCACTTCAATGAATTCCTCCTCAGGAGTCTTGTCCCATGATATCATGTGAGGGCTTGTTTATGCAAATACACAATTTTGTTACATGTCTCTACCCAAAGAAACATTGGAATAACCTGGTCACGAATCGTAGCCTTCACAGAACTAATAATGGATCGTTTCTTTCTCTCTGCAACCCCATTCTACTATGGGTTGTATGGGACTATTTGGATAGAAGTTTCTTGTAAACTTTTTTAGTACGTTAATGTTGAAAACCCTCAAATTAGTTGAAGGGAAAATTTGATACTGGTTATATCAATAATTAAAAGTGATTACAGTGAGAAGACTTGAGAAGTCATATGAGGTTTCACCTAATCAAAAGATTCAAGAAGATTCCCATCCAAGGTTGGATTCAATGGCAATAGTATATCCCCATCCTTGGGTCCAATATCATCCTAGAAATCTATGATTAAATTCCATTCATGTGCATGGGATTGTGTGCAACATTGCTTCAAGTTGTATCACTGCTTAGACACTGAAACAAATAGTGAATTACAGAGACCAAAACAAACATTAACATGCTAGATTTGTTCGTCCATTAACCCTTCAACAACCTATAACCTAATGCAAATAGAGGCTTGGATCTCATTTGTGCATGATGTAAGCCTGGGCACCCCAGTAGAAGGATCAGGTAAGAAGGAGCTTATTTTATATCCACTACAATGGCGTGATTTAAGTAAGATATCATCATCTAGTAATCAAGAGAGTCTTTTTCCCATCAAAGATCTTATCATTGAGATATGAATGTGCTTTGGGAAGAAGATGATCACCTTTTTTTATGAAAATAATTATGATTTTATTGTAATGAATATTAACAATTAGTGATCAGAATAGGACCTCAACATTAAGTTAATATGGGATTCTCTACTATCTGCATACCTAGTGATAAACCATTATAATAATGCCAATATCCCCACTCGTAGGTGAAGGATAACCTATGAAGTTCGTGTGTGGTGGTTTGAGGCTTCGTGTTTGGCCCTAGATGTCTATATTATTTCATTAGGCGTTAAGAGTTTGGTTTCCTTTCTTGACCATGTTGAGGCCTAAATACTTGTACCTAATGCTTAAGATCTCCTAAAGGAACCAAAATCCCACTCAAAGGCTAAGGATACCATTGGAAGTTCATGTTTGGTGTTTCAAGGAATCCTTCATGACCCTACATTCTTTAGATATTAATTTTATGTCATAAATCATGGACTTCCTCCCTTAATCATGTATATGATCACAAATATTCATAGATACTACTCAAAACCACTTGATGGCACCAACCCCCACACAAAGGACAATGATACCCTTAGGAGGCCATGTTTGGTTGTTTTAAGTTCCCTTCTTATCTGTGGATTCCTATAATCCTTTTTTAGTACCTAAGGCCCACATTTACTCCCCCGACCATATTTGTAGCCTTGAGAACTATCCTTAGTGATAAAAAAATAATACTAGCATCATATCCCAACTCAAAGGAAAAGGATTCCCTCGAGAGGTCGTGTGTAGTGGTTTGGGACATTGTTCTTGACCCTAGATGTCTAGAATCTTCCTTTGAGGCCCTAGTCATGGGTTTCTTCTCTTAACCATATCCAGGGCCTCCAGACCCATAGCTATTTTTGAAAATATCCTAATGATCACATCAATTTTCCCATTTAGTGTTAATTTTTCTAACCCCAACTCTACATAATTATTTCCTATTGATTTTCCTTGTTGAAAATTTTACTTACAGCTCACTAAATAATTTATACTTTCTAAAATTATTAACAAAATTTAAATAGTAGAAGCAAAATGGGAACATATCTCAATAACGCATACACATATATTTATGCCCTTGAAATTTGTTTTTCTTTAAATAATATCCAAGCATACAAGGGATCCCTCACTGGGAAAATGGTCTAATGAGAAAAATACAATTACAACAAACCTGGAAAATCTGCCTTAATGGGAAACCCTCTCCCTACAAACTTCCCAAGAAACCCCTTTGCACCTATTGCTTACCCTGTTGGCATGTACATGTACAATTGCGATGTATGGACCTATATGAACCATATTGCCTGTATGGGACACCAATCCTCCTATAGATTGATGTACGGTTGCGACCTATTATATGGTTGTATGACCTACTACTGTACAACTGAGCTATACAACCCTCTTTGTATCTAGTTGAGCCTTTTCTTGCTAGTACGACCTACCTGCAAAAGATTCATGTCGGTTATCTTCTTCTCTCTACCAAATCTGGAAAATGAAATTCCTTCTTCACTTTCCTCAAACTGAGTTTCTCACGCAATGATTATGTCTTGTGTGTCTTCTCCTCTCACCTTGGATGCCTTTTAGTATCTTGAGATGAACCAAAACCCTAAAATCCTAAATGATCAATGGTTGAGATTAGATCTATCCCTCACTTGATATCGATGGCTAAGATTCACTTAATTAACTTGAATCAATAGTGCCAAAAATTTAGGCATTTGATTAAATTAATCTCAATTAATTCTAAAACATGTTCACTTTAATAATTAACATAATAAAGTGAATTCTTAAAGTTTGAGAGGTATTAATGACAATTTCCACAGGTTAGACACAAAGCCATGTGGAAATGCATGTCTAAGATGAAAACTTCTACACTCCCTCTCAGCGAGGAAGGTATTCTCCACCACTTCAAGTTTGTCTCTGAAGAAAACGAAATTCCCTTTAACCAAGGGTTTGGTCAGAATATTTGAAACCTGCTCATCCGTGGAAATATACTGGAGCTTGATTTTTTCCTTCTAGATCCTGTATCGGATGAAGCGATATATGATATCAATATGCTTGGACCTATCATGGAATACTAGATTCTCAGAGAGTTTGATACAACTCTGATTATCATAGTGAATGACCATAGGCTTCAACTCCTAATCAAATAATCTTGTAAGTAGTTTGTGAATTCAAAGAGATTCAAAACTAGCCATACTCGTTGCCGTGTACTCCACCTCTATTGAACTGAGTGTTGTGAAGGATTATACCCTATAGCAGGGGAAAGGATGCTATCAACGTACATGGGGTGACAAATAGATACATTATATCTTGCATTAATTACTGTAAACAAAATGAGATTAGGGTTCGAAAATCAGTACCTTGTTTATGGCAGTTGGTCCTAGCTTTCGCCCAATCTCCGCAGCAATGTACCTGCAAAATACACAGACCTTCCTCAGCGTATCCTAACTACAAATATATAATGATATTGAAGACAATATGACATTAACTATAATCATAAATTCAATAGAAACAACATTCCATTGGGACGGGAAGGGTATCTCGATCTTTATTGTCAAAGAAATGCAACCAAATACAGTTTATACCTGATCTGTTCCAAGCACTTATGCAACCAAGTTCTAGGATCCTGCTCCTCACATTGACTTAGAAATTCCTTCAGCGTAACAATAGCTTCTTCTTCTCTTGGCCCCTTTCTCATGGCTTCCCCTTGTATTTATGGCCAAGGCATGAAGTTAGATTCGTGAGGTAGATGAATTGGGAGGTTGGGGGAATTACAATACCAACCTCAACTAATCCCAATTTGTAATATTAATATATTTTTCCAGTTCATCTTAATATGTGCGCAAGTATCACACTAGACAACTTGCACATAGGGCGCAGTTAGTGTGCTCAAAGACTAGCGCATACCACTTTTGAGATAAGTGTGCGGGTATGCTTTAGTAGAATCAACGCATAGTGCACTAGATGCCAATTGTAAGAGTAGCGCATATTTAATGAAATATGCAGAAAAATATAGTTTTCAGCTGAAGAGGTGTAATCTCAGCAGTAATCATCTAAGGTCAATCCAGCTCTTCCATCCATAGTGTCTTTTGTGTGATTGATAGGGCAATGTGATCACGGACGGAGAAGTGCAGATTTTACCTATAACAGATGCCCCCTAATGTGTGAGGTCATAGAGAAACGATGGACGAAATGCATTATAATTCCAAGTCAGAGGAGGAGCAAAAAACCACAGGACGAAGTCACAAAAGTACCTAACAACAACGATCAAGGAGAACAAGCAATTACAATCTTGACATCATATAGATGTCCGGTATGATACAACATGATCTCCAATACATAAATGGGAGATGTATATATAGCATGGCCACTGAAATACAAACGTGGATCCATGTCAATAATGAGAGATCATAGCCATAACAACAAGCTGGATCTATGTCTCTTGAAGAACTAAAAAATGAGTGTGGTTCAGTCTTGCGCAACTTGGGTAATAACATGAATGATGATGCTATCAGAGTCCCAAGGTATTCATCCAAAATATCCCAAGGTACGAACCCTATCCATGTGAATAAATGAGCTGGAGTCGAACATGGGGGGTACCGTTTGATTACCGGTCATTTATGTATACCGTTAACAAACGTGAGGACTTCCATCAATAATGTTAATGGGGCCCAATGTACCTAGTACATTGTAGCAAGTGTGAATAAATGGTCCTGAAGTCGAACACTTGAAGAATCTATCAAATAGGAGACATTAATGTATTCCCACTATTCAATAGGGAGGGAAACTGCCACTGATGACTGCAATCCCCAAGGTACTATCCGAAACTCTAAACTTCATTCCCAGAGTACAATGAGTTGAAGTCGATGGGAAGAAGTCCGTTGGAAGGGAGGCCTTAAGGAATCCTCCATCATCCAACACGAGGAGCACTCATAAGATTGAGCTGATTTGGAGTAGGACAAATACAAGATGAAACATATTGACACCATGATGGTTGAAACATGAGGTCAAGGTTACTGTAGAATGGCTAACACAAGCTGTATCCTTGAACAGTGAGCATGACACAAGAATGACTTCGGAAACTTTTAACATGAGGGGAAAGTGATATAAACCTGCAATGTAGGAGACATTAGCAGATTATCCATATGATTGGAAGAATAACCAATCGGAGGAGTAAAAACTCTGAGATCAGGTTCACCCTAAGGTCAAAAATTGAAACCCAACTAAATGATGGACTCAAAACAGGTGTTGTGTTCAAGAACATGACTGACTAGCTGCCTTTGAAACTGAAAAAGATGTATCATACCCTTCTCTTCCCTTATTCTTTTTATCAAATAATATCCTTCTTGTTGTTTTAATGAGTCCAAGAAAGAAAACTCAATAGTCTTTCTTCATTTTTTACAGAGTTTGAAGAAAAGATAGACGAATACTCTATAACAATGATCCATGGATTTTAATATAGAGCCTGGATCGGTTTATGCTCGCAGGAGTTTTATTTTTTTGGGAGTCTGAAAAAACTTAAACAATAACTCTATACACCTACTCGTATATTTTAGTATCGAGCCCGAGTTGGTATGTGCTCGTTGGTGTTTTCTTGTTTAAAAACTCTGAAAAACTTAAACAATCCTCTATATACCTTCTCGTGGATTTCACATCGAGCACGAGTAGGTGAATGCTCGTTGGTGTTTTCATTTTTCGAGAGTCTCAAAACCCTAAAGAAGACTCCAAAAGGTCCTTTTTTGTTCAATTAGTCTCCTCACCCGAAAAAGTGTAAAACAATGAGAGAAGAACTCTTCTAGCCACGTATGACTAGAGTATTCTGTTTTCGTAAATAATCCGCAAAAGTCCAGAAAAAGGGGTAAACTTATAATTAAGCGGATGCCGCTTCAAATCCTTTAATGAGTCTGAAAAGACAACTATACTCGACGATCTTGTTTGTTTTGAAAAAGTCTAATAAGGGCTTAAAAAGACTTAATCAGGTTCAGGGACATAAGTTATCATGACCTACTAGATGATAGAATTCTAGACAACCAAGTTAGTGATGTAGCGCTTAATCAAAAGAAAATTCCACGATGACATAAGATACTCAATAGTATGGTACCTAATCTAATATATCAATGAAGAAAACAAACCTTTGACGGATTGATTTTAAAATATAGTGAAATTCTGCAATGTATACTTTACCTAATCCACCAAAACTCAAAAGACATTAGTGAATTAAATAAGACATTTTAAAAACATTCGAAACTATACCACATTCATGAAAGTGGGTAAAACTTTAAAAGAACATTTTTATAAATAGTTTCAAATAAATAAATAAATTCACCATTTCAAGTTTTTAGGGCAAAGTGTGGAGATCAAACCTCAACTTCCTTTGCTTGTTGCGATCAAACCGGGCTATCAAACCATCTTCCGCTTCTTCCGAGTAAGTAATATCACCCTTCTCATTCATTTGTATGTAAATTTATAGTTTTTTAGTGGTCAAATTAATTTTTTATTGAAGTTTTAGTTTTGTTTTTGTGGGTGCGCGGGTCTCTTTGAAAAAGACTAGCGCACTCGACAAAAGTGCGCTAGTTTGTTTGTAAAGCAACTGCGTCTAGGACGCTATTGTCCATCTATGACAATAGCACACACCGCAAGAAGTAGGGAAAAAAATAATGTTTGACCAACGCAATGCTTGATTTCTTGCAGGATGGTTCTTGTGTGGCATGAAAGAGAGCATGAGGAAATGGATCGGCAAGCTATGGGAGATCCATTAACTCTTCATGCACTAAGAATATGCGGGCTATTAAAATTATATCGAACCATCAATATGCAAACGCAAACCCAATTGCTCGAAAGGATAGTATGATATTGGGATGCAAATGCTGGAGTGTTCAATCTCCAAGGAGAGATTCTCAAACTTACTGTTGATGACATCTACTTTATCACTGGTCTCTCTTGAAGAGGAGAGGTGGTGAATCTCAAAGGTACCTCTCGAAGTGCAGGTGCCCTCTCTGTGCAAGATTATATCAACACCTATTGCCTGCCGGGTACTGCAAAGACCGGTAGTCAAGTTTCCATAGCAAGCGTTGCGAGCTTTCCACTGAAAGTTATCCTGAGTACTCTGAACCGGATGGGAGGAAGCGCAACACAACACCTTGCTTCACAGAACTATATGCATGTGGGAAAATAATGCTTGCATGGGGTTGTTTATGACTGGTGTTCGAGCTTACTGGTGAACATGAAACTTCAGCTTATCAGGTGCAAAAACGGTGTGATGAAGAACTTTGGTTACGTAAGTATCCTATGTACCTTCTTCTTTGAGAGGGTACCTGCATTGAGTCCGGGGATGGCCTTGCCCCCACTCAATCCTCGTGAGCCCCTTATTACTCGTTGGAGAGATATCTTCAAGCGCCAAGGTGGCGGTGAGAGCAATATCTCTTATAGTGATGAGGATTATTGGGCAATATCTCTTAGAGAAATTCCCATATGCGGGTATGGACTTCCGTCATGACCCTGAGCTGGATCTTCCTGGGGAGAGATGGGTAAGTTATGCTTTTGAAAAATTATTTAATTTTTTCATTTTATATATGTAATTTTTTTATGACTTTGAGCTACTGAATAAATTGTCTTCTGCAGATGTTGGGCCTGTGCGTCCTGATGGACACCCTCGTACCTTTGTGCGACCAGTCATTGTAGGGGCATCTGATGCCATGTTGGTGAACATATAGGCAAATATGAGTTGATTGACTCATGAAATCCCTACATACAATATCGAGCGGATGCAGCTCACCATGCAGGAGGATGTTGTGGGTGTACCCCCAGCATGGATTCGGCTACTTAGAAAAGTAGCGAGACTAGTCATCTGCTACAGAGAGGCTGTGGAAGAGATGGCAGAGGCCCCTACTTCTCCATAGAGGAGGACATATATCTGTATATGTTTTTAGTCCGTTGAGCCCTTTTTGTATATTGATATGACACTGTGACAGACTTATGACTCAAACTCATATATTTTTTGATACGGCTTATATACAGTATTGACTTTATTTACATGTGTGTTTTTATCTCTATGTGTGAATTGTTTATTATGGATGTGTACGATGTAGATGCCAATCTAAAACATAATTTTCATATGAATCAGCTAGAGCATTTAAATTCCTTGGAATGTGTTGATATGTAATGTAATCAAATTGTCTTTCAAGTAACTTAACTCGCAAGAACTGACGTAGCAAAACAGGATCTCTAACTTGATATTCACCTATTAACTGAAACACAACCAGTTGTGAGTCGAGTCTTACCTCCATATGTGAAATGCCATTATGAAGAGAATCTCAGAGTAACTCTATGACCGCGCTGTATTCAGCTACATTATTCGTTGTGGGACCCAAAAAATCCCCTCCCGAAGAGACCAGTTGTCCAGACGGTGAATATATAACCCAAGCCGCTGCAACCAACTGACGGGTGTGGCGACTAGCACCATCAGCAAATCCTATGAAGTGTTCAGTCGACATCTGAAACACAAAACAATAGACACATAAGACGTAACGATAACTACAAGCAAAGCTAACTCTACAAAAATGTACAGCTATAATACATGAAAAAGCATCGAGGCCTAATCGTAATACTTTTTCAAGTAGAGCCCATTTCTAGGCTCCGACAACTTATTACCCTCGTAATCCATTAACTCGTAAGCACCCTTCTTCAAAACCTTAGAGACTATGTAAGGACCAAGCCACATTGACTTGAACTTGCCAGCTCCTAAGGGTTCCTTGTCTTGGTCGTAAAGCAAAACAAGGTCTCCTTCGAGAAAAACCCTAGGTTTGGCAGACTTATCATATTGACCTTTAACCAAATTCTTATGTGGTTCGTTTGCTGTGAGCGCATCACGACGCTGCTCATCAAGATGTTCTAGGTGCAACAAACGTTCTTCTAAAACTAAAGTGTCGGGGAGTAATTGGACAACCAACTTCAACGAAGGAATTTCGCATTCGACCGGAACAACTGCCTCTATCCCATGAACAAGTTGAAAGGGAGAGAACCCAGTAGCAGTCTTAACATTATATCGGTATGCCCAAAGAGCTGGATACAACATGATGTGCTAGTTGGATCGAGTGGCATTAACGGTCCTTTGCAAAATGGTTTTCAAAGTTTTGTTGACCGCTTCGACCTGACCATTCGCTTGTGGATAAAATGAAGACGAATGTTCCTGCCGAAAACCTAGCATGGTGTATACGTCGGTCATCATGTAGTTCTGAAAGTGCGAACCGTGGTTTGTAATGATCTCTTTGGGTACACCAAACCTAGCAATGATCTGGTTAAACACGAAGTAAGCAACCGTTTCCCCATCTACTTCGACAGTAGGCATTGCCTCATCCCACTTGGTGAAGTAGTCAACAGCAACAATGATGTGATGATGACCTCCAGCAGAAGCTAGATTACAATTCATGAAATCAATCCCCCACTTAGTGAAGGGGCCTGCTGTAATCACAGGATGGAGAGGAGATGGGTGTGATCTCATCTTTTTGGTGAAAAACTGGCATGGCTGACAACGTTTCATAGCTTCCACACAATCTTTGAAGATCATGGACCAAAAATAGACAGCACGCCATATCTTCTGGGTTGTTACCAACCTGGAAAGATGAACCCCCATAGGCTTCACTGCAAGCGTCATTCAATACTGTTTCGTCTTCCTCTAAGGTCAAACAACGGCGTAAAATGGAATCTATCCCACGTCTGTAAAGAGTATCATAAATGATGAGATAGTTCTTTGCATGGCTCTTTAGTTTCCGTCGTTCATCCCTAGAGGAAGTAGGAGGACACCTCAAAGTCTGAAGATATACTAAAATATCCCCATACCATGGGTCAGAAAACACAATAAGGAAGATGTATTCATCCGGGAATGATGGTTCTTCTTCATCGTGAACTATGTCACTAGGAAATTCAGAGATTAGTTCAGCAAAAACTAGTGACTTATTTGACTTAGCTGATTGAAAAACTAGGTCAAATTCCTGCAATATTATAATCCATTTATTGAATTTCCCATCGATGATACGTCGAGTGAGAACATATTGAAATGGGTTGACCTTAGCAATCAATGTGTTAGTTCGCAATAAGATGTAGTGACGTAGCCTCTGAACAATATGGACAGTAGCTAATGCCAACTTCTCCACATAAGAATACTTAATCTCAGGAGCTATTAAGGCACGTGACAAATAGTAAATGACATGCTCTTGGAGCTTGTCATCCTCTTGAACAAGTACCATGCCGATCGTGTATACAGATGCAGCCAAATATAACAGGAAATACTTGGTATAATCTAGCGGGCTCAACAAGGGGGTTGATAATAATGCCTTTTTCAAAGCCTCAAATGAAGTTTGAGCAACCTCATCCCAAAGAAAATAGGTATCTTGTTTGAGCAGTCTCATGAAAACTTTTGTGATTTTGGCATAGTTAATGATAAAACGTCGTAAGAAGTTGGACATACCCTACAGTTGTCTTAGGGTTCGAGGAGGAGGCAGATTTACAATAGCCTCAAATTTAAGTGGATCGACCATGATACCACAACTGGATACAATAAAACCCATTAAACGTCTAAACTCGACGCAGAACACACATTTATTAGGATTCAATCGAATCTTGTAATATCTGCATCGTTTAAACACAAATCTCAAGTGATCAGGATGATCCCGTCTCTTGCGAGATCGCGCTGGGAGATCATCAAGATAAGGTTCAACTACGTGTTTGATCTCATGAAAAGCGAAGTTCATTGCACGTTGAAATGTAGCTCCATCATTTTTCAGGCCAAATGGCATCTTTCGATAAGGAAAGGTCCCCAAGCACAAATGAAATTTGTCTTGTGTTGCTCTTCAGGTTTTATCTGAATCTGGTTATACCCTGAAAAACCATCCATGAAAGAAAACATTTCATGGCCCGCACACGCATCGATGATCTAATCTATAAACGGTGTGGGGTAATTATCTTTAGGACATGATTTATTTAAATCCCGGAAGTTTGTGCAGACCGAATGGTTCCTTGCTTCTTATCTACCGGAACAGGATTTGAGACCCATTCCGTCATAGCAATTGGATAGATGAATCCGGCTTTGAGCAACTTCTCAACTTCCGCCTTAATGGCTGCTGCTTTTCTAGTATTGACTGGATGGAGCTTCTGTCTCACAGGATTATCATTTGGGTAAGTTGTGATGACATGCTCTACAATGGCAGGGTCGATGCCTAGCATCTCCTCATAAGACCAGGCAAAAACGTCGCGGAATTCCTGAAACAGATTGGCATACAAAGTGATCTCCTCAGGAGAACAATCTGCCCCAATGAAAAGGTTTTCCACAACTCCAGTTTTGATGGAAATGTTGATCAGAATAGTTCTCGATATGTTTTCCATATTCCCTTCGGCATTAACTACTTTTGAAGTAGAAGGGATAGCGGACAAATCAACATTACCACCAAGTCTCATTGAAAACTCTCCTCTCTCTATCTTGTCCAGATCGGGAAGAGAATAAGACCTATGGTGCATGTGTTCCAAAGGATGATCCAGGCCTATCATTGCTTCCAAAATGGCCTCATCAAAGGGAAAAACAGTATCTAGACAGTCAAAAGAGTGGATGGAGTCCACTGACCATGCTAGTGCATATTCCATATCTGACTTGACGGAGACCAACGGAGTCATGATATGTTCTATTGCAGCATGTTGTGAATCTAAGTAAGCCACTTCTGCAACAGATAGGGGCACTACTAGTTCTGATTCAGTGGGGAGAATCCATGGATCCGTCGTTGGACAGACTGTGAAAATCTCGGTTGATGAACACTCTTCATAACCAATAAAATGAATAGGAACAAGTAGGTCAAAAGTGCCCATTAATGACCCATCAATCCCTACTCCTAAACTCTCACTAGCTAGGTGAGACTGATCAACCAACGGAATTGTTGAATCCGACGAAGCCTGGTTGTTCTTCCGAGAAAATGAAAGTTGATCAACTGTGATGATCTTGCCTTCGTGAGGGAACATTATAACTCGGAAAATGGATGATGGAACTGCTTGCATTGCATATTTTCAGCTCCTACCTAATAGCAAATTGTAGTCAAGTGGAGCATCCAGTACTTCAACCTCTACAGATACTAGCTTACCAGCAAATTCAACGTCGAATGATGGTAAGATTCTGTGTGGGTGGAATGATCTTCCATCAAAGGCGGTAAGCAAGGTGTTCAAGGGGGCTAATTCGGGTGAGAGCAAAGCCTTCCAGAAATAAATGGACATTACGCATGTAGACACGCCCTCATCTACAACAACTCGCCTAATGGTCTTGGGACCATGGACTACTTCTATTTGGAGAGCGACGTGGTACGGAAACCGGGGTTTGATAATCGTCATATCAAAATGAGCAAGCATATTGGATGAGTCAACGCTCCCGATCGCTGCAAGAAGTGCACTGCATTGTAATGGACAACTCTGCAATACTTCTAAAGTGGACATAGAACCGGGAGTTTGGGATAAATCCTCCACAACATTGTAGTTAGGAGCAGCCCCCGCGTTAGGATTGTGCACAACCCGTTTGAAGACACCTTTTGGAATCTTTGGCAACAAATCTACTGGTCTCTCGATGTGGAGAGGGGTAGATGATTCGGGAACATCCTTATCTCTTTGCTGTGAGTTCGGATTATATTTTATGGCTTGAGTTTGTAAAAGCATGTCCTAATTAACCATGTTAATAAACGATTGATCAGTTGATAAGGCATGAGGGGTTCCCCGAGCACTAGAGTTTCCAGAAGCTGAACCTTGTCCGTGAAGGAATGGGTCCTTTAGGACAACTAGTTTCTTATCACGGAGTAGCTTCGAGGATTCTTCCATCGGAGGGCATTTATGGGTGAGGTGGTCCTCCTTGCACAACTTGCAAGGGAACTTCACTTTCTTTTTATCCTTTTTTCCCTCCTCGGCATTTTCTGTGTTTTTGGGCTTTTGGTGGTTCCCCTCCCCTTTCTTGCCCTTCCTTTTGTTGTTGTTGGGCTTCCTAGGGCCCTTTTGATTTGTCTGCACTTGTTGTACATATTCTGTTTGCGAAGGGGAGGTTGCAATTGAAGCTGCTTCTGTAGCAGACTGTTTGACAGACAAGGCATGATACTGCTTAGTTAAAGCTTCAAACACTGCAGAATCTACTAAACCCACGATGCCATCAGCGTGTGGTCTAGGCTTGGGTTTAGCTAGATCTATATTAGATCTCGGTGTGTCTGGAATGATCTCGTACATGATCCCATATTGAGCATAAACAAGATCAAGTTGCTGGGTCCTGAGAATGGCCTCTTCCTCAGAAGACACTCCAGAAGTTGCTACTTCCTTAGAAATATAAGGAAGCAGTGATTTCAAATACCACTCTAATAGAAATTCTGGAGGAATGTCAACTTTAATGAGACTCTTTCTCCTTCGCCACTCCTGAATGTGGTCAAATAAATGAGTAGCTTTGTTCGGTCGAAAATTTGACAGAAGGTCTGTACCAGCATCATACCGGACAGGGAGTTGAAAGTGATTCAGAAAAACTGTAGCCAGATCCCAAAAGTTATCATAAGCAGCTGCAGAAAGTTCAATATACCATTTAGTTGTAGCACCAGTCAAGGTTATTTGAAAGAGCCTTAATCTGATGGAATCATCGTTCAATGAATTAGAAGAGCACCAGAGATGAAACGTAGTGACATGGTCACCAGGATCTTCCCCAGTCTTGCCTTCAAACTTTGGAATTTCTAAAGGAAACTTGGTTGGTACAGGTGGCCATGCGGGGTGATGCCACACCAGATCATTTATTAGTTTTGAAAGGTCTGGCAAATTCAAAGTTGCAAAAAAAGGTAAACGAGATCTTGTCGATGACATTTGGTTAGCAGGATTTCGGTAGGGGGAACCACCTAAAGCCTGACTCATGTACTGCTGGTTGGGGTTTCCCCCAACCACCGATTGTGAGGTAAAAGAATTCCTAAAATTGCTCCAACCAAAAGAGAGAGGGTTGCTTCCTTGAGTGTTTTTCCATTGTGGCTGGGTGTTAGCCCCTCCGTAATGTGGGTTAAACATGTTACCGCCCCCTCCACCAAACAGTGAAAAGGGGATACTCCCTACAGGTATATGGGATGTCTGTACATTAGATGGATGTACATTGGGATCTGTGTAGGGGTTAAACCTAGTCATGGATGTAACAGACGACATAGGCATCGAGCCTACTACAGTTGTGGATGGAGTGGGCATCGATCCTATAAAGGGCATGGAGGGAGCTATGTTCCCTCCGAACCAAGGAAAACCTTGATCGAAAGGAGCAGTTTGTGGAATACCCTGGGATTTTTGCATGAAAGGAGATGAAGTAAACGGTACTGAAGATATCCATGTGACATGGATATTAGAATTTCCAGCAGTAGCACCAAAAGGGGTAGCTGTTGTCGAAGGTTGAGAACTAGACATACCTATGGAACTAGTGTTGAAACTGACAAAAGGACTCGAAGCAGATGTAGCCTTAGCTGTGGTAGGAGTTTGGGGAACTCCAGTTTCATCTCTGGAACTAACCATGGAATAACCAGGGGTAAACCTGTACGCACTATACTCGGGTTGGCCTAGAGAGTCTACAGTTATAAATAATGGATCATTTGGTCCAGTCAGGGGAGGGTTGAAAGGAGTGCTAGATTCTTGAGAATTTAAGTCCTCAACCTCAACAGTATCAAAGACCTATTGATCCTGAATTCTAATTTGTGGTTTTCCAAGTGGTTCAATTTCGCCTGTAAGTTCGTACGAACCACGGGAATCAGTCCTCCAGCGTCATGGTGGCAGTGGAGGCTCCACAGTGAGTGGTGGAAGGTTTTGCAACCTTCGTGACCTACGGAGAGGTTGATCCTCCACAGCTATATCAAAATTAGACTAAGTATGAAAACATAGTGGCTACTAATCGACTTGGGAGCAAACAACATACCACTAAAAAATGTCCTAAAGTGGTCAAAACCAGGAAAACAAAGCTAATACTCTCAGAAGTTAGTATGGGATGATGAGGGCCCAGAACAAACCAATAGAGTATAGAAGGTCAGTTACACAACGCCCAATGGAGGTCCTCTGGGTGCAAGCATTTGAATCACCAAACCGCCCTCCCGAGATTACTACAAAGGGTTACCTTTTGCGTCTGTCCTAGGTGCAGTGGAAATAGCCTTCCAATATACCTGTGAGGAGCCCTAAGGTTAAGATACTAAGGATACCACAAATACAAAAATACCTAGGGGAACAGTCGTCAGTCTAGCCAAGACGCATGGGTAGGGTAGCAAATCCTGAAATCCAAAAGCACTTAAAGTACTAGTGGACCCTTGTACGTGAATTAGCTCCGGTTTATGCTCGAAAGGAAAGCGAGGGAGTATCCTCAGCAGTTCCAGTCTCACACAACCTCGTGCTTAACTCTAGTTTGAGTGGAGCGTTCCCAGGATACTTTGATATAATTGGGTTTGCCTAAAAGTTTGTCTTACTACAATTATTGAGCGAGGAAAGCGATTTCGAGAAGTTTAAAGTGATCTACACCGAAATCCTAGCCTAAGCTAGTTGATGTAGTGTCAAACCTAAAAAGAAAAAGTTTCTAATTGATTTTATTAAATGTTCTTTTTAGAGGCTACTTCTTACTCAAAAAGGGTAGTGATGTGTGTGGTATGGTTATGACAGAAAGTAAAGTGTGTACAAATGATGCATAAAACTTCACAAAGACTCTTTTCTCGTTTGTGTCTTTCAAAACAAAAGATAGGCAATCCTAAGCATAAACATTTTTCTTTTTCAATTTTCAAAGTAAATAGCAAAACAATCTATCTTACTTCGAAAAATAATGGCAAATCTTACAACTAGGTTACCAATTTTCAATTTTGATTTTTTCTTCTATTCATAAAAGAAAATGAATCTGAAAAAGGAACAAGCAAGATCTATCAAGAGTGTGGATAAAGATGAAAGTCCTAAAGGCTTATAGCAATCAAATCCAAATACTGACAAAGACTTGACCTACAGAGTTGTTTCTGTGAAAAAACTCTAGATTTGGAACAAAGATGCAAAAGAAAAGGAAAAGCTTATGCATGCAACGGAAAAACAAACCTAGAGGCTGCTCCTAAGCATCAAAAACCAAAGAAAAGCATCCGCCAAATAGATAGGGTAGGAAATCAAACCAAGGCAACTCTACCGCCACACAAACTCAAAAGGAAAAGCTATCAAGAAGACTTCAAGCAAACACAGACTAACCTGAACAGAAGTTCAGAAGGTATCCAGACAATCAAGTATTCCAAAAACACCCAAAAGACTCTAACTGAGGTCAAACCCTAAAAAATAAGGCAAAACTCAACAAAAATGTGCCGGTACTGTATCAGACAACAGGCGCTCAGTGCGCAGGTCTGCAGACATACAACTCACGTCTAGGGAAAAAAATGCGCTACTGTAACTAGCAGGGAGTCGCGCACAGGTTTCAAAAGACCTAAAAAAGAAGAAAAGACACCTAAAAACAAGACTAAAGTAAGTGAAGCAATCAAATGGGACTTTCAAGAGGTTAAGACAAGACTCAAAAAGACAAGGGAATGTCTTAAAGACAGTCAGAAAAGCAAAGCAAGTACCAATAGTAGACCCAACCAACCAAAGACTAAACCCTACTGTCAAAGGCTCAATCTACAGGAAAGTACGCTGCTGTCTAGCCTAACAGCCGGTGCATGCAACTAAAAGTGCGCGGGTAGTATTGAGATAAACTCGTGCTCCTATCAAAAGATGCGCCTCTATATGCACATAAGACACGCGCACAGGGACTAAAAGGCAATAAAGATATTTGCACACTAAGACCAAAAATGAATCAAGGCGAAGTAAAACAACAAGGCAACCTACACAAACCTCACAGAAATCCAGAAGACTGTAAAAACTAAAAGAAAACCTAAATACGGTCCCAGAGCAGAAACGAACAGGTGCTCCCTAGTGGAGTCATCAGTTCTGTTGTGAAGGATTATACCCTATAGTAGGGGAAAGGATGCTATCAATGTACATGGGGTGACAAATAGATACATTATATCTTGCATTAATTACTGTAAACAAAATGAGATTAGGGTTCGAAAATCAGTACCTTGTTTATGGCGGCTGGTCCTAGCTTTCGCCCAATCTCCGTAGCAATGTACCTTCAAAATACACAGACCTTCCTCAGGGTATCCTGACTACAAATATATAATGATATTGAAGACAATATGACATTAATTATAATCATAAATTCAATAGAAACAACATTCCATTGGGACAGGAAGGGTATCTCGATCATTATTGTCAATGAAATGCAACCAAATACAGTTTATACCTGATCTGTTCCAAGCACTTCTGCAACCAAGTTCTGGGCTCCTACTTCTCACAATGACTTAGAAATTCCTTCAGCGTAACAATAAATTCTTCTTCTCTTGGCCCCTTCCTCATGGCTCCGCCTTGTATTTATGGCCAAGGAAGGAAGTTAGATTCATGAGGTAGTTGAATTGGGAGGTTGGGGGACTTACAATACCAACCTCAACTAATCCTAATTCGTAATCTTAATATATTTTTCCATTTCATCTTAATATGAGCGCAGTTATCATACTAGACAACTTGCACATAGGGCGCAGCTAGTGTGCTCAAAGACTAGCGCATACCACTTTTGAGATAAGTGCATGGGTCTTCTTTAGTAGAACCAGTGCATAGTGCGCTAGATGCCAATTGTAAGAGTAGTGCATCTTTAATGAAATATGCAGAAAAATAGAGTTTTCAGCTGAAGAGGTGTAATCTCAACAGTAAATCATCTAAGGTCAATCCAACTCTTCCATCCATAGTGTCCTTTTGTGTGATCGACAGCGCAATGTGATCACAGACGGAGAAGTGCAGATTTGACCTATAACACTGAGAGCTACAAAATTATGCTTCCTACTGAACCATGAAATCATTGTCGATCCCAAGTTGAAGCAACACCCTGGAGTGATATTCTGATCTGATGCACTCCCTGCCCAATCCGATTCTAAATATCCTTGCATCCTCAATCCATCACCTGTAATATACCTCAATCCATACTCCACTATGCCCCTCAAATACCTAAGAACATGCTTAGCTTCTACCTAATGCATCTTCCTTAGCTCTACCATGAACTGACTCAAGGTGTTCACACCAAGAACTATATTTGTCCCGGCATTGACCAAATACAACAAGGACCCTATTAGTTGTTTGTATAAGATGGGATCCACCCACTCTGAATTTGAAGTGAAAACCTTATTTAGGTTGGTAACCGTAGGTGTAGCCATCAATCTATAATCCTCCATCATGAATCTCTTTAGGATCTCCAATGTGTACTCCACTTGATAAAGAAATATCTCACCCAATCTATGCGATACCTCTAACCCCAAGAAATAATGCATCAAGACAATATCCTTCATCTCAAACTCTATAGAAAAATATATCTTGCACCCTACTATAAGCCCCTCTGCACTTGTTAGAAACAAAACATCTACATACAACACCAAGATGAGTATATCAAACCCAACAAGTATGAAGTACAAGTTAGGATCCACCTCACTCTTGATGAAGGCCATGCTCTGCAAGTATTTTTCAATCCTGCAATACCACACCCTAGATTCCTATTTAAGTACATACAAAGATTTCTTAAGTTAGCACACATGAGACTCCCTCCCATGTAGCTCGAATCCTTTAGGTTGCTCTATATATAATTCCTTCTTAATGATCTCGTTGAGGAAGGCTATCTTCATGTCCAATATCTGGTGAATTCTCCACCTCATGACTGAGGCGATGGATATAACAACTCAAATAGAAGCATATATGGTGACATGAGTAGATGTCTCCTCATAGTCCACTCCCTCTCTCTAAAATAACCCTCTCACCACAAACCTTTCCTTGAACTTCTTGATGTTTCCATCTGCAACATGCTTGATCTTAAAGAGCCACTTGGAAGTCACCACAAACTTTCCCTTTGATTTAGGCACAATGTCCCAGAAATCATTCTTCATGATGGTGGTGTACTCCTCAAAACCTGCTAGTTGGATACCTACTCAAAACTAGAAGTCTCAGAATCTATGACGCTACTCATCAATTCCATATAGTTCAAGAACATTCCTGGAGGCTTTCTCTTCCTGAATGTGCTCTTGGGAGCCTCAAAATGCTCTCGAGCATCCTTCAAAGTATGCTCAAACCATATGGTATCCTGAAAAAACTGAAAGGAACTAACTCATCCTACTCTTATGAAGGCTGATTCCCTTAATTGGAAGTTTGATAACTCTATTCTCCCTTCAGAACCACCTGCTCCTCATCCTTTAGCATTGGTGATATGTCAAGCGAATTACTAAATGTCGAGTTCTCATCGAACTTAACGTCTTGGCTCACCACTATCTTTCACTTCGCTTGAATGTAGATCCTGTAAGCCTTTGAGGTCTCGTTGCACCATACAAATATGCCCTTCTCTAATGAAGGCCCAAGATTCATCCCATTCTCCACGGGAACATGGATGTAAACTAGAAAACCAAAGATCTTAAGATGCCTGATCTCTAGCTTCACTCCTATGATTCCTCCTCGGGAGTCTCGTCCCCCAATATCTTGTGAGGACTTTGGTTTTACAGATATACTATTGTGTTACATGCCTCTTCCCAAAGAAACATAGGTAGACCCTGGTTATGAATCATAGCCTTCACAAAGTTGATAATGGACCAATTATTTCTATCTGTAACGCCATTCTACTGTGGGTTGTACAAGACTTAATTATCCTTATTGATCCCTACCTACTTGCATAAATCTTTGAAGTCATGTTAGATTTTGTACTCTCTCCCATTATCTGACCTCGAGACCTTGGTCTTATCCCCTATTTGGTTCTCCATTTGGACATTGAACCCTTGGAAATGACTGAAGACCTCATCCTTGGTCTTTATAAAGAAGATCCAGGTTTTCTTGGAAAAGTCATTAATGAATGTAATATAATATGAAACTCCCTGCAATGATATTACTAACATCATCCCACATACATTTGAATGAATAAGATCCAAAAACCCTTTGTACCTACTCTTGCTTCTTGGAAAAGCAACCTTGAAATTCTTTCCAAGTGCACACCCTCTGCATATGCCATGTTGCTCAATACTAAATTCAGAAGACTGGTGATGATCTCCCTTAGAATTGGTAATGCCATGTACTGTAGGTTTCTCATCCTCATGTTCAATATCTCACACAAGTTGTCACAATCATGTACGAAGGCTTGGACATGCTTCCCCTTCAATTTATATAAGTTTTCCTTTCTAACCCCAATCCTTATTGTTGTGTCAGGGCTAGCTCCCTCTTGATTGATGAGTACTTTCCCTTTCTGAAAGATTAAAAAAAAAACCTTTTTCTCCATAACTAATACATAGAGCAAGTTCTTCTTCGATGTTGGTACATATAACACATCCTAGGAATCAAAGAAACCTCCTGACTCAAGCTAGAATTAAATTGTTCCTTCTTCCCTAATGGCATACTTGGAATCATCACCAAGTTCGACATGGATCCCTGAGTCCCTCTCCATCATGCTGCTAAATTTCCCACATGCTTCCATCATATGATGAGATGCACCATTGCCCATGTACCATGATCTTCTAGCGGCTCTCCTAGTCGAGAGAGAGAAAACTAGTGAGAGTTCACTCTCGAACTTCACAACAAACTCACTCAATTGAGTTTCTATAGATGATGCTACCTATTGCGTTTTCCCTTTTCCTTTCTTCTTCTTTGGACACTGAGATGCATAGTTCCCATTCTTGTGGCAAATGAAGCACTTGATTTTCCTCAAGTCCTTCTTCTTCTGTGGCTCTAAGGTTTCCTCTTGTTGTCATGCTTCTTGCTAGAACCTTTTCCTTTTCCCTTTTTTGTCTTACTGAAAAGGGCCAAGTTCTCATCAGTAACTCCTTACTTGTTGGCTCTGGATTCCTCTCGTGTCTCTTCCTGGATGCAATCATTTCAAAGTCTCTCTTAATTGGGAAGTTTCTCCTAAGTGCAGATTCCTTTTACAAATGGATTCCAAGACTTGGTGAAACCTTTCCATGCCACATTAACAAGTTTTGCATCAACCAATTTCTCCCCAATGGTTGTGATTCAATTTGTATCTAGGTGATCCTCATGAGATAGTTGGTAACATTGTTAGATATTGACATTCAAACACTCTTAGTTTATTCCACAAGATCATGTTCCTGTTCATGTTTTCACTCTGGAACAAATCCACTAAATCCTTGTACATTTATTCTACTGACGTTTTCTCTTCTACATGAGGAATCAAGTGATCCTTCACAACATATAGAATCATTCTTTGGGATTTGATGTCCTTCTTCTCATGAGATGCTAACTAATATGGATATGTTGGTGTAGGAACATCCTTTTCCATGATCTCCCAAAGGCCATGTTCCTTCAAAAGCAAAATAACCCTTTCTTTCCAATACAAGAAGTTAGATTCCCCATCTAACATGTCTTCAAATTTGAGATTGGTTGCTGCCATTTCTAGATCTGATAAAAAATAACTGCCATGTGCTTATTCCCTCAAGCACCCACCAATATCTACTATTGTAATCCTCATATCTACATTAGATCTATCTGTTGGTCACTTAGGTATGATAGATTTGATGATGTAGACTTAAGATCTTCCTCCCTCTCAAAGTGAAAGCTATGATACCATGTTAATTTTTCTAACCCCAACTTTAGATAAGTATTTCATAGTGAGTTTTCTTACTAAAAATTTTAATTACAACCCACTGAATAATTTATACTTGTTGGAATTTATTAACAAAATTTAAATAGCGAAAACAAAATGGAAACAAATCTTAATAACACATACACATAAATGTATGCCCTTCAAATATGCTTTTCATTAAATAATATCCAAACATACAAGGGCTCCCTTACTAGGAAAATGGCCCAATGAGAAAAATACAACTACAAAAAACCTGGAAAATATACCTTGCTGAGAAAACCCTCTCCATGCAAGCTACCCAAGAAACCCCTCTGCACATGCTGCTATCCCCGTTGTCATGTACTGCATGTATGATTGTGTTGTACAACCTTGCATATCCGATTGTATGGACTGTACAACTTGTACATCCCACAGATCCTATTGTAGTTGTTTGTATGGTCACAACTTGTTGTACTGATGTACAACTAGTTGTATGGATTGTTGCTATACACCTAAGTTGTATGTCCCTCTCTACAGTTTGTTGAGCCTATGCCTATAGGTACAACCCACCCGCAAAAGATTCTTGATTGTTGTCTTCTTATCTCTACCAAATCTGAAAAATGGAAGTCCTTCTTCACTCTTCTCAAACTAAGTTTCTCACACAATGCTTATGTATTATGTGTCTTCTCCTCTAACCTTGGTTTCCTTTTATTATCTTCAGATGAACCAAAACTCTAACCTCCTAAGTGATCAATGGTTGAGATTATATCTCTCCCTCACTTGATATTGATGGCTAAGATTCACTTAATTAACTTAAGTCACTAATGCCAAAAACTTAGGCACTTTATTAAATTAATCT
This sequence comes from Larix kaempferi, assembly GCA_027924585.1. Classification (NCBI taxonomy): domain Eukaryota; kingdom Viridiplantae; phylum Streptophyta; class Pinopsida; order Pinales; family Pinaceae; genus Larix; species Larix kaempferi. The sequence goes on from BSBM01000029.1 coordinate 7,251,927, forward strand.
CAATTAATTCTAAAAAGACATTCACTTTAATAATTAACTTAATAAAGTATATCCATGAGATGTAGAACAGTTGGTGGCGGGGCATGGTTAAGACGCCCCCTAAGCGGAAAGGTCGCCAGTTCTAATCCCGCGGATACCAAAAAATCCAACCATGTTAAGGGTTGGTGCAGTCCAGGCGTGGTGCGATCCCTGGGTGATTTTGACGGCTTAGATGCCCCTGGTTCGTGGTAACTTAGCCAAAGGCAAACTTGCTAGTCAAGGAGGTTCCACCACTTTTCCAACAAAAAAATAATAATTAACTTAATAAAGTGAATTTCCAAAGTTATGAGAGGTATTAATGATGATTTCCATAGGTTAGACACAAACCCATGTGGAAATGACTATTTGAGCTATAGAATTCAACAGTTAGAGGTCAAACATACCCTAGAAAGATCATTTGTGATTGTTTAACATGTTATTCTTCACCCTAAGTTACAATAAGCTTTTTTTAAAGGACTAAGTCTTAGGTATCCTCCCTAACCATGTTTAAGGCACCAATACCCATACATAGTGCTTGAAAAATTTTAATGGTTCCCCTATTCCCACTCGAAGGACAAAGGTCCCCTTAAGAAGTCATTTTTGGTGGGTCAAGGTGTCATTCATGGAGATGGATCCCTAGAAGCTACCTTAAGATCCTAATTCCTGGTTATCCTACACCAACCATGGTTAACATCCTTACGCCCATATATAGAGCCCAAAAAATCTTAATTGTAACCATATCCCCACTATAAAGCTAAGAATATCCTAAGGCAACCAAGTGTGGTGTTTTAAGGTGTTGCTCTTGAAATTGAATTCTTAGAAGATTCATTTAAGCTCCATGGCTTATGTTTACTTCCCCAACTATGTGTAAGGTTGCATGATCCATTCCTAGTATTAAAAACCTTCTAAGGGAGTTTATATCTTCTCTCAAAGGCCATAGAGAGAATGTGTGCAGGTTTCCTCCCTCGACCATCGACAAGGTACCAATACCCATACATAGTAGTCAAAACCTCCTAATGGTGCATGTATCCCAAATCATAGGAAAATGATACCCTTGAGAGGTGTGGTGCGATGATTTGAGGTAGTGTACTTAGTGTTAGATTCTTATAAAGTTAATTTAGGTCCTAAGACTTATTTTTTCTCTTTTGAACATGTTCAAGACCTTGCAAGGAATACTTGATGTTGAAAACCTTCTAATGGTGCCCATATCACCAATCAAAGGCCAAATATCCCATGGAGAATTCATGCATGGTGGTTTTAGGCCTCACTCGTCGCCATTGAGCCCTATAAGAGACCTTTTAAGTCTAATGTTTGAGTCTCATTTCTTGATCTTAGTCAAGGCCTTAAGACCAATACTTAGTTATTAGAAACTCAAATGGTGCCAATATGCCCACTCAGAGGTGAATGATCCCTTTGAGAGGTCATGTATGTTGGTTTGAGATGTTGTTTTTGGCGTTGGATGCATGAAATTTTCCTTTAGGACCTACGGCCTATGTTCCTCTCTTAATCATGTCGAGGTCTTTATGAACCATACCTTATGTTGTAGAGATCATTATTGTTGGAATATTCTCACCATCATCACTTGTATTTGCATGCATTGCATGCATCCAGTCAGCAGTATGGGAGCCTCCTAGCACCTAGTCCCTATGTTTGCCCCCCTGGAGCTTGTTTATGGTCATCATTATCCCTCCTAGTCACTGATGCGCCCTTTTTCTCACCATTGGAGTTACAATTGCGCCCTCTTCCACAAATTTAGGATATCTATCAGTCAGTTCCTTTATTTGAGGATTGATTACTAAGTTAACTGACTGTAGCTCTTAGATTGACTGCTACAGAGACTAGAAGTGTCCTCCTTGACCACTGACAACTAGTATGCGCCCTCCTTGGAGTCTCCTTCCCTAATTTTGCACTCACATGGTTCAGTTATGCTCAATTATACTCCGATTGACTGATCATTAACCATCGGTGGCTACTAGACCTTATCGGGAGATGGTTCCAATGCATATTAAGCCATGCCTTGAGGAGAATTCGAATCACCTTTGGAGGTATCGAATTCATTCTATTGTATTGTCATATTTTTTCTAGCTTACAATTGATGAATGTATCAACAACAGTTTCTCACATCTTCTGAGTTTCATGTGTGAATTTTGATCATCTTCTGTCTAATTATTCTCTGCAATTAACTAAGTGAAATTGTGAGGTTTTTTCAAGCTAAGTGATCTCCACATGTGGAATTTCAAGTGGAGATCACTTAGCTTGAAAAAACCTCACAATTTCACTTAGTTAATTACAGAGAAGAATAGACAGAAGATGATCAAAATTCACACATGAAACTCAAAAGATGTGATAAATTGTTGTTGATACATTCATCGGTTGTAAGCTGGATAAAATATGACAATAGAATAGAATGAATTTGATAGCTCCAAAGGTGATTCGAATTCTCCTCAAGGCATGGCTTAGTCTGCATTGGAACCATCTCCCAATCAGGTGTAGTGGCCACCGATGGCTAATTATCAGTCAACCGGAGTAGAACTGAGCATAATTGAACCATGTGAGAAAAAAATTAGGGAAGGAGACTCCAAGGAGGGTGCAGACTAGCTGTCAGTGGTCAAGGAGGACACTTCTAGTCTCTGTATCAATCAATCTAAGAGCTACGGTCATTTAACTGAGTAATCAATCCTAAAATCAAGGAACTGAATGATAGATCTCCTGAATTTGTGGAAGAGGGCGCAGTTGTAACTCCAGTGATGAGAACAAGGGCGCATCAGTGACTAGGAGGGATAATGATGACCAGAAACAATCTCCCGGGGGGGGGGGGGGGGGGGGGGAATAAGGACTAGGTGTTGGGAGGCTCCCATACTGCTGAATGGATGCATTCAAAATGCATGCAAATACAAGTGATGATGATGAGAATATTCCAACACCCCCCCTTAAGCTGGACTATGAGGAAATATAACTGAAAAAATAGGGCACTGGTAACTGAGACCAAAGGTCACCCCATACAACAATCTAAATAAAAATGTGAGGAAAGAATGAAAAACCAGTGGGAAAAAAAATCCCCCCTCATGATAGATTGAAACACACCAAAAATTGTTGCTCAAGACTCAAGTTTATGTGATGCTTGATTCAATTTCTGGAGGTATCTTCCTCTTGGGAAGAAGTGAATCATACTCCAAAAACATGTGCTTGAGTTCTCCTTCAGTGGATGCAAGCGAATTTGGAGGCTTCCTGAACTTTCTCTTCAGACCAAACATGATGAAAATGTCATGTTCTCATTTTGACACCACCATGAAGAAGATCGAACCCCATGGATCCTAGTGATAGATTGAATTAATTAATTAATAAGGGGTTAAGATGAGGCAATTAATGAATTAGGAGTGTGCATTTATTTTTATCTATAGATGCTATCCACTTTTGAATAAATAATTAATGGAGCATTTATTATTATTGATGCAATTAATATTTTTATTTATTATGCTGAATAAATGAAGAACATGGCCCACTAATTCAAATTGGTGGATAAGTTTGGAGGAATTACTTGGGGTAGAAGTCAAGTAAACACTAGAGTCCAAAAATGTTGCTAAAATGGAGAAAAGAGGCTTATTTAAGGAAAAGCAGCATAAATCCAGGAAAAAGCAAGCAAGTTGGAAAAGCAGGAAAGTTTTGAAAGAAGGAAAGTCAGAAAAAGTGGGAAAGGAAGAAAAGCCAAAGCAAAGCAAGGAAATTATGTCCACTCATGGGTGACCTATTCTCATAGGTCACCAATCCAAGTAACTTTTTCAACAAATCAACATGAATTCTATAAAATAAGGATTCCAACTCCATTTCACATCTTTTGCTAGTTTGAGAAATTTTATGAATGCATTTGTGCATCTGAGACTTGGGAGATGTGCCCCAGCTTTCTGTGAGAGGTGATGGAATTCAGCCATTGTAATTAATTTTATTTGCAGGTCCTGTAGCTGATCAAGTCGAATTTGAAGATCAGAAAAAACATCATCCATTCCAGAGTTCGAATCTCCAAGCTTCCTATGGATTTCTAGAGCTAGTTTCTTGTGTATAAGAAAAGAGATTTTTCCATGGTTTTTTTAGAGGAATTTCGGCCTATTCCTGATGTTATAACAGAATATTGAACCTGATCAGGTTGAAACAGAAGTTCAAAACCCTCTTCACCAAATTCAGAACTCGAACCCTCCCTCCTCCTTCTATTCTACAGCTAATTTCTTATGTACAAGACAAGAAACGCTTATATCATCTTCTGAGAGGCATCATGGCCTATTTCTGATGTAATAATAGAGTGTGTAATTTTCTTATATCATTCACTTCAATACAAATTACAGAACTCTGAATTATTCTCCAATTTATGCACCCCTGCTAGATTTAGCTATATTTTGACTAGCTTTCAATGAATGGTTCATAAATCAATAAGTAAAGGTCCAAATGAAGTCATTTCAATTCCTGTAGTTAGCTAATATATAACATATCATGATCCAACCACTGTTTCATAATTTAGACTACCTTTGAGCATTGTTTGGGAGTCCACAAGTCAAACTAGTTGAGTTGTCCTAAATTGCTATTTTACTACTTTTGTTATCATACTTGCCCGGATCTGCATACAACTTTCTGAAATGTTATTTTATGATTATATGAATTTAAATGAATGATTATTAGCCTCTATTATGTCTGCAACAACCTTCTCCAACTTTCAGTCAAATTCCCTACCCATACTAGTCTGCATATGTTGAGAACCCTAGGAGCATTGGAGTAGAGTTCAGCCGGGATGTTCTTGAAACATAAATGGTATCAGTACGTTGTGTATAGGTATAAACTCAGATCAGAACCTTTCATCCATCCATAGCCTTTGACCTTGCCCATCTCTAGCAATGTTAGCTTCCACAATCACTTTTTTAATCAATTTTTAAGAAGTCTCGAGTTAGTGTGTCAAATACTAAGTTGGTACATTACAGTGGTATCATAGCACATTCCTCCACCCCTGTGGATAGAAAGAAGCTCACTGATAAAAAATATTGCAGATCACAATTCAAATTTGTAGCCATGAGGCTAGTGCTAGTTGCAGTTGAAGAAGAAGAATCATCATGCATATTTTCGAGCAGTTTCAAAAGAGATGATGGTGAACATGGTGACCAATGGTATGATGAATATTTTTATTATCCAAGGTCTGAAATTTTTGAGGAAGTGAAGTTAAGGAGACCCTTTGAGTACCTCACAGCTTATTATGCATGAGATATGAGATTTTGGAACTCATATCTTTTAGAGAGTTTTGCACACATGAGATCCAAAGCTTATTTAAAGATCCCTACTTGAGACTTAACAAGGAAAAGATTGCATTGATGGAAAATGATGTTTGCAAAGAAGTGGGATTCTTGTTACGAAATAAATCCAAAATAGTAACACATGTGGATTCCTTGAAGACCAACAAGCCATCAAGGAAGGATCTAAGTTGTAGAGAAGAAAAGAGGACCGAAGGTATTGATATGAAGGAGAAGCAAGAGGAAGATATAAATCAGCCTATTTGTAGAAGCCATAAGGTTGATGAGTTACCAAATAAATCCTCAGAGGAAGATAAAGAAGGTCCATGCACAGTTGAAGATCTAGCAGTCCAACATCTGGTTGTTGGCAATGTGGAAGGTAAAATCACTCCTAGTTTCTTGGTGGGTGATCTCAAAATAATTATAAGGGATGATGATGTTTTCAGGAGTGGTAAGACATCTTTTGGATCTGATCCAAAGGTTGAACATGAATCAGGTTTACATTCACCTCTTGAGCTTCATCAGGAAGCAGAAGACAAGCACACATCAGTTCATTGTGAACCAGAAGATTTGGTGGAAGGGCAAGCCATCGCAGATCCACCGCATGAAGAGAAAGACATGATACAAAGGTATTTCCACAATTCTGATTTTTGTATCCCTTTGTTTCATTCTGATATGGTATCCACTTACAATGAGAAGGTTGGCATGGTTAAGTGCTTCAGTATGGAGGCTCAAAATTTTGGTGTTAACAATGAAGGCATTCATGGAGATGAACCATTGGAGGAGCATGAGTCACTGCAAGGTGATATCAATGGGTGCTCACATCTCTATGATGGTGACATGGAGATCATATTTGAATATGTTGTTGCAAGCCAAAGTACCATTGATCATGATGATGGAGTCCTTGCAATAGTGGAAGCAAACCAATGATCAATTTCACCTTCACCGCTTGAATTTTATGAGGGTGATCCAATGAAGTTTGAAGAAGAGAATGTTCTATCTCATGAAGTTTCATACTTTGATGAAGGTGCTGCAAATATACTTTCCTTTGAGCATGAAGATAATGAATTTGCAGCCATTGGTGAGGAGAAAGGAGTAACTTCACCATCACCACATAAGCTTCATGATGTTAATCCAAGGAAAATTGAAGAAGAGGATGTTCACTATCATGAACCATCCTTCCTTGAAGGGACATTAAAGATTAACACATTGAAGATCAAGGAGACCCTTGAAATTCTCCATGTCCCTCATGCTTTAGTGTCACAATATTGTTGGAGAGTTGCATCGCTGGAAAATCCACTCTCCATTGAAGACATGGAAAAGATTTAGAAGTCAATGACAAACATCAAAGGTAAATTTTCACAATTGATTTCTGACAAAGATTATTTGTTTGATCTTTCAGGATTGTATCATGATGTATTATTGAAGAATGAAGAAGAGATTGAAAAGCTCTCATATGAGTTGGAATCCACCCAGGATTCTTTGAGAAGTACTCAAAGTACTCTCTTGGAATCCCAGATGCAAATTGACCAACTTCAGCAAGAGTCTCTAAGGACTCATATTCCTTCCTACGTTCCAATCAGGGATTCCCTTTTGCTTGATGATTTTCAGATTTCTATGGAGGAGTCTAATGTGATGGTGGAACATGAGGGGCATGCTGATTTGAATGTGCTAGAGAGGGATGAAATCAAGCAAGAAGTCACAAAACTTGAAGATGAGAATTTGGTGAAAGGATTTTTCTTGATAAGGCCCTAAGAGGAGCAAGAGACTCCAACAGTCATTCTGGATGACTTGATGGTAAATACATGGGGTTTGGCAAAGGCTCACATTCCTACCAACAGCCATGATCTGGATTTCATATCCTTGGAATTAAGTAGCAAAGAGTTATGTCCATGTATGGATAGATGCACCACCAAGTTGAAGACTCCAGGAGGTAAAATTTTCATGTGTAAGATTTTTAATCCCTCTGACATTGATGTGTTTGGTGATTAGCAACATAGGTACATATTGCTTCCATTAGATACCATTCATCCACACGTGGATTGGGTGGAAGATTACATGTCACACATGGAGTCTCCTAGCAGAAATATTTTTGCTCATGGTAGGTGGAAGAGAGTTAAGCAAGCAAGCTTACAAAATAATTTGTTGAGCCATTGGAGACATGCACTTGGAGAAGCCACAAGCTTCTTACTTGGACCTGATGTGATAAGTGTTTGTTCATCCACTGATGGGATGAGTACATACTTGATGGAGGTATGCATCACATGTTCTTTCCACTTGAGTGGAACCAATGGAAGAGAGTCAAGCCATTGGGATAGTACATGCTTGTCTTTTGGATCCTGTGGTAGAGAGTTGAGCCATGAGATTACTTCCTTGGGGATGTATGTCCTTAAGGGTATTGAGTCTTCTTGCACTTATGGGTTTTCATTGTATTCATCATATTTTACTTGTGAGCAGCTAACAAGGCATTTTTGCTTATATGATGCCTATATTTCTCATGATTGGATAAGGGACTTCCACCCTTCTCATTTGAGCTACAGTGATGACATTTTTTATTCTTATGTGCATTCGACATATGAGAACCCTCTTGATGGAGTGGAAAGAAAGGATGAGGTTCGGCCTCACTCTTGGGAGGCATATTTGGTGATGCATAGTCTTTCCTTGATTAGGTCCTACCATGGAGAGTTGCGTATCTTGATTGAGGGGCCCTCAGAGCTTCAGGGCTGCATTGGAAAACATGATTTTCCAATATGGTGGTATGATGTTTTCATCTTTCCCCACATTTCATATGATGCTGATTTTTTCTTGTTACTAATGTTTGGGGAGATGCAACATGATCAGTGGGATCATGATATTCCATGGGATGACAGTTTTTCACACATGTCACTACTACTTGGGAACTTGCAGTTGAAGCAGTGGGATCTAGGCACTATTTTGCTTAAAATATTGTGTTGGATGGTATTCCGATCCATGGGGGTTCCATACAAGCAATGGGATCCTGGCATTGTTTGTCCTTGGAGCAGTTGTTTGCATGGTTGCATGATGGATCAAGCCAACCCTCTTTTGCACCAGTTCATCTATGTTGCACTTGGCTTCAGTTTCCTACATGGGGAACACCTCCTTGGATGGACTTATAGTTTACATAGTAGTGGTATATTTGCATTTATGATATTCTTATGGGATCCGGGAACACTTTCCAGTTGCTTCGCTTGGATAGAAGTAGGCATGTTCAGTTACAAATGTAGTGAAGATTTTCTTGGAGAGATGATTATGATCAAACTAGTGCAAAAAAAGCATGATGGACCTCTTGGGATATTTTGCTTGAGGACAAGCAATCTTGGGAGGGGAGGACTGTCATGTTCCCATTTTGACAGCACCATGAAGAAGATCGAACCCCATGGATCCTAGTGACAGATTGAATTAATTAATTAATAAGGGGTTAAGATGAGGCAATTAATTAACTAGGAGTGTGCATTTAATTTTATCTATAGATGCTACCCACTTTGGAATAAATAATTAATGGAGCATTTATTATTATTGATACAATTTTTATTTTTATTTATTATGCTGAATAAATGAAGAACATGGCCCACTAATTCGAATTGGTGGATAAGGTTGGAGGAATTACTTGGGGTAGAAGTCAAGTAAACACTAGAGTCCAAAAATGTTGCTAAAATGGAGAAAAGAGGATTATTTCAGGAAAAGCGGCATAAATCCAAGAAAAAGTAGGAAAGTTTTGAAAGAAGGAAAGTTTAGAAAGGAAGGAAAGTCATAAAAAGTGGGAAAGGAAGAAAAGCCAAAGCAAAGCAAGGAAAGTATGTCCACTCATGGGTGACCTATTCTCACAGGTCACCAATCCAAGTAAATTTCTCAACAGGTCAACATGAATTCTATAAAATAAGGATTCCAACTCCATTTCACATCTTTTGCTAGTTTGAGAAATTTTATGAATGCATTTGTGCATCTGAGACTTGGGAGATGTGCCCCTAGTCAAGCATGGGATATGTGCCCCAGCTTTCTGTGAGAGGATGATGGAATTCAACCGTTGTCATTAATTTTATTTGCATGTCTTGTAGCTGATCAAGTTGAATTTGAAGATCAGAAAAAACATCATCCATTCCAGAGTTCGAATCTCCAAGCTTCCTATGGATTTATAGAGCTAGTTTCTGGTGTAGAAGAAGAGAGATTTTTCCATGGTGTTTTGAGAGGCATTTCAGCCTATTCCTGATGTTATAATAGAGTATTGAACCTGCTCAGGTTGAAACAGAATTTCATAACCATCTTCACCAAATTCAGAACTCGAACCCTCCCTCCTCCTTCTATTCTACGGCTAATTTATTATGTGCAAGAGGAGAGACTCTTATATCATCTTCTGAGAGGCATCATGGCCTATTTCTGATGTAATAACAGAGTATGTAATTTTCTGATATCATTCACTTCAATACAAATTACAGAACTCTGAATTATTCTCCAATTTATGCACCCCGGCTAGATTTAGCTAGATTTTGACTAGCTTTCAATGAATGGTTCATAAATCAATGAGTAAAGGTCCAAATGAAGTCATTTCAGTTCCTGTATTTATATAATATATCACATATCATGATCCAACCACTGTTTCAGAATTTAAACTACCTTTGAGCATTGTTTGGGAGTTCACAAGTCAAACTAGTTGAGCTGTCCTGAATTGCTATTTTACTAGTTTTGTTATCATACTTGCCCAGATCTGCATACAACTTTCTGAAATGTTATTTTATGATTATATGACTGTAAATGAATTATTATTAGCCTCTATGATTTTTGCAACAACCTTTTCCAACTTTCAATCAAATTCCCTACCCATACTAGTCTGCATATGCTGAGAACCCCAGGAGCATTGGAGTAGAGTTCAGATGGGTTGCTCTTGAAATGTAAATGGCATCAATACATTGTGTAGAGGTATAAACTTATATCAGAACCTTTCGTCTATCTATAGCCTTTGACCTTTCCCATCTCTAGCAATTCTAGCTTCCACAATCACTATTTTGATCAATTTTTAAGAAGTCTCGAGTTAGTGTGCCAAATCCTAAGTTGGTACATTACAAAGAACAAATCCAAAAATATGAATATCATTCTGGAACATGTGATTCGAGCCAACTGAGGTAGGATCATCTCCAATCAGATCTAAGTTCTCTTGAAACTTGAACTTATGACCAGTGGAAGTTAAATCATCTCCAAGAATTGATGGATGGTTTCTTGTGATCTCCTTTGAACCAGTAAGGGTGAGATAAAAAACAAATGAACCATGACATGATGGTGGTGTCTTGGAATTCAAATCAGCTCCAAGAATTGATAGATGGTTTCTTGTGATATCTTTTGAACCAGCAAGGGTGAGATCAAAACCAAATGAACCATGACATGATGGTGGTGTCTTGGACTCCAAATCAGCTCCAAGAATTGATAGATGGTTTCTTATGATCTTCTTTGAACCAACAAGGGTGAGATCAAAACCAAAATCACAAAAATATGCTTGAGTCTTGAACCCAAGCGAATGGTAGTGTCCTTCAACTTCGGTGAAACTCTGAGAACATGTGCCAATGATCAAATAGAATTTCATAGGAAGCATGTGATCAAGGAGGGCGAATGCATCACCTCCAAAATCTCATTTAACCTCCGAAACATTCAGTAGATCATCATTATGCACATCAACAGACTCATGCGAAGTAGATACTTTGAAACTCTCTTCAAATTATAGAGTAGTAACTGAAAAATCTTTCTCAGAATTCGAAATATAAGATGGATCAGCTCCATCAGTTGTGTTACTTTCATCTGCATCAGCTACATGGGAAGGGGGCAATTCGAAACTATCTTCAACTTCTAGAGCTACAGAGGAAGGAATGTCTTCAACATGAATTTTCTATGTTGAATATGTAGCTTCTTCTTCATCTTGAACAACTTCATCATGAGAGATGATTGAGGCCGAAACATAATTAGAGAGAACACTGGAGGAGGTATCATTGGGTTTGTTCTCCAAATGGCTAGCATTATCCTCTGCCTTCTTCTTTCCAAATAATCTATCCAATCTAGTCCAGATATCACTTGGATGTTCAGCAGTATTAATGAGGTAGGGCCTACTAGGAGACATACCAATACATATTGCTCCTAAGGCTCTGTCACAATCATCTAACCAATCATTATCCTCTTCATAGGAAGCAAAATCTCTCTTAAAACCAATACACATATCAAAAAGACCATGTCTCTTCATATATGCTATCATCTTTGGTTTCCATTCATCATAGTTGTATAGAGAGAGAGAAGGAATTGATTTTAGATTCATGGAAGCTGTTGTGGAATTATGACTCTATTGCTGCAACTGCATAAAAACTTCAAATAACCTACAATAAAAAATGAAATTTATCTGGAGGATTGTTACATAATCTATTGAAATTTTTTTTAAGACAGTGGGCACTTTTATCCGGATCCTTCACATCTGGATAGACCTCACTAGATTGCTCCAGTGAATTCAAGGAAATAGCACCAGGATTTGCTGTGGAAATCCAGAGGCTTCTGGTGCCCTACTAAAAAACAGTTGTTCAAGAAAATGTTGCAACTTCGAAAGCTCTAACAAGATCTGATACCATGTGAAATTCCACAGGTGGAGATCACTTAGCTTGAATAAACCTCACGATTTCACTCAGTTAATTGCAGAGAAGAATAGACAGCAGATGATCAAAATTCACACATGAAACTCAAAAGATGTGTTCACCAGGATTTGCTGTGGAAATCTAGAGGCTTCTAGTGCCCTACTGAAAAACAGTTGTTCAAGAAACTGTTGCAACTTCGAAAGCTCTAACAAGCTCTAATACCATGTGAAATTCCACAGGTGGAGATCACTTAGCTTGAACAAACCTCACGATTTCACTCAGTTAATTGCAGAGAAGAATAGACAGCAGATGATCAAAATTCACACATGAAATATATCCAGGGAACCTTGGGATATATTGAATGGGTAATCCTGAGCCAAATCCGGTTCATGGAGACAATGGTTTCTTCTCCTAGGATAGGAAGGGGATAGGTGCAGAGACTCAATGGAAGCTATTCTAACGAATGAATGTCATTTGGTCCAATATTGTATTTATAGAACGCTCTATTTACACCTCAAAAGTGGGAATGTTATATAACACAAAACTCGCGATCAGAACTTGAATCCTTCCAAGCATTTTCTTCGTAAGATAGATGCCAGATTCGAGTTGAAGTAATGATTTTACATTAAGTAATCCAATTATGAGCTTATCTACTCTAGAACACATCTTTTGAGTTTCATGTGTGAATTTTGATCATCTGCTGTCTATTCTTCTCTGCAATTAACTGAGTGAAATCGTGAGGTTTGTTCAAGCTAAGTGATCTCCACCTGTGGAATTTCACAAGTATCCCCACTTTAAGGTCAAATATACCCTTGGGATGTCATGTGTTATGGCTTGAGGCTTCATTATTGGGTTTGGATTCATCTAATATTCATTTAGGGCCCAATGATTAGGTTTTTATCCCAATGATATCCAAGGCCGGCATATTTGTACCTATGTCTTAAGCCTTGTAATGCTTCTAATATCCCCACTTTTAAGCCAAGGATATGCTCAACAAGTCATGTGTGGTTGATCAAGGTATGATTAAGTTGGATACTTAAAATATTCCTTTAGGTAACAAGGTCTAGCTTTCCTCCCTCAACCATGACTAGCTTCAAATACTTATACTTAGCATCAAAATCCTCCTAATGGCACCCATATCCCAAATTAGAGTTCTCATGTGGTATTTTGAGTTGTTGTTCATGTCCACATATGTCTAGTATCCTCCTTTAGCATCCAATTCTTGAGTTTCTCCACTTGACCACGATGAATGTCAACTAGTGCTCAAAATCATCTAGTGTCATATATATCCCCATTCGAAAGACAAGGATATCCATGGAAGGTCCTATGTTGTAGTTTGAGTTATCATTCTTAACCCCAAATGCCTAAAACCTTCATTTAGTACTAATTCTAGTGATTCCTCCCACTACTATGTCCAGGGATCTAATACCCATACCTAGTGTCCAAACCCTCCTTATGTCACTATCCATGTTCAAATGGAAACGATAGTGTAGGGAGTTCATATGTGGTGTTTCAAATCTTCCTTTAGGGAATATGGACCAATTTTCCTCCCCTAACATTATCCAAATCCCTAAGACCCATACATACCACTCAAATCATAATTCTTTTGATGTCCTCACATAGACGTAAATGATACCCCCAATAGTTCATGTGTAGTGGTTTGAGGTGTTTTTCTTGGCTCTAGATGCTCACAATATTCCATTAGGGCCTAAGGCTTATGTTTCCTCCCTCAAATATGTCATGTAAAACCCTCAATTTTGACTTGGAATGTATCAAATCAGATTATGTAGATGATATAAATATGTTAGTATGGATTCCTGGTGCAGAGCTCAAGGCCAAGACCTGAATAGTGAATGGCTAGGCTTGTATAATGTAAATATATCTATATGGACCATGTGCTAGACTTTTCACAATAATGTGAAGCTATGTAAATATTACGTTTAAATCTAAAATAAAATGGACCAAGTGGATGTGTAGAGAGCACTAAAGAGGGGATATGATTCCACTAGAGGGGAAGAGAAAATGGGGTGTATGGGAGATTAAAGCCTCTATTGCCAAGTGTCAACCTTAGAAGTCCTATCTTTCTTCCATGTGCCTTAAATGAGCCAATTACTTCCTCTTTCCTGTTAAATCCAATTTTTGAGCGCATGTGTCAGGTTTGTGGAGGGTAGTCTTCTCATGTAGTTATGGAAGCATGGGATGTATATAGTTCTATGAATGTTGTAAGAGTCCTATCTTCTATAGTCAGAAGTTATTTCAATGGTATTTACTTACCATCTTCTCATCTCCTTTGGAACTAGTAATCCATGATACATAGTTGATTGTTACCAGGAGTATTTTTTCCCATTGTTGTTCATTTCCATTCATGGTTGTTTGTTGTTGTTTTATTGTTCACCCCATATTTAGGCCATCACAAGGATGAATCAGAACCATAAATTCAAGTTGTGACAGAGCATTTTATCACAGGTCTACCCAAGTCAGAAGGGAAGAATGTTATTATGGTGGTTGTTGATAGACTCACCAAGTATGCACACTTTTATGGACTCTCTCTCCCTTTTAACGCAAGTATAGTAGCTACAAAAACCATGGAAACAAGTCAAAAGATACATGGAAACAGTTCAAAAGATACATGGAAACCCAAAGATTATTGTAAGTGATAGAGATCCAATTTTCACTGGAAAATTTTGGACTGAAGTATTTTCTTGTTTGAGTACCCAGTTGGCTCACAGTTCATCTTATCATCTTCAATCCGATGAGAAAACTAAGATAGTGAACAATTGTTTGGAAGGATATCTTTGTTGCTTTGCATTTGATAAACAAACACAGTGGGTGAAATGTTTATCTTTGGAAGAATGGTGGTGCAATACTTCCTTCCATATGTCATTAAAAAGGTTGCCATTTATGGCACTTTCTGGGAACCAAACTCCATATATCACATCTTCCTTGAAAGTAAAATCTAAAGTTCAAGTTATGGAATATCACCTCAAGCACCAACAAGAAGTTATCTAGATATTCAAGGACAACCTGGTTATATAAAAAAAAGGATGAAACAACAAGCAAATCACAACATCGTAGTGAAAGGAGTTTTGAAGAAGGGGATTGGGTATTTTTTAGGCTACAACCTTACAAATAGATGTCCCTCAAGCAACGAAATAAGGATAATAAATTAACACCCAAGTAGTATGGTCCTTATAAATTTTTGCAGAAGATTGGTAGTATGGCTTACAAATTAAAACTCCCTTCATCTTCAAGGGTGCACCCAGTTTTCCATGTTTCTTGCTTAAAGAAAGTAATAGGAGACAATATCCCAATTCAAACTATCTTGTCAGAGCTTGAAGAAGAAGGAAAAATCATATTGGAACCTGAACAAATCACTGAAACAAAGACCAAACAACTATGCAATCGGTTTATTATTGAGTACCTCATAAAGTGGAAAAACTTACCAATAGAAGATTCAACATGGGAAGATTAGTCCTTCATACAAAAGCATCCACAACTAACCAAGAGTTGAGGACAACACTTGTATAAAGGGGACGGGCATGTTAAGCCCTAAATGATGGCACATTACCCCCCTATATTATGGCACATTACAGTAGTATTGTCATATTATTGATGTCATCTTGGGCCCATTAGTGGTAACTGTCATTAGTATTATTATATTATTGATGTTGGCTTGGGTGCATTAGTTGTAATTGTACCTCTTTGTCTCCTATATATATTAAGTAGACCTTTTCATTTGAAGCATCTTCTCGTGTCTTGTGTATTTAGTACATTGTATAAGGAGGTTTCCCCCTCAAGGAGGATTTATTCATCTCTTTTCTTCATTATTATGGTGTGGATTACTCTCTCTTGTATATTTATGCTCTTTTGTGGAATTTGTTGCATAAAATAACATAATGGGTATAGCTTTTTGGTACAAATCTATTTCCTTGGGAGGTGAAGGGATGTGTACCTCAAGAACTAACTACTCTTCTCCCCCACTACCCTATTCAATTTATGATGTAGGGAAAACCTATCCCATTCCTTCTTGAGGTATTGGATTCATCATGGGAACATCCACATCCTCATCTCCATGGAATTCTTCATACAGTTTCTCAAACTTGTCATATTCGGGAATACTCAGGTATGAAGTGTTCTCTTTCCTTAGATATATCCTCATTCTCCACCTTTCTCCTCTTCTAAATTTATCTATGCTGTCATTATGTTGGATGTACTCATCATATATTTCTTGTGTAAGGGACATAAAAATCCATGTCTTCCTTGGTAACTTGAGCTCCTTCTGTCCTGTAGAAGGTATAATAAGGTGGGGCATTTGAAGGCTCTGGAGTAGGATCTGAAAATGCTTGGGAAATTTCCTCAATGGGGTCTAATTCCCCCTGCATTTTCCTCTCCACTTCTTCAAATGTGTCTTTATTTGTTAACTTCTCTAGCTCCGACTTTGATTCATGATCCTATGGGTCAGAAAGTTTCCTCCCCTTTTCTTGCCCAATTAGAAAGTGAGGATCATATTTATGTGCTATATCTAAAGGAAATTTTAGATTTTCAAATATCTCAATGAATTCTTTAAGGAATTTCTTGTTTCCTAAATCATAGCCTTTGATGACTATAGGGAATTCAGTTCTCCCTTTCTTTTTTGATTTAATAAAATGAATGACATCTACCTCCAACATCTCATTTACATACTCTAACACAAAATTCATATTAGTGAGGAGTTTAGGAAGCATGTGTGGAGGAGATTGAATTCCATATACTCCGATGACTGTGTAATCTTCTAATAGATACCAGTCACCTCTCTTAACTCCTCCCCTAGCTGCAAATAAGGCCTAATTTCCTGAGGCATGTGTTCGAGCTCTCTCCTGGTAATCAAGGTGAAGGATCTGTACATGAATTGAGACAAAAAGAGAGACCAAGTGACCTCTTTATTCCCCTTTATTAACCCAGTGGATCCAGACATATATTCTATTGGATACACCTCCCTTGGTTTTCTAGATGTCTACAGATACAAAATAAAGTGATTAACTAAAAATAAGAAGATAAACAAGATAAGAATATTATCTAAAGATCCCCATTTCATGGAAATATGCCGATTAGGTTTTGGTCCTTGCTGCTATGGCCTCTGCATATTTGTATTTGGGTATGCCAATATAATTGTATGCATCAACCATAGCTACCATTCCTTCATTAATATCCTGGTCAGACTCTCTCCCCAATATCAAAGTAAAATCTGAGATAGTTTCTTGGTTCCAAGGTGGAAAGTTCACCTATTTCCATGGGGTGGGAGGAATTTCTTCTTTTCCTTGGTTGTACTTAAGTCAAGAAAACATCTTTGATTTTTGAAATTTCTTAATGCTCATTTAGCAATCAGCTTGATCTTCAATGGATATAACCTCCCAAATTGAGTAAGTTCCCGTCATCTTAGCGATGGAAAGTGTTGAGATGTAAAAGAGAACAATTCTCCATCACTGGTAGTGGAAGATGAAGTAGCAGGATCATAATTATTGATGCATAGTTGGATAGACTCAGGGAAAGGGAAGACATCAAGTAATAGGTGTTGGGATAACTTAGATGGCCATAGCTTGCATCTATGTTTTGGGGAATATGGTTTCCTGAGGGAGGCTCCTAAGAGTTTTCAGGATGAGATTTTAGTTAATCTAGGGGGAGACACCATGGCCCATTGATAACTAAAGTATGAAACTTCAAGTGACGATACATTAGAAAGATTAGAACATCTAGAAAGGGATTGAGAAAATGAAATTATAGAGGTGGCCTTCTTTCTTGGCATTTTGGGAATTTTGGAATAATGAATGGAGGATAAATTTCAGAGAAATGTGCAGAGGAGGGAAACAAGACAGGGAACAAATTTCTACAATTTCTATTTGAAACGGCGGATATAGGAATAAATCAAACAAACTATCTGAGTATGGATTGTTCTACTTAATTTATTTCACTAATGGTGGAATGTATCAATTCTCTGGACTGATTCTAGTTTCTTATAGTTTGAATTTTAAGGTCATGCAGCTGGAAATTATCTTTCTCAAGAGCTCTTTTTGTAATGTCATTCAAATAACTCTCTATAAAAACGTTCTATAGAGATTTTTTCGAATTTTATGTGAAGAAAGCCATTTAATTCTCCCCATGATGGAATTAATTCTATCTTGGTGGCCATTTACATGGAACCATTGGCTTTCCTGTGCTAGCGGTACATGAAAATCCTTTCCATAATTGGAAATAAAGGCTCAACAACCCTTCTCCTTGCCTCAAATTTTGTATTTTGACATAAATCAGATAAAATCAATGGGCTTAAGAAGTATCTCCAGCTGAATACTTCTTTTACAGTGAATCTATGATACTCCAGGGAATCTGGTATCTCATTTGGCAATGAAGGGGACCCCCCTTACGTGAACGACCCATATTACTTATTAGAGAATGCCTAGCATAATCTTGGCCATCCGTGCATGGGTTCTCTACTCATTTGAATGTGTACGTTGAACACCACGAACAATCTAGATCACCTGATGGAAACTACTCAAATTAATTTGGACCATTGGCGCATGAGCTCCTTTATTATGCCTTATGATATTTCAACCCCCATGAGAAGCTCAGATCATATGTGGGAAGTTGCACGATTTAATCATTGCCATTATAGCATGTGCCACCTTCTTATGTCATTTTCTAGTTCCACCCCCATGGATTTCCAAGATCATTAGTGGAAAGTTTCATGGTCTAATGTTGGGCATTGGTGCATGAGCCCCCTTCTTATGTCCTTTGTTATTTCCACCCCTACAGATGGTCTAGATCACTTGTGGAAAGTTACATGGCCTAATATTTTCCATTGGTGCATGGGGCCCCTGATTATCCCACATAGAAACTTGATTTTCATGGATGGCCTAGATCATTCATGTGAAACTACATGATATAATCATGAATGTTGGCACATGAGGCCCCTACTTATCCCACATAGAGTCTTAGTTACCTCGGATGACCTAGATTATCTGCATGAACATGTCCACCTTGATCATGGCCAGTGGCACATGGTTTCCCTACTACACAACTCATTTAGTGTTCTCTTGAGTGTTACAAGGGGAAACAACACCATATAGGGTCCCAAAATCCTCTTGGTCCTTAGGGGTCCAAACCGGTTGTGAGATTTGATGTATTAATAGATTACCAAACTCCACTTAATAAAATTTTTATTGGGAATACCCACATCTTTTTCCCAAGACATTATTTTTATGAATCACCTTTTATTTTACTTGTTACTTTATTTTCTTCATTTTGTTAAGATGGGCTATATATATTAACCACCTATGGAATATATATATTTAACACATTTAATGTGTTGGAACCAAAGGTTATGCAGGTTCATGACACCTCTGGATATTTTGGAGACAGTTAGTCAATAGACAATAGTCGATTAGCAGACCAGTCGACTGGAGGCTCGACTGAGTAATCAACTAATCGGTTGACTGAATGGTCAACAAAGTCATGGATGACTTGACTTGAGAAATTGAATAATATTTGGGATGTTGCATATTTTGTGGAAACGGTTAGAACCAATGACCCCTATTTATGGACCAGATCATCGTCACTTCAAGGGAGTTTGTTAGATAGGGAGACTATAAAAGAATGACCTTATGGGTTTTGTTGATATATAATTTTGATGTAGAAGAATGAATTGTGATTTTATGATCATAATGCATTGTGATTAAGTGCTTAAATGGTGTCTTTAGACACCACCTCTTTTCTTGGAATACAGTTCCCTTATGCTATTTATTTTATGTTCTATTGTTCAATGTGAAGAGGTTACCCAACATGGTATCAGAGTTGTTTGTTTTTACCTAGCCTATTGTTTGCAAATCATGCAAATTCAGATCTAGTATTGATTGAATATGGGATGAATATTTGTCAACTGATACCTCTTCTATGAACTTGGATGAGATCTGTTTGATCAGAAGGATCACTTCCAAGATAGAACATGTTGTTCTAAATGGACACAACTATGCAATCAGGGTGCCAAATATGGAAACTTTGTTGAAGAGTAAAGAACTATGGAAATATACTAAGGTCGATATTCCAAATCTGAATAATGACTAGGCAAATTTTTTCATTGATGGAAAGAAATATGAGGCTATTGGGGTCATCACGACCTACATTTCAAGGGAGATTCACTTTCACACAAGCATGATCAACTACCCTCATTTCATTTGGATTAAGTTGAAGTCATTGTTCAAAAAGGTTAATGAAATTAAAGTAATGCAGATAGAGAAAGAGTTTATCTCTTTGAAACCCCTTTCCTTTGAAAGGATTGAGGAATTTTATCTCGCATCAAGGAGATACAACTGAAATAAGGTGAATGTGGTCACAGTTTCCCAAAGAAGGATGGACAACTCATTGAATTGGTCTTGATGAATTTGAAGACACATTATGATGTGATATTCTCTTCATTTCACACCAATTGGATGCCACATAAGCAAGCTGTTAAGGACATCACCTTTGATATATTCTCTGATTTATTGAATAAATACCAACAAAATTTTCTTGAAGAAGGGAAGCTTGGTAGTAAACACTAAGCTCACTTGCTCAAAATCATGGGTAAGCAAAATTATAAATAATTTGGTCGACCATATCATCGACCAGAATGTATGAACCAACTTACTAAAGGAAATACTAATGAGTTGATATCGATGAAGAAGAATCGAAAGAAGAAAACCTATCACTATTATCGAATGGTGGGACATGTCAAGAAAACCTATTGGAATAACGGAAAGGACTTGGAGGAAAAGTTCAAGCATCTTGAAGAAGGTGCGTTGACTGGTCAATCGATCAACTGACCTACATAAGACTTTACCTTTTCTATTCTAGCACTTCCCAGGAATTACATGCCGATACCACTGAGACATAATGGATAGTCAATTCTGGTTATGATCATAATATGGCTAAGGATGCTTCTTTGTTCTCTTCCTAAAGTGGAGCTCTAGAACAAAAGATTTGTGTATCCAGTGATTATTCTTTTGTGGTCGCTAGAAGCGACGATGTTGAATGCAGGCCTCACAATGTGGATTGATCCAAGTTTTTTCATTTATGCTTGTTCACTTTTGATTTGTAAGAATAATGACTATCATTATGATGGAGAGATAATATGTTTCCTTTCACTATGATTAGGATATCGATATCGCAACAATGAAGATGGTGAAGAATTTGGTTTCAATGAATTGGATGGGCATGCTTTGGGTACTACAAATAGATAGTAGAAAAATAACTAGAAATGATAGTTTTAAACTTTGACATATCATCAGTGAACAAATTAGCAAATGGCTTAGGATCATGGTTTCCCCAAATTAGTAGAGGAAACAATTGATACGGGTTTTAGTTCATGAAAAATAGTAATTGCATAGGGATTAGGGTGACTTGCATGCCACAATGAAGTCTCAAAATATCCAAGAGCTATGATTTTTGGTATTGGTGCAGGCTTAATATGAGTACAACAATACCTTGTCCATATTTACCAAGTCCACACATGCATAACCCATTTGAAAAAGTAATTGTAACAAAATAATTTATTATGCTTCTCAAAATTAAGGAACAATGTTCATGAGTAATCAATGATGCATGAGAAGAAGTTGCATAAGAAGATGTTGCAAAATATTTTGCATGGAGTCATGCACCTCTTGCTTCTCTCTTGATTCATTCATGATTTTTGACATGAAAGATTCAAGGTTTCATTAATTTCATTAATACAAGGAGCCCATTTATAGACTTGGTCATTATACTTCCTATAAATATTGATCAATGATCCAAGTTGATACTATTGGTCACCCACCTATTCCACGAATTTAGAATGGTTCCACATCTTGACAAATTTTCTACATTTTTTCAAGCCTTAAACTTATAGTGGATTTTTGAGACCCTAAATAGTGATTTTTGGTCCTATGATGGCTTAGGTTTTCCAAAGGATTCCCTAGGTATTGACTAGAATTATTCTTCTCATCAAGATCTTTCCAATGGGTTATCATGTGCTCCAAATAAAGTTCATACATGGAAGTTGTGGCCCCACGAAGTCGATGTATCAAATAGACTCCTCGACGTCCATATTGTTTTTCTCACTTCATCCCCTAAGGTTAGGGTTTTGGCATCTTAGGTTTTCACATTTTATGTTAAAAGACAGTTTTAGCCTCTTGCAAATGAGTGTAGTCAACACATCTCTCTTCAGAAATAAGATACCACCATTCAAGCTAGTTTGTATTACTTCATAGTTTACAATGTTTTTCTATTTCATTCATTAATAAAATTTGGGTTTTATTATACTACTGTACTCTCTGCAATATCTTTTTTTGTGTGTTTCTATTGTATATTTCTATCTTCATTTTTTTTCTCTAGATAATTTAGATCAGTAAAATGCACTGGAAGTTTCAGGACCTAAAAAATTGTAGAAAAACTACCAAGATTTGGAACCATTATAAATTGGTGGTATAAGTGGGTGGCCACTAGTATCCACTTGGATCATAACAAGACTATATTCTCTTTAAAAATAACAATCAAAATTGTGAAAATTTTCCATTAATTGGTCTTTAATACCTTCTAATTAACTTGCTTCTTGTACAAGGTGTTGATTGAGGTCATACATAGTTTGGGTGGAATTTTCTTCTTGGCCAACCATGGAAGAATGGAATCATGATTATTGTTCATGTCTTAAATTACTCACTAATTAGTTACACATTGTCATAGTTAAGTAGGAAATATTCCTCATGAAGACTCAAGAAGAAAAGTACTACAAATAATTGACCTCATTTTGTAGCAAGATATTAGCATCATTATGAATCAACCTACTTCTTAAGTTGTACATTAGAATTTTCAACTAGGAAATACTACTTTGTAGCGAAGTAATCTCAACTTGATGCTTGGTGTGAATGTCCTTGATTAAAGTAGATCACTATATAACTTATCATTTTTTAGGTATTTTATAATATAAAATTGAAGCCATAGACTTTTCGAGCCTATTTTAAGGGCATATCTTGCTTTGGAAATTTGGGGACTTGAAACTTCTAAACCTTGTTTCGGGCATTAAATGAAATTTTTTAGGATCAAAACTTTTGTTGATTTAACAACAACACCCAATGATTTTACCTCTCAAGAGGGAAAATTGATGGGTCCCTCTTAGCAAAATTATCAATCTATTCACATCACATTAGTTGCAACTTATTTGGGTGCACTATTGTAGAAGGCTTTTCATCCACGATCATCATTCCTTGGTTGTTTTTTTTTTAATTGAGTGTTTACTGGATCGCATTGGATTTGTTCCATTTTACTTGGACTCACAACTTGTCTAAATGAGATCATCTTCAACTCATCCCTAGAATTTTTGTTCCTAGTCGAAGGGAATGTTGCAATGTTTGTTACTTGGATGATTTATTTCCAACTCTTGATAAGTTTATCACAAATTTTAAAAGTTTGTTTCCACGTGATATGTCACACGATTGAAATCCTCTTTCCATGATGCATCACAAGTTAAAGTATTATACTTTTGAGTGTGTCACATTGACACTAAATTTTTCATCTTGCGCCAAATTTTATTCCTCATATCAAGTGTGAATTTTAATTCATCACAATTTAAAAGGGTTTCATTCTGCGATGTATCGATCATTTAAAGAATTTCTTCGGAAAGTAGTATATGGCTTGGTGGAGGAAGGAGCGGAGCGGAGCTAGGGTTTGGAACGGAGCTAGGGTTTGGAGCGGAGCTAGGGTTTACATGGCAAGCTAGGGATTCCTGCACGGGGTTGAGGCTACTTGGGCGAGGTGTGGGCACATCCATGCTGTGAGTTGGACTTATTGGTGGCGGCAGTAACCTGTCGACTGTATTGATAGCCGGTAAAAAGAAAATTGAAGGTTGCGACGTCACCCTGTTGCGGCCCGGAAAGAACTCTTTTCTGCTCATTGGAACTACAAACCTGACTCCGGCAACAGTGGCGTGGGGTGGCGTGTGGTCCTCCGTGTTTCCGGTTTTACTTGCCGTTTCTGGGATTTGTTTATTATCTCTTGTTTACCCAATATTACAACACACAACTGTGTTGTCTCTGTTTTTATAGCTGCCGTTGGGGAAACGGTCGCTGTGGTTAATATCTGACTGGGGTATAGATCCGTGCTCGTTTTTCGGTCGATTGGACTCGGTTTCTGGGAGATGGACACCAGAATGGGAGAAAGACTGTCGGAACCCTTCATCCCAGAGAATAACAGTCTCAACGTATCCGACTATATGATTGAGGAGGCGGGTTTATTCCAGCCGGACTCTCACTTCAAGGAACAGTTAAAAGGGAAGAGGGCTCTCAACCCTCCGAGCCGACAGGTGGTGCATCGTGGCAAGACACATAGGGGACACCTGGCTGGGAGGCGGTCACATGGCGAAACCGGGGGATCGAACCATTCTGTTGGCAGTGGACGCGAATTTTCTGATGTGGGTAACAAAACATTTGTTGGTTCTCCTTCTCGTGCGGCCCGGCGTTTAAATGGGAGGTATTTCTGCAGACCTGGGGAATCCTGGCTCACGGTAGGCAGGGACATTGGTCTGGAGGAAGTAGTTGAGTTTAATATGACTGCTCTGGTCGGAAAATTCTCATATCATGCAATGAATCGGCGTGACATTGTTAGCTGGGTTACGACGAAGTGGAGGCCACTGCTAAACTACACTCCAAAAATCTTTGCATTGGCGTGTGGGTGGTACGGCTTTAAATTTGATGAAGAGGCACACTGTAATCTCATTATGGAGAGACTATGGCTGCATGGTTCTGGTAGTTTAATGCTACAAAAGTGGCAAACTGACTTCGACCCTGAAACAACTTCGGTGCGTCTCCGCCACTTATGGGCCCTTCTGCCTGGGTTGCCTCTCACCCTCTGGAACCGCGGGGCTTTTGAAGCCATAGGGAACAGCCTTGGGCGGTTTTTGCATGTTGCAGATGAACATCTTAACGGATTTGACCGTCGTATGGGTCGGGTCCTGGTGGAGGTGGACATATCTTTGGGGTTAATTGATGTACTCAACATCAATTGGCGTGGATGGAAGTTTTCTCAGATCATAGACTATTGGGGAATCCCTTTTCGCTGTTCTAATTGCAAAGAGGTGGGGCATTTATGGCGTCAATGCAGTGCGTCGGCTTCATCTGGTTGTCTCAAGGAACGGGGTCCTTTTTGGTCATCGAACGAAGGTAGTGATATCGAGCTGGATACTACTGGATCGATGGACGGCTTCTCCAACAGGGTGCCTACCATGGATGCTCCGGACTCGGCACTGTTTCGTAAGTTAGAAACTCAAGACCCTAATTTTTTCCATTCATTGAATGCGTTGGATATTTCATTTATCAATGCTCTTGATTTAAACAACGGAAATAATGGAAATTACATGAGCCGTCGACATCACTTGCAAGCAAACTCCTCTGGACCTGAACACGATACAAATAATTCTTCTGGGGATGATGACCCTGATTCTGTGAATGAGCCGACTGTGAATGTAAATGAGACTAGCCCTATCTGCTCCTCACCTGTCATATCGATTCCCCCTGTCTCTCCCCTCACTGGCACCCCAACTGTTATTATATCAAGCGACCCGGAGGACCCTATTATATCTAGGGCCGTTGATGGGGATGGGGGTGTTGTGTTGAAGCCGGTTGTAACCATGGTTGAGTCTGGAGACAGGACTGGGGGTTTGGCCGGTGTGTGCCCGGTGGCCCTGTCGGGGGATGGTGGACTGGTTGGGGGCCCGGTGCAATCTTGTGAGCCCAGTGAGAAATTAATTCTTACTCCCTCTTATTCTGAGATGGTTAAGAAGACATCTATCCCTACTTTCTTCAAAAACAGACTGATTGAGGAATCAAAAATTCATGTTGGGGATGTGGGGGGTACTGTTGATGCAACGACCTCTGATATGGTGGGGGAGGATAAAAATACCTCTGTGAACACAACTGGTACAATGGGGGCTATATGTATACAAAAGAGGGCTCGTAGGGGTGGTTTAGCCCTGGAACTCTCTCCTCTTAAAACAAGGAGTGCTAGGAAAAATAAGGTGGCTGCCACGGGGGGGATTGTGGTTGGCCATGGTCCTGTTGACTCCCCAAACTCTTCTGACACCTGGGCGCTTAGAGGATTAAAATCCCTAGCAAGGGTTCGCAAATGATTTTTTTCTCCTTAAATATTCGGGGTGTGGGAGGGCTGCCCAAACAATTAGCCCTCAAGAGAGTTCTTCAAATTACAAATCCTGATTTAGTACTTCTCCAGGAAACAATGGTCTATGGTGAAAAGGCACGCAGTTTTTTTAACAAAGTCAAGCCGGGTTGGATGGTTTGTACTGTGGATGCCGTGGGTCTTTCTGGTGGGCTCTTAGCGGCCTGGAACCCGTTGGTTTTGAGATTAAACCCATCTATCACCTCTTTGGGTATCTTATTATCTGGCAATATCAGGGGGATGGAGAAAAATGTAAATATCATCAACTGTTACGGGCCATACTCGGAAAGGATGGCTTTCTGGGATGAAGCGGTTTCGGGTCATTTGCTGGATTTGGAAAATTTAATCGTTGCTGGGGACTTAAATTTCACATGGGGGGTTGATGAGGTCTGGGGCAATGTGGCTCGGAATGACCCGTTGGGCCCTTATTTTAAAAACCTCTTCCTAAAATATTCTCTTGTTGATGTTACTCCGCGGCCGTTGGCTCCAACCTGGAATAACGGGAGAATGGGGGAGTCGATGATTCTGAAACAACTTGATCGTTACTTAATATCCGAATCTCTACTGGATAGTCTTCAGAATTACAGGTCGTGGATACATCAAATAAAAATCAGTGATCATCTACCTATCATTCTGCAATTTGAGGTAGACAACATACATCATTCCTATCCATTCAAATTCAATTCAACTTGGCTTTTTGATGGGGATTACTCATTGGGCGTGAGGAACCATTGGATACAGATGGATGTATCGGGTGAACGCTCTGCCATGGACAAGCTGGCGGTGAAGCTGAAGGCTATAAAGGACTATACTATTAAGTGGGAAAAAAACAAAAAGGCACTAATGGGTCGAGAACTTAACGAGTTGAAATAGAGATGACTGCCCTGATGGGGGGTTCTTTTGGGTCTGGGATCAGCCCTGGGGATGCAATGAAACTCTCTACTTTAGAGAGTCGAAAACTGAATATTCTTCTTATTCAAGAGGAATCTTGGAGATTGAAGAGCCGGGCTATTTGGATTAAAGCTGGGGACCATAACACAAAATTCTTTCACCAGTTTGCGGACTCTAGAAGGATGCAAAATACTATTTGGGATATTAATGATCACAGTGGCCGGCGGATCTGGGGGGCGGAGGATCTGATGGCGGAGGCTGGCCGACACTTTCAGGAATACTACTGTGATCCTAAAAACACTTCCCTGGCTGAACAATTCAAATTCATAAAGGAATATCCACGAATCTTCAATGAAGAGGAGGGTGATGATATTTTTAAGGATGTATCTCTGGGTGATGTTGAAAACACTCTGCGTGGGTTTAAAAAGGATAAATCTCCTGGGTCGGATGGGTGGACGGTGGAACTTTTTATTCACTTCTTTGATATTATGGGGGAGGATATCAGATTGGCTGTGGAGGAATCCCGGAAACAAGGCGCAGTGTCCGGGGCTTTCAACTCAACTTTTTTGACCCTTATCCCGAAAACATCCCATCCGAATAACTATAATGAGTTCAGACCTATTGCTCTCTGCAATTTAGTATACAAGATTATTGCTAAGATTATTGCAGACCGGATCAAGCCCCTTCTCTCCAGACACATTTCCTTGGAGCAGTATGGCTTCTTGCAAGGCCGTCAGATCCATGATGCGGTGGGTGTGACTCAGGAAATTTTCCATACGATTAAACAGAAACGTCTCTCTGCACTAATTCTTCAGCTGTATCTGGTGAAAGCATATGATAGGGTGAATTGGGACTTTCTGAGATTAATATTGATTCAGATTGGACTGCCATGGAAAGTGATGAAATGGATTATGGCCTGTGTAACCTCGGTTAACTATGCCATTTTGATTAATGGTCAACCTACGGATTTCTTCAAGGCCTCACGGGGGCTTCGTCAGGGATGTCCTCTTTCACCGCTCCTCTTCCTCTTGGTTATTGAAGGTCTGAGTTTATCCATAAATACGGCAAAACGGAATGGGCTGATTGAAGGCATCAAAATTACTAGAGATATTGTTGTTACCCACTCACTGTTTGTGGATGATGTAATGCTCTTTGGTAATGGCACTCTTGCTGAATGGGTACATTATAAGAGGATCCTTGATTTATTCTGCTCGGTTTCTGGTATGATCATCAATTATATAAAATCACAGTTTTTAAAACACTCTCTATTGATGGACGAGGAACGCTCCATTAGCTCAATTCTACCACTAGAATTATTGGAGGTGGAGGCTGGAACGAAATATCTTGGTTTCTACTTGAAGCCGAAAAATTACCTGGTGAAGGACTGGTCATGGCTTGTCTGTCGTTTTGAAGGACGCATCAATCACTGGTGTTTCCGACATTTATCTTTGGGTGGCAGGCTCACACTGGCCAAAGCTGTTTTACAAAATCTTGGGGTGTACTGGTTTACTCTGTGCAAGGTTCCTACATCCATTCTTCGCCTTATTCACCAGAAGTTGTTTAACTTCTTATGGTCGGGTGGGGGCAATCATGAAAAATATCATCTTATTAACTGGTCTAGGTTGGCTCGTCCCTGTAATCTGGGGGGATGGAATTTAAAGGATCTGGACCTGTTTGTGATGGCCCTGCATGCGAAGAGTCTATGGCGTGCTCTCTTTGATAACTCTGTTTGGGGCCGGATTATTCGAGCAAAGTATCTGAAAAATATCTCAGTTGAAAACTGGCTTAGATTGGGCCGACCTGGTACTGTTGGGGTGTCTAATTTTTGGAATGGACTACTAGGATCGTTCAGGGTTATTACACAATGGATTGCTTGGAAGCCTGGCAATGGCCGGGACATCAAGTTGGGACTTGACCCGATCTTAGGGGGGCCCTCAGAGCATACTCTTTCCATGGAATTAAGGACACACCTCAGAACGAAGGGTTATTTCACTCTGGCTCATGCGACTGGGCCGTTTAGGGAGGGGCGGCCCCTCTGGATATCGGCTTCACAGCTGGGCTTAACGGGTACTTTGGGCAATGAATGGGATGGTTATATCAGGGCTTTTTATCATTCAAACCTTCAATTATCGGATTCGGTTGACAAATTGACTTGGTCATGGGATGTGACTGGTGGTAAGGTGTCTGCAAAATTGGCATATGAAGCATTGTTTGCCGAATTTGTTTCTGCTGTTCAATGGTGGGAAAAAGCTATATGGAAGTTGATCCTTCCCCTCAAGATTAAGTGCTTTATCTGGCTTGCGCTGGCTAACAGGATCCTCACTTGGGATAATTTATGTCGTCGCGGTTTCATTAGTCCGGGTAGGTGCCCTCTTTGTTGTGCCCTGGAGGAGTCTGTTGATCATCTTTTTTCGCTTTGCCCTTTCATTAGGGATCTTTGGGAGCAGATTTCTTTTAAGGCTGGTATTCATTTTCTCTGGGACTTCCAAACATTAAGTGAATGTCTGGAGGCTTGGTCTCGTCTCCCCTCTGACTGTGCCGAATTTCCATACTTCATGATCTGGGAGGTTTGGAAAGCCCGTAATGCACGAATCTTTGAAAACCTTCAACCTCATGGTGCAGCTCTATGCTATAAGACCATTGCTGCACATAAAGAATATACATCTACTTTTGGTGTGGGGGTCGGTAGGAAGAATCGGCATGTGATTAACAGATTGGCTCCTCCAATCTTGGTTTATCCTTGTGGTTTCTTTGACGGGGCCGCTTTGTGCCAGAATGGCGTAGGTGGGGCTGGAGCTACAATTCATGTATCCAACACCATCACTGTACACTTTTGGTTAAATCTTGGAAATGGCTCTAATACTAGAAGTGAGTTATGTGCTCTATGGCTCATATTATTCTGCGCTCGACAAAGGAAGATTCCTTCTTTTGTTATCTATGGAGACTCACAGGCTATTATCTCTTGGGCTAGGGGAACTTCACCCATTAATGTACTTCTTCTCGCTCATTGGTTGGAAGCGGCCAGAAAACTCATTCTGGAATTTGAGCACATTCACTTTGACCATGTCTTTAGGGAGGTGAATCTGGAGGCGGATATGCTCTCTAAACGGGCTCTTTATTCACAATCTGGGGTCATCATGTGGCAGGAATGGCGGGAGGATTTGCTCTTTTCACAGGGCTCTCATCAGTTACATTGGACTTGAGGATTGTTGTCTTTTTTGTTACTCTCTTTTTGTATTACTTCCGGTTATATGCGGCAATTGTTACTTATATGTCTTTTAGTTTCTATGTGCAGATAATTAAAATCCGCTGGGTTCAACTTCTTGTTGGACATTCTATATACTCATATATATTTTGCGGCATATATGTTCACCCTTGTAGAGGCTGTTCGGTGGCTTCTTTATATCTGCTGGGGATGGACTTGGTAGTTTTTTGCAGTTATATATATTTTGGACTTATTTTGATACATATGTATTTTGCTGTTGTAGCATGTGATCGCTGATCTGTATTGTCATTTGGGAGGTTTTAGAACATTGTGGCATCTATTTCTGTCATTTTCAGATAAGTTACATGAGACATTTGTTATTGTAACCGGTTTGTACCGGGGGATATCTTTGACCGTTTGGTATGACTTGGTTATGGTCTGACAGTTGGACATATTTTACTATTTCGTATATTAATAGTAAGTTATATTTTTCTGTGAAAAAAAAGAATTTCTTCCTACGATGTGTATATTATGTGCCATAGACTTGAAATTTTGTATTCGTGTGATACATCCCGAGTTCCGAAGTTCTTCCTTTGTGACACAACAACACCACTTAACTCTCTAGTTTCTTCTTTGCAATTTGAAAGATTGTTTTCTTCATGATGTGTCGGTGAGTCCCAAAATTTGGTTTCTATACTCTCGACCCCAACAAGATCATTTTCTTATCACAAGTCTCAATATTTGCATCATGTGACATATCATGAATCAGAAAGACATCGATATAACAAGTTGGTTCATTACAGATCTTGTGGGAGTCCATACCCGCTAAGGAAAAATCTCTACGAATAACACCTTATCGAGGCAAATTTCCTTCCAGGTAGAGTTCCTATCAGGCAGAGTTCCTATCGAGGAACTCTACCCGACAGGGAATCTCCCTGACATGAACTATGCTCAACAAGAACTCTGCCCCTGTATGAACTATAACCGACCAATGGGGACCTAAATAACAAGGCATGAACTCTGCCCCGACAGGATCTCTACTCGACAGGAACTCTACCCATAGGAAATTTTCGTGAGAGGAACTTTGTCTGGAAGGAACTATGCCTATCTCCCTCTATTCTGGCTTATCTGGATGAGTTTGGGTTTAATACATTATATCATATTAGAATACATGGATGGCTGGCTTATTCTAACTCATATTGGATTCTTGCTGAGGATTTGGATATGAACTATCAATGGGCAGAGGAATGGAAAAAGTACATCATGGCCTTGAACAGAGCATGCATAAGATTGAATGAGGAGAATGACACCCTTCCTTTGTCATATAATAGCACTTTGTGACAAGTTGTGTGCAAATTTTGCACTTGATTTTATTGCTCGATCACTCTCTATAGGTGTGAACAAATGGTGGTTTAATAAATTGTGTAAGTGGAAGCTACCATTAAAGCTCAAATGCTTTTCCTGGTTAATTCTGGAGAATTATATTTTAACCTGGGACAATCTTATGAGAAAGGGATGGTCTGGGCCAAATTTTTGTCTTCTTTGTATGAGTAATTGTGAATATGTTAACCATATATTTGTACATTGTTCATTCAGTAAGAGGCTCTGGAAGGTTATTTTTGAGGAACTTTAGATCACTTTTATGTGGGGTTCATCCTCAATTGATAAAAAATTTGAACAATGGGTAAGGAACAATCATGCTCATAAACTTATGCCATGTTTTATCTGTTGCGATATTTGGAAAACTAGGAATCATGTCATCTTTGAAGGGTAAATCTCCAAATGTTTATGCAAGTTGTATGAGAACTATGGGTTTTTACAAAGAATATTACTCAATAGATAAGTATAAACTAATATAGCAAATTTCAGACCCCCTACTATTTCTCTACTTGTGGGATACTTTGATGGCGCAATGCAGGATGGCCATTGTGGTGCAGTTATGTTTTTTTATATTAACAAAGATCTCTCCTTTAAAATTTGGATGAGTTGTGGCTTGGGTACAAATACAAGAGTGGAACTATTGGGTATTTGGGGTCTTTTACATTTTGCATTCCCCATTGGCATTTCACCCTTGCAATTTCTTGGTGATTCTAAGATCACAGTGAATTGGGTCAACAGTTTATCCAAGCTATAGGTATTAACACTTGAGCAATGGTGTCACAGGGTCAAGCTTCTTTCAATTTACTAACAATTGATAGAGTTATATTTTTTGTCATAGGTCAATGATATCACAATAGAAGTTACTAGCAATTTGGGTAGAGTTATATTTTTTCATTTATTATTTTGGTTCAATCTCCACATATTGGCTTGAAGTTCATAACATTCACTAGATATAGGGTCCTCATATTGCGTTTGAAACTCAACCACCTTCTTGAAAACCTCAATTAACACATATAAACTCAAATCTACAACACTTTGACTTCAATCTGAAACCTCCCAAAACCAGTGAATTAAAAGTAACTTCTAATGAATTGAAGGTAACTTTGACAATAAAAATATAAACATAAACCCTAGATATAACTATATTATTTGATAAATCTACCTATAATCAAAACAATCATTTCTGTAAAACAAAACTAACTATATATCTGTAGCAAACAATAACACCACCGTAAACAAAACTAACAATATATCTGAATTAAATAAAACTAATTAGAAAACATTTTAAAGTACTACAAAGCTTAATACCGACGTGAATCGAACACACAACCTTCTGATCTGGAGTCAGATGCGCTACCATTGCGCCACGGATCCCGGGATCCCTTCCTCTTACATTTGTAAACTTCACCTTTCTTGTTTTATTTCCCGGATCCCTTCCTCTTACATTTGCAAACTGCACCTTCCTTGTTTTATTTACTGCCCTCAATTTAGCGATGCCGTGAGCGTGGATCGAACACGCGACCTTCACATCTTCAGTCTGACGCTTTCCCAACTATGCGATCCCGTCGATATTGTCTTTTGAAGTTAGATTCAAATAGTGAAAAGAGAGTTAACTATTAACTGTGTAAACTCTTTTATTCCTCCTAAGATATCGTGTTTCAAGATTAGATTCAAATAGTGAAAAAGAGTTAACTATTAATTGGGTAAACTCTTCTATTCCTCCCAGTGAACTCATTTAACCGATGTAATGAACGCGGATCGAACACACAACCTTCAATCCTCAGTCCGACACTATCCCCGATGATATTGAATTTCGAGATTATTAGTAAATCATCCCATGGGATAGATTGCAATACATAAATACAGTTGCATAGATTTTTGAAGATAGAGAATGTTAAGCTAAGTTGTGGAGAAAAAAATTTCACAAACATAAAGTTATAAGAAAAACCTTATAAATGAATAATTTTTAGACAACGACACGCATAATGGATTGCAACATATAATCACATAATAGATTTTGGAAGATAAAGGAGTCAAGGTAAGGTGTGGAAGAAAAAGGATCAGAAACAAAAGATTATATAACAATTTTTTTTTACAATGATTGGCTTTAGATAATGAAAACAATATGGGAGGATGTAGATGAAGAAGTGTGACACCTCTAGTGCTTTATTCAAAAGTGAAGAACTTAGGAAAGCACAATAATCCCCCTAAACATCAATATAATGCAAAAAGCATGGGAGGATGTAGATGAAGAAGTGTGACACCTCTAGTGCTTTATTCAAAAGTGAAGGAGTTAGGAAAACACAATAATCCCTCTAAACATCAATATAATGCAAAAGGCATTGAACAAACCTTGTTCCCAAGAGATCTATGGGTTTTTCTTTCAAACTCATGGACCTCCTCAACATGGTGTTTTCTACATATTCAAATATTCTATCAAGGAATAGTATTTTAGGTGACTATTTCAGTTTCAAGAAATCATGCATATATGCATGTAAGCCAATTTTCAATAAAAATCATATAATTTATTATTAAAACTTGTAAATTTTGGCAAAGATTGTCATTTTAATCATATTTTATGTTAAAGTTTCATGGAATTTTAAATGAAAAATGGCTAATTAACAATTTTTTTTTTTAAGCATAGACAAAACATAACCAAGTAGCAAAAATTAGCCCCTAAAAAATACCCAGCTCCCCAAATATTTATTGGATAGCCACATATCTATGACAAAGTAGGAAAAAGTGTATGCCTTTCACCTGCCAAGCATGCACATATGTTTTCTCAATGGGAAATAATGCAAGTTTTCATGGAGGATGGAGTACCACCTTAGAAAGTTTCTCAAACTCTATAAAAGCATCCATGTTGATGTTTTAAAGAAACATTGATATGTTATTAGGTTTTTATGATAAGTTTATTGAGAATAAGATCTTGTTGTCCATTTGTAGTTAGAACTTTTAAATGAGGTAATGAATGGTGTATCTTCATTTAGCAATTGTTGAAAGAGAAGTTTCTACTAAAGATGATTTCCAAGAGAGATCAAACTCACAAAAAATAATAAAAAACCACCTCTCTATCTAAATAACCTTCACACACAAATATATATATATAACTCTAAATCTCATGTTTTTTTGGGGGTCATTCATGTGTTACTCATGATTTGTTTATTATGATTTTCATGTTCTCATAAGAATTTCATTTAAAGATTTAGGGTCTTTTGTCATTCATATTCAAGCTAAGGTTTAAATTGCTTTGATTTGTTAATGTGTAAAGTGGATTTGTTTATCACTATTATTTCAAATTTTTCAAGTTTTACTACAATTTTAATTGAATGAGTTTTGAATTATGCATCTGTTTGTTATTATTGTTGGTAATTGATAAAGTAGTTTTATTTATTATTAAGTGGTTGGGTTTATGGCTAATCATATTGATTTAACTTTTTGCTTTGTGTAGTTTTTTCTATTTATGTAATTTTGGCAAATAATAAACAAATAAGGAAATTATTTATTATCCTTGTCACTTCCCTTTTCATTTTTAGCAAGTTTCTCGTCTAACACTTTTATTTTCAACAATCAAACACCACACATGCACCCATTTAAAACCTAATTAGTGTATAGTTGGTTCATGGCTCTAACTAAGATTCTAAAATGAACTGCTACTAAAAGTAACTCCCTTAATTTTGCTAGTTAAGATCTTGGAGATTGGATTGTTTAATAAACACTCCAAGGTCAAGCATTAAATGTGAAACTGGAAGTTGGTTAATGGAGAGAAAAATACATTTAGTAACTAGAAATCTATTTATGGAAAGTGACTCTAACACAGAAGTCAAGCAATACGAATACGTTAAGTTGTGAAAGTGTCGAAATCCCACTTCCATACCAACTAGTGGGTGTGAATATTTAATGGGCGTAGACAAGGGCTAAGTGTGTTTTTCCACTTTCTTATACAAAATGAGTGGATGTGGGATTTGACCCATAAGCCACCATCTAAATGAACACACTTGAATAATGATTGTTCCCTGGGCTATTTATACTGAAGAGACAATCTAGTGGATAATCCTAGGACCTTCTGCACAACTTAGTGGCTAATCCTAAGATATTCTGCTTAACCCTGGAATTACAGAGAAAAATAACATAATGTGATAGAATATCACTCTTTAATGAAAAATATAAGAGAGAAATAAATATAACCTGGGAAATAACCCCCTTTAATTAGTGACGTCCAAAAGATAAAGCAATGTTCACCTGCCTCTTCAAGGAAACCTTATATGAACATAGCTTCAAATACAATAACAATCATCAATCACATTACACAACCTTCTATTATATATATATAATGTATCAATAACAAAAACATTAAGTACACATGGTCCCACTATTAAAGAGGCCAACCACCTAATGAAGTATTAATTAATAAATAGATTATTTTACATTAAATAACTATTAAGTAAATATTTAATACAACTTATTAAAAAGAGATGACCTCATATACATGAATACACAAACCTTTAGGTAATGGTCAATAGATATTATATTTATATATAATAGTGTTATTTATGAAAACATGACAAAAAAATATAACCTTATTTTTTTACTTATAAAATGATATCATAATAATTTATCAATAATTGTTATTGTGACTGGCGGCGTGTACAAGGCCCGGGAACAGATTCACCGTTGTATGGCTAACTGACGATTACTAGCGATTCCAGCTTCATGCAGGCGAGTTGCAGCCCGCAATCCGAACTGAGGCCAGGTTTTTGAGGTTAGCTTGCCCTCGTGGGGTCAACAATGGATCTAAATTCATAAAAAAATCATAAAAGTACATTATACTTATGACTCAAATAATTTACATATATTATTAGTCCCTACTCCGCAAGGAATATAGCGATTGCTTGGTCGCCTTATTCCGTTGACTTTCAATTGCTCCATATTTTTAACTTAATGTGAACTAAAGTTTTAAAATTTTTGGATATTAAAATGAATTTTTTAAAAATTAAAATATTTTTAAAAATTTTCCAAATTACATTATCCATTTTTTCTATTGGTGCAGTACTTAGAATTGACTAATTTTCCCTGTTGTGCAAAATAAATATCAAATTATAAAAATTAAAAACATTAAAAAAAAAAATCGTAAACTTACCATGTAGAAACAACTATCAAATAACCATAAATGAAATGTTATATCAACCATATTACAATTAATGTCATAGAAAATCGCATGAGTGATATGACTTGAATCAGTCTGCATGTGGTTGTGAGTTCCAAAATAGACAACTCTGTCAACACATGTAACTAATATATTTACACTTGTAACACACGGTAGAGAAGCCACTCATTGTCATGCAATTAATATATTTATCATAGGCGTGTTCCTCCCAAACCCTTTTGATGTATAAATTTACTGGTCTACATTTCAATAAATTAAAAATACCCAAGGTAGATGCTTGCGGAGTCATTTTTTCTGGTTTTCATTAGTAACAATAGTATTACCCGTCGTGTCGAGCACGTCAGAATCGTCGTAAAAGGTCACGAAGGCTTGCTTCCATCCATCGTTGGCATATATAGTTGAAGTGGGCACACTGTGTGGCTGCGATAATCCGGTAATTAATGGTTCAAATAGTGGGGAAAAGTCAAGAATTCACTGATTATTGTCTAGGCAAGTCAATTTCTGGACTTAATCCCATAAGATTTGGGTTTATTTTCTCAAAATGTTAAAACCCTAGCCTACCACTCTGTCATTCACCTTTAAATTAACAAAGATGTACCATAACATTCTGAATTTTATTTTTCTCAACCAAGAGGTGGAGGCAATGTCACCATGATGAAAAAAATGAGGAGTGTTTAAGGGAGCAAGAAAGGCAAGGAGATGATTAGCCATGCTTAGCATGGATGACGAAGATTTATGGATGCTGCAGAAGTTGATCTAATACTGTTCTCTTTAGAGCATTCACTCTCTTTCGTCCCTGACTCCTTCGGGAATTCCATCAACTTGCATCATTCCAAGGAGAAGCTTCAGGGTTAGGGTTAGGACCCACAAGGTCCAGTGTTCAAACCTTTTTCAAATAGACTACTACATTGCAGGTACCAGATATTTAAATAGAAGGTACCATAAGATCTTGGATATGTACAAATGAAACTAATTGAATTCAAACTGACAACAATTTTCATCAACTAAAAATTATACTGATAAAGACTCACAGTTCAACATCATTCAACTTTGATTTTGTACCATTTTTATCGCTTCCTGATCTCTTTCCATCACCAATGGACATATATCATTTGATAGTTGCTGGTTGCAACATATATTTTTTGTGAGAAGAATTATGAACTTACAATTTGTCAAGAGGCAGAGAATTGCATTACCTTTGGCCATGTTGTACACGGTAATGTTATAGCTTGATCGTATTAAGTGCATATTTTTTGTTATTTCATTTTTTCTTTTCTATTCTCAAATAGTGTCTGTCTCCTTTCACAGAATGCAGAAGTAATTGATCAATATCGTGAGGCTACCCCTGTGAAAAAAAAAATGTGAAAATTCCTTTGCTTGGTTTCATGATGCAGCAACTTATACAATAAGATAACAATTTAGTGTATCTTTTTATGTCATATAACAAGTTTTCTAGATAGAAAACATTGAAGTCTGCAAAATATCATGACACCTCAATGGTATGCTGGCTCTCGATGCTCACTAATTAAACGATGCACGACTGTGTTGAGACGTTGACGACATACCAATAATAATCTCAAAATCCAATTGACAATCAGAAAGAATTATTCCTACCCCTCTATTCGGTGTACGCCTCCATGGATGCATGACTTTGTTGACTAACATACCAATAAAAAATTGGAAATCCAATTTACAATAACAAAAATTATTCTCACCTCTGTTGAAGCCAATATTGAAGCCTTTCCACTATTAAAATCAAAGGGAGATGAGAAAAGAACAAAATAGATTGAAACATATTAGATGTTCGTTTTTTCTGTATCTACCCAGAAATTTGTTCGTGCTAGTGTAACTCGAGTGTTTCAACGATGTCCTCTAAGAACTAGTCCAGTGAGCACATGGTAGGTAACTCACGGTAAGTGGAAGTAACTCAATGTATGTGGAACTCAAAGTGCATGCATGCTTGTAGGTCGTGGTTGTTTAGGCTACGTGGCGGCTAGCTCAGGGTACATGCATGCTCTCACAGCTAACAACCACGCCAGTATGTAACTCAACTATGTGTTTTAGTCAGAGTGCATGCCCAGGCTTCGGAAACTTTATTATATAAACTTTATCTGCTGCTCATGGTTATGTTTTAAAAAGGGTTGATTGCAATCTAACAAGTGGCCTTCAAGAGTTGTCTGCAATTGCATTTAAGGAAAACTAGATAGCAATTCCATCTTCTATCCGCTTTAATTGAAGGATGTTGTATATTTTTCTAGTTAGCAACTCCATCTTCAATTTGCTTTAACTGAAGGATGTAGATTTTTATCTTAGATGAGTGATTTGGCTTTTAGTTGTGGTTGTTTATTGATATGGTTGCATCTAAATATGATACCCTATTTTTCTTGTAACACTAGAATTGTGCCATACTTCCAACATCATTTTTCAAATCTCATTCTTGCCTTGAAAATAAATTGTAATTGCCTCTGCTGTGAAAAAATTACTCCATTTGTTGTTCCATTTTGTTCACCTTTCATGAAATGTTTTTAATTTTTCAGGATTTTATGCTTTAAAATAGTTTCTCCAGGGCCAGGAAATTTGTTTTCGTTTCTTTTCCTTTTTAACTGAACTAACAAGAGAGAGAAAATCACTGAAAAATGGCTTCCATGGTTTCCTGAAATATCCAAGGCGTTTCCAACCATGAATAAAAAATGCCTGGAAACTGTTCCTAGAAACTAGAAACAATTCGGAACAAGTCAGAAAACACTTTAAGGGGATCATAGTTCCGGTCTCAAAGATCGTTGATGAAAGTGCTATGCAAAAAAAAATACTACTTTATATAATTACCATATTAATGTTATGATAATATCTATTAATTATCGATCTATATAATAAATTCTATTTTTTAGCTTTCATATTAAATGATTTAAAAAAAATTACTTTAAACATAATTAATAACATATGTTTAGCATGGCGACAAAGTTTTCATAGATTAACATTTGAAATTTAGAAGCCATCATAATGGAACTATGCCAAAATAAATTGTTTTCTGGATTCCTCACGGAATCTTTCCCGTAAAAGAGTCTTCGCCAATAATTCTATCGAATTTACATTTGCTAATTTATTGTTTTCATGTCCTTGTAGAAAACATATAAAAACAAATACAAATTCCAGATTTTCAAAAAAGACAACCTGTAAAATCTTGTAGATATCATGATCAAGACTAGCTATATAGGAACATATAATGTAATAATTCCAGTGTTCAATAATTCCATGTTTATAATAATATCTATTAATTATATATCTATATAATAAATTCTATTATTAAAATCAATTATAAGCCCAATCTTTTAGATTGAATATCTTTAGTTGTTCCGTAAGCTCTTGTGGTTAGGTAGCTTTTTTCCATGCCTTTACCCTCCATAGATCTTTCAACCCGTAGTTTTTCTAGACAGACCCACTGATTAACAAAAACACTATAAGCTCAGGATGTGGAGATGGGGATCTTTGTGGTGAAAAAGCGGAGAAGATATTTGAATTTTTGCACATCTCCTTGCAAGCTATGAGGTTGTTTGTCTCTAAGAAATCTAATCTTTTTGGTCCAAGGTGATGGAATGCCACCCATACAAATGGGTGAAATTCTTAATTGATAATTGTTTTATAAAATTTTAAATAATATATGCAATATTTTCTTTTAATATTTTTTTCATCAACTTTACAAAGTGTGATTTATGAGTTTTTTGGTTACATAGCACTATGTTTTGTTTTATGTATTTTTATTTTTTATTTTTTTATTTTTCTTTACAAAGTGTGATTTATGAGTTTTTGGTTACATAGCACTATGTTTTGTTTTATGTATTTTTCTTTTTTCTTTTTTTCTTTTTCTTTCGTATATACAATCATTACATATTTTAAAGAAAAATTGCATATGGATGGTTGGATGGTACCTTGTATGTGGGTTAAATTGAGAGGTGAGGGTGCATGGATGTAGGGCAGGAAGGATGGAGGCGACGGGGGATTTTTCTCTCCGATATAGGTATTGACCAGTAGATATGGGCCGGTCTTTGGGCACCCTCAATACGGAACTCTAATTTGGCGGTGGTTTTAACAAAACGACGCAGTATTTTGTTTTTTCCTATGAATATTTGGGGCTCTAAATTGGGCGGTGTTAGGGTTTCTTCTTTTGCAGCTTGTGGGTTCTGCAATGGGCTCTGCCTCCTCGGGTTTACACATCAAACAGGTTGCCTTTTATTATACGATCGTTTTATGGTGTTTTACATTTCCAGCATCCATCTGCCGAAAATCGAGTGTTCGCTTCCCCGGATTGTTATAACATCCGGTCTTTGGACGCCCTCAATAAGGGGGATGAACTTCTGATTTGGCGTTGGTTTTAAAATATCGACGATGTATTTGTTTTATTCCTGTGAATATTTGGTGCTCTATTTTTGGGAGGTTTTAGGGTTTCTTCTTTTGGAGCTTTGTGGACGCTGCAGTGGGCTCTGTCGCCTCGGGGTTACGCATTAATCAGTTTTCCCATTATTATATACCCGATTTTTGGGGATTTTCCTTTCCAGATATCATTTCCCCGGATTGTTATAACATATGTGCGTTATGGGAGATAATATGCCGGATTCACATGTCCCGGATGTTAACAATTTAATTGTTTATGACTACCTGATTGAGGAAGCCGGTTTGTTTAAACCGGACGCTTTCTTTAAGAATATGCTAAAGGGGAAGCGGGAACATGGCTTGGGGGAGAGGCTGGCTACAACACGTAACAAGCTGGCTGCAAAGAAGGGCCATTTGTCTCTATCGGGGGTTCCTGCTCCTACATCTGGTTCTGATCCATCAGTGGACAGCACTCGGGCTCTGCCTCGTTTGGAAAAAGGGGGTAAACCACCAGACTCCTCCATATCTGCTCGTCGGTTGAAAGAGAAATATTGTTGCAGGCTGGGATAGGTTTGGCTTACGATGGGTAGAGACATAGGGTTGGAGGAGCTCGTGGAATTCAACTTGACGGTCTTGGTGGGAAAATTCTCATACTTTGCTATGAACCGCA
Organism: Larix kaempferi; assembly: GCA_027924585.1. Lineage (NCBI taxonomy): Eukaryota > Viridiplantae > Streptophyta > Pinopsida > Pinales > Pinaceae > Larix > Larix kaempferi. The sequence goes on from BSBM01000029.1 coordinate 7,293,721, forward strand.
AGGATATTGTAAAATGGGTAAATGAAAAATGGAACCCCATTTTGAGTTATACTCCACATATTTTCGCCTTGGCTCGAGGTTGGTATGGCTTCAAGTTTGAACAAGAATCTCATTGTTCCATTATTCTGGACAAGCTTTGGCTCTATGGGGCAGGTAGTCTAATGTTGAGGAAATGGCAAATGGATTTCAACCCAGATATGGCTTCTGTGCATCTTCGTCATTTATGGGTGCTCCTCCCGGGTCTACCACTTGCCCTTTGGAATCGTGGGGATTTTGAAGCCATCGGTAACAGCCTTGGTCGTTTCTTACATGTTGAGCAGGATCATCTTTCTAGTTTCGACTGTCGCATTAGTAGGATGCTGGTTGAGGTAGATTTATCACTGGGTCTCATTGACATTATCCACATAAATTGGCGTGGATGCAAGCTGGACCAGATTATTGACTATTGTGGCATACCATTTCGTTGTTCAAATTGCAAGCAGGTCAGTCATTTGTGGAGACAATGTAATGGGTCTTCATCTTCGGGCCATCAAAATGGTGTGTGGCCTTTTTGGTCATCTGATTATGGTAGCGATAAGGAAATGGATGCGGCGGGTAAGCTTCAATGGCTTCTCCAACAGAGTTCATCTCCCTAATGCTCCAGATTCGGCCATTATCCGTAAGTTGGAATTAAAAGATCCATCCTTCTTCCACTCGTTGAATGATTTAGATATCTCTTTTATTAATTCTTTAGATTTGAATAATGGCAACAATGGTAATTATATGGGTCGCCGTCGATTCTCTCCTCTGTTGTCAAACTCCTCTGGATCCGAGAAGTCCTCCCACGATCCGTCTGAGCATACCGTCCCCATCTCTGATGATGTGCCATCGGCACAAGACATTCCCCCTGTCTCTTCCCCCGTGCAAATGACCTCTCCTGAAATCCCTCCCTCAATTGTTTTGACCATTCTTCTTTCCTCGGATTCGGAGCAGCCTTTATTCGGTCATGATACTGGAATGGATGGGGATATTGGATCTTTCATCTCTGATGATCCGTCAGGCTCAGTTCGCCCTCCTGTGATGTCTTCAGATGGTTCGAAACCCTAGGAGATGGTTATCCACATACCCTCTTACTCCAATATGGTAAAAATGACTCCCATTCCTGTTTTTTACAAAAATCGGGTTGTTGAGGATCATGTCCCGACCACTGATAATGTGGTGGCCCCTTTGTTTCTTGAGATCCCGTTGCCAGTGTTGGGGACTGATAAAACTACTACATATGTTGCTATTAACTCATCCATGGGGGAAAAATGTGTCTCAAAGGGGGCCTGTATGGGTGGCTTGGCTTTGGATTTCTCGTCGTTAAAGACACGCAGTGCCCGGAAAAATAAGAAGGTCATTCAAATGGGACTGGTGGATGATCGCAACATTTTGGGTACCCCAATTTCTCTTGATACCAGGGCTCTTAGAGGAATCAGAGCCCTTGCCAGGGTTCATTAATGATCTTTTTCTCTCTAAACATCCGGGGTGTGGGGGGTCTTCCCAAACAATTGGCTCTCAAGTGTGCTCTTCATATTATCAATCCTGATTTGGTCTTCCTCCAAGAAACTATGGTTTGTGGGGAGAAGGCCCGTACCTTTTTTAACAAGATTAAACCTGGTTGGTTGATGTGCTCGATGGATGCTATTGGCCTATCTGGTGGGCTATTGGAAACTTGGAACCCTAGGGTTCTGAATTTAAATCCTTTCATTATCTCGTTGGGTATTTTACTATCTGGCAATTTCGGGGGTTCGGATAAAAGCATTAATATTGTAAACTGTTATGGTACCTACTGTGATAGGGAGGCTTTCTGGGACCTTGCGTGCTCGGGCCACTTACTGGAATTGGAAAGTCTGATACTTGCAGGTGACTTGAATTTTTCTTGGGGAGCTGAGGAAATTTGGGGTCAATTTGCAAGGAGGGATCCAATGGGATCATATTTTAGAAACCTTTTTTCAAAATTTTCTCTGATTGATGTGGCTCCTCATCCTCTGATTCCAACATGGACTAATGGTAGGAAGGATGGGAACCCGATCTCAAAATGTATTGATCGTTTCTTAATATCAGAATCTCTCTTAAGCTATTTTCAGTCCTACAAGTCATGGATACAACAGATTCATATCAGTGATCATCTCCCCATCATTCTACAACTTGATGTTGAGGTTTCCCATCATCCTTTCCCATTTAAATTCAACTCTACCTGGTTAAAAGATCCAGATTTTAATTTGGGTGTGAGAGCACACTGGATGCATGTAGATGTCACTGGTGAGAGATCTAAGATGGACAAGCTGGCGATGAAACTAAAATCATTAAAGGACTTTACTATTCAGTGGGAAAGGCATAAGAAAGCTATGATGGCTGCAGAGCTCATTAAGGTTGAATAGGAAATTGCTATACTTTTGGATCAGTCTCTGAAAAATGGTCTTTCCCATACGGGTCGGTCAAACCTATCATCATTGGAAAGCAGGAAATTGAAAATTCTACTTACACATGAGGAGACTTGGCGCCTAAAGAGCCGAGCTATATGGATAAAAGCTAGTGACTTGAACACTAAATTATTTCACAAGTTTGCAGATTCTCGAAGGATTCATAATACTATTTGGGATCTCAATGATCATGATGGCCAGAGGATTAGGGGGGATTCGGATCTGATGGCTGAGGCAACTCATCACTTTTAGGAGTATTATTGTGACCCCCAAAATATGTCATTGATTGAGCAATTCAAGATTATAAAAGAATACCCCCGGATGTTTAATGTTATGGAAGGGGACTGTATTTTTGAGGATATAACTTTATCAGATGTGGAATGCACGCTTTAGGGGTTTGCTAAGGATAAATCACTTGGACCGGATGGGTGGTCGGTGGAACTTTTCCTTCACTTCTTTGACATAATGGGGGAAGATCTCAGGAAAGTTTTTGATGAGTCTCGACATTTGGGTTTGGTATCTGGGGCGCTTAATTCTACTTACCTGGCCCTCATTCCGAAATCTTCCCACCCGGAGAACTTTAATGAATTTCCGCCAATTGCCCTCTTCAATCTAGTCTATAAGTTAATATCTAAGATTATTTTTGTGCAGATCAAACCGATTCTTTCAAGATTCATTTCGATGGAGCAGTATGGATTTTTGGAGGGCCGTCAGATTCATGATGCGGTGGGTGTGACTCAAGAGGTCTTTCACAATATTAAAAAGAAGCGACTTGATTCTCTCATCCTCCAGCTGGACTTAGTCAAAGCCTATGATCGTGTTGATTGGAACCTACTCAGGTTAATACTGATACAAATAGGTCTTCCATGGAAGGTGATGAAATGGATTTTGGCATGTGTTTCTTTGGTTAATTATGCTGTGCTCATTAATGGTCAGCCGACAAACTATTTCAAGGCCTCCAGGGGTCTCCGTCAAGGTTGTCCTCTCTCACCCCTTTTGTTCCTGTTGGTCATTGAAGGCTTGAGCCTCTCCATACATAAGGAAAAAAGTGAGGGTCATATTGTTGGTATCAAATTATCTTCGGATATATCTGTTACACACTCACTTTTTGTGGATGACGTTATGCTCTTTGGTATGGGCACATTGGAGGAATGGAGTTATTATAAGAAAATACTTGATTTTTTTTGCTCAGTATCTGGCATGAACATCAGTTTTATTAAATCTCACTTTTTGAAACACTCCTTGGAGGCTGAAGTGGAGCGGTCAATCAACATGATATTGCCTCTGCAATTCAAAGAATTGAATGGGGGCACTAAGTATCTTGGTTATTTTGTCAAGCCGTCGAATTATCTGTTGAATGACTGGTTTTGGCTTGTTAGACATTTTGATTTAAGGATTGGCCATTAGACAAAACCTGTGGGTCTACTGGTTTTCACTCAGTAAAATTCCTAAATCTATTCTTCGGATTATTCGCCGGAAGTTTTTCAACTTTTTATGGTCTGGTGGTGGGGAAAAGGAAAAATTCCACCTGATTAAATGGTCCTCCTTGGCCCGGCCCTGGGATTTGGGAGGCTGGAATATTAAGTATCTGGAGCATTTTGTCACTGTACTACATGCAAAGAGTTTGTAGCGTGCTCTTTTTGTTGATTCTGTTTGGGGCAAGATTATTAGAGCCAAATACTTAAAAAATTCTTCGGTTGCAAATTGGTTCTGTAAAGGACTTACCTCGGCTATTGGTGTATCAAACATATGGAATGGCCTCTTGGGTTCCTTCAACATCATAGCGCAGTGGCTCTCGTGGATCCCTGGAAATGGTCGGGAGGTTAGACTGGGAATTGGTCCTGTATTGGGGGGTTCTACTTCATACCTCGTGTCTCCTGAATTAAGAGCACATCTCCAGGCAAAAGGATTATATACTCTTGCACATGTGACATGGCATAATAATGATGTGGGTACAAAGTGGATCTCGGCTACACAACTGGGACTTTTTGGTGAAATGGGGGTTGAATGGTCTGTGTATACTCGATCACTTTGCCAGGCAAATATTCAACTCTCTGAGACTCCTGATCGCTTGGCTTGGTCATGGGATGTGGCACATGGATCGGTTTCTGTTAATCTGGCTTATGCTTCATTATTTGCTGATATCCATCCGGTGAATCATTGGTGGCATCACTCTATTTGGAAACTTTCTCTGCCACTTAAAATCAAATGTTTTATTTGGTTAGCGTTGTGCAATAAAATCCTCACATGGGATAATCTGTGTCACCGAGGCTTTGTTGGTCCTGGATGGTGTCCTCTATGTTGCCTACAGGACTAATCGGTTGATCACCTCTTCTCTACTTGCGTGTTCATACAGGGCCTATGGAAATGAATTGCTACAGCTTTGGGCATTTAAACCATCTGGAGATCTTCCACTCTAATTGACTGTCTTGGTTCATGGTTAAGGAACTCACATTCTTTGGTAGAACTTCCATGCTTCATGATTTGGGAAACTTGGAAAGCTCGGAACTGCCATATATTCGAGGGCACTTCTCCCCTTCAGGATTGGTTATGTGGCCGGATTTTGGCTGCATACACGGAATGCACTTCTCAAATTGGTCGACCTATTAAAAATATGGATTGTCTGGGTCGACAATTGACCCCTCCTGTCTTAATGTACCCCTGTGGGTTCTTCGATGGTGCAGTGGTGGGGGGGCCTTGTGTGAGTGGGGCCGATGCGGTATTGCACCTTTCAACCTCCTGTTTTTTTCGAATCTGTTTGAATTTGGGGATTGGGTCCAATACTCGTAGCGAGTTATGTGCCCTTTGGCTTTTAATGCATTTTTCTCATTTCAGACAGGTAACATCACTCTTGATATTTGGTGATTCTTCGTCTATTATATCTTGGGCAAAGGGTGTTACTCCGCTCAAAGTAATGTTACTTACTTTCTAGATGGATGCGGTCCGGAAGTTAATCCTCAGTTTTGAACACACTCATTTTTCACATATCTTCTGTGAGGTGAATTCGGAGGCTGACTTGCTTTCCAAGCTAGCTTTATCTACTCAAGTTGGGATCATCATGTGGGAGGAATGGCGGGAGGAACTTCTATTCTCCCATGGTACTATTGACATGCATTGGGCTTGATGGCTTTGACCCTGACCTGCTGGTTTACTGATTTTTTTTGGATCTGCCGTTTATATATCTTTATGGTTTTGCGACTATAACTTTTTTGCAGGTCTTTAGTTGGTTTGTTGCTCCACCAACATCTCGTTGGTATTTTGATTTTCCCGGGATATCTACGGCTACACAAATTCATCTTCTGTTTTGCTATATATTGTTGTTGTTAGCAGTGTTTATTACTATATGGACTTGGATTGAGTCTTTTATGGAAGGACTCACAGACACTTATATCAGTCTGTTTTAAGTCGTTATGGTGCAACTTGATGACTGATGTATCGGCCATGAACTGGCTAAAATTTTGGCTCTGTTTTTATGGGAATGCTTCTGATGCCCATGTGTTTGTAACTCTTGTTAGATTATATAGGGGTGTTATCCCCTAGGATGCTTTGTGACATTTGGACATACTTTACTATTTCGCAGTATTAATAGTCAGATACATTTTTCTATGGAAAAAAAGAAGAAAAATTGCATATCATCTTACACTCGTTAAAAGCTTCACAATAATTAAATTCTATAAATGGATTATGAATTTAAGTTTAGTTTCTTTTTAAATTATTTTATTTAAATTCATAATTGATATTTTAATCTTTTAAAATTTAGGTTTTATATATGGTGTATTTTAATAATCATTAAATTAGCACAATCACTTAACTTGAACTTGTGGTTGGTGAACACTCATAGGTCAAAGTGTCACAAATAAGTTATATGTTACTTGTTCTCGCTTTTTTCTAGTTAATGGGATTGTTTGCATCCATGCATCACCTAAGAGTTATCCATCCATTAACTACCTGTTATCCATGCATCAATTACCAATTTTTTTTTTATAATTGTTCATTTCAAATTTGGAAACCATAAAATCAATATGGACAATACACTTGTCTCATCCTCTTGCAATCTATCATCCTCTTACAATCTAGGAAAAACATAGGTGCTAGTCCACCCCAAATTCTAAGATATAAACACCTATGAGTGTAATTAATTTGTTGAAATTTAAAAATATAAATTTATTTATAATTTTGAAGAAATTATTTTTAATAAGGACGAGGAAAGTTAATAATGTCTAATAAGATCAATTTTTGTCAAGGATGCGGTGGTCCGTTGGTGGGGTTAGATGGATTTCATTCCATCCACTTGGGTTCAATTTTGTTGAGACATCTTCTAGCTTGGATTACCCGCACCTACCATCCACAATATGTAAGGAAGGGTTTGCTCGACCTACCATCCCCAATATGTGAGAAAGTTTGTTGAGATTTCCCGTGGTGGTGTTGGCTTTCCTCCTTTAAAAAGATAATATTGTAACAAATATTTTGAAAATACTCTTTAATATAAGACATTTAATGAAAAAATATTTTCCATTTTCATATCTCTTTTTATAAACACACAAATTACATCTCAACTATACACTTAATTTTAATTTTCTAGTCCCTCTCCCTTGTTCCTATTATAATTTTAATATGATTTAATTTAAACATTTCAATTCATATGTTTTTTAACCATATAGTATAGTACCTTTATTATTTGATCTATCGACAATCAAAACAAAAAAATATAACTTTTTTCTGAAAATGCTGGCACCATCCCAAACAGAAATGCAAAAATATAACTTTTTTTTGAAAATGACGGCACCATCCGAAACAAAAATGCAAAATATCTGAAAATGATAGCACCATCTCAAACAAAACTAAAATGCAAAAATATAACTTTTTTTAAAAATGATGGCACCATCCGAAACAAAAATGCAAAAATATCTGAAAATGATAGCACCATCTCAAACAAAACTAATATATGAAGCAAAAATATATAACCTGGCAGAGTTTGAAAACTAATATAAAAAAAATACATAACACAAAACCTTTACCAAAACTAATACTTTAACTGCAAAAATATATGAAGCAAAAATATATAACCTGGCAGAGTTTGAAAACTAATATAAAAAAAATACATAACACAAAACCCTTACCAAAACTAATACTTTAACTGCAAAAAATATAAAGGCTATGAAGCAAAAATATATAACCTGGCAGAGTTTGAAAACTAATATAAAAAAAATACATAACACAAAACCCTTACCAAAACTAATACTTTAACTGCAAAAAATATAAAGGCTGACAGAGTATGAAACTCGACGTGAATCGAACACGCAACTTTCTGATCTGGAGTCAGACGCGCTACCATTGCGACGGATCCCTATTTGATAACGCTGTAAACCATTTTGTGAATGGCAGGCCTTTGATTTAGAAACCCTTACCAAAACTAATATCTTTAACTGTAAAATATATGGTGAAGGGCCAGCCTTTTATTTAGAAACCTTTACCAAAACTAATATCTTTAACTGTAAAAAGCCAGCCTTTTATTTAGAAACCCTTACCAAAACTAATATCTTTAACTGTAAAAAATATATACTAATATCTTTAACTGTAAAAAATATTGTGAAGGGCCAGCCTTTTATTTAGAAACCCTTAACAAAACTCATATCTTTAACTCTAAAAAATATATAAGCTGACATAGTATGAACCCGACGTGAATCGAACACGCAACCTTCTGATCTGGAGTCAGACGCGCTACCATTGCGCCACGGATCCCTATTTGTTAACGCTGTAAACCCTTTTGTGAGGGGGCCAGGACTTATATTTAGTCACAGATAATAACTAATGCGGTGAGCGTGGATCGAACACGCGACCTTCAGATCTTCAGTCTGACGCTCTCCCAACTGAGCTATCCCCGCCGATATAATGTTTGCATTTTAATGCTCTGCCTCCTGACATTGATATTGAGTTTCGAGGTTAAATCCAAATGGTGACCTCAGTTAACCGATGCGTGAGCGGAGATCGAACACGCGACCCTCATATAACCAGTTTGATGCTCTTCCAACTGAGCTGTCCCCGAAAAAATCGAATATTCTATATCCGAATAGTGAAATCACATTGAAAATCCAGTTTTGAAATCATAATCAAATAGATGAAATAAGATTTGTGTTCTCTGTAAGTGCTTGACTGTTGCAGCCAGGCTCCACAAAAATAAAACAAATAAAATTGTTTAAGACGAGTCATGATTCTGTAAGTGGAGATGCGGGGTATCGAACCCCGTACCTCTCGCATGCAAAGCGAGCGCTCTACCGTTTGAGCTACATCCCCATTTCAACAGTGCCTTTTTGTTTGTTTGTTTAATTCGTATATATACTGCAAGCATTCTCGCTCTATATTTACTTATACATACGAATTTTGGAATGAATTAACAAAATAATTTGAGAGGAGACGCAATGGAAACGTTAAAATTAATCTTTAAAAAATTAGGGTTTCATTTTTAGACTTTTGATGACTCCTCGTCGAGTTGAAATTTTTTGTGAAACGAGATATTCCCTATTTTAATTGGTCGTTGTAAGTTAAATTTTCATCTTTGTCAGTCAATAGAATTTTATGTAAACAGTTGACTAATTTTTAAATGAAAAATGATGATGGATAATTTGTTTTTAAAATATAGCAAAAATATAATCAATTATAAAAAAATAGTCCCTAAAAAGTACCCAGGTCTTCAAGTTTTTGTTGGATACCCACAAACCTATAACCAAGCACGAAAAAGTGCGTGCATTCCATTTGCTAGGCATGCACAGAGATTTTTTCAATGAGAAATAATGCAAAAGTTGTGTGCACGATGGAGGACCATCTTAAAAGGTTTTTCACACTCTATAAAACCTACCAAACCTAGCTTTGGGTATCCATGTTCATCATTTAAAGAAGCATTGTTACTTAGTTTGGTTTTTTTATAAATTTATTGAGAGTAAGGTTAATGATGAGGTTATGTTACCCATTTGTTGTGAGAGATTAAGTGATGTATCTTCATTTACCAATTATTGAAAGAGGTTTTTTTACTAATTAAAGGACAGAGAACAAAGGTGTTTCCCAAAATATTAAACTCACAAAAGAGTAATAAATAGCCACCTTTCTATAAACAAGAGTCACGTGGTGGTAATGTCTTCGACATTGATATTGCCACGTGTTGTTACAAGATGGGAAATGTTGTAGGAGGAGCAAGAATATCTTTCTTGGTCCATTGTTGACAAGATAATGGTACTAGTTGTCCAAAAAATGTAATTGCAGTAGCGCCAGATAAGTTTTCAGTGTGTTTGCTAAGCTCATGACCAAAAAAAATGGAGAGAAAAAATACTAAACAAATTGTTAGTCAAGCATCCATATGACATAATCTTACTATTATGTAGCATCATTATTATTGTTTAATTTCGAAATATTAATTATAGTCATTAATTGATTATATGAAATAATTTTTTGAATAAAACTAATAATTGACATATCAATCCTAATGCATAGTAAATAAGGTCAATCTAAAATTCTTCAGAAATTAAATTTCCAACACTACCAAAAATAAAGATATAGAAAGCCCATAAAACCTTGCAATTAATTTCCACAATTCCTTATTTAGGGAATGTGTGATGGGATGGTCCATATACATGTACCATGAGCCCTCGGAGATAAATGTTGTGTCATAAACCCATGGCTTCGTCTTTGCACAATTTGAAGGAAATTAAGAACCACGCCACTAGGGAATATAACCTTGAACCATGGGTAGGCCATGAGAACATCCCTAGTGTGCAAACCTTGAAACTTCCACAATATTGTATTTATGATTGAAATAATCTAGATGCAAGGCATGCGCAAGGTCTTATTTCTATATTCAAAGTGTGTGATCCCCAAAGGAAAATGATATGGTCTATAACTATATTTTTTGTTCCTATGAATTAGGCCATCCAAGCAATCCCTAGCGTATGAAACCTTAGAATGGCCACCATATTGAACATATAGGCCAAAGATACCCTAATCAATATATTTATGTGTCGCATATGGCCAATGATCTCCTATAGACAAATATTTTGTCATAAGATTATGGATTTTGTTGCTAAAACATTCCATAGACTCCAATAACCATACTCATTGCACTAATGCTTAAAATGAATGCCGCTTCTCCTTTCCACACTAAAGGTACCTTATTTAGGGCATGTGTGGGGTGTGGGTTACTATGCATAGTCGATCATCCATATAATTTATTTGTATTCCCTTAAAAATTATATTTTGACCATGTCAATGAACTAATCCTTAAAAACCATCTCTAATATTTTAATTCTTAAGTGGTGACCATGTAGCATTTGTAAACTAAGTTTTCCCTATAAAAACTATATAAAGAATCATGACCACATGCCATTTTTTAGAGTTTTAAACCCTCCAATATAAACTAACCACATAATAATACCACATATTACAAATTTGTTAAAATTTTATGATCATAGTTGCTATATATAATTGGTAATGTTAAAATTTGTTTTTTCAATATATAATTGCCATTATTTTTATTTACTACTTTAAAATCAAAACATCAAAATAAAGCATACATTGTATTCTATTATCACTATAAGATTATTTTAAACTTAAAAATTTCATCACTATATAACTATTTTTTCAATATATAGTTGCTATTATTTGTATCTACCAATTTAAAATTAAAACATCAAAATAAAACAAACACTGTATTCTATTATCACTATAAGATCATTGATTTTTTATTATATTCTTAGTATCATAAATTCAATTTTTTTTTTACTATATTCTTAGTATCGTAAATTCAATTATATTCAATTATAACTTGACGTTCCATGTTATTTCTTTGATATAATTTGGAACAATTATTTTACACTGTATTATTAATACAATATACATTGTTTTCCATAATATTTATTGGCGATCAGTTTAGTGTCTTAGAGGTTTTGTAAATTTAGCCAATCTGGTCAGCGATGTGGATGCTCCTCTACCGCCATTAGATATTGATACATGTCAAGTTGGTCATAGAAATCACCTTAATACAGGGCTTGTAAAATTCTTTTTGTTTTCTTCATCGGTCTTGTAGGCAGCCATTTGGATATTTCGGGAGGGAGATGACAACAAACGATTATTGTTGCAGAAGCTCGGGCCTGTTCTCTTCATTTCTTCGGTGGTAGTCGTTGTCGTCTATTTTTGGGTGTCATTCATATGTTCTTATGATTTTTTATTGTGATTTGCATAGTAATTAGAAATTCATTTTAAAATTTAAAACATTTTTACATTCATATTCAAGTTAAGGTTTAAATTGCTCTGATTTTTGTAGAGTGGATTTGTTCGAGACTACTATTTACTATTGTTGTAGGGAATAACTACTTTGTAAAGTTGTGAGACTGTTATGGTCCCTACTGTGATAGGGAGGCTTTCTGGAACCTTGCGTGGTCGGGCCACTTACTGGAATTGGAAAATCTGATACTTGCAGGTGACTTGAATTTTTCTTGGGGGGATGAGGAAATTTGGGGTCAATCTGCAAGGAGGGATCCAATGGGATCATATTTCAGAAACCTTTTTTCAAAATTTTCTCTAATTGATGTGGCTCCTTATCCCCTGGTTCCAACATGGACTAATGGTAGGAAGGATGGAAACCTGATCTCAAAATGTATTGATCGTTTCTTAATATCGGAATCTCTCTTAAGCTATTTTCAGTCCTACAGGTCATGGATACAGCAGATTCATATCAGTGATCATCTCCCCATCATTCTACAACTTGATGTTGAGGTTTCCCATCATCCTTTCCCATTTAAATTCAACTCTACCTGGTTAAAAGATCCAAATTTTAATTTGGGTGTGAGAGCACACTGGATGCATGTAGATGTCACTGGTGAGAGATCTGAGATGGACAAGCTGGCGGTGAAACTAAAATCATTAAAGGAATTTACTATGCAGTGGGAAAGGGATAAGAAAGCTATGTTGGTTGCGGAGCTCATTAAGGTTGAATAGGAAATTGCTATACTTTTGGATCAGTCTCTGAAAACTGGTCTTTCCCATACGGGCCGGTCAAACCTATCATCATTGGAAAGCAGGAAATTGAAAATTCTACTTACAAATGAGGAGACTTGGCGCCTAAAGAGCCGAGCTATATGGATAAAAGCTGGTGACTTGAACACTAAATTCTTTCACAGGTTTGCAGATTCTCGAAGGATTCAGAATACTATTTGGGATCTCAATGATCATGATGGCCGGAGGATTAGGGGGGATTCGGATCTGATGGCTGAGGCAACTCATCACTTTCAGGAGTATTATTGTGACCCCAAAAATACTTCATTGATTAAGCAATTCAAGATTATAAAAGATCACCCCTAGATGTTTAATGATATGGAAGGGGACTGTATTTTTTAGGATATAACTTTATCAGATGTGGAATGCACGCTTCAGGGATTTGCTAAGGATAAATCACTTGGACCAGATGGATGGTTGGTGGAACTTTTCCTTCACTTCTTTGACATAATGGGGGAAGATCTCAGGAAAGTTGTTGATGAGTCTCGACATTTGGGTTTGGTATCTGGGGCGCTTAATTCTACTTACCTGGCCCTCATTCCGAAATCTTCCCACCCGGAGAACTTTAATGAATTTCTGCCAATTGCCCTCTGCAATCTAGTCTATAAGTTAATATCTAAGATTATTGTTGTGCAGATCAAACCGATTCTTTCAAGATTCATTTCGATGGAGCAGTATGGATTTTTGGAGGGCCGTCAGATTCATGATGTGGTGGGTGTGACTCAAGAGGTCTTTCACAGTATTAAAAAGAAGCGACTTGATTCTCTCATCCTCCAGCTAGACTTAGTCAAAGCCTATGATCGTGTTGATTGGAACCTACTCAGGTTAATACTGATACAGATAGGTCTGTCATGGAAGGTGATGAAATGGATTTTGGCATGTGTTTCTTCGGTTAATTATGCTGTGCTCATTAATGGTCAGTCGACAAACTATTTCAAGGCCTCTAGGGGTCTCCGTTAGGGTTGTCCTCTCTCACCCCTTTTGTTCCTGTTGGTCATTGAAGGCTTGAGCCTCTCCATACATAAGGAAAAAAGTGAGGGTCATATTGTTGGTATCAAATTATCTTTGGATATATCTGTTACACACTCACTTTTTGTGGATGACGTTATGCTCTTTGGTATGGGCACATTGGAGGAATGGAGTTATTATAAGAAAATACTTGATTTTTTTTGCTCGGTATTTGGCATGAACATCAGTTTTATTAAATCTCACTTTTTGAAACACTCCTTGGAAGCTGAAGTGGAGCGGTCGATCATCATGATATTGCCTCTGCGATTCAAAGAATTGAATGGGGGCACTAAGTATCTTGGTTATTTTGTCAATCCGTTGAATTATCTGTTGAATGACTAGTTTTGGCTTGTTAGACGTTTTGATTTAAGGATTGGCCATTGGACTCTGCGCCAATTATCAATGGGTGGCAGACTTACTTTGGCAAAAGCGGTCCTACAAAACCTGTGGGTCTACTGGTTTTCACTCGGTAAAATTCCTAAATCTATTCTTCGGATTATTCGCTAGAAGTTTTTCATCTTTTTATGGTCTAATGGTGGGGAAAAGGAAAAATTCCACCTGATTAAATGGTCCTCCTTGGCCTGGCCCTGGGATTTGGGAGGCTGGAATACTAAGCATCTGGAGCATTTTGTCACCGCACTACATGCAAAGAGTTTGTGGTGTGCTCTTTTTGTTGATTCTGTTTGGGGGAAGATTATTAGAGCTAAATACTTAAAAAATTCTCCGGTTGCAAATTGGTTCCATAAAGGACTTACCTCGGCTATTGGTGTCTCAAACATACGGAATGTCCTCTTGGGTTCCTTCAACATCATAGCGCAGTGGCTCTCGTGGATCCCTGGAAATGGTCGGGAGGTTAGACTGGGAATTGGTCCTGTATTGGGAAGTTCTACTTCATACCTCGTGTCTCTTGAATTAAGAGCACATCTCCGGGCAAAAGGATTATATACTCTTGCACATGCGACATGGCATAATAATGATGTGGGTACAAAGTGGATCTCAGCTACACAACTGGGACTTTTTGGTGAAATGGGGGTTGAATGGTCTGTGTATACTCGATCACTTTGCCAGGGAAATATTCAACTCTATGAGACTCTTGATTGCTTGGCTTGGTCGTGGGATGTGGCACATGGATCGGTTTCTGTTAATCTGGCTTATGCTTCATTATTTGCTGATATCCATCCGGTGAATCATTAGTGGCATCACTCTATTTGGAAACTTTCTCTGCCACTTAAAATCAAATGTTTTATTTGGTTAGCATAGTGCAATAAAATCCTCACATGGGATAATCTGTGTCATCGAAGCTTTGTTGGTCCTGGATGGTGTCCTCTATGCTGCCTACAGGACGAATCGGTTGATCACTTCTTCTCTACTTGCGCATTCATACAGGGCCTTTGGAAACGAATTGCTACAGCTTTGGGCATTCAGACCATCTGGAGATCTTCCACTCTAATTGACTGTCTTGGTTCATGGTTCAGGAACTCACATTCTATGGTAGAAATTCCATGCTTCATGATTTGGGAAACTTGGAAAGCTTGGAACTCCCATATATTCGAGGGCACTTCTCCCCTTCAAGATTGGTTATGTGGCCGGATTTTGACTGCATACATGGAATACACTTCTCAAATTGGTCGACCTATTAAAAATATGGATTGTCTGGGTCGACAATTGACCCCTCCTGTCTTAATGTACCCCTGTGGGTTCTTCGATGGTGCGGCGGTGGGGGGGCCTGGTGTGAGAGGGGACGGTGTAGTATTGCACCTTTCAACCTCCTGTTTTTTCCGAATCCGTTTGAATTTGTGGATTGGGTCCAATACTCGTAGCGAGTTATATGCCCTTTGGCTTTTACTGCATTTTTCTCATTTCAGACAGGTAACATCACTCTTGATATTTGGTGATTCTTTGTCTATTATATCTTGGGCAAAGGGTGTTACTCCACTCAAAGTAATGTTACTTACTTTCTAGATGGATGCGGTCCAGAAGTTAATCCTCGGTTTTGAACACACTCATTTTTCACATATCTTCCGTGAGGTGAATTCGGAGGCTAACTTGCTTTCCAAGCTAGCTTTATCTACTCAGGTCGGGATCATCATGTGGGAGGAATGGCGGGAGGAACTTCTGTTCTCCCATGGTACTATTGACATGCATTGGTCTTGATGGCTTTGACCCTGACCTACTGGTTTACTGATTTTTTTTGGATCTGCCGTTTATTTATCTTTATGGTTTTGCGACTATAACTTTTTTGCAGGTCTTTAGTTGGTTCGTTGCTCCACCAACGTCTCGTTGGTATTTTTATTTTCCCGGGATATCTACGGCTACACAAATTTATCTTCTGTTTTGCTATATATTGTTGTTGTTAGCAGTGTTTATTACTATATGGACTTGGATTGAGTCTTTTATGGAAGGACTCGCAGACACTTATATCACTCTGTTTTAAGTCGTTATGTTGCAAGTTGATGACTGATGTATTGGCCATGAACTGGCTAAAATTCTGGCTCTGTTTTTATGGGAATGCTTCTGATGCCCATGTGTTTGTAACTCTTGTTAGATTATATAGGGGCGTTATCCCCTAGGATGCTTTGTGACATTTGGACATACTTTACTATTTCGTAGTATTAATAGTAAGATATATTTTTCTATGGAAAAAAAAGAAAAATTGCATATAATCTTACACTCGTTAAAAGCTTCACAATAATTAACTTCTATAAATGGATTATGAATTTAAGTTTGGTTTCTTTTTAAATTATTTTATTTAAATTCATAATTGATATTTTAATCTTTTAAAATTTGGGTTTTATATATGGTGTATTTTAATAATCATTAAATTAGCACAATCAGTTAACTTGAACTTGTGGTTGGTGAACACTCATAGGTCAAAGTGTCACAAATAAGCTATATGTTACTTGTTCTCGCTTTTTTCTAGTTAATGGGATTGTTTGCATCCATGCATCATCTAAGAGTTATCCATCCATTAACTCCCTGTTATCCATGCATCAATTACCATTTTTTTTTTTTTTTTATAATTTTTCATTTCAAATTTGGAAACCATAAAATCAATATGGACAATACACTTGTCTCATCCTCTTGCAATCTATCATCCTCTTACAATCTGGGAAAAACATAGGTGCTAGTCCACCCCAAATTCTAAGATATAAACACCTATAAGTGTAATTAATTTGTTGAAATTTAAAAATATAAATTTATTTATAATTTAGAAGAAATTATTTTTAATAAGGACGAGGAAAGTTAATAATGTCTAATAAGATCAATTTTTGTCAAGGATGCAGTGGTCCGTGGGTGGGGTTAGATGGATTTCATTCCATCCACCTGGGTTCAATTTCGTTGAGACATCTTCTGGCTTGGATTACCCGCACCTACCATCCACAATATGTGAGGAAGGGTTTGCTCGACCTACCATCCACAATATGTGAGGAAGTTTGTTGAGATTTCCCGTGGTGTTAGCTTTCCTCCTTTAAGGAAGGTAATACTGTAACAAATATTTTGAAAATACTCTTTAATATAAGACATTTAATGAAAAAATGTTTTCCATTTTCATCTCTGTTTTTATAAATACACAAATTACATCTCAACTATAAACTTAATTTTAATTTTCTAATCCCTTTCCCTTGTTGCTATTATAATTTTAATATGATTTAATTTAAACATTTTAATTCATATATTTTTTAACCATATAGTATAGTACCTTTATTATTTGATCTATCGACAATCAAAACAAAAATAAATATAACTCTTTTCTGAAAATGCTGGCACCATCCCAAACAGAAATGCAAAAATATAACTTTTTTTCGAAAATGATGGCACCATCCGAAACAAAAATGCAAAATATCTGAAAATGATAGCACCATCTAAACAAAACTAAAATGCAAAAATATAACTTTTTTTGAAAATGATGGCACCATCCGAAACAAAAATGCAAAAATATCTGAAAATGATACCACCATCTCAAACAAAACTAATATATGAAGCATAAACATATAACCTGGCAGAGTTTGAAAACTAATATAAAAAATACATAACACAAAACCCTTACCAAAACTAATACTTTAACTGCAAAAAAAATATCTGAAAATGATACCACCATCTCGAACAAAACTAATATATGAAGCAAAAATATATAACCTGGCAGAGTTTGAAAACTAATATAAAAAAATACATAACACAAAACCCTTACCAAAACTAATACTTTAACTGCAAAAAATATAAAGGCTGACATGATACCACCATCTCGAACAAAACTAATATATGAAGCAAAAATATATAACCTGGCAGAGTTTGAAAACTAATGTAAAAAAATACATAACACAAAACCCTTACCAAAACTAATACTTTAACTGCAAAAAATATAAACGCTGACAGAGTATGAAACTCGACGTGAATCGAACACGCAACCTTCTGATCTGGAGTCAGACGCGTTACCAATGTGCCACGGATCCCTATTTGGTAACGCTGTAAACCATTTTGTGAAGGGCCAGGCCTTTAATTTAGAAACCCTTACCAAAACTAATATCTTTAACTGTAAAAAGCTAGCCTTTTATTTATAAACCCTTACCAAAACTGATATCTTTAACTGTAAAAAACCAGCCTTTTATTTAGAAACCCTTACCAAAACTAATATCTTTAACTGTAAAAAATATTGTGAAGGGCCAGCCTTTTATTTAGAAACCCTTACCAAAGCTAATATCTTAAACTGTAAAAAATATATAAGCTGACATATTATGAACCCGACGTGAATCGAACACGCAACCTTCTGATCTGGAGTCAGACGCGCTACCATTGCGCCACGGATCCCTATTTGATAACGCTGTAAACGCTTTTGTGAGGGGGCCAGGACTTTTTATTTAGTCACAGATAATAACTAATGCGGTGAGCGTGGATCGAACACGCGACCTTCAGATCTTCAGTCTGACGCTCTCCCAACTGAGCTATCCCCGCCGATATGATGTTTGCATTTTAATGCTATGTCTCCTGACATTGATATTGAGTTTTGAGGTAAAATCCAAATATGGTGACCTCAGTTAACCGTTGCGTGAGCGGAGATCGAACACGCGACCCTCATATAACCAGTTTGATGCTCTTCCAACTGAGCTATCCCCGAAAAAATCGACTATCCTATATCCGAATAGTGAAATCACATTGAAAATCCAGTTTTGAAATCATAATCAAATAGATGAAATAAGATTTGTGTTCCCTGTAATTGCTTGACTGTTGCAGCCAGGTTCTACAAAAATAAAACAAATAAAATTGTTTAAGACGAGACATGATTCTGTAAGTGGAGATGCGGGGTATCGAACCCCGTACCTCTCGCATGCAAAGCGAGCGCTCTACCGTTTGAGCTACATCCCCATTTTGCAACAGTGCCTTTTTGTTTGTTTGTTTAATTCATATATATACTGCAAGCATTCTCGCTCTATATTTACTTATACATACGAATTTTGGAATGAATTAACAAAATAATTTGAGAGGAGACGCAATGGAAACGTTAAAATTAATCTTTAAAAAATTAGGGTTTCATTTTTAGACTTTTGATGACTCCTCGTCGAGTTGAAATTTTTTGTGAAACGAGATATTCCCTATTTTAATTGGTCGTTGTAAGTTAAATTTTCATCTTTGTCAGTCAATAGAATTTTATGTAAACAGTTGACTAATTTTTAAATGAAAAATGATGATGGATAATTTGTTTTTAAAATATAGCAAAAATATAATCAATTATAAATTCAATTATCACTATAAGATCATTGATTTTTTATTATATTCTTAGTATCATAAATTCAATTTTTTTTTTACTATATTCTTGTATCGTAAATTCAATTTTTTTTTTACTATATTCTTACTATCGTAAATTCAATTATATTCAATTATAACTTGACGTTCCATGTTATTTCTTTGATATAATTTGGAACAATTATTTTACACTGTATTATTAATACAATATACATTGTTTTCCATGTTGGGGACATTCTTGGGGACATACAATTATTTTACACTGTATTATTAATACAATATACATTGTTTTCCATGTTGGGGACATTCTTGGGGACATAATAACCTAAGTTCATTTTAATATTTTTATTTTATTTTTTAAATAGAATCTTCCCTTCCTTTTATTCCAAATCTTTATTTTTGGGTGTCATTCATATGTTCTTATGATTTTTTTATTGTGATTTGCATAGTAATTAGAAATTCGTTTTAAAATTTAAAACATTTTTACATTCATATTTAAGTTAAGGTTTAAATTGCTCTGATTTCTGTAGAGTGGATTTGTTCGAGATTACTATTTACTATTGTTCCAGGGAATAACTACTTTGCAAAGTTGTGACATAAACAAGTAATATCTGTATTTTGATATTCTCATGTTGTGATCGTGTGTGAATCACAATAAGATTATTTAAGGAAATAGTCAACCAATAGAAAATAACTCCATTTGGAAATAATAAATAATATTGAATATATATTGATGAGAGATTATTATATTACAATTTGATGGACCATTTAAATATGGCCTTATATGTCTTTTCAATGGAAATGTATAAAACCTATCTATTTGATTAATTACGTATCAATTTTATTTAATATTTGTTTAATTATTTGTCTTCTATTATTTAATTATTTGTTTATTAATATGTTTATATATTATTTTATTTGTTACATTGTTACATATATTCACAACCAAAAACCCACACAAATAGGTGTTGACTTCTTTGCATTTCACTTATCTTATGTGTTGAACATTGTGCATTTAGTTGTTCAAGTTTCACTAAAAAATGAATTGAATTTGTTACATGAGATTTGATTTTCTGCACTCGTTTGCTACTTTTGTTGGCAATTGATACTAGTAATTAGTTTTCTTTGTTATTTTAAAGTGTTTGAGTTTGAGGCCAGATATCAGATAAAGTCTTTGTCTGGGAATCCATGGTGAGAATATTTTGGGTGAGACCAGGAAATTGTCCTCTGTGCAAAATTCATAATGAGTATATAGGTCACATATTTATCACTTGTCCGTACTTTGTCAAGATGTGGGAATTTGCTTTTATAGTATTGAATACTCAATTCATTTGGGTTCGTAAAGACTTGGCAGAGCCCCTACAAGATTAACTTAATAACATATAACATTTTAGGGGCGGAATTTCACCAATTGGCTATTTTTTGGGCATTTTTCCAACAAAAAAATTCGTTATTTGGTCATTTTTAGTCTCTAATATCGCCTATATTAAAATATGTTTTTTTGCCATAATATTTGCCAAAATTTACAAGTTTCAGTAGTAAATTGTATGTTTCAAATTTAATATTCGCCTACCAATCTATATTTATGTTTTTTTGAATAAAAAATAATTGCCTAGAATACTATACCTAAGTATACTTTTATAATCCTTAAAAAATACCTTGCTTAATAATGAAGCATATACAAACTTCTAAGCATTATCACTCATCTTTATATGGGGCATTTGGATTGCCAGAAACAAAGCTATTTTTTAAGAGATCAACATACCTCCATCCATTTCAACTTCAAAGGGATTGGCCATTCTTGGGCACTTCCCATAGATTGATAGTCCACCAAAGTCAAGAAAGATTGCTAAGAAAACCATTCATAGATTAGGTAGTTGGTCTTATTTTGATGATGCCTCCCAAGGCACACCTACCATGGGAGGGGCTAGAGGCATTTTATACTTATCAAAAGTACAGTGGATAAAGTTCTTAGCTGGTATTGGTCCTAGTACTAAAATTAGTTAAGATGCTTGCATTAAAACTCATATTGATGCTTGCTTCGGAAAAGGGGGTATAAAGATTACAAGTCTTTGGGACTCCAAACTTGTGACAGACTAGATGAGAATGAAGAGACCCCCCAAAAATATCTTATTGGGGCCAACTTCTGAGGAACCGATCCACATTGTTGGTATTTTTCAGGTGACATCATTTCATCACATATATTAGGAAGAGAAATAAGTTGGTAGATCTATTGGCTAAGGAAGGATTATAGTTGGGTGAAGAATTATGGAAACAGTGGGAATTGGAAAATGACAACCTCATGGAACAAGATCCAAGACCAATCCCAGGATGAATTTACAGCTTCAAATTTTGAGGCTGAGAAACCATCCAACGGGTGAACAAGTACACAATTTGAATTTTTGATTAATTTTATGTTATTATCTGTACATAGTCTTGGAAACTCTCTATATTAGATATATATTTTTACTGTAACTATATGAAAATGCCATAAGAGGCCCATATAAATAGACCTATATATAAATAGACCTATATATGTAATGACCTACGGGGTCCATAAATAGTGTGGTTTTTTATAACATAATTTAACTACGATTTTTTTTTCAAGAATAAAAAATCTCATTGATTTACATATTCTCTTCCCTTTGTGCTTTATGCAATTTTGTCTAATAATAAAAAAACTAGGAAAATTACTTCTTATCCTTCTCACTTCCTTTTTCACTTTTAGCAAGTTTCTTGTCTAAACACTTTTATTTTCAATAATCAAGCAGTAGACATGCTCCCATTTAACACCTAAATAGTGCACAATTGGTATATGGCTCTAACTAAGACTCTAAAATGAACTACTACTAAAAGTAACTTCAATCATTTTGCAAAAACACACATTTTGAAATAGGATAGGATCTCGAAGATGGGATTGTTTAGTAAACACTCCAAGGTCAAGCATTAGATGTACAACTAGAATTTAATCAGTGGAGAGAAAAATACAGTTAGTAACTATAAAGTTATTTATGAAAAGTAACTCTAACAAAGATCTCAAGTAATAGGTTAAGTTATGAAAGTATGGGAATCCCTCCTCCATATCAAGCATTGGGTGTGAATGTTTATTATGCATAGAGAAGGGCTAGAATTGTTTTGCCACTTTCTTATACTAGTAAGTGGATGTGGGACTTGAACCATAAGCCACCTTCTAAATAAACATGCTTGAATAATGATTGTTCCTCTTAGTTGTTTATAGTGAAGAGGCAACTTAGTGGGTAATCTCAAGACCTCCTACTTAATCCTATAATTACAAAGAAAAATAATGGAAAGCAATAGCATATCAATGTTTAACATAAAATACAAGAGATAAATAAATAGAACATGAGAAATAACCCTTGTATTAGTGATGTCCAAAAGAGAAAGCAATGTTCACTTGCCTCTTCAAGGATAAACCTCCTATGAACATTGTTCCAAAGAGAATAACAATCATTGGTCACATTACACAACCTTCTACTCTATGTAATGTATCGATAGCAAAAACCCCAAGTACACGTGATCCCACTATTTAAGAGGGTCAACTACCTAATAGGGTATTAATTAAAAACTAGACCCTTTTATATTGAATAACTATCAACTAACTATTTATTCAAAGAAGATGACCTTAATACATGAACCTTTACGTAATGGCTACTCTATATTACCAAAAAGAAAAAAAAATATCCAATAATTTTTTTTATATAATCTTTGTATTTAAATATGGATTGTCTAACTTTTAAATGAGTTTGATTTTTTTTTTTTTTAATATGACATTTCGAAAATAAATAAATCATAACTTTTCGTTGCTTAGAATCCAATGTTGACTCTAAAAATAGATTCAGAGCACACAAAAACCTTATGGTTTTAAATATTATGAAAACATCACACAAAAGTATAATCTTATCATCTTTTTTGGACTTATAAAATGGTCAACCTGCAAATGGTACCTCAAATCCGTAGTACTATATTGACTTTGTTGAAAACCATAGCTCAAATCTATAGCAGTATGTTGACTTTGTTGAAAACCACATCTGAATTCAAATTTATAACATCTCACTATATTGACTTTAGTGAAAACCACTCTCATAACTTTTCGTTGCTTAGAATCCAATGTTGACTCTAAAAATAGATTCAGAGCACACAAAAACCTTATGGTTTTAAATATTATGAAAACATCACACAAAAGTATAATCTTATCATCTTTTTTGGACTTATAAAATGGTCAACCTGCAAATGGTACCTCAAATCCGTAGCACTATGTTGACTTTGTTAAAAACCCCAAGTAACACATTTGAACTCAAATTTATAAAGCTTGAATCTGAAACCATCATAAACCCCAATATGACTACTATAAATAATAAGTCTACCTTATAATCAAACCAGAAATATAACTATTAAATTCTCTGAAAATAAGCACCATCGTAAGCAAATAAAATCTAAAAACTTGAACCCGACGTGAATCGAACACGCAACCTTCTGATCTGGAGTCAGACGCGCTACCATTGCGCCACGGATCCCTTCCTATCTCATTTGTAAACTCTTGGCTTTGATTTTTTATTTAAAGAGCTCAATTATGTGATGCGGCGAGCGTGGATCGAACACGCGACCTTCAGTCTCGCAGCTGAACCATCGAGGTTTTAGATTATAACCAAATAAGCGAATCAGAATAGAAAATACAGGTAAAATGCGATTTGTGCTACCTGTAAATGCTGGACTGTTGCAGCTAGATTAAACCAAACACTGTAAAATTGGAGATGCGGGGTATCGAACCCCGTACCTCTCGCATGCAAAGCGAGCGCTCTACCGTTTGAGCTACATCCCCATTTTATAACATGGCTCTCCATTCATTTTTTCGTTGAATGTATTTAACCCCTGCAAGCACTTTCGTTCCATATCCACTTATAAAAATGAATTTTGGATTGCATTAACAAAATCCACTTATGCACATGAATTTTTAGAATGGATTAACAAAATCTCAATGCAATGGATATAGAGAACAAATTTAGTAATCTATTAAATTATCTAATTTAAAGGTTATAATTTAGTGTTCCATTGTATTATAATAATAATTTAATTTTAGTTATATTTAATTCATGCACTAAATTAGTGTATGAGGATAAGGGATCCTTTCATGCAACTATTTGACTATTAAAGTGTATGGAGGTGTATATACCCTACTTTCTTCGGATTTGAATATGTGACCTCCTAATAGGAAACACATGTTCTTAATAGTCAGACCTACTTAAGTTGTACAATAATATAATTTTAAGGTCATGGCCAAGCTAGACACAATATTGGTGTATGAAACCCCCATGTTTGTTGGACAAGTGAACCCCTCTGTGCATCGATTTGACTGCTATAGTCTACACAGGTGTACACACCCTATCCCCTTTCGAATTTGAACATATGACCTCTTAGGAGGAAAGGCATATTATTAGTCGTAGACCAACCCAAGCTACAAGATATTCTTGTTTGTGGTCAAAGAGTTTTTTCATGTAATGATTTCATTGCCTAGTTTATAAAAATGAGCATACCTCACTTTCTTTGTGTTCATTTTCTATGTATTACATATTTTAATATGTCAAATGCCAAGTTAAATTGTCATCTTTAGTTTGTCAAAAGTTTAGTATTGATCATGTGTTTTTATTATGGTTTATAATGTAATCAACCCACTCACATTATTACAACATGACAACTTAACTCTGTCTTTACACAAAAACATGGAAATTAAATTTATGCATAAACCCTCCAAATAAACAATATTAGTCGTTATCACAACATGATAACTTAACTATATCCTTACACAAAACATAGAAATTAAATTTATGCATAAACCCTCAAAATAAACAATATTACTCGTTATCACAACATGATAACTTAACTATGTCCTTACACAAAAACATGTAAATAAATTTATGCATAAACCCTCAAAAAAAAAATATTACAAGAGTAAGAGTACATATATTTTAGTTTCTGTAAAACGAGAGCTTATTGTGTTTAATTATTTATTTATATAGAGCCCAAGGTTAGACCAAGTGGTTGGGTCTCAAGGCATTAATGCTAACGCTCCCCTTGGTTGAAATCCCTCAACTTATCTCTTTCATATGGTTTTGGTTTTGTGTGTAGCCTAGGGTTTATAATGGCAACCCAATAGACTCCAACACATTCCTTGCGGATACAAATTTACTTAGGAATTGATTCTCCTAGTAAAAAAACTATTTATTTTGTATAGTATATTCATGTTAATTATTGCTAGTTTAGATCAATCTTAACCTCAAATATATTAAGTATTGAGAGGGGTCAAATTTTATCTTGATGCGCAAAATTTTCCACAATTTTTTGCACATTAAAAAATGAATGCACTTTGACATATTTGATCATTATACATGTTTGATAAATCCATGGTTAAAATAGATCTAAATTAGTATATTATATATAATAATGCATATGCTTAATATTTATTATTAATAGTTTTTTTTATTTTTATTAAATAATATTTTTCCATCATATCTCGCACAAGCATTACAAACATACATGACACATTTCCTTGGCATTGAGCTATTATGCCTCTTGATGCAATAAATCTAGATGAATACCTACATTTGGAGATTAAATGTCACAATGCAAGTCAACTACCATCACTATAAGTCCGCCCAACATTTGGAATTGTAGGTGCATTCTTTCCTTTTTATGTGTCAATGCTCCCATTTTATATTTTGACAAATGCCTAAGATCTCAAAGAGAGCTTGTTATTTATATGGTTGTTCTTCTATTTTAGTATTAGATGTACATTTTTTTGTGATAGTAGTGCCATTTTGGATAAAGGCACACAGGATATATTGCAACACACAAACACACAATCATAGATTTTGGAAGATAAAAAAGGTTAGGGTAAGTTGCAGAGCAAAGAGAATCACAAACATAGGGTTATATAACAATAAACCTTCACAAATGAGATTTATCATTTTTTGGATAAAGAAACACAAAGATGAAGGATAGATTTTGGAAAATAAAGATTGCCAAGGTAGGTTGTGGAAGAAAAAGGTTCATAAACAAAAGATTATATAAATTTTTTTTTGCAAGCACTAGCTTTTAATAATGCAAAGAATATGGGAGGATGTAGATGAAGAAGTGGAACACCTCCGATGCTTTATTAAAAAATGAAGGCCTTAGGAAAGCACAATAATCCTCCTAAACATTAATACGCTGCAAAAAAATATTTAAAAAACCTTTCCAAGAGATTTGTGGGTTTTCCTTTCAAACTCATGGACCTCCTTAAGAGGGTGTTTTTTAAGGATTCAAATATTATATACAACTATACTATTATAAATGACTACATAGATTTGAAAAAATAATGTATATAGGTATGCAAGCAAATATTCAATAAAAATCATATAATTTACTATTAAAAACTTGTGAATTTTGGAGAATATTATCACGTTAATCATATTTTATGTTAAAAGTTGACTAAGTTGATTGGATTTTTTTTTCTCTACACTGTTACTATATTAAAATTGTTTAAAAAATTATTTATGCAACAATTGTATTTGGAATTATGTGAGCTGCTACTATGAATTTATTGAAATTATTTAGGAGTGTTGCCACGGTCTCCCTTTAATATGAGAAAAATGTCTAGGGCACTTGTATTTTCTCTCTATTGCTAGTTTTTATAGGCCAGTCATGTTTTTTTTCTACTATTAACCAAATAAAGGAACTAACCATGACTAAGGTTGGCCACGAACAAGTATGGTGTGTTGTATGCAAGACAAAAGGGCCAATAGTGTTTTTATGGCTTTGGTTCTAGACCATGCTTCTTCAATTGAAGGAGGAGCACATTGCCTCTATTTATAATTATCAATAAAAAAGAATGTAATTTTGTTAAATTTTTCTAATTATCAATAATAAAAAAGTATGTAATTTTGATAAGTTTTTCTGTAACATTCCAATTTTGTAATCACCCAATCTACACACTAGAAATTGAGTTGAGAGAGCTTCAATTCAACTTTTCATTTTAGTATAGTTTTCATTAGTTTGTCATAATCTCTGTTGTTGATATTATAGTTTGCTTGAGGCTCGTTCGTTGTTGATTCTCTGGAGTAAGAAGCAAGAGAAACTAGAGATACAAAGGAAGGAGCAAAATCATTTACTTAAAACCATTCGAAGTCTATCCACTAGAAAGCATAACAAAGGATGTGTGAGCTTGGAGAATTTACACGAATGGAAATTTAAGGATACTCGAATGTTTGATATCGTATTCCAAGAAATATTGTGGTGAAAGACAACCCTTTAAACATCGTTAAATTATTGTAAAACAAAATATTTGTGGTAACAGAAATATTGTAAAACAAAATATTTTCAATTTTAATGTGTCAAATTATAAGTTAAATTTTCATCTTTGGTTTATCACTTTGTTATGTGTATCACAACATACCAACTTGATTCATCCTTACACAAAGACATGGAAATAAGAATTTTGCATGAATCCTCAAATTAAACAATATTACAAGAGTAAGAATACATATATCCTAGTTTTTATAAAAATGTGAACTTACTATGTTTAATTATTTGTTTTATATAGAGCCTAGGGTTAGATCAAGTGGCCAAGCCTCAAGGCGTTAATGTTAATACTCCCCTTAGTTGAAATTCCATGATATATATGTTTCATGTGGTGGGGGCTTCATTTGTGGTGGCAACTCAATGGACTTGAACTCATTATATTCCAGATAATATTGGTTAGCTTAGCTTAATCTTAACATCAAATATATTAAGCATTGAGAGGTGTTAAATGTTATTTTGATGTGCAAATTTTTTTTCAAGTTTTTACACATTTAAGAAGTGATGTAATTTGAGAGATTTGATTTCTATGCATATTTGATAAAATCCAAGGTTAGAATGGATCTAAGCTCGTATTTTACATTTAATATTGCATTTGCTTAATATTGATTGTTATTAGTTTTAGTTTTTGTTAAATATTATTCTTCTAGCATATGACCTGCAAGTGTTACAAACATATATGACACAACTCCTTGACATTGGGTTGTAGAATGTGCTTCTCCACGCAATAAATCTAGATGAAACAACTATATTTGGAGGTTAATTGTCATAATGCAAGTCAATTGTCACATCCCCTCCCACCAATCCGACCAACGAAGGGAACATGACTGACGTATGGGGTGCTAAAATTTGCCTCTAAGGTAGTGTTATCAATTTCATTTAAATTTAAATGCGTGTGCAATGCATAATAACAAACACATTAGAACGTTTCCAAGGAAAAAAAAACAAACACATTAGAATTATACTCTATCGTGCACACACACACCATGCATATACTAGCATGCTCATCATAGGAATAACAATGTAATCATGCACAAAAATAGACTCAGCGCATACTATATACATGCATTCAATTTTAGCAGCAAACAAAAAATCATTCATAATATATAAATTTAGCATAATGAGAAGCAACAGTGAAAACTTATCTTTAATTGGAGTTGTCCAAACAACTAGCTATGGAAGATAAACGTTCAACCCAACCGTAGATCTTTGTTCAACCTATATTATTTCAGCTAAGAGACCACCCCCGAGCTAGGCTATGTATCCACTAAGGAGGAACTACTGAGGCTCACTCACAATCACAGTCACAAATACTCATGCTAAGCCAGCACATAATTGGGTTTGTCAAGCATGTAGGTAAGTAGGGAAGGAGAATTCTAAGCCAGTGAGTTCAACCACAGAGCTATAGGCATCTCAACTGATCTCAGACAGCCTTGGAACCCACAATACCTACCACACCCAACACAAGGAAGGTCCCCTTCTCTGCTACACAGTCCCTCAGGTGCCCCTTCCCTCTAGTGCTCTTTAGGATGGGCATAGAAAGGTCTAAGCTGCTATATCCACATAGATTATGTCACATCCCCACTGACCTCGTTAGGCCACGGGGGACCTTGATACATTTTATTTTTCTCCAAAATTGACTGAATACACACACACACATAGTTGAAATAGCTCGGGTCCGCAATCCGTAATCCGCAATTGTGAACCCATAATCTGTAATCCGCAATTGCGGATGCAGAAGTGCAAAAATTCATAACCGGAAAGCTTACCTTTCTGCAATCCGCAATCTGCAACAGTGGATCCGCAATCCGAAATCTGCAAATGCAGATGCGGAAGTGTGGAATGTCGAACACCAACCTCTGAAAAATGTCACTTCCGCAATCTGCAATCCGCAATTGCAGATGTGGAAGTGCGGAAGTCCAAAATGTAACTTCGACTTCCATGTTCCCACAATCCGCAATCCGCATTGCGGATGCAGGCATACGGAACCATACTCCTACAATGGTAACTTTCCACACAATCTTCTGAGGGGCATAACTTCCCTGTCCTTGTTCCAAATGATACAAGGTCAGTACCATTGGAAAGCTCTTGGAGAGCTCTATCCAATGGTGAAATCCCTACCCCATATGAGCACTCCTACCATGTCAAATTTTCCACTGAAATTCTGTCCATAAATCCACTTAAAGACTTCGACCTTCTTCCTGCCATGATCTTCCCTTCCACCTAACCCACAAAGGGGTTCTGTAACATTTCCAGGGCTTTCCCCTCCTTTCCAAGGATCATACGTAAGAACACAACTCATTCATAGGGTTAATTAACATATCATAACATGTAAAATGCATTAAGTTAGATCTAACAAATACATCTATCACATGCGACTTATAATGCATTAAACTCATGCAATACAATGATATACATATAACAATGAACTTAACCCTTTACTCAGGCATGCACATGACTCCTTGTTAATCAAATTCATGTAAACATGCATTCCACAATTACATAATTGAACATAAGCAACCATTTCATAACAATGAAATACCATCATTTAACATAACAAGAAGAACTTATCTTTTAATTTTCGAAGCAACTGGTTAAGTGAGAGCAACGTTCCACCCAACCTTAGATCTATGTCCAACCTGTACTCTTTCAACTGAGAGATCACCCTCGAGCTGGGCTGTGTATCCAGTAAGGAGGGCTATCAGGTTCTCTCACAGTCAAGGTTCCATGCCAATGCTAATCCAATCTGTAGTTGGGTTTATCAAGCATTCTAGGGAACCTACCCATGCTAAGCCAACCTATAGTGGGTTTACCAAGCATTCAGGGACATACTGGTCATGCTAAGCCAACTTCTAGTTGGGTTATCAAGCATACCGACAACAGGGTCATGCCAAGCCAACATACAGTTGGGTTTATCAAGCATACCAGATAACTTGATCATGCTAAGCCAACCTGCACTAGGTTTATCAGGCATACCAAGCAATACAATTATGCCAATCCAGCATACAGTTGGGTTTATCAAGCATACCATACTAGATGATCATGCTAATCCAACCTACAGTGGGTTTATCAGGCATACCAAGCAATACAATCATGCCAAGCCAACATATCATTGGGTTTATCAAACATATCAGACAAGCTGATCATGCTAAGCCAACCGGAAGTGGGTTTATCAGGCGAAGAGGGACAACAAGGGAGGCGTTGCTAAGCTAGTGAGCTCAACCATAGAGCTGCAGGAATCTCAACACTTAGATGACCTGGAGCCCACATTACCTACCACATCCAACACAAGGAAGACCCTCTTCTCTGCTACACAGTCCCTCAAGGCCTCTTCCCTTCCAGCGCTATTCTAGGATAGGCATAGAAAGGTCCATTAGCTAGTTCTATGAGACTTCAGCCTTCACTTGGTTTATCAAGCAACCCAACCTTCTTCCACAGTTCAATAGTTGACTCCTTCCAGGCTTGCGGACAGGGATTTGTTCCGCAATCTATCCTCTGCGATCCAAGCTCGGGTTCTCGCGGTTTTTCTGCACTATTCAGGCATGTAGTTTCCCCACGGGTTCTTACGACTCTGTCACCGATAGACTGGGTTCGCACACACAGTTCCTATGGCTATCAACTCCCTGGTATTTTCTATTACATAGGAAAACACGAATATCTTCAGGGTATACTGCTCTGTTGGCTCTGCATACCAGAAAATGTATGAGCAAGCTCTCTCCCTGTGGATCGATGGATCGTGAACGACAAGTGTGTGAATGGATGAGGAATGATCGAATGAATGAATGTCTGAATTTTCGCCCGTTTTTCCACAATAGGTAGTCAAAACTAGTTCTGCAAGTTCCAGACGTTGAGTGTCTTTCCGAACACGAAACCAGAGTCATGCTCTACCATACGAAATCATAGGCATGCTCCATACTCTATCGGCTTCAACAACAGGGTTCTCAACCACCCTCTGCAACTGAATTAATGTCAATAGGGAGTTCAAACGGGTTCATAGTTAGACATATGGAAACATGGGAAACCAATCTTATAACCCCCTCACCTCTCCCTAGTGGATACACGTGGCCCCTTCTCATTAGTTGCCTCGCTAGCCAGCTTCTTGGTTATTTTATTCATTAATAATAATTACATCATTACATTTCTTCATGGCTTAACAACCCATGAATAATCAAACTGTCCAAATACTTGCCTAAGCAATAACCTTAAACATCCACTAGTGGGGCCTTGGCCTTGAGCTTCACACTAGGGAAAATACACACACTGCATATGTATACAATCTTTACATTGAAGCCAAATAACATCAAGGAAAAAATGGGGTATTACACATTCCTGACTTCACTGGGTTTATCAAACAATTCCAACCTCTAATCTCTCCCCCAATTCGATCCACTCTTGAATTTTTCCAATTTTGGCCACGTGACTCCCAAAAACGGAATTGAATTTCCCAGCTTCCAAATCTGAATTTTCCTATGGATTTCTGGGTATTTGACACTCTCAAATTCACCCCAGGGTTTATGTCTATGGATTCCCCATTGAATTTTGCTGCACACATCAAATTCTGGGTGTTTTTGGAACTCTAAATCGTGGCTTCTTTCCTGGTTGCGATTTATGCAATTCTTTACTATTGGGCATGCATAATGGATGAGAATTGATGTTTGGTGTTTCACAATGAAATGGGGTGGAAGGAAAAACAAATTTCCGTGAGGAAATTAACTTCTGACAAGTAAATTGAGCCCATAACCTGCCATATGAATTTTTGAGTTTTCCTATGCTCCATTAATTTCATGAGTTGATTTCTCAGTTTCCTCTTCCTAATAGAATTAAATGTCAGCATACTACTCAAGATGGGTTCTCAAAATGACACATGGAAACAAAGGATTGAATCCCCCAACCCTCACCTCTCCCTAGTGGATACATTTATCCCCCTCATTTTTAGTTGCTTCCATAGCCAGTTCTTTATATTTTATTTACATTCTAAATATTTACATGATTTTACAATTCCCATGGTTTATTAACACATGGTTCACAAAATATAAAATACTTGCCTTTACAATCAGTGCGTTCGTTAGCGGGGCCTTGGCCTTGAGCTCCACAATGGGAACCATAGACCGCATATTTACAATATTTACACATTAAGCCAATAAATTCATCAGTCAAAATGGTGGTATTACATCAACTACCATCACTATAATTTCACCTTAACATTTGTAATTGTAGGTGGATTCTTTCATGTGCGAGTGCTCCCACTTTATATTTTGGTAAATTCTTATGCCCTCAAAGAAATATTGTTATTTATATGGTCGTTGTTCTATTTTAGTGTTAGATGCACATTTGGTTGTAATAATAGTGTCATTTTGGACAAAGGCACATAGGATGGATTGCAACACATAAACACACAAAGATAGATTTTGGAAGATAAATAATGTTAGGGTAAAACATGGACCGAAAATAATAACAAACGTAAGGTTATATAACAAAAAAAATTCTCATGGACTAGTTATGGATAGTTTTTGGATAGAGGCACACACAATAGATTGCAACATATAATCACATAAGGGTGGATTTTGGAAGATAAATAATTTTAGGGTAGGTTGTGGAAGAAAAAGGATCACAAACAAAAGATTATATAACAAAAAAGATTTGCAAGGATTGGCTTTTGATAATGCAAATGATATGGGAGGATGTAGATGAAGAAGTGGGACATCTCCAGTCCTTTATTCAAAAATTAAGCAAGACCAAAGACCTTAGGAAATGGAAATAATCCCGTTAAACGTCAATACAATGCAAAAAACGTTGAAAAACCTTGATTCCAAGGGATCTATGAGGTTTCCTTTCAAACTCGTGGACCCCCGCAAGAGGGTGTTTTTTAAGGAGTAGTCTATTTATTCTACGTTTTGGACTTTGCGATGGGTTTTGGTCGGAATCTAGTAAATTTATTTTGTTAAAATCTAAATTTGGAAGTGTGCAAATTGTGTTTTTTGAATCCATGAATAGATTCAACACCCTCAAATACCCCTAGGGCTCTCAGATTATGCAATTTCCATAGCTAATATATATATATATATATATATATATATATATTGTAATATTCGAATTCTATTAAATCAAAAGAGAAAGACTATACAAGACCATGCTGTCCAAAAATCAGATGTCCAAAGTATCAAGTATGACATGTGAAACCAAGGACCGCAGAATGAGACCACTGTGCTAACATAGGAAGAGTCTAAACAATCTGAGATTTGAAATGTTCCCCCACAGGACATGGGTTATGACCATAAATATTAAAAAAAACAAACATACTAAAACTGTTAAAATCAACCCATGGGTTGTTCATCATTAGACTGAAAATGAAAGGAAGGGATACCACCTGGTATAACGCTATCATTCTTGTTTCCATCTGTGTCGGGGCATCTCCTGTAAACTAGTTGGGTCTCCTCGACATGAGAAGCTGACGGCCTGGTGAAATTTTTTCCTGTGATAGCGCGGGCGAGAGCATCAATCTTTGTGTTGAGTGAACCCATTTCCTCCCTCTGAAATTGAAACATAGTACAAAGAGTGGCATTCAGGTTCGAGACATGTTCCTTCAATGAAAAAGAACCACATTCAGAGCTAAGTAACCCCTAGACACAGTCCTCCATGGCCAGAGAGAGCAGAGCCTTGGTGGTTCAGAGAACATTGAGCATCTTTGTATGTCTAGTCTCCCTATTTCTTGCCGATGCAGAGTTTTCCACTAGCCCTCCAAGCTCCATGGAAAGAGCTCTGGCATTGGGATGATCCTTCTTCTTTTTCAAATGATTTTCCAAGCACATAGTCCCCGTGCGAGTAGAATCAGGGATTTCGTTTTCGAAGAAACCCTGGACTTTGCCCAATTCTCTCAGGGCTTGTGGCATGTGGGTACACCGCAACCCATTCGTGGTCTTGCGATGAGTGAATTTCATGCAATCCATGGCCTCCTTAAATGCACAAAAAAACCAGTATGGGAACTCAATCCGGGATGAGGCAGAATCACAGAAGAGACCACATAGAGAGAGGGGAAGGTGAGGAATGTTTCCGAAAGAGGGGCATACTTTAAGCCTGTGCTTTCTCAACCAACGATCCAACTCATGCAAGGTGTGTGAAGCACCAAATATACCACCCTCCAAAATAATTACCATAATGGGGCGATCAATCATGCCCAGAGATATCTATACGGAGTGATCGAAGATAGCTGAACACTGATGATGTCCTTGTCCTTGACAGGACATCCTTTTATGGAGTAGCATGAGGACAGTCCTCCAGATTCCACACATCGAGCTGCATGCTGGTATCCCGTGTTGGCTGCAAAGGGTGGTCACGTGGAGTGCCAGGAGCCTTCGTTGTGCACCTGTCGTGGGGATCCATAGCTAATATTTTTTATTCTAATATTTTTTACATATTTCCAACATCGTTCTGGACAAAATAAGATTGAAAATATACTCGGAAAAGGTTGAAAATATTTAATGTTTAGACTACGTTTTTTAAGGATTCAAATATTATACCCAAGTATAGTATTTTAGGTGACTATTTTAGTTTGAAATCTCTCTCTCTCTCTCTCTCACACACACACATATATGAGACAATATTCAATAAAATTCATATAATTTATTATTAAAACTTGTAAATTTGGACAAATATTATCACTTTAATCATATTTTAAAGTTAGGAAAATTTTAAATGAAAAATGGCCGATTAATGATTTTTTTTAACATAACCAAAAATTTAACCACTTGCAAAAAATTAGCCCCTAAAAGGTACCCAACTCGCCAAGTTTTTATTGGATACCCACATATCTATGACAAAGCAAGAAAAAGGGCATGCCTACTATGCACACAGGTTTTCTCAATGGGAAATAGTGCAAAGGTTACATGGAAGATGGAGTACCACCTAAAAGGTTTCCCAAACTTAATAAAAACCTAGCTTTGGGTATCCATTTTCATCTTTTAAAGAAGTATTGTTATGCTGTTAGGTTTTCATGATAAGTTCAATGACAATAAAGTCTTGTTATCCATTTGCACTTTGAACCTTTAAATGAAGTTATATTGCCCATTTTTTATGAGAGTTTGAGTAGTGTATCTTCATTTACCAATTATTGAAAGAATATATGCTACTAATTCAAAGACAAAAGACAAAAGTGTTGCTAAGAAACATCAAACTCACAAAAGAGTAACAAATAGCCATCTCTCTAGGGTAACCTTCATTTTATAATGATTTGCATACTCATCAGAAATCCATTTTAAAGTTTAAAGCCTTTTTACATTCATATTCAAATTAAAGTTTAAATTGCTTTGATTTACTAGTTTGCATAGTTGATTTGTTTCCTAAATACTATTGTTGGAGGGGACAACTATTTACAAAGTTGGGACACACTCCCAAAAAAACCTACATAAATATATCCCAAACAAAATTAACTAAAAACACCATCTCTCAAACAAAATTAACTAAATGCCAAACAAAACTAAGTAAATATCTGTAAACACCATCTTCCAAACAAAAACAAAACACATAAAATTATATACGCTAAAATGTAAATGGAGATGCTAGGATCTATCCCTGCACCTCTCGCATGCAAAATGAGAACTCTAACGTTTGAGCTACATCCCCAATTTACAACTAGGCTCTTCCTTGTTTGGCCACTCCCCTCTATATCATGCAAGCATTCTTGCTCCATATCCACTTATACATAAGAAGTTTGGATTGGTTTAACAAAATAATTTGAGAGGAGACGCAATGCAATGGAAATGTTAAAATTAATCTTATGAAAATAGGGCTTATCACCTTTTAGGGTTTCTCCATCTTGGACTTTTGTTGACTCTTCATCGAGTTGATAAATTATGTAATTTTAAAATCATAATCTAATTTAGTTATGAAAATAGATATTCCTCAATGCATATATTGTGTTAGATTTTCAATCAACCACTATTACTTGTTACTTTGATTAAAACATTTTCTTAGTTATTTTAAGTTTTACATTAGAGACTAGATTTTTTATTTTTTCCCAAATATTCTAACTTATTTGTCAATTATTTGTCGCACATACCATTGGTTGATCACTTTGGGGTCTTATTGACAAGGCAACGATGGATTTCATTGCACTGGGAAATATTTAATACCCCACTCAAATTTCTTGGCATTGGGGAGATATTTAATACCCCACTCACTTGTTCATTGACCTAGTCATCTCACAGCCTTTATTGCATAGACCAAACCACCTTCTTGTACCTTCCTAAACTGTCTTCTTA
Source organism: Larix kaempferi (assembly GCA_027924585.1). Taxonomy (NCBI): domain Eukaryota; kingdom Viridiplantae; phylum Streptophyta; class Pinopsida; order Pinales; family Pinaceae; genus Larix; species Larix kaempferi. The sequence continues at coordinate 7,330,562 of BSBM01000029.1, forward strand.
CACTGAATGACAAACCAAACCACCTTCCTGCACCTTCCTGAACCGATTTCGTGCATAACTTGTTTGCTCTTACATACTTTTAAGTTGTATTTAAAAACCATTTCATTGGCATGGTCATTGCAAACCTTAACTAAAATGGCTGCAAAATAGCCTAAAATGTTGATTCAATTCCATTTCCATGGAAAATATTGGCACTGCAACACTCCTACTCTTGCACTATGTATTCCAGGCCACCACCACATTTAGCTTAAGATTTTACTCATAGATTTCATGGCAACTAGGGATACTCTTCAAATCATCTACCAAATAGGAAGGATGGATCATAAAAGCATAGTTCAACTTTATGTGTGAGCATCCACACAATTGCTCACATGTAATTATTAGTTGCAAGCATTTTATATGAAATATAACTTTCTTCTTACCTCCCATATGATCATGGAATCCTAATTGATTCTTTTCTTTCCCTATTGGGTGTGAATGCTAGCAAGGCTGTTGGCACCGTTGGTGAAAAATATTCCTTCCACTTCTGTACGTTGTGCATCCTTCTCGGCTTGCCTTGTGAAATACTTAGTTATTGCACCATCAATTTCCCTTTTCCACGGTTTCTCTATTGTAGTCCAAGGAATGTGATGCCCAAAGCATGAGATGCTCTGTGTATGGGCATCCATACAATTGCTCACAAATAATTATTAGTTGCAAACTCAATACAAAGTTGCAGGTATTTGATATGAAATATAACTTTCTACTTACCTCCCATATGATCATGGAATCTTGATCGATTCTTTTCTTTCCTTACTGGGTGTGAATGATAGCACGATTGCTAGCACCATTGATGCAAAGTCTGCCTTCCACTTCTGCAAGTTGTGCATCCTTCTAGGCCTGCCTTGCGATGGGAAATCCACAGTTATTGCACCATCAATTTCCTTCTTCCACTGATAAACTGCGGTTTGCATGCTACATCCTTTATTTTATTTTCTTTGAAGTTTTAATTATTCCATTGACTAATGTTGCACAACTTCATCTGGAATTACACCTTATCTAGTTTTCTATTCTGGATGCACAATTTTTGTCGATCTAGGTCCATTCACTTTTAGGAATTGGTATTCATAAGGGGGTATTATTTTATGAATAGAATCCTTTTAGTTTCCATGGCATGTCCTTATCCAACTACAACTCAGGGTTCTTATATCATACAAACTTCCCATATGCACTTGTCTTGAATTAAGGTTTTGAGCCTTAAATTAGTGAGATCGAAAACTTAGATCCACAGGACCATATATAATATTTTTTTTCCATTTTAACCACGGATGTTGATCTACCCCAATCCTCCATAAAGATATTAGGTGATACATGATCATAATGGTGGTTATACCTCATTATAGTAGTTTTGTTAGTTCATGATATTTCTCCTAAGAAATACCTTAGCTACTAACGAATGCTCAATGTTGAGCAAAAGGCAAAGCAAAGGGGCCTGGAAAAGCACTGAAAGTTGTGTTAGCTAGTGGAGAGCTAAGTTGGAGATGTGTTTTCACATACAAAACTAATTATGAATCAACCATTAATCAGTGGCGGGGAATAGAAACCAACTATTGATCCAATTTCTTTATACAATTTGGGAAGGTTAAGTGCATGAGATATAACATAACCTTAAGATTACTTATACCAGTTTGAAACTCCTTATAGTAGTGGAACCTAGAATTCAACAATGATCATCCTCTAAATACTCTGAAAAAATAAGGAATTGGTTTGATTTACTTGTTGACACACATTAAAGGTGGCCTGAGTTAGGCCATATGATAAACCATTTAGTGTGGTGATTTCCAAATCTGAGAAAGAATAGACCAGGTGGATCCATAAATTATTCATCATTTTCTTCTGCAAAGCATACAGAGCCTGAGATAAACTGAATCTGAGTTATTGATCCTACTGTTGCAATCTGATAAACGTAATGCCTCGCCTCAATACAAATAGAACATTTCAATATTTACCCCAATTTTTTCTCAACAAAGGCTGCCTTGCAGAATAGAAACAGAGCAAGTAGGCACTCCAGTCACAATATACATGATAGGCTGAAGATAATACAATACTCCCTAATTTCTTTTCAACACATAATTCCATGGTGCATGGCTTAAACGTGTCGGTGGTGGTTCCCTTTGAGACTTTCGACTTCCATACGTTGCATGGTGAAGGAAGAATTAACGTGGAAAATGATTAAGCTGAACTATAAATGTGGCGGAATTAAAACAGTTGGAGCAGAAAAAGGTAATCATTTGAATGATAACATGACGAACGATTAATTAGCTTAGCAATAAATGTGGATAAACATGGGAGGATTGGAAGTAGTAGACCAAGATTATAACTATAAGAATCAAAACTTTTTTTGTCAAGATGCATGTCTAGGGAGCAATTTGGTTTTTAGAAAATAGGCAGATATTGGAGGCCATCGGAGTGGCTCAGGAAGCCTTCCATAGCATCAAAGCGAGGAATTTAAAAGGTTTAATCCTTCAGTTGGAGTTGTCTCGGGTATATGATAAGGTGAACTGGGACTTTCTAAGATTGACTCTAATGCAAATTGGAATTCCATGGAAGGCCATTAGATGGATAATGGCATGTGTTACCTAGGTGAGGTATGCTATCCTAATTAATGGATGTCCCACAGACTTCATATCCATCTCTAGGGGCCTCAGACAAGGATTCCCACTCTCTCCACTTTTGTTCATGATTGTCATAGAAGGTGTCACGTCCCCATTTTGACCCCCTTCACATTAAATCGTAAATGATGTAAATATTGTAATTCAATCATGGTGAGGAGCTCAAGGCCAAGGCCCCACCATTGATTTAGCGTTTATGTATCGGCAATTAAACTAGATGCCTATGGTTCTTGTGCGAGATGGGCACAATGTAAATAAGACATCATGTAAAATCGAATTTTAATGAAAAATACCCACAACCAGCTATGCAATGCAACAAAGAGATGGGGCATGGTTCTACAAGGAATAGGGAGGGAAATTATCCAAACCCTTGAGCCAATGGTATTACTCCATGTGTCAATGAGGAAACCCATAAACCACCAACTACCCATTTTGTCTCATGCACCCAATCATTTAATTCTCCCAAGAAATTGGTTAAGGCAGTTAATGCCTTGGGAATGAGGGAGTATGGCAGCCAATTTCGTGCATGGGCAAGCCATCAACCTGGGATTTCGTGTTTTTTCTTGTGGGGCAAGAAAACACCCACGAAATGGTGCCCAAAGCCATGGGGAAGGGGCAGTCTTCACGGATTCACGCAGATAGAGAAGGCTGGGAGTTACAGTCACGTTTTTGGAGCAAAAACACAGGGTTCTCCCTGCCCAAAAACCCGTTCTTGGTTTTGGATAGTAGCTGGGAAGGAGGGGCTGCGATTTGGGACTGTAGGAAGTTCATTTTGTCCTCGATTTGCCATGGGCGTTTTTCCTAAAAACGTTTTTCTGCTACCTGGGGATTTCTCCAAACCTCCATTGCTCATTTTTAACCTTCCCACGTTTTTTTGAAGCCTAGGGGGATCATTTTCATGCCTGTCACTGTACAAACAATTTTCATTATGCCCATAATTGTGTTCTGCTGCTATGTGCATCCTCGTTTTGGTTTGAGCCTGTGAATTGAAGTTTTGGAGTGGTAGTGGACAGAAGTGGCTTGATAAACCTAGTGGGGGAGACAACCTCTCAAGAAGATCAAGAGGGCTTTGGTTACTCTTCTATGCATGCCCTGAGAAGCACTAGATAGGGAAGGTATGGCTTGAGGGACTGTACAGCAGTGAAAGGAATACTTCCTTGTGCTGGGTGTGTAGGTATTGTGGGTGCCAAGCTAGATAGATCTTGCAAGGTTATCCCTGGCTCTGTGCTGGAGCTCACTAGCTTAGCAATTCTTCCCTTCCATGTCCTAGCAGCCTGATAAACCCAATTGCAGATTGGCTTGGCTCATCTTGGCGTATGCTTGGTTATGTGTGAGTCTGCTGTTCCCTGATTCCTTGTAGAGATCATGCCCAGCTCGGGGGTGGCAGTGGTGCTGAGAGATTGAGGAGCACACTGGCCTACGGTTGGGTGGAACGTTGCAGTTGCATAGCCAGTTGCGTGGGACTACTTTCGTATATGATAAGTATTCTCTTGTATATTCTTGAAATTTCCATTTGATGAATATTATGAATGTATGTGGATGGGTTAAATGAATTTACTTCCGCTGTGATTTTATCAAGATCATACATTTCCATATGTCTCTGTTATATTCTGTGAATGCTCATGGTTGAAAGTTTCATGGGGCTAGACGCCCAGTTCAGCATCACGTCTGTTATGCACTTGTATATGTATATTTTCATTTTAATTGAATGTTTGTTTAATAATGTATGGGGCTGGATGCCCGGTTTAACCTCACGATCCTCTCCATCTAGCTGGAATGATGGGAGGGGACGTGACAGAAGGATTGAGCAGACTCATTCTCAAGGAAAAGGAAAATGCCACTATTAAAGGTGTTAACACCCAAAAATTGTTTACTAGTTCATCTCCCTAGTCACATAACCCTTTTGTCCACTTTTCCTACATTTTTGGCCTCCAAAACCCCCAAAAAACACAAATTGGTAACCAAATGGGAAAAAAATCATTATTTCCCTCCTCAATTAATGAAAATCCTTCAAAAAAGGATAAAATCCCATAAAAAAGGGTCAAAATCCCCCCAAAAAAAGAAAAATAAAAAGGGAAAAAGTCAAAAAAAAAAAAAAGAGCCATGGGTCAAGAATCCACCACCCAAAATCACTATAAAAAGGTGATGGAGGCCCTCATTTCATATAAATCCATGATCACTCTTCATACCCTTATGCTGCCAAAATTCCTACTGCACTCTAGCCTACCCTTTTGAGCTCTTGTGCCCATATAGTAGAGTCTTGGCCACCTATTGAGCATTTGGATAAGAGCAAGGAACTCTGGAGACCCGACGTGCTACTCTTCGTATTGCTGCAAGGGCCCCCCCCATCACCTCATCTTCTGAGGTAACCCTTATTGTAAACCCTTGTTTGCAACATAATATAAAACATATTTTATGGGTTCCGATCTACTTGTTATTTTCTACTGCAGTAATTAGTTAGATTTATTTTCTGTTGTTATTTGCACTCACACATATCATTTGTTTATTATCTAGTTATTATCCATGTTTATGAACTGCTACTAAGGGTTCCATATCCTTAGTAGGTTCTCTTTATCACAAGCTAGTGTGAAAACACTAGCTACAGTTTTGGTGACTCCGCTGGGGATCTAACAGTTTTGGCGACTCCGCTGGGGATCGAACAGTTTTGGCAACTTTACTGGGTTCGATCTCTGCAAATCTGTGGTTTCATTTGACCACCCTTACCCGTTTGTTTTTCATTTCATATTGTTTGGTTTGTTTTATTTTTGGAATATATATATATATATATATATGGGCCGTGATCCCTGTCAGATCTCTCCATTTCGAGTCAGATCTATGTCCTACCTTCATTTTGCTGAAATTTTGAGGGCGGTCTTGTAACGGATATAACATTCATGCTATTAACCAGAAATATGACATACAATATGTCAAATCAAACCCTCGAAAATTTCTGATCCAATGGCATTGGTCATGTCGAAATATGATTATCCAGTAAAAAAATATCATCTCTGCAGTATTTCTGTCTACGTGGAAAATTACTGAAAAAATGCAGATTTGAAACGAAGATATATTTGCTTCCTGGAATCGGTTCTAACTGATTTTTTTTTTCCAGATCATGTATTTGTTCGAGAAGCATTCAGATATGTATTCTGTTTTTTTTAATTCTACATATAATGGTACATAAATAAGTCTAAGTTTCGCTGCACCATTTGCATTTTTTTTTCCAGCAATTAGTTTTTACATTTGAAAAACAAAAAGTTAAAGTTTTTGTTTCAGTCTCAGTTATTTATTTCAGCATTTACTATCTAGCGATATTGGGTTCACACCACTTTTGCAAATACACTCTCCCCATAATTCAAGAGAGACTTAAAATTGGCTTAATTAAACTGACTTTAACCCCCCTTGGGGAACACAAAAAAAATTATGTAGCTAGGTAGGACATTGGGGTTAGGCATCCAAATAAAACCCCCTTTGTCATTCACATTTGAGACATAGTTGTTATCCATTAGGGATCCAAAATCCCCTATTACTTATTGGTACGGTTGACACCGATTTGTTGGAGGGACTCTCCCTCAGGAGGGCAAGTAGCAAGATTGGTTTCGGAAGTCTAAGTGGAATGCCATGCTCCATTCTATACTGAACGACACCAACTCGTTTTTCTCGTTGTGCTGTTAAGTTTAGCATAAATTCACTAGCAAGATCACTAAAAGAAACACAATCACAAGATAGACAAAGATTTATCCTGGGAAACCCTTATGGGGTAGAAAACCCAACAAAGCTTTCCTCAATATAGATGATCAACCAATACAAGATGTAGTACCCAAGAAAGAGCTCCTTCTCCTCCTATGCAGATCTCTCACACTCTCCTATGCGCCAATCACAAGTGAGGGAATGAATGAGATAAATGAGGGACAACCTCCTCTATTTATACTCATGTTCTAACTGACTTTTCACCCTATGGGGCCAACCTCTCCTAAGAGAGTCTAATAAGCCCTAAACAGCTAACTCAGGGCCGACCTCACAATGGAGATCTAATAACCCTAGTTACCACATTCTCTCGGAGGAATAAACATCTCCGGATACAAGACAAAGTCCCATCGGAGGAATGCAACATCTCCGAAATAATAAAATACAAATATAATATTCTTAGAAGTTACAATATTCAACACTCCCCCTTAACGCGAAGGATATTATAACAACATCTGCAGGAGCAAGGAGTCATCAACTACATGATACATCTATAGATCATTGTAAGCTTTCTCAACATCATCAGTAACTCAGCCAGTTACTGAAATATCATCATTGTCAGTATTGAGTCTTCATCTTTTGCAGCGTTTGAACAGCTACAACAACATCATCTTCTGGATCATCTCAATCATCTGGATCAACATCATCATCTGGATCATCTCGATCAACATCATCATCTGAATCATCTCGATCATCTGGATCATCTCGATTGTATGGAACTTCTCGATCACATCATCATCTCGATATTCTCGATCGTCTGTATCTTCTCGATCACATCATCATCTCGATCTTCTCAATCATCTAGATCTATATAATGAAATTTTGGGATGATCAATCCCTCTCCTTTTAAGACAAGTCTCATGTCTATGGACGATGAAATCCAGATCTTCTGCCAAGATGATCAATCCTGATCAATTTAATACAAGTCTGATGTCTATGGATGATGCAGCCTGTGATCCGTTTATGACAAGTATCATGTCTAAGGACAATGCAATCCATGATCCGTTTAAGACAAGTCTCATGTCTAAGGACGATGCAGTCCATGATCCGTTTAAGACAAGTCTCATGTCTAAGTACGATGCAGTCCATGATCCATTTAAGACAAGTCTCATGTCTAAGGACGATGTAGTCCAGATCAAATTCCCAGGATGATCAATCCTGATCAATTTAAGACAAGTCTCATGTCTATGGACAATGCAGTCCATATCAAATTCCCAGGATGATCAATCCTGATCAATTTAAGACAAGTCTCATGTCTATGGATGATGCAGTCCAGATCAAATTCCCAGGATGATCAATCCTGATCAATTTAAGACAAGTCTCATGTCTATGGACGATGCAGTCCAGTCACGTACATTTTGAACCAAATGTTTAGGGACGATGCAGTCCTATCATCAATTTTCAAAGACAGATGTCTACGGATCAATTCAGGGACCTAAGTCCAGGGACTATGCAATCCCTATCATCCACTAAGGATCTTCCATCGACCTCATCGTCGGTATCATCGACCTTATCGTCGATACTGGTGCAAGTATCCGCATCATCGATATAAGTGTCCACATGTATCCTTATCAACCTTATTGTTGATACAGGAAACCTCATCATCGATACTGGTATCAATACCAGTATCCAATATCATCATCGACCATGTCACTCCCCCTCTCGGGGAGGGTCCTTCTGAACTACACCAAGCTTGTCTTGGAAATACTCAAACTTTACTCGAGACAGAGGTTTGGTCAACACATCAACAACTTGTTCGTCAAATCTTACATAATTGAGCTTGATAGCTCCTTTCTGCACCATATCCCGTATATAGAAATATTGGATTTTTATGTGCTTTGACTTGTCATGGAACACTGGATTCTCTGTCATCTTGATACAACACTGGTTGTCACACAGGATCACAGTGGGGTCCATCTATAAGTCAAAAAATCCTGATAACAACTTCGAAAGCCATACCGCTTCACAACTAGCAGAGCAGGCAGCTATATATTCCACTTCAGCTATGCTGAGAACCAAACTAGACTGCTTCCTACTAAACCACGAGATCATGGCAGATCCCAGACAATAACATCCACCCGATGTACTCTTCCTGTCTGATACACTTCCAGCCCAATCAGCATCTGTGTAGCCATACGATCTGAAATCATGATCCCCAAGATAATATAGACCAAAGTCTATCATTCCCTTCAGGTACCGCATCACATGCTTTGCAGCTATTAAGTGAACACGTCTAGGTTCCACTAGATACTGACTCAGGTTGTTCACAGCAAAGCATATGTTTGTCCTAGTGTTCATTAAATACATTAATGACCTAATAATCTGTCTGTACAGAGTCACATCCACTAACTCTGATGAGTCATCAGATAATAGCTTCAAGTTGGAATCCATGGGGGTAGCGATGGATTTACATTCCAACATGTCAAATATCTTCAAGATTTCCACATCATACTTTCCCTAGTTGAGAAAGATTCCTTGTGAGACCTGCCACACTTCCATTCCTAGGAAGTAATGCATTAAACCGAGATATTTCATCTCAAATTCTGCAGAGAGTTTCTTCTTGCATTCAATAATATGTTTCTCATTTCCAGTCAGAAATAGATCATCCACATACAACAACAATGTGACATGTTCATCATCCATAACCTTGAGATAAAGGTTAGGATCAACTTTACTCTTGGTAAAGCCTAATCTAGTCAAGAAACTATCAATTCTTCCATACCAAGCTCTGGGAGCTTGCTTCAACCCATACAAGGACTTCTTCAGTTTGCATACATGGGTTCTTCTATCTTCAAACTCAAATCCTTGTGGTTGTTCTATGTACACTTCTTCCTCAATCACACCATTCAAGAAGGCTTTCTTTACATCCATGTGATGTAGTTTCCACTTCATCATGGATGCAAGTGCCATGCTGGTTCTAATGGAAGTGTACCTTGCAACTGGTGCAAATGTCTCTTCATAGTCAATTCCCTCTTTCTGAGAGAATCCTCTGGCTACAAACCTTGCCTTATATTTTTCAATGCTACCATCCGCAGCATGCTTTATTTTATATATCCATTTGGAGGATACCACACTCTTGTCCTTTGGTTTGGGCACTATGTCTTAAACATCATTCTTCATTATTGACTGGTATTCCTCCGTCATTGCCTCTACCCATTCTTTCTTATGAACTGCCTCTTCATAACTGGTAGGTTCTTGATTTACAAGATCACACATCAAAGACACATAGTTGGAGAATGGATTTGGTTTCTTGCTCACTCTAGTGGAGCCTTTAGGAGCTCCATACTTTTCTGCTCCTAGAATAATATCTCTAGCCCATGTTGGCTTTCTCTTTCTTGATATGTTTGTGATAGGGGGTTCTTGTGGTTCTAACATGTCATGGTCTTCTGGTGTTTCATCTTCAGGGGTGGATACAGCTTCTACAATTCTAGGAGGTGCATCTTCTTCATACTAGCACTTCCTAGACCTCTTTAGAGCCGCTTCTTCATCAAATGTCACATCCCTACTGATTTCCATAAGATGAAAACCAGGGGTGCATATTCTAAAAGCTTTGGATGCTTCACAATACCCAACAAATATTCCCTTCTTTCTAGAAGGATCCAGCTTAGTTCTCTTTTATTTTGGTATGTGAATATACATAGGACACCCAAAAATCTTGAGATGACTTACCTCAGGCTTCTTTCCTGTGAATATTTCTTCTGGGGTCTTAAATTCAAGAGCACTATGAGATAGTCTATTCTGCACATAGACTGTTGTCCTGGCTACCTCATCCCAAATATACATAGGTAGATCTTGATCATGTATCATTGTCTTTACTGCTTCCATAATGGTTCTATTCTTTCTTTCCGCAACACCATTTTGTTGGGGATTGTAGGGAGTGGTTAGTTCCCTCTTGATTCCAGCTTCCTTGCAAAAGGCTTCAAAATATTTTGAAGTATATTCTCCACCATTATTTGTCCTGAGTATCTTGATCTTCTTTTTTGAATGATTTTCTATCAAGGCTTTGAACTCTTTGAATTTTCCAAAGACTTCATCTTTTCCCTTTAGGAAGTATATCCAAGTGTTTCTTGAATAGTCATCAATGAATGTAAGATAGTATTCATATCCACTTAAGTAGGTGGTAGGCATTGGTCCACATACATCTGAATGTATCAATTCCAAAGTACTTTTAGTCTTTGTTTCACTCTTTGGAAATGGGTTCTTGATATTCTTACCTTTTGCACATCCTTTACAAGTGCCTTTATGTTCAATCTTCAAATATGGCAACCCTGTTACTACTTTGCTCACATAGGGAAATGATTTGTAGTTGATGTGAGAAAGCCTTCTATGCCATAGCTCACTTGGACTAGTGGCTTCATGAATAAGGTCAGCTTCTGAATGTCCCTTGAGCTTAGATAGGCCTCCTTCCTCTTCACCAATAACAATTGCATCCTTAATTGTTTTCCCTTTGGACCACATGAGTACTTGTCCATCTATGAATGCTACCCCATAGCCTTTCTTATCTAATGCTGAGATAGAAAGTAAGTTCTTCTTCATGGGGGTTCCAAAATCAAGCTTGTAGCTTGTTTCACCAATTCCCTTGACGGGATATTGATAGTCATCTCCTAAAGATACTTTCTGGGGGGAGGTCTTCTCTTCAAGTTTTGATAGATTTTTCTTTTGACCTGGCATGTGCTTTGAAGCACCACTATCAATGAGCCATGTATCTTCTCCAGGTGTTACAGACCCAGAGAGTGCAGAGAATAGCACGCATTCCTCTGCATCTTCTTCTTCTACTTTAGTTCTTTTCTTTTGAGGCTTCTCTTTTTCTTCTTCACTATCATCTTTTGCTAAATGTGCTTGATGCCTTTTGTGATGAAAGGTCTTCTTCTTCTTTAAAGGACAATTCCTAGCAAAGTGTCCTAATTTGTTACAACAATAGCACTGGACAAAGGAGAGGTCTCTTTCTGAACTTACTCCTCTTTTCTTTTGAAATCTGTGTGGAGGTTGAGACTCCTTGTGACCATTCTTCTTGGAGTTGAAATGACTCCTTCTTTTCTTAGTGTGGGTGGCCAAAGCTTGATCATCTTCTTTGAGCAAGGCTTCTCTATTGGCTACCCTAGCCTCTTCTTGAATGCAATCCTCCCACACCACATCAAACTTCATACTTTATTTTCTTGCACACATGGTTTGGATGAATGACTCCCAAGGTCTAGTGAGACCATTTAGAGTAGTCATGACTAGTTCATCTTCATCAAGGGTGTCTCCAATGGCATCTAGTTGTTCCTTGAACTGGGAAACCCTTGAGAAGTAATCTTGAATAGATTCTCCTTTATTCATCTTAGTGCTCTTCAATTGAGCTCTCAGGTTCATCTTCCTATTGATGTTCTTTCCCTCATACATTCTAGAAAGGGAATCATACATTTCCTTTGGGGTATTCTTGGATGCCACTTGGGGAATCAAGTGGTCTTTGATAGAATACACAATGATTCTCTTTGCCCTAATTAGGTCCTTCCTATGCTTCTCTTTGGCTTCATCTTCCTCAGGTTTTGCAACCTCATCCTTGATATATTGGACAAGATCATTCTCTTCAAGAATGAGACCAATTCTATATTTCCATGCTCGAAAATTCTCTATACCCTCTAACTTGTCTTCAAGCTTAGTGCTTGGAGCCATCTTATCTAGGAGGTCACAGAGATTGAAGTTTAAAAATATAGAATAGTACTTACTAGGAGATGAGCTTGATTGAATTGAGATTACTGGTGTGCTCTGCTTCTAGAAACTTCAACTTTTCACCTTCTGGATCTGCAACATAATTTCTGGTTTTCTAGTTTTCTGGTGCACAGGTTCGCAACTTTTCTGGTTCACTATGCATAGGTGTGAACTTTTTCTGGTTTACTGGTTTTCTGGTCTAGAAGTCAAACTAGGGTTTGACAAAGCTTGGGGTTATACCCACTCAAAAATTTCGATCTAGGGCTCAAAACTTAGATTTTGAGGAGGGCTATCCAGCCACGCAATCAAAATCCAAAAATTTCAACTTTTGCAGAAACCCTAATTTTCACCGGAGGAGGAGAGAGAGGTAATTTCACCTTGTGAAAGATGTCCTGTTCAGGACAGCTTTGATACCATGTTAAGTTTAGCATAAATTCACTAGCAATATCACTAAAAGAAACACAATCACAAGATAGACAAAGATTTACCCTGGGAAACCCTCATGGGGTAGAAAACCCAACAAAGCTTTCCTCAATATAGATGATCAACCAATACAATATGTAGTACCCAAACAAGAGCTCCTTCTCCTCCTATGCAGATCTCTCTCACTCTCCTATGCGCCAATCACAAGTGAGTGAATGAATGAGATAAATGAGGAACAACCTCCTTTATTTATACTCATGTTCTAATTGACTTTTCACCCTATGGGGCCAACCTCTCCTAAGAGAGTCTATTAAAACCCTAAACAGCTAACTCAGGGCCGACCTCACAATGGAGATCTAATAACCCTAGTTACCACATTCTCTCGGAGGAATAAACATCTCCAGATACAAGACAAAGTCCCATCGGAGGAATGCAACATCTCTGGAATAATAAAATACAAATATAATATTCTTAGAAGTTACAATATTCAACATGTGCATACTGGCGCCCATACCAGGTGTGTGATGGCCAGAGAACTGAAGCTGCAGGACACCTTTTCGGACGTGCCATGAACAAGGTAGTTTAGTTTCCATTCTTCTAGGACTCTTTCACCTGGAGTCCCTCTCAGGAGAGGGATATCCTTTATCCATTTGGTTCAACATTTCATATTGCTTGACTGCGAATTTCATCACCCTGCATGGGATACGATTTGTGTGAGCTTCCATATCTCTTAGATAGGTGTTTTCATGCTCTTATACCCCCCTAGATTAGTGAGTCTACCTTTTTAATTCTAGGAGTGCTACTTGTTGGTATTCTGACCATTCCATTCACCGCTGTGCTTGTTGTAGCACTGTTGATGCCTCGCTTGTGTATGTGTTGGAATAGTGTCCAAGGAAAACAACTGTTGATGTATTTGTAACTTCAGAAGATATTCGCTTTTATATTGTATTTGTACTTTATTATATCCCCAACGGAGATGTATTATTCCTCCGATTGGAAGTGTCGTCAGTTGTACTTGCAAGTGTCGCAAGTTATATTGTAAGTGTCGTAACTTATACTTGATGGGTTATTAGACCACCTTGATGGGGTTGGCCTTGTATGATTCATGTGGGTCAAAGGGTTATTAGAGCACCCTAGTAGGGGTTGGCCCAGTTAGCATTATGTTAAGGGGTTAAGTTGAGGCCGACCTAGTTGAGTAAAGTTCAAGTGAAAGTTAGTGTATAAATAGAGAGTGTGTCTCTCTCATTTAACACATTGTCTCACTCACTCACTTCGCATTAGTGAGAGAGAGGAGGAGTGTTCACAAGTGGAGGAGGAGCATGCTACTGAAGATATATATCTCTTGGGTTTGATCATTGTGATCCTTGTATTGATCCTTATTGTATCACTGAGGAAGTTGCGGGGTTTTTCACCTTCTTGGTTTTCCCCAGTGAAATGTTTTGTGTCTTTCGTCTCTTGTCTCTTATGCTTGATATGTTGTACATGTTGTTCTTTCAGTTAATATTCTAGATCAGAATTTATTAAATTCTAAAAAAATAACATGGTATCGAAGCTAGCCTGAATGAAGACATGGTATGGCATTTATGAGACTTGTTGCACTTGCGACAAATTGCAAGCAAGGGCTTGATATAGACAAAACCAGTCATCATAGCACTTTCACTATAAATCCATTTTGGCAAAGGTTCAGGATCTGAAACTTTTACAGGTCGTAGATAACATCCCCATGTACCTTTTTTGCGAAGCACAACATCAGATTCGTTGTACTTTGTGATTTATGATCCGTACAAGTTAGGGTTTCTGCATCTTCCAAATCTCAGTAATAAACATGTGACCTAGGAAGAAACGTCACAACTTGGGATAGGAAGCTCCAAATGAAATTCTGTAAAATGTGACAATAAGAGAATGGAATGTAGTTTCTTAGGTAAGTTTTTTAGAGGCCAAAGTTGAACCAGTGACACGTGGAATGCCGTACAAGTTTGCTCTCCTGTTTTATCCCATAAACAGGTCACGTTGCGACACTTGGCATAACTCTCTCTCAGAGAATCCAATTGAGGTCAGACCTATGGGGTTGGAAAGATGAAAGGGAAGGATACCACAGGATGAAGTTTCAGACCCTTTGGATTTGTAATTTCAGATTTAAACTAGAAACAATCAGGTGCATATTTATGTCAAAACAGATTTGGATTTTGAGCACCTTCATTCTTGGATCGTCACTGTTGTGGGAAATTAGGGTTTCAGAGAAAGTTTAAATTCTTGGAATCGGAGACCACGGTTGAATGATACTCATCAAAATCTAAATTTAGAGACCAAGATCGAATTTTTTGGTTGGGAAGAAGGTCGGGCTTGATCAAACCCTAGTTCGGGATTTCGATCGGAAAGGTGGAAAATTAGGGCTTCTGCAAAAGTTGGAATTTTTGAAGTTTGTGACCACAACTGGAAGCTCCTCAGAAAAATCGAAGCTTAGAGCTTTGGATCGAACTTTTTGGTTGGGCAGAAGAGTGGGATTTATCAAAACCTAGTTCGGGGTCCTATCCAGTGAATCCAGAAGTTTCAAAGGCAATTTTGAGGGGTTAAATTTTGCAGTTTTCAAAATTGAAGTATACCAGCTTGATCAGCTTAGCAAGCCACATCTTTTATCCATTCAGAAGTGTGAAATCCAAAGTTTGAATTTTTAGGTTTTATCTAACAAACCCTAATCCATCTCTAGATCTAGTTTTAGCAAATCAAAGTGGATTAGATTAATCCTAGAAAATAATGAATTGGACACCTGCATAAGTGAAGAAGTTCCAGTTCCAGAGGGAGATGAGGCTGAGGCCTTACATGAGAAAGCTACAAGCAATCCCGACAGGTATGACTTGAAGAGATATAGGTATGCTTTGAAATTTGTTCATGATTAAGTTTATGATATGTTTGTCTTCATATTATTCAGGTTAGTACAATCTTGATTAATCTTAGACTTGTCTCATCACCCTAGTAAAAGTATGAATGCATGTGAATTATAGAAGACATTCATTGATTAGGGTTATGACACTTATGATTGTACTAATGCATTGTGGTGTTGTATGAGGTTGATGTTGTCTGCTAACATGAAAGGTACATTAAGAAAGTACAAATCAAGTTCTATATCAAGAACATATGACCATGGTGACATGAAGACAAAGACTCATGGATCACATAGAAGCTCCACTTACGAGGTATGTATAATTTGGTTCTACAATGGTTAACTTATGAGTCATGCAGGTTACTAAGCACAAGTCATTGAAGAGAACAAGAAGACATTGTTTGGGTATGTTAAACATAACTAGCCAACATGATATTCCAGTTATGTTTTTCCTATATCAAGTTAGAATCCTACCTTGTGTTAGGATCTCTTATATAAGTATGATTGATGATTGTTCATGAAGTTATAAGTTTGAGTAATCATGGGATTATGCATATTATGTTTGATTAATGATATGACTAACCAGAAGAGTCCTATGGTCAAATAAGAATATGCATGAGTAATAGAAGTCCTCCCTGAAACTTTGAATACTAATGCTTGTGATAAATTACCTGTGTGTGAAATGATCATGACCATACATGTTAAGATTATTTAGGATCATAATGTTTTGATAATATTGAGATTATACTAATGTATGTATGGTTATGTATGAGATTTTGAGGATAACACAATGATGACACTAGTGCATAGTTAAGCATGCATAGTGGTCCAGGATGCATATAAGTTCAAGGACAGGTAATCCAGGAAGCAAAGATCAAGAGGGAGCACACTCCAAAAGTTCCTGCAAGGAAGCAAAGATTGAGAGGGAGTCCACCCAACAACTAAACAAAGATAAGCATTTGAATTGTCGTTTATTATATATATGATTACTTATGTTCCTAGATTTAAGATATGTATTATGCATATTAGAAAAGTTGCATTAATGAAAAAGATACTACTAATATGCAAGTAATAGGTAAGTGGCCTATGGTACTATACAACATTCCATTGCTACTTATCTAGAATGAAACCTCTTTGCCAACATGTTGGGAGTTGTGCACACTCTTAACAAATGTTCTGGTAGAGATGGAAGGCATCTAGAAAGTTACTGGATATGGATAAATGTTGTATTGAAGCATTGCCTAAGATAATCGCATGATTGTATGACATATGTCTGTATGTGTAAGATTTTATTCTGAAAATTATGAGATGTTTCTAATCATGCAATTGAATTTGACTTGTAGGAAAGATCATGTACAATCACCTACAAAAGAAGGAAAACAACATTTGTTCCAGCAACGAAGTTCAAGAAAACTATCTATTGAAGATATTAAAGAATCTGAAGTTCCCAGGATTCGGGATGCGGTAATGAACGAATTCCATGATTGAGGAATACTAGTCGATCATGAAGAATGATGTTTGGGATGTGGTCCCAATACCTGAAGGGAAGTCTGTTGTAACTTCCAAGTGGATCTATAAGATCAAGCATGCTGTAGATGGAAGCATAGAAAAATACAAAGCGAGGTTTGTAGCTCATGGCTTCTACCAGAAAGAGGGAATAGACTATGAAGAGACTTTTTCTCCTGTATCCAGATACACTTTCATCAAAATAGTACTTGCCCTGGCTGCAGTGATGAAGTGGAAGATACACCAAATGGATATCAAGACAGCTTTCTTGAATGGTGTAGTCAAAGAGGAAGTGTATGTGGAGTAGCCACTTAGTTTTGAGACACATGACAGGGAGTCATATGTATGCAGATTGAAGAAATCCTTGTATGGCCTGAAGCAAGCTCTTAGGACTTAGTATGGTAGGATAGACAACTTTCTATCCATTCTGGGCTTTACCAAGAGTAAAGCGGATTCCAACCTTTACTACAAGGTTGAGGAAGGAAATCCAGTGATACTACTTTTGTATGTGGTTGACCTATTTGTTACAGGCAAGGATAGATTGATTGCCGATACGAAGAGGAAGCTTGCTGCCGAGTTCAAGATGAAGGACTTGGGGATGATCCACTATTTTCTAGGCATGGAGGTGTGGCAGAATACAGATGGAATATTCCTTGGACAAGGGAAGTATGCAGTAGAGATCTTGAAGAGGTTCGGGATGATGGACTGCAAGGCCATGGCCACACCTATGGCATCGAACCTGAAGTTTCTGTGTGATACCTCATCTGATCCAGTTGATGTCACTGTGTATCGTCAGATGATTGGGTCCTTGATGTACCTAACGAACACGAGACCAGATATCTGCTTTGCGGTGAACACATTGAGCCAGTTCCTGACAAATCCCAGAGGTGTTCACCTGGTTGCTGTAAAGCATATTTTGAGGTACCTGAAGGGTACAATTGACTATGGGCTCAAGAATGATGCGAATCAAAAGTTTAACCTGCAAGGTTATGTTGATTTGGATTGGGCAGGAAAAGCTGCAGATAGGAAGAGCACTTCTGGGTGTTGCTTCAGTATGGGATTAGGTGTGATCTCTTGGTTTAGCAAGAAGCAGTCCTGCGTAGCACTGAGTACAGCCGAAGTAGAGTATGTTGCAGCTTGTTCGGCTAGTTGTGAGGCAGTATGGATTCAAAAGCTACTGTATGAATTATTAGATCTCTTGTTGGAGGATACTGGTATCTTTTGTGACAACTAGAGTTGTGTGAAGCTATTTGAGATCCCGGTGTTCCAAGACAGGTCGAAGCACATTGAGATCAAATATCACTATATCAGGGATATAGGAGCAGTAAAGCTCC
The DNA here is from genome assembly GCA_027924585.1 of Larix kaempferi. Taxonomy (NCBI): domain Eukaryota; kingdom Viridiplantae; phylum Streptophyta; class Pinopsida; order Pinales; family Pinaceae; genus Larix; species Larix kaempferi. The sequence continues at coordinate 7,348,795 of BSBM01000029.1, forward strand.
TATATGTTGCGATGGATGAGCAGATTGCATATGTGTTGACGAAACCACTAGCCAGAGTGAAGTTTGAGTACTTCAGAGAGAGGCTTGGTTTTCTTCAGATTGATGACACTTCGAGGAAGAAGTGATGAACACATTTGCAGGAGCCATTCCAAGCATGGTGAGAGGAGGATCCTTCCCATGGTTATGGATGTAAGCGCTATGTGATGAGCATAATGACAATGCTCCGGTTACTGCTTTATATGCATCATGTTGGATGCTTGATATGATCAATTGGATCATGTATACACATCATGTTGGATGCTTGATATGATCAGTTGGATCATGCATTTGTATACACATCATGTTAGATGCTTGATATGATCAGGTGGATCATGCATTTGTGTATGTATCAGGTGGATACATTGTATGATCAGGTGGATCATGTATGTTGATATGTAACAGATAGATACTTGGCATGCATCAGGTGGATGCATTGTATGATCAGGATGATCATGGATGGTGAGCTTCAGGATGTTTCTCCAGTTGATATGCATCAGGATGATGCTATGATGATGATCAGGATGATCATGTGATGATGTACATCAGGATGATGTATGGTGAGTATCAGGTTGATACTCTGTGGCCGTGGACAGGTTGTGCAGATAAGCATGTAAGTTGACCTGAGAGATCCGATAGGTTCGGCTGTGTGCCCGTAATAAGTCCTGGGATACTCTTTCAAGGCATTGCTCTGGGAGGACATATAATATGGCCCTGGGAGATCTGAAGGGTAGAGCTGTGTGCTAGTAACATCCTGGGATGCTCTTTCAAGGTTTTTTCCTATGGCATATAATATGTCCCTGGGAGATCCGATAGGTAGAGTTGTGTGCTTGTAACAGCTCGGGATGCTCTTGCAAGGTTTTTCCATGACCACATGTAATATGTCCTTGGGAGATCCGATAGGTTGGGATGTGTGCCCGTAATAAGTCCTGGGATGCTCTTGCGAGGTTTTGTGGTGGGGTCACATATAATATGTGCCTGGGAGATCCGACAAGTAGAGCTATGTGCTCGTAACAGCCTGGGATGCTCTTGCGAGGTTTTGTGACGCACGTAATAAGTCGTGAGGATTCCACAGTGGGCCTACATCCAGCATGAAAAAGGGCTAGCCCTTTAGAACTTCCCATGATGAGAAGAATTGAGAGATAGCACCAGTGATCAAGATGATGAGTACAACAACAATGACAATGATGCTCCATGATCTAGTGATGATGATCCAACTCCAGATTTGAAGACTTGTGCCTATATGTATTGATGACTAGTGTCAAGACAATACCTTCCTAGTTAAGAGGGCATGTTGATGTATTTGTAACTTCGGAAGATATTCACTTGTATATTGTATTTGTACTTTATTGTATCCCCAATGGAGATGTATTATTCCTCCGATTGGAAGTGTCGTCAGTTGTACTTGCAAGTGTCGCAAGTTATATTGTAAGTGTCGTAACTTATACTTGATGGGTTATTGGACCACCTTGATGGGGTCGGCCCTGTATGAGTTATGTGGGTCAAAGGGTTATTAGACCACCCTAATAGGGGTTGGCCCAGTCAGCATTATGTTAAGTGGTTAAGTTGAGGCCGACCTAGTTGAGTAAAGTTCAAGTGAAAGTTAGTGTATAAATAGAGAGTGTGTCTCTCTCATTTAACACATTGTCTCACTCACTCACTTCGCATTAGTAAGAGAGGGGAGGAGTGCGCACAAGTGGAGGAGGATCATGCTGCTAAAGATATCTATCTCTTGGGTTTGATCATCGTGATCCTTGTATTGATGCTTATTCTATCTCTGAGGAAGTTGCAGGGTTTTTCACCTTCTTGGTTTTCCCCGGTGAAATGTTTTGTGTCTCTTGTCTCTTGTCTCTTATGATTGATATGCTGTGCATGTTGTTCTTTCAGTTAAGATCCTATATCAGAATGTATTAAATTCTAAAAAACTAACAACAACAGGCGATGAAAACCAAGCCAAAGGCTTCAGATAATCCTACGCAAGTTTTACCCTATCCTCGAGCTGTTTGGTGTGGTTAACACCCACGGATACAAAGGCCTCCGCTAGCACTTGTGTGTGTTTGATCCTAGAAAGGATCTGTCTTCCTATGGAGGAAGACAAGATTTTTCCTAATCCTAAGAGTTAGTCTAACTTGGAAAAAAAATCTAATCTAAGTCAGGCCTATTCTAAAAGGAGTGATTTGTTTATGCACAAGATAACTTGATCTTAAAATTACTAAATCTTTTCACCAATTCAATAGACATGCAAAACTGGATCTTGACTTAGTAGCTCAAGATGTAATCAGTTAAAGACATTCAACCAACAACAACTTAAGAATTAAATGCATACAAACCTATCCTGTATCCGGAATGTTAATTGACAAATTAACATTTACTCAATGTTTTCTGTGAATCATTTGCAGAAATAGATAAAATGTTCTGGATAAAGACATTCATTTAAAACATTAATTACATAGATCATAAGTGGAGAAAAATCTAAACTATAGATCAATGCAAATTATTGATTGCAAACGATAATGAGTGTTTAATGAATGTGTTGAAGAAAAATCACAATTTATCAAAAACATTTGACAAACTACAGCAAAAGAGGTAACTGAAGAAAACTGACTATCTATTAAGGCCTACAAAACATTGCATAGTCTGTAATAACAGAGCATCTCCAGTCTCTTATGGAAATTCTATTACTTCACCATCCATCCATCCCTTTCCTACGAGAGATCTACCCTTTAAATAATAATTACAAAACGATACAAAGAGTAAATTCCCACAAAACAGGGATTACAGAATTCGAATTAGACTAATGGCCAAGAAAATCTTGCCACTTGGCCCAAATTTCTAACAACTCATCTATATTTGGATAATTTGCTGATTCAAGCCCCAGTTGGACATCACACTTAAAACTTTCTATTTTGTTTTTATCCAGCTTATGCCAAATACGGATAAAAATGTGGATCTTTCCCTCCATGGCAATGGGTTGCTTGATTAATTGATCCACGTCTTCAATTTTGATATGCTCGAGACGCTAGATCTTCTCTTTGGCCTCCTCACATCGGCGTTCCACCTGTTCGATCATCAATTGAGGTGGATAGGCGTTTTCAATAAGATCCATGACCAGGAATTGCAACACTTCCATGATATTGTCAACAACATACCACCTCCTTCCTCAAATAGCTTGTGCTTTCTGGATAGTATCTTCAACCATACCGTTGAGATCATGCCAAGCACGCAACACAGTCCTGATTTTCTTGAGCTAGAAACTACTAACAACAAGGAGGTCATCTCGTCTCTCCTTAATATACCTCTTCCACCCCAGAATATCATCATTGGCCTTAGAGGCTTGCTTTCCTTTAGCTATCTTCCCATCAAGAGTAACAAACATCTTTCCAAAAGCAATATGAGTCTCCCGAATTTCATCCAAAGTGCTAAATAGTTCAATTAGCAGTTTGCAGTGTTCCTTGTTGACCTGAATGGCCAAGTCCTTAAACTCCTGCTGGGAAAACCTAGAGAAATTAGAGGAGGCTGCACTTGCAGTTGCATCATCACATTGTTTTTTGAGCACAACTATCCTTTGTGTATTGGTAGCATTCAGAACTTGTGCATTATGTAATTGAACCTGGAGAGAGGTATTCTTCCTCTTCAAATATTCAAACCTGTCTTCAAATATCTTCCTGAGATCAGAAACATAAACTTCATGCTCCTCATTCGTTTTGGCCAATTTCTCTTCAAGCTTCTTCAATTCTTCCTTTTTCAAATCAATCTCCCTGTTCAGTGTCTTCACTAAATCAAAATTTGCACCTGCAAATGCACCCAATGCTACAGCTGTATCCATTGTTTCTTCCTGGACATCATCAGATTGCTTAGCCCAATTATTTGATCAGGAGTGGGTGCCTCCAATCCACCTTGATCCCTTCTCCTTTTCTTTCCTCTTCTTACCACTGCCTTAGCTGCTTTATTGTAGAAATAATTCCCGAGAGGAACTACAATATCTTCTTCAAACTCAGCTACCAATTCAGTGAATGATGTAGTCACATTTTATGTTGAAACCAATGAGGATGTATGAGTAGCAGTGGCACTAGGTATAGACATAGTGATTTGGGGAGTAGTTAGGGAGGAAGGGATATTTTGAACAACTGTTGGTACAGAGGTCGGGGAAGGGACTGAAGTGAAAGCTTCAGAAAGTGGAGCATGGATGTCATCAGCTGGTGGTGAAGAAGGAGGAACTGGTATTTGCTCATCAGTAGCTAGTGGTGATAAAATAGATGGAGGTGATTGCAGAAGGACAATCGAAAACTGGACCTCTGCGAAAGCAGATGGAAAAATGGGAAGTGGAACTAAGCTAGTTGGAAATGGGGAAGTAATGGAAGTTATTGTATGAAATAACTGGGATATGGAAGGTGGTACTGTTGACCTAGATGATAAAGTTGAAAGAACTTGAATAGATGACAGTAGAAGTGCTGAGGTTGTAGTAACAACATCGGAAGTGGTTACAAGGATCTACTCGTCCGTGACAACATTACCTCATCTTCAACATCCCAGTCAATAATGTTTATAGCAGGGATTTGAGATGCAGAAATCTGAGTTTTCTACCTTTTAGCTGGTTTAGTCACAACTATCACTTGATCATCACAAATCTGGGTAACTGCAGCAGTCACTTGAGTAACAGCAGCAGGCTTAGCAGCTGCAGCTGCTTGGGTGTCCAACACCGAAGTGATCTTTTCTAGTTCATGTTTTGATTGTTGAGATGCTTGCATCAAAACTTTCAATTGCTCAGCAGTATTTACCTATGAAGCATCTTCCATGAGGCCTTTGCCTTTGTCACCATCACTGTAGGTCAACATTAATGGACCAGCTATTTTCTGAGTTTCCTTCTCTTCTCTTTATTTTCTTACAGGCTAAATGAGCTTCAGTTCCATCGCTCTATAGCTTAACACCTTAGTTTTAAGATCTTATTGATATTGCATGATATGGTTCTGTTCATCTCTGCTCTTAGCTCTAGCCAAGAATTCAGAAAAGGTATTTACTCCCTGATATATGGAGTCATTAGGAAGATCTTCATGATCATAACCACCCTTCACATGATTTTGCTTGAAATGGGCATCAAGAAATCCCTTCGGATCATGTCTTCTTTTGACAGCATAGCCCAATTTCAAAGAAGCCATTTTGTCACCCAACACTATAGCACAAGTTAAAGTTGGGATGGCGAATGGTCCAAGGTTCAAGGGGAAATTAGGCCAACCCTTCCTCTTAGGACCATTGAGCTTTAAGTATACACCATATGTACAAGTCTGATAGGAGACTCGTTCAATGACCAACCTGTCAGGAACTATCCTGGTTAGCAGGTGAGCAGAGCCGCTTCCCCAAACTATGATATATGAGAAGGATTCACCCACATACCAGTCACCAATTATGGTAATAAAGGTTCTGGCATCAACTGAGAAAGAAGGAGCCGCCTGTTCTTTGAATATTTTAAGATAAATACTTCCCACGAAGTGGTCACTAATGTCATATAACAAAGGTATGTAATTGTTCTCCCACAATGCAGCGTGATAAATATGGATAGGAGGGTCTGATGGAGTCCAAAGCCATCCCATGTTGGGATATTGAAATTCTGTGCAAAATACATCAATGACAAAAGATGAAAAGAAGAAATGTGGCTTCCTTAGATCCGACGCTTTTTGATATGCTTGAATGGCTGTTTTAAGTTCAAACGACAGGATAGATGCCCAAGGAAAAGAATCACCAGTCGTTAGGACATGATGGGCTACCGGAGCCCATTCAGCTTTAAATACTGAACAATTTGGGAGACCATATAGTCTGCATAACATGGCTGCCAATAGGGAATAAGGCTCTCTAAACTAGGAAACTAGGTACAAGTTATCAACCCTAGGCACGAAACTGTTAGGTTTATGCATCCATGACTTTAGCATTTCATTAAAATTATACCTGCTCCTAGAGGATTCTACGAACTCGGCATTAAGGGGTTGGACTATTGGTTTAAGAGCATATGCTCTGATGAAAACCTCAGGGCGAAAGGTAGCAAATTGCGACCCCGCGTTGTCATTAAATGACCGGTCTTTAGGGTCAGCATGGTCCACAAACCATTTAACCGCATCAGTATAAGGAAGGATATGGGGTTTGGAAGCAATGGCATGAAGCTGGGAATCCCTAATTTTCTCATATGCAAGTTGGTCATTCTTGATGTCCGATAGGTCATTGTTATCAAATATTGAGTAGATTTTGGTCTAGTCAATTTGGAGGTTTCAGTAATATTGTCACTAGTGTCTGAGAAGATGCCAAAATTTGGGTATTTGGTCAGCAGGTCTTTGTGAGCAATCTTGGACTGAGTATTCCGTGACATTTTGAAAGACTGAACAACTCTGATAAATAGAAAAGCACAAAATCAAAACAATTCACAAACAATAAAAATAGTAAGTAGTGAAATGCGAAAAAGACCGAACAACCAACCTGAATGAACTGAAGACTGTGAAAAATGACCCCTGGTAAAAAAAAAACTCGCAGCGAAAATCCACTAAGGAAGGTAATTTTCCGAAAATGAAAATGATAAAGAAAAATAAAAAAACCCTATATTTACTAATTTTCAACGAATAAAATCTAGGTCGTCGGATTAAAATGAATCAACGGCTAAGATCAACTCTTGCGGGATGCGGGGTCAAGTTGCGGGGGATCGCAACTTAGAAAACCAACGGACAAAAGAGTTTCCGCAATCCGCAATCCGCAATTCCGGGTTGTAGGTTGCAGGAACGCAAACAATTCTTTATTCAAAAATAAAAATCATCTTTCCTCAATCAGCAATATGCAATTGAGGGTTACGGGTTTCGAAAACACACAACACAATTTTATCATTTAATCTACTTTTCTGCAATCCGCAATCTACAATTGCAGGTTGCGGAACGAAAAGCTCAAAAACTATTTGCAAGGCCTTCCCGCAATCCACAATCTTGTGGGTTGCGGGATTCCAACATCCCAAAAGGAAAAACAAACTCCAGCAATCGGCAATTGGGGGATTGCAGGATGAAAATGACTTTCAGAGAAAAATCAAAGCTTTCCGTAACTTCAGAAAAAAAGTCAAAAACCGGAAATTTTCAAAGGAAAAAATACTAATTACATTAATCCAAATGTAAAGGCATGAAATCATAATAAACATGATGAGGAACCCCATAATGATAAAGGGATTTTAAAACCATTACCTTTGCATTTAAGAATCTTGGGGATCCCATGTTCTAATGGAACATGGGATCTGTTGTACCTACAACAAGCACGCAGTTGCAACAAGTGTTTTTGAGCATTGTTGTTGACTTGAGTGCCAGCTTTTTTGAGCTGTCCTTTTGCACACACAATTTCACTAGGATGTTTGATCATTTTATCCACCATAGAACCTCAAAAATTTTACACCTATCACCATTGATTCACCGAGACACTCTCGTCGCCTACGGGGGCTATCCCTGCAGCATGGTCCACTTGACCACACCCGTCACAGACGCATAGCTTCGTCACCATATATTCATCCAGACGCCCCTTTCTTTACCTCGGATTCTGAGTCAGAGTTACCCATATACACAACTCCATCTATCCCCATGGCTGGCGTGAATCCCAACCCCTTTTATAGCGGGATTGTTGGTGGTGGTTCCACCACTAGCCCAGCTACCATTTAAGCATCCATCCCTACTATACCATCTACAAGACCTACACCTGGCATTCCAGTCACTACTTCCATACCCATCGGTAGTGGAACAGTTCCAACCACAGTCCCTTTGGTCACCAGTAGTACACTCGGGGGCACTGGCCCTTCTTACACAATTCCCCCCTTCACCGGACGTCCCTCAATCCCCGTTATGACTCATGCCATTTCTCCACCCCTCGGTGGAGGCGACCCCACGATCACCGCCATGGATAGCATGCAGGCCCCTTCGACCATGTCACATACTTATGCTAGTTTTACATTCATGGCCAGTCTAAACCTCCCTAATCTGGCCCGATTGACCAACGATCTGATTCGACATGACCCTATGTGGCCTCCCATGCCTACCAAACTCCCTTCGGACATCCCAAAGTTTGAAGGGAAGGGTGGTGAGGACCCCGAAAACCACAACATGTCCTTCCACTTATGGTGTTCCTCCAACTCCATAGTGGATGACTCGATCCGCCTACGCCTTTTACAACGGACCCTCACTCGCTCTGCTGGTAAGTGGTATATTAAACAACCACATGGGATGCATTCCACCTTTACATCCATTGCTTCAAATTTCCTGCAGTTCTTCCAGTTACCCATCTGTTATGATGTTGGTGTTGATATTTTACTATCTTGTAGATAGAACATGACTACCCATATCACTAACCATATTCATGAATGGCATATATGTCATAGTTTGTTTAAGATCAATTTAGATGACCGCATATTTTTAGATTGGTTCTTGAAATCCCTCATACTAGTTATTTCCAAGGATGTGGCATCTGAACAGCCCCAAACTGAAGAAGAAGCCATTCTCAAAGCCCAACAATTTGACCTCATCTATGCTCAGTCGGGCTACCTCTACTCCCTTTTACCTGATGCTCCTCATGGAAATTCCTCCAGGAAGGATGCGTCGGGGAAATCCCACGCTGTCGACGGCATTATCGAACACATTGCATCTCATAACCAACCATATGTCCATATACCCCCTGCCACTACCCCAACATATAACCCAATGCACAACGCCACCATGAGTGGTCTTGACCTTTCATGCGCCACAGCCCATTCAGGAGAAACACCTTTATATGTTCCCATGGCCCAAACCTCTCATGTACATGGACATTCGTGTCCGACACATTGCTACAATCACACCCCGCCAGTATATGCCCCCCCTATTGCAACTCCTACCTACTACCATCAACTAGCTACACCCGCACCAGCACAACCTCAAGCCCCTCCAAATTACTACCCACCGCAGGATTCCCCAGCACCTGCTCAACTATAGAATCCCCTTGCTCCCCAAGGAAAATTTTATGCTCAACAAAACCAATAGAAAAACCAACCTTCCCAACGGAACCAACAAGGATGATAAAATAGGGGATGAGGCCGTAACCGAGGCAACAACCAACCTCTGGATAGAGGCGCTCCACCACCAAACCCCCCAAACAATAATGGTTCTGCACCATCTAATCAAAATCTTGAACGACCACCTCGGCAAGGAAAAAACCCCAACTTACGCACAAACCATCCATGCTCTATTTGCGGGATATATGGCCACTACACGCATAATTGTCCCCATCTGGAATGAGCTCATCAACTTTGGACTGATGACGCTCAACACCAAGGACATGTTACACCTCTGGCACTACCTAACCCCCCACAACCTAACATACAACCTATGGTGTTGCAGAGCCCCCTCCCCACGCAAGGGGTAGTAACCACCCAACCTTTGGCTCCCCCTCAAGGGGCTGCAACACCAAAACAACAGGTTACCTACGCAACTCATGGAAACCAACATGTTGACACAGGTACCCACCACCTTTTAATGATGTCTTCAGCCAATATCAACCTTCAAACCTGTTGTAACCAATACGGTTCCAACACAGAAACCATTCATGTGGATAAGGTTGCTAACACTACCCCCACAAATCAGTCGTTACGTATACCCCCCGCACTATTCGATGGGGCTCCCAAATCTCCATGATTCCCTCTGCGGCACGTCAATAACAACCCTAATGCTCGTGTTTCCCCCAACTATAACATCGTGGATGAAATGGCCCAGTCCCCTGCTTCTATGTCAGCCCTAGAAGTTTTAAAGAATTTCCCAACGCATCGCAAAACACTATTGCCCGCCATAGGTGCAATAGACCCTTCCGATTCACGAATGAGGGAATTTGATTTATACCAATCTGAACCACGCATGCCTTCCACATTAGCATTTCAAGTTTCCATTTTAGTCCAAAATCTTGTTATCCATCGGTGTATCATCGATGAGGGTGCCTCTACATGCATTATGTCTACATTCGTGTGGCAGAATCTCAGATCCCCTACCCTACAACCATCCACAACCGCCTTACAAGCATATGATGGTCGTTTCGCTCAACCACAATGCCTTCTGGATAATGTTCTAGTCCAATTAGCTAGCAAAACTGTCCTCATTGACATCAAAGTCGTAAACACACAGATCGACTACAACTTACTCCTAGGACGAAGCTACATGTATGCCATGAAAGTTATTGCGTCATCAGTGTTCTACATCATGATGTTCCCCCATGAGAGACAGGTTGTCAAAATCGACCAAGTCACTTATTACGACCCGAACATGCCCGCTACACCAGAAAATGTTCTCCCCATGATTGAACAACTTGTTTTCGGTATGCCCACCTCTTTGGTTTCCACCATCGCCCCTGGACTTTATTCAGATATTCCCATGGTCTCCACTTTTTGTTCATTACCACTGCCTCCGCTGGCCATTGATATCTCTGACTTGTGCACCATTTCGTCAAATCAATCGGTCCCTACCCCGCAACCACCATTGTTTCCTCAACCGCCATCGGTACCTAGCCACGTTTGAGCCACACCAATCCATACAATTTTGTTCTTGTACCCACCATCTAGGGTAGTAAGTATGCCTGTCATGGTCACGTTGAATCTCCCAGGGTTGACATTAGGACTTCCCATATGGTATTTACCTGCCCCTAATCCTATCTCTCACGCCACAATTTATCCTTCAACCGGTCCAACCAATCACCACCTCCAATCATCCACCTCCCGATGTGGTGGCAGGATCCTCCTCCAACGCTGCCCCTCACTCATCCAAGAATGCTCGGGGGCAGTTCCATGCAAACCCATACTGCACCACATGCGACTAAACCTGTGAAGCCTCCCCCTCCATTCCGTGCACCTCCTAAGTGTTCTTTGTGTGATGATTTGGGCCATGCCACCCATAATTGTCCACAATTTCCACACCTTCAAGAACACACGAAGACATTGGATGATGACCCCAATATCTTGGTTGTCGAATTAGAAACCACCCCCCAACCGCATAATAAATCATTGCGCACCAACCACTCCTATGCCATATGCGGAGTTTACAGACACTATTCCCATCATTGTCCTAACTTACCTGAGTATCATCTAGTTTTCCACGAAATGAATCAACCCTCTCTAGAGTCATCCATTACTATCATTGAGGAGATCCATCCCCCAGAATCCGCATCAACTAAGTTTAACACCATTTACATGGTTTCCACTGGCGAATCCTCTGTCCTGTCGGCCCCTTCCACTGATCCCTCTGACCCACATGTTCAACCTTTTCAAATCGACGAGGACATCACATGTCCAAAACATGGGGGCAGGACCAAAAAATTCCCTACCCATCATCATCGTCATTCTCATCAGTGATACTAGGGGCATCTACCCCGCAAGGGGGATTCCCCATCATCATATCATCAATTCAATGTGCCACCATGTCCATTAACCTCATGGTACACCCCCGTTTCTAGTGGTTGGTCGATGCTCTATTGATCTCTCTCTAGGACAACATCTGCACCCCATTGACACCTCTGAGTTAGGGGGCATAATAGATTACCTCGACCCTGGGATAGGAATCCTACTCAATGATTTTGACCCTTCCCGATCACATCTATATCTGTATTGTAATGACACCATCGCTCAAACCAACACATATGTGATCCACAATCACAAACACTATGCCCATAACATGGGGGCAAGAACTTAACCCTTCTCAATTTTTTACATGCGTGATCTCAACCATTTTCAAGGTCACATGTTACTTGTATATTTGGTTTAATTTATAAACACCTAGTATTCCACCCCCTCGGGTCATCATTTCTCCCCACCACCACATCCTTGGCTTGGTGGGTTCACCTTTATTTATTGCCTTTTTCCCTCTTTGTTTCTTTTGACCATTCCGGAGTCATTCGACCTCTGTTTTTCGCACCGTTTGCACCGTCGGATTCAAAATTCTAAGCCCGTGATGATGCTTGAGATTATTTCTCGCTCTCACTTAAACTTTTTTTGGGCATTTTTTCCATGCCCCTCACCACCTCAATTTGAGTGCCACATAAGCCGGAGTAATTTTTCTCCATTTTTTATATCACGGCCTATCCATGAGCCCTTTACTCTATCCCTACTATAGTTATTGCGTTATTTTGCCACCATTTCATCAAACCGCAAGGAGGCCCCATTAGTGTTCCCCCCACCCCTTCTTTCTTGGTTCCCATGGTTGTCCCTTGATTGAACACTTCCTCCTTGCCTGGTTGTTAGATATGTTCAATATAATTTTATCACTTTTTCGGGCCGAGAAACTCCTTTACGAAAAAGGCACTTAGGGATTTTCTGTTAATCTCTTTTTTGACTCCTTAAAGAATGAAAAGATCACTGAGCAATCTTGCTTCCTTTCATGCTCGTTAAAGTAACTGAAAGGGCGTCTATCTGGTATAAGTTTAACCCTTTTCCGAAACTGGTAGACTATTTACGAAAAAATGAATACTCTAGTCATATCACCTAGAAGAGTTCTTCATTGCATACTTTTATGCTTTTTCAGGCTTTGGGGACTAACAAACGAAAAAGAACCCCCATGGAGTCTTCTTGTTGCTTTCAGACTCTCTAAAATTGAAAGTGACCACGAGCATTCACTGTCCTAGGCTCATATAAATCCACATGACGGTACCTTTTCACCATTTCAGAGTCTTCTTATCGCTTTCAGAATCCTTGAAAGTGAAAGCACCCACGAGCATGCAATGTCCTGGGCTCGTACAAATCCACATGACAGTACCATTCTGAGCACACTTTTATCCCTTCTTCAAGCTCCTTAAAACCATGAAGAAGGTCCAAACGATGCCTCTTGACGGCACGACATATCATATCTAGTCCCCCCATTACGATAGCATCCCCAACATGGTCTCCTTTGTTCAGATCATTTTGCGATGTGTCACCCTTGGAGTCTCCTAATATCACTCATCAGTTTCCCCCCTGAGTCTCCCCCATTGTAGTCAAAGTCCCCGGTCCCTTTATTTATGATCCCCTTCCCTGAAGTCAGTTTCATATCCTCCTAGGTCAAACTTGTCATCATACTCTGAACAAGGGAAGTTTGAGTCTTCCCACTATGTGACCACCGTATCCCCCCACAATATGTCAGTCTCACATCCAATACTATCACCTCTTGATTGTACACCTCATGCTCCTATCAAGGAAACCTCATTCCCTTGGTAGTTGCAGGTCTCTCTTTGTCGATGCCAGCACATAGATTCTAGAGGATAGATCCATAGGCCCCTGTACCTTGGACTCAGCTCCATCAATGGTCAGTGCATACAGACCATCTAAGAGGAGTCCTTAGTGCCTCTTAGAATGGTTGTTTATCACATGTTCGACTTCAACTCCATCATCGCACCGTTGATATTCATGCAGGGTATTGGTCCCTTCAGTTATTGGTCGAAGACCTCGGATGTCCCTAAATCTAGCACATTGGTGAGTCTATTTGGAACCCCCCAATTGTATGTTCCCACGGATATCTGGGTTGAGTTGGAGACATTATTTGGAAGCCCTTCAGCTATATGCTTCCTAGAGTATCTAGTTCAGATGCAGTTTAGTGCACCTTTGAGATTCCGACTCTCAGTCATTGAGTCCATACAGTTATTGGACACCTTCAGCTCCAATAGAGAATCAATTGTTATGGTACCACATTCATGATGAATGCCATTGTTTACATGTATCATTTCTTCAGCTCAGTCATGGTTGGACCATGAGTATGTCCCATATTTGTGTCCCCTCTGGACCATTATGATGTACACAACAGTTCTCTATGTATTGTTCAGGTCCCCTTTTGGACCTCATTATTATTTGTATATCTTGATACAAGCATGGGTATGCCCGCCTCATCCATATATTTGAGATTATTCCTCATCCATTATTGAGGTGATGTATTTCCATTTTTAGTCTTTGTAGTTTGTATGGAGCACGTGTTCCGGTCTCCAACCAGTTTCTTCTCTCCATCATCATGCTCATACCCCTAGAAAAAGACAGAACCTATGATGTCTATCGGCCATACAATGAGATCCTTCCCTCACACATCAGGGGGCAATCTGTTAACACCCAAAAATGGTTCACTAGCTCATCTCCCTAGTCACATAACCCATTTTCCCACTTTTCCTACATTGTTGGCCTCCAAAACCCCAAAAAACCACAAATTGATAACCAAATGGGAAAAAAATCATTATTTTCCTCCTCAATTAATGAAAATCCTCCAGAAAAGGATAAAATCCCATAAAAAAGGGTTAAAATCCCCCAAAAGAAGAAAAAGAAAAAGAAAAAGGGAGAAAGTCAAAATAAAATAAAAAAGAGGGAAAATTAAAAATACCACTAGCCAATACTGTTGGTTGCCCAAAACCATGGGTCAATACTCCATCACCCAAAATCACTAAAAAAAGGTGATGGAGGCCCCCCATTTCATATACATCCATGATCACTCTTCATACCCTTATGCTGCCAAAATTCCTACTGCACTCTAGCCTACCCTTTTGAGCTCTTGTGCCCACTAGTTGAGTCTTGGCCACCTATTGAACATTTGGATAAGAGTAAGGAACTCTGGAGAGTTGACGCACTACTCTTTGTACTGCTGCAAGGGGCCCCCATCACCTCATCTTATGAGGTAACCCTTATTGTAAACCCTTGTTTGCAACGTAATACAAAACATATTTTATGGGTTTTGATCTACTTGTTATTTTTTACTGTAGTAATTAGTTAGATTTATTTTTTGTTGTTATTTGAACTCACACATATCATTTTTTTATTATCTAGTTTTTATCCATGTTTATGAACTGCTACTAAGGGTTCCATAATCCTTATTAGGTGCTCTTTAGCATGAGCTAGTGTGAAAAAACTAGCTATAAAAGGTATCAAAATATCACCCAAGATAGCTATTACTCATCAATTATTTGTTGACGATGTAATACTTTTTGGGGTAGCTCGATTGGATGAATGGGGAAATATAAAAAATATTCTAAATCTGCTTTGTAAGTCTTCAGGGATGGAAATAAATGCTAAAAAATCCACTATACTCAAGCATAATACAGAGAATGATCTGTTGGTGGAAATTATAGAACTCATGCCTTATAGAGTTATTGAAATTGATGAAGGTTCAAAATACCTTGGATACTTCATCAAGCCGAATGATTACAAGACTGTAGACTGGATTTGGCTTCTGAAATGCTTTGATAACAGGATGCATCATTGGTGCTGGAAATGGTTATCTATTGGTGGGAGATTAACTTTGGACAAATCTGTACTACAAAACTTATCGGTGTATTGGCCATCATTATGCAAAATTCCTAAGTCGGTCATTACAGGAATAAGAAGGAAAATATTTAATTTCATTTGGTCTGGCTGTGATAATGATAAGTACCACCTTGTCGAGTGGAAAATACTGGTGAGTCCTTTTTCCAGTGGTGGATGATCATTAAAAAAATCTATCATTTTTCAACAACTCTATTGGCAAAGAGCTTATGGAGAGAAATATTGGTTGATAGTTTATGGGGTTGCATCATTAAGTATAAGTACTTTAGGAAATTAACAATTTTGCAATGGATTTGCACTAAGGAAAAGAACAAGAAAGGAATTTCAAACATCTGGGCTGGTTTATTATCTGCTTTCCCTGTTCTAGCCGAATGGCTGGCTTGTTTCCTGAGGAATGGAAGATCGATTCTAGTTGGAGAGGATCCAATTATTGGTGGGACTTTGAATTCTAGACTCTCACCTGATTTCATTGCTCATTTACGCTCGCCTAGTATCATTACTCTAAACCATGTACTAATATCAAACACGCCAAATATTGTTTTGCATAAATGGATGGATGACTCGCAGTTGTGTTTACAGAGAGGACTTGCTAAGGAATGGAAAGAGTACATATTTTCCCTATACTGGGATAACATACAGATCGTGGAAGGTGATAACCAAATCAAATGGTATTGGAACACACAATATGGATCCTTGACAACAAAACTAGCATATGATGCTATTATATTAGTTTATCAAGCAAAACAATGATGGTGGTATAAATTATATTGGAAATGGAAACTGCCAATGAAGGTAAGGATCTTTATCCGGTTAGCTCTAGAAAATAAAATACTTTCTTGGGAAAATTTAAAAAAAGAGGTTTTATAGGGTCAAATATATGTCCTCTTTGTAAAAGGGATGCAGAATCAGTCCATCATATGTTCATTATTTTTTCTTTCACTACACAAATTTGGTTATCTATTATTCGATCTCTCACAAGCATATTAGAATGACTGGTGATACTCTACAAGAATGTCTCAAGAATTGGTTTTCCCAAAATCATCATTTTGGTGAAATGGCATGTTTTATTCTTTGGGAAACATGGAAAGCAAGAAATTATTGTATCTTCAAAGACAAACATATTAATCCTGAGTGGTGCGCAGGGAAATCTATTTCAGGTTTTTTGGAATGTTTAGGGCTCGCCTTAGGCAATTCCCTTGGTTTGGATAAGGCCATTTCACATCCGCTTCCTCTTATGGTTGGCAACAAGGAAAAAATCGATGGTTCCTCCCTTCATGGTGCAAGCAAATGTGGAGCTGGATAAACCATTGAATTGGATCATAATCATCTCTTTAACATTTGGATGAATTGTGGTTCAAGGACAAATACTAAAGGCAAGCTTATGGCTCTTTGGCTTGTACTTTATTTTGCAAAGGCTCATAATATTATATTACAACATGTTGCAGGGGATTCAGTTCTCATTATAAATTTGGAAAGTTGAAATTATCCTATAAGGGCTTTGGATCTCACTCCTTGGATGAATCAAGTCAAATATCTTCTTAAAGACTTTCCACGGGTCTGCTTTTCACATATATACCACGAGCATAACACTCTTGCAGATGCTTTATTGAGGCGAGGTCTGTAGGTTGCAGAGGGATCTATACATTTTGAGGAATGGGTTGATGGCCATTTGCTTTCAGCTAGAAGTCGGGTCATATTTTCGCTTTAATTTCGTACTTTTTGTTTTGTAATCTGGGTATCATTTTTTCTCTGGAGATTCTTTCTCCCTTGATACTTTATTTTTTGGCATTTTTTTTTCCTATATATATACCTGCATATATTCCCTTGGTGACATGTAGACCTTTCTCTTTGGGTATCCTTTTCTTGGTTGTTGGTTGAGTTGTTTTTATCAGATGGTGGTTGTTTTTTCTTTGGTCCTGCTGGTTGAGATATGTTGGAGGTCTATCTTGGACTCTTTGGATGATGACAACTTTTCTTTGTATCTTTATTACTACATATACTTTTATAATTAAAGGTATAATTATTTTTCTGTGTGAAAACAAAAAGAAGTAGTCGACTTTGGAGTTCCAAATATTGTATTTTCTTGAATTGACTTTACTATCATCTTGGAGTTGTTACTATTTCATTGAGTGAGCAAATGGGTTGGTTTTGAGATCGTTATTATCATTTATTAACGATAATAACATATAGCATCGCTTGCATATCAAATCCATGGTAGTGTTGGAAGATTGAATGAGTGGTAAGTGGAGGTATCCAAGTACAATGCTACATCAAATACACCTCACAAAGCCATTCAAATGGATCACCAAGAAATTTTTCCATCATTCCTCCAAATATTTTATTATAACATCAAAATTTACTTACTACAAACTTGCATATATCTGTTGAATAATTAAGCTTTATGCCATATATACGCTAGCATAAATACGTAAATCTATGAACTCAAATGGTGGAAATTGATAACATTGCTATGCTTGATGGTATTTTCAAATTAATTAAATGATAACATTGTCATATTTTTCCAGTGGTTGTGTAGGCCATATGGTATAAGCAACAACCTATCCTATCAATGGATGATAGTGTGGACATTTAGATTGAGCTATATTGATAGTGTGTCCAGCATTGGGACAATTGCATTACTATGTTGCAAATCAATTGGTTGAAGACACTACCAAAAGCACAATTAGTTGGGTAATAAAACAAACAGAGAGCTCATAATATGTTGGCCTATATACATAGTGATTTGGAATCAGAGAACATAGTTCATGGACTATGGGCACATTGCACAACATAATACCACTTTGTTTTGACATTGTATATCTCACTCTAAAGGAGTAGAGGGATGCAAATTGTATTGTAGATTTGGAATTGAAACCAAGTGTGATCATAGCTCGCTTCATTACCACATGGAGCAACAAATTATAACTTTGTGATCACATTTTCAAGAAACAGAGTTTTTCTTTTATTGGACTGACTCCTATCGCATTACTAGTTGTTGTGTGCATACGTTACACCAAGAATAGAGCCTTGTTAGCCAAGCTAGTTGGTTGTTTTGATTGACAAACATCGTCGCTTTTACCCTATTTTTTAATGATTTTTTTCAACTAAAAACTTTTTTTTAAAGGCTACAAATAGGTATCTGCTACCATGTAGCCTTGTTTTAATATGTCATTCTAAGTTAAATTGCATCTTTGTTTTATCACCTTGTTATGTGTTATAAAGTAATTTTCCCAATCGTGTTATCAAACATGACAGCTCGATTCCGTCCTTACACAAAGACATGGAAATAATGTTTATGCATGAATATTCAAAATAAACAATATTACAAGAGTAAGAATACATAGCTCTTGGTTTTTATAAAATGTGAGCTTATTTTGTTTAATTATTTGTTTTATATAGAGCTTAGGGTTAGAACTAATGGCCAGGCCTCAAGACATTAATGTTAATATATCCAAGTATACTATTTTAGGTGACATAGCAAAAATATAACCAACTAGCAAAAATTAGCCCCTAAAAAACACCTATCTACCCAAGTTTTTGTTGGATACCCACATATCTATGACAAAGCATGAAATAGTGCATGACTTCCACTTGCCAGGAACGCACATAGATTTTTTCAATGGGAAATAATGCAAAGGTTTCATGGGGGTGGATGACCACCTTAAAAGGTTTCTCACACTCTATAAAATCCTAGATTTGGGTATCCATGTTCATCTTTTAAAGAAGCATTGTTATGTAGTTAGGTTTTCTTGATAAATTTATTGAGAGTGAGGTTTTGTTTCCCATTTGCAATTAGAACCTTTAAATGAGGTTATGTTTCCCATTTGTTGTGAGAGATTGAGTGGTGTATCTTCATTTACCAAATGCTGAAAGAGGTTTTTCTACTAGTTGAAGGACAAAGGACAAAGGTGTTTCCCAAGAGAGATCAAACTCACAAAATAATAATATCGAGCCACTTCTTTATAAACAACCTTCATTTGTAATATTTTTATTTTATTTTTTAAATAGAAGCTCTACTTCCTCTTGCCCTAAATCTCATGTTTTTTTGTTATTCATATGTTCTTTATGATTTTTTATTCTGATTTGCATAGTAATTAGAAATCAATTTTAAGATTTAGGGCCTTTTTACATTCATATTCAAGTTAAGGTTTAAATTGCTTTGATTTTCTAGTTTGTAGAGTGGATTCATTTCAAATACTATTTACTATTGTTATAGGGAACAACTACTTTGCATAGTTGTGACACACTTGTGACATATATTCACAACCAAAAAAACCACACAAATAGATGGTGACTCCATTGCATTTCACTTATCTTAGGTGTTGAACATTGTGCATTTAATTTTTCAAGTTTCACTAAACAAATAATTGAATTTGTTACATGACATTTGATTTTATGCACGTGTTTGTTATTATTGTTGGTGATTAATACTAGTAATTAGTTTTATTTATTATTAAGTGTTCCATATTAAGGTCAAATCTCATTGATTAACATATTATCCTCACTTTGTGCTTGATTCACATTCAAAGCTTGAGTCACCTCCCTTGCAACCCTGTACTACCGCACTACATGCCTATACTAGCCGCGCTACCCAACCCTAGGGACTTCTCATGAATGTTCATATGGAGATAGCCAACAAAATGGTCCTCATTAACATCAAGGTTGTCAACACCCAACTCGATTACAACCTCCTCCTTGGACGTAGCTATACATGAAAGTCGTTGCTTCATTGGTATTTCAACCGATGATGTTCCCTCATGAATGGAAGATCATCAAGATTGACCAATTGACTTACTATGATTCGCAAGGGACCGGCTACTCCTAAAAATTTCCTCCCCACCATTAACACTGCTATTGATAGTGCCTCCATCACCTTGCTCTCTATCATTGGTCCAAGCCAATTCCATGACACCTAGTTGACTAGAAATTTGAAGGATTTTCCCCTGCCCCCTCCTACTGTCGAGATATAAGATTTATGCACCATTTGATCTGGTAAAACCCTAATCCCACTGCAACCGCACTCGCAATCTCAACACCCACCGCAAACTCAACCGCAACTGGCATCGGTACCCATCATGGTCAGAGCTACACCTATCCATACGATCTCGTTCTTATTTCCTTCGTCAAAATCCATGAGCATTCCAGTGATGGCTACTCTCATCCTCCCGGGATTGATGTTCATCCTTCCTGTGTGGTATCTACCCACACCTATCCCAGCCCTGACCCCACAAGTTGATTTACAACCATTCCAACCAATCTTGACTGCCAAACACTCGCCTCTTGGTGTGTCCAATGCAGTACCCCCCACCCCTATCCCCCATTGGCTGAGAAATTTGGGGGAAAGACCTCAAATACAACCACGACAACAACGAAAAATAAATTCATGACACCGCCTCCACTAGCTGCACCGAGAGCACCTCCACCTTATGTTTTATGCAATGTTTCAAGTCACACCACCCATAATTGTCCATATTTTCCCATCTCGCGTACTCACATGTAAACGCTGGATGGTGGTGAAAATATTCCAGTTGTTCAAGAACCTAATCCTCCCCATGTACACAACATGTATTTATGCACAAAAAATTCTTATGCGATTTGTGGCACATAAGGACACTACTCCCATTATTATCTTGATATGTCCAAATACTGATCTACCCTCGCTAACTTAGGTCGGTTCTCTCTAGAATATAAAGTCACCATCATAGAATAAGTTCATCCCCCAACATCTTCTTCAAGCGAGACAAACACCATTTGTTTCATCTCATACTATGATGAGTGATGACCCTTCATCATCAACCCATACCACTATGATTATGTCGACAAACACGAGTCCCTTAGACCTTTCTACTCGATCCTTTAATCGATGAGGAAATCCCATGTCCACAACATGGGGGCATGCCCCCAAACTTTCCTACTCATCATTGTTTTCATCCTCGTTAATGATACTAGGGGAATCCATCCCTGTTGGGCCTAGCCCAGATGGGGCATTTTGAGCATGAAGGATTTTAAGAACTGCGGAGCTGAGCGCAGTTCAGCTGGAACAATTTTGGGATAAGTTTTTGTATGATGTGAAGTTGCGCACAACACAGTTTTTGTATGTTGCGACATTGCGCGGAGCACATTTTTTTCATGATGCGAATCCGGTGCTGCGAGGAGTACAGTGCCACGATGAAACATGTCAACAGAGATCCAGCTAAGCAGAGCGTTGGATGGATGACAACAGTTATTTCGGTTAGGTCACAGGAGACCTAGTTTTGGCAAAGACCGTCGATAACTACCAAGTGGTAGGTAGGTGTAGATCGAGATAGACAACTGATCACACAAGCGGAGAACTACTAGTTGAACCAATTGTCAAAGGTCGTGAAAGAAGGAACAACTCGACGGAAGCAACCTGTTGGCGGATGCGTAACAGAAGATCTGCTACCAGACACCAGCAGTGGGGTTTTTGGGAAAACCGTGACAGTTTTGTAAACCTAAGGGTTTCTGCCTTTGAAATGTAAAAGACGTGACCTATGGGTCTCAATCTATAAATAAGGCATGATTTTGTATGGAAAAGGGGGATTTTTCTTCATTTTTTTACGCATTGAACATTGTTAGAATCATTGAGCGTTAAGCTATTTTATAAAGGCTCTGCAGCTGTGTTCGCAGAGACCTAATTTTGAAGAAGGAGAAAGTCTACAGCTGAGTGCGCAGACCAAGAACGATTGTACCCCTTTCCTAAGATAATAAAACAACCGTTCTTGTGGACGTAGCTTCCCATCCCGGGGAGTGAACCACGTTAAATGTGGTCTTATGTGATTGTTGTGTATGATTGTCACTATTCAGTTATTTGAACTATTTACAGTATCAATGCTTGAAGTTAATGTTATCTGATATATGTTGCTTTTATCTGTATTCACCACTGAGAGGATGGAATAAGATGTTAAGTAGTTCATACATGGATGAATGTTAGTGATCAGCATTTCTAAGTATTTAGATACACGAACCTGTTTAAACATCACAGAGTATTGCTTAAGGTTGGATCGCGATATCAGAGCACACAGCACTGCTCAATTCACTTATTTACATAAGTTGCAACATAATCAGTTTAAATACTATTGAAATAGTTAAGGATTGTTGAAGAAGGATAGAAGTCATCAAATATTATAGTCAGCATGCGGTCTAGGTTAATGCACTGACCCATTAGAAGTTTTGCACAGTAAGTTGTTGATAGTTTGTTGCCATAGGCTGGAAGTAACCCTGTCACACAGTCTGTTGCTGCACTGTGCATCCATCAGAGAAACCACTCGCATCACAAGGTTGTGGAAATCTGCTTCTGCAACCACCCCCTCAACTTTTCCTCGAGTGAGACCTCAGACTACTCGCAGTCTGTTGTCGAAAGGGTCGGTGAATAGGGTTTTTGTTGGTTTCTTGTACCGCGAAGTACCTGGGTCTACATTGGAAAACCTCTAGGTCAATATTTAAACCAACAAATGGTTCCATTGCCGCGCTAAGACTCAGTGATGCGATAGTGTGTTTCGAAAAGTAATGTGTGAAGAAGAATACAGGATTCCACTAGGATCATAAAATTGGCATCCAAAAAAGAAAGAGATCTAGGCTTGGTGTGATAAGATCGAAAGGAACTTTACAAAGAAGGAGAATAGACACCCGCGACTATCTGACATAGAGTGGTTGAACAAATACTTGTGGAGGGATATCCACAAGGTTTTATGGGCTTCATTTCCAAACGAGCTCCACGAGTGGATATCGCAACTCACGGAAAGAAATAATTGCTCTCAAGGAGGAGTACCTACAGAGTGGAGTCTAGAGCTTACTGAACAACTCAAAGTAATAGAAAACCCACTCTCGCGTGCAGTTGACTTCTGGGTTGATAGCATACTCGAAGGATTTGTGACCGATTTCGCTCTAGACACGCTGAAGTCCTATAGCCAAGCTGAAGCTTATTTTCTTGAAGTATTCAGAGGTAAGTTCCTGAACAATCTCAGCCTATATATTAAAATGCTTTTAGCTGAGAAAGGCGTTTTAAGAATGCAGTAGTAATTCTGAATCTGTCATGGTATAAAATACATACATTGATTCTGACGAAGAAAACCATACTCTGAGAAGTGGAAAAAGATATAAGCTTACTAGTGAAAAGAACCCTGGAGGATCTAAAACCCACATAAATACAGAAATCTCGTGTGATCTTAAAAATAAGAGCAATCAATTATCAGCCACCATCCAACGTATTACACCTCAGAACCCACCCGCTGCGAGCATCACGCAACCCATACCACAAAACATCAATACTAATAGCACCGCAGGAGCAAGCACTCAAACCACGATGACCCAGACCATTCGCAGAATACTATATCGAGCACGACCCAACAGCCTGCATCCACCATTGTTTCAGGGAACCCATCGTAGCACCATCCACAATCCAGAAGAAAGATGACTGATAACGATATAAAGCTGTTGATATTCAAAGGGACGGGTCTAGAAGATCCTGATTAGCACTGGTTCCTATGTGAAGCCGTGTGGAGTGTCAAGCAAGTTACAGATGATGCTATCAAGAGAGCGCAACTCATCAAAAAATTTAGAGATAGAGTGCTACATTGTTTTATGAAGTATTCTCAAGCACAACCGAGAACTCTCACAGACATCAAGACCGCGATAGCAGCAGAGTTTAAGAAGCCCAAATCAGAATCATAGTGCATAACAGAGTTGAAAGAAATCAAGCAAAAACCTACTGAATCGGTCTGGGAATTCGACCAAAAATTTAAAATGTGACTAGACCAAGTGAGCTTTGCTATAGCTCCACAACAACACAAAGAATGGTTCATTGCTACGATGTTGCCCCACATTCGACAACCATTGATGCAACAGAAGGTCGTATCTCAAGCTAAGGCCTTGGAGATCACGATGAAGTTAGAAGCTTCACCAATTGGAGAAAGTAGTTCTGGGATGATACAAATCCAGAACTAGTTGGCTACACTGACATTAGAATTGCAAGGCATGAAAAATGGAAAGGAACAGAGACACGAACAAAGACATGAAGTTTGGTGCACAGGATGCAAAGGAGAGGGCCACACTAGAGAACATTGCCCTTTATTTCAGGATTATCTTAACAGTGGAGCACCAAATCCAATAAATATGAATCAGAACTAGGCACCATGGTGTGAAATTTGTAGAAGCAGAGGACATCGGCATGAGGACTGTTATTTGATACAGAAATATGTAAAAACACCTAAAAACTCATATTGTTATTTCTGTAAATCAGTTGGACATGATGAATCCAACTGTCGAGCATATGAGCTCATGAACGAAATAAAGTGTGGTATGGAAGCAATGTGAGGTGTTGGCATGTACCATGTTCAGGAAGAAAATCAACTAAAACAGGAGAACACCCACTATGATCAAGGCAGATATAGAGGGCGCAGTGGTGGATACCACGGGTGAGGGAGAAATGCTGGCCCAGCTCAAGGAAGAGGCCGAGGCCAGATAATCTGCTATAACTGTGGGAAGCTAGGTCATCTTTCTAGAGAATGTACTAATCCATGCACCACATGAAACTACTGTAAATCATTCGATCATGTCATTGAAGACTGCCCCATACTTGAAGTAGAAATGCAGAAGCAAAGAAGGACATAACCGTCGAACCCTAACATTCAGTTGATCGCAGCAGAGAGAAGAAATACAGATCCAAGTGTAAATGCAGTAACGCATAGTGGCACTAATACAGGAAGAGACAGAAGAGTACAAGCCTTAACTTCCGGAACAACTGATGCTACGAAGAACCCTGGAGAAACAGTAGGGATTAGAAAAGCCCCTGGGAAAGCACCTCCTTTAAACTTACAAAAAAATAAAGAAGTATTCGAAGAAGCACGGGACATGTTCAAACAACCACAACCTACTTCACCGAGAATCCCATTGCGCAGTGAAGTACCACAGATAGAAGACATGCCACTGGCATATGATCAAACGTGCTCTGCACCAGATACATCCACTTTTGTTGCGCAGTTCCTACAGAGTTGCATCCAGTTGTTAAAGAACAAAGACACTCTCATGGAATTTGAAAAACTTATAAATCAGTATGAATCACACAGTGAGAGGAGGAATTCCCATGGCGCAGTCCATAACATTAGGAATCCCAAAAGAACTGGAAGGGAAATGCAGTTCACTGCACAGATTGGAGACTACAAGATGGATGAGATCATCCTTGATCTCGGATCTGAAGTAAATGTCTTGACCAAGCAGACATGGCAAGTGATGGGAAAACCAAAGTTACAGTGGTCACTGATCCAATTAAGAATGGTTGATCAAGGCATAGTTATACCATTGGGGATATTACCCAATACCATGGTCGACATTGACGGAGTGCACAGTTATACAAACTTCAAAGTAATCGAAATTGTCGATGACAGAAATCCTTATTCGGCGTTGTTGGGTATCGATTGGGAAATGACAAACTCCACAATTATTAATCTGAAGACAATGAAAATGATATTTGAAGGCAATGATATAAGGGTCGTTGCACCCCTCGACCCTTCACAAGGGGAGCGTTATGTTGAACCAATTCAAGACAAGTACAGAGCTCAAGATCTTGACCGTATCTACAAGATGACAACAAATGCTATGGATTATACTCATCATACTACGGATGGAACGCTCAGCTGGCGCTGTGATAGTTCTTGCATCATAGACTCCGAAGAAGGCTTAGAAAACTGGCAACACATAATGCATGAAGTATCTACCAGGAGATGCGCGACAATTACAAACTCACTCTGTTGGATTGGAAAGAAGGTAACTCCAATTCCCACTTATGATGGTTTAGCTAATGTTTATTCATTTATCAAGGAATACACTGCAGCAATTGCAGATGAACATCGCGTCTCAACATTAGATGTCGCACTGCGTGAGACACCCGCCAGATGGTGGGCTACACACAAGAAGACACTCATAACTTGGGACCAGTGCAAAATAAAGATGCAAATAAGGTTTGTCGATAAGGTCACACTACCTTTTGACAAATACAACAGCCAGATAGATCCAGGGGATCATATTACAGCTTGTATAGAAGCTTGGAAGGAAAGACCACAGACAGAATGGGTGCACCTTTTTGTGCATAAAGTGGAGGATCCTATTCCAAAGAAATGGTATCTAGACACAGAGCTGCGCAGAGGAACTTGAGAGTGGTATGTCCTCACGGTGAGCTTTCAGAAATACTTTAACTTTGAAGATGACCATCCTAGTATCAATGAGGCGTTGCAGCGTATTAAGGAAAAGATATTTCGATCACATTGCACATAGGAAAATATAACGCCAGAAGAATTTTTTGAAGCAAACAATGTACTTGCGAATTTACAACCAGATTGGACAGAACAAATAGAGCAGGCCTTCGACTGTTATAACTTAGTTGAAAAAGCTGAAGATAACGAAGATAGCGATCAAGATGACCTGTGCAACATAGACATCCATGAATCAGAAGGAACACATGAGGTAGAAGGACCTCCACTCGAAATTCCAAATATGAGTGGACTGGTTAAAACTCAGAAAGTAAACATCGGCACCAATGAAGAGCCGAAGTTCGCAGCAATAGGAGACTATTGGGATGATGATATTGTTGCGGAGATCACAGGGATATTATAGGAATATCAAGAACTATTCCCGACCAAGTTCACAGAGATGAAAGGCATTCTGGGAGACTTAGGAGTGATGAGAATTCCTCTTAAGCCTAGCGTGAAGCCCATAAAGCAAAGGCCGTATAGATTAAATCCATGATACAAAGAATGAGTTAAGGCAGAAATCGACAAGATGCTCAATGCAGGTATCATTGAACCAGTTGATGAGTCTGAATAGATAAGCCCGATGGTTGTCCAAGATAAGAAAACAAAGGGTGAAATCAGGATCTGTGTTGATCTCAGAAAACTCAATGGTGCTTCAATGCATGACCCATTTCCTACTCCTTTCACCGACAAAGTACTTGACAACGTTGGAGGAAATGAGGCCTACTCTTTTACCGATAGATTTTATGGATACCATCAGAGAAGAATTGATCCGACCGATAGACACAAAACTACATTTGCAATAGAATGGGGGTCGTTCCAGTATACAGTGATGCCTTTCGGTCTGAAGAACGCACCAGCTATATTTTCTAGAGTGGTGATCATAGCATTTAAGGAATTTATACACAAGTTTTTATAGGTTTACTTTGATGATTGGACCATCTTTGGGATACTAAAGAACGATGCTGTGAACCTCAGAATGATGCTGGAAAAATGCAGGCAGCACCAGATTTCTTTGAATTTGAATAAATGTATTTTATGTGTTCCTTATGGGATTCTACTGGGACACATTGTCTGCAAGCAAGGTTTGATGGTTGACCCTGCGAAGATCGCAATTATTATAAATTTTCCTACACCAAATTTAGTTAAACAATTGCGCACCACACTAGGGCATACCAGTTATTACAGGAAATTCATAAAAGGGTATGCGCAAATAACCACAGCAATGGAAAAGCTTTTAAAGAAAGATGCACCATTCGTGTGGAATGAGGACTGCGAAAAAGGGATTTGACACATTGAAAGAAAAGATGGTCACTGCACCGATCCTAGTTTTTCCAGACTGGGGGAAGCCGTTTCATGTCCATATTGATGCTTCATGTATAGGATTGGTCATTTTTCTTGCTCAGCCAAGAGAGGGAGGCATTGATCATCCCATTGCATTTTCGAGCAGAAAGTTGCCATCTGCTGAGAAGAACTATACCACCACTGAAAGAGAAGGACTCGCAATGGTATATGCACTTCAGAAATTTTGACACTATTTGCTTGGGGCGCACTTCTCTATGTTTACCAACCATTCTGCATTAAAATACCTGGTCAATAAGCCATTGTTAGGGGGGCGGATATACAGATGGTTGTTACTCTTCCAAGAATATGATTTTGAGATAGTGGTTAAGCCAGGCAAGTTAAACTTAGGACCTGATCATTTGTCCAGAATTGAATTAGGAGAAGAGCCTATAAACCTTGAAGACAATCTGCTTGACGTGCAGTTGTTTGCCATACAGGTTGCCGATGAGTATTATCAAGACATAATCCAATTTTTAACTACAAGGTTGGCACTTGCACAATTCACTACGTAGCAAAAGAAGCATCTGGTAGTACGAGCCGTAGAATTCACCATTATTTCAGGTTAGCTATATAAAATAGGACCTGATGAAGTACTCCGCAGGTGCATATTGGAACATGAAAAACCATATATATTGGCCAATGCGCATTCAAGAGCAGCAGGAGGCCACTACCCAGGAAGAGCGCTGCGCAGAAGATATTGCACGTAGGGCTATGGTGGCCAACAATCCATAAAGATTCCAGAGAACATTGCCAGAGCTGCAATGTCTGTCAGAGAACAGGTAAGCCGTCATGAAGAGATGAAATGTCGTTGAACCCTCAACTGACCTTGCAAGCATTCGAAAAATGGGAAATTGATTTTGTTGGACCTATTAACCCACCGGGAAAAAGAATTGGTACAAGGTACATTATTACTGCAACTGACTACCTCACCAAATGGGCAGAAGCAAAACCAATAAAAGATTGTAGCGCAACCACAGCTGCTGAGTTTATCTTTGAGAACATCCTTACATGATTTGGATGCCCAAAAATTTTGATGAGTGATCAAGGAACTCATTTTCTCAACAAAACTATTCAAGCTTTGACCAAAGAATTCTACATCCATCATCAGCGTAGTACACCTTACCATCCACAAGCGAATGGAACTGTTGAAGCATTCAACAAAGTACTCGAGAATGCGCTAACCAAGATATGCAAAGTAAACTGCGATGATTGGGACTTGTGCATTCCATCTGTATTATGGGCATACATAACAACATGCAAGAAATTAACTGGACATACACCTTTCAGATTAGCTTATGGGCAGGAAGCAATAATGCCAATGGAGTATATTATTCCCAGCTTGAGAATAGATGCATTCACAGGGATGGCAGATCGCGCAGCACTAGAAGAAAGGTTGTTACACTTGGTTGGGTTGGAAGAAGATCACTTCATCGCAAGATTCCACCAGCAAGTGCAGAAAGAGCACGAGAAAGCATGGCACGATCGCCACATCAAGAATAAGTCTTTCCAGGTAGGTGATATAGTCCTCCTATACGATAGTAAATTCATGAAGTTTCCTGGGAAGTTGAAAATGCATTGGCTTGGACCATATATTGTCATACATGTTACTAACGGTGGCGTCGTCCAGTTAACTACTTTAGTCAGTGATACATTACCCAATATAATAAATGGAAGCAGACTAAAGCTTTACTACGATAGTCCTGCTTCGTAGCACCCGGTATGAACAAGAAAGAGGGGGAAGTTTCTAAGTGCCAACTACGGTTGGAATTGGGCACTAGAAATTGCGAAGAGTCTGTACATGAAGTTCTTGAGTTACACCTATGTACCGCGCAGCATTGCCGAAGCTGCGCAAAAAAAAAAACACTGTTACGACACTCAAAAGGCAACCTTGAAAAGAAAAGAAATTACAACACCGCGAAGTAACTGCGCAAGACCAAAGATGACCTGCTACGCAGTTCGATGCAATGCTCCAGAAAATAGTTGTTACAGTGTGGTCAGAAATATAGCCATTATACAGTACTTTCCTGCTGACTACTTGGGCATTTAAAGCACAGATAGACGTTCTAAACGAGTCAATGGAAAAATTGACCGGAGCATCTGCCGGATTTGGATAACGGATACTACATTTAATGCTTATCTAACCGTTAAGGGGCGCGGAGGGGGTTCAGCCGCGCCCATAAATAATGCAGCAGTTAGACTCGTGGGCGTTACCAAAACACTTAGAAATATTGCCAATATTGCTCTTTGAGTTTGTTCTGCAAGTTATCCACTAGTTTGCTCAATAGTGTATGGGTGAATGTCACAGAAGTCCTTCGTTGATAGAGAATTCACGATCCAGGAGACTATGAGGTTGTTCCAACATGAAGGGAATGACGAGTTAATGAGAACTCCAAACAAGAAATTCACCTCTGAATCAGAACAAGGTCCAAGGAGATCACCAAGACACGATCCATCAATGCAAGACAAGGGAAAAAATCCAGTAGGGCCGAGGACAAAGCCACAAAGGATGAGTTCGATAGAGACAACAAAACCAATAGCTAATAAAGAAATACCATTAACAATGACTCCAGACTATATATCATCGTGTGCAGTGGATGCACCGACCATTAAATTACTGAAGAGCCTAAAGTATGAGATACCACTCTCGCCAATATCAAAGCATGTCGAGGTGGAAAAAAATTTGTTAGGTAAGATTCCCGAATGCAAATGGGAGGATCACGATCTACTTGCAATGCAGAAGGAGAACCCCAGTGAGCCAAGGTTCAAACAGTTCCATCCCAACAAATATATGTGCTGGAAGAAGAATGTAAAGGGCGACCTCACTTTGGTCGCGGAAAGTTGGTTATCTGGAATAGCCAAGTCGTGGCTGCTCAATCTACTTAGGCTACCACACTTTGACAGGTCGTCGGAGCTCAACGGGGTGGTGCGAACTCTGATGGCCCATATCCACCAGGGATACTTATGGCTAGACCAAAACCTAGACCTGACGATTGACTTGATCCACTGGATAACGGGGTTGAGCAAAAGAGGAGAAGGTCCAAAGAATTTTTTTCAGGGGAAAAGCAAATATAAAAAGGTAGCCACGTTAATGAAGCAAACACAGTCTGTTGTAAAAGGAAAGCGAGGCTTCCAGACGGATGATATAAAAGACCAGGGAATAAGATTTGTCACGCAGCTGCTAGTGGGAAAAATTCTTAGAAAGTGCAGACCGTTAGAAGTTTCTATAGGCGCAGTACTACTTGGCGCCACGACTGTTGAAGGCGAAGAATTTAATTGGTGTCAATATCTACTAAATGAGTTCCTAGAGGAACTAAATGACACGTAGATCAATGGTGTATACTTCCATTTCACCTAGCTAATAGTCCCAATCGCCTTCGTGGGATGGAAGGAGCTGAAGCACTATGTTGGAGTGATCACAAAAACTTCAGACTGCAGAGGTGCTCGCTATCAGAACCTTTGGGAAAATTTGAATCCCGAAATACAGCACGAGACAACACTGGTCTTTTACACATATTATGACCAGCTGCGTGGAGCCATCATGCTTACACCTCGGATACCAAAACAGGTAACAAGCAAATACATCTGAGTTGTCAACTTTTACACTGTGATGAAATGCATCTCAATTTCAACCAAAGCACAGAAGAAGAATCCTGACTGGTACCACTGAAACTACCACATATATGAGGAAGATATTGAGAATATCATGAAAGAGTGGCCACCTGAATTCCGAGTTGAGGTTGTGGACGTCCAAAGTGATTCTGGTGAGGATAACCCTATCCCGTGTCCCATAGTAGAAGAAAAAGAGTCAGGAAAGAGGAAGGAAACTGGGAGTCCTTCAGGGCACAAGGAACCAAGGAAGAAACAAAAGTCAAATAAAGAGAAATTGGACACAGTACTTCGTGAGGATGACTACATAATGATCACCGCGAAGGTCACTAAGTAGATGGAGGAACTCTCAACTGACAAGGAAAAGAAGGAAAAGGAAATTCAACAAAGTCTCAACTAGAACCTGGCAACACTGCAAGGGATTTCACAAAAATTTGATGAAGTAAGTAGAAGGTTACCTTTGTCGCAGGAATCAAGCACTAAAGAAATGTCCACAGGGACTTCGGAGCAGCATATCACCCTTCCCACGCGGTCCCATATTTTCCATTTGCAACCATTATCTGTAAGGTTTCCCTTACCTTATCAAGTTATGCTAGATACAAATAATGTGGAGCGCGTGGAACTAGATCTTGCGAAGATACCATTACCAGGCCTATATTACTTACAATCGCAAGTTTGTGAATAAATGCATAATAGAACCACATATTATAAGAAGGAAAGCTCGCGCAGAGCTATGCAAATGCAGGATGAGAATGATCGTCGGCTAAGACTAGAAAACACAATCAC
Source organism: Larix kaempferi (assembly GCA_027924585.1). Taxonomy (NCBI): domain Eukaryota; kingdom Viridiplantae; phylum Streptophyta; class Pinopsida; order Pinales; family Pinaceae; genus Larix; species Larix kaempferi. The sequence goes on from BSBM01000029.1 coordinate 7,381,114, forward strand.
TGCAGTTGCAGAGAACATAGATGAGTTTGAAGTGCAACAGGAACCAGGAGATACTATTGTTAAGATTGGCGAACTGGTAAACAATCTTAAGACACAGATGCAAGATATGGAGATTCTACGTGAGGCTAACATGGCTGCCTTGAAAGTGAAACTCAATCCATAGACAACAGTTAAAGGAAGGAGCAGTGAAGGCTGCAGTAGAGAATATAGCTGCCGAAGTGGCTAAGTGCCAGAATCTATTGGAAGCAGCGTCGAAGGCATTTACTGCCCTCGAGGAAGATCAACAATTGTTGGAGGTAAAGAATAAAGTGAAAGATAAGAAAGCGACACTGGAAAAGTGGAGTGAAGAAGTTAAGACGCTACCAGCAAGGGACAAGTTGATAAAATACAGAGAAATCAACACACTCAAGAAGGAAGTGCAAGTCTTACGAGAGAAAGAGACTGAAATGGGCGATAAGTCACAACCATTATTAGAGGATGCCAGCACGATCTCGCAGGAGATCGAACAAACGTTAAAGGAGCTATGCCAGAATCATGAGGAAGTGCAAGGACAAATCGGCCGGGACATTACACTTGAGATGCTAGAGACAATCAGCCAAATTGAGGAAGATACGAAGGCCGCGGTACAAAAGCTGACCGGTACATTCAATGAGTTCGTTGCAAAGCTCACTCCACAGACAACGGAACAACTTAAAGAAGTTGCAAGTGGCTCGAGGGTGAGCCACATGTAAGTGTTAGGGGCCTATTGGACCTGGCCCAGATGGGGAATTTTGAGCAGGAAGGATTTTTAGAACTACGAAGCTGAGCACAGTTCAGCTGGAACAATTTTGGGATAAGTTTTTGTATGCTGCGAAGTTGCATGCAGCACAGTTTTTGTATGTTGTGACGTTGCATGCAGCACAGTTTTTTCATGATGAGAAACTAGTGCTGCGAGGAGTACAGTGCCACGATGAGCCATGTCAACGGAGATCCAGCTAAGCAAAGCGTTGGATGGATGACGACAGTTATTTCGGTTAGGTCACAGGAGACCTAGTTTTGGCAAAGACCGTCGATAACTACCAAGTGGTAGGTAGGTGCAGATCAAGATAGACAACTAATCACACAAGCGGAGAACTACTAGTTGAACAAATTGTCAAAGGCCATGAAAGAAGGAACAACTGGGCGAAAGCAACATGTTGGTGCGCGCGTAACAGAAGATTCGCTACCAAACACCAGCAGTGGGGTTTTTGGGAAAACCGTGACATTTTTGTAAACCTAAGGGTTTTTGCCTTCGAAATGTAAAAGACGTGACCTACGGGTCTCGATCTATAAATAAGGCATGATTTTGTATGGAAAAGGGGGATTTTTCTTCATTTTTGTACGCATTGAACATTGTTAGAATCATTGAGCGTTAAGCTATTTTATAAAGGCTCTGCAGCTATGTGCGTAGAGACCTAATTTTGAAGAAGGAGAAAGTCTGTAGCTGAGTGCGCAGACCAAGAACGGTTGTACCCCTTTCCTAAGATAATAAAACAACCGTTCTTGTGGACATAGCTTCCCATCTGGGGGAGTGAACCACGTTAAATGTGGTCTTATGTGATTGTTGTGTATGATTGTCACTATTCAGTTATTTGAACTATTTACAATATCAATGCTTGAAGTTAATGTTATCTGATATATGTTGCTTTTATCTGTATTCACCACTGAGAGGATGGAATAAGATGTTAAGTAGTTCATACATGGATGAATGTTAATGATCGGCATTTCTAAGTATTTAGATACATGAACCTGTTTGGACATCATAGAGTATTGCTTAAGGTTGGATCGCGATATCAGAGCACGCAACACTGCACAATTCAGTTATTTACATAAGTTGCAACATAATCAGTTTAAAGACTATTGAAATAGTTAAGGATTGTTGAAGAAGGATAGAAGTGATCAGATATTATAGTCAACATGCGGTCTAGGTTGACGCACTGACCCATTAGAAGTGATGCACATTAAGCTATTGATAGTTTGTTGCCGTAGGCTAGAAGTAACCCTGCTGTGCAGTCTGTTGCTACATTGTGCATCCATCAGAGAAACCACTCACATCACAAGGTTGTGGAAATCTGCTTCTGCAACCACCCCCTCAACTTTGCCTCGGGTGAGACCTCAAACTGCTTGTAGTCTGTTGCTGAAAGGGACGGTGAATAGGGGTTTTGTTGGTATCTTGTACCGCGAAGTACCTGGGTCTACATTGGAAAATATCTAGGTCAGTATTTAAACCAACAATCCCACAAGGGGCATACCCCATCATCATATCACTAATTCAGTGTACCACCACATGGCCAATAACCTTATGGCACACCCTCCTTCTAGCAATTGATCGATGCCATGTTGGTACCTCTCTAGAAGAACATCTACACCGCATTGACACCTCTAAGATGGGGGACATAATATATTACATTGACCCTGGTATAGGGGGCATGCTCAATCATTTTGACCCTACCCCATAATACATATCTTGGTATTTCAATGATCCCATAGCTCAACCCAACACATATGTGATCCACAATCACAAACCCCATGCCCATCACATGGGGACAAGACCTTAGCCCTACTCACTTTTTCACATGTGTTATCTTGACCATTATTTAGGTCAAATTTCACATGTATACTTGGTATGATTTCCAAATGCACATTTTACACTTGGGTATCGTTTCCATGTGTACAGGTCCAAGTTCCATTGTACTCTACTTGTTTCAGTCGACAATTGATCCCTACAATTATAACCTCTTAACTTGCATATAGGTCATATTCTCCCCCAGAGTATCAGATGCATTGATCCAATTTACCATTTATACCTATAGGACCCCCCCTATTCGAGTAAGCATCCTAGCCCGACCACCATTGCATTCACCCTTACTCAACAATAGAGCCTACCTTACATGGGTGACTATTTTAGTACCCCTCACATTTGGAACCCATTCTGTTTGTATCCTTATAAGATCGGGAGTCCTGGTATTTTGAAATCTATCAGTGAATCCACATGCATTCCTTCACATTGTCACTCATTGGCCAATCCTTGTAAACGGACTCCCGCCATGGAGTTTTTTTTTAATCCATTTTCTTACTCCTTAAATAATGAAAAGATTGTTGAGCAAACTTGCTTCCGTTCATGATCATTAAAATATTTGAAATGGTGTACATTCACTATTCCTATTACCCCTTTTTAGACCGAATGGGAAATTATGAAAAAAAGAATACTCTAGTCCCTTTGGCTAGAAGAGCTCTCACTTGCATATTTTTATTCTTTTTTGGGCTTGGGAGACTAACTTTACGAAAAAGAACCTCAACGGAGTTTTCTTCATGTTTTTCATACTCTCTAAAATTAAAAACACCAATGAGCACTCACTAACATGGGATTGATCAAAATCCATGGATAAGTACATTATTGAGCACCCTTCTATCTCTTCTTTAAGCTCATTAAAAAATTAAGAAGGCCCAAACTGTGCCTTTCGAAGCCCCTGCATATTGCATATAGTCTCATATCATGGAAGCATCCCCAATATGGTCGCATTTATTTAGATTATTATCCAATGATTCCTCCTGGGTTCCCTCTCATGCCATGTATCATTCCCCCCTCTCTGAGCATCAACCATTGCATCCATTCCCACCAGGTCACTCCAGCTATGTTTCCCTCCTGCGAGATCAGTTTCATATACTACCAAGTCAGTCGTACCTTTATACTCTAAACAAAGGAATTTTGCATCCCTCTACTCCATTTCCCTTGTATCCCCATTCAGTGTATCAGTCCCATGTCTAGTTCCATTCTCTTTCTGGTTGTATCCCTCATGCTCCTATTAAGGAAACCTTATTTCCTTGGTAGTTGCAGGTATCCTTATGTCGACATCAACACATATATTCCATAGGATAGACCCAGAGGCCCTTGTACCTTGGTTTCATACACCTCATTGATGGGTTACTTGGACCACCTGAGGGGAGCCCTCAGTGCCCCTTAGCTTGGTTATGTCTCACATTCTCAACTTCAACTACATCATCGCACCATTGAGATTTGTAAAGGGCATTGGTTCCTCCATTATTTGGTTAAAGACCCAGGATGTCCCTTGACTCTAGCATATAGGTGAGTCTCCCCGAAACCCTGATAATCTTATGTTGCCTGTGATATCCTGGATGCATTGCCAATAGTGTTTGGAAATCCCCTCAATTCTATGCTTCCTAGTGTAGCCAGTTTCAGATGCAGTTCATTGTACCTCAGAGATTATGACTACTAGTTGTTGAGTCCATACAACTATTGGACCCCTTTACATCCAATAGTGCATCACTTACTGTGATCTTTCATTCTTGGTGAATGACATTGTTTCCATGTATTAGTTTTTCATATCAACCATGGTTGGACTATGATTATAGTCCATTGTATTTAGTCTTTTATTGAACACCTATGATTTACACAATAGTTATCTATGTATTGATCGCCCCCCTTTTTGGCCTTGATCCATTTTGTATATTTTTGAGACATTGATATGAGCATGGGGATTCTCGCCTCGTCCATATATTTGATATTATATGTACCTCATCCATTTTGAGTGATTATATATGCAAATACATGCCCTTGTAGTTCCGACGAAGGATATTTTCTACCTTCCAACACAAATCCCAGTTTCTATGATACTATCACAGTTCTCCAAAAAAGAAATATCCTATGATGTCTATCGGCCATACGATGAGCTCCTAACCTCACACATCAGGGGGAAATATGTTAACACTAAAATTTTGTCCTCTTTGCTTATCCACTAGCCACACAATATCGACCATCATGTCCACTTTCCATTTCCACCACTTTGACATTCACATATCAAAACTATCATAAATGAGCCATCATTATTATTTCCTGTTTCTATAAAAGAGGGAAGTTGGAACATCCCTAAAAAATGGGAAAAGGGAAAATCCCCCAAAAATTGGAAATTTCCACAAATGAGAAAATTTCCATAAAAGGGGGAAAACGAAGTTGGATCTAACCCACTCATAATGTCTATCCAAATACCATTTGCAAATCCCATGGGCTACCTAATACCATGGGACACAAAACCATGTGTCATAATATATATGTATGTCATGTCCCCTCCCGTCGATCCAACGCAAGGAAGGTAACATGACTACAAATCTTGGGCTTTTTACCAAAAACTCATCCCGATCCATTAGATTCATACAAATAAAACAATTGTGTGCATATGCAAATAAACATAGACATGCACAACAGAATTAAACTATCCACACACATTTTTCATGCATTTAACATCATAAGAAGAACAGTCCATAACTAATTAAAACATTGCAGAAGTAAAATACACATAGAGAGAATAATTATCTCGATGTAATGTTGTCCCAAGCAACATACTATGTCGCAGCAACGTTCCACCGAACCATAGGCCAATTGTGCTCATTAATCTCTCAGCATAGTTTCCACCCCCAAGTTGGGCATGATTTCTACAAGGAAAAGGGAACTCTCAAGCTCAGCACAACCCAAGCAAACATCACATCTATTAATCGAAGCCAGTCCATAGCTAGGTTTATTAGGCTAAATCTGAACCCTTCTATTTTTGGATGCTTGCACTCAAGCTCAAGCCAAAACAAATGGATACCCAAACCATACACAGCAAGCTCAATTATTTGGCATGGATACACATTTTCAACAATGGGATTTACAAAATAGGGTCCATGGGTTTTTTCCTAAATCATAGCACCACAAAAACAGATTGTGAGAGGGAAAAATGACCACAGGTAAGAAACCGATTTCTCCCACCAGTATGTGAGCATTCATATGTCCAAAAAAAGCCCCTATGGAACCCCAAAACGACTTCCCTTCTTCCCCATTGTTATAGAACACAAAAACGCCCTTCTCCCGGCTAGAAAACAATGGAAAACTAGAAAAACGTGGAGGAAAAATGCCCAGCTAGCCCAGAACTCATGGGAGAGAAAAACTCATGGATGAAGAATGGATTGGGGAGAAAATTTGTGGCTCTTTTCTTGCCCAAGAAGCCAAACATGAATTTCCACAAATGGTGGCTTTCCCATAGTTGATTTTGGACAGCCCCATAGTCAATTTTGGACAGCCATACCTCCCCATTCCCAATGCATTAACTACCTCAACCAACTCTTGAAAGAAATAAATGATTGGGTACAAAATTCAACATGGATAGTTGAGGTTTCATGGGTTCTCTCATTGAAACTTGGCTTGAATTGATTGGATCCAAGGGTTTGAATATTTCCATCCCAATTCCTTGTAAAAATCATGCCCCCATCTCTTGTTGCATTGCATAGCTAGTTGTGGGTATTTTATTAAAATGCACATTTACATTATATTTGCAATTCCATTGTGTCTGGCTAGCATGCAAACCATATGCATCAAAAGTTTTAAAAAACAAAGAAATAATTTTTCAACACCTTTTGAGTGTTGTTTTTATTACGTTTCAAATTCAACAACTTTTATATTGATCTGTTGTTTCTCTCCGTGTGGGTAACAACAACATAATTCCAATGATGTAAGCAATGAGGGCACTAGTCCCATCAACCATAAAAATATTTTCACATATGTACACACTACACACTGAACCTTATAGTTATAAGAGGTCAAAGCAAAAGGGTAGGTTTTAAACATCACTATATCACAATAAATCCACAATTACTTTAATTAAGAGTACGATAGATTAGGGTAATTTATACAAGAACCACTTTAAAACAAAAATAATTTAGAAAAAAAAATATAAGTATAACTAGGTAAATACTTTGGTTTTGTAAAATTCGATTAATTTGATTTTAATTTTTTAAAGGAGGAGTGTTTTAAATCATTAAATTAGTTATAGGTGAATGTAATAGGAGTAGTTTAAATTGTTGATAATGGTAATGTGTACGTTTTCTAGTTTGGTTTAAATGCCTCCTAGTTTTGGAACAAGAATGGGACATGGGTAATCCCGGGTGTGATTTGAACTTGTGACCTTTGTTTACAACATGTGACTTCATATCAAGCGAATCACCATTGAACCACACCTATGTGGGAAAGATTATTGGAATTCACCAACAATGTGACCATGTCACACCCCTCCAAAAGTCGTAAGACTGATTATATTGGAAATGCTCAAGCAACATGTAACCATGTCACACTCTGGACAAACTTTAAACCTTGTGACACGTGACCAAGTCATGCTCTTGATAAATTTTTAAACATTGTAATGGGTATGATTGGTTGCATTTGTGGTGAAGTTTGAAGATTCCTGAGTAAAATATTTTAGAGGTTTCAGATTTGAAACAGTGAGATATTACATGAAACTGGAGTATACATGAGTTTTGTTTACAACAGACTTGTGCTCAAGTGCATACTTTTGCAATCTATCATTCTCAGATTTCATTGACATTATACCTCCTATCCTTCTAAGTATACGTTGACAAAAACTAGTCATCTATTCTGCATGTTCTTTCTATTTAACTAATATGTCCCACGTCCACAGTGTATTACTGAACTATAATTATAGTGCTCTCAAAGAATCCCACCTATATGGTAGCAGAAACATGTCATCTAAAGTTAGTAAAGGTCCATTGTGCCTTCCTGCAGAAGTTTGCTAACCTACCAATGTTGGAAGTGAATAACACCATCAAGGGAATGAAGTGTTGGATTTAAACAAACATGCTATGTATTATCGAATGCGTGGAAAATCTCCATCATTTGGTTCAATAGAAAAGGTGATCATAATCTCTAAAAATAGTTTGCAATCCCGTGAAAATCTAATTTAAAGTTTAAAATCATTTGGTTCGTTTCAGAAAAAGGTCATCATGTAATTCATATAAATGGATTCATTTTCAATGTATTAGGGATCTTCTTCTTCCTTCGGGAGAGAGACTGGGTTTTGTTTATCTGTGGCCTTGGTTACTTATTTTATCTTTTTTCAGAACGGTAAGATTGGACCAAAAGCATGTTTAAACATCAAAGAGATTCATGTGCCACTAGTTTAAAATTTCGTGTCTCTCTACGTTGTTAATTCCTATGTATGATTATTTCCTCTTCATATTTGGATGAATTGTTGTGAAGAATCTGAATCAAAGAGAAATTTATTATATTATGTTTGATGCCTGTAACTCAGTATAAGAGGTGACGAAGACGAGGTTATTTCGTTTAATGACGACAAGGGGAAGTCTGCGTCATTCGTTCGTTAGAATTAAGGAAGGCATTTGTCATATTTGAATGAGATGGCTTGCTGCTATGTGCCATGGCCTATTAGATATAGATGGTTGATGCTATTACCTATTTGGACTTTAAATACATACGTTTATATAACGGTCATTAATTTCCAAATCAACGCTTTAGTGATTGTGTTTTACTATATCCAGCATGACCTATAATCTGTACTTACCTATTTAGTAGGGCCTTTGAACATAGCCAATAGGTCATAATAACTTCAACTATTCTATTTTTACAGTGGAATGGGAGAAACTTGCACTTGGACAACTAAACGAAACTGTAACAGCAAGGCAATGGTTCCAAGAGGTCAAGGGAAATTTAGTGCCAAAATTTACGTCGTGCGGGAACAAAGGTTGCTAGTTTACAAAGCCAAGTACCATGTAAGAATACAGGCTCGTCATAAAGGCCATCGACAAACAATATGGTATAAGCTTATTATAACACTGCCATATTCTTATAACCAAACATAAATGTAATATAACAGTGATATCAAAACATAAATGTAATATAATAGTGCCCGAAACTAATGTCAAAAATAGTTGTAATATAACATTGTCGGATCATTCGTACATCAAAACTCATGATTGTTATCATGAAGATAACAACACTTGGTACTATAACACGGAAGAAACCTAATACAAAGTAGAGAAAGATGAGAAAACTTACTCCTTCATAAATTAGCAGGGAGAGGCAAACTGTATCAAAACGTAATTTTTATCATGAAGATAAAAACACTTAGTACTATAACGCAGAAGAAACCACTATAGTACTATAGTACAGATAAAAATATTTTCACTGTTATAAGGTAAAAGCAAAGGATCGGTTCTGACCCCAGGATGCTCATATTCAAATAAACCACCAATCTAAAAATAGGCTTTCCAAACATTGGTGTGAAATTAAGATTGAATTATTATTTTTATTTTTTATAGTTTTTGTGATCATTTTCAGCAAAAGTCTCTGCCAATAATTTTAAGGAAAAAGTTTTGAAAAACAAAGAAATGATTTTTCAACATCTTTCGAGTGTTGTTTTTATTACGTTTCTAATTCAACAGCTTTTATATTGATCTGTTGATGCTCTCCCCGTGGGTAAGAACAACACAATTCCAATGATGTAAGCAATGAGGGCCCTAGTGCCATCAGCCATAAAAAGCTTTTCATGTATGTACATACTACACACTGAACCTTATAGCTATAAGAGTTCAAAGAAAAAGGGTAGGTTTTAAACATCACTATATCACAATAAATGCACAATTACTTTAATTAAGAGTGCGATAGATTAGGGTAATTTATACAAGAACCCATTTAAACCAAAAAACATTTAGAAAAAAAAACATATAAGTATATTTAAAACAAACCTTTGAATATGTATATTAATATATATATATTTTATATACATACATATTTATATTAATAATTTCTTAATAATGTTAACTTGGGATTAAAAATTTAGGGTTTTTTTATAATTAATTAAATTAAGCAAATTAATTTAAAATTTCAATACTCACCTAAAAAACCCTAATTCCTCGGATCCGACCTAAGCTTATCTTTGCATTTGCATCTCATTACTATATATCTAGATCTTATGCTATTCATAAAACTCGACAATATGTCCTAATGATGGATCCTATTTTGGATTTGAAACGTTGATATACAATTATGGATATTGTGGTTTCTCCGATTTCTCCCGCAATCAACCACCACAGAAGTCTTGCTACAAATACAACATTGGTTCTGTTGTCGGTGATGCATACATAAGATGATAGAGAGCATGATCAATGATATCAGAGAAAGAGATTAAGGATTGGTGGGAGAGAAAGATTGGTAATTACCTACAAAATTATGCCAAAAGAAACACGCTAACGATTGCTCAAGCAAGAGAAAAATTATTTTTGAGGCACATAAAAATTTCATGGAATCTGTGTCGCTCGCGTTGAAGAAGCTCTTGGATGAAAATACCAGCAGATGAGAAGGAGCACAAGTTAATAAAAAAAGCTAATCAACGAAGGTCGTACGAATCTATCTGAATGGTGCAAGAAGATTTTCGATGAGTTCTGTGAAGAATGCGCAATTGAAGAGCGAGTATCCATTGACGATGTGCATAAAAGGTTCTACAACGACCTAACAGACCAGTTTCTGTGTTCTTTGCTGACACTTTTGTTCAAGTTCTTGATCGACAAAGGAATAGCACATATCGTCGAGATTCGACCCTTGTTGTCTTTGCCACTTCCAAACTCAAATTGCGAAGAAAAAGAAAGAAATTGGGAGAAATTAGTACAAGAGTGAGAGTGGGAGTATTTCTTGAACAAATGAAGTTTCGTACTTCTCCGGTTTCCTAGAGAACTTCAGGCCGGCATTGGGAGGGTATCCAAACATGTTCTAATGGAGTAGATAAATGAAAAAGGTCGACATATGAAAATGCGACATGACCAGCAGTGAAAGATCTGAAAAAATCGACAAAGATAGAGAAATGAGTCACAAAAGTACTCCGGATATCTAGAATATTTTGCAGGAGGAGAGGAAAAAAAGGAGAGACGAGTTAAGGGAGTAGGCAAGCGTGCTCCAGAAAAGACGAATAGCGGGCATCATGACAGATGAGGAAGGAAATCCGCCAGATTCGAGTCGAGCAAAACAAGAAAGGGGCGTTGATGAAGATCTGTCGTCGATGGATGAAGAGTTGTGGATAGAGCGTGGTAGTGCTATCCAAGTAAACATACCCGAGGTAATAACTCCACATTCTCCACTACATCTAACTTAGAGTGTTTGAGTGCAAGATATTGTCGAAGAATATTTAGGACTTCACATTGGTTAGTCCAGCATTTGGAGTCGACAAAGCAATGAAGGTGATGAAGTCGACAGACTGTTGATTCATCAACCAGAAGAAGGAAATTGGGTCACTTTTCAGCCCGAGTTTTCAAATAGAATTTTCCACCTACTCTACTCAGATCGTGCAGAAGCGCCCCCCCTACCACTACCATCATTGAGTGAATCGTTGAGTTCTTCGAAAAATCTGAGGAAAATCAAAATCCCGATTGAGCAGAATTTTACCTATATTTCGACAGAAGTAGTCGAAGAAATCCGACTTCCAATACCCAACGAACCGACCGAAGTTCCATACACTGGAATTGAAGGTGAAGAACCCTCTCTCAACACACATTTGGAAATAGTACCTGTCGAGGTTACCCAAGCAAGTAATTATGTCACCGAAAATTATCCACCGACTCCACCTGTCAGTTTAGAGGTCGAAGTAGTAGCAGACATGGAGAATACAACAACACACCTTCCATTCTATGAGGGTGATGAAGATACTCAAAGACATTGGTTTGTATGCGAATCAATATGGGAAGCCAATGTACTTACCAATGAAGACTGAAAGATGGCGCAGTTTGCTGGCTCTTTGAGAAAAAGAGCACTCACCTAGTATATGGGATATGCTGACAAAACACCAAATGCGACAAAGGCACAAATCAAACAAGTCTTCTTATCTTTCTTCAAAACTTCGAATGCAAAGTACCTGGCTGCTGAAAATTTAAAGACCACAGTACAGAAACCGTAAGGGAGTATGACAAGAGATTTAATTTCCTTCTGATCTAGATTGATTATGATATTGAAGAAAAAATCTTGATTCAATGGTTCGTAGCTGGACTCTTACAAAAGATCAAAGTACACGTCCCTTGGCAGAATGTCACCACATATGAATATGCCCTGACAAAGGCTCTACAAATCAAAATGGATGAGGACTACCCTCTGGCACCTGTCGAAAGACATATTGAGGAGCGACTGGACAGCATGCAACAATCCATATGGGACATCAATCTAAGAGGAGAAGAATTATGGTGTAAAAAATGTTCCACTACAGGACACTCAAAAGACTCATGTCGTCAAGAGGACTGATGGCAAGATGTTCGACTTGTACAGACAAGATGCTTCTCTGATATTTGCCAATATTACGACTTGCATGCTAAAAAATACTACCCTTATAATATGAAGAAAAATCAAGCTAAGTGGTGCCAGATATGTGAAGTTAGTACTCATTATGTAACATAATTCCATTTGAATCTAAAGAACAAGCAAAATTACCATGTAGTATACCAGACCAATTATGTCGACTGGAGAAATGATAGGAATGACAAAAATGATAGATACGACAGGAATGATAGAAATTATACATATCCAATTTATGACGGTCAAAGATATGATCGGTGCAATGACAATTACAACCAACACAGAGGATTACCAGGCCGCGGTCGTGACAATGGAAGTCGAGACTTCCGACCTCGGCGACCTAGGAAATGTTACACTTGTCTTAGTGAAGGACATCGCCATGCAGATTGTCCTTATAAATATCAAATAGATCTTAAATTCTGTACAAAATGTGGAGTAGGGGATCACTTCTTGGAGGATTTCCCTACTATGCTTGAAAAAATTACAAATAAAAAGAATGTTAATGTCTTATCGTGTGTTCCCAAATATGATGTGATTAGAACAAAGAATATGCAAATTGTAACAAGGCAAGGTAATCGAACAGGTCATGATAATCCACAAATAAGCAAAGTAATAAATAAAGAGGATTATCCGAATCCAAATAAGAAAAAATATTTGTTTAAGAACGCATTCCATGAACTAGTAGCACAAGAAGATAATGAGGAAGTTCAACATGAAGATATTAATGAATTGGTCAATATAACAACTAAAGAAGAAGTTGTCGGGAAGCTAATTGACTTGTTGCATAATATTAAAAATAAATATGTCGAGCTAATACAAGCTAAAAATATATGTCGACTGAACCAAAAAGACAATAATGATGTCAACCCTCTCGTTGACCTCGAAATAAATGGATACCATGTCCGACATGTTGTCCTCAATTTTGGTTCGCAATTTATTATCATGACTCGCGATACTTGGGAACAATTAGGTCAACCTCAGCTTGAAGAATCAGGCATTTATTTGAAACTCCTTGACCAAGGTCTGATTGAACCAATTGGCATGTGGAGAGATGTCAAAACATCCATAAAAGGCATAGTGACAAAAGTCGACTTCAAAATTATAAATCCAAAAGATGGAGCTAGTTCATTCTCAGCCCTAGTTGGTCGACCATGGGGTAAAAAAATGAAAGCATCGATACCACTCGATAAAGGTCGAATTAAACTCAAAGGCAACGATCAAAAGGTGATAGTACCTATCTTCCCATCTCAAGGTGAACCGTGGTCAGAACCAATGGAGGATGATAATGGCATATGACAGTTGTATCAAATAAACAATAATGAAGATTATATTGAACCTAGTGCACAAGGAGAACTCTATCTTGGAGATACAGCATCAGTCGGATATAACTCCGACGCCGAACTGTACGAATGGAAAATAGAAAATTATGAACTACAAGCGAAAGAATGTTAGACAATTGAATCCATTCCTAAAAATAAAATTAATAAATGCTTCTCTATCTCGACCATTCCAAATATATTCGAGAGAAAAATCCACGAATATCCAAATTTAGCACCAACGGAGAATGACTCGTTACATACTCCTTCGCTGCGATACAAAGAAAGAGAATCTCCGTATGTACATGTCGAAGAAGTTTCAAAGACTGTTCGAGAACAAGGGCGATTACAGAGTCGGATCGAGACATTTACAGGACAAGCTACGAGATGGTGGGAAACGCATCAGTCAAGACTCCAAACATGGACCACTGCATCGACATATTTTGTTGAAAGGTTTGGAGGTAAAAAACTAACAGCTCAACCAGTAATCCCGATATTCACACAAGGGAAAGAACCTGAAATTCATGTCAACAACTATGAAAGGGAGGGGAGACGACCGGGATATAAATATGAAAGAGCATGGCCGCATCTCTTTCCGAACACGCTCGATGACTTGCCTAAAAAATGGTGCAAAATGGAAGAGGCAAGGGGAGAAACATTCATTTGGGAAGAGATGAAGGAAAACTTCATCAAAGACTTCCAATTTTATCCAAAGGAAGAGTAGTTAATTGAAGCAAGTAACCAAGTTAAAAAGTTTTTGCAAATGACGAACAATGCAATACCAGCAGATAAGCAACCACTTGTTCAACAAACAGCTACCTGCAATAATATTCAGTCGAAAAAAGTCCATCATTCGACACGATTACGACTAGAAATAGATAAAACAATAGGAAAGAGTTTCCAATGGAAACATGGCCATCCAGCCATGTCGAAGCCAGTCAGAACAACTTTCAAAGTGGAGGTCGCAGAGAAAGAAGATCCCAAAAAATTAACTGAAAAATACTATCCACTGGCATTCACACAGATCAAAGATGGTGAACGACCAATAAATGACAGCCGAGCACCAGAATGGATGGACGCGAAAGTCAAAATAAAAGAAATCGACATATCCAATGATGACAGACCAAAAATGGAGAAAGTTGGCGATTACTGGAATGAGGAGCAAACAACAGAAATTACAAACCTCCTCAAAGAATTTCAAAACGTATTCGCGCGGGATTATAAATATCTCAAAGGCCTGGTCCAGGAGATGGGAGAGATGATATTGATATCAAGCCAGATTCCAAGCCAGTAAAGAAAAGACCATACAAACTTGCACACAAATACAAGGAAATTGTCAAAACGGAGATCGACAGGATGCTCTCCGCAAGAATCATCTATCTAATCAATCAATTAGAATGGGAAAGTCTGATGGTCGTACAACCAAATAAGCACGATTTGAGGCTACTGCAAATATGTGTCGAATTTTGAGAACTTAATAAAGTAACACTCACTGACCCTTTTCCTACTCCTTTCATTGATGAAATCATTAATGAAGTTGCAGGTCATCAGTGCTATTCATTCACGGACGGATTTTTCGGGTACAACCAAGTACCCATCGCCAAAGAAGATCAGAAGAAGACCACATTTGTTTGTGAAATCGGATCATTTTCTTATAAATTCATGTCATTTGGTATAAAGAATGCACCGGCTATGTTCTCCATAATTGTTGTTAAAGCATTCCAAGAATATATCTATAAAAATATGGTTGTATACTTTGACAACTAGACGATATACTCCATGATTAGGGATCATTGCAAATGGATCTGGCTGATATCAGCTAGAAATATGTCGACAAATTAAACTCTCACTGAACATAAAGAAATTCATTTTCGCAACTCCTATCGGAATATTATTGGGCCATGTTGTATGCAAGGAAGGGATAAAAGTCGACTATGCCAAAATCAAGATCACACCAGTCAACTCTAAACAAGTGCGAATCCTGTTGGGCCACACAGGATACTATCGAAATTTAATCCAACATTACTCCGACATGATGTATCCCTTGGAGGAATTACTAAAAGAAAATCAAGAATACAAGTGGACTGACAAGTGTAATACATTGTTCGACATCTGGAAAAGAAAACTTGTCGAAGCACCTATACTTTGATTCCTAAACTGGTCGATCAAGTTCCATGTGCATATCGACGCGTCAGGCATAGCAATCAACGCAATTTTAACACAACCAGGTGATGATGGAATGGATTACCCTAATGCCTTCAGCATCAGAAAGTTGAACAAAGCAGAAAGAAATTATTCAACAACAGAAAGAGAAGCACTGGGTATGGTATTTGCATTGCAGAAATAACGACACTATCTATTGGCTAACCCTTTTGTGTTTTATACAAATCATCAAGCACTCAAATAATTAGTCAAGAAAACATTATACCATGGAATATTATGTTGTTGGATGATGTTATTACAAGAATTTGAATTTGAAATTATAGTCCGACCAGGAAAAGCAAATTTCAGACCCGACCACTTGTCGTGAATCGACACGGGAGAAGAGCCAACAGGAATTGAAGATGAACTACCTGACACACACTTTTTTAGAATTGAATTTGTTCCCTCAGATCTAGCGAAGATTGCACAATTCCTAGAGGATGGACAAGCACCAGAAGGAATGTCGGAAAATAAAAAGAAGATTCTAGCAATGAAGGTTGCACCTTACACTCTAATCAACGGATTCCTTTACAAACTTGGCCTTGACAACATATTACGACGATGTGTGCTTGACCAAGAACGAAAAAGTATACTCACGGAGGCACATTATGGACCGGTAGGAGGACATTATCAGGCCGACATCACAGCAAGAAATATTTTGGAATCCAGACTTTGGTGGCCGATAATGCACAAAGACTGTCGAGATTTTGTAAGTAAATGTGATGTATTTCAGCGACTGGGTGGACCTCTGCCAAGTACAGAAATTCCCTTGGTTCCATTAAATCCAATTCGGACATTCGAAATGTGGGAAATAGAATTTATTGGACCATTCCCAATACTTGGCAGATGAACAGGAGCGAGATACATCATCACTACAGTCGAGTATGTAACTAAATGGGCAGAGGCAGAACCTGTCAAAACTTGTTTGAGCGAGGTAGATGCAAAATTTATATATGAAAATATTATCACAAGGTATGGATGTCCACTTACATTGATCAGTGACCAGGGAACTCACTTTGTGTGTAAAAAAATTGCCACTCTTACAAAATAATTTTTAATCGAGCATGGGATAAGTACTTCATATCACCCACAGTCAAATGGTGTCGTAGAAGCCTTTAATAAAACACTTTCTAAGGGTTTAACAAAAATGTGCAATATCGACAAGGATGACTGGGATGACAATATACCTACCGTTCTATGGGCATACAGAACAACATACAAGAGAACGACAGGCCAAACCCTGTTCACGCTTGCATACGGTCAAGAAGCAGTTGTCCCCTTGCACTTTCGACAACAGGCTCCAAGAATTGTTGAAGTGTTACACATCGATGTCGAAAATGCAAGAAAATAACGATTGATCCAATTGTCTAAGCTCGAAGAGAGACGACAGATATAATTACATTACCAAGAAATCCAAAAACAACAGCAGAAATATGGCATGATAGAAATATCAAGCTCAAGAATCTATGAGTTGGTGACTTGGAATTGCTATACAACAGTTGTGTAAAAGGTAAACCAAAAAAATTGCACATGGAATGGTTAGGTTCGTATGTAGTCAAAGACATCAATACCAATGGCTCAGTCTGACTAAATACACTACAAGGAAGTGTATTTAAGAAACTTGTCAACGGCGCCGCCCAACTAATGCGGTATAAGGCATGAAAAAAAAAGATGGTTATAACCAACTTGGGAGAGAAGCATTATAAGCAACCATTCAAAAGAAAGTCTTATAAAAATGACATCATGACGAGAGACTGGAGAGACAATTCTGGAAAAGGAAATGAAAGAAGTTGCAGACGATAGAGTCTGATGCATGAACTACGGTATGAAAGGCATGGGAAAGGAGAAACAAGTCGACGAACACATGTTGAAAGAGACTCCCGACCGCGACAACCTATTCCCGACCAACACAATAGATCAAAAGGCACGCACCGACATCACGTTAACGAAGAAATGATGGAGAAGAGCACCCATGAAGTCCGACACATAGAGAAGAAAAGTCGAAGTGCGCCAGACGAGGACCCGACAAGTTGTCAAGCAAAATTAAATTCCTCGCCAAACTTGCAATCAATGTTGCTACCTACTCCATGTTCCCACGTGCAAGCCTGCCCCGCTATAAATACCGGGATCGAGGACTCTTGGTTACTATTTTTCCAAGAGCTTGAACTCCAGAACGTAGAGCCACCTGAACCGTTCAAGCAAACCTATGAACCTGATAACCCTGCAAACACAATGGCACCCAAATAATATCAAGCGACAAACAGATCCGCAACAACCAAATTCTGACAGCTAGAAAAATCCCACACACCATTGGAGACCCAACTACAACTTGTTTGAAACACCAAGGTTTCGGAACAGCAATGGAAGAGGATCTGAAATGAAGTTCTTGACTGGGGGAAAGAACCAAATGGTAAATGGAGAGAAGAAGTGCAAATACTTTGGACTGCTACAATTCTGCAGTACATGCATGCACCATTAGTTGACAACTTCACCAGTTTAGAAGACATGATTTCTTAGTTCATAGTAAGCAAATATCACAATGGCAAGCTTTATTTTGACACACCTGTCGAAATAAATGACAAACTCATAAATTGTATAACGGGTCTATCAAACAAGGGAGACACGGTACCCATGCGACCAAATCCAGATTTGGTCAAGGAATTCACTGGCACCCCTGCAGGAAAGAATTCCAGAGGGTTGATGGTAAATCAGATAATCTATGGCACACATAAGATAGCAACATGAATTGTGTTGACTGCACTAACAAGATCTGGTCAAGGGTCCGACCTCAAACTTGACATGTTGGAAGCTATTCAAAATGTTGCGTTGTGGGGAAAAGTCTACAACAGGGTAGACCATTTAGTAGACATCTTAAGGACTATATGCTACAAATTCCAGGAATAGGGGTTGAGCATTTGGTACCCGTAACTGCTAACGTGGATCGCTATGGCGCATATCCAACCAGTGGGAGATAGATATTTTACAGCATCAAAAGGCCCACTAATGGAAAATTTTAGTTGCTTCACTCAAGGAGGATGTCAGCTTGGGGCAACAACAACCAAACTTTGGCTTGAAAACTGGTTCCAGAACCTTGAAATTTAGACAACTAGATGGCGAGTACCCCAAAATATCAGATGAATTCTACCACCGACCACACACATTCAGCTGTCCCTCGATCACACGTCGGTTTGGCACTTAGAAGGAGCGATAGGAACGGAAAAAGCACTGGAATTCTATCCTTCGGTCGAGGAAGCATTTACGAAACTCAAGAGACAATCAAACACATGCATGGAAATACCTCCACAAGTACAAAGAGTCGACATGACAATAGTCGAACCCTTGACGGATGCCGAAAAGGAAGAAGACTACGAAATTCGACTCCACCTAAACACATTTTCCCTCCAGGCCAAGCATATTGTTGAGATGAATCCCCTAGGGATTGTGATGAAGACAGATTAGGATCCTCCTGAAACAATAGAAAAGTCAGAGGAAAGCACCCAGTCGGATAGTCCATGTCCAAAATATGCCCTTACCAAAGATAATATATGTCAACTAGCCGACGAGATATTCCAAGTCCGACAAAAAAAAGAACACTAAAACATAAGGAAAAGGGAAGCATAAGCTTTTCATTCAAGAGTCGACGAAGGAAGAGAACGCAGAACTCTACGACTGCGCTACACAAATCCTAGCAGATGCTACCACAAACAAGATACCGGTCGAAGAAGAGTTTAAGAAATTTTTGGAAGATGAAAATCTTCAGGATTCGACACCACCCCCACACAAGAAAAGCAATCATGTGGTCGAGCCCCATGTTGACCTTATACAAATTCCACCTCCGCCATCTCTGAACATCATCATGGAAGAAGAAATTCTTCCGACCCCTCCAGCTTCCATCGCCCCTCCACCCCAATCATCCATCCTTGACTTTGTACAACAACTTCCCCATCCATTGAGAGCTAAGATCCAATTGGATAACGAATTGAATGAGTTTATTAGTAAACTCCCCTCACTCTTCCCTCATTGGAGAATGTTAATTACCAAGAAACCTGTCGTCGCCGAACAAAGTCGCCAGACTGTCTTTTCCCCACTCAACAACCCCATACCCGACCAACCAGATCACCTAGAACCCCAAGTTGTCAGATATACCCAAACCCAACTAGACAAAAATCCTGATCTGAAAAGCAACATTTTCACATGTGCAACCAAATGTGGCACATCCTACTCCACCTCAACCCACAGTTGATTCCCCAGAAATACTTGACACGGTCGACGAGACAGTAAAAAAACTTGCCCCTGAAGTTTCTTTACTCCAAGGCATTTTGGTTTCGTCAAGCAGCCTCAACTCCCCTCCTTCACCACCAGCAAAAGAAGTCCCATCTTCACCTCCAACCATTTCACCCTTGGCCCCAATCGATCCCGGTTTTCCATCCCCCACCCCTGCCGACGGTACCAATACATGTTCTCCAGCAATACATTCAGCAAATGACGGAGCAACAGTACAAGAACAAGCCGACCAGGAAACAACAGCCCAAGAACAATACAAACAAGAAACAACAGCAGAACAAGCCACCGACCACCAAATAGACACGAAAAAACAAACAGAAGTTGTCACCCAATAGACAGATACAGACAAGCAAAAAGGAGCAAATCACCAACAAGAAGCCGCCTCCAAGGAAAGAGAGAAAAGAAAGTGGAAACAGAGGAAAGAAAAGAAACGATAAGAAAAAGACAACCAGAGGTAGTAGCAGCAGCACTTACAACATATCCAACAGGAAACTCGACTATCAGTACACTTGGATCAGTTCGGACCGATTGCCACATACGATCCTTAGGATTCCAAGGAAGAAGAAATAGACCTCTTGGCAAACACAGTCCACAGAGAGAAACGACATAGAATACTTGAATCCCGCAAGCATTTGCAGCAACTACAGGAAGAACAAGATACTTTTTTGGCTAAGTGTGAGGACCTGGATCAACAAGTCGTCCCATTACCGTCGAGTTCTAACACGAAAAACCCACTCGACAAGGTGTACATTATACTAGAAAATGTCATGTCGACGCTAAGAGAAAAATTGACCAAGAACCGACAAGATCAAGCTGCCGAGACATCTAGTTTAATGACAAACCAATACACAAATTTTACAGAAGCCCACACGCTGCTCGCGCAATATGCCAACGAAGCCATGACAATAACAAAAGTTCTACGTAACTGGTATACACATTATGGTAATGTTTTTGAACAAATGCAAAGGACAAAAGAACTAATCGACACACTTCACCAGAAGCGACAAACTGTCGACGAAACACTCACTGCAACCGTCAAAGAACAACTTGTCATGGAAAACAGGAAGCTATCAAAGTTGGAAAAAGTAGAAGAGCAATGGATCAGCCAATCTCGTATCAGTCTAGTAAAATTCGAGAAGATACGTCCGCACCTCCAACGCCTTCTGTCCACCGCTGAAAACAAGATAAAACTCTTTGGAAACAACCTGATCAACCTCCAAGATAAATCTACACAGGAAAAGATGGAGATCCTGTCAATCCTCACCACGCTCTCCATCGGCATTCAACACACCTTGCAAACTTGGGAGGATTTTCATCATCAACTATCAGTTTCTACCGAGGCCATCATCGAAGTTTGGATAAGCCAGCAACCATCTTCCAGCTCCAGTATCCCGCATCCATAACAGCACAATACATGACTTACAGTTGAGACATCATCTCCTCATTTCTTCGGGACGAAGGAATATTTTTTGGTGGGGGAGATGTTGGGGGAGCCTAAGTCGGCATGTCGACTAGGTCCTCCGATCGACTACTTGTAAATCATGTCGACAGTTTGAGTCGACCAATACATGTTGGGTCGTTCAGTTGTACCGACAATCAGTTATGTAATTGTCTTTCAAAAGATATATATAGGCTAGTGAGCCGACTCATAGAGTTAAGTGGATTTATTCATATATGTAACTATTATGTGTATCTTGTTGAGTAATGTAAAGGATTGTGCTTCCTCTCCATCTCTTGTCTATTGTATCTATATCTTTGTGTTTTCTTGCTTATATAATATGTATCACTGGTAACAATGTAACCCCCTCAACTACAACACTACCATACACACTTCCTAAGATACACACTTCCTTTTATAAATGTTTCTTAAGTTCCATTAAACGATGTAGTGAACATGGATCAAATATGCAATTTCATATCTCCAATCTGACATTGTCCCAACTAAGCTATCCCGAGGAGTTCCATTAAATGATGTGGTGAGTGTGGATCAAACACACGACCTTCATATATTCAATCTAACATTGTCCCAAATGAGATATCCCCACCAGTTGAAACTTTAGATTTGAGATTATATTCAAATACAAGCAATAAGATTGGAAATCCAATTTTGGGATTATATTCAAATAGATGAAATGGCATTTTCCATTCATTAATGTTTTATGTTTGTATTAGTGTTACATGATATTGTTTCTATATTCAGATAGATGAAATAACATTTTCCACGGATGAATGTTGTATATTTGTGTTAGTGTTACTTATTATTATTGATATATTGAAATAGGTGAAATGGTATTTTCCATTGATGAATGTTGTATGTTTCTATTATTGTTACTATATTCAAATAGGTGAATTTAACATTTTCCATTGATCAATGGTGTCTATTGTGTTAGTGTTATATGTTATTGTTTCTTGATTATTGCAACCATGTAACAAACAAACAAAAACAAAGCATTAAAAATGTCATTCAAGCCTAAACAAAAATGTAAGTGGAGATGTGGGGTATCAAACCATGTACCTCTTGCATGCAAAGATGGTGCTCTGTTGTTTCAGCTACATCCCCATTTGATAATTTCTCTCTCATTTCTCTAATAGATTTGGCCTCAATTGCTCTCTTGTTCCATATCCCTTATACATATGAATTTTATATAACAAATAAATTGAGAGGATATGCAATGCAATATAAATGCTAAATGTTAAAGACTTGTTTGTTCACTTATAGTTGAATTAATAACAAGTAAACTTAAGATTGGTTTATTTCATGTCTTAGATGATGTAGCAACTATGCATAATGCAAAAGCTCTTGCAATGAAATGCATGTAAATCAATTAACAAAGTAAAAGTAACCATGTCATTCATAACTACATAAATGGGGGGCAATTA
Organism: Larix kaempferi; assembly: GCA_027924585.1. NCBI lineage: Eukaryota > Viridiplantae > Streptophyta > Pinopsida > Pinales > Pinaceae > Larix > Larix kaempferi. The sequence continues at coordinate 7,403,953 of BSBM01000029.1, forward strand.
GATAAATACAATAGATCAAGTGTTAATAATCCTCTTATCATTTGGAAGACATTGAATACGAGTTTAGATACATTTGTATAAGTATAATAATTCATAACTACATAAATGGGGGGCAATTAGATAAATACAATAGATCAAGTGTTAATAATCCTCTTATCATTTGGAAGACATTGAATACAAGTTTAGATACATTTGCATACAAAGTATAATAACTAATGGGGATGCCACTTGTCTAATACAAAAAATAGAATTAAAATTGAATGCATGAGTTTATAAGCATTTTCATACAAGGTATAATGGTTAATGGTGATCACACTTGTCTAATACAGAAAGAAAGGAAATTGTAATTATTGATTAAAGGATAAAAAATATGCAAACCAAAAAGTTCTAATATCTCATAGAATTCTCCCTAGGGATTGTAATGGGAGAGATATAGAAAGAAAAGTTTTGAAAGCTTTCCTTTAGATTTGGGAATTGAATATGATAACTTGTTATCATTGAGATAGAACTTAGTAAGTTTTAAAAACTTGTTCCACAAAGAAAGAATGGGGCCGCCGATCATGTTATTCACCATTAAATGCACTTCAAAGTAGTCAAATCAATATGGCATCTCACATTGTAAATCTACAATAAAATCTTGATAGTCAATATCATATAACAATGTTCTCTATTAGTGACCACACAAACATGGTAAAAGACTCTAGTTTAGGATATGATAAACAATTAGAATATATAGGTGAATCATCCAAAAATTAATAGCTCTCAAATATTCAAAAACACTAAAGTTCCTCGCCACACTCTATATAGTGTCGACCGTCAAGACCAGAGAAAGAAACACCAACAAAACCAATAACAAAGGACACTTTGGGAACTATAAATTGTGGTATTGACATTATATTAAATCCAAAACCAAATATAACTAAGCAAATCCCAAAAATGAGAAGAAAAGAGAAAAAAATTACATATTCACTTATTCAAAATTTTGATAACATGGAAAATAACATTAGCATTTCTAACTATGATAGCAAAACCTTAATAGTACCTTGGCATGGAGCATAACTTTTCAAAATAATATTAACATGTATCTACACTTCAATAAATAAATGAAATCTTTATTATTTTATTAATACAAATTTTTATATATATGTATATATAACAAAATATTTAGTGCCTAATTGGTTTGAAAGAAAAGTGGTTTGAGAGGTAACCATTATAATATCTATAAAAAAATCTATTTTATATTTAATCTATTTTTATTTATATTTAGCAATATAGTTACTAGTGTTTAAAGATTGGTTAATTTATATTTATATTTAGCAATATAGTTATTAGTACCTAAAGATTGGTTATAGAATGATATGTTATTCATATTCGATTATGTGTGAAGAGTTTTTGGTTAAATAATTTTAGAAAGTTAAATCATATATTTTTATTTATAAATAATTTTTTTTTTTTTTAAGTAAGAAAATGTTTATAATATTGAGGATTATTATATTAGTTTTTATTGATACAATTTCAAGATTCTGATATATAACAACATCATCATGTATAGACAAAATATGACCATCAAAGTCATTCGTAAGTGGGTAAACTTTCACTCGTGTAAAATGCTTTTGGACCTTGAGTTATTAACATGTTTCCTTATGTCCAATAAAGATGAGCTCTTGGCCGATTACAAATTATTTTAAATCATATTTTAAAACTAAAAAGGTTGTTTCAACCAAGACTGCATCCACGAATGAACCATTATTCCATATAAGTCATAGCTAAAGCTACCTCTAATGGGATAATGTGCTTACAAGTAACACTCTACCTTAACCCCATATATAATCTTAAATGTATACCCTTATTGCAGTTTAAAGTCATGCTAAGAAGCTACTTGTGTATAAACCTTTGATAGTTAGGATTTATTCTTGTACATCATCGTGTCATCATATTTTATGTTAACCTTTTACTCGTGGCACATTTATTGCTAGGTTGTGAGCAACAAAAAAGCTACATTAACTCCATTCAAATAAATAAGAGTGCTTTAATGTTATTAACAATAAAAAACGAAATTAACTCCATTCAAAGAATTAATAATTTTGAGGTTATGAATAACAAAAAAAATTATTCTAACAATGTTTGTGTTTTGTCACCGTATTTATGTTTGATTAATATTATTGTCATTTCATTTGGTATTCGAGATACTTAAGGCATGCCAATTTATCATTTAGTGCATAAAAAAGTAGTTCTAATAACGTTTGTGTTTTTTCATCATATTTATGTTTGTTTAATATTATCGTCATTGCATTTGGTATTTAAGATACTAAAGATATGACCATTCATCATTTAGTGCATAACAGTTTATGATGGATCATGTTTAATTGGATATTAAAGCAACTACAAAGTTTAGAATGCATCATGTTTAAGTGGATCATTTAGTGTATAAAAGTTTATGATGGATCAGATATTAGCAACTACAAAGTTTAGGATGTATCATGTTTAAGTGGATAGTGTCAATTTCAAAAAAAATCAGAAAACTCAAGGTGGTGGATGGGCTTACCAATGACTAAGTCAAAAGTCATTTGTAAGTTTGTGGTTTTGGTTTTATTTTTATCTATAGTAAAGTTTAACTTTTGAAAACAAATGTGATTTGTGTATATGGTTTATCTAATCAATGAATAAGGTCAACTTTTTGAAAAGAAATGTGATTTGTGTATATATTTTATCTAATCAATATAATGGCAATAAAAGTTTGTTCAAATATTGTTCAAATTCTACAATAAGTAATTCTAAGGATCTACTTTATGTTTCAATATTCTATCACTAACTCTTTCACCTTACCATTGTATCGACTCATTATTCTTAAGAGAGTAATATGCCTATCTACCTTATTCTTTATATAGAGAGAGTAATATGCCTATCTACCTTATTCTTTATATATAGAGAGAGAGAGTAATATGCCTATCTACCTTAGGTATCAACAAAGTGTACAAGTTCAATTATAAAAATAGCAAATGAATATTAAAATGTTAAAATTTATTAATTTTTTTAACCATATAATTTGGAGTTAAAATGTTAAAATTCATTAATTTTTTTAACCATGTAATTTGGAGTTTGGTGTTGTGAAGAAAAATTCAAATTTTAATGGTATTTTTGTTACCTACTAAGTTATATCCCAGTAAAAATTACTATCAATTTGGGGTCTTGGTCATTATGTTGACTATGTTGACCTTGTTGAAAACCTCAATAATAAACTCAAATTTACAACAATTAAATTTGAACTATGACCTCCAAAAACCCCAATAAATATTATTTATTAAATCTACCAAAAAAAATTAAACTATGCTTTCTTTTAAAATGATAACACCATCTCCCAAACAAAATTAACTAAAATGCTTTCTTTTAAAATGATAACACCATCTCCCAAGCAAAATTAACTAAAAGGGAATCCGAACCACGGATCCCTGTCTTTTTAACCTATCAACTTTTTCCTCTTTTTCTATTTTGGTGAGTTCAACACAGTAATGCGGTGAGCGTGGATCGAACACGCGACCTTCAACTGAGCTATCCCCGCAGATATTAAGATTTGTTTTACCTGTAACTCCTGTTGGTTCCAGGTTCCACACAAACATTATATCCAAATAATGAAATCAGAATTGAAAATCCAGTTTCGAAATCACATTCAAATATGTGAAACAAGATTTGGGTTACGTGTAATTGCAGCCGGTTTCTACACAAACAAAAGAGAAAACATTCCCAACAGAAAGAATAAAAACGGAGATGCGGGGATCGAACCCCGTCCCTCTCGCATGCAAAGCGATAACTCTACCGCTTGAGCTACATCACCAACATACGTTTCGTCTCCCCCTTGTTTTACTAATTGCAGCATTTGTACATGCTGCATTCATTCTCGTTCCTTATCCACTTATACATATGTTTTTTGAATTGGATTAACAAAATCCACTTATACATAAGAATTTTGGATCAGATTAACATAAAATTTGACATGCATTGCAATCGATATAGACACCAAATTATTTGCTGATTTGTAAAGTGGATTCATTTGGGATTATTATTTAACAACTAATTTGCAAAATTGGAAACATGGGACATACAAGTATTCATAATTAAAAAATCCATATAAATTAATAGATAGTGATTCCATTGCATTTTGCATTTTACTTATTAGTGGTTGAACATTGTATATTTATTTTTTCAAGTTTTACTAAAAAAAATTAATTGAATTTGTTATTTGATATTTAATTTTATGTATTTATTTTAATGTTATTATTATTAAGAATTAATACTAGTAATTAGTTTTTTTTATTATTAAGTATTTAAGTTTGAGACTAAATCTCATTCATTCATATATTTTTATTATTTTGTGTTTTATGTAATTTTGGGGAATAACAAATAAATAAGAAAATTGTTTTTAATTTTTTTCACATATTTTTTCACTTTTAGCAAGTTTTCTGTCAACATTTTTATTTTCAGCAATCAAAGGCCACACATATGTTCCCATTTAACACCTAAATAGCTCACAGCTGGGTTTCATTTTGCAAAAGCACTAAAGATTAGTATTAGATCTATAGCACTATAGCACTTGGACTTGAACCTCTAAAACCTCAATGGATAGAAAAGGGATAGCTTAGCCAATCTACCTATAAAACTAAACTCTAAGTATTGCTATATTATTTGATAAATCTACAAACAATCAAAACAAGAAATACAACTATTATCTCTCAGTAAATAGTAATACTATCCAAATCATCCCTCATTTAAATCCAAATACAAACATATTACTATAATCACAAAAAGAAATATAATTATAAATTTTTTGAAAATAATCCCACCATCCCAAACAAAAATACAAACATATTACTATAATGAAAACAAAAAATATAACTATAATTTATGTGTGAAAACTGAAAATAATAGCAAAAAACTAAAAGCAAAAATAATAACACACCATCCCAACCAAAATATTCTTCTGATTCAAATAACCTTTACCTAGAACACATTAATTATATTTATGATTTTAGTATAATCAGAAAAGGAAATATAAAAAATGCAAACATATTACCATGATCAGAATAGGAAAACTATAACAATAATTTCGCAAACACATTACCATAATCAGAACAGGAAAAATATAACTATAATTTCGCAAACATATTACCACAATCAGAACAGGAAAAATATAACCGTAATTTCTCTGGTAGCACCAGCCCAAACAAAACTAAGAGTTTGAACCCGACGTGAATCGAACACGCAACCTTCTGATCTGGAGTCAGACGCGCTACCATTGCGCCACGGATCCCTACCTGTTAGAGCTGTAAAGGCTTTTCTAAATCATGCTGTTTATTTAGTGACCACACTTGCAGTGATGCGTTGCGGTGAGCGTGGATCGAACACGCGACCTTCAGATCTTCAGTCTGACGCTCTCCCAACTGAGCTATCCCCGCCGTTGTCATGATTACATTATATTGATTCTTCTGGTCAATATTGATATTAAGTTTCGAGATTATATTGATATTGAGGTTCGAGGTTATATCCAAATAGTGCAGTCATTATGGAAGGTATGTAAACTCTTTTAATTTCTGACTCTAGTTAAGCAATGCGTGAGCAGGGATCGAACACGCGACCTTCAGATTGAAAATCCAATTTTGAAATTAATAATCAAATTGGTGAAATAAGATATGTGTTACCTGTAGTTGCTTGACCGTTGCAGCCAGTTACACAAACACAAAACACAGAATAATATATACGCCATTCAAGACCTAATGTGGTTGGAGATGCAGGGTATCGAACCCCGTACCTCTCGCATGCAAAGCGAGCGCTCTACCGTTTGAGCTAGATCCCCATTTGACAAACGGGTTCTCCCTGGTTTAATAGCTCTGCTTTATATCTTGTAACCATTGTCGCTCATATCCACTTATACATAATAAGTTTGGATTGGATTAACAAAAAGATTTCAGAGGAGACGCAATGCAATGGAAACGTTAAAATTAATCTTTATGAAAATCAGGGTTTCCCATCTTAGACTTTTGTTGGCTCGTTGAATTGATAAATTATTTAATTTTAAAATTAGAATTTAATTGTGAAACAGGTTATTAAAATATGTTAAATTGTAAGTTAAATTTTCATCTTGGTTTATCACTTTGTTATGTGTTATAAAGTATTTGGCCCAATCGTGTTATCACAACGTGGCAAATGAACTCTGTCCTTACACAAATACATGGAAGTAAACCTCAAAACATTAATATGCGATGTTAATGATTCTTTTTGGTAAAAAAATTATTTATTTTATATTATTATATTCAAGTTAATAATTGTTAGTCTAGTTTGATCTTAATCTCTTCGTGGAAAAGTGTTAAATTTTATTTTGATGTGTAATTTTTTTTTATGTTTTTGAACATTTAAAAACAATTGTAATGCGAGAGATTTGATCCCACTCGAACAATTATAATGAGTTTCGTCCTATTGCTCTCTGTAATTTAGTATACAAGATTATTGCAAAAGTTATTGCTGACCGGATCAAACCTGTACTATCCAGACACATTTCAGTTGAGCAATATGGTTTTCTGCAGGGTCGACTGATCCATGATGCGGTGGGTGTGACACAGGAAATTTTCCACACTATAAAAAAGAAGCATCTTTCTGCCCTTATTCTTCAGCTGGATTTGGTGAAAGCATATGATCGGGTGAATTGGAATTTCCTGAAATTTATTCTGATTCAAATTGGCCTGCCTTGGAAGGTGATGAAATGGATTATGGCTTGTGTAACCTCGGTTAATTATGCAATTCTGGTCAATGGCCTTCCTACGGATTTTTTTAAAGCCTCACGGGGTCTTCGACAGGGCTGTCCTCTTTCACCACTCCTTTTCCTTTTGGTTATTGAAGGCCTGAGTTTATCTATACATAAGGCTAAGAGGGATGGAATGATTCAAGGCATTCAAATAGCTAGAGATATATCTGTCTCACATTCTCTGTTTGTGGATGATGTATTGCTCTTCGATATTGGTACCCTTGATGAGTGGGTACATCATAAGAGGATACTGGACCTGTTCTGCTCGGTTTCTGGTATGATCATCAATTATAATAAATCACGTTTCATAAAACACTCCCTATTGAGGGAGGTGGAAGACTCCATCTGTACAATCTTTCCCTTAAATTTCTTGGAATTGGAGGCGGGAACGAAATACCTTGGTTTCTTTATAAAGCCGACTAATTATCTGGTGAAGGATTGGAGCTGGCTCGTCCGCCGATTTGAAGGACGTATCAGTCATTGGAGCTACCGCAACCTATCAATGGGGGGCAGACTCACTCTGGCAAAAGCCGTTCTACAGAACCTCGGAGTGTACTGGTTTACACTCTGCAAAGTCCCAAGGTCTGTTCTATGTCTCATTCGTCGAAAGCTGTTTAACTTTTTATGGTCGGGTTGTGGTTCTCAGGAAAAATATCACCTTATTGGTTGGTCCCGGCTGGCTCGTCCTTGGATGTTAGGTGGATGGAATATAAAGAACTTGGACGTTTTTGTTATGGCTCTGCATGCGAAGAGCCTGTGGCGTGCTCTCTTTGACAACTCTGTATGGGGCCGAATTATTAGAGCGAAGTACCTGAAGAACACCTCTGTTGAGGTATGGCTTCGGGGGAACCGGCCTGTCACTGTGGGGGTGTCCAATATATGGAGCGGGTTGCTTGGATCTTTAAATGTTATCTCATATTGGACTGCCTGGATACCTGGAAATGGACATGACATTACGCTGGGACTTGACCCGATCCTGGGAGGTCCTTCTGAGCATACACTGTCATTGGAATTAAGGACCCATCTCAATTCTAAAGGTTATTACACTCTGGCACATGCGGTGGGGCAGTACTGGGGGGGACGACCTCTTTGGATAACGGCTACACAGCTGGGTTTATCTGGCTCTATGGGATTGGAATGGGATGCATATATCGGGCCTTTTTATCACTCAAACACACAATTAACTGATGAGGCTGACAGATTGGCTTGGTCGTGGGATGTGGCTTCTGGAGAGCCTACTGCAAAATTGGTCTATGATGCATTGTTTGCCGATTCCTGTGATGTCATCAGCTGGTGGGAATCATATATTTGGAAGCTGGTCATTCCTCTCAAGGTTAAGTGTTTTATCTGGCTTGCGTTATCAAACCGGATACTCACGTGGGATAACTTATGCCGTCGTGGGTTCTGTGGACCGGGTAGGTGTCCACTCTGCTACTGTTTGGAGGAGACAGTGGATCATCTGTTTTCGACTTGTACTTTCATTCAGAATCTATGGGAGCAGGTTGCTCATAGATCCGGCGTGCAGTTCCGTTGGGGGGTGCATACATTAGGTGAATGGTTGGAGGCTTGGACGAGCCTTCACAATGAATGTGTTGAACTTCCTTTCTTTATGATCTGGGAGGTGTGGCGTGCTCGCAATGCATACATTTTTGAAGATCTGAAACCACACAGTGCAACTTTATGCTATAAGATCATTGCTGCACATAAGGAATACATCTCCGTTTTTGGTGCGGGTGTTGGCTCGAGGACGCGGACGTTGAGAAATCGTTTGACTCCTCCTATCCTGGTATTTCCTTGTGGTTTTTTCGATGGGGCTGCTGTTCGTTTGAATGGCGCTGGGGGTGCCGGGGCAACTATTCACATTTCCAATACTACCACTGTACACTATTGGCTAAACCTGGGTAATGGTTCAAACACTCGAAGTGAGATTTGCGCCCTATGGCTCTTGTTATTCTGCGCCCGTCAAAGGAAGATTTCCTCCCTAGTTATTTATGGTGACTCACAGGCTATTATCGCTTGGGCAAAGGGTGATGCTTCCCTGAATGTTCTCCTGCTCAAACACTGGTTGGAGGAGGCTCGAAAGCTCATTCTTGAATTTGAGCACATACACTTTGAACATATCTTCACGGAGGTGAATCTGGTGGCGGATATGCTCTCAAAGTGGGCTCTCAACTCTTTGACTGGGGTCATCATGTGGCAGGAATGGCGGGATGATTTGCTATTTTCTCATGGTTCCCACTTGTTACATTGGACTTGAGGGCGTTTGTCTTTTTTGCTCATATTTTTTGTCTTTCCATATGGTTTTTATGCGGCCGGTTACTTATATGTATTGTAGTTTACATGTGCAGATACTTGATTATGATGCGTCCAATTACTTGTTGGGCATAACTATATTTTCTCTCATATATTTTTGCGGCCTTATATCACCCACATGCAGACAGATCGAGTGTTATATTCGTATTTCACTCCACTTCCTGCAGGGGTGACTTCGATATTTATTGTATGTGGATATCTATATTTTGGACTTTTTATGAGACGCTTATACTTTTGATGATGTGGCATTTGCTTTTCTGATATTACTGGATACATAGCAGTTTGACTATGGGAGTTGGTAGCTTTTGTTGACTGTTTTAGACAACCCTCATGTTTTCATATTGATGATAAAACCGGTTTGTTCCGGGGATTTCTATTGGCAGATTTGTATGTATTGGATATGGACTGACAGTTGGACATATTTTACTATTTCGCATATTAATAGTAAGTTATATTTTTCTATGAAAAGAAAAAATCCGAGATTAAAATGAATCTAAGCTAGTATTTTATATTTAATCTTGAATCTACTTAATAATTATTATAATTAGTTTTTGTTAAATATTATTTTTCCAACGTATACAATGCAAGCTTTACAAACATATATGACACATTTCCTTGATATTGGGTTGTAAAATGTGTCTCTCGATGCAATAAATTTAGATGAACAACTATATTTGGAAGTTAATTGTCATAATGCAAGTCAACTACCATCACTATAAATTCACCCCAACATAGGGAATTGTAGGTGCATTATTTCAATTGTATGTGGAGTGCTCCCACTTTATATTTTGGTAAATGCTTATGCTCTCAAAGAGATATTATTATTTATTTGGTCATTCTATGCACATTTGGTTGTAATAATAGTGTCATTTTGGACAAAGGCACATAAGATGGATTGCAACACATAAACACACACGCAAAGATTTTTTATGATAAAGAATGTTAAGGTAAGTTGTGGAGTAAAAAGAATAATAAACGTAAGGTTATATAACAAAAAAAAATTCACATGGGCTAGTTATGGATAATTTTTGGATAGAGGTACAAACAATATATTACAACATATACCCCCAGAAGTGTGGATTTTGGAAGATAAAGAATGTCACAGTAGGTTGTGGAAGAAAAATGATCACAAACAAAATAGATTTGCAAGGATTGGTTTTTTATAATGTGAAGGATATGGGAGGATGTATATGAAGATATGGGACACGTCCAATCATTTATTCAAAACCTAAGAAAGAGTGAAGACTTTAAGAAAGGGTAATAATCCTCCTAAAAACTTGATTTCAAGAAATCTATGAGTTTTCCTTTCAAACCCATGGATCTTCTTAAGAAGGTGTTTTTTAAGGATTCAAATATTATACCCAAATATACTGTTTTATGTGACTATTTTGGTTTTAAAATATTATTTATATATATATAAAGAAACAATATTCAATAAAAAAACAATAAATTACTATTAAAACTGGTAAAATTTGTCAAATATTATCATCATATTTTATGATGAAAGTTGACAAATTTTTATATGAAAATGGTCTATTAATGATTTTTTTAACATGGCAAAAAAAATCACTTGGTAAAAAGTAGCCTCTAAAAATACCCAACTCACCAAGTTCTTATTGGATACCCACATATCTATGACAAAGTAACCCTTTTTACACACATGTTTTCTCAATGGAAAATAGTGCAAAGGTTGCACGGAAGATGGAGTACCACCTTAAAAGGTTTCCTAAACTCAATAAAATCTTGGCTTTCAGTATCCATTTTCATCTTTTAAAGAAGCATTGTTATGTTGTTAGGTTTTCATGATAACTTTATTGACTAAGGTAGTGTTTCCCATTTGCACGTTAAACCTTTAAATGAGGTTATGTTGTCAATTTGTTATGAGAGCTTGAGTGGTGTATCTTCATTTACCATGGAAGATGGAGTACCACCTTAAAAGGTTCCCCAAACACAATAAAATCCTAGCTTTGGGTATCCATTTTCATCTTTTAAAGAAGCATTGTTATGTTGTTAGGTTTTTTTATGATAAGCTTATTGACATGAAGGTTTGGTTACCCATTTGCACTTGGAACCTTTAAATGAGGTTATGTTGGCCATTTATTACGAGAGCTTGAGTGGTGTATCTTCATTTACCAATTCTTGAAAGAGGATTTGCTACTAATTCAAGGATAAAAGACAAAGGTGTTTCCCAAGAAAGATTAAACTCACAAAAGAATAACAAAGAGCCACTTCTTTATGGTTAACCCTCGTTTTATTGTGATTTGCATACTAATTAGAAATCCATTTAAGATTTAAGGCCCTTTAACATTCATATTAAAATTGAGGTTTAAATTGCTTTGATTTGCTAGTTTGTTGAGTGGATTTGTTTGAGATTACTACTTACTATTGTTACAGGAAACAATTATTTACAAAGTTGGGACACACACTTGTGACATATATTCACCACAAAAAAACCCACAAATTAATGGTGACTCCATTGCATTTCACATATTTTAGGTGTTACACATTGTACATTTAATTTTTCAAGTTTCACTAGAATTTTAGTTTAATTTGTTGGTAACTGATAATACTAGAAAGTATTTTAAGTTCCTTTATTTCAGGATTCAAACAATGGTATCAGAGCAGAGCTCTGGTGTTTTCAAATAAATCCATGATTGTTCAAGCTTTCTCCAATCTGTTATATTTGCTTTTGCCTGCTGCAAAAATGCTATAGCACAAATCTATGTGTTGTCACCTCCTCTGCATACGCTGCATTTTGTCACCTTTTGTATCATGCACCTATATGTGCTACATTATTTCTCCATTTGCAAATATATTGGCTATTTTGATGTCAAATTTCCTACACAACAGACTCGTGAAATTTCGCCAGTCTCTAAGAATAAAAGGCATGAAATAACTATTGAAACTGAGCTCTGTTTGTAGGATTTGAAGCATGTGTTGTAGAGAAATGTTGGCTCCATCATTTAGTAGTAGACCAAGAAGGAAGAAGAAGTAGCGGAAGAAGACTAGAATTTATGGAAATAAAGGAAGTTGTGGGAGCAAGGTAACCACCACAATATTTTTGGACCCAACACGCAACTATAAAAGGAAGTGGAAGATGGAGAGAAGAGAAGAGAATAGAACCAATGAGATAGTTTAGAGCAAGCAACCCCAAGCCACACGTAGAAGAGATATCCAGTTCTAGGTTATGGGTTTTGTAATGGGGTTTTAGACTTTTTTTGTATCTCGCGACGGGTAATTCCACAGTGAATGTAACGCCTATGGCCATGATGTTTTGGTTGTATTGTTGGCCTCCATAAATTTTGCTAAATATGTGTTTTTTATTGTCCCGCAATTGTCTATGTGATGATCTCTTTCTAGTTAATAGCATTTAGTACAAATGGCAAATCTGTTTAACTATGCCCGCGAGATGATGAATATTGTTGTTATGCTTGTTGTTGTAAAACCCCCATCACAACGATACAATTAACTAAGCCTTACTCTGCGTTGGTCTTGGTTGTGCTTCGTCGGGTGAGATATTCCCCATTAAGGGGATTGAAAATGCTAGCACATTGTTAGGAACCCATGTCAACCCTTCTCTTTACTTTGTTAGTATATTGTTGTTGGACGTGTATGCTTTGTAAGTCGTCTCGTAGTAATTGTTGATCCATAGTTTGTGTTATTGTTGTTGGGCGCATATGCTTTGTAAGTCGCCCATAGTATTTGTTGATCCATAGTTTGTGTTGGCCCATGGTTTTGACCCATAGTATTGGCGCCTAGATTTAGTATATAAGTGTGTGTTGAGTCCAATGAAGACACGGTGAAGTTATTTGTATTGAGCTTGCTCAAAGGAGGTTTCCCCCTCGAAGTGGCCCATGATTAATAAAAATATTATGTGATCCAATATATTGTGCATTTTATTAATTAATTGTTGCAGGTTCCTCACATCTGGTATCAGAGCACTTTCTTGGGCTCATTGGATGAAATTTCTGCCAAATTTTTATTTTCGCATCTATTGCAGGTTTGGATCTGGGAATAATCCCTATCCGCTTAACTGTGGGAAGTACTTGGGCATAAGCCCTAAAACTCATTATGAGGAGTACCACAGGAACCCCGAAGTAGCTGGCCCATTGAGAGGACCTGCCAGCGAAAAGGGCAACGACCCCTGCCTGATTGACTAGTTCCCACCTGTGAGGTAAACCAAGAGCTGTTGTTTGTGGCAAAGCGGTTATCAATTTTACCTGAGCCGTGGAGTGAGGGGTACTGCCCCAATACGCAAGCCGTCAGACAGCATTGGTGGCCGAGTGAATCCCCTGAACCGTTAGGAAGCCGAGCATACCTGGGGTCCATATCTATTTTCAGCTGAGAAATCGCAGATTTCCTCTGTCCAGAATTGTTGCCAGTCAGTTATGCGCCATTGCAGATCCCTCTGTTTCCGATCAATTCCACGCCATTGCAGATCCCTCTGTTTTTTATCGCTTCCGTGTCATTGCAGATCTATTTGTTTCTGATCCCTTCTGCGCCGTTGCAGATCCATTCCTGAAAACAATGGTATAAAATTTTGTTTTTTCGCCATATCTCCCTTATTTTCACTCTGTTTCCCTTGAAACTTTCTTGACACCCCTGTAATCCCATTCTGCATATTTCATTCCTAAGGACCCTATCCCAAATTCCACTTCTTAAAGCCAGAAATCTCACAATTGTCTATTTTTAGGGTTTGCCATAACTTCTTCAACTTTCACCCAATCGCCTTCAAATTTTACCACAGAGTTCCTTTCCTAATTTTGCTTCTTTGTCCCTCTCTGCAAAATTTTCTCATTCTTTCACCCCGCTTCTGAAATCCTCATTTTCTGCCTCCCTGTTCATTTGACAATGTCCAAAACCTAGTAAAAGCCAAATTATCCTTCAGTTTTTTTCCCAAATCCAGATTTTCATTTACTGAAATAGTTTCTGTTTTTGTTTTTCTACCCCATCAAAAAAAAAAAAAACTCCTAGTTATGGTTGTCACCCGCGCAGGAGAAAAAACCATGGAGGAAGCACTTGCAGCCATCCAAGCCAAACTCCAGGATCTGGATGAAAAATTTCTCGGCCTCCATCTTGAGTATCCAACCATGAACAACAAACGACAGTCTGAGTCTTCATCAAACAATGGGTTCTCTTCTTCCAGCAATTTCCGTGGTCCGAAGCTTGATTTTCCTCGCTTCGATGGTACTGATCCGACTGGATGGATCTATCGTGCAGAATAGTATTTCAGACTACATAATACTTTTGATGTCAACAAAGTTCCACTTGCATCCTTTCATTTGGAACAGGAAGCTCTTCAATGGTACCGTTGGTACATCAAGGCTCATGAAGAGCCAAAATGGCCATATTTTTGCCAGCTCATTTTGCAACAATTTGATCCTAGTGCTTTTGATGACTTCAGAGGAGCCCTCACTAAACTTCACCAAATTGGCACTGTGAGAGAGTATCAAACCGAATTTGAGAAACTACCAACCACACCGAAGGATTGCCTGATGACTTCTACCGGAGTAGTTTTATCAGTGGTCTAAAGGATGCAATCCGCTCTAAGGTCGAAATGTTCTGTCCCAACACAATGATGGAAGCCTTGGGGTTGGCTAAGTTGGCAGAAGACAAGATTGCATTCCAACAACGCTCCAAATCCACTTTTGTTCCCTTCTGAAATCTGGGTTCTCAACGACCTCCCATCCCTCCATCTCCTCGATCAACTCCTATCAAGCATTTGTCTGATGTAGGCACGCAGAGAAAAAGGGCTTTGTTATAATTGTGATGAGAAATTCACTTGGGGACATAGATGTGTTCAACAAAATCTCTATCTCTTGGATGTGGATTCTCCGCCTGCCTCTGAAATTGGTGAAGAAGCTCCAGATACAATGGATGCTCCGGTTGACATTCAAGAGCCGCCTATTGACCCTCCGTCTCAGGACGACCAGCCAGAGATATCTCTCCATGCTTTAGCTGAAATCACCACCACCCAAACAATGTGGGTCCGGGGTTACTTCAAGAAGCTTCCTCTTACAATACTCATTGATTTCGGCAGCACTCATAATTTCATTGACCCTCGGATCGCCAAACAGGCTGATTGTTTTATCCATCCTTGCTCCAACTTTGAAGTCATGGTTGCCAATGGGGGCACCTTAACTTGCAAAGGGAAGTGTCCTAATGTGCGTATCTCTATGGGAGATTATAACCTACGCTCTAACATGTCTGCCTTGACCTTAGGCGGATGTGATGTGGTTTTGGGTGCTCAATGGCTATGCACACTTGGCCCCATCTTATGGGATTTTGTTGAACTTTGGATGCAGTTCTCCCCCAATGGAAAAAAACACACATTGACAGGCTTACAACCAGGGTCTCTCAGCATCATCAGTTCACATCGCATGGAAAAACTCCTTAAGAAGAATTCGCATGGTGTCATTGCTCAGATCCATTCCATTCAGATGCAACCATCCACGGTCTCCACTACTCCTTTGGATCTACAACAAATTTTGGATCGATATACAGGTGTCTTTGCTAAACCAGTGGGATTGCCACCTTCAAGGCCAGAGGACCATCGTATTCATCTCCTTCCTAGAAGCGTTCCTCCCAACATCAGGCCCTATCGCTACCCATTTCACCAAAAAACAAATATTGAAATGTTCATTCGGGACTTACTGAAGCAAGGTATTATTCGCCCAAGCACTAGTTCCTTTTCTTCACCAGTTCTTCTTGTTCGCAAAAAAGATGGGTCATGGAGCCTCCACATTGACTTCCGAGCACTTAATCACCTCACCATCAAGGATAAGTTTCCAATTCCTGTTGTTGATGAGCTTCTTGATGAGATTCATGGTGCTCAATTTTTCTCCAAGTTGGATCTTCGTTCTGGATATCACCAAATTCGGGTTCATGAGGATGATATCCCTAAAACAACTTTCCGCACACATGATGGCCACTATGAGTTTTTGGTCATGCCCTTTGGCCTCACTAATGCTCCTTCCACATTCCAGGCCTTAATGAATAAAATATTCCGGCCCTACTTGCGGAAATTCATTATGGTATTCTTTGATGATATCCTCATCTACAGTAAAACATGGGCTGAACATCTCCAACATCTGGATCTTGTAATGCAACTTTTCTCTGACTATCATCTCCATGCCAAATAATCTAAATGTGTTTTTGGACAGAAGGAAGTAGAGTATCTTAGGCACATTATCTCAGCACAAGGGGTTCGCGTGGATCCTGCCAAAATCGTTTCCATGAACAATTGGCCTCCTCCTCAGACACTCAAGAGCCTTCGTGGTTTTTTGGGGTTGACTGGCTACTACCACAAGTTTATCAAGGATTATGTGAAGATTGCAGCTCTATTAACTGCTCTATTGAAAAATGATTCTTTTACATGGACACATGCTACTAAGTGTGCATTTGACAAACTAAAACAAGCTATGTGTACTACACCTGTTCTAGTTATGCCCGATTTTTCCAAGCCCTTCACTATTGAGAGTGATTCTTGCAGTAATGGACTTGGTGTTGTTCTCTTTCAAGATGAACACCCCATTACGTTCACCAGCAAAGCCCTTTCCGTTAAGAATTTAGCTGCCTCTACATATGAGAAGGAAATGATGGCTATTTTGCATGGAGTACAGAAGTGGCGACCCTACCTATTAGGGAATCATTTATGCATCAAGACTGATCACCAAAGTCTGAAATATTTCCTGGAACAACATGTATCCTCCCCAGCACAACAGAAATGGGTTAGAAAACCCATGGGTTATGACTATGAGATCACTTACAAGAAGGGTAAGGACAATATTGTGGCAGATGCTCTTTCTCGCACATTTGATGACCAAGGCTCTCTTTCAACTATTTCTATGCATGTTCCAAATTGGTTGCAATCTGTTCAACAGGGCTATGCCAATGACTCTTCATTATCTCAAATCATCCAACGCTTGGCCAACAACCCTTCTGTTGTACCACATTACTCTTGGGATGGTTCCTCCTTGAGATACAAGGGTCGTCTGGTGCTTCCCTAGAGCACAGATATTCAACAGGTTGTCTTCTATGAACTCCATGCTTCTCCATCGGCAAGGCACTCTGGGTTCCTCAAAACATATGAACGGGAAGGGTGTAACTTCTTTTGGCAGGGCATGAAAAGGACAATTCAACAGATGGTGGTTGAATTTGATACCTGCCAGCGCAATAAGGGTGAAACGACACTCCTTCCGGGATTGCTCGAACCCTTGCCCATACCTTCCAGGATTTGGACAGGTATTTCTATGGATTTCATTGAAGGGCTCCCTAAATCTGGAGGGAAGACAGTGATTTTGGTTGTGGTTGATCGTCTCTCCAAATATAGTCATTTTTGTGCTCTCAGCCATCCCTATGCATCCTCCTCAGTCGCTCAAATTTTCCTGGACCAAATCTTTCGTCTTCATGGAATCCCTTCTTCCATTTTCTCAGATCGTGATGCGACTTTCACTAGTCATTTTTGGACAAAACTATTTCGCCACATTGGCACCAAACTAAAGATGAGTTTAGGGCATCACCCACAAATAGATGGTCAGACTAAAATTATCAATAAATGCTTGGAAACATATCTTCGTTGCTTCACCTCTGAACAACAACATCAGTGGGCAAAGTGGATCCCTCTTGCTGAATGGTGGTACAATACCTCTTACCACATTGCCTCTAAAATGACTCCATATGAAGCAGTTTATGGTCAAGCACTGCCAGTCCTTCTTCCATACACCCCCAGCAGTTCTCAAGTTCAGGCAGTTGACATGGTCCTTCGAAACCGCGATCAGGTTCTTCGCATTTTGTGGGAAAATCTTCACATGGAAAGAAATCACATGAAGCAAAAAGCCGATCAGCACTGTTCTAAGTGCACTTTTGAAGCAGGTGATATGGTTTTTCTTCATCTCCAACCTTACAAGCAATCCTCCCTGAAACTCAAAGGGCGTCATAAGCTCGCTCCAAAGTTCTATGGGCCATATAGGATTCTTCAGAAGATTGGGTCCGTTGCTTATAAATTGGACCTTCCTCCTTCCCGCATTCATCCAGTATTTCATGTCTCTTGTCTGAAGAAAGTTATTGGCACCAACATCAGAGGACAAACTATTTTACCAGAACTGGATAATGAAGGATCCATCCTTTTGGAGCCAAAGGCCATCCTCAATAAGCGCACTCGTCAGCTTCGCTCTTGCTCTATCACAGAGGTCTTAATTCAATGGCACGGAATGCAACCAGAGGATGCTACATGGGAACCACTCCTTCAGATTCAGCGACAATTTATGCATTTAAAGCTTTGAGGACAAAGCTTTTTCTGAGGGGGAGGGGATGTTAGGAACCCATGTCAACCCTTCTCTTTACTTTGTTAGTATATTGTTTGTGGATGCATATGATTTGTAATTCATCCCATAGTAATTGTTGATCCATAGTTTGTGTTATTGTTGTTGGGCGCATATGCTTTGTAAGCCACCCGTAGTATTTGTTGATCCATAGTTTGTATTGGCCCATGGTTTTGACCCAGCGTATTGGCGCCTAGATTTAGTATATAAGTGTGTGTTGAGTCCAATGAAGACACGATGAAGTTATTTGTATTGAGCTTGCTCAAAGGAGGTTGCCCCCTCGAAGTGGCCTGTGATGAATAAAAATATTCTATGATCAAATATATTGTGCATTTTATCAATTAATTGTTGCAGGTTCCTCACACACACTAGACTATATAAACACCCTTTTGTTGGCCCATGCGCAAGAACTATGGTCTCCATTTTGTGCCAAAAAATGGTTTTGTTGCTGGGAAATGGTTATTAAATGGGACTCTGTTAACTGTATGGTTGAATTGGTGATAACAAGTCAGATTCAGGATTGGTGGGATAAGAAGCTTGAATATTTCATAGCTTAGGAGGAAGATTTATGAGGGTAGGATGTAACAAAGTTTAGGAAATGCCTTTTCTATGGTGCACCATTTCTAGATCAATATGACGTACTGTGGGTTGAGCTCCGAGTAAAGCTAGCAAACTAGTTATGGAGACTCGTGGAAGCACCTAAGTATCACAATAGATAGAGGAAAACTATGGTTTGGAATATAAGAGATCTGACTCGGTTGAGTAATCTAGACTCCCCCTTGACTAGGGTTATTGATTTATGGGTAGAAAGCACTTTGTTTGGTTATATTATGGAATTTGCACCTAAAAATAACCAATCAGAACTGAAAGTTGAGGATGAACGTAAGAGAGGAGCTCATGAAAGACTACAAAAAGAAGTTCCTTTGTGGATCAAGACCTAGTTAGTGGAATTTGGGTTTTTTCATATAGAGTGGATTAGAATGGAGGAGTAAACCCCTCGCGCCGAAGGGGAAAAGTCCTTTACTTGCTCCGAAGAGCAACGTGGTGGAATGGGTGGCCATTTGATTTCAGAATAGAGATAATCATTTTAAAGAAGTAGAGGAAGCCATTTATTCCCTCTTTAGCAGCAATTCAGTAGGGGGTTTTCAGCAGAGGAACTTTCAACACTTGCTGAACTTGAGAGAAAAAGGATCAAGCATTAAAAGACAGGGAGGTGGATTGGAGGATTAAGAGTAGAGCGGTCTGGATTGAATTAGGGGATGAGAACATGAAGTACTTTCACCACTTCTCCAACCATAGAAAGAATCACAACACTATTTGGGAACGTCAAAATATAGATAAAGAGCCCTCTGTCTATAGGGGATGGGAGGGGTCCCTTTGTACACTCAATGAAGAAAAGCAACTCAAACAGTTGGCCCAAGATTATAAGTATTGTAAGGCTATGCCATGCATTTTCCAAGAGCATGATGGCATTACACCAGTATATTGTTGCTACGTTGTGGAAGTTAGATCTATCATCAATGGAGGGGACCGACAATGTGGAATCCAAGGTTGAGCGAAGAGCAACGATTAAATAAAAATGGTTGAAATACCAACTAAGAGAGGCACAAGGGAGAAGCATGCAACTAGAATAAAACATAAGGCATGGGGAAAGTAGTGAAGAAAACCAAGAGGAGCTACATCATATGAAGTGGAGAGAGGAACTAACTAGCATCAAGTTGAGAGATCTAGGAATAGACGTGTCATACAACCTAGTAATAGGAGGCTGGGAGGAAGGCACATGTGGAAGGTAGGACCATGCATACCAATTGCCACATAACTAAGTGCTCCATCATATGCCAAACTTGACCTCGAATGGAGAAGAAGACCATCAAGAGCTATCAAGACTTGCGAAAAATGGAAGTACTCCAAAAAGTGAGCCCCTAAGTGAGCAAGAAACTGAAAGAAATGAAGCTAGAAAACCCTTGACTAACCCCTGGGCACCCTTGTGAAATTTGGTAACAAGTTCTCAACCTATTGTTTTATAACTACCATGGTATGGTCAGATGAACAGTAGTAGTTGTAATAGTTCCCAAAGTAGTTCCTTAGTAGGAGGAAGCAATAATAGTTCTTAACCAAGTAGCAGTAATTTTGTTTCGCAACCAGCACCACAAGGTTTTGTTTTAGTAAATAATCATGTTGCACCAATGGCGGGGGTACACGTAGGACTGCCTTTACGATTCCCAAAGTTTTGGGGAAATGGGGAAGATGATGCAGCTCAACACTGGTTTCTTTGTGACACAATATGGAATTTCGGAGCTACTCCGATGGCATCCAAGTTGGTGGAATTTCATACAACCCTTCGAGTAAGATCCCCGCAGTGGTATATGAGACTAGTTGAAAGGTAGGCCTCGAATGCACTAGTTCCTACTCTGGCAGAAACTAAGAATATGTTTTTGGATTAATTTGTGGTGGGATACTGAAATGCTAACCTTTTTACAGGTTTACAATTCAAGAACCTAACTTTAATTATTGACCAGGGATCGTACAAACTTCAAAGGTACTTTGCACTGTATGTGCACTACTAAGAGAATCCTAACCTAGAATGATAGAATTTTGGGGATGTAAAAGGGGAGTATATGAATATTTTGTTTTATGAAAACATAAGCCTATTTTAATGAAAGCATACATCTAATTTCTGAAAGCATAAATCTGTTTTAAGGGAAACTATGAAATCGGATATCTACTCTATGAAAGCATACATCTATTTACTGAAAGCATAAATTTGTTCTAATGAAAGAAAAACGCCTACTCTATGAAATCATAAATCTATTTAATGAAATGATTTGGAAAACTTGACATATTTTAATGAAAGCATACATCTAGTTACTGAAAGCATAAATATGTTCTAATGAAAGGAAAATTCCTACTCTACGAAATCATAAATCTATTTAATAAAATGGTTTGGAAAACTTGACCGAAGAAAAATAACTATTGATGCAAACAAAAATATGCTAATCTATAAATTCTTAAGAGAAATTGATATGAATCAAACATAAAGTGTAAATATTATAAAAAATATTTAATGCATAAGAATGTGAATCTGTAAAACTACCTTTACGGAATGCTCCTACAGGACTACATACGCCATATATCAAAACTACAGACATTGTTGTAGAGAGCTAATAATGGATGAAACAACCATTTCCATAAATGAATCCTATTTAGTAAATGATGCTCTAAATAATTCACGATTACTTGTTTGATCATAAATAATGAAATGCATAAATCATAATATAAATACAACACATTACTCATGTTCTATGCAATGAGGGGGGCCTCCTCAAAGCGTATTACAGGAGCTAAATTAGACTTATAAACTCACATACGATGTAAAACGTTGTTTCTTCATTAAGCTTGTATAAAATCCATATCAACTATAATACAAAAACTTGAGTGTTGTGAAGATGAAAAATGTCTGAGAACAGAAAATAAAAAAATGCATAAGATGGCTTCATGCTATGCATGCGCCTCTATCTATTACAGAGTTTCAACAAAGTCTCTTCATTGGGAATCACAAGATCAATCTACTTTAGATTTGTCTCTGGAAATCAGGAAAGACTAATAGAGTGACCTCAAGTTCTTTTTCTACTTCTTTATGATATTAACTGGAACTGACTTGTCGATCTTCATAGTTTTCTTTAAACCTGCACTTATTCGCACATGGTGCTCATCCACTTGGTTAGATTATTTAAAACATTCTAAACACGGAAAAAATTACTACTTAACCAACATCATTCCATAGTCAATCAAATCATATCCTTGTTAACAATCAAATTAACACCCTTAACAAAGTGAAAGGTAGAAGCACATTTTACTATGCACCCGCAACATGAAGACAAAAGACAAGTACATAAGAGAACAATCCTCTCTTATCTGATCACTACTTCCATAATCAGAAGGGTTGAGTGAAGGAAGAGGTATCCTAAAGAGGTAAGGTTCAGTGATTGAACTGCTCACCTAAAGGCTAAAATCTAGTCTCCACCTATCAACAGTGAGAAGAAATGCACAAAATTGCATTAATTGTGCTTGAGAATTTTAAAATTGTGACAAAATCCTGAAAATACTATGGAAAGTGGGTTTTTGAGTAAAAATAATCAAAAGTCAAGAAAATGTATTATCCCACATTGAAAGTGGAAACTTGAATTCCCATTTCCCAATACTATAAAACAAAGGCATTTGGGGCATGGAAAGGTACATAAAGTGAGAGCAAAGGCATGCTGGAAGGATTTCGAGGTTGGAAAGCTCATCTTCATCATATGCAAGGATGGAGCATGATAGCTCAAGGCAAAGGAGTATGAATTCATCTCAAGTAAGGTTGTAAGTAAATATCTTTTCTTCTTTGGTATTATATGAAATAATTCAATTTTCCTTCCATTTATGAGTTTAAGTTTTTCCCTCCAAGTTTAGTTTGAATTCAGAATGGTTAAATATCTTAGGAAAGTTTAGATAATTGTTCATTTATGACATTGAAATTCACTTAATTCATATTAATATATTCAATTAAGTGTAGACACATCCCTACCACAATTGTTATTATAAGATTGGCGACTCTGCTTGGTTTAATTTGAAAATTTCTTCAAAATTTTGGTGTTTCAATCTTAAAGATATAATTGAAGCTTTCCTCAAAAATCTTATAGGACCTATGTACCAAGTTTAAAGACCCTTAGAATCTCAAAATCGGCCTTAATCAACACTTAAAAAGCCAAAAATATTGAAAATTGGGCTCGACTTTCCATGTTTTTTTATCTTGAAAAGTCGACGCACTCTGTTTGTGCACATAGAGTGTCATCCTTAGGGTGATACACCCTGTCTATGAGAAAAGTGTTTCACTAACACACCTTGTCTGTGAAAAAAGTGTGTGACCAATGGATTGTGCCCGATCTTAATCAACTGGATTTGATTGGAGATGTAATGCCTCTCATCCCTGCTAAAGCCACTTATGAGGCCATCCAATTAGCACTCGATTTACTATATGCCCACTCTTCGGTGGCATCTAAATCAGGTTCTATACCATCTCAGGGGAACTCATCCCCACCATCACCAGATCATCTACTCCATACTTTTCACTCGGATGAATCTTTCATGGATATTATGAGCTTGGATGAGCCTCCATGGGACTACCATCATCATCGATCGTCTTTCCTCCCACCTCTCAACAAGGTAGAGAACGTGATTCATACTATTGTTTCACTCAATGTCTTTCCTCACCCTCAATCTCCTATTCTCATCCAAGATATGGTAACCGAGGGCAATTTGGAAAACATCACGATAGACACCTCGATAAAACCAGAAGTCGTGAAACATATCCACATTGTCCAAACTTGTTCTCCCAATGAATTCAAGACTTTTACGGCCTTGTTTAAACTGTTCTACGACGTATTTGCATGGAGCTACGAGGAAATGATCGAGATTGATCCTCCTATTGTTACACATGAAATAAAAACATATCCCGATGCAAAGCCTGTCTGGCAAAAAATCCATCCAGTGCACCCTAGAAACACTGTGGCCATCAAATCAGAGATTGAAAAGTTGTTGAAATATGTATCATGTCCCCTTCACAGATTGGATCTCTAATGTCATCCCAGATACAAAGAAATAGGGAATCATCAGATTTTGCGTTGATTATAGGGATCTCAATAAGGCTTGTCCAAAGGACAATTACCCTACCCATTTATCGACCAAATTATTGACAACTGCGACGAAAGTGTCATATTCTCATTCATGAAGGGTTTTTCCATCTATAATCAGATTGAGATCCACCCAGCCGATCAACATAAAACTTATTTCATATGCCCATGGGGTACATTTTCATATTGCAAATTACCTTTTGGCCTTAAAAATGTTGGTGCTACTTTCTAGCGGGCCATGGCATATGCCTTTCATGATATTAAGGATTTTATGGAACCCTACCTCGACGATTTTCTCGCTCATTCAAATCGTCGTGACTTCCACATCAATCATATGAAGGCTGTGTTTCTCATATGGCGGCGGTACAATATCCATTTAAATCCCCATAAGTGCATATTCTGTGTTGATTCTGACCGTCTCCTCGGCTTCATCATTTCCAAAGATGGGATCCGCATTGATCCCCTTAAGGTAGAAGCCATTTTCACCCTACCCCCACCCACGGATATTACAGAACTTCAAATTTTGCAGGGGAAGGCAAACTACCTACATTGTTTCGTGTGTAATTTTGCAGAAAAAACACAGGGTTACATGCAATTGTTAAAGAAGTATGTCCCATTTATTTGGGATGACTGCGCCCAAAAGGCCTTTGACAATCTCAAACACACTATTACTCATGCACCCGTGTTACAACCACCGGATTACACCAAGGATTGCATCCTTTATCTTGTTTCCTCTACTTCAACCATCGCTATGGTTTTAGTGCAGGAAGATAGCAACACGCAGGAACATGTG
Source organism: Larix kaempferi (assembly GCA_027924585.1). NCBI lineage: Eukaryota > Viridiplantae > Streptophyta > Pinopsida > Pinales > Pinaceae > Larix > Larix kaempferi. The sequence goes on from BSBM01000029.1 coordinate 7,428,844, forward strand.
ATCTACTACCTTAGTAAGGGTATTATAGACTCTAAAACTCGTTATTCGTATGTGGATAAGTTATCTTTGGCAGCGGTCATCGTTGTCCAAACATTATGTCACTATATCCTGCTCCAAACTACTACCATCATTGTCGATTCTAACCCTATGTAACACATCCTCACACGTCAGGTACTAGGGGGGAAATACTAGCGCTGGATTGTGATTCTCCAAGAATTCGACCTCCGGTTTGAAAAGGCTAAATCCAAAAATTCATTGGTATCCGCAGAGCTTATTTGTGATCTTCCCCGTACTGATCAAGAATCTGAGCCCATTGACTCTCTCCCCGATGAGACATTGTTTCTAATTAGTATTGCTAACCTTTGGTATGGACATATCACCTTGTATCTCCACACCCAATGATTCGGTCCTCACTTATCCCGCGGTGAACGTCGTCATATCCGTCACTGTTGAGATATTGTAACTTCAAAGAATATTATATTTTGTACTTTATTATTCCGGAGATGATTCATTCCTCCGTGGAGATCTTATTGTATATCCAGAGATGTTTATTCCTCCGTCGGAATGTGGTAACTTGGGTTATTAGACTTCCCTAGTGGGGGTCGGCCCTATATGTGTTATGTGGGTCAAAGGGTTATTAGACCACCCTAGAGGGGTCGGCCCAGTCAGTTGTAGTGGGGTATTTAACCCATTGGTTAAATACGAGCCTACATGATTTGTGTAAAAGACAAGTCGGAGTAGTGTATAAATAGAGGAGGTGTATTCCTCATTTTACACACACTCACTCACTTGAGAGTAGCGCACTTGTGGAGGAGAGGTCTGCTATGGTGGAGGAGGAGATCATGTCTTTGGTTTGCATCTTTGTATATTGTTGGTCATCTATATTGAGGAAGCTTTGCTGGGTTTTCTACCCCATGAGGGTTTCCCAGGATAAATTTGTGTCTCTTGTGTTTATGCTGTGATTGTTGTTTCTTCAGTGATCCTGTATATGCTATTATTATGAAATGGAATGTAATGCTGCTATTTTCTATCTTAGCATATTAAATCTTAACATGGTATCAGAGCTAACCTGAAGGAAGGCAATGTATGGCACTTACGACACTTGCTTCACTTGCGACAATTTGAAGGTTTGGGTTTTACATAGCAAAAACCAATCATCGTGGAACTTTCGCTATAAATCCATTTATGCGAAGGTTCAGGATCGGAAAAGTTTACAGGTCGTATACAACATCCACAGGTACCTTGTGTCCAAAGGGCACCCTCATATTCGTTGTACTTTGTGATTTATGATCAGTACAAGTTAGGGTTTCTGCCTCTTCCAGATCTCAGTCAAAATCAGGTGACCTACAAAAAAAGGTCATAACTTGGGCTAGGAAGCTCCAAATGAAATTTCGTAAAAAGTGACAGGTATTTCACAGATTGTAGTATATCAGGAAACTTTTTCAGAGGCCGAAGATGAACCAGTGACACGTGGCATGCCGTACAAGTTCGCTCTCCTGTTTTATCCCATAAATAGGTCACGTTGCGACACTTGGCATAACTTGGGATAGGAAGCTCCAAATGAAATTTCGTAAAAAATGACAGGTAGTACACAGACTGTACTATCTTAGGAAAGGTTTTTAGAGGCCGAAGATGAACCAGTGACACGTGGTATGCCGTACAAGTTCGCTCTCCTGTTTTATCCCATAAACAGGTCACGTTGCGACACTTGGCATAACTCTCTCTCAGAAAATCCAATTGAGGTCAGACCTATCAAGATGGAAAGATGACAGGTCAAGCTACCACAAAAAAAGTTTTCAGACCCTGTGGATCAAAAAGTTCAGAGTTATAGAAGAAACAATCAGGTACATATTTCTGTCAAAACATAATTATTTTTGGAGCACCTTCATTCATGGCTTCCGGAATTTAGGGTTTCGGAGAAAGTTAGAATTTTTGGAATCAGAGTCCACGGCTGAATACTACTCAAGAAAATCGAAATTTAGATACCAAGATAGAATTTTTTGGTTGGGTAGAAGACCGGGCTTGATAAAACCCTAGTTCGGGATTTTGATCAGAAAGATGGAAAATTAGGGCTTCAGCAAAAGTTGAAATTTTTTAAGTCTGTGACCACGGCTGGAAGCTCCTTAGAAAAATAAGAGTTTAGAGCCTTGGATCGAGCCTTTTGATTGGGAAGAAGGGTGGGCTTCATCAAACCCTAGTTCGGGATCTTGTCCAGAAGATCCAGAAGTTTCGAAGGCAAATTTTGAGGGGTCAAATTTTGGAGATTTCAAAATTGAAGTATGCTAGTTTTATCAGCTTATCAAGACACATCCTTCCATCCATTCAGAAGTGTAAAAGTCAAAGATTGAATTTTTAGGGTTTCTCTAGCAAACCCTAATCAAGCTCCAGATCAAGTTTTAGGGGGAGTTGAGGCTAAGGCCTTACATAAAAAGACTACAAGAAGTCTCGACAGGTATGACTTAAGGAGGTTCAGGTATGTCTTGAAATCTGATTCCTGATTAAGTTCATAATATGTTTGTCTTCATATTATTTATTAGTACAATCTTGATTAATGTTAGATTTGTCTTATCACCCTAGTAACAGTATGAATGCATGTGAATGATAGAAGACATTCATTGATTAGGGTTATATGATTGTACTAATGCACTGTGATGTTGTATAAGGTTGATGTTGTCTACTAACAAGATATAGGTACATCACGAAAGACAAATCAAGTTCCATGACCATGACAACATGAAGACAAAGACTCATCCATAATATTTGATCACATGGAAGTTCTACTTGCAAGGTATGTATGACTTTGTTCTATTATGCTTAACCTACAAGATATAGGTTCCAGCATAGGATCCCTAAATCATTGAAGAGAGCAAAGAAGATATTGATTAGGTATGTTAGGCATAACTAAGCAGGTATACTAATCCATGTATGTTTTCCTATGCCATGTATTAGGATCCCTTATATAAGTATACTCGGTATGATTGGTTATGCTTATTCATAAAGTTAGTAATCAGGGGTTTATGCATATTATGTCTCTTACCTTGATGACCTAATTAACCAGAAGAGTACTATGATCAAACAAGAATATGCATGAGTAAAAGAAGACTTCCTTGAAACCCTGAATACTAATGATCATGACTATACATATTCAAGATTATTTAGAATTATGATGTTTTGATAATATTGAGAATATACTAATGAATGTATGTTTGTGTATGAGATCATGAGGATGACACTAGTGCACACTTGAGCATGCACAGTGGTACAGAATGAATAGAAGTTCAAAAGACATATAGAAGATCAAGCGAGAGGCAACCACACAAACATAAAAGATAAGTATTTGAGTTGTTATTTGAAATAGTAAATGATATTGCCTGTAATAGGTTGTATGCATATTTGTATTCCTAGAATATATCATGCTGAGTGTAAACATTCATAGAGCATTGAACAATATACTACTAATATGCATATGATTGGTAAGTTGGACAAACATTCCATTGTTGCTTGTCTAGAATGAAACCTCTTTACTGACATGCTGAGAGCTGTGCACACTCTCGATAGTATGTTCAGGTAGAGATGGAAGGCATCTAGATAGCCACTGTATGCATACAGGATATGGAAAAGTGTTGTGCCAAAGTATTGGTCAAGATAGTTGCATAACTATGTAAATGATATCTGTATGCATAATAGGTTATCATGTCAACATGATTTCATGATTATGAAGTATTACTAATCATGTACTTAATTTTGATTTGTAGGAAAGATCATGAAGAATGATGAACACCGAACAAAGTGATGGATGTTCAACAAGAAGATTTACAAATCAAACAAAATATAGAAGGCTCATGGCTAGAAGATTCTCTTAGAAAGAGGAAGAGAATCATGACAAGATGTTTGCTCCAAGTGGATAGATAAGACCATTCTCTTAATGGTGTAATTAAAGAAGAAGTCTGATTCAGGCTCTGTATGGGTACCCAGGATTGGTAGTCAATTGATGAGCTTAATGATCATCATGGGTGATGTGGATCTCAACCTTTGCTGCAAGGTTGAATATGGCTTCTATACACATATGACATGGATGCAAGAAGGAACTCACCATAGAGTTCGAATGATTTTGAGGCTCATATCAGTAGACCCATCTGACGAGAGATGGCACAGATAGATATGCAAAAGATCACTCAATGCAGAGTGTGAATGATGGACAATTGACAGCTTCTTGACAAAGCTTGGGCTTTACCAGAAGTAAAGCTGATCCTAACCTTTACCTTAAGGTTGTGGATGATGAACCTATCATACCATTATTGAATGACGATGATCTCTTTCTGACAAGGAATGAGAAACAGATCATGAAAAGAAAGAAGAAGATGGCTGCATAAATGAAAAATGAAAGATCTCAGATTGATGCATTACTTCCTAGGTTTGGAAGTATGGCAAGGCTCAGAAGGAATCTTTCTCAACCAGGGAAAGTATGCTGAGAAATATTAAAAGGACTTGATGTGTTGGAATGGCCACTCTCATGGATTCCAACTTGAAGTTGTTTGCAGATGACTCATCAGAGTTAGTGGATATAACTCTATACAGACAAATTATTGAGTCATTATACTAGGTCAGATATATGCTTTGCTGTGAACACCTTGAGTCAGTATCTAGTGGAAACTAGATGTGTTCACCTGTTAGTTGCAAAGCATGTGATGAGGTACCTAAAGGATACGATAGACCTTGATCTATGTTATCTTAGAGATCACGACTTCAGATGGCTACAAAGATGTTGATTGGGCAGAAATTGTATCAGACAAGAAGAGCACATCGAGAGGATGTTATCAGCCATGATCTCGTGGTTTAGCAGGAAGCAATCTAATGTGGCTCTCAGCACAAGCGGAATATATGGCTGCTTGCTCTGCTAGTTGTGAAGCGGTATGGCTTCAGAATTGTTTGACATAAAAATGGACCCAACTGTGATCCTATGTGACAAACAAAGTTGTACCAAAATGGCAGAGAATCCAGTGTTCCATGATAAGTCAAAGCACATAGAGATCTGACATTTCTATATACAAGATATGGTGCAGAAAAGAATTAAAGTTCAAATTTGTAACAAGTTACCAATGTACTAACCAAACCTCTACCGATCCAATGTACTAACCAAACCTCTACCTCAAGTAAAGTTTTCTGAGACAAACTTAAAATAGTTCAGAAGGACCCTCCTCGAAAGGGGGAGAGATGTGATCACTTATGATGAGATTGCCCGCATCGACAATGAGGTCGATGATGTGGATACCTATATTGGTGATGCCGATAGAGAGGTTGGTGGATGGTCCTTAGACAGGGTCTAAGGTGACAAGGGGATTGCATCATCCTTGAACACATGTTCTAAAAGGAACCGTAGACGTATGTCTTCGAGAATGAAGTCCTTGGTGGACATGAGGGGATTGGATCATCCCTGGACTTCAATCCTAAAGAGAGCCGTATTACTAATCATCAAGTATTACTAATCATCAAGTATTACTAATCATGTACTTAATGATGATCACTAAACCCTGCATAAATACCAAAATAATGAGCATTAGATCCTTTTCATTGCTTTAAGATTTGTTTTTTGGGCTCCATTCCATATTTTATGGGCTAATCTGCGCCAACGCACCTTGTCTTTGCAAACAGGGTGTCAGTGACGCACTTGACCCATAGGGAAGGCGCGCCACTCCTGAGTGACGCACTTCCCGAAAGGGGAAAACGCGTCACCCATGGCGTGCAATTCCCCCTATATAATGAGTCTCAAAACCCCTAAAAAATTGCATCAAAACAAACTTTTAACCATCAAATCAAAGAGAATGAAGTTTAGAGTTACCTGGAACTAACATGAGGCTAAATGACTGACCGAGGCTCCCACAATCATCACCACAAGATCGAGCTTCAAAGAGGTTTTTTCTCACTATTCAACTTGGTAAAACTGAAATGGTAAATAATTTTTACTATTCACCCTTTTTATATCAAAATGGAATATTCATTTTTTTATTTTTGTTATTTCATGGGTTTTTACTATAGTTGATCCCAGTTTTTGTGTTTTAAAACCTTGTGATAGCTCTTAACCTTGTTTCAAAGCTGACAGGTGGAGGAGAGTGGTGTTTGGGCTATGGCGGAAACTGTTGTTGACTTTCCATGCTCTTTATCAACTGTGAAAAGGCCTTAGAGTGTTCTTTATACCATTATCACACTCATTAAAATTAAGTATTAAAGGTATCGAGCTAAGTCTTTGTTCCTTCTTGTGCTCGTAAATATAGGAGAACAAGTTATCGAGTTATCTTTTATCTCTTTTTCGGGCTCATGAAACTCCTACGAAAAAGGAACCCCCCTGGAGTTCTCCTTTAAGCTTTTTTCAGACTCCCTAAATAGGAAAAGATTTTCAAGTGAACTTGATTCTTTCACGCTTGTAAAAGTATTCGAAATGTCATCTTTCTGGTGATAATTCTTTTTTTTGAACCAGTGAGACTACTTACGAAAAAGGAGCATTCTAGTTAATCATGACTAGAAGAGTTCTCTCTCACGTTGTTTTATCCTTTTTCGGTGAGGAGACTAAAATTAACGGAAAATTACTCATTGGAGTCTTCTTTAGTCCTTTCATACTCTCTAAACATGACATGGCGTCGATTTTACTTTCTTTGGACTCGTTAAAATCTGACATTCAAGGACCCTTTTAGAGACAAACCCCTCCTATCTTAGGTAAGTTTGTTAAACATATGAGATTGGACTCGTCCTAAGGATGAGCTATACAAAGAATTTGTTACCCTCCTCAAACTCGTTAATAAACAAAGAGGTACTCATCAATCATGATGGGGAATGGGGAAAGAGTTTGCATTTACTTGTATTAATGACAATACATAGTCACTCTTGAACATGGCACTCATTTGCATTTCATTCAAACTGCTTGGATAATTTGCTTGTCCTCGAGTATCACCAATTCCATGAGTCATCATACTCCTTTGGGTCATCTTAATAATGCATCAATCATTAGTTGCATTAGGTATCAGTGTCAATCTCATCATGTCAATGCTGCCAATTCATGCCATAGGGAGAAATTACATAGGGAGAAAACGCTAGTTACAAGGGCATTTTTTCAAAGTTTATAAAAAAAATACATTTTGTAGCTAGTTATAATTCAAAAATGCATACATTTTTTAATTTTTTTAACATTTAGAAGCTAGTTAGAATGAAAAATATATACATTTTGGAATTTTTTCTCTAAACTTTTCTCTTAAACAGGTCATTTTTGGGGGCAAATTTGTAAAAACAATGAGAAAATAAAGACATTTCAAACAATTTTTTATGTATTTTCAGAGATTTTATGTCTAGAAATTATATTATTTAACATTATTCCATAAAGTGATGATTTACATCAAACTCAAGAAAAAGTATACCATATATTTGTAAATAACATATTAAAAACATAATATTAATTCTCAAAATAAATTGTAAAGTGGAAGCATTACACAAATATTTTATCAAAAATTTGTCAAATTTGACATTTTCTTCGACCACAAGAAACTAATCAAAAAAGCTATTCAAGCCAAAATATTCAACTTGGCTCTCTTCCTAGACCTCGATATACTCTTAATAAACTTTAAAAACCATATCAAATTATTTAAACACCCTAATAAAATATTAAAACAAACAAATATAAAAATACATAATTTAAATTTAAAACATAATATCATAAAAATACAGTACTGAGAATGGATTACCAATTTTTTTGAGGGCACTCGGGGGATATTCGAAGGTATGATGATGTCATTACTTCTAATATATTCTTCCACAACAATGGGGGGTTCACTTTTTGAGGTTCCACTATTTTGTGCAGGTCTTGACAACTCTGACTGGAACTTCTTCCAAGGATGGCTCGAGTGATTGATTCAACAATATGCTACTCGACAATTGAACTTCACAATCACTTTCCTTACTTGTTCCTTCTTCATGGCTCCTCCTCGCTGGGCCATCTTGCACTTCTATTCCTCTTGTAACAAGTTATACAACTTGACGAAAACCCGACATTGTTCTCGTTTTTTGAGGGATCAATTTTAGTAGCTTTTTTTACCTTCGTTTCAAAAAGTGTGTATACTAGTAGCACCATTTTTCATTTTGAGTCATTTTTTTGCGATTTTGGAACTTATTGATCATAAGAAAACTATAAATTTTATTTACAATGGGCATTTTTTCAAAGTTTACAAAAAATATATACATTTTGTAGCTAGTTATAATTCAAAAATGCATACATTTTTAATTTTTTTAACATTTAGAAGCTAGTTAGAATGAAAAATATATACATTTTTTATTTTTTTCCTCTAAACTTTTCTCTTAAACAAGTCATTTTTTGGGGGCAAATTTGTAAAAAAAATGAGAAAATAAAGACATTTCAAACAATTTTTAATGTATTTTCAGATATTCTATGTATAGAAATTATATTATTTAGCATTATTTCCATAAAGTGATGATTTACATAAACTCAAGAAAAAGTATACCATATATTTTTAAATAATATATTAAAAACGTAATATTAATTCTCAAAATAAAATTGTAAAGTGGAAGCATTACAAAAATATTTTATCAAAAATTTGTCAAATTTGACATTTTCCTCGACGACATGAAACTAATAAAAAAAACTATTCAAGCCAAAATCTTCATCGAAATTGACATTTTTTACAACTTGGCTCTCTTCCTAGACTTCGATATACTCTTAATAAACTTTAAAAACCATATCAAATTATTTAAACACCCTAATAAAATATTAAAACAAACAATATAAAAATACATAATTTAAATTTAAAACATAATATCATAAAGATAACCCATAATACAAAAGTTTTAAATATATAAATGATTTAATAGATTAATGATTTAATAATAAAATATAACCAAAATAACAATAATCCAAAATGCATGATATAACCTAACATTAATAATAAAACAATATATAACATATATTAAAAAACAAACAATAGCAATTCTAAAAAATATAACATAAAACAAATTATATAAAAACTAACAAACAAAAACATTATGTTTTAGGTTTACATGGGGTTTTGTGTGGGAATGGGGACGGTGATTGTCGGAATCGCATCGCCCAACAAGTGGTGGTGGGGTTGTGTGTGGGAATGGGGGAGGGTGATTGTCCGAATCGCACCGCCTAACAAGTGGTGGTGCACCACCACCATTTATTGGGCAACGAGATTCCAAGAATCGCCCTTCCCCATTCCCACACAAAACTCCAACGTGAACCTATGTTTTATGTTATATGGTTTATAAAATTGTTATTGTTTGTTTTTTAATATATGCTATGTTATTTATTATATTATTATGTGATATATATATATATATATTTTGTGTTTTATATATATATATATTATATTTTTTTGTGTTTTATATATATATATATATTTATTTTTTATTTATTTTATTTAAATTTTAGTTTTATTAATTGTTTTGTATGTTGTTTTGTTGTTTTATTTGCTTTATTAATTGTTTTTCTAAATATTTTGTTATGGTATTAAAGTATAATGCAAAATGTTTTTTTTAATAATTTAATTTTTTAATTTAATTGTATATTAATATTTTGTTTAATTTTTGTTTTTTTATTTAATTGTTTTTAAGGTGTTTTATGTTTTTTTGTTTTGATTTTTTTTTTAATTTTTTGTTATTTAATTGTTTTTAATGTGTTTTATGTTATTTTTGTATTTTTGCATTTTTTATTTTAATTTAAGGAGTTTTGATTGAATGATGTCCGTTGCTAGGGTCAAAGTTTGGAACAAGGAGTGATTTTAATCTCCTCCTCTAAAAAAGGGTGATTATGGGAGCACCACTTTTTGGTGAGGGGTTGATTTAGGGTTTTGATTGCAATCATCACCACTTTTCAAATCGAAGGTTGTTTTAAACACAAAAATATGATTTTTTATGGCTAGAGTTCTTGTTTTGAGTATAAAGTTATTGTTAATTTTATATAACTCATTTTCCCTCTATTCGTTGATCTCTTTGTTCCACATTTTGTATGAATAAATAAATTTTAGATTGTTGACCAAATGTTTGAGAAAATTTTTAAACATAGTTGACTATAATGTGAACATTATTTAGTTATGAAAATAATCTCTGATATATTGTAATCGTAGTTCCTTTCAAATATGTGAGGTTTCATCAACATGATTTACTTTATTAAATGGAATGTAACTTTTAGCTCTTGGTTCCGTTATAGTTTTTTGAATAATTACCTTGAATTTAGAAAAATACATTTACATTATTTATGTTTGGTTTTTGAACAACATTAGGGTAATTGTACCATATGACCATGGAACCCCACTTTGAATCCAATAAAAAGGATTTCATAAAACGATTTTGAATTTTGGACCATTTTAGGAAGATTCAAAGGATTTCATAAAACGATTTTGAATTCTGGACCATTTTAGGAAGATTCAGGTGTGCCTGATGGGGTTAATGCCTAATTTTTGTAAGCATTAGAGTGATTTAGATAAAGAAAATTTGTGTTATAAGCCATTTTTTTTGTAGATGTCTAACTGTATTAAAATGTGGTTTAAAAGGGTGCATGCAAAGTGTTTGACAGAAGTTTTCAAACAAAATGTGTGAATAAAAGCCTACATAATTGTATATTTGTTTTTTTCTTGAGCACATTAAAGTGTTTGAATAAATTCTTAAATGGCAATAGCTTTTGAGCACACCAAGTGTATGAATAAATTCTTAAATGGTTGTATATTTTGAGCACACAAAGTGTGAATAAATGCTTAATTGGTTGTAGCTTTTGAGCACACCAAGTGTTTGACTAAATGCTTAAATGGTTGTATAATCCATGTATCTTAAATGTTTGAAGAAATATCTAAACAATTAAGTTTTATCTCGTTTAGTATAATTCATTTATGAGAAAAATGTTTAATTGATTTTTATTGTAAGTGGTGTCTTAATTATCAATGTATTGTTAATATAAAGCTTATGTTATTTCTTTGTTCTTTTATTAGAAATATGATCAAGGAACTACGTATGCTCATGTTCAAGTTACTTCCACTTGTATTTATTTCAATTATACTAGTTTCCCCATTTTTGAGTTAGAGAGTATGAGACTTATTTTAGAAAGTTATCTATAAATATAATTACATGTAATTTGGATGGAATGCTTAAGTTATTGAATAAGTTTCTCTAATTATAATTATCTTAAAATCATGTTTATTTTATGATATATGAGTTTAGTATTTAATGAGAATGTATTTTTTAAATTATGCAATCTTGTATGGCGTTCATAGAGATAGGTTAGGGAGTCCCTACATCTTTGCAAATATAATCTATATATATATATGATATAACTTACACAGAATTAGGTGGCCTCACTTCAATAATGACTTCTTGTAATGTCTTTCAAGAAGATATTATTTTATCTTTCCTTAAGTAGTTAATAACCCTTCAAAAACAATGATTAAAAGTCAAAGTCATAACAATGTTCCAAAAGTGGGTAGCTTTAAGGATTTGTCTCTTTGTAAGGCGATTTGTACACTAAGTGGCCATATTATTCAACTTAAGGTGATGTGACATTGAGATATATAGAGATGAAATAAATTCTTGAACTATCTATCTTTATCTATCCCCAAGTAAGTCAAATAAATTAGTCAAACAAAAATTCAATGGTGGAAATGTGAAGCCAGCATTGGAGAGCCATTATAGAATCAATCGCTTGAAGATTGAATCATAGGAGGATCTGAGTGGAGATTCCACCTATAAATGGTTCTTCACACAAGAAAACAAGATAGACAATACCACTATTTCCCAGCAATGATTAGTGTTACAAATTGTTAGGTCAAAAAGCAAATCAAAATGCATTCACGTGACAACAAGCTATTTTGGGGGAAAGAAAAATAGATCTTTGCATTAATGCCAACAAAATGCTGTGAAATTTTTTTTTCACCTTGAGGAGTGTTGAAAATGGCCTCAAATAGTCTCTCTTTGAGGTTTATTTCCTTAGAGAGAACAATCTCCGACTCTGGAGTAATTTCACCAACATTCCCTTTATGGGATGGTCATATTAGGAGGAAATTTGGGCTTATAACACAAAATAGGTTTCCCTTATCTAATGCTTGAGAATGTTTAGGCTTAGGGATGGTCTAAAATGTTTAATCACCGCAACAAATACTTCACTTCACTCTAGTCCAAATCACTAGGAAACTTAAGATAAAAGATGCCAAACAAGTGTACTACAATGTCAACAAGTTACAGCCATTGGGGCACACTTTTTCATGCACATAATAGATCTGAACTCACTTTATTACAACATCATTTATTGCAATAAATATTCCCCTTAATATTCAAGAAATATGTTTAAGTCTCTTAACTATTTCAACACAATGTTATGTCAACTTATCATGAAGAATTTACCCAATCAAGAAGACAATACAAGTTGAAAATAAAAGCTGCAAGTACACAATTATTTGACAACTAAAACACTTCATTTATACATAAGATAATAAGTACATGTACATACTCACAAGTTATTAGAAGTTGGTACAATCTGAATTTCTACAAACACCAAGTACGGAAATCAAGAAATGAGAAATCCCTGGCCATCAACTCCTCCTAGCTCGGAATCTCTTGTAACCAAATCCGGTCATGCCACCTAAAATGCTCAACAAGCTAGCATCATCACCAACAAGTCCTCCTTTGATCATGCAAAACACTACCTTATCTTATCCTCGTCAATAAGCATAACAAGTAGGGTTTCCAAAACCATAGTCTTCTTCTCTCACAAGAGCTACAATATAGAATGCTTCTTTATTCCTCTAGGGTTTATGACAATCACTAGCTTCTTTTCCTCGTTAGGGTGAATCCATAACACTACAATATCATTTAAATTCTCCAAGAACCCTAGCACACCAAGACAAAGTGACAATACAGTGAGGAACATAAAAGAGAGAGGAACTAATGTGATCCACGCCTCACATTTCTCATACAATTGTTTGATGAATCAATCCACAAGATCAAGTATCATCTCCAATGTGTGGGATCTCTCTCTCTCTCTCTCTCTCTCTCTCTCTCTCTCTCTCTCTCTCTCTCTTCCTAGGGTTTCCTCAAGAACCCTAGCATCTTTGTCCCTAAAAGGTATCTCACTAAGATGAGTACAATTATGATGATTAGGAAATGACTCTCTCCTTCCATTATTTAAATGAGAGGCAAGGGAGGTTACAATAATAATGGTCCTAATATACTACAAGCAACCTATATATAAGAATATAGGCCTACATGTGAATTTCTTCCTCTTCAAGTGACACATGTCATGCTCCAAAGTGAATATTCCCAACAAGAAAGTCTCCCAAGGTGTGAAACTCTCCTCAATAAGGTACAATGCTCCACCTCCACGAGGATCCAAAGCTTCAATGCTCTTCCTAAGCCATGTGATCCTTTTGTTCCATCCATCCTACTTGATAACTACCTCAAAATAAGTGTATTCAAGTCAATCACAATCCTCCATACAAGCAACAAAGTGTTCCCATGTCATTTGGGGCTCAACACCCTCCTCCAAGGTTCCCAATAGTCCCCCTCCAAAGTAATTCATTCACACTTGTAGGAAACTGACCTCCATGTCACCATCATGAAGATGTCATCAAGCTCCACAAGTCTCTAACGGTCCAAGGAAGAAAGTAAAAAAAGCACCAAGATGAGGTCTAGCAATCAATGAGCAAGCCAACTCATGTTTATTTCCATGATGACACATTCAAGGGTCATCCATACACCATGCACGTCACATGACATGAAGCAACCCAAAGCATGGTGTAAACACTTTTGGAGTAACATAAAAATATAACAAACACTTATATGACCTAAGAGGAGGTTTAGAGCAAGTGGGATTCATAATCCTTGAATAAATTCTTGTTACATAACATTAGCAATCTTGAACTTGTCGGAATTGAGTATGGATACCTCTATTTATAGATCTTCTTGGAGCCAAAATTGAGATGAATGAAAAAATACATCAATGTGAATATGATAACTCAAAGTATGGACAATGAATCTTCAATCATTGGATGAATTGGTTCCACTAGTGTGGGCATGAGTTGACCCAAAATCTTCTTGAATGGTTTATCTCATTGAATGGGCCATGGAATTTGCCAAAATCCCATTGCTACAAACTACATGTTTTAGGTTACATCCATGGACAAGAATCCAAATAGACCCACAACGATTTTTAATTATAGAGCCATTTATAAACGTGGATTATTGGATGTTCAACCGACGTTCAAGTGGTGTGGGTTGAACGCTAGTAGCATAACTCTAATGTCGATTATATAGAGAATAATTGACGTTAGTTTGATGGATCATCCATGTTTTTTTTTCTCAATGCAATGGTAGACGTCTCTTCATGGACGTTCAATCGACGTTTAGTCTACATTGTGAACATCCCTTTTCAAACATTTAACCGATGTTGAGTGTACTTACAAAATGTCTATTTTCTGATGCTAAACCAACATTAAATTTGATTTGCAAATGTCTCTTTTCAGATGTTTGTTGGATGTTACTTACACATCAACTGGCGTCCCCTTTTTTATAATCTATCAACGTACAATAACGTCACTTTGTAGACATTCAGCGGATGTTTAATCCATGTTTTTACAAGCAGTTGAAGTTTTAAAAAAATCAGTCTTAGTCATCGCTTAAGTGATGCTAGGAGACGTCGCTTAGCATTCTTAAGCGATTTTTTTAAAAGCGCTTGAAGTTACAAAATCAATCTTAGATTTCACTTAAGCGACACTAAAAGATGTTGCTTGACATTCTTAAGCAACAAATTTCTAACAACGCCTTACCAACATTGAAAAGCACGCCTATCCTATGCAAAAAAGTGTCGAACAAGCATCGAATTTGGGTCAAAATGTAGTAGTGTGTGGATATATCACCCCAAATGGATGAGCTTAAGTAACCAATAGTTGTAACAATGTCAAAATGACATTTTGATTCTTAGTGACCTTTATGTTGAGTCCCACATTTGGGATTCTTATTCATATATAATAAAATTTATTTCTTCTTCTACTGGATTGTCTAATGTCGCAAAATGTTACATTATTGATTAAATATATGAATGATTTTTATATTGTGATATCAACAAAGGTGTATTCAACACGCTTTTCAAAACACAATATTTAAAATATGAAAATAAAAATTACTATAAAAATATTTTTTCTCGAATAATTAATTGAAAATCTATAAAATGAAAAAGAAAAAATTGTATTTACATATTAGCGGCATCGAAAAATTCACCACAACACGATACATAATCTATAAAATAAATAAAAACTATATTTACATATCTATAGAATGGAAAAATTCACCTTGATAGCAATCTATTTAAATTCACCATGGCGGCATACAAAATCTATTAAAATTCACCATGGCAGCATACAAAATCTATTTAAACTCACCACGATAGCATACAAAATCTATTTAAATTCACCACAACATGAAATCTTTTTAAATCCACCACGACAACATACGAAAACTATTTATTTCAACTAACCAGTTTCTTTATTCATTTCCATGAACCTAGTCAAATTTTAGCCACCGATGCTCTTTCACATAATAAACGTATCGGTTCTCTTTAAATATAATATGCACTAGTGCTCATTGTTAAAATATACGCATTGGTGCTTATTTATATAATAAACACACTGGTGTGTATTGATAAAGTAAACGCACCTATTAGAACAGTGCACAATGTACATCTTCACCGATCCGTTTACATATACAAACACACTAGTGCTTTAATAAAATATATGTAGCACTGGTATGGTAAGGACACCGTGCTGGTGCTATAGAATTTTACTATATGCACCAATGTGTGTGCATTAAAACATACCAACCAGTGCATTGTAAATGAATGTATACATCAGTGCTGCCACTATCATGTATAAGCACCAATGCGTTTTATTTGTAATATATGCACCGATACATTTCAGTTATGTGTATGAACCGATGCAATTTATATATAAAATAGGCATCGGTGCGCATAATAGAAATATAAAACACCAAATAAAGAACATATGCTAAAACCTCCAGTCACGCAGTTTTTTTTTAGTTATAGTGAATATCCATTATAACCTCCACAAAAACCTCTGCTACCAAAAATGGATGTTGTAGCGGAGATTTTTTGGACTTTTTTTCCAATCGTGTAACACTAAAACCCTCCACTATAATCTCCACTAAAAAATGTTTTCTTGTAATAAATGAACATTAATAATTTCCATCATCAATAACTATTTATATTTATATTTTTACTTTACGACATTAGATATATAGGTTTTTTATTTTTATATGTTTTGTTTTTATTTATATTTTAATACGTTTTCAATCTTATAAACGTTTTATTGTATTTCACAATCTTAATCTTAATGAATGAAATGATATGCACATCTTCTTTATTATAATGAATTTATTAATATTTCATTATTGTTAATTGATAGTGATCACTAAGTGTATTTGAGACACTTGAATTGTCTTAATTATTGATTTGAATGGTTTATAATTTAATTTGTCATTAGTTTCATATTTTTAAATACGTGCATTCAAATACTATTTTATAATCTTTTTTAATAGATTTAGATTCTTAATGAATGAAATTATATAAACACATTTTTTATTATAATGAATTTATTAATATTTCATTATTGATATTGATAGTGATCATCAAGTTTGAGATGCTTAATTTGAATGACTTGTCTTAATTATTGGTTTGAATGGTTTATTTATTTTTTTCAATTTTTATGTTTTTAAATATACATTTAAACATTATTTTTTAATTTTTTTCAATAGTTTTAAATTCTACATTATTGAGTGTTACAATTTTTTAAAATTAATATTGTTTCACAAATAAAAATGAATTTTTTTCTATGATATATAATGATATTATAATCCCAAAAATCTCATTGGGATAGCTCAAGTGGTAACTTCTGATAGATGTACATTGTAGCATCAACAATTTGGATGCTTTGTCTAGTGGTGGCCTGCTTTCCAGTTTTTGGGATTATAGTGTCCTTAACTCATCAAGAAAGCGTTCTTTTAAAAGTTCGAGGTTGTTACTCAATGCCAACATGTACAATGCCGATCATTTGTTATCAAAAGCATTCATTTTTTATATTTGAAAGAAATTGCCCAATTTTTGGTCGGAGTAGGATCCAAACCCCTGGTACAGGTCATGTTCATACAGTATAATGGCATGTCCCGGGACTTTATACCAGGGGAGCTAATTTTGTTTATAGTAAATGTTAGTAGCTATAATTTGACACAAAACCAGAAAGAATCTGCAATGTGAACATGATTAGATTTAAGGCCAGAAAATAATAGTATATGAAAAAGAGTTAGAACAGTGAAGGATGCTTAAGGAATTATTTCATACGAGCGAGTTTTGGAATGCACACCAGTGTTGCAAGACTTTCAGATTTCTCCCGGGTTTTCCAAGTTTTTCCGAGTTTTTCAAGTTTGAGTTGATGCTTGCTGAGTGTTTGCTGAGTTTTCCAATACCCGAAGTTGATGACCCCAGCAGAGTTTTTCCTGAATCCGAGTGTTGCAACATTGTTGTACACACATTCTAGAACTGGGTGTTTTCTGATTTGTTTTAAATCAGCTGAGGTTCATGTTTATTGGTCACTTGTAGCTATTTGTAGACTTATGTCATGGCATATAATTTGCTTGAAGTAATTACATGTACATGTTGTATTGGTGCCTATGTCTACCTAGTTACAAAAGGTCCTCTCAATGGTCCCAAATTTGCAGGTAACTTAATATGCTGATCTCGATAGGTGTTGTATCAAATGATGTTATTAGGGTGTCAGTTGTTTTAAATGTTATAAGGTGTCCATCTTGGGAATATTTTTTCAACTAAATTGAAATGTTCTGGTGAGATGCAACTGCTTGACAAGTGTTGTTGGTTCTGCACGATTTACTAATGCTTTTCAGTATTCATGCATGGATTGAATAGTTTTCAATATTCTCCTAAGATAAATTTCAGTGATAGTGTGCTAGATTGTTGGTATGATTCAAAACTATCACAATATGTCTAACAATCCCGGGGAACGTTTTCCCTGGGAAAAAGTTGAATCCTGCAAAAAAGACTGAAAGCTCATTTGTAAGATAATGTTTGTTATAATGAACAGGCAACTGAATACAACACATACTCAGACATTGAAGCAGTGTACGAATGTTTGACAACAGAGTATGGAACGAAGCAGGAGGACTTGATTTTATATGGCCAATCTGTTGGTAGTGGCCCTACATTACACTTGGCAGCTCGCTTACCAAGGTTGAGAGCAATTGTTCTTCACAGTGCTATACTTTCAGGCCTCTGTGTACTTTATCCTCTCAAAATCACTTTCTGGTTTGATATCTACAAAGTAAGTGATGGGAACAATAAGTTGATTTATGTTAAACATCTGATATTTTTCTATTCATGTTCCTTTTTGAAGAATGTGTTTTCACACCAAACATGGTCAACAGTGTTAAGTAGAGGTATTTGGCTATGCATAATATTGACAAGATTCGACATGTGAAATGCCCTGCACTTGTGATATACACGTAAGTACCTATAGTTTTTTGTCCTAAATTTTTTTTTGTATCATCAGAGAATCTATTTGCATAATTGATTTCCTTTTAATGAATGAAATTTGAATCATCATTATTTAGGGCAGGGATAAATACCCTTGGTAGCTTATGGCAAGTCTTTCCATTCATTAAAGTGGACATGGCCTTCTGTATATTAAAGGTCACTTATGTACAAACCTTGGCTGGTCAAGAAACTAGAAATCTGAAGTTTGCAAAGACTATCACTTTATGTAGTAAATGGTGTTCTAGTTACATGCGCACAATTTACTGCATATAGACCAAAGTCAACTCAGGAAGCAAAAGGCAGAGTTTATTTTTTGGGATGATGACATATTTTTGCTTATAAAGATTATATGAATATTGAACATCATCAAAGATATGTAATTTTGTTTTTTATGAATAAAATTATTGATATTTTTTAAAGGAAAATAATCACTTTATAAGAGACCAAGAGATGAGATAATACAAATAAATGAGAGTTGTGGTATATTTATACACAATTCAAGTTGGGTGTTAACTCCAAGATTGGTTAATAAACTTACACGTATAAGTTTGACTAGGTCGACCTTAACCATTTCTTAGTATTACAATAAATGATCAAAGGATGGCCTTGGCCATGCTTACAAATATGTTAATGATACATATATGTATGTGGTGGCCATAGTGAAAATTACACCTTAGTCATAGAGTCATAGATATTGCTAGTTTTTTCTTCTGCTATTGCTGTTATATAATCTGATATCAAATCTAATGCTGGAAAATTAATCTGATATCAAATCTAATATCAAATCTAATGCTGGAAAATTGTTGGAATTTCTGTTGCTAATGTGAATCTATTGTTGCTTGGTTTTACAATCATTATTTATGTTTGTTGTTGTTAGTACTTTTCAATTTTTAGATTTAAAAAAAACAATGGAAAATTGCTGGAATTTCTATTCTTGGTTTACAATCATTATTTATGTTTGTTGTTGTTAGTACTTTTCAATTTTTAGATTTAAAAAAAACAATGGAAAATTGCTGGAATTTCTAACATATTCCATATTTTAGGTCATACAACATTGGTAGAATTAGCATAACCAAAAATCAAATTTCAGTAAATTTCATTTATTTAAAACAATGGAAAATTGCTGGAATTTCTATTCTTGGTTTACAATCATTATTTATGTTTGTTGTTGTTAGTACTTTTCAATTTTTAGATTTAAAAAAAACAATGGAAAATTGCTGGAATTTCTAACATATTCCATATTTTAGGTCATACAACATTGGTAGAATTAGCATAACCAAAAATCAAATTTCAGTAAATTTCATTTATTTCATACTCAGTACTTAAATGTAAGGCTTAACTGATTAACTGATTAACTTAAGCAAATCCATACAAGCAACATAGAAACATTGACACATGAGGAGCAAATCAACTCCAAAATTTACATTAATTGAATAACACAAGTACATCAGAATATAAACCGCATAAATCTTAATAGCTAACAATCAAAGTAACCAACTAATTAACCCCTTTACAATGTCAACATGCAGTATAAATAATTAGATAAGGGAAGACTAGTCCCTCTCATTTGTTCATATTTTTATGTTACAATATTTTACAAAATTTCAAAGAAGATGCAGAGACAGAAATTGAGGAGGATCCATCATGTGGGGATTTTGTGTGCCAATATAGTGAGTGCTCCGACCATGCCAACATGTTTATGTTGTTATGGTTGTCCTCCACAACAAAGACAACGCACCAGGTTGCTCGAGAAACTTTACCACAACTGATATTTTCAGGAAGTCCACAACACAGTGTTTCCTGCTACTCTAATTTGCATCGAGGGTTGATCACTGCAACATGTATCTTGCATAAATTTTATTGCAGTATGCCTAACCTCTAATAAAAAAAATGAATTTGCATACCATTGCCCATGCTCAGACAATGTTTTAGTCAAACCTCTTTTCAACATAGCTCAATTATGGAATTAGTTAGAAAACAATCTAGGGTGTCTAAATGAATTGTGGAGAAACCATTTTTAATAGAGATATAGAAAATATGAGAATGATTTGAGTTGAAAACTATGAACTGCTGTATTATTTGAGCATAGTATCTTTATACTCTTTTTCCTAAACTACTTCATTGAACACGGTGTCTTTATACTCTTTTTATTTTCATACTCTTTTTACTTTCTTGGTAATTTTTGGAGTTCGCCAATTTATACTTACCTGTGTAATGGTGGTTCTTAAAATTTTACTTCTTTATATTGGAGTTATATTTGGAGTTATATTTCTAAGTAAATTAAGTTGTATTTAATTGGAATTAGCTATAACATTTTTAAATTACCATTGCAATAGAAGAAATAAAGCATCAAATAGTGGATAAAAATCAAAGCTTTTTGTAATAACATTAAAATGTCGACATAGGCCTATTTAAATCACCATTGCAATAGAAAAATGAAAACATAAAAATATCAAAACATGGACTTAAAAGAGAAAGGAAGGAAATTGCCACAGATTAGTTCATCTACACCTATGAAATCCACAAGTAATAAAAGAATTGGTGAGTGACAATTATCTAAATTAAAATTTTGCTTGTAACCTTGATGCTATCCTTTAGCGGTATCATTTTCTGGAGTACCTTTTAGTATATCATTTTCTGTAGTACAGACTTAGAGAAATTTCTACCTAATAGTTTTTAATGTTCTTGGAAATGTATATGGTTGATTTCATAATGGGCTCCATTATCTTTAGGTGGAGGATGGAGGATTCAATATTTCATGTAGTTAGGAAATATGCTTAAGGTGCAAACTAAATCATGTCGATGCCTCTTTTTTATGTTATAGGATAAGATCTCTTCAAATGGCTCATTCTTTAACATGGATTTCAAAAAATTAGTTGATGCTTGACAACTTTACAAAGGCTAATGTAATCTAATGGAGAATTGGGTTAAACTTTTTTCCTTAAGAATTATTTTTTTTACAATCCTGGAATTTATATATAGATTTGATAGTTTGATAGCTTGAAAGCAAGAATGTGTCTTGCTATTTCCATGCTTAAATATGTTATGGTACATAACATATTTAGATTACATTAAAAAAACTGTATATGTAGATTTGAGGATTAAGGAGATAATTTGGTCTTCTTTAAAATATGTTATGAATCAAAGATGATCATATTTCAATTTGATAATTTAAAGAAATTGTTTTGATTTTTATCTGTGTAAAAATATTTTTAAGAATATGCTATACATTATATTTATTAGATATTTAGTATAAATCTCCATTTTTTACTATTTTTATTTTGAATATTATAATTTAAATATTATCTTCTATATAAGTATATTTGAAAATTTCAAATGTTAAAGAAGTCACTAAAAGTAAAAGTAAGGAAATATTGCCTCTTCACTCACTTAACAAGTTTTCAATTTATATAAATTATTATAAATTTCATATTATAATTTTAATGTCATGATAAAATTAAAATAGTTAATTACTTATAATTCTATTATTGCATTCTATATGTAAGTGTTTTATAAGCATTTGCAATATAAAATACATGTGACATAAACATATGTACAACTTTAATATGGTGGATATTGATTGGGAAATTGGCAAATTATGAAATAGATATATGACAACATTAGGGTCATTTGCAATATTAATATTGTAATTTATTATCAACATTAGGGTCATTATTGTTGCAATATTAATATTGTAATTTATTATCTACATTTAATTTGGGTTTGTTAATTGTTATAAAACTAATGTAAATGATAGCATGAATATAATAATAAGAAAAATATAAATTTTAATTCAAAAGATAACAACATTTTTTAGATTATATTATATTGTTCACTGTAAATTTAAAATTTTATTTATTGCATAATAAGAAGTTGCTATCAAAAAGATTAGTGAACTAGCTCAAATAGTTAAGTGTTTTAAGCTTTATGCAAGTTGTTTTAGGGTCGATCCATGGGGTGGTTTTTTTATGATGCATGTCATTACATTATGAATGCTCAAATAGTTAAGTGTTTTAAGCTTTATGCAAGTTGTTTTAGGGTCGATCCATGGGGTGGTTTTTTTATGATGCATGTCATTACATTATGATTGTTCTAGGTGCAAGTATCCAAATATACAAAAGGTTTTCTCTTCTTTAATTGGTTCTCTATCTTTGAATAATATTTTTTTTATTTAAACATTTTTCTTTTCCAAAGTAATAATGTTTATTATTTAATTTTCAAAATCGTAAAAGCTAACCATTGTATAAAGACATTAATTTTATTATCTAAGTATTAAGGGTTTTTGTTGTTTTGTCACTTTTAAGTACATATATTTTTTAACTTATTTACTTGTATTTTTTAAATTTAAATAGCAGAGACTAAGCTGCATGCAACTCTTGTTTAGATTTTTTTTATCATATCATATAAGATATGAAATTTTAATCTTTTATAAAGTTATTATAAATGTTACTTTAAATACAATTATTATTATTAAAATTTAAATGTTTTAAATTAAAACACTATTAATTATAATAATTATTTTATCAATAATTGTATTAATTATTCTATATATTAATTTTTTTTATCTATATAAATTTGTAAATACCTAACAAATTATAAAATATATAAAATAAATATCTAACAAATTATAAAATATATAAAATAAATATCTAACAAATTATAAAATATATAAAATGTTCGAAAAAATTCTTTAATCATTTTTTTTTTCATTTTTTTCTTGTAATTTTGTTATAGAACATGTTCCAACTATCTCTTTGTTCTTCTTCATTATAGAATTTTTATTATTGCCTTCATATAACCATCTCTTTTTTCATTTTTTCTTGTATTTTTAGATTATAAAATATAGAACATGTTCCAACTATCTATTTATTCTTGTTCATGTAAGAATGTTTTAGTTTAGATCCAAGTGATTATGCATGGTTCCTACCTTGGTTTAAGTGAAAATTTTGGCTTTGGAACCCACTCAAAATCAATAATTAAGAAGCATGTTGAATTTAACCTTTTTCTTTTAGATAAGAGATCTCATTATGCAGATCACTTAATATCCTTATGCAACAAAACTTAATTCAATGTTCATGTAGGGCTTCCTTAGAGAGAATATTTTATTATGTAGATCATTTTTGTCCGCCTGCAATTCTAACTTGAATCGTCCTCCATAAAACAATTTAGTATGACATTGGGAAAAGTGCTAGAATTAAGATCATGTATTTGGCTTGGAATTTTCCAAAAAGAAGTGTATTGTTGAATAGATAGTTCAATCCTTCTATGATAAGAATTACACATGAGAATTCCAGTGTAATTTGTCGTTTCCATCTTCTATAGGTATAAATTGTGTTCACTTAAAACCTTGTGTTCCATTACAAAAAATTAATTTTGGGATGGAGTTGAAATTTTGCAAGAAATAGATTTTTTTCTTATAACATTTGTTATTAGAGAAAAAACCTTCATAATTATGACTTTCTATATCATTATATTCTATAAAATTATCATTGATATTAATTCATTAATTACAAAAAAATCCAAGAATTTTCTTGCAAATTTCCTCTTTTTTATTTAATTGTAAGCTTTATTTTGTAGCTCTATACAATTTTTCTTAAGAGTTTGTCAACTCTTAATATTTCAACATTGCTCAATCTTGGTGGATAGATAATGTCAAAATCAACTCTTCATTGAAAACTTGCAAAATAGAATCATGAGTTTATGCAATAACAACAAGTGTTTCAGACCATAATGATGGACAACATGATAGGCATGTTCCATACCCTACAAATATTCCTTCAATAACCACTATTTCACAATCAAGAGGTTCATGCCTCTTTCACAATCTCCATCCCTCCTCCGACTACAATTTCCACAACTCTTACACATATCCATGCTTACCATCATGCTCCAAAATCATCCATATTGCATGACCCTCATGTTGCAGATGACATGTATGAAGAATCTTATGAGCCAAGAGTTGAGGGAAATCTCAAGTATAGTTAATTGGTATGCATATTATTCTAAGAACATACTTCATTATCATATTTTCAAGTAGCCAACATAGCTAGGATACATCAAATTATTCCAACTCCATTATATGGAAACCCTCACCTATGGTGTTATAGAATCATCCATAATTCATCTACGTGCCATCCTATCATTTATTCTTTCCTTTAATGCATTTATCTCTTTTTTTCCATTTCAAAGTTATCACAATTTTATGTCCAAGTACCATGGGAATACAATTAATTGTTTCTCACTCCTTGAAATTTTATCCTCTCCTCTTGCAATGATTTCCATGCCTCTTTCTCCAGTTGTTGCTCATCATCGTGCTTTGACATATTTCATCCTCTCTAAATCTCATATTGGAGATGCCCACATGCATGAAGGACCTCATGAACCAAGGCAACCTTGACTACAATTCATTCTTGTGCCTACTTATTTTTTATTTTTTTAACTAAAATGTGTAATTTATTTAAAAAGTCGTCAGTTGGGTCGTAGCCGAATCAACCATCATTACAAGGATTCAATAGTCTACTTAATCGCATTACAACTTATCCCTTTTTAACAAAAATTGGGGAGGAAATCAAGACTACAAAATCAGACTCCACATAGATCCTTTGTCGTTTTTGTTGAATGCTCCTTGGGGCAGTAGGCGGGCCAAGTTTGCCTTTGCGTCTACTTCCTTGTTTGAGCCACGCAAGATATGGAAAAAGAAGGATGAAGAGAAGTCTTGTAGCACGTACTTCAACCTTTGTAATGTCTTGTTGAGCGCCAGATTGCTAAAGAGATCATCCGAATTTAGAATCTTTATCAGAATTTCAGAGTCACCAAAAACATGTATTTCTTTAATGCCATTTCCCCGAGCAATCTGACAGGCTTTTAGGATCCCTAGAATTTCTGCGTGATTGTTGGTTTTCTGTCATAACCCCCTGCTGAAACTATCTTTCTTTTTTTCCATCCAAGGAGTATATAACTCTTCCTATTCCTGCAATCCCAGGATTGCCTTTGGAGGCACCATCAAAAAATATCGTTGCTTTACCCTGTGACTTCCACCAAGCTTGAAAATCTGCATCCTTGTCTCTTAAGTGCCATTTTGGCTTAAAGAAGGGCTGAGCAATAGCCTTTTTTCTATCTCGAAATATATAGGTGCCCAGCCATTTCTTTTCTTCAGGGAGGAACGAGTTTTCATTCTTGAAAGGATGATTGACCACTGTTTCAAGGAGTAGAGCTTTGGCTTTAACAGCCACCTTCAGGGGAAATTGCAGAGTGTTGTTGAAGAATTTTTCATTTCTAGCAAGCCATAATTTCCAGCAAACATATTTGGGAATTGCTTGCCAAATTCTACTCCATGTCGACTTGCTTTGGATTTCTTGGGGGTATCACATATTCCAACTAGAGAAAAGAGTTACCATTGAAATCTGCGATGGAGTATTTACGTTGAAGCCGTGGAGGGAGAGCATCCAAACTTCCTGAGAGAAAAAGCAATCCACAAACAGGTGATATGAAGTTTCAAGAGCGCTGCAACATAAGGAACATCCGTGCAGGCCTGTAATGCTTTGTTTTAACAGGTTATCTCCAGTTAACACTCTTTTGATTTTAGGAAGGCTAAGGGTATCCCAAACCTATTTCCAGAAAGATGTTGAAAGTAATGGCGCTTGATGCGATTGTAGAAAAACAAATCCCTACGCAACAGTGTAAATTCCTTTTTTCCCAAGCCCCACCTATCTGTCGATTGCAAATGAATCGGTGTTAGGCGCATGAGCACTCATAGAAGGAGGTTCTTTTGAGAGTGAAGCTGATCTGTAAATCAAGGAAGGACCCAGGACTACCAATTTCCAAAAGCATCCCATGTAGATATATCTACAAGAGAATGGATTCCTTGATGTTTAAGACAAGCTCGAGCTTCTTGGAAGACTTCAGAGCTGTCAAGGGGCGGCTGTCCCATAATTTTGTCTTGCCACAACAAGGTGTTTTTTCCATTTCCAGGGATGCAATACAAGTGTTTTTGAAAGAATTCTTGCCCCTGTCAACAGAGATTCTAGATTAACGACCCTTTGGAGGTGGTTTCAACCTAAACGTTTCTCAAAGAGGAGCCTTTAAGGTATTTTTTTCTTAAAACTTGGCCAACAGGATGTCTGCTATTTGAGAAAAGGTTCCAGAGGATTTTTCCACCCAGAGTGATGTTGGCAAGTCCCGGATGTCTTACCTGCAACCCTCCTTCTGAAAAAGGGCGCGTGACTGTGTCCCAATTTACTAAATGGATTTTTTTAAGATTTCCTTTCCCTCCTTTCCACAAAAAGTCTCGGATCAACTTGGAGATTTGATTCGTTATCGCCTTTAGAGCCAGGAGGAAGGAAGCCTGGTAAATTGGTAAAGAGGAAAGGACTGATTTAACTAGAATGAGTTTCCCAGCATTGATAAGCCATTATCCTCCCCGAAATTTGATTTTGGACTTCAATTACTTATTACTTCAACCCACACCGAAGTCTTGTTGGAGCCCAGAAGCAAAGCTCGAGAAGCCCAAGAAGTGGACTATTCGCAGTATTGTGTGTTGATCTGCATTCCACCCATACACTGCACTTTTCCTTTTGTTGATGAGAGCTCCTGAAATGCTGCAGAAATTTTGAAGGATGTCACTAAGGGCTTTGGAAATCTTGATGGAGGTTCCACCCAACATAAGAGAAGCATATGCAAATAAGGCATGATTGATTGGGTCTATACCTTTAAATAGCCTAATGCCTAGGACTATCCCTTCTTTATTTTCTGCTTTTAGTTTTCAACTTAACGAATCAACCATCGGGATGTTCAGGAAAGGGGAGAGGGGGCAACCTGTAACATCCCGAAATTTCATAAAAATTTAAATTTTTTTATAACAACATTAATTATGATAATAATAATTGCGGAAATAATAATTGAGATTACGACAACATTAATTGTAAAGTTGTTAGTACTAAACATGCTTTAATTTCTGTTTTAACAACAATAAGATAATGACAGTTTTAACACATAATTAGTAAATATGATTGTGATAACAATGTACTAATCGACCAGAAATATGATGTGACATTTTTCTTTTGCAATGATACTGACAGTTTGAATTTGCTGCATAAGGGTGTCCTATGAGGTACCCTGGAGCTTACTTAGCTGTAATGCTAAAGCATAATGAATGTCCTATGTGCAGACGACAGGTAAGAGGTTTCATGGCTGCGTAGAAACAAAGTACGTGTATAGTTCAATTTCAAATGTCCATAAGTAAATAAACAGTTAGAATTCTGTTGTGATCCACCATGAGTATGCAGGTATGGATTTCGTAGCCATAAATACTGTTTTCCAGATGTATGTCTTACAACTCCATAGTGTTTAAAACTGAGTCATCTATGTACGTCATCCTGCTGATAGTTTTGTCGTTGTAATTCTTGTTGATGTTATAGCTGGCTTTGTTGTCGTCTTAAGATAACTCATACCTGTATAGTATTAATGTCATGATTGTAATGCTAACCATCAGATGCATTGGGATAAGATTCAAGGTATGGAGTTCAAGACCATAGCATGGTTGTTGTACTAGTTAGAAATCAATGGTCTTGTTGAAAATAAAAAAGTAAACTCCTATATTAATATAATTTTTAATTTTATATAGATGAAAATAATAGAGTCCAAGGTTATTATGTTAACCATAAAATTCATAAAGAATTCTAGCCCATAAAGTAGATTCATATGGCAAATTATTCAATATCTAAATGGAACTTCACCATATTAAAGTGATAGAAAGTCTATACTTATACATGGCTTAGACTTTAGTCTTAGTACCCTAATCGTGATTATAAAGTTTTTGCTTTGAACTATTAGCAAAATATATATTAATGTTCATAATAACGAACCCTTGTGAAAATTGGACTTTATTACGTGACTATAAAAATTCTAATACCCAAACGACATACAAACTTTCGACCATAACTTTGATCTAGAACTACCATATAGTAATACCGAAATGTTAACAATTTAGAAACTATATCGTGGATTTTTATGCACTGACATGCATTAAATGTTGACAGGGTGGTGAAATGTTGGTTCATAAAGGGCGTAAGTCTTGAGCTATGAAGGAGATCGAGTCTCGATCTTGCATTAAAAGCTTGACATGAAACTCAGGGTGACAAGGATTGTTGTCATTCCACGTAATGTAATGTCGTTGTAATGGTGAATGCCGAGACCACTGTGTAATGGTTGTAAGTTAATATTCCTTCGAGTTGGATGTTAGAACGATCCAGTGTGATCCATTGTGGCAATACCATGTATGTGAAGTGATAGTGCATTAAATGCAAGGCTTGTTCGACCCATTGCAACCTCGTTGGCACATCCGAGAACGTTGATTGCGATGAGTTTGGATCGTTCGATTTCAACCCTAACTTATGTCATTGAAATGGTTTATGAGCTTGGAAAGTCGTTTATTGTATTATTATTCTGGTCTGTGTGGCCGACAGGCTGCCAAAATTTTAGGTAGGAGGTTTGTAAGAGGTTCGACCTCGAGACCTATGGTTCAGGGTTGGAGTTGCAGGTTTTAATCCATTGTAATGGCGTTGTACTGAAAGGCTGGTTCTCTGGTTCAACTAGTCATCAAGTTGATAGTTTTAGGAACTTTTTGTTTTAGTTTGAGTGAAAGATACACCCTGGTGAAAATGGAAAGAGGGTTTCTTGTCTCATCTACAGCGTGGAATCATCGTTTAACTGGTGAAAGTGGAAAGCTTTGGTCGCTTACAGCATGGTAAATAATCTTGTAAAGAGTAGTGATATTCCTTTGTTGCAATTCATCTTTCAGTTTGAAAAGTATCCGTTGTCTAAATCCAACGATTTTCTTGTCAGTTGCAGGTTGTGAAGGAATGGTTCGAGCAAGGGTTTGGAAGGAAGGGCGTGCTTCCAAACTGGTAAGCTCCGGGTCTTCCAAAACCCTCGTAGGTGCTCTCCATCTGTGTGTTGAAGTGGTTTCAATGGATGAATAACATGTCCTTGCCAAGACTCATCATTGTTGTTGGTTGAAGAACTACAAAGCACATTTTAATATTCAAATGTTGTTTGTTCAGTGCTGTGACTCTCGTTTGATTAAGTAATACTTGGATTTATACCTTGATACTTATCTCCATTGATCTGGGCAATGTAAAACTCGTTAATGCCGAGGGTTTAAGAACTCGTTTCAAATGTTTGAACTTGGGAATAACCCTGCATGATTTTGTTTTGAAAATCATGTTGTAATTTGTTTTTCTGAGAACATCAAGTTCGTTTTAATGAGAATGGAACTTGTGCTGGCTTGAGCCATTGAGCCACGACCTATTTTGTTTAAGTTATAAGAAATGATACAAGGAGCCGAGGCTCGTTTATAGTGAATACAATGCTCCCTTCTCTGCAATGAGAAAGTATGCTATTTGTTTCTGTGTAAAAATCGTCTGTGTTATCAAACGTAATGTTGTAGGTCGACATCGTGATTTTCGTTCTATACTAGGGTTTGTGAACTTGTCTTAGATGTTAATTCTGTAATATGTGTTGTTTGGAAATGAGTTCAAATCGTTGTAATGGAAAAGAACGGGCCATACCCTAGTTTGCGTTTTGATTGAAAATAAATTAAATGTTTGAAAATAAATTTTTAAAAGAACTTTGGTTCGATCCAAAGCCTGTGTAGATTGAGTTTGCAAAACGATAATAATGGGAATCAAAAACCTAACTAGGTTTTGATATGAGTCTCAGTTTGGAAATCGACACTTTCAGTTAGAATATCTATTGTATAAAATGACTAATGGCAATAAAATATTTATAATATTTTCATTATATGTTTGAACTATAAAATTATAAGCAATGGTTATAGTAAAAATGAAAACAGTGTATGTATGTGCAATGTGAAAGACTATGTGATGACTGTTATGTACAGCCTTGATAAAATGAACACATATTTATTTATTTGCAGCTAGGATATTATATTGAAACATAATATGTTAGATAGAAATATGCATTCTATCTATTTCCTATATTCATAGTAATGATAAGAATAATGCAATGTAACTGTACAGGAAATAATCGATATATAGAAAATTGGATTCTATTTATTTCTATGAACATAGTAATGATAAAAGAAATACAGTATTACTATACAGGAGTTATACAATGTTTGTTTTTCATAAAACTAAGGAACATTCTATAATATACATTAGATATTATACAGAATTTTCTACTATTATTAATTATAGGACAGAAATTGATGAACATATAATTACTATCTTTATCTATCGAATTCAATGGCAAATTGCCTATCCTGTAATCTATTCTTAATTTGTGTATCTATACTAGAGTACGATGCATAAAACAACATGTGGAAAAATATAGATGTTGGTTTATCAATTTCAATTCATCATTAAACTTTAACATTCAGACTTTAAACAAATTTAGAATTAGATTCTTTTTCGAAACAGAAAACAGAACAGAACTACTAGCTGAGATAAAGTAGAAAATTTGTAGAACCTGGGTAAATCTGTAGGGCAACAAACATCCCAAGAAGACTGTTCCAGCCAACCAATTCCTGAAAGCATTCAAGTACTTGCCTTAGGACCCCCGAGCCTGTTCACTGAACCACCAGGAGGAAGAAACTCTAGGAATTAAGATCTCCACTTGCAGTAGCTCTAACTGTTGAATCTTCAAGAACTAGCAATCCAATAGAACTGCACCAGCATGTCTGGTTCTTCTCAGCAATATGCAGACTTAAGATTGCACTCACAACTAGCCTCCCTATTCGAATCTCTCAGCCATCACCTGATGCACATGAGGAAATATTTCTACAGAAAATATTGTGTAAGAGCTGCCTACTCAATTCGAATTTGCCTTTGTAGGCTGCCTAGACCTTTTCAGATGTTACTGGGTCATTAAATGAGCTACCTGCTCACTCCCTCCACCTGGGAGATAATGCCACATTTTTAGGGGTAGTTGTCCCATAACCAACAACTAGTGGTGTGATGCAATTGCTGCCATCTGTCCCATACCTTCCAATAGCTTCTATTCCTCCTAATGGGTCAGTGAACACTCATTTAACAGCCCCCTTGGGTGTTTGTCTCCTAATTAATTTATTTAAATAATAATATTCAGTAATTACATTCATCCTTGATCAAAACTGATCATAATTACAAAACTTTGTAATTAAATTTAACATAAAGTATTTTGCAAATAAAATAATAATTTTCAGAAATTTGGGTAGCTGACACAACCTTTCCTTATTCCCCTCGTGGCTTGAAAGAATCTAGTCTGTTTGCCATTAAGTAACGGGGCTATCCAAGGCTTATCGATACAAGCTTTAATCAAATTAACAAATTCAGTACTGAAACCAAAGGAAAGAAGTACTTTGTAAAGGTAAGAGAGATTTACCCGTTCAAATGCATTTTCCATGTCAAGCTTTATGAGCATCCCTTGCTCCTGCCTTTGATGACTGGAGTGAATGGCTTCTTGCACCTGGATTACATTGTCCAGAATATGTCTTCCTTTGACGAATCCACCCTGGTTGGGAGAAATAAGTTTCCCAAGCAGAGGTTTAATTCTATTTTCCATAAGCTTGGACAGAATTTTGTATGAGGCATTGCAGAGCGATATTGGCCTAAATCTGTCAAAAGTGACCGGATTCATTTCTTTGGGAATTAAGGCGAGGAAAGTGGAGTTAGTGCTACCTCCCACTTTGGATTTTCGTTGAAATGCTCTAATCATTCTCAACAAATCTATTTTAATTATATCCCAGCAAATTCTATAAAAGTGAATTGAAAACCCTTCTAGCCCTGGGGCTTTGTCAGGTTCCATGGACCAAATGAAACTGCAAATTTCTTCTTCTGTAAATGGCTTCAAGAGGGCTAAGTTTTCATCCCTGCTGACTACAAGAGGGATGTGGGAAAGAAATTCGGATATGACTTCCTCACTATCATCTTTTCCATATTTATACAGGTTCTGGAAGTGAATTTATGCTACCACTTTTAGTTGTTCAAACCCTTTGAAAACATTCCCATCTAAAGAGGCTATTTCTGAAATATGGTTTCTAGAAAGTCTGGCTCTGTATTGTCTATGAAAGAAAGAAGTATTTATGTCTCTTGCATTCAGCCATAGACTACAGGACTTAAGCCTCAAAAACTCTTCTTCTTGGCAGAAAGAGTAGAACGTGTTGATTTAAGCAGCTTATTCTTTTTCTATTTTTGAAACTGTGATCTCCTTGCCCTCCAAATTCATTTACAAGTCTTCTAATAGCTAAACAGTATCTTTCCTGTGCCTAGTAGGAGTGTTAGTGGGATTTTTAACCCAGTATTTCCGGGCTAGCTTCGTTTCCTTCAACTTCTACTCCCACACAAAGCTGGGAGACCCTGTCACTGAAGTGGACCAAGCTGAAAGGACAATTTCCATAAACCCTTCTTTTTCTATCCAGAGAGGGATGAATCGGAAGGGGATAGGACCCATATTTTCTTCCTCTTCCAGCTGTAAAAGAATGAGTTTATGGTCTGAAGTCAGCTTTGGGAGTATTTTCGTGGAGATCAACCTTTTTTCCAGCAAAAAGGAACTCTGGACAAGGAAGCAGTTCAGGCTAGCAGAGATGTGATCGACCCCAATTCTGTTGTTAGTCCAAGTGTAGAGTCCTTTCGTAGGCTTGAAGTCGAGGAGGTCCCAGTGCTGAATTAAATATTCTACCAATGATAACAATTGATCCCTGCCATTGTTTCCACCTCTCTTTTATTTTGGTTAAAAGACAATATTTAGATCTCTAGCTACTATAATGTTCTGAGGCGAGTAACTTTCTAAGAATTCTGAAAGAGTTTGCCAACATTCTTTTTCTCATAAAAGAGGACAGGAACATAGAGATTGAAGAGCGAGAAAGTGAGCTTACTTGAAATGTGTCTAAGTTTGGTGAGGATCCAATGTTGTGTCTCAAAAGAACTTTCTAAATGAAACTTTTCCTCCAACCACAGTGTTGCTAAGCCACTAAAGGAGCCTCTTGCACTAATGGCCTTCCCTGCATTGATCTTCCATTTTGATTTTCTTATCTCAAGAAGGGTTTCCCCTTCAATCTTAGTCTCTTGGAGCATGACGATCTCGGGAGATTCAATTTTCAAGAGGTCTTGGACTACTTCGGCTTTCAAAGGATTCCCCAAGCCTCTACAATTCCAAGAGACTAATCACATTATTTACTGAGGTTGGAGAGGGATGAACCCCCCTTAGGAGGCCTTGTTCTGGTATTTCTTCCGATGGACATTTCAAGGGTGGATTGGATGCCTTTCATTTTTTTCCTCTTCGTTCTTCTTCTGGGGCTTCCTTGTGAGATTTCCTCCCTGCTCTTTTCGAGGGCCTCTCGAAGGACTCATCTTCCGAAGACCCAGAGGTTTCTGGTGGATTTTTCCTTGTCATTTCTGCGTAGGAGGGTGAGGATACAGTTCCTGCTGGAGAACCGAGGTGGGATGCCTCTACATTGTCTTTCTCCAAAACGAGTGGGGGAGTTTGTTGTGCAATATCTACGGTTACTGATTCTGGAATATCTGTTGTTACAATGAGTATTTCAAATGGATTTTTCGAAGCCTCTGTCATTGGCCGTTCTTTACTTCCTTCCCCTTGAACCTGCCCTGTTTTGGTAGCGCCAGACCCCATGGGTGCCTCTTTTCCTTTGTTTCTGTTGTTTGGCTTAGTCGAGGTTGTTTTCTGAGCCTGAGTCCATTGTTCTCCTTTTGTTTTCTCCACGTATT
This sequence comes from Larix kaempferi, assembly GCA_027924585.1. Taxonomy (NCBI): domain Eukaryota; kingdom Viridiplantae; phylum Streptophyta; class Pinopsida; order Pinales; family Pinaceae; genus Larix; species Larix kaempferi. The sequence goes on from BSBM01000029.1 coordinate 7,463,182, forward strand.
CCTTAGCCTTTTTTTTGCAATAACGTGCAAAGTGACCGTAGCCATGACAATACCTGCATTTAAATGGTAGCTATTCATAATCCAGTTCTTGGATATGAGACCAGTTTGCTACTGTTAGTTTTATTATTTCCGATAATCCTATTTTCAGGTCAACGTCGACACATATTCTTGCACAATAATACTGATCCTTTCACTCTGCTCGATCAATATATTTTCCAAGGGTGTTTCCAATGGATTCTAATGACTTCGGGTTCCAACAGTGTAAGGGTAAATGAGGGAGATGCACCCACACTGGGACTATCGACGACACATCTTGTGTTGGGTCGAGTCCAATTGTTCAAGTACAGACCCTGAAGTCCATTAGAATAAAAAATAATGGACCTATAAAATAATGTCCATTCCTAAAAATAAGACTTATGTCTTCTACATTATCAAAAATGAACACGAAGAATCCCCTCCCTACAAGATGGCTTATGATGCCTTCCTTGATTAACGAATGCCAGTTTCGCTGCACCCATGTATCCACTACTTTGGGAGAGGGCCAAAGGCCTATAAACTGCCCAATGAGCCCTTGTTTTGCTAAATTCAGAGCTGAACGATAGGCTTCTTCTATTGGAAGGGCGGCAGTGGGATACTGTTCATCTTTTTAACAATTTTTTGCTGAGATTCGTTCGGAGGGTGCTTGCTGCAGGTCGCAATTAGCTTCCTGAAGGCCATGAGTTCTGGAGGAAGGGGAGGAGGAGCCTCGGGGGCCCCTCCTGGTGCCATGGCGAAGAAGACGAGAATGCGAGGGGCTGTGGAATCGTGCACCAGAGCAAAGATCACGACCTAATTGCTAAAAAAACCTCGATTTAAAAGATAGTTTATTTTATGTAGTCAAAGTGCCTACTAATTTTCAAGAACATACATCATTGCTAATTTTTCAAGTTTCATATCATACATATAAGGAAAGATAGGAAGAGTGATCTCTCTTAACATGTGATAACACTATATATCGAAGAGAACCTCTACTCTGAGTAGAACCTCATCGATGTACTATACAAGATATATTAGACAAAGTGATCATCTAAAGAGCATTAAGAATTAAGAATACATGTGCTTCATATTTCACCTAAGTCAATATGACAAGAGGTCTCAAATGGATCTAGGTCTTGGGATATGCAACAAACTGCTCTAACAATAAGCAATTTTTTTAATAAAAAGAGCAACACACTTCTGGTCTTCATAATGAATCCATGATATGAAAGTGTAAGGATCCCTAAAAAGGAAATAATATCTATCATATATCTAATTTAATAAGGGGCAATGAAATGTTCTTCTAATTTGGGCTCCTTGAAAGCAAAGGCTTTGAGAGAGTTGTGGATCCTGAGATGCTAAGATAACTCGTGGTGATATCTTCTAGTCAATCTCAATTTGGAGATATGTACAATAACAATGAAGTGTGGTTTTCATGGTTAATGAAAGCAAGCACTGATATAGCCCACACTAGGGTTCAAGTCATGACAATGGCATGCTAATGCTTGTGCTTGCACTTGTGGATGCATGTCAATGCACACAACAATGATTGGGGCCAAGTGTAAGTCTTGGGTGACTTTGGTGGAATAGATACCCCACTCACAGTTATTTAACCAAAGAACAATTGAATTGAATTATATTAATAAATCTTCCTTAATGATAAATGTAAGTTGTCAACCATGATAAGAGGAAGTTTATTAAAAATATATATATTGATGAAGATTAAAAGAAAATGAATCTCCTAGTGAAATCTAAGCATATGTGAGAATTATTTACGAACATCCTCCATAATAGCTCTACAAATATCTTTTTTTAATACTTTAGGACCAAGATAAAGACACTAATGCCTCATCCAATAATCTAGGATTAAGAATAAATACATTGGATGATGGAAGATAACTAATGGTTATACCCAAAAAAAAATGCAAAAGTGTTTGAGTACAAAAGAGTCATAACCTTTGCACATCAACATTGTTTGTCAAGCAAATGTATCAACCTAGATCCAAATCCTAGGCTCTATCAAGCGCTGAGAGGGATCAAATCTCCCGAGGTGCAAACCTCTCCTTGAATAGCTCTTTGAGTGCAATACCTGAGCGACTTAATCCTAAGTTGTAAAGTCTCTAGTTTAAGTCTCATATTTGCTTTTTACTTTGTTTTTTTTTTTTGTTTATGGCCAACATAATATTTATTACTTTTTACTTTGTATTATTTTTTTTGTTTACTTTGTATTATTTTGTTACTGGACAAACACTCTAAAGTCTCATATTTACTTTTTACTTTGTATTAAAAGTAAAAAGTAAAGTTGGTTTAAGTCTCATATTTACTTTTTACTTTGTATTATTCTTTTTTGTTTATGGCCCACATAATATTTACCATCTAATCCTAAACTCTAAAGTCTCTAGTTTAAATCTTATATTTACTTTTACTTTGTATTATTCTTTTTTGTTTATGGCCGACATAATATTTATTACTTTTTACTTTTGCATTGTTTTTTTTTTTTGTATTATTTTGTTACTCAATAAATACTCGACTAACAAGATCTCCCCCATACAGACTGCCTCTCGGCGCAATAAAAAATGAAAGGAAAGAAATTGATACATTTGTTTACTAAAACTATTAATGTTAACTAAGTAAAGATGCTATTGCAAAAAGATAATAGTATAAAATAACACCATAAACTTTGCAAAAATAATAACATGAAGAAATGCTATAATAAGTTTAGAGAGCATGGAAATAATTAAAATGATCTCATTACATGATATCGTTTGTCGAAATCCAACCGACAAACTCACAAGTCTATAATACATCCTTCAAAGAACATAGTTTCTCTAAAATTATAATAAAGCAACATAAGTCTAGTTGATTCACAAAGTACTTATTAAAAAACCATGGTTTATCCCAATCCAATATACAAATTTACAAGTCCATAATACAGCCTTTAATAAAAGATTTGGGCATGTTTAAAAAAGTGTAAAGATTTGGGCATGTTTAAAAAAAATGTTTAGCATAACTAAAGCAACATGATTTGTCTTTAGCAAGTTTGAACAGCCAAGGCAATACTTTTTTTATAACCAAACAAATGATAGTCAACATATTTGCAAAGTCTTAGATTGAATGTTTCAATTAAATATCCATGAAGTCTTATGAGAATCTTTGAAAGTATCCAAGGGCTTATGAAAACCTACCGATTATTACATTTCATGGCTAAATCTAATGTCTAATGTCGCTATCAAAAAGTCTTACATTACCTTAGATTATGAAGGAAAATCTAGTTTATAAGACGACATGATCTCTTGAAAGCTACACAAAATACTTCTAAGTTATTGAATTAGATGACAACTTGTATATTACAGTTAGAAACTTATTTTCTTTTCTATTATTGAGATTAAAATATTTGATGGTCATCTTTTTCTTGAATTTGTTTGGATAAGTGTACACATCAAGTGCAAAATTAATAGTTAACTTCAGAATTGGTACATCCCATTACTAAATATATAATCAAAATATATTTTAATAGAGGATCATCTTTATCTCTATTTTGTTTGTTTGTGTTTGTATTTTTTTATGTTCATTTATTTAATTATGGAACTCACAGGTGCTTTCTACAACTTAACCTAATATAAGGAAGAAATATAATTTCATGCTTTCTATAACTTAATATAAGGGAGAAATATAATTTCATGTTCAAAGTGGAGTTGACACATAGTACTTTAATAAATTAATAAAATATTAAGTAAATAAAAAATGTATAATGCCAACATTAATGTAAAGTTTAAAATCAAAAGCATATATATTCTAGTTAATTAAAACTAAAAATATAAATGAAACTTTGATACTTCTTGAGCACTATGTGATATGGGAGTTGAGTTAAGTGATTTTTTGAAAACATGAACAATTTGCAATTTCATATGAAAGAAGCTGAAGAGAGCCTTCGAGTACAAAAATACAGAGTTTTTCAACAAAGCATATATTCAAAACATGATCCCAAAAATTCATGTTTCTATTCACAGACCCTATTGTCCCAATTATCTATAAAACTAGTTATCCTAGGAGTGTTATAGATTTGCACATACTGCACTAAAATCAAAATACACTTATACTGCATAAACTATACATTTTTATAGAGTGAAAATTATAAAAGCTAACCATTCTTGGCAGAATACTTGGTTGGCGGGTAGACCAAATCCTTCTCCATTCCTCTGAGTTCCACATACTAAGAAGACTTGCAGTGGAGCTACATTTTTCATGCTCAGTAATTTGTCCAGGTCAATTCTGATGGCTTCAATGTGCCCTCCTTGGTCTCACATATTAGCTTCAACATCCTCCAAGTGGGAATCCATTGTTGACAGTTGGAGCGAGAAGTGCCTCATGATGTTCAGAAGTCCTTCCATACGGTCATGCGCGTACTTCCTTAACATCTGCTTGAAATCAAGAAAATCATTCCTAAGGCCATTGAATATTTCCTTCCAAGACACCATTGTTTTCAGAGTGTTAACCGCCTTGCTATAACCTTCATGGCTGCTACTGGAGTTTTGGTTCCTTGATGTCGCTTCTAGATTATCATGATCTTTAGGCCTAATCGACAAGTGATCTAGTAACAAAGTTTCATCAATTTCTCCAAGAAATGGGCTTCCTTGAAGGATGTTAGGGAGACAACTAGTTTCCTCTACTAAATCGGTCCTTTCAGCCTCCACAATGTCAAAGTTATGGTCTTCCTTACGATGGTTTATCCTTTAGCTCCATGCCTATCCGCTTGATGCTCCAGATAGTTATAACATAGGAGCTAGACGGCTCGCATGGGGGGGATTAACTACTAATGGGATTGTACTTCCTCCTCTCATACGTTTAACAATGCCTCCTTCCTTGCCATGATTGATCAGTTGTTTCGCATTTCCTCGGTGTCTGACCTTGGGTTCATTTCATTCCCCCTAAGTCGATCCTCCATGCTCGTTCTGTTATGGCAACCACTTCCTCCTTGGTGCGTCCTCATTTTGGGTGATCATGATAGGGGATAATTTAACCCCAACATTAGCTAACTTATCTATCATTTCATTGTTGCATCTTTTTATGTGGTAGAAGGTGATCCTTGGAATGGATTTAACTGAGTTTAAAATTCTCTTTTGTAACCAGCTCAGATTCGGGTCCTTCTTTTTCCAACATTGTCAAATCAATGACAATCTTTGAATCTCCAAAGATGGCTACATTTGAAAGGTTTATGGAGGAAATTAGTTCAACCCCTTACAAAAGAGCTAGCCATTACGTTTCATTATTTGCCTTGCAACCAAGACCTCAACCAAAGGCATCCATTGTATTTCTTCTTAGATCTATAAACTTTTAAGACCCCGACAGGGTATTTTTTAAGGATTCTAATAGTATACTTAAGTCTAGTATTCTAGGCAATTATTTTCGATTGAAAAAAACATATATATAGATAGGTAGGCGAATATTAAATCTGAAACATACCATTTACTCCTGAAACTTGTACATTTTGGTGAATATTATAATAAAAAAACATATTTTATGTAAATATAGGCGATATTAGAGACTAAATATGACCAAATAGCGAATTTATTTTTTGAAAAAAAGCCGGAAAAATAGTCAATTGGCTAAATTTCACCCCTAAAAATTTCCGTGGACCAAATTATACAATCAAATTACCAAACATACAATCCAAATAAATTCACAACTATTTTTATTTTTATTATATTTGAATAATCAATCAACATCAACAATATAAAAAAATTAATAATTGACTTCATAGCTGGTGCAATATGCACAGATCTATCACCATCAAAATAAGTTCACAGCCATTCGTGCCCTCAACTAGGCTGCATATTTAATATTTCTATACGCACGGAAACTTAGAAATATATTCATGATATATAATATTTGTATAAGTCTAAGCAAGGAAACTTAGAAATTTATTCATACCGGTTTTGTAAAGCTCAAGCTCGCCTCTCATGGCGGCGAAGCTGTCGCCTCGAATAAAAACGACTGCACATGACGGAAAAGCTTTAAAAATTCCAGCATGATTGAATCATTGCCGAAGAGTAGAATGTCCTTGCATTGTTCATGTGTCGGGGAGATTCATGGCTTCATATAAATGATCGAAGAGAGGACTTGATAAGTTGAAATACAGGAGATTCAGTTGAGTTCTTGCAACGATGACGGCCATGGAAATTCTTCTTGGAATTTGTGTAGCTACCATAATTGGATTTGTGTGTTTGAATCAGTATTTCAAACGTTCCATAGGACGTATAAATCTTCCACCTGGGAACTTGGGTTTGCCTGTGATAGGAGAGACACTGGCGTTTTACAGGGCGCTGAGATCGAACAGGCTCTTTGAAGATTTCTTTGGGAAGAGAGTTCAGAAACATGGGAAAGTTTTCAAAACTGGATTGATGGGATCTCCCACCGTGGTTTTCACAGGCGCTGTGGGCAATCGCTTCTTGATGGCTAATGAATTCAAGCTGGTGGTGAGCTCGTGGCCCAAGAGCACCATAGATCTCATGGGTAGCGGTTCTATCATGGAGAAACAAGGGAGCGAGCACCGGTGCCTTCGTGGGGTTGTCATGGCGTGCTTCTGTGGGGCTCTTTCGGAGACATTTGTTGGGAAGATGAGCTCTGTCATGGAACGCCACTTTGCGAGCCATTGGAAGGGCGAGAGCGTGGTCCGTGTGTTTCCATTGACGAAGCTGCTCACGTTTTCTTGCGTCTGTAGTTTCTTTTTAGGGCTTGAAGATGACGAGCAGGTGCAAGATTTCTTGAAGTTGTTTAAGATTGTTTTGGGAGGCTCTTTGTCGATTCCATTCGATTTTCCTGGGACTCGGTATCGTCGAGCGATGACTGCTCGATCCGACATCGACCGCTGTCTGTCGACGTTGATTGAGAGGAGAAGGAGGGATTTGCATGAGGGAAGAGCCTTCCCTGATCAAGATTTGTTGTCCAGATTGCTCACTGTAAGTGATGAAGATGGTAAGAAGCTCAGTGACAAGGAGGTGATGGATAACATTGTGTTGCTTATGTTTGCTGCCTTTGATACAACCTCTCTGGTCATCACCATGATGTGCAGAATGTTGGGGGAGCACAAGGATTGCTATCAAGAAATGTTAAGAGGTATGAGAAAAAAGTTTTTGGACTTTGAATTTGATTATACTTATTTAAATTTATGCTTTACAAGATTTCAATTCATTTTCATGTGCGAGTTTCTCTTCAAAATGTCAATATATATGCACATTAGTTTGCTTGGTTTAGAGGTAGGCATTTCAAACATGGTTAAAAGGCTCTACTTGTCCTACCCCAACCGAAATGCTCCCAAATTGATGACCTACATTGTTATATAAAATCAATGGTGGAAATCAATACCATGTCATGGTTTGAGGGGATTGGGGCACATTAGTTTACTTAGTTTAGAGGCAAGCCTTTCAAAACATGGTTATTAGAGGTAGGCCTTTCAAAACATGGTTAAAAGGGCCTTACTTGACCTACCTCAATCGAAATGCTCCTAAATTGATGACCTACATTGTTATATAACAGCAATGGTGGAAATCAAGACCATGTCAAGGATTGAGGGATTGGGGTATGTTAAGAAAGTTGATTGTTTTTCTTGAGATTTGACCATCTTACTACTTAAGCCTCTTTATCTAATTCCCTTCAACTTTCAACTGAATCAAGACCTCCCTCTTTGGCCTCAAAGCCTCTTCTATCCCTATTTGGTCGTAGCCCACAATTACATAAATCGTCCATTAATAGTTGAACGTGATAATCAAACTTTTAATGCATAAGGTTGTTTTTTTATATTTTCTCACTTCCTACATGTCTTGCCCCACCCTAAATTATCCTCCTAGATCAATTGCCTACATTGTCATGGAATACTGCTTGCCCATTTTAGGTGTAGGTCTTTCAAACAATGGTCAAAAAGACCCTATTTGTCCTACCCCAACTTAATTGATTACTTGTATTGCCATAGAAAACCCCTTGCCCACTTTACGAATAGACCCTTCAAAATATGGTAAAACTGACCCTGCATGTCCTACCCAACCCCAATCCTCCTAAATCAATGATGTGCATTGCCATATAATAACCCTTGTGCACTTCAGGGGTAGGCCTTTCAAAATATGGTCAAAAAATATATACTTGTCGTATCTCAACCCCAATCCTCCTAGATGGATTCAGGGGATTGGGACAAGCTAAACAAGGTGGTTGTCTCTCTCGATATTTGATCATTTGACTACCTATCCCTTTGTATATTCCCTCTCACTTGAATGAAGACCTCCTTCTACTTAAGCAAGGCCTCTTATATCCCCATTTTATCGTACCCCACAATTACATAAACTAGACATCGACATTTGAACCTAGCAACCGAATATTCAATGCATGTGATTGTTTTTGTATTCTTACATTTGATGCATATGGTTCTTTTGTATACTTGCTTTCTTTGGGGGTAGACCTTTCAAATAATGGTTAACCAGACATTAAAGCAAGTCAAAAGGCCCTACTTGCTAACCCACCTCAATCCTCCTAAATTAATGACCTACATTAATATAGAATACCAACAAGGGAAATAAAGGTCATTGATTAAGGAGATTGGGGCAAGCTAAGCAAAGTGATTTGATCATATGATTACCTAAACCCTTTATCTATCACGTCTTGACTGAATCAAGGCCTTCCTCTGTTGAATCAAATCCTCTTCTATCCCCATTTGACATAGCCGATAATTACATAAATTATGCATTTACATTTGAACATAGTAAACAAGCATTCAATGCATATGATTGTTTTCGTATACTTACATTCAATGCATATTGTTCTTTTGTATACTTGCTCGCTTTGCAAGTAGACCTTTCAAACAATGGTTAGCCATACATTAAAGCAATTCAAAAGACCCTACTTGACCTGCCCAACCCCAATCCTCCTAAATCAATTACCTACATTGACATAGAATACCAATAAGGGAAATCAAGGTCATCGTTTAAGAGGATTGGGGAAGCCTAAGAAAAATGATTGTCTCTCTTGGCATTTGATCATCTGATTACCTATCCCCTCTCAATTTAATTGATACCTCCCTCTGTGGAATCAAGGCATCCTCTATCCTCTTGACCTTCTCAATCATGTCAACAATTTCCTTCACGTGGCCTTGATTAGTTTCATGACTCCCTTGATTTGATCATAGTCCGCAATTACAAGAATTGTCCATTGATAGTTGAACCTACAACTAAACTTTCAATGAGTATGTTTTTTTTTTTTTTTCCTCACTTTAAGAGAATTCCTTTTCAAGAATGGATAACCAGACATTGAAGTGGGTCAAAAAGGACCCACTTTTCATGTCCCACCCCCAATCCTCAATCCTCTTAAATCGATGATCTACATTTCCATAAAATGCCAACAAGGGAAATCAAGGTCATGTATTAAGGTGACTAATGAAAGCAAAGCAAGGCTATTGTTTCTCTTTAGTTTTGATCATCTCACTACCTAACCTCTCTATCTACTCCCTCTCAATTAAATCATTTTCTCCATCTATTGAATCAAGGACTCCTCTATCCCCATAAACCCATCAAGCACTATTGATGACGTCCATTTCCTTAGAATACCAACAAGTTAAATCAATTTTATTGATTGAGGGGGTTGGGGAAACTGAAGCAAGGAAATTATCTCTCTTGATATTCGATCATTTAATTACCTAATCCCTCTCATTTGGATAACACCTCCCTCTACTGAAGCAAGGATTCCTCTATCCCCATGACCCCCTCAGTCACATCCTCAATTTCCTTGATTAGTATCATGACTCCTTTGATTTGATTGTATACCAAATTTACATAAATTGTCCATTGACCATCGAATCTAGCAACCTAACTTGAATAGATCATATTACAAAAAAAAAATAGAAAAGTCTATTGCAGTTGCACTTATTATGGTTTTGAATAGTATAATTTGAAATGCATGATATTGTTAAGGGGCATAGATACAAGATAAGCACTTGAAATTGTTTGACAAAAATACAAGATAAGCATTTGAATTTTTTGCATGACAAAATTTTCAAATGGGTTATAAAAAACCATTGTAGCTTCTATTTTCTTAATCCCTTAGTTTGATAAATGGCCCTTATATTTTCCCACTTTAGGGGTAGACCTTCAAAAACATGGTTAAACCAACCACAAAGTAGGACAAAAATTCCTTACTTATCTCACACCACCCACAATCCTCCTAAATATATTACCTTTATTGCCATAAAATACTAACACCTTCATTATCAAAGAATCATTTGACAAAGTAAATCAATGTCATGGATTGAGGGGATTGCTCCAGGCCAAGCAAGGATAAAGGGCACTAGTTATCTTTCCCCTACCCCAATCATCTTAAATCGATGACCTCCATTGCCATACAATACCAATAGGGTAAATCAAGGTCATGGATTGAGGGAGTTGGGGTTAGCCAAGCAATGTAAAAAGGATTTATTCATCCTACCCCACCCCCAATCATTTTAAATGGATTTTCTTCATTTCCATAAAATACCAATAGGGTAAATCAAGTTCGTGGTTGGATGGGTCAAGGAAAACCAAGCAAGATCAAAATGTCCTACTTGCCCTACCCTACCCCCAATACTCCTAAACCAATTACCTCCATTTCCATAAAATACTAATAAGGTAAATCAAGGTCATGGATTGAGGGGGTTGGGGTAATCCAAGCAAGGTCAAATGGACCTACTTTTCCTTCCTCACCCCATATCCTTCTAATATGATTACCTTAATTTCCATAGAATACCAACAAGGTAAATCGAGGTCATGGATTGAAAGGGTTGGTGCAACCCAAGCAAGGTGATTATCTCTCTTGAGATTTGATCATATGAAAACCTAACCCATTTATCTAACCCCTCTCAATTGAATCAAGTCATCCCTCTATTAAATCAAGGAATCATCTATCCCCATGGTCCTCTCAATCACATCCACAATTCCATTGATTATGTTTTACTACCCTACCTTAAGGGTCTTTCTCTATATCTTGATGTTTGTCTTATGGTGAATTTCTTTTGGTAATTTGTGAAGTATAAGGGTTGTATATCTTTGTTGTGATTCAATTTCGGGGTTAAGGATCACTACAAATTATCCCATGGGGGGGTCACTCAATACATATATGGTATATAATGTTCATTCACTGGATAATAAAGAGTACTACAACTAATTCTTCTTCTATCTCGAAAAAATATTTTGTTGAATACATTTCCACTACACCTTTCTAAAGAAAGAACCCCATTCTTTTCACTAGATATCCATTACTTTCATGAATTTTTAATACCCTTTTTTATTTCTACCGCAAGTATGTTGATCTCAAATATTGTCCACTTTTCACCTACTAATCATCATCATGCTTCCTCCTTCCTTTTTCCGTCATAAACCCCTTGCATTTTTTTTTCCCTTGGGCCATATTTAGGTTGCCTCAGGTTTCATCCTTCCTCTACCTTCAAAAATACCTACATCATTGTCCATAGGTAAACTAGAATGCATCCCCAATACTTATATCCATAGGTATATCAAAATACTGATCTCGCCCTCTTATCACTAAGTGATCCATTTCTCAACCCTTGAATAATTTTAGAACTCCCAATATGAAGTAAAGTGGATGACAAAAGAACCTCTTGTGAATTAGCCTTATGACTCCTTTGATTTGATTATATCTCACAATTACATAAATTTACCATGGACCATTGAACCTAACAATCAAACTGAAATGGATTATATTAAAAAAAAAATTATTTTGTCAAAAGTCTATGCAATTGCACTCATAATGATGTTGAATAATATAGTTTCAAATGAATGGGAATGTTAAGGGAGAGGAATAAAATATATACAATTGAAAGTGTTTGCATGACAAAGTCTTTATATTGGTTATAAAAAAGGCTATAATTTCTCTTTTCTCGAGCTCTTAATTTGATAAATAAATACCCTCTATATGACAGAACACCAGGAGATTCTCAGTACCAAGCAACCTGATGAAAAACTCCACTGGGAGGATGTGAAAAGGATGAAGTATACATGGCGTGTAGCTCAAGAAACAATGCGTCTAATTCCTCCCATCTTTGGTTCATTCAAGAAGACAATTGTTGATGTGGATTTTGAAGGCTACACTATTCCAAAAGGATGGAAGGTAAGTTAAAAGTCCAATTCAAAATTCCAAGCATAATGCAAATATACACATTGAGTATAAACGCACAAATATCACACTTTACTTAATTTTTTTGTGACAATTCTCTTTTGTCACACCTTTTTTTTTTTTTTTTTAGCACTCCATAAATGATCTTTGTTAAAGTAACAAATACATATATTTTTGTTAGGTGTTGTGGACAGCTTCAACTCATTACGATGATGAATATTTTCCAGAACCAGAAAAATTTAAGCCATCACGATTTGAAGATACAATTCCACCACACATATTTGTTGCATTTGGTGGGGGGCCTCGTCTATGTGCAGGGTATCAGCTTGCTAAATTGCAGATTAGAGTATTTATGCACTACCTGATCACTCGATATGAATGGTGTGTAATGGATCCCAATGAAGGAATGAAGATGGATCCTCTTCCTATTCCCACCAATGGAATGCGCATAAGACTTGTAGAGAAAAGCCAAATTTAAACATGGTGCCAAATTAATCATTTCAATTCATATCTATATTAAGTTTTGTTGAAATGTAATGCTTTATATGTATAATAGTTATCCATTATACACAATAAATATGTGCACTTTCTATGAATCTTAGTTATGATTTTGCCTATTTTTTCATAAAACACTGAAAACAATTTTGTCGAGTGATTCCAATTCTTTAATTGTTAACTATTCAATTTTGACATAGTTCTTTTACAATGCACAAGTACATAGATTGTAGTAGTGCTTCACTTATTTTTCATAAATTTTCCGTGTATCTTTTTGTGAAAGTTTGGAATCTCATAATATATGTTTGAATAACATGTTGTCACAAAATACTAACCCAAATTCATGTTTTGCATGTCTTTTTTATGGGTAAGCACTTTTGTTTGGGAGATTTAAATCAAGATTTTACATCTTACATCTATTTTTGTTTTATCTTTTTAACAAATGTGAATTTCAGTCATGAAAATGGATATCCCTTTTTTTTGCCTTTTGTTGTGTGGAGAAGGGTAACACTTGACGTGAAGAGTGATGAAAGTTGAAATTCAACCAAATAGAAGAATTGAATTGTAAAGAGATCAAAGTGGTGAACTCAAGAAAAATTCATTTTTGCCATGATAGTTTATCAATTCCTTTCATCACTCTTATAGCATGCATAATGGCCTTTCCATTAACATGTAGAAGGCATGCCTTTTTGTAACACACACATGTGATGTTAGAAGTTTAATTTATTTCCCTCTTCCAGTTCATAGTATGCATGTGTTAACTCTTTTTGTAATGGTATCTTGCTTTACCTTTTTATATGGCCTTGACACTCCAATGGCATGCTTATTTAGATATTAATTAGAAGATCTAGCATATCATTGGATTAAGGGAAACACATTCTGTACATAATCCCATATTATTCACTATCTTGAGAGGTTCCTTAATTTTTTCATCGATCCTCCTTCCCTTTTGAATTGCCAACAAATTTGTTCATTAACCATTTAACCAACATACTTATTGAGTTGTCATATATCTTGTATTTTTTTGGCTTGCACATATCTCTGCTTTGTAAATATTGAAGTTTGTTACACCCAATGGATGCATCATAGTAATTTCTTACTTTTGTACATTAAATATAGTTCATTTTTCATGAACATGTTTATCCATGTGGAAGCATGTGCCATAAAAACTCTTAAACATATAATTGTTCTTTTTTTTTCAATATAACAATAATGGGACGATCTTCACTATTAGATCTACTTAATATTTTTCCAAAGGAAACCTTGTGAGGAAACCCAAGGGATGCTTCCCCACATCCATGGATGGTATCCCTAGTAACCCATTCATGTAGATAGAGCACATCACCCACGGGGATATGAACTAGGCCAGGGATAATTTTAAGAACCCCCCCAAAATTTATATATATAATAAATGGGAAAATCTCCCTGATATATAGGAAATTTTAAAGGCTATTTTATCAATATTATAATATGTATATATAAATTTTTGGCTAATATTTTTTTCTATGATAGAATCTTGTAAAATATTAGCGAAACTTTCACTAAATTATAATATATTGTAAAATCTTGGCGAATATTTCACTAAATTATAAAATATTGTAAAAACTTGGTGAATCTTCCATCGAATTATAAAACCTTGTAACATATTGGTGAATCTTTTTCCAGGAGGACTGAACTTTTGATTTTCCATATTACTTAAGGTCGTGCAATAGAAGAGAATATACTAGAGCTCAACTCTAGACCCTCTCAACTCCTAGACTCTCAAATGAAGAAATGGATGAATGAGGATAGGAGGGATTTATTATGCATTTCACAAACAATATTTGGTCACTCAAAACTGAAAGCGTCGATGAAACATAACTACACTAACTAGATTTAGGGCAAGTGGGGACTCCACTTGTTATTATTCCCTTAATGGTCCAACGGACATGTGGAGACCCAAATCTTGACAGATCAACAAACTGATATAATTGAACACTTTACACTGTGGAGTGATTATGGCACCCACAAACCATTATTACAATGTGAAGTCTTATCAAAACCCATAACCTTAATATAGTGTATGAATTCCCAATTAGCTTATTTTCCAAATCTCCCACTTTTAAGCTACCCTCTAAGAAAAACAACAACCTGCTTATATGTTTATAGACACAAATACCACTTTTTCTTTTCTTTTGTTGATAATCAAAATCTGAATTATGTCATTTGATTTGGAATTTTTAGAGTTAGTTAGAAACTTGCAATGGTTAATATAAATAAGAACATACACTAATAGGAATAGAAAGCACATTAATGCATCATCACATATATCATCAGAAATACTTTGTTAAAGACTAAATTTATAAGATAAACCGAGGTGGTGTTTGTATCCATGTCCTTGAAATTCTTGAAAGCATTCAAAATGCATGGTAAAATTGTTTTAGCACCCTCATTGAATGCAAAATACAAGATATCAAATAGTAGAATGTCTACATCTGAGGTAAAAAATGTCATGTACATATTATATATAATCATGATGGAAATGAAGTACCATGTTCCAACTAAATCATGTATTCATCATACATAACTAGATCCATTTCTAGATGATGATATAAATTACACATAAAAAAATCACCAAAAAACATTTTACTTTTGAATGATCCCTACAAAAACAAAATACTATAAAACAAATACCAAACCCAAAAAATTTAGGTTACATATAAAATTGACAAACTTGACAATACAAATAAAAAAGTCTACAAGTCACGAACTTCTCAATACAAATAAAAGAATCTGCCAAAACGCTTTGGACAACTCTAGAGGAAGACAGTGCCGAAATAATGACCATTCTACTATTGCCCCAGCATTATAATCAGTGTGCATTCATTTATATTACTAATGTCCCAGACATTAACAATAATAGGTAAAAAATATGAACATACACACTCTCATGAACGCTTAAGATCCAATAATAATTGCATAGCAAGATTCTCATAAAATCACATTTTAACAATTGCGTCAAATATAGTTTGAATATATAAAAACCACATTGCATCTCTCCATCTAGAATATCAACCACTAACAACATATAAATGTCAGGTGATGGTTTAAACACGACAAGGCATAAAACAAATCCTATCTTCTGAGCTCTTTAACGCTTTCACAAAACCAATAATCCTAGGATGGATTAAAACCATGAGAACACCAAATGATCCCTAAGAATTAAGAGTTCCATAGAATTCAACAGGCCTTGAGAAGCCTCCATGATAAAAAAGCACGATAAAAGGAAAATTTATAGTATAATAATCTATTGTAGATGCGGATAAAAAGCATGAAATCATGATAAAAGGAATACTGCATTAATTATTGTATGAAAATCATGATGTGAGTATGTATTCTATGATAAATTGCATGTGTGGCGTGCCCCTTCAAGACCTGATCTTTCAGCAATTGAGATGTTGTGTGAAGATTAAAATGTCGAGAAAACTAAGAATGAAAAGTGGGATTGCATAAACTAGAACCTTCACCTTGTAAAAGAAATCTGATGTGGGTGAATCATGAATCATTGTAGCCTTTATATGTGACAAAATCACCCCTGATTTTCCCTCCACTAGTGGAAATCGAGGGCTCAAAGAAGGTATCAACATGAAATTGACTAAAATTCCAGGTGATTGCAACCATATGTCTAACTTATAGGGAAAATGGAGAGAGAAATAACCCCTAGGAGCTTCCATTACTAAAAATCGAAGGCGAAGGAATGATTTCACTATAATTTCTCTAGAAATCGATGGCGAAACATAGATTGGAGGGAGATTTTGCTAGGGCGAAAATTGTTTTTGTCATTTTCCTCATTAATATACAGGAGGCTATTAATTTTGGATTTTTTTTTTTTCTAATAAATATTGGGTGAATATATTTTGGCTGAAAAAACTCTTTCCATATAAGAAAATAGCCCACTAAATTTTTGTAACCCCCTTAATATATCCCATGGGCAAAATTTAGCCCCTAAAATTATCCATGCTAGGCCCCCTTCCATCACAAAACTAGAAAAATTCCCAATAACATTGGCAACAACCAGTTGAGATAACCCCTTGGGGTCACTATTGGATTTAGATACCACATATGTTATAGAATTTCTCTTGCAATCAATACCCCAATCTATTTTAGTCCACACCTTATAATATCCTTCCATATTATCTATCATATGCTCATATCTATACAAATGTGGTAGAGAAGAATTAAGGTTTAAAGAAACTTGAATTGAAACCACTATACATCCTTTCTTAACAATACTTCCATGAGAGATATGTCCAAGATCTATATTAAGAATGTATGTTTGGACCACCCTCACACCATGTTGGAGAAGATATACCCTATCTCTAAAAGAATGTGTAGAATTATCATCTCCATCTACACACCAAATTAAAGGTGTACATATGTTGGACATAGAATATGTGACTTCAAGATTATAATTTTAGATTTTTGTTTTCTAAGAAGCATGGGGATCAACTTGAACTATGTCTTGATTAAGAATCCAAATGGTCAACAAACATCAGAATAGATATTTATGATATCTTCCAACACACATGGAATTTGTTTTCCACTTGGATCCACTATTCAACATTGGCTTACCCCTCCATTGTTTCTTTCCAACATATCACCACACCTCCCTTGTCCTTGGGAGTCGTCAATCCATCCAAATTTGTGGTAGATACAGAAAAAAAAACCCTAATCATTTAAAGAGAATAGAAACCAAATCCAAATAAGTAAACATAGTTAAAGTTCATATTCCTTGAATCATCAATTTCTTTCAGCTTTGATGTGAATGACCTTAGGTAGACAGTCATTGAGGTCATTAGAATGAATTCGGGAATAGAATGCGTGCAGGATTTTACATTTCCAAAAAATAAAATAATCATAGGATATCAATTGAATATGATATAGTGAATATGGGTTATAATGATATAGTGAATTATATGAAGGATCCAATCTCTAAATCATAGATATTTTCAAACAAGTTTGTCTATCATCGTCATGTTGGCCCATGGGGGAATTATGATTATGCAGAGAATGGTAGCATTGTTGACCTCAGAGTTGGTTTTTGTGCTAAGATCAATAGTGGGTGTGAAATTATAGGGATATCAGCTATTTATACATCTGATAAAGGTCTTAAAAGTGCCCTAAATGCAAGAGGCCAGTAGGATTTTTTGGTACTACTATGGATTCTCTTCTCCAACTTTCTCTCTACTATTTCTTAACAATGTATCTACATGTAAGGTTAGGATTAAGAGTAGCATTGAGATTCTATGCTATAGTAAGGATACTATTGTGGATTCATTTAAGAATCTATCTAGACATGGTTGTTCTGAGGATAGACCTAATTCAGTGGGTTTTTTAGAATTGAGATTTCTCATCTAAAAGTTTTGAGAACCAATAAAATCCTTAGAAGATACCAAGGCTTTATGAGAGTCGAAGGTGTGACGAGGCTAGTTTGAAAAGGGGAAAAATGTGTGTTCATAAAAAAATAACCTATGTGCACTTTGGTTTGGGGGATGAAATTTGTATGCACCAAGTAGTGGGGTTGGTTGGGAAAGCATTGGTGGGTCAATTTCAAAACAAGATAATGTGTGATCAAAATTTGCGGGTCTGGATTTGGAAGAATTGGGATCCACCTGTAGGATATTATCCTTAGTTCCATATACTTATGATGGGTCATATGGCCTTTATTTTCAAGGACTAAGGTCATGTGGTGAAGGTAATCGGGATATCATGGTCATGGAATTTAACACCTTTATTACCAAAAAGGATGTCCCTTTTCCAATGTGATGTTGGAGAAATCCCTCACCATCCTTGTGTGGGTGAAACTAGATGGTCTTCCTCTTGACTTCTCGTGTTGGGAAGTTTTTAAGGAGATCGAGAACTCCATTGGGACTTTTATGTATTGGATATAAGTTTCAAGGAGACTATCATTACAACCATTGGTAGAATCTTAGTGGATATAGACACAACGGAGGGGATAGTGGATGAGATGGTTATACAACATGGTTCTTTCTCTCATTTTCAGACTTTGGACTATGTCGATATAACCTTTAGATGTGTTAGATGTCAGAACAATAGCCATCTAGTCGTGTATTTTCATATTCCATTTCAAAAAAAGGTCTCAATCAAGAAAGGGGAGGATGAAAGAGATAGAAGGGGATCCAAAATTTTGGAAGGAAGGATTTCTCAGGATCATCTAAAAGAAGGGAATTTGAAGCTCATGGACAATGTTCTAGGTGCCTCTAAAAATCAAGGGTCACATGTAATAGGATCATGTGATCATTTTCCTATAGGCTTGTATCCAGGAGTTAATGACCATCAAGTAGCTCAATTATCCTCCTCTTTGGGTAAGAAAAATCATGTAACTTCTTTTGCATTCCCTTCTAATATTAATGGTGATGGTAGGGGTGAATTTATGGGAAGGGTTTCTAGAATGTAGTCCTCTTTATATGTGATATTATATATCAATGGTTTGGAAGATTTAAATGCTTTCCCTATTTATAAGAGGTGATACTATACGGAACTTATATGATCTTCTTAAATGCATATTCCTTTTGAGGGGGTAGATCATATGGAAAATTTAGATTCTATGGAGGATATATATGGGTCCTCAAATGTTTCAGGGAGATGCTTTATTAGGTCTACAAAAAAGGGATCAAATAAAAATATTCAAGGTATAGTGGGTAGGGGGTTGGGGAAAATATCCTCTTCAGTTTCATTAGGCCAAAAAAGAGGTAGGAAATATTCTATTTTTATTATGCAACAATGGAAAAAAAGGAATCTTCAACAAGTAAACAGTGTTTGTTGGATGGGGTTGTTAGACAAGCAAATACCCCTAAAAAGGGTTATTTATGAAGCTTATGTATTTGAACAATAGAGGTTTTTCCCAGTCCTCAAAAAACTAGCTCTACGTAGACTAGTGAACATGCACAACTTGGGTTTTTTAAGCTTAGGAAGACTAAAGGTGATGGTATGAATCTATTTTTGGACCTGGAAAGAATGTTTAGGGAATGGATTTTATGTTCTGTTGACTCTTCAAGTCATTATGTCGATATAATTTTAACTTGGGGAAAAATGGGCTTTAGATTTTCTAACATTTTCACCAAATCTCAAGATATTTCTCTTTGCTTAAGAGATTGGAGAAAAGATTACTATTCTTAATATTTATGGACCATACTTGGATCAAGTGGATTTTTGGGACAATGCTTTCAACAACAGTTTTATGCAACAAAAGATGTTCATTGTAGGAGGAAACTTGAAATTCTCTTTGGGAAGTTTTGAAGTTTTGGCCGACACCACAAATGTTGATGTCCTCATTGATTATTTTATTAGTAAATTTGATGACTTGTGTTTGTATGATATATAATTGATGAAAATGAATCCTCTTTGGAGGAATATACATGCAATAGAAGGTATGGTTGCTAAGAGACTTAATAACTTTCTAGTGAGTAAGAATTTTTTTCATGATCTTAATTAATTAGACAATGGATATGATTAGGAGGAGAATCCAATCATGTGCCTATTCTTTTAGAAATTGCAAAGTCTAGGGAAAATCCCTCGAGCCCTTTCAAATTAAACTCAACCTACTTAGGAGACGAGGACTATGTTGAACTCGTCAAGTGCACTGATAGGGGGGGTGAATCAGAGCATTACATATTTAATTCAATCATTTTTGTATTTAGTATGTCACAGTTATCATGTATAATAAATGTTTCTCTAAGTAAATATGCTCATCACAAGTAAAATACACCAAGAGTAATTTTTGAAAATTTATTAGATCAGCAGTACATCAGTTTCGGAAGACGCCAATATTCGGGGTTCTTAGCACCAACTGAGAGGTGAGGGATCCAACCCTCATGAAAGACCCAACTTGATGACAGAATCTAACTTGCCATGAGGAATCTAATCCTTGGTGTAATACCCAACTTGTCTAGTGGATATACCAACCTCCACTGAGTGACACCAGTTAAGACTAATGCACAATTCATCTTTAGAGATCCTTCATATATGTTTCAAAAAGAATCCTTCAACTACTTTTTCTTACTGCGCTCTTCAACCATGCTTTTCACTTATTCATTCATTGCTCAATTCGTCGAATGATGCTTATTGTATGTTGCAGCTGGAAACTATATTGACATCTTCATTATCAGTCATAGTCGAGAACGATAAACTACACTAAATTCAATCTCATATTACTTCATTGCCTCTTGCATAGCTTTGCACTTACCTATAGACTTTCCTTTACTAAAATAGGCTTTGTACTTCACAAAAATTCGCTTATGTGTGTACCTTGAGATCTTATCCAAATTCTACGTGTGACTTGACTCTAAACTTGCTTCAAATTCGGTTGCGGTATTTCACTTTTTCTAGACCGCAACTTATACAACTGCGATATGCGACATGATTCTATACTACCTCAATCTCTAATGCGATCTTTCACTTCTTTTGGACTACAACTTATCCAATTGTGACATATGACTTGATTCTAAACTTTATTCAATATATTCTTCTTCTATGAATCAACTAGTCATTGATTTCCTTTCAAAACCCCGTAAATTAAAACTTCAAACTATCCACACTTGCACACACCCTCTCACAAAGTGGATTACTCATTATCTATTTATAGCTTTTCTTATGTCAACATGAGTGCCGACATGTTGCTTTATTACCTTAATTTAATTAATTGACCACAACCACTATTCGAAAAATAAGGCTTTGCACCACAACGAGAGGCTTGTACCCCAACCTTCTTCAATACTTCGTCGGCTTGTCAATCGTGTTGCGCACTTCGACAAGCATACTTTGATGTGCTCACTTCGACGCACTTATCTATTATCTGTGTACTTCGACATGAACACTTCGAAACACAACTTGCTTCGACATATCGACTATTTGCACACTCCGACTATCTGCATCTGCTTCGACATGTGTACCACTGCGCACTTCTGCTGGTAACTGTTGATGGTGGCTTATCACGGCGTTGAAATTGTACAACCTTGTTATATATACTTCTTCAAACTGGATTTAAATATTCTCATAGAAAACCTCAACATTCAATCCAACAATCCCCCATTTGTCATTCATGACAACATTAAGTCCAACAATTCCCCAGTTTACATCGATGACAACATTAATTCAACAGATTATAAGGATCGAGTAAAGGTAGTGCTGCATGGTTATGATGACCCCTCTAGTGAATCAACAAAAATTCAGTTTCTCACAAATATCAAGAATATAAATAAAATCACAATGGAATGGGATCATAAGTATAAGTTGAAGGATTATCAAATTCTTGTGAAAAATGAATAAAAAATAGAGGAGATTTTTTTATCAGATGTGGAAGGTTTCCCTGATAATGTTTTCAAAAAGGAGGTGAAGGATTTAGAACATAAAAGGAGGAAGTTATTG
Source organism: Larix kaempferi (assembly GCA_027924585.1). Taxonomy (NCBI): domain Eukaryota; kingdom Viridiplantae; phylum Streptophyta; class Pinopsida; order Pinales; family Pinaceae; genus Larix; species Larix kaempferi. The sequence goes on from BSBM01000029.1 coordinate 7,485,265, forward strand.
ATTAACAAGGAAGTGGCCAAGAAACTTAAGATTTGAGCTTTATGGTTAGATCAAGGTGATAATAACACAAAAATATTTCTTAAATATGCCAATCATTGAAAGAATGTCGACACTATTTAGCAGATGCTAAATGTGGATGGATCAATGGTTGCATATTTTAAGGATATTGCATAGCTAGGGGTGAATCATTTCAAGGATATATACAAGGAAGAGAGTCAGGTGACCATAGAAAAGGTTGTCTAGATGACTATTTTTTCCCAACTTCATGAATGAATAAGGAAATCAAATGATTTTAGAGTAAATTTCAAAGAATGTGCTTTAAGGGGGTTTTGCATAGCTTTTAAAAAGAGAAGAGTATATGGTCAAATGGGTGGCAGGTTGAATTTTCCTTGTGATTCCTAGATTTGATGGAGGATTTAATGAGAGTTATAAATGATTCCAAACTTATAGGCATAATGTTAGCATCTTTTAGCACTAGTTATATTTGATAAGAGAGGAAGTTGTGCCAGTTTGTGTCAGTGTATGTTTCAAACTCTCAATGTTTCAATCCCAAAGCTGGGATTATCCTTAGAAGTCGTTTAGGCTCAAACCAGTGGTTCTTACAAGTCTTAGATTAATATTAATCCACTTTAATTTGTATTCTCTTGATTATTATTTTTGTCTCTAAAGAACAATCTTCCAAGCTTCACTTAGTTTTAACCCTTCATCCCTATTTAGATTGTTCTAGTTGAGCTTTATTTACAAGGCCTCCCAAATCTTTATTTTCTCGTGATGGTTTATTTTCATGATTTTTTCATTTTCAACACATATGTGGTTTTCGATATCATGCAAATGCTCATCCAATGCCAATATTTTTATTTGGTTATGCCTTAAGTCGGCACAATTCTCACTCATCCTTACTTGAAATGATTTGCTAGTTTCACCAATGTATTGCTTGCCATCATAGAGCACAGGATCGAACACACACCTTCTATTTCCTTGGTATGGTAGCATCCTTCACATTATCCAATAGCTTTTTAATCATATTATGGGGGAGAAAGAAACTTTGAAGTTTCCTTTCTTAATATTTTTGCAATTTTGTCTATTGTACCTTTTATGTAATGGAGGATTATGGATTTTCCCTCCCTATTCCCACCATTATTCGCCACCATTGTTCATGGTATGATATCTTATCATAATCCTTAAGACAATTTGAGAGCATAAAGTTCACTATGGAACAATGGGTATAATAAAATACAATTTGATAGGATTGTCTTAAGGGTTAGGAGAAGACCTTGCACCAAAACAAATGGTGGGAATAGGGAAGGAAAATCCATAATCCTCCCTTCCATAAAAGGTACCACCGATAAAATTGCAAAAAAAACTTAAGGAAACATCAAAGTCTCTTTCTCCCCCTTCAAAAAAATAAAAATCTATTGTCATGTGAAGGATTCCACCAACCCAAGAAAATAGAAAGGTGTATCGAATCCCTTATTCTTGTGGCAAGCAATAAATTAGTGAAACTAGTAGATTGTTTCGAGTGAGGTTGAGTGAACATTGTGATAACTTGAGGCATAACCAAATAAAAATACAAGCATTGGCTAAGCATTCACATGATATTAGCCACCACATATGCGTTGAAAATGCAAAAATCATCACAAAAATGGACCACATGGGAAAAGGAAGATTTGGAGGTCCTATAAATAGAGTTAAGTGAGAACAATCTAAATAGGGATATATAATTAAATCTAAGCAAATATTGGAGGCCCATTCTTAAGTGACTAAAATAACAATCAAGAGAATAAAAATAAAAAATTGGCTTGAAGTTTGACCATTCCAAAAGTGGATTGTTATTAATCTAACATTTGGAAGAACCATTGGTTTGAGCCTAAACAACTCTTCAATATGATATCGGCTCTGGGATTGAAACATTCAAAGTTTCAAAGATATAATAATGTAGTTTCCTCTCTTATGATATCATTCATTGCATATGATGAACAATCATACTATTGGATTCCAAAGGTGGATAATCTTTAGTTATTTGATCAGTACAGGCCCATTTCCTTATGTAATTGCATTTATAAAATTACTTCAAAGGTAATAGTTATGAGAATTAAAGGTTGTTATCTAAGGCAATTTCCATTGAACAATTTGGTTTCTTAATTGAGAGATCGATTCATGAGGCCATCAATGTGGCTCAATAGGGACTATAGTCCATTCAAAAAAAAAATATGACATCTATAAATATTGAGATAGACCTCTCTAAGGCTTACAATTGGGTAAGTTGGTTGTATATGAGGTTGATGATACTACATTTAGGTTTTAGTGTGCATTTTGTAAATTGGGTTATGAGTTGTTTAACCTTGGTGTCCTTTATTGTTTTAATAAATGGATCAGACTTAGACTTCTTTGAACCTAGTAGGGGTCTCAAATAGGGTTGTTCCTTGTCACCCCTTTTGTTTCTAGAAGTCGCAAAGGGACACAGTAGAAATAATTTAGTGGTAAAAAGGAACGGTAAATTCAAAGGGATTTGCATCATTGGTAATGTTTATTTATCCCATTTATTGTTTGTAGACAATATATTACCTTTCTTTGATGGATCCAAGATGGATGCAATGAAACTAAGGGAGATCCTTGATTTATATTTTAAAGCTACAAGTATGCTAATAAAATTTTAGAAGACTACAATTTCTTATTTTCGGATAAATGAGCAGGATATTTGGTTTTATGCCCAAATATTTCCATTCCATTTCATTGGTTGTTGGAATATTCAACGGTATTGAGAGGGGGGTGAATTAGTACTAGATAGATTATAACTAAATTTTACTTCAAGTACTCAGTTGCAATTACTTTTAACTATCATCAAATAATTAACCATAGCATATTATCAATTACCATCATCAACGCATAAGACAATGCACAGGAGACAGAGATTTATAGTGGAAACCCAATTGGGATAAAACCACTTGTAAATGTTTACTATAACAAATTTGTTACAAATTTATAAGGGACACCAATCCCTTGTGCAAGCACCAACTTGCAACCTATCAGGAACCAACCTGTGAGGACATCAATCCTATGTAAGCACCAACTTACAAATGAGGCACCAACCTATTTGGATGAGGACACCAATCCTCTGTAAGCACCAACTTACAAATCAGGCACCAACCTGTTTGGATGAGGACACCAATCCTCTGTAAGAACCAACTTACCAATCAGAAACCAACCTATTTGAATGAGGACACCAATCCACTCAAGCACCAACTCAATTATGTAGGCACCAACCTTTCAAGTGGATGAGGACACCAATCCTCTACCCTGCACCACCCTTCCACCCTCAAATAAACATAAATATTTGTAGAACACTAACACAAATATGTATCCCTACTTCTCTGTTGTTTACATAGTCATTTCACCTTCTAAAATATGGAGTAACTCTATAACCCAACTTCTCTATTGTATCCCTGCCTTTATGTTGTAACCCTGCTTCTCTATTGTTTACACAGTATTCTAGCTTCTCTTCACTTGAACACAATAGCTCTGTTAATCCTGTAGCTGCCACAGTTTTATTTCTCTCTTAGCATACAAGTCAACTTCTTTGTTATTCCTATACCTATTATTTTTACTTCAAACACTCTATTTTTATTCCTACAAGGATCGAATTGGACACCAGTTGTATATAAATCCTTCTACAATTCAAACCTTGTGATCAATTCTCCTTTCTCACTATCATTCAAGCCAGACTCGCATCAAACCTAGAATATAGCTTTGACTGATTTCATCTTCTATCTACACTTTGTACCTTATACATCACTCTCCACTATCTCACAAAAACTTCAAATCGATTATAGTTTTTATATGGTATTTGTGGGGTCTTGAGTGCACTTATGAACCCATCAAAATGAGGGCAACTTGTATATCAACAAAAAAACAAAGAAAATCATTTTTTATAGAGTTGACTTGTGATTTGTGGTAGGAGTTCCTAATATATCAATTCAGTCACCTAAACAATCATCTTGAGGCCAAGTCATGCTTAGCAAAACTCTTTTTCCTTCCAATACAAAAATCAACACCATTTGTGGGTATTTTCTTAGCTTGGCGGCCATTTTATTAGCTTGGTGGGAATTTTCTTAGCCTACAGGCATTTCCCCATGTTCTGTAGGCATTTTCCATAGCTAGCGGGCATTTCCCGATGGCCTGTGAGCATTTCCTCGTATTCTGTGGGCATTTCCCCATGTCCTATGGGAATTTCCCATGGCCTACAAGCATTTCATCATGGCATGCAGGCATTTTCTTATAGTCTGCGAGCATTTTCCCATGGCCTGTGGGAATTTTCTCATAGCCTTGGTGGGAATTTAGGTGACTTGGTGGGCATTTAGCTTGACTTAGTGGGAATTTAGGTGTTGGTACCAGAATCCTATGGGTGTTGGTACCGGAATCCTATAGGTGTTGGTACCAAAATCCTTGTAGGTGCACCTTTCTTTATTATTGTCACTTAATCACTACATCATCATTAATGACACATCATCATCATCATCATCATTACTGCGCTTTTACATCAATGAAAACACTTTTATCAACAAAATCCCCCTTTGTCATTGATGGAAACACTTCGGATTTTGCAGTGATGCAGGCTCCCACTATCATCAACACTTTGTTTCTCTCCCCATTTGACATTAAGGACAAAGAGATGCTCTCCTTGATTGTAAATTCCTTTCATGAACATCTTTTATTTCTGACAATACTCCCCCTTTGACTGTGCTAAATCCCCTTGTCTTTTTGCCTCATCATTCTCTTTTTGTTTCTCACCCTATCTAAATGTTTATCTACTTTTGTCAATTCCTTTGACTATTCTTCCTGAGATTTACTTTGTTCAGACAGCTTCCAGCTTTCTTGTGGTTTGAACAAATTAATGAGGAGTGGGAATTACTCCCAATTTTTATCTATGATAATCAAAAGTATCCCTTGGAAGAGGCTTTGTGAATATGTTTGCAATATGCTCCTTGGTGACAACATAGTCCAACTTGACATTGTTCTCAGTAACTTGTTCTCTTAAGAAATTATATTTGATAGGGATATGCTTTGTCTTGGAGTGCATTACAGTGTACTTGGAAATAATAATTGGTTGTGTGTTATCACATAATATTGGAATAGGATGATTGAATTCTACCTGGATATCCGTCAAAGTTTTCTTCACCCATAGAACTTGAGCACAACATGTTGTTGTTGCAATGTATTATGCCTCTATTGTGGATAGGGACACTGAAGATTGTTTCTTGCTCAACCAGGACACTAAGCAGTTACCCAAATAAAATGATGCTCCACTTGTACTTCTTCTCTCATCAATACTTCCTTCCCAATCTGCATATGTATAGGTTTTCATAGTCAATTCCTTTCCTTTAGGATACCATAGCCCAAAATCTGTTGTTTTTTTTAGATACATGAAGATTCTTTTTACTACTAGAACATAAGTCTCCTTAGGTGTAGCTTGAAATCTTGCAACCTGCCCAACTACTTGCTTTGCATCTAGTTTTGAGGTTGTCACATAGAGTAGATTTCCAATCATTTACCTATAGAGTCTTTGATCCACTTCTTTAGCTTCATCCTCTTTACTCAACTTGCAACCAGTGATCATAGGAGTACTTACAGGTTTGCAGTCCTCCATTTTGAACTTCTTCAACATTTCTTTTATATACTTGGTTTGGGAAATGAAAATGCCTTCATCTAGTTAAGATATCTAGAGTCTTAGGAAGAACGTCAACACTCCAAGCATATACATTTTGAATTCCTTCTGCATTTCCTTGTAAAATGTTTGGCTTGATCTATCATCATCACTTCCAAAAATGATGTCATCAACATACAATTCAATGATAATCATATTCCCATGTTCAACTTTTATGTATATATTTTTGTTTGCATTACCCTTTATGAATCCTTGTTCCCGCGAGTACTTGTCTAGTATTGAGTATCAAGCTCTAAGAGCTTGCTTTAGCCATACAGTACTTTCTTCAATCTGGAGACATAGTCTTTATTTTCGGACAGTAGGAACTCTTTTGGTTGTTCTATGTAAATTTCTTCTTCTAATTCTCCATTTAAAAAGGTTGATTTTACATCCATTTGATATACCTTGATATTTTTGGAGCATACATAAGACAAGAACATTCTGATTGCTTCTATTATGGCTACGGGAGAAAATGTTTCTTTAAATTATATTCCTTCAACTTGAGCATACCCTTTGCACACCAGTATTGCATTGTTTCTGATTACTTGTCCATCTTCATTCAGTTTGTTTCTAAAAACCCATTTAGTGTCGATCACATTTTTGTCTTTGGGTCTTGGGACAAGTTCCCATGTCTCATTTTTCTCAATCTGATTCAATTCTTATTCCATTGCATTAACCCAATGTTCATCATTCCTAGCTTCCTCAAAACAATTTGGCTCTATTTTGGACAACAAAGAGAGTTGTACCTCTAAGTGATTTCAAATTTCCTCTTTCTTGTTTGTATACCTACACTTTTATCACCATTAATGATTAAATCCTTGGAATGGTTCTTTTGAACATACCTAGAAGGAGCCTTTGTATCTAATCTTCTAGTTTCTTCTTGTTCTTCTTGTTATACGTCTTCTTGTTGTTCTTTTTGTTGCTCTTCCTCTTGTAGTTCTTCTTCTTGTTGTTCAACTATTGGTTGATCATATTCATCCATGTCCATAGGTATTATTAATCTACGAGGCATTGTTTCATCTACTTTCACATCTAGGATTTCCACCATCTTTTTTAGCCTAAAATTGTAGCACTTATATGCCTTTCTTCTTGAGGAGTAGCCAAGGAATATGTCTTCATCAGACCTGGAGTCAAAATTTCCCAAATTTTCATCATTTATTTTGATGTAGAATTTTCTCCCAACCACCCTAAAGTGCTTAATTGTTGTTATTATGCATTTATAGAGTTCATAGGGAGTCGAGTCTTGTTGCTATCAAATCTGATTTGTCCCTTGTTTAAAATATGGACAACAATATGAATTGCTTGGATCCAAAAAATATTAGTTAGTTTGGAGTCATTCAAAATTGTTCTAGCCATCTCCTGCATAGTCTTGTTCTTCCTCTTTGCTACTCCATGTTGTTGTGGAGTCCTGGCAGCTGAGAATTGTCTCCTAAATCCACGTTTCTCGCAGAATTACTCAAATTCATTTGAGGTATAATCACACCCATTATCTGATCTTAGGCACTTAATTTTTAAGTCATTTTCGTTCTCAACTGCTTTTTTTTAACTTTGAACATCTCAAAATCATGTGATTTTCTTTTGAGAAAAGAGACCCAAGTCATTCTAGCATAGTCATCAATCAAGAGAATAAAGTAAGACTCAGCACTTAGATATTTTGTTCTCATTGGCCCACAAAGATCAATATGCACTAGTTCCAAAGGTTTTGTTGTAGAATATTCTTTTGTCTTGGAACTTATCCTTGTTTGTTTTCCATGTAAACAATGCTTGCAAATAGGGTTTGAGGGATTTTTAATTTTTGGTATGTCTCTTTAATTATTTTCCTTTTGCTAATCTTTACTAAATTGTCAAAGTTTATATGACCCATTCTTTTTTTCCAGAGCCAAATTTCATCTACTTGTCCCATACAACATTTTTCTTCTTTTCTCCCATCCAAGATGTACACATTGTTTGGAGTTTTGGATGTTGTTGCTACTAATATTCCTAAGTATTCCTTCCTTATTTACATTTCTTAGAGTCAAAAGTGAGGATGTGCCCTTGATCACACATTTGATTGACACTAAGAAGGTTATGCTTCATATTTTCAACAAGCAAGACATTTTATGCTTTAGCCTTTTCACTCCCAATACTCACTATGCCTTTTCCAAGAATTTTGGCAAAGGCATCATCTCCAAAGTAATCATTGCCTCCTTTTTTCATTTTTAAGATCTATAAATTTGTCCTTATCTCTTGTCATATGTTTGGAGCAACCACTATCGATATACCAGTGACCCCTTTTTCTTTCGGCATGTAAGGCTAGATCACATTCTTCTTGACTTGGTTTTTCTTTCTTTCTTTGCCAAATTTTTGTATGATATTTCTCATTGTTTAGAGGAAGAATCCTTGATTTCATTTTGTTGAACAGTCATCAACTAGATTTTATAGTCTTGAGCTTTATGGCCATAATTGTGGCATTGAAAGCATTCAATATCCAGTTTGAAGGGGCCAAAGGGATTGAGGTTTCCATTCATAGGTCCATCAAAATTTCTAATTTCATTGTTCACGTGACTAACCTTGGAGAGTTTATAGGAATTTATATTCCTCTCAAAATCATATTTTGCATATGCTCTCCAATTTACAGCTTTATGACCAAACTTGTTGCAGAAATAACAATGACCCAAAAAGAGAGTTTGATATCTAGTAATAAGAGCTCTTATAGGTGGAATGGCTTCTTTGTTCATGTGAGATGATAGTTGATTATACTTCCTTTTCATATTGTTGTCTTCCATTTTTATATAACTCTTGAGCACATCTACATAACTTCTTGTTTCTTCTTTATAGTTAGGCACCATCGAGCTTGAGCCTTCATTAACATTTTTTTTGTCCATATCCTAATCCAGACCTGTTAGAAGATGGTCTTTGGATGTTGATGATTGCATTTAATACTATAGCGATGATACCAAATTTCTTTTGGTATTTTAATCATGGTGTTTACTTTTTGCAGTTCCTTCTCAAAGAGATCATTTTAGCCTCCAATTCCTCACACCAGTTCTCCTTTTCTTTCAGTTGTCTTGTTACGGTATTCTTCTATTTTATTTGCTTCTTCTAGCTAAATTTTCTGATCATTAATGACTTATTATTCATACTTAATAATATGTTCCTTTAGTTGCTTATTCTTCTCTCTTGCTTTCCTCAAGTCATCTAAAGCACTAATAAGTTCCCCTTCAAAGTCTACTTCAGCATTCACTTCATCTTCAGAATTTTCAGTCTCAAGTTTTCCTTCCATTGCCATGAAGAGTAGTTCTCTTGTATCATCGTTACTATAATATTCATGTAATGATTTGTTGTCATCTTTAGAATAAAGAATCTTATTTTTCTTATCGAACCTTTTCTTATTTTTAGATCTGCTACATCATTGCAAAATGATTATCTTTAGTTGATTTAGACCTTTGCATACTCTGTTGTCCCTTTATGGTTCAATTCCCTTACCTCTTCTTAGTTAAAACCTTCAAAAAATCACAATTTCCCACATGTACGTGAATTATGAATGTCTAACCAGCATATACGCAACCTTCCAATGTTAGACCCATGTACATCTTGTTGTGAAGGTAAGAAAATAAAAAATAGTTTTGGGAAACGTAAAAACAGTTTCACAGTTTTTCAATCGTCCTTTTCCCATGAATAACTAATTGAACTTCACTAACTGCCTCCCCAAAAGTATAAAAGAGGCAGAGGAAAGCATGAGAAGGAAGAGAGAATAAGAAATCATCCGTATGCTACTCTTGTGTGTATTGAATCCATAAACCCTAATCATTGGCCTACAATAAAAACCCCATATCTGGAAATCTGCATTTCCAGCATTCTCTATTACTTTCTTGCCAAGAAACTATCAATTTTTTTTCTTTGGGCATGCCATTGGAGTATTGAGGATGTGTGTATGTGTGTGGCTTGGGACAGAGTAACTTAGGATCCAGTTACAGAACAGTTCCACAACCAAGAGTAGGTGAAATCTATCTTGTATCTTGTTGTTATTTTAATAAAGATTTCTCTTTCCTATCCAAAAATGTGTTAATTTCTTGTTCTTTGTTATCTTGAAAGTTCAGCACATTTATTTGTAATTAAATAATTATATTTGCAGTTGTCTACTTGTATCTTTGTCCATGTTTATGATTGCATAATGTTAAAGATACATTTGGAGCATGATTCAGAAAAGGGATCTTCTACAAACGTTGGACCCAAGGTAGGAAACTTATCCTTGTTTTCTGATTTGTATTCGAACTGTAAATTTGTTTAAATTACATTTTATTGGATGGAATTTTGAATTGTTTAAGGCAACCGCTTTGTGGTGACTTAGACCAAAAGGTCACTAGGGTTTCTTGTTTTCAATTATTTTGTGTTTGTTTTTGTTGATTTATGCTTCTTCTTCTTAATCTTTATATCATAGATAAGTAATTCATCATCGTAGGACCCTTTTGGGAAGTAGTTGTTAGTTTTGGGAGTTAAAATTTTAGTTTTTGTCTTCCCCCGCAATTACACGCAGTTTATATTGCACACATGCGTGTATAAGTCCTGTAGCTTGCACTATTTTTTTTTTAAAATGTATTTTTCTCCCTCTACATGACTTTAATACTGGATAGTTGTGTATACGCACATTTGTTGTGCAGAACCTACGTACACCTTGTTCTAATTCTTTTTTCACTTCTGTTTACTTTCAAAAGTGGAAATGTGAGTCTGGTGTGTCTAAGTTGACTGTGAGGGTCTGTGATTGGTCTTTAGTTTCAGAAAGTACTACATTTTTTTACAAAACCATTTTTTTAGGGTTTTCCTAGAATCTTTTGTTCGAACTATTTGTACAAGTTTTCCAGTCTTATTTTTTGTAAATATTTCTTCTTTTTCTGTTTATATCATTGAAGCAAAAAATAAAATGTCTTTCTTTGTAAGTTTTGTTTTCAATTGTTTTGTTGCAAATTGAGAAAAGAAGTTGTTTGTTTCTTACTTGCATTCTTTGCATTAAATGAAAAAATTAGTTTACATTACTTTCGTGTTTCTTTCTTTCCTTGCATTCATTGAAACAAAAAAATGTTTTTTATCTTTCAAGTTTGAAAAAAGAGAAAAGTTTCTTTCTTTGGAAAATTTGAATTCTTTTTTTTCATTTTTTAAAGAAAAGAAAAAATTATTTTGTTGGTTTGGAGTGTTTGTTGTTCAGTTTCTGAAAAGGAAAAAGTTGCATTTTAGTTTTCTTTATTAAGTAGTTTATTTTTTTAAAGAACGTAAAAAGAAAAAGAAAATTTGTGGAAAATTTTCATTTTGAAGTGTTGCATAGAACCAAATACAGTGAAAGATTATCTTTGATTTCTACACTTATATCTTTAAAAGTGTTTTAATTCTTTTAAGCGTCAAGAACACCATCAGTTTCATTTCCACATCCTTGAGTAATAAACAACCACTAAAACTAAGGCTTAATCTAAAATAAATTAGAATTTTATACTTTATAGGGTTCACCAATTTAGCTTAAGCTTAGAGCCTTAGAATAAGTTGGCAGTTAACAATATAAGGGTATTTTAATTTTTTAAACATAGTGGTCTTTCAGAAGGATAGGAAGCAATCCAATACCATAAGAGTGTAGCCGAGAAGCTCCATTAACACCCAAGTTAGGAATGAGGTCGTGTGAGGTTGGGTTGAAGAGATTACCCCTCAGATACTTAAACCAAGCATTTGTGGTATTTTGTGTGTACATGGATTTATTCAGTACCAACTTGGGCCCCATGAGGTGTCGGTACTATTGAGGTTTCGGGCTTAGCTACCCTGCCCATACATATGATCCCGGTCGTTGATTTTCCCCTGGATGTTGACTGCAGGTTGATGACCATAGAATATTGTCTTTGGTACCACACAGGTGTCTGTAGGGGGATTCCTTCCTACCTTGAACAGACATTGATGCAAATTGATAATACCCTTGGAGTGTGTCCCTTGCCTTGTGGGGAGACTTGCACCAAGAAGGACTATCAATGGAGGCCTTGGTAACTATTCTGAAACCTTTGTTGTTTGGATGTGGGACTTAATCAACCCACACTGAATTTTGAAATGCCCTTTGTTTTCCTAGTTTATTTCATAGGACTCTTTTTAGTGGTGTTCTCTTTGTATTATGTGTGATTTAGTTGTCCTTAGGACTCAAAATGTTTTAAACACTTGTAAGGGTGGAATATCAACCACTTCTTTGTTCTAGGAAAATTCAAAATCTTTCTCCGGTCACAGTGGAACCTCCACCGCATCTGCAAAGATGTCGAACAAACACATGTGGATATTTTGATCCAATAGGTTCCATCGATATCGTCTATGAACCACAACTTATAAGAAACAACACTTATGCACCTCACATCGACAGAGTTGAAGATATTCAAGCTAGAGGATTTGTAAGACCCTTCAACCCTCCTTTAATTGGATCCAATGATCCAGTATTAATGCAGCTTCGTAGTCCTTTTGGACAAAGAATAGTGCTTATCGCATAAGCATAGGTTTGATCATGGACGATCTATGGGAAAGTTCGAGAGATCCACATAATCCCATTTTATCAAGAATGACAGGAGGATTTTATCCTCCTCGTATAAGCACTCAAATGTTAAATGAAACAATAGCTAGTCCATCTTATGTTGTTACTTTTGGAATGTACTTGTACTCTACCTTTAGGTTTTGTGCTTACTCAACCTATGAGTTTTGCTTTATCATCACCTTTTGGTTCTAATTCCTTCACATCTAGGATGCATGTTTTGGGTATGCCCAATTTCTCAATTATTTCTAACCCCCTCTTTCAGAATCCTACCACTGGGTTTAGTGATTCCTTTATACCTTTACAAGGTTTTCCTTGGAATGGAGGACATATCCCCCCATTCTTTCCCTCTTTTGGGAGTGGACCCATCCAATCTGTTGGACTTGTTACAGGTGTAAACCATTTTACATGTGTCAATACTCAAATGGGTGGTTTTCAATCATCCTCTATGCTTGCTAGATCCACCCCCTTTTCACTTTTTAGAGGATGAGGTAGTAACTTTGTACCTTCAACTAGGATTCCAACTAGGGGAAACATGTCTCAGTCCCAATCAAATTGGATGCAAGGAAATCTTGTTGGGGGTAATCATATGCATAGACATTGGAAACTATTTACATGAATAAGTGATGCACAAGCAATGACAAGGGGAATCCCCTATCAATCTATTTGGAATCTTGGTAGTGGGAATTTCCCACCACAGGGTTCATATCCTAATACTTTCTCCATGAAACATCCAAGACTTCCTTTTCTGGAAACTTTGAACTTTGTCGATTTATCGAAACTAATGAATCACCCAATGTGTCATAGGCCTAGCTAGCCTCTAGTTCCAACCAAGTTTCCCTCATACATTCTGAAGTTTCAAGGAAAAACTGGTGAAGATCCTAGAGATCATATTACGACCTTTCACGTATGGTGTTCTATGAACTTGCTTAACAATGTTTCTATTTGGTTAAGATTGTTTCAACGCACACTCACTGGAGTGGATGCGAAATGGTACATCAAGTTTCCTATTTCATCCTTATGTTGCTTTCACGATTTGGAAACTATATTTTTGAACCACTTTCAACTTCCCATTCGGTATGATGTCGGCACTAATATGTTGTCCCATTTTAGGAAAAACAAAGTTATCCATGTCTCATATCATATCCAAGAATGGCATAGGCGAAAGAGGTTGATTAAGGCCAATATTCCCCCTGAGTTTATGTTAGAGTGGTTTCTCAAATCCTTGTTTCCTTATATCTCCAAGGATGTTTCTACCTTAGGAGTCACCACCGATGAAGAAGCCATTTTTAAGGCCTAGCAGTTAGCTATGATCTATTCTTAGTTTAGGATCCTTTATGAAATCATTCCCGATGCAGCGAGGTCTAATAAAGACCCTTTGAAACCCAAACCTAGACCACATGTCGATGGGGTTGTTGGTTTAGTTTTCCATAATGTTGGCGAAGCTATCAATAACCAAAAGAAAATTTTGTCCATCCAATATTTTGTAGCATGTGCAGCTTCTATTGCCACCTCTCCTCCTTCCCAAACAGCTTTTGTACACATTGTGCAAGCTAACCAAAAAGGCAACTTGCAGGTTAGTGGGAAAAAGATGAATAATAACAAGAATAATAATAATAAAAGGAGAGGATAATAATTATAAACCTAAAAAAAACAACAATGTTGGTGGGGAAAAGAAAGAACGTAGGAAGTTTAAGTTCCCTTGTAAACCTTTCAAAGGAGATCACTTGACTCATTAATGCTCGTTGATGGAAGAATCCCATAAACTGTTGAATCGAAAATAGCAACATCCTATTGTTTTGACTATTCCTTTATCACAAGGACAACTCTTAGCTTCTGGCTCTTCTAATCCCACTGGAAATGTGCAAAAGGGAAACTAAAATTATCCCTCCTATGATCATTCATACATTAATATGGTTGGATCCGATGGTTTATTGTCAACTAGAGCTAAAAACTATAGCAACACTGAGTCTTCGTCCAACGATAAGGAAAGTACTGAACCACAGAACCCTCTGCACATAGAGAAACCTATGGTAGAGATAACGCCTCATCTTCTAAAAGGTGTCTATAAGAGGGTGTTACACCAAAATCTCGTCATCATGAAACTTGTATTCATGACTTATCCTAATTCCTCAAGCATAAATTCCAAATTGACTGAAGGAGAAGATTTGGTATGTTTTTCCCTATGTTGTCACACTGACGCACCTTGCATATTGACAAAATGCGTCAAGTCCTTGATGACACACCTTGCATATTGACCAAGTGCATCACTGACACTGTTTGCCTTTGTTCAACGTGTGTCACCCTTCACTGATGCAGGTTGCTAGTTGACAAAGTTCGTCACTGTCAGTTAGGAAATAAAGAAAGAAGATTCGGGAGCATTCTAGAACAAGTGTCTTAGTGGAGGCTTATCCCAATAAATCAGTAAAGGTGGCAATCAAACTCCTAACTTATTAGGATGATCCCTTAGCCTTCTCCATCAAATCCTCAACTCCTGCTATCATATTTGGCCTATATATACAAGCTTCCTCTCCATGGTTGGGGGAAGGATGAACTAGAGCACCCAAATGCTGGAGAAATTTTGCTAGAGTTGAAGTCCCTTTATCCATTAGAGGCAAGGTTGGATCTTTGAGGCAAAGATTAGTTGGAAGAAATTTCAACGTCAAGGTAATGGTTGTAATATCCTCTTCTCTATATTCATTAATACAACAATATATGCTCTTTCCATAAAGGTTTATTGTGCATTATAGATCTTTAGAATTTGTTTCCTTGACCACTTGTTTAGGTTAATCAATATTACTTGTTGATTTCACTTGTGTTTCCTCTTGTTTGCTCTATGTTGTTTTGCAGCTAGGAATTGAAGATCACATAAAGCAAGGAGAGACTACTCCAATTACAAGGTGCGTAACGTGCCCTATTCTGGTACTTAGATTAATCTAGGAAAGTGTTTATATTATGTCGTGATTTGTTCTAGTTCTAAACCATTTAGACTAGGGAGATAGGTTCGTGTCCGCACTGACAGATTTATCTGCAAAAAAAATTGGTGACCATACTAGGGAGATTCCATAGTCTTTGGATTGTTTAGGTTTTGATTTTCATTTTCTTGTTTATCCTCCTAAATCCTTTCAATTTGCCTCTTTCTCTTGGATCTGTCCTCCTGTGAGTTACTGGGTGATCCAGTCTCTATTAGGGATATTTAGCTCAGCCAGTTACCTCTTTTTGGTTTGGCATTTTTATTATTTTTCAACCTTGGATCTCTCTTGACACACCTGGGTAGTGTTATACCTACGTCACTATAATTCTGACGCACCTTTTCCTAAGGCAAATCGCGTCACTGACGCAGTTTGTATGTGTTCAAAAAGCGTCACTTACTCGCTCTCCCCGTGTACAAACCACGTCACTGAGGTTCTGACTCTCTAGTGTATATCTGCAAGCTACGTCACCCAACAAAGCTTGGCATGTAGAGTTAAATTTCCCACAAAAATTGGTTTTGTTGGTTTTCTGAGATATATGTTTCACTTGTCTCAGCCATAGTTTTTCTTAGAATTGGATTGCTTCTTTCCTTGATTTACTTTGAGATTTAGAGCTCGATTTGACTTCTTATTGAGTCTTAGGTAGTCAAGCGGTTGCTTCCTTGGTCTTGGGTAATTATGATCCCTCGCAAGTGCAACTAGTCTTATGACTCTTTGAGAACCCTTTGAGAAGCCTAGGTTGTTGTGGTTTTAGTGCAATTTGGTGTGAATCTTGAGTTGTGACACTTTTTGGGTGATTGATTTCTTAAGAACCTCTTTTTGTTTAAATATTTTAGTAGTGGAAAATCTCTCATATTTTGAATCAAGACAAAGGAAGTCACATCATTCTTAGAATTGTTGAATGCATTATTAGAGAAAATAAAAAAAATTTACTCTCTTCATCTTGAGTGCATTACTTGAGGTTGTTGAAAAGAGCATTTGTACTTTTGATAGTTATTTAAGAAAACAAAAAACAAAACAAAAAAATCATTTTCATCTCTCCAAAAAGATTAAGTAGGAATTAGGCCTTTTCAAAGCTATTAGAACAAGTAGTGAATGCTCTCATACTTTTTGGACTTCTCTTTATCTCTTCTTTTCCTTGGTTCAAAAAATAGAGATATTGCAATTAAAAGAAGTTCATATTTCATTTTGGCTTGTAGATTTAACTTCTTTGAAAAAGAAAAAGAAAACTCTTCTGCTTTGGTGTTATTTTTGGTTTGTTGGATTGATTGAAAGAGTATTGCTTGTGTATGTCTTTTGGATTTGCTTAAGAAGAACAGTGAAAGGATAGCATTGTACTTTGGGTAAGATTTTGGTTGTTTCAAACAGAAAAAGATCTCTCTCCTTTCCTTAGATAGTTTTCATTGAAAAACAAAGTACTTGCATCTCATTTAGATTATTCATGCATAATGGTTCGAGTCTACACTTCATGCATCCACTTAACCATACAAGATAAAATCAAGCGCTAGTCTAAGTTAAAATATTTAGAAACTCACGTGATAGGTTAGGGTTGTGTTTTGGCGTCTTTAAACGTAGCAGCTATCGTTATTTTCATGCACTGCATCCCGGGGGGATTGCATTTACTCCACGTACTAGTTTCACGTACCTACGGGTATATAGAAAGGTACTTCATGTACTCGATGATATATAGGAAAGCTCCTGTCGAACGGCTCTGCATTAGACAACACTACTATGGATTGGATCTCCCACGTACCTTACATATATCGAGATACCCCAGTAGGATACTGAAACCATCTGAGTCAGCCATTGGTCGTCTTGGCATTGCAATACACAAAGAACAACACTTGGGTATCTACTATGCATGTACTTCCAGGTAGTCGGGTAATACGGTCAGGGGTACGGTCCTAATCCTCCCTGGTCAGTGCTCTAAAATATTGGGTCGAGTATTAGTGTTGGACCCTGTAGTATATCATGAGTTGTGACGCCTTGACACTCCTTTGAGGTTTCATCTCTTCATCCCACCTATCATATAATTTTTCTTGCGGCTTTAGCTTGAGTAGGATTTGAAGTGTGTATTTCTTTAGAAGAATCTTAGGAGAATACTTTCATCAGTCGTCCTGGCTGAAAAACCATTAAGGAGATCCCGTAGAATACAAAACTTGCCACCTAAATATCCCCTCAGTGAGGAAGGAAACACAGGAGAAGATATGGACCAACCTACTACAATTGGATCGCGCGAAGAAGGGATTTCGACCACTAAATCATGAGGGGACTTTTCTCCTCCTGTAAATCTACCTATCACTTATCCTATGAGACCATTGTTGGTGGAACAACCTCCTTCGCATGACACATATTTCCATCACTCGCTTGAAGGTCACCCTGGTGTTGTTCATTAGATATTCACTCGACCTCAAGATGACTCGATAGCAACTGCTTTTGTTCCAACCGCTTCATTTTGTGGGACCTCCTTAGGACACCTTATTTCCAATTTTGGTTCACCACCGCCTTCACGCCCTACCAGACTTGTCCCGAACATAGATTTTTTCGGACCACTTCAAGATACCATGGCTCGCTTACGAACACTTGGAGAACGGGTAAGGCACCAGAGTTTCCCTTCCCAGTCCACTTCGGAAATAGTGAATTCCGAACACCATTCCCCTATGCATTTTTTTATGCTCCCTTCACCAGGAATGTATGTTCCCAACTACGAACCAAGCCAACCATCTTTTCGACCTATTTCACTTGGTCGGTTTTATACCTCTTTTGACCCCAATGGCTAGGGGGAAACCTTCAACCACTGTTAAATTCGTGGTTGAAACACAACCCTTGCAACAAAGTATGGTCGAAAATCACCCCCAGTTAGTGGTCAAAATATGACCTCAGGGAAACCTATGGCCAGTGGTGAAAACATAATCATGGGACAACCCTCGTGGGAACATCATGCGGGAGGATCATCTGTATGGTCCCAACCCCCATATGGTTATACATATCCAGGTAATCATAATATAGCAATGAGTCAAACCTATCAAATTGCTCTAGGAAACATTTACCCCGGAAACACAAACACCCCATAGGGTCAACAAACCTTTCCGTCGGCTCGACCGCCAACCAACGGCCCTCCCTCTCCCCCACCATGACCCCCACCACCTGTCCCACCTCCACCCCCACCATCCGGACAACCCACTCATTCGGGAGGACCTCCATCTGGTCCACCTCGTAATGTAGGAGTACACCCACCATATGGCCAACCCTCTATGGGAGGACCTTACAATCAATCGATCTACGGTCCTACTGGTCCTCAACTGCCTTACCAATATTACTAGTACCCGCATCCAAACCGACGGTTACCATTTCTAGCTACTTTAGATCTATCAGATCTGTCGCGTTTGACCAATGAACCCATTCAACATGGCATGAATTGGCCAACATGGCATGAATTGGCCAACATGGCATGAATTGGCCACCCATTCCTGTGAAATTGCTATTGGACATACCCAAGTTTGACGAAAAACCCGATGAGGATCCCAAAAACCACGTAATGACATATTATTTGTGGTGTTCCTCAAACTCATTAATGGATGATTCTACCCGTTTGACGCTATTTCAACGAACCCTCACCTGCACAGCTGCCAAATGGTACATCGAATTAACATCACACTCTTTCACTGACTTTCGATCCTTGGCTATGGCTTTTCTTACACATTTCCAATTACCGATCTGCTATGAAACCGGCATGGATATTTTAACTTCCCTCTAACAATACACCTCCACTCATATTTACGATCATATTCACAAATGGAGGAGATGACGTCGGCTCATTAAGGCTCCCATTCCGAATCAATTATTGGTCGATTAGTTTACCAAGTCATTGTTTACTATCATAGCCAAATATGTCGTTATGGAGGGTCTAGTTACAGAATAACAAGATATTGCACATGCCCAGTACTTAGACTTAGTTTACTCTCAATCTGGCACATTATGCGACATAATTCCTAATTCCCCTCACCCCACTCATGACCCAATGAAACCCCCCATGGGATCATATGTCGATGGAATCATTAGTTCCGTTCATACCTAGCCTGCTACTCTATCAGTTGGATCACAAAGCCACATGGTTTCAACCCCAACCTTGTCACAGGCTAGTAATAACACCAACCATTCACCCAGTACTACTTCCACTATGAAGGTGAATTCAGTCCAATCTGCTTCATCTCAGAAATCCAGTGGTAAGAAGAAAAAAAAAAGGTAAATCCAAGAAATATTCTAACCAGCAGGAACACAAGAACAATCCAGACCCTCCTAACACCAAACCGAGACGAAAGGCTAAGTATCCATGCTTACTGTGCAGTGGAGACCACTTCACGAAAGAAGCCCACATCGTCAAGAAGTCCAAAAGTTCCTCAAAGGAAACCCTCCACCCGCAGTTTTAACGGACCCCTTCCCCACACAACAAAAATAGTTGGTCGCGCAACAACCCACTCCTTCTCAAGGAGAATCATCCACAATTGATCATGTTCTCATGATACGTAGTGAAACCGTTAACTTATCCACCAGGGCACATACGTATGATTATATTCCCGATAAGGAATCTAATGGAGGTAATACTGAAGAATCCTCCACATCCGCATCCACTATCCCTCTATCACAAGGTCCTTTGACCATAGAAAAACCTATACCAGATTCAGTTTTGCGTCCACCCAAAAGCATAATTTGAAAAGTGATTTTCAACCCCAACGCTCAGGCCGCTCAAAAATACAACATTGTGGAAGATCTATCCCAAGCCCCATGTGTTATGTGGACCCTTGAAGTCTTACAAAACTTCCCTAATCAATGTAAGACTCTGCTATCTGCTATTGGAGCAGTGGTTCCAAAATCATCCAACATTATCATGTTTAGATTGGACTACTTTAAGACGAGGCTTTCCCACCAATTGGCATTTCAAATCATTACCAATGTTACCGGGAAAAATATCCATCATACTGTCTTAGACGAAGGAGCCTCTACTTCCATAATGTCCTTGTCCTGCTGGAAATCCATCGGCTCTCCTGAATTGAACCGTTCCCCTACCACCCTGAAAGCATTTGATGGATGTGGATTCCAACCACACTAGATTCTACAATCTTTAGTCATTGAGTTGGGAGGCAATATTGTTTCCATTAATGTGGAAGTAGTCGAAGCACCATTGGATTACAACTTATTGCTTGGTCGAAATTGGTTTTATGCTATGACTGCATTCGCCTCTTCCGTCTTTCGCATTGTGCGATTCCCCCATCAAGGGAAAATTATCACTATCGACCAATTAGATTTTTGTACACCGGAAACCACAACTCATCCTGCTGATAATGTCCCTCTTTTAGGACACTCTTCACAAATATATGAGAGTGTGGGGGTAATACTCCTTAAACACTCATATCTAATGGGAGTCTTTCCAACGTCTGATCCCCCATCACACGTTGCCACGGGGAACATGATCTCTTCCATGACCCCATCTTCGTCCGACTCAACAGATCCTTGGATTGTTCTTGATCCTATTGATATCAATTCGATTGGAGCTCAGATGCCTCTCATCCCAGCTGAGGCTACCTATGATGCCTTCCAATCAACATCTTATTCATCTGATGACCATCACTTGGTGGCATCAAACCCACGCTCTCTACTATCGTGTTTGAACTCACACTCGCCATCGTTAGGTCATATCCTCCAAAATTTTCACTATGATGAATCAATCATGGATATTATGAGCTTGGATGAGCCTCCATGGGAAGAGAATCACCATCGATCATCCTTCCTTCCACCTTTAGACATGGTAGAGAATGCGATTCAAACTATTGGAAAACATTACGCCTACTACTACCATCGACATCTCAGTGAAACCCGACGTCGTCAAGCATATCCATATTGGCCAAACTTTTTCTTATGAATAAATCAAAACTTATACGACCTTGTTCAAACAATTCCACGGCGTATTTGCATGGAGCTATGAGAAAATGCCCTGGATTGATCCTGCGATTGTTGTCCAGGAGATCAAAACTTATCCCGACTTAAAACATGTCCGGCAAAAACTGCGTCTAGTACACCCTCGAAAGACTGCAACAATCAAAGCATAAATTGAAAAGTTGTTGAGAGTTGGTTTCATTTACCATGTCCCCTTGATAGAATGGATCTCTAATATTGTTCCTGTCACAAAAAAACAAGGAACCATCAAAGTTTGTGTTGATTATAGAGATCTAAATAAGGTTTGTCCCAAGGAAAATTACCCTGCCCCATTTATTGACCAAATTATTGATAATTGTGCCGATAGTGTCATATTCTCATTCATCGATGGATTTTTTGGTTATAATCAGATTGAGATCCACCCAGTTGACCAACACAAGACAGCGTTCATCTACCCATGGGGTACATTTGCATACCACAAATAACCTTTTGGCCTCAAAAATGTTGGTGCTACATTCCAGTGATCCATGTTGCATTCCTTTCATGATATTAAGGATTTTGTGGATACATACCTGTATGATCTCCCAACTCATTGCAATCATCATGATTTTCACATCGATCATATCATGGTCGTCTTCCTCAGATTTCGACACTATAACATCCGCTTAAATCCTCACAAATGCATATTTTGTGTCGAGGTCGGAAGTATCCTTGGCTTCATCATCTCAAAATATGGGATATGCATCGATCCCCTCAAGGTAGAGTCCATCTTAGCCCTACCCCCACCTATGAACATCACTGAAATTCAAAGTTTGCAAGGACATGAAAACTACTTGTGTCGTTTTGTGTGTAATTATGCAGAGAAAACATAGGGTTATATGCGATTCTTAAAAAAGGACGTCCTGTTTATCTAGGATGACTATGCCCAAAGTGCCTTTGACAATCTCAAGCATGCCATTACTCATGCACCCGTGTTACAGCCACCTGATTACACCAAGGATTATATCCTTTATCTTGTTTCCTCTACCTCAACTATTGGTATGGTTTTAGTGCAGGAGGATAGCAACGCGCAAGAACATGTGATTTACTACCTTATCAAGGGTCTTATCGACTCTGAAACGCATTATTCACATGTTGAGAAGTTGTCTTTGGAAGCTGTCATCATTGTCCATAAGTTTCGTCATTACATTATGCCCCGTACTACTACTATAATTGTCGATTCTAACCCTATGTACCACGTCTTAACTCGTCAAGTACTAGGGGGAATATTCACGCTTGTTGTTAAGGATTATACCCTATAGCAAGTGATGGATGCTATCAACGTACATGGGGCTGACAGATAGATATATTGGGGTTTTACACTAATTACTGTAAGCAAATGAGATTTAGGGTTTGAGAAAGAGTACCTTATTTATGGCGGCTACTCCTAGATTTCTCCCGATCTCTATAGCAACACACCTGCAAAACCAATCAACCTTCCTCAAAACAATTTGACTACAAATAGATAACGAAATTGACAAAGCAATATAACATTAATTGTAATCAAATATCCAATGAAATTGACATTTAATTTGGACGGGAAGGATATCTCGATCTTTATTGCCAAAGAAATGCAACAAAATACAACTGATATACCTGATCTTGTTCGAAGCACTTATGTAACCAAGTTATGGGCTCCTGCTCCTCTCTTGACTAGAAATTCCTTCAGCATAACAATAGCTTTCTTCTTACATTGGCTCTTTCCTCATGGCTTCCCCTTGTATTTATGGCCAAGGTAGGGAAGTTAGATTCATGAGGCAGTTGAATTGGGAGATTGGGGGAGTTATAATACAAAACTCAACTAATCCCAATTCATATTCTTAATATATTTTTCCATTTCATCTTAAGATGTGCGCAAGTATGATATTTTCCAACCTGCGCATGGTGCGCAACTAGTGCTTTTAATGACTAGCGCATACAACTTTTAGGATATGTGCGCGGGTTGTCAACAATGAGACCAGCGCATGATGTGTTAGATGCCAGTTATAAGAGTAGAGCATTTCCAATGAAATATGTAGAAAAAATATAGTTTTCAGCTGAAGATGTAGGATCTCAGTATCAAATCATCTAAGGTTAATCTAGCTCTTCCATCCATAATGTCCTTTTGTGTGATCGACAAGGCAATCTGATCATGGACGGCGAAGTGTTGCTTTGACCTATAATAGATGCCCCCTAATGTGTGAGGTCAGAGGGAAACGATGGCTGAAATACATTACAATCAAAGTCAGAGGAGGAGCAAGGAAACCGCAGGACAAAGTCACAAAAGTACCTGAAAAGAAAAACCAAGTTCAGCGGACAATTACAATCTTGACATCAAATAGATGTTCAGTATGACAAAACATAATCTCCAATACATAACTGAGAGATGTATATAGCATGGCAACTGAAATACAAACATGGATCCATGTCAAAATAGGAGATCATAGCCATAACAACAAGCTGGATCTATGTCTCATTAAGAACCAAAAATGAGTGTGTCTCAGTCTTGCGCAACTTGGGAAATAACATAAATGTTGTGATACTATTATAGTCCCAAGGTCTTCATCCAAAACATCCCAAGCTACGAACCCTAACCATGCGAATAAATGAGCTAAAGTCGAACATGGGGGGTACCATTTGATTACCGGTCATTGATTTATACTGTTAACAGACGCGAGGGAATCCACCAATAATATAAATGGATCCCAAGGTACCTAGTACATCCTAACAAGTGTGAATAAGTGGACTTGAAGTCGAACACTTGAAGAATCCATCGAATAGGATACATTGATGTATTCCCACTATCCAATGGTGAGGGAAACTGCCACTGATGACTGCAGTCCCCAAGGTACTATCTGAAACGCTAAACTTCATTCCCAGAGCATGATGAGTTGAGGTCGATGGGAAGAATTTCGCTGGAAGGGAGGCCTTAATGCATACTCCATCATCCAACACGAGGAACAATGAGTTGATTTGGACTAGGATTGATACAAGATGAAACAAACTGACACCAGGGATGGCCGACACTTGAAGTCAAGGTGACTGCAGAATGGCTGACACAGGTTGTATCCTTGAACAGTGAGCACGACACAATAGTGACTTAGGTCGCTTTTAACATGACGGGAACGTGATATAAACCTGCAATGTAGGAGACATTGGCAGATTCTCCATATGATTAGAATAGTAAGCAATCGGAGGAGTATAAACTCTGAGATTAGGTTCATCCTATGGTCAAAAACTAAAACCAAACTGAATGATAGACTCAACAGGTTCTCTGTTCAAGAATATGAATGACATGTTGCCTTTGAACTGAAAAGATGTATGATATCCCTCCCTTCCCTTTTCTCTTTTTAGTAAAGAATATCCTTCTTGTTGTTTTAATGAGTCCAAGAAAGAAAACTCAATAGTCTCTCTTCATTTTTTAAACAAGCTTGAAGAAAGAGGGAGAAGATTGCTTGATATAAGTCCAACCATGTAAAAAGTTTAATGAGCCCATGGGAGGAAGACTTAGGACCTTCTTCATTTTTTATAGAGTTTGAAGAAGAGATAGACGAATACTCTATAGCACTAATCCATGGATTTTAATATCGAGCCTGGATCGGTTTATGCTCTCCGGTGTTTTCTTTTTTGAGGAGTCTGAAAAACTTAAACAAAAACTCCATACACCTACTCGTGGATTTTAATATCGAGTCCGAGTTGGTATGTGCTCGCTTGGTGTTTTCATGTTTCGAGAGTCTGAAAACCCTAAAGAAAACTCCTAAAGGTCCTTTTTCGTGCAGTTAGTCTCCTCACCCGAAAAAGTGTAAAACAATGAGAGAAGAACTCTTCTAGCCACGTATGACTAGAGTATATCTTTTTCGTAAATAATCCACAAAGGTCCGGAAAAGCGGTAAACTTATACCTAAGTGGATGTCCATTCAATTCCTTTAGCGATTTTGAAGTGAACAAGTAGACTCGGCAATCTTGTCAATTTTAAGGAGCCTAACAAAAGCTTAGAGAGAACTCCATAAAAATCTTTTTTGTAAAGGTTTAACGAGCCCGAAAAAGTAAACTCGTGACCTCCTTACTATTTTTAATGAGCTCAAAGGAGATATGGAAGAATGCCCATAGCTTCCTTACTATTTTTAATGAGCTCGAAGTGAAGGTGGAAGAATGCTCGTAACTTCCTTACCGTTTTTAATGAGCTCGAAGGAAAGGTGTAAGAATGCTCGCAGGTGGATCAATGTCCAATTGAATGGAAGAGTGCATTATAGACTCGAGGAAAAATTCATCAGAAGGAAGTATATCATCCCAGATAGAACACATATCTAAACATTCAAATGGAGATATCACCCGGTCAACTCCCGGGACCCAATCCCAAGAAGGTAAGCATGAATTAAAAGGCTTCTTCTCAGTAGCAATTGGGCTCAAGGAGCAAAATGACACATAATTTTGTTGTGACATGGTGGTGCCTACTGACGAGGGATATACTTGGTCTATAGTTGGGTCATAAGAGGGATCAACAAATGTAAGTTGATCGATAGTAACAATGCGTTCGTTGTGAGGAAAACGCATCACACGAAAGAGCATAGACACCACATCTTGCATTGCATATACGTAATCACGCCCTAGGATCATATCGAAATCCATAGGGTCCTTTAAAACCATAAAATCAACTAAGACTATGTTTCCACCCAAAGTAACAGGTACTTGAGGGAGGAATCCCAATGGTTCACTAGGTCTTCTATCAAAATTCAACGGCCAATTAACATCTGGAACAAGGTTAGGGAAACCTAAATCTCTCCAAGCATAAGGGGATAAGATACTAACAGAGGCTCCTTCATCTACAATACATCGATGAACCGCATGGTTACCAATATCAACCCTTATCTGGAAAGGTGTACAAGAAGGAAGACGAGGCCCAGCTAGACTATTCCAATCAAAGGAAATGATCCTAGAGCTTGGTAGGGGTTCACTTAGCACAAATGAAATGCCCCCATTTTCATAAACATCCAAACTGGTAATGCAGAAGACTTCAGGGGTAGGTGCATCAATATCCAAAGGGCTGATGAGATCGGTCGAATATTGCATCGATTCGATCACTTCACTCTCTGAAGGAAGAGTGGGGTTGGCCAAAGACTGTTTTGGTTCAACCACCTTGTCAACCAAAGGTTGACCAGGCTGTTGGGAATCTATAGACAATTCAGGAGTAGAGGATCCTTCAGACATGGACCACACTCTCCGCACCTCTGGAATAGCAGGGCATAGGTGAGTAAGGTGATCTCCCTTATAGAGTTTACAAGGGAACTTTGACTTGTGTCTTATAAGCTTAGACTTCTTTACAACATCAATACTCTCAGCATGACTAGCATTGGTTGACATCTTACCCCCAGCATGACTTGCAGTGGTTCGTTGCTCAGAAGCAAAAGCCTTTTGAACTACGGGCCACACCTTTTGCACTTCTGGAAGTACAGGGCACAAATAGGTCAGGTGGTCTCCCTCGCAAAACTTACAAGGGAACTTAAGCTTCTGTTTATTAGGTTTGTCGACAATGTCAACTTTCTCAGCATGACTTGCAGTGGTTGATTTAGTGTCTCCAATATGACTCATAGTAACTGGTGACTTGTCATTAATATGACCAGAAGTGATCAATGATGTGTCCTCAACATGACTAACAGTGGTTGAAGACATACTTTCAGTGTGATTTGCAGTGACTGAAAGTTTGCTCCCAGCATGACCTCCAGAGGCTGGTTGCATAGGTTTAGTATGATTTACAGTGATTGAATGAGTTCCCCCAACATGACTTCCAAAGGTTGGGTGGGTGCCCCTAGCATGACTTCCAGATTTTGGGTGGTTGACCCCTTGCTTTGGCATCTTCTCCATATTCTTCCTCTGTCTATTCCTTTTAGACTGTTGGTTACTAGTATTACTACTTTCACCACATGAGGTAGGAGGAGGAGGAGAAGATGTTACTGGCGAAGAAGGCACAGGGTTCTGATGCTCTTGATTTGAGTTGCTTACTTGATAAGCGTCAGGAGCATGAAAGGAATTTGGAGTGGAAAACAACCAAACTGGTAGCCCTATAGTGAATCCCAGAAGATTCAAGGTAGCCATTAAGGGAGTACCAACATTTCCAATGAATGGAAAAGCACAAGGAGCCCCCTGAATAGAGGTCCCTTGATTGGTGCTCACCGGAATGCTAGCTATAGTTTTTGACTCAATGAAAAAGAAGTCTCTAAGGCCAACTAAGAACAAGCAGCACAAAGAGCGCACCACTAGAAAGGTCTTAGGTAATCCAAACCAGGAAAACAGATGCCTTCTGGAGGGAAGTCTGGGATGATTAGGGCCCAGAACTAACCAACGAAGGATGAAGAACAGTTACCCAGGGTCCACATACAGGTCCTCTGGGTGCAAGCATTTGAATCACCAAATCGCTTTCCCAAATTTCTGTAGAGGGTTTCCTCCCACATCTGTCCTAGGTACAACAGAAATAGCCTTCTGTTGTCACCTGTGTAGATCCCTAGATTCTAGATACAAGGTTACCAACCTTGCAGAGAGGGTCCGGAGGGACAGTCGCAGGTCGAATCAATGCGCATGGGCAAGGTAACAAAGCCTGAAACTCAAAAGCACCAAAAGGTACTAATAAGTCCCCGT
Source organism: Larix kaempferi (assembly GCA_027924585.1). Taxonomy (NCBI): domain Eukaryota; kingdom Viridiplantae; phylum Streptophyta; class Pinopsida; order Pinales; family Pinaceae; genus Larix; species Larix kaempferi. The sequence continues at coordinate 7,513,046 of BSBM01000029.1, forward strand.
ACCCGCACCAATTCTGGTAGATGCTCAATTGAATATTGGAGGGGTATCTCCTCTACTCAATCTCGCACGACCTCGTGCTTAACTCCGGTTTAAGTGGAGCTTCCTGGTTCACCTTCTACAAAGATGGATTTTCTCCCTAAAAGAATGACACCTATGTTTCGACAAGTTTGAGTGATCGTGGAGGATTTAACTCACAACTCCCTACCCCCACAATCCTCGTTAAGCTATTAGGTGTGTTTCTAAACTAGAAGAAAACCTAATATCCTATCCAGATTACTAATTGCTTTCTTTAAAAATGTACTTCAAAAACTTTCAGAATAAGTAAAACAAGTGCAACTAAAGAAAGATATCCTTTAACTAAAACATGAAGCACTTGCTCACCACAAATATGTACTCACCCACTCTCCATTTATTTTCAATGCAAGTCCTAAAGATATGATCTGGAATGCATATGCAAAACTTTTTATATCCAATGCAATTTTTAGTATTTTCTAATGCAAAAGGTAAACATTTAAAGTCTAATGTAAAAAATCAAACTGAAAACCTAAGGATGCAACTACTCAAACAACTAGCTATGCAAAAGGAAATTTATTGTTTTTTGATGCAAAGCACTACTAAATCCTTTAAGCCACTTCCAAAGTATTAACTTATAAAATGAACCAAATTTTAATGCTTTTTTCAAGATAAGAACAAAACTGAAATTCAAAGTAACATATTATCAACGCAAATGCAAAAACTTTCAAATCTCCTTATTAAACAATGAAAGCAACCATAAACCTTCAGATTCTTATCATGTAAGCATGCCAAAATTGGGAAAAGCATACACCAATTACTTTTAGACCCAAACAAAGCAAATGACCTACTGAGAAATATGGTTTGGTAAAGCCAGGTCTGCACACAAACAGTGCAATCAAGGTCTGAAACCACAGAAAAGACACTTGAGCTTTCACTGCAAAAGAAAGACCAAAATCACGATAAAGGACACGAAACCAATCTAAAGAAAAATTTCACTCAAATAGATATAAATAGGGTCAAATAGACTCAAAAGGTTCTAAATCCAGTAAAAATTGGAGCAAGTAGATTTAGTTAGACTCAAATTAGGGTAAAAAACACCAAACTAGTTCACCATCCCCAAACTTGGGTCAACAAGCCCCAAATTATCCAAACAAACCCAAAATGATTAAAGAAGATCCCACACATCAAACTAAGATCAATCAAAAGACAAGAAACCACTTCCAAAGGGTCCTACATAGACCTAGGATCAGCATGAACTCTAACAAATGCAATCAAGAGACCCCCAAAAAGTTCCAAAATTGAAAAACTTCAGTTCAGGGAATATCTGCAACTATACACAAGGGACAGGTGCACGTGACCCGTGGGTATACAAGGCTCATACCCGCGCATATGTCTCAAACCCACGACTGTACATACTACAGGATCGTGCATATGCAAAAAAGTCCAAAAAAAACAAAATCCAACACAAAACTAAGCAAGGAAAGGTCTAACAAAGCTTAATGACTGGTCCTAACATGAAATTAAACACAGACCTTTCAAATATACTGGAAAAAAAAGTCCTTGGATACCCCAAAGCAGATAGGCTTCTCCCCAACAGAGTTGCCAGTTCTGTTGTTAAGGATTATACCCTATAGCAGGGGATGGATGTTATCAACGTACATGGGGCTGACAGATAGATATATTGGGTTTTTACACTAATTACTATAAGCAAATGAGATTTAGGGTTTGAGAAGGAGTACCTTATTTATGGTGGTTGGTCCTAGCTTTCTCTCGGTCTCTACAGCAACACACCTACAAAACCAATCAACCTTCCTCAAAACAATTTGACTACAAACAGATAATGAAATTGACAAAACAATATAACACTAATTGTAATCAAATATCCAATGAAATTCACATTTAATTGGTACGGGAAGGATATCTCGATCTTTATTGTCAAAGAAATGCAACAAAATACAATTGATATACCTGATCTTCTTCCAAGCACTTCTGCAACCAAGTTATGGGCTCCTGCTCCTCTCTTGACTAGAAATTCATTCAGCATAACAACAACTTTCTTCTTAGATTGGCCCCTTCCTCATGGCTTCCCCTTGTATTTATGTCCAAGGCAGGGAAGTTAGATTCGTGAGGCAATTGAATTGGGAGGTTGGGGGAGTTATAATACCAAACTCAACTAATCCCAATTCGTATTCTTAATATATTTTTCCATTTCATCTTAAGATGTGCGCAAGTATGATATTTGCCAACCTGCGCATGGTGCGCAACTAGTGCTTTTAATGACTAGCACATACAACTTTTAGGATATGTGCGCGGGTTGTCAACAATGAGACCAGCACATGATGCAATAGATGCTAGTTATAAGAGTAGCGCATTTCCAATGAAATATGTAGAAAACATATAGTTTTCAACTAAAGATGTAGGATCTCATTATCAAATCATCTAAGGTTAATCCAGCTCTTCCATCCATAATGTCCTTTTGTGTAATCAACAGGGAAATGTGATCACGGACGAAGAAGTGTTGATTTGACCTATTACAACACTGGATCGTGATTCTTCAAGAATTCGATCTACAATTTGAAAAGGAAAAATCAAAAAATTCATTAGTATTCGTGGAGCTAATTTGCGATCTTCCCCGTATTGATCAAGAGTCTGAGCCCATTGAATCTCTTCCTGATGAGTTATTGTTCCTAATCAGTAATTCTGATCCATGGTACGGAGATATCACCCTGTATATCCAAACACAATGCTTTGGGCCTCACCTATATCACGATGAATGCCATCATATCTGCCATCATGCCAAATATTATCTAATCATCAGTGACACCCTATATCGTTGTGGCATTGATTCAATCTTACGATGATGTTTGACTCATGAAGACGCCGAGCATGTCCTGAATGACTGCCACTCGAGGGCATGTGGTGGTCACCTCTCTAGGATGGCTACAATGCAGAATATTTTATGCGTTGGATACTACTGGAAATCCATATTTAAACGTTGCGTGGAGTTTGTTAAGAAGTGTCCTCCCTGCCATTTTTTTCATTCCAAAAAATGCACTCATCCCGCCCCTTTACATCTAGTTATTTCTGTCAGTCCCTTTGAAAAATGGGGCATAGATTTAATTCACTATAATCCTACCTCAGCTGGGGGGTATGGTTATGGGATTGTAGTTGTTGATTGTTTCAATAAATGGGCAAAGGATATGCCTACATATAATGAAGATGGAAAAACAGTTGCACTCTTCATGTTCAATCATGCTATTGCTAGGTTTGGGGTTCCACGAGCCATTATCAAAGACCATGGCTCGCATTTCCATAACCAAATGGTAACTGAACTGAGCATCAAATTGGGATTTCGCCATGAACACTCAACCCCCTACTATCCTCAAACGAATGGTCAAGTAGAGGCCATCAATAAGGTCTTTAAAACCATGATACAACACATGGTAGGGACCCATATATCAAATTGGTACTTAATGCTCTTTTCATCCCTTTGTACATATAAAACCTCCATCAAGACTGCTACTGCGTTCATGCCTTTTCAATTGGTATACGGACTGGAGGCACTATTGCCTATTGAGTGTGAGATTCTGTCATTGAAACTAGCCGTCGAACTCCTACCGAACACTACTACTGAGGAAGAAATATTCTTATACTTAGCCAGACTCGATGAGACTCACCGTGATGTTGCTCTGGCCAATGAAGCACACAAGAAACGCATCAAATCCCAGTATGATAAATCTGTAAAACCCCGCATATTTAACGAGGGTGATTTGGTTTTGACATATGACCAAAAACATGATAAACTGGGGTAGGTAAACTTGATTCCATGCGGCATGGGCCATACATTGTAAAGCGTGTTTTGGAAAAAGGAGCTTATGAGTTGGTCGATTACCACGGAATACCCTTAGGGGAGCCTCGAAATGGGATCTACCTAAAATGGTACTATGCTTAGGTCATCCTACATCAGTACTCTATATATATACTGTATATAACGTGTGTTTGATTTGGTGTGACACTTTCCTTCTAGTGTGTTAGGGTCTCATTCCAATTATAACTGCTTATACCATGTTCTGCCTGGATGTGTAGATGAAAACCTGTTATGGATTCGCGGACGGCGCTAGCCGGCACACCCAAAACCTTGCTTCGATAGCTTGGATACTCTATTCCCTTGCTGATGAGTTGATAAGTTCAGGTGGAGTTTTCTTAGGTTATGCAACTAATAATACTACCGAATACCATGCGGTGATTGGATTATTAACTAACGCTTCCTCCCATGGAGTGAGCCATATCGTTGTTCACCTAGACTCCCAGCTTATAGTCTTTCACTTGAACCAAATTTATGCCATCCGTGACCCTACATTACTTCTCTTGTTTCGACGAGTACGTCTCCTGGAAATATCTTTTGAGTTTGTTCAATACCAACATATCCCGAGGCATATGAACACGGTTGCATATTCATTAGCTAACTTTATATTAGATTGGCACATTGCACATTTTTAAACATTTTATTAAGAACGTATAATTGGAACAACATGTAAATTATACATCAATACATAAGAAACTTACGTGAGACCCGCATTCATCATAAAGACACAATGTATAAATCACTAGGTAATATTTTATATTTAGCCTGGTAAAAGTTTTACAAAAAAGTACCAGTACAAAAAATATGAAGCCCATAGCTTTTAGTCTATCATGCCTACAAAACCTGAAGCTCATGGCTTTTAGTACATCACAACATATACATGCTATCAGGACTGGTTCTCATGATAACATATGATGTCCCTTACCACTCAACAAAGTAGACGACCAAAACGACCGGAAACCCCAACTATCCGACGCTAATAGTTATGTGGAAATTCATCTATGGAGATATCAGGAATTCCTGCGGTCAGTCGCTGGAGGTTCTCCTTGATCTCATCAAGCTCCTCTACAGCCTCTTGGTTAACCACTTCCATCTCCCTGGACACTCCTCACCTTTTAATAGGCGAAGATCTGGCCGGTCTCGAAGGCCCAATATCTGTGTATCAAAGTATAAAATATCAGTACTACAAAAAAAATGAAAAATCATAAAATGTATAAAAAATTAAAAACAAAAGAGTTTTATTCTTACCTAGTTCACCCCAGTGCTCTCCCTCTGGAAGCGCTAAGTCCGGATCCCCTCGAAAATCTGCTCCTGCATATGCATAGTCCTCTACCATAAGTATCTAACTATGTAACCATCTGAAGAAGGTGGGCCCATAAGTGATCATAGGCCCACCACGGCCATGCCAAGCCATCACCTCAATCCATGTCAGCATGCATGGATATCGTGGCTCGAGATCACTAGTCTCTACCTAGGTACGAAGAAGGGTGACCCTCTCTAGGAATACGAATACCACAACCGATCCATATCCAAACTGTTTGAGTTCCCCTCTTCTGCATTTTGTCAGTTATTCTTGCAGGTTTGCAAGGAGCCCCCCACACCAGTTGAATATTCTGGGAGCCATGAACTCTATGGCATAAAGCATGTGAGCTATTGTAGCTTCATGCAGAGCCCTACTACCTGCTACTCTCTCAATGGTAAATAGGATCGTCCTTAAAGGACGATCTTGCACATTCTTGATGGCAATATTCCCACCTAACATTTGAGTCCCGAGAGTGAAAAACTATGCAATCAAATCCTCAGCAGTTCTATCACCACCTCTAGGAATGGAAAGTGACACTAGAGCTCCACATCTTGACAACCCTGTCAAAAATTAAATGTCCTCTATATCCAATGTAAGGATATGAGTCCCAACCTGAAAGTATTGTTAATCTGGGTTCCACATTCGGATCAAGTAATCCAACAACTAAAGTTGAGCTCTCATTCCTTGCACTTCAAAGAATTTTAGCAATCCACATTCCCTCAAAGCATTGACTGAATGGGGATCGTTTTCCGCTTGGAAATATTCCAATTCATGCTCCCTCTCCTTCCATTGCACCATTTTGATTAATGAATCTTGCATGTACATCAATTTAAAAGGCATTAGAAACATTTCATGGCAACAAAATCTAGTTTTTGCTTGAATTCTAAGTTTTTTGGGTCGATATGCTGCCGACGCACCCTGACTTTGGAAATAGGGCGTCAGCGAGGAACTTCCTCCATTCGATATGTGTGTCACCACTGGATGACGCGCTTCCTGAAAGGGAGAAGTGCATCGCCCAGGGAACGCAATTTCTCCCTATGAAATGACCCTTAAAACCACCTAAATCTGCATAAAAACAAAAAATTTAACCATGGAATTCAAGAGTAGAAGGAGTGTGATTACCTAGACCTAAAGGAATGAAGAATGGTTTCCCGATGCTCCCGCAATATCCACAACAAGTTTGAGCTAAAAAAGAGCTTTTCACTCACTCCCAACTTGGTAAAAAACACAATGGTAAAAAAAAATCACTTTTTACCATTTTTAACATTCAAAATAGAATATTCCAATTTTTATTTTTATTATTCCAAGCGGTTTTTACTAAGTTGATTATATTTTTATGTTTTAATCCAAATAATGGTTCTAAAACTTTTTTTGAAGCTTGCAGGATGAGATTAATAACATTTGGCTATGACAGAGATCAATTTTTACTTTTTCATGCTCCTTATCAAATATGAAAAAGCTTCCGAGTACTTTTTGACACCATTATCGTGCTCGCTAAAACTAAGTACAAAAGGTGTCGATATTAGTCTTTGTTCTTTCTCGTTCTCGTAAATACATCAAAATAAGTTACCGTGTACGTTTTTATCTCTTTTTCGGGCTCATAAAACTGTTACGAAAAAGGAACCCCCTTGGAGTTTCCTTTAATCTATTTTTAGACTCCCAAAACATGAAAAGATTTCCAAGCGAACTTGTCTTTTTCACGCTTGTAAAAGGATGTGAAAGGTCGTCTATGCAATGATAATTTACCCCTTTTTTTCAGATCATATCAACTATTTACAAAAAAGGTCTACTCTAGTCAATTTTGACCAGAAGGTTTTCTTAGGTATTGTTTTATACTTTTTCTGATATTGGGGACTAAATCCACTAAAGAGTTCACCCAGGAGCATTATTTTGACCATTTTAGACTCTCTAAACATGAAATGTCACGAAGTTTACCTTCTCTGGACTCGTAAACCAAATATTGAAGGGCCCTTTCGGGAATTAACCTCTCCTCCCTCAGGTTGATAAAACATGTGAGGTTGGACTCATCCAAAAGATGAGATACAACGAGCGTTTGTTACCCTCTTCCAGCTCGTTAAAAAGCAACGAGGCACTCGTCAATCATGATTGGGCAATTAAAGGAAAGAGAATTTATTTTCATCTATATTAGTGGCAGCTTATAGTCTCCCTTGAACATAGCACTCATTTTCATTTCATTCAAATAACTTGGGTATTCAGCTTGTCCTCGAGCCCTACCACTTCCATGAGTTATTCTAATCCTTTGGGTCATCTGAAGAATGCATCAATCATTTGTTGTATTAGGTATTGGTATCTATATCGTCATGTCAATGCTACCAAGTCATGCCATTCCATGTTTAATGGAAAAAAAAATTTAGTCAACCTATGCAGTCATTATACCTTCCTTTCTGTTAGTCACCTCTGAGTCAGTCTCAAATATCACTATACAGTCGATGATGGGGGAAACATCATGGACCTCCTTCCTCGGGTTTATCCTTGTCTAATTCAACAAATCATCCAAGGATTAGACCTAGAAACCAGTCGAGTACCTTGGACCTGCATGCCTTAATGGCAAGTTACCTCGCTTTCAACAGTTGGTTCACATCATTGACTTCTAAATGGAAGATTCCACTGAGTGTTCGACTTCAACTCATTAATGCACATTCGGAGGAGTGTACTAGAGTACCTTTGGATTCATTGACATTAATGATGATTTCCCTCGCACTTGTTAACGGTATACCTCAATGACCGGTAATCAAGTGACTTCTACCATGTTCGACGTCAAGACATCTATTCACATGGTTAGAATTGTACTTTTTCAGGTTTGAAATGAATACCCTGGGATAATTTTCATATGTATCTTACCCAAGTTGCGACGGATTTTTTTTAGTAGGTTCCCACATAGACATCATGATGCAACCATTATTCTATCACATAGATCCACATTGTATTGGTTCGTGGCTATGTTTAGTTCATCTCGTAGATCCACTGTGTATCTTCTCGTGGCTACGATCTGGTCTTGTCATCAATGTATGGATCCACGTTTGTATTTTTAGTGGCCATACTTTTATTTAATGTTTTCATGGATCTGCATTGTATTGGTCAGCAACCATGAGATGAGTCATTTGAGACACATATATAAGAGTTGGTGGTACTACAGAAGTCCTTGTTCAGCATTTCAGTTGTTGGTCTTTTCCTTAAACTTCCATACATCAAGTCACTTCGCTTATCCTATTTCTCTAGATTTATGCTTTGGGAGGGATTCTGTTACACCAAATTTTTGTCATCATGAGAAATGTATTCCTGACTTATCCTAATTCCTAAAGCATTAATGCCAAATTGACTGCAGGAGATGATTTGGTATGTTTTTCCCTATGTTGTCACACTCACGCACCTTGCATATTGACAAAACACGTCAGGTCCTTGATGACGCACCTTGCATATTGACGAAGTGCGTCGCTGACACGGTTTGCCTTTGTTCAACGTGCGTCACCCTTCAATGAAGCAGGTTGCTAGTTGAAAAAGTACATCATTGTCGGTTAGGAAAGAAAAAAAGAATCTTCGGGAGCCTTCTAGAACAAGTGTCTTCGTGGAGGCTTATCCCAATAAATCAGTAAAAGTGGCAGTTGAACCCCTAAGTTCTTGGGATGATCCCTTAGCCTTCTCCATCAAATCCTCAACTCCTTCTATCATCTTTGGCCTATATATACAAGCTTCCTCTCCATGGTTGGGGGGAGGATGAACTAGAGAACCCAAATACTGGAGAAATTTTGCTAGAGTTGAAGGCCCTTCATCCATTAGAGGCAAGGTTGGATCTTTGAGGCAAAGATTAGTTGAAAGAAATTGCAACGTCAAGGAAATGGTTGTAATCTCCTATTCTCTATATTCATTAAAACATAAATATATGTTCTTTCCATAAAGGTTTATTGTGCATTATAGATTTTTAGAATTTGTTTCCTTGACCACTTGTTTAGGTTAATCAATATTACTTGTTTCTTTCACTTGTGTTTCCTCTTGTTTGCTCTATGTTGTTTTGCAGCTAGGCATTGAAGATCACATAAAGCGAGGAGAGACTACTCCAAGTACAAGGTGAGTAACGTGCCCTATTCTGGTACTTTGATTAATCTAGGAAAGTGTTTATATTATGTCGTGATTTGTTCTAAATCTAAACCATTTAGACTAGGGATATTGGTTGGTGTCTGCACCGACAGATTTATCCACAAACAGAGGGCATCGCACAACCCCAATATGATAGTAGCTCCCAACTATTCAATTGTTGAGGATTTAGATCAAACCCCTTATTCCATGTCAGCTTTTGAGGTCCTCCAAAGTTCCCCATTGCAACAGAGTGCTTTGTTGTCTTCCTTAAGAAATATGGATCTTTCAAATGGTCAAGTTGTGATTTTGATGTTTCATATGTTAAACCTCATCTTATGTATCATGTTTCCTTCCAGATCAATGCAATTCATAACACAAATATTATTGGTAGGACGGTTGTGGATGAAGGTGCATCGACTTGTGTGATGGATCTGTCCTATTGGAAAGAATTGGGCTCTCCATAACTCATCCCATCACCCACATTATTGGCTACTTTTTATGGATGATTTTTTCGACTGCATGGGATTATTCCATCCTTTCCTGTACAGTTGGGGGGGGACTGTTTGTGTGGATGTTGAAGTAGTTGAGGTTTCTATTTATTATAACCTTTTATTAGGATGTAGTTGGACGTATGCAATGACTACCAATGTGTATTCAGTCGTATGAGTGGTGTGCTTTCCTCACAAAGGAAATACCATTGCCATTGATCAGTTATCCTTCACTCGAGCTAGTCCAAATTCACCTCCAGGATCAAATATCCCTTCAATTGATAAGTCACATCTAATAACTGAGAATGTGGTAGTTGGTTTATATCCATCACTCATGGGTACCTTTAATATCCCATCTCCTACCTTCTTTATTGGTTCCACTCCATCTCTGTATGATGAGGAAGTTCCTATCTCGCGAGTAGAGTCTTTTAGAACATATTACCTCAATGATCCTTGGGTACTTCATGTTCCATTGAATTTAGTGGAAGAGTCTTAGCACTCTGAGACTATCTTACCCTTGTTTGTAGCAGAGATATCTGATCAAGAAATTTAGCAAGATATTGTAGACAATGATCCATCACCTGTTGAAGAGGTGGATCAAACCATTAAGTCGGTTTGGGATATTGAGTCCTCCACTTCTCAATATTATTTAGATATTGTTATTCCTTTAGATGAGTCTATCCTGGAAGCCTTAACTAGGCCTAAAAATCTCTGGGAAGATATGCATCATCGTTCATATTTTCTTCCAGATCTAGATAAGATTGAGAATGGAGAGTTTCATGTTTCTTTTCCTAAATATGTTGATTGACCATTGAACCTTTTTCCTGATAGGGAATATATGTCGAGGGTAATATGGCCAAAATTTCTTCAATGATTCCAATCAACATCTCTACGAATCCCAATGTCGTGGAGAATGTTTACATTGGTGCAAACTATTCAACTAAAGAGATTTGTGTTTATACAGAACTCTTCAAGGAATTCTGCGACATGTTTGCTTGGTCATACAAGGATATTCCAAGCATTGATCCCACTATTGTAGAACATGAGACTAAAACCTATCTGAATGCCAAACCTGTTCATCAGGAACTTCGTCCAGCCAACCTTAGGAAAGCAGCTTCTATCAAAGCAGAAGTTAAAAACTTCTTAAGGCGAGCTTTATTTACCATGTTTCTTTAACATAATGGGTATCCAGTCTCGTTCATGTAGACAAGAAGCAAGTAAACCTTTGAGTATGTATATATTTTAGGGATTTGAATAAGGACTGTCCTAAGAATAACTTCCCCACAATGTACATCAATCAAATCATTAATGAGTGTGTCGGAAGTGAGGTATTTGTTGGAATATTCTCACCATCTTATCTTGGTTTTGCATGCATGCATTCCATGCAGCACTCCATGCATTTGCAACTAAGTCTCCTAGCACCTAGTCCTTAGTTTAGGCCCCCTAAAGCTTCATTTTGGTCATCACTAGCCCTCTTATCCACTCAGAGCACCTTGTTTACATCACTGGAGTTTAAATGTACCCTCCTGCATGATTTTAGGGATCTACACAGTTAATTCCTAGATTTGGGGCACCTTGTCCCCTTGATTGCTCAGCTAACTGATTGCTACACCTAGTTTCACTACTATTGAGTCTAGGAGTGCCCTTTTTTACCACTGTCAGTCATATATGCGCACCCTTGGAGTCTCCTTCCCTATTTTGGTGCCCACATGACTCAGTCAAGCTCAGTTATACCTCAGTTAACTGATCATTCATCATCGATGGCCACTAAACCTTATCAGGAGGTGGTTCCAATTCAAACTAAGCCCATACTTGAGGTGAATTCGAATCCTATCAGAGGCTATCGAATTCATTCTATTGTAACATATTTGTATTGCGATATTATTGTGGATTAATGTATCAACAATAGTTTTGCATATGTGTTTCAGTTTTATGAGTGAATTGATCAATGTTTCTTTCTAATTCTACTCAGTAATAACATTGTGAAATTGTGAGGTTTGTTCAATCTCAGTGAAATATTCGTATGGAATTTCACATGGTATCAAAGCTTATGAGAGCTTAGGTTGAGCAGCTGCTTTCAGTAGTGCACCAGAAGCCTCTAGATTTCCACAGCAAATCCTGGTGCCATTGCATTGAATTCATTGGAGAAATCATTTGAGCTCTATCCGGGTGTGAAGGATCCGGGTAAAAATGCCTATTGTCCTAAAGCAGTGCTCAATAGATTCAGTAACAATCCTCCATATATTTTTACATTTTTTTGCAGGTTATTCCATCATCAAAAGCGCATTCAGTCATCTACTATGGATATAAATTTGATTCCCAAACTTAATCCCCTCAATTTCTTTGAATGGAAGGACCAAATGGAGATCTTCATGCACAGGAGAGGTCTCTACAGGGTGCTAAAGGGCATTTAGGTCGAACCAAATGGTGCTACGGATAAGGACAAGTGATCTGGATTTATGTGGGAACGAAATAAAAGAGCATTTACAGAATCATATACATAGATATATTGCAAAGAACACAGTGATACAGTAAACACATATTCTATTAAATAGCGGAAATAGAACAGACTGTAAAATACAATAGCTAAAATGGTGGTAGCTATCTCTGAGAAGAGATGTGGCTGCTATGCTCATTTGTGCCAAGATGAATTACAAAGAGAGGCCGAAAGGCCTATTTATCATAAGCATGAGGGAAAGAATCCCGAACATCCAAAAACCTAACCCTAGAAGATAAACCATCATAAAGTTTGCGGCCCCAAGGTGGTTAGTTGAACAGTCAACTTCCCGGGGTCATAACTTTGCATACGATCTCCATTTGAGGCGCTTAATAGCCCTTTGGAGAGGTCTATCCAAGATTTACAACTTTTAACTAAGACCAAATGCACGCCATCGGCAACCATTTGGCCCCCCAAATCGCCAAAAAAGGTTGTTTAGGGCCTCAAAATGGCCCCAAAAGTTTAGGACCCGAAAAACTGCTAAAAATAGTAATTTACCAAAATTGCCAGAAGACTGTTTTGAGCCAGTTGGAAGAGGTGGGACGCCACCGATATCCACCTGGATCAATCCTCCCTCCTTAGGAAGCAATGGTCTCCATTGCGTCAAATCCCTTATCATATGTCGAACTATGTGTTGAGTTGAGCTCTTGGTGCGGCGTGTGCTGAAGCAAAAAGGTTGCCTTTCTTTGAAATCTTCAGAGGGTTGTAATTTTTGTTGCTGGCGACACTGGAGCTGTTCAACATTTTTGGTTGTTGTGGTATCCTCGGTCTGCACTGGTGTGGATGGTTTCTTTTTGAGGGAGCACCTTGAATGCGTGGCCTTGCACTGCAAAGGTACTCGAATAGGCGATGTTGCACTGAACTTCTGTTTTTCTTGTTTCTACTGAGTAGAGGGATAATGAGCAGAGGTTGTGGATGTCTCTGCGATCTGATGTTCTCCTTCAGTGGCAATTGCGAATAGGGAAAATTTCCCAGTGTGGGAGATTATCTTCCCGCCTTGCTTGGTTGGGGTAGGTGCAACTATCTCTGGTATCCGATAGAGTTGTCCTCCCAAAGTGACAATGACACTGCGAGGTCGTGATTCATATACATCATGACGCTTCCACATATATGGATGTCCTAAAAGAACATCACATACTTGAAGTGGGGCCACATCACACAATACCTCATCTTTGAAGGGCTTGATGCTGTATGGTAGGTGACATTGGTGACTGACGCGGATCCCTCGTCCTTGGCTTAGCCATCCAATGGTGTATGGTTGTGGGTGTGGTGTTATTGGTAGCTCTAGTCTCTTGATGACTTCTGTTGAGATCGGGTTCTTCTCGCTGCCGCTGTCCACAACAAAGTGTATGGGAATTCCCTTCACCCACATCTGTGAGTGGAAAAGGCACTCCTCTGCCTCCAACTCTTCAAGTTCCTCTGGTTGAATCTGTGTGGTGGAAACAAAGGCACTGGGTTCTGCATCAATGATCTGCTTCCCTTTCCGCGTGGCTATGAAATTAGGTTCTAAGTCAGAATCGAAACTGGGATCTGATTCTGAAGCTTTGATCTCAGCCACCAATAACTGTTTTGAGCGACATTCATCAGTGTTGTGCCAGGGGATTTTTTGGAAATCTCACCACTTCCCAGTGTCCTTTGTCTTTTTGTTACCCTTGTTCGCTTGTGGTTGGGACTGGTTGTCCTTTCCCTACCCCATGTTCTGCGAGCCAGAGTTTCCCTTGCCCTACTTCTGTGCAAGTCCGAAGTCACGCTTGTTATTTTGCTGAAATTTCTGCTCAATTTTGATAGCATATCGATAGGCAGATCCGAGTGAAGAGATTTCCAGGAAATCCATCTATGTTCGTATGTACCGGTGTAGGCCACTGCGATATTTCAGTACTAGGTGTCGCTCGGAGTCCTTGACACCTAGCTTTGTGCGCAAGGTATGAAATTTGTTGGTGTACTCCGACACTGTTTGGTCCCTCTCTTGGTGCAGAATGGCCCATTTTGTGTACTGGTCATCATAGTTTCCAACAAGGTAATATTGTTCCTTGATAGCATCTATAAAATAGGCCCAAGTGGGATTGGAATATTCAAACAATCCAGACTTGTCTGATGAGTTTTGCTCACAATAAGTTTTCCACCAATTTTTGACATGGGGGACGGCCTTGAGGAGCGCAAAGACGATATTTTCCCTGTCGAAAAAATTGTGGACAGAGAAATACCCTTATAGTAGATTCAACCATTTATCTATGGCATCGGCATCGATCTGGCCTTCAAATAAAGGGATTTCAAAGTTAACTTGTACCTTGAAGGGAGTCGCATCTCCGAAACAGCTGCTTGTCGAAGGTGTATCTGTTGCCGTCAGCATGAGTCGAAGGATCTGGGCAAAATTATCCATCATCTCGTTCCTCTGTCGCGCGAGGGCTTCCTCGAGCAACAACTTGATAGGATCTACTGCTCCGTCGTCTCTCTTTTCTTCCGCCATGGGAGGCCGTTTGGGGCAGCGAGAGTGGTCTTCCCCAAGTGAAACTAGTTCGAGACCCAACTTTCTGTATCCTGACCTCGTCAGGGACATGCACCGAGAAACAATCAAAGAGCAGACCGCTCTGATACCATTGATCCAAATTTATGTGGGAACGAAATAAAAGAGCATTTACAGAATCATATACATAGATATATTGCAAAGAACACAGTGATATAGTAAACACATATTCTATTAAATAGCGAAAATAGAACAGACTGTAAAATACAATAGTTGGAATGGTGGTAGCTATCTCTGAGAAGAGATGTGGCCGCTATGCTCATTTGTGCCAAGATGAATTACAAAGAGAGGCCGAAAGGCCTATTTATCATAAGCATGAGGAAAAGAATCCCAAACATCCAAAAACCTAACCCTAGAAGATGAACCGTCATAAAGTTTGCGGCCCCAAGGTGATTAGTTGAACAGTCAACTTCCTGGGGTCATAACTTTTGCATACGATCTCCATTTGAGGTGCTCAGTAGCCCGTTGGAAAGGTCTATCCGAGATTTACAACTTTCAACTAGAATCAAATACATGTTGTGAGCAACAATTTGGCCCCCCAAATCGCCAAAAAAGGTCGTTTAGTGCCTCAAAACGGCCCCGGAAATTTAGGACCCGAAAAAACTGCTAAAAATAGTAATTTACCAAAATTGCCAGAAGACTATTTTGAGCCAGTTGGAAGAGGTGGGACGCCGTCTATATCCACCTGGATCAACAATTATTTAAACAAGATTGATGAAGTGTATGGTTTGATGTGCCTCAGCATTTCCAAAGATCTAATATTTCATCTCTCCGATCTAAAAACTCCCAAGGAGGTTTGGACAAAGCTCGAACCCTTATTTGGGAAATAGGATGATTTGAGAGGACATAAATTGGTAAATGATTTGATCTCTTTGAGCCCCAATAGCTTCAAATCCATCACATATTTCTTCACAAGATTCAAGAACTTGGTTGTGCAACTAAAACTATGTGGAATTGAGAAGGAAGACAAGAAGCTTATTCTTTCTATTATTTCAATATTGGGATCAGACTATTATGTGTTTGTATCCACCTTCCAAACAACAAAGATATCCATCCCAAACTGGAAAATTCCCACTCTAGATGCATTCATCCTGTCTCTCACAAAGGAGCGTGACAAATTGGTGCAAATGGGAGTAATAAACCATCAAGGGATCAAGTTCTTGATGCAGGAGAAGGAAAGAATGTGAATTGGAAAGGAAAGCACAAGGGAAAGGAGAAGAAACAACACAAGCAGAATTCAAAGGAGCCTCCCAAACAATTAGACGGAACCTCGAATCCAAAGAGAGGCAAGCAAAACCAGAAGGAGAAGACCAAATGTCCATACTGCAACAGAGGTTTTTACCTAGAAAGTGCTTGCATGAAGAATACCATTGATCTCATGGCCCAGCTTCTAGAGAAAAACAACCTTCCAGTACTTGTAGGTTCCAGAAGGAAATAAGATGATCCTAAATCAGAGTATAAAGAGAGGTGTCATGCACTCATGGATGGCACTTCGAATGCATCCTTCTTCATCATATATTATGGAGCCTACAGACACATTTTTGCATCCAAGGATCTATCCTCTGAATTTGAACCAACTATTGGGCCTTCTATCCTAATAGGATATTATTCTGAAGTTCCTTCAAAAGGGATTGGAAGGATCAATCTGGATCATGGATACTTCAATGATGTGCTCTATGTGCCTACCCTGGAAACTAACCTCCTTTCAGTTTATCAAATGGCCCATACATGAGTTCCAAAGAAAGTAATTTTTACTCTTAATGTGGTTGAAATTCAAGAGATCTCTTCTGGGAAGATCATTGCACAAGGAATTGCAAATCACCATTCCAAACTCTACGATTTCTCTCATTTATTTCCTTACTCAAAACAAAGTGCACTTCTTACTCATGCAAATGAAGTGAGCAGACTTTGGCATGAGAGGTTTGGGCACCTCAACTACAAATATTTGCAAGAACTGCACAATCAGAAAATGGTTGAAGGCCTCCCAAACATCAGATTTGCTAAGGGCACATGTCAAGGTTGCTTGATTGGTAAGCATCCGGAGCACAAGTTTGAAAAGGGAAAGGAAAAGAGAGCCTCATCTCCTCTCGAGTTGATTCATAATGACATATCAGAACCTCTTACTCAAATATATTTGAATAATGCTAGGTACATCTTAACATTCATAGAGGATTATTCAAGATTCAGTTGGGTATATTTTCTAAATTTGAAATCGGAAGTCTTTGAATATTTCAAATTTTTTAAAGCTTCTGTAGAAAAATTCACTAGCAAGAAGATCAAGGTCCTTCGTACTGACAATGGAGGAGAGTATGTGAAGAATGAGTTTCATTTATTTTATGCAGATGAAGGTATTGAAATGTAGCAAAATGTTCCTTACACACCGCAGCAGAATGGTGTAGCTGAGAGAAAGAACATAACTTTGAAAGACATGGATACATGCATGCTTGAGTCTAAAGCATTGGCTCCTAGACTTTGGGCAGAAGCTGTCAACTGTACTACATACCTCTAGAATAGAGTTCCAAACAAAGGCCTAAAAGGACAAAATCCTTTTGAAGCATGGATGGGATACAAGCTAGATGTGTCTCATCTAAGAGTATTTGGTTCCAAAGCTTGGGCAAGGATTCCTTCATAGAAGAGGAGAGCCTTAGAGCCTCAAAGCAAAGAGTGCATATTGGTTGGTTATGCACAGAATGCAAAAGCTTATAAACTGTTGGATCTTTCTACTACGCATACCTTCCTTGAAAGAAGTGTCCAGTTTGAAGAATGGCCATTACATGATGCCCACAATGTCGAAGTAGACATCTTACCAACTACTCCACCACAACATGTTGAACAAGATAGCGAATCATCATCTCATGAAAGTTCATATTATGAATCAAAAAGTGAAGATGAGTGAATGCTAGATTCAAATCCACAAGAACCTAAATATCTAGCACCAGAAGATCCACCACCACTTCCAAGATGGGCTGCCAATACCATTCAATATTTCGGTGACCGTGTTGGAGATCCAAAAGATCTAAGAAGAACCAAATATGAGTTTCAAAATGCAAGTTTTTCACTCTCTCATACAGATCCCTTTCTTCCTGATAGGTGTTTTTTTATGGTTGGATCAGATCCAAAAACCTTATTTGAGGCCTACCAAGATCCAAGATGGATAACAGTTATGTATGAAGAATACCAATCTCCTCAAAATAATGAGACTTGGGAGTTGTTTCTCTCCCTCCTGGAAGGAAGCTTGTTTAATGTAAGTGGGTATACATAACCAATGTGGGCTCAGATGGAGTAACAAGCAAGTACAAGGCTCTCTTAGTTGCTAAAGGTTTCTCACAAGTTCAAGGAATTGACTATATAGATACCTTTGCTCCTGTTGCAAAATGGACTCCATCCGTCTTGTTTTGGCTCTTGTTACATCCAAGCACTAGGAGGTGCATCACATGGATGTGAAGAGTGATTTTATTCATGGATATCTAAAGGAGGAGATCTAAATGAAGCAACCTGAAGGATACATTGATGATCTTTCATTGGTGTGCAGATTGAGGAAGTCCTTATATGGGCTCAAGCAGGCTCCCTGAGTCTACTGTCACAAGATTTTCGGAGATGCAAGTATGATTTGAATGTCTACATGAGGCTTGATGGTAAATCTCTTCTCTGTATTGTACTTTATGTTGATGATTTACTGATTACAAGGATTCTCTCTTCATGCATTAGATCTATCAAAACAGACTTGCACAATTCCTTCTCTGTGTCAAATTTGGGACTGCTAAAGTAGTTTCTTGGTCTTGAAGTCTCTCGGAGTGATTCAGGAATCAAGATTGCACAGTCCAAGTATGCATCAGATATACTTGATAGGTTTCATATGACATAATGCAAACCAACAACGTTTCCTTTTCTTACAGGTATCAGTCTTGAGGATGGTTCTTCTTCACCTTTGGTGGATAGTACCTTGTATCGGAAACTGATCGGGAGTCTTTTGTTTCTTACACATACTCACCCTGATCTATACTATGCAGTGAGTGTTGTCCCCAGATACATGCAAGAGCCTCATGAGCTTCACTGGAAGGCATCCAAAAGGATCTTTCACTATGTGCAAGGGACGAAGACCTATGGTATTCACTATGCAATTGGGTATCCATTGAACCTATTTGGGTACACAGATTCATATTGGGTTAGAGACAGCTCAGATCGGAAGTCTACATAAGGTTTTGTCTTTGTGATTGGATCTGGTCCTATATGTTCGTCGAGCAAAAAGAAAACTTCTCTTGCTCTTTCATCAGCTAACGCCGAGTACAAAGGTGCAGTGAATGCAGCCACACAGTGCATCTGGTTGCAAGGCATCTTGACAGAGTTTGGGATTCGCTACAGTACTCCACCAGTCATATACTGTGACAATCAGAGTGCTATCAGGATTTCCACAGATCCAGTTCAGAGACAGAGAACCAAACATATTGAGATACTCATGCATTACATCCCAGGATTGGTGCATGATCGTACCATCACACTGCTCTATTGTCCTTCAGAAGAGAAGATTGCAGATATTTTCACCAATACTTTTTTAGTGAAGAAGTTCACTCATCTCCGATCCCTTCTTGGGGTGAGTGCTACCTTGGCTTATTAGTATTTTTTACAGTCTATCTTGAGGGGGGGGGTTGTTCCCACTGGGTTTTCCCTCTTTCCTTATTTTTTTTAGATTGATGTACGGGGTGACCTTTGGTCTCAGTAACCAGGGCCTTAATTTTCATTTGTTTACTTATATTTTTCCTCATAGTCCGACTTAAGGGGGGGTGTCGGAATAATCTCACCATCTTATCTTGGTTTTGCATGCATGCATTCCATGCAACCCTCCATGCATCCATTCATTTGTAACTGAGTCTCCTAGCACCTAGTGCTTAGTTTAGGCCCCCTAGAGCTTCATTTTGGTCATCACTATCCCTCTTATCCACTCAGAGCGCCTTCTTTACACACTGGAGTTTAAATGTGCCCTCCTACATGATTTTAGGGATCTACATGGTCAGTTACTATATTTGGGGAGCCTTGAGTCCCCTTGATTGCTCAGTTAACTGACTGCTACATCTAGTTTGACTGCTACTAAGTCTAGGAGCGCCTTTTTTTACCACTGTCAATCAGATATGCACCCCCTTGGAGTCTCCTTCCCTATTTTGGTGCCCACATGACTTAGTCATGCTCAATTCTACCTCAGTTAATTGATCATTCATCATCGGTGGCCACTAAACCTTATCGAGAGATGGTTCCAATGCAAACTAAGCCCAAACTTGAGGTGAATTTGAATCCTATTAGAGGCTATCGAATTCATTCTATTGTAACATCTTTTGATTTCTATTTTATTGTTGATTAATGTATCAACAATAGTTTTTCATCTATGTTTCAGGTTTTTGAGTGAATTGATCAATGTTTCTTTCTAATTCTTCTCAGTAATAACATTGTGTGATTGTGAGGTTTGTTCAAGCTCAGTGATCTATCCTTGTGGAATTTCACATTATTTTCCTTCATGGATGGATTCTCTACATACAACCAAATTCAAATCCGACCAGAGGACCAACATAAAATTGCATTTTTTTGTCCTTGGGGAACTTTAGCATACAAACAAATGCCCTTTGGCCTTAAAAATTATGGAGCTATGTTTCAGCGGGCTATGGCTTTCCCTTTCCATGACATCAAGCACATTGTAGAGGCTTATCTAGATAATTTAGCAGCTCATTCTTGTAAGAGGTGAGATCATCTAGACCATCTTTGCCCCATGTTTGAATGGTGTAGGCATTATAAGATTCGGTTGAATCCTCACAATTGTATATTTTGCGTTGAGTCTGGATGACTCTTAGGTTTTATTGTTTTGAATAAGGGAAGCATGGGTAACCCTTTAAAGGTGGAAGCCATTGTTAACTTACCTCCTCCGACAAATGTTCTCCAACTTCAGATCCTCCAAGGAAAAGCTAACTTTGTCAGGTATTTTATTGTGAATGAGGACAAGATACGAAAGGTTTCATGCAGTTACTAAAGGAAGGGGTCCCATTTGTATGGGATGAATTTGCCCAAGATTATTTTAATGCTATTAAAAAATACCTTATGACAGCCCCTTTGCTTAATCCTCTAGATTATACAAAATATTTTTTGTTATATCTGGCCGCATCCAAGTCCACAATTGGCATGGTTTTAGTCCAGGAAGATCACAATTTTCAAGAACATGTCATCTATTATCTTAGTTTTGCTTTCGCTGGACTTGAACTAAAATATTCTCACTTAGAGAAGTTAGTTGCAATGGTTGTTTTCATAGTCCGGATACTCTGACATTATATATTGTTGTGTAATACCATTGTGGTTACAGATATCAATCCATTTCAGTGTGTTTTGACCTAACAAATAATCGAGGGGGAATTTAATAAATGGATTGTTATTCTATAAGATTTTGACTTAGAGTTTTAGTCTGTTAAGTCCAATAAATATTTGGTCTTCACTGAGCTTATCTTGGATTTTCCTAGTGAAGAATGTGATAGTACTGAATATGACTCATTCCTTGATGAGCATATCTTTCTCATCTCTTCATCAAACCCTTGGTATGGCGATATCTTGATATATCTGCAAACTTTGAAGTGTCCTTGGTATTTTTTATGGGATGAGTGATGGCACTTGATACATAACGCAAAGAATTACCTTCTCATTGGTGATACTTTGTATCTTCGTGGAGGTGATTCCATCTTACGTCATTGTTTGACTCATGAAGAAGCTGAGTTAGTTTTAAATGACTCTCACAATGGAGCCTGTGGAGGTCATCTTTTTGGTCTTGTGACTACCCAAAATATTTTGCGTGTCAAATACTTTTGGTCAACGATTTTTAAATATTACATTGAATTGATTAAAAAGTGTCATGCCTATCAGATATTTACTAAAAAGATGCACACGCACCCTGCTCCCTTATTTCCTGTGATCACTGTAGGTCTCTTCACCAAGTGGGGGGTTGATTTTATGGCTTGAAACCCAGTTTCGGCTGAGGGGCACCAATACATTATCGTAGTCGTCGAATATTTTACAAAATGGGAGGAGGCAATGCTTACTTTCCGTAGTGATGTGGAAACTGTCGCTTATTTTGTGTTCAATCAGGTTATTATGAGGTTTGGTATCCCACGTGAACTTGTCACTGATCGTGGTCAACATTTTTAAAACCAAATGATGACTTAGCTGACAACCAAGCTAGGGTTCAAACAATAAAATTCTTCACCTTTTTACCCCCAAGCTAATGGTCAAGTCGTGGTTGTCAATAAAAATTTGAAGACCATACTTCAACGAACAACTAATGCTAGTATATCGAATTGGCATCTAATGCTTTATCCTTTTTTATGGGCTTACCAAACGATCGGTAAAACTGCTACATGGTTTTCCCCTTTTCAACTTGTTCACGAAGATGAAGGAGTCATTCCATAGAATGAAAAATTCATTCATTGAAGTTAGCTATTCAGTTATTACCTAATACTCTAGATTTAAAAGAACACTTGGTTCACCTAGAACATCTCGATGAACAATGTCAAGATGTTTCTATGTTGACTGAAGCACATAAAAAATAAATGAAGAGTCAGTATGATTAGTTTGTTTGTCCAAGAGTGTTCTTGGAAGTAGATCTTGTATTGCTCTATGATCAAGATAAATATCTGTTAGGGGCGGGTAAATTTAATTCTATGTGGCTCAGTCCTTATATCATTTCTAAAGTTTTGAAAAAAGGTGCTTATAATTTGACCAATTATGAAGGAAATAAGCTGGTTGAGCCTAGAAATGGACTCTATTTGAAAAAGTAATATGCTTGGTTCATATGATTTTTCTTGTACATAGTTGTACATTTGTACAGTTTTTTGTTTTTGCATGCGGCTTATATAGTTCCATTCTTGTTGTCACATGT
This sequence comes from Larix kaempferi, assembly GCA_027924585.1. NCBI lineage: Eukaryota > Viridiplantae > Streptophyta > Pinopsida > Pinales > Pinaceae > Larix > Larix kaempferi. Next base: position 7,535,736 of record BSBM01000029.1, read on the forward strand.
TGGAAGGAATGTTTTTAGGATTCATAGATGGCGCTAGTTGCCACACTCAAAACCTTGCCTCGTCTGCATGGGTGATTTATTCCCCTACTGGTCACTTAGTTATCTCGAGAGGCACTTGTCTGGGGACAGCTTCCAACAATATGGTCGAGTACAGTGATGTAATAGAGGTCCTTGGCTATGCCATTTCAAATGGTACCTTATATCTAGAAGTTCATCTCGATTCACAGCTAATTATTTCACAGCTAAATGGTGAGTATAGGGTCCGCGATCATGTTTTACTTCATTAGTTTTTGCGTATATGGTTAATTGAACAATGGTTTATTTATATTACTTATAATCAGATATCAAGGAATCAAAACACAATCACTAATGCATATGCTAATTACATTCTAGATTGGCATTTGCATCAATTATAACACAATAAGAACATCATGTACATAGCATGCATTTTCATTTTTAGACAATGTAAATAAGGACGCCAAAGCAAAAGTTTGTAGATATATATATCAAAAAATAAAGACTTTATACATCCGCAAAAATTATGGATCTAATCATGTCCAAAATGGGCATTATCAGCCTCATACATACAATCACAAATACTCCTAAGCGTCACCTAAACCTTGACCCCTACGATAGTACACGAGCATAGTAGCCACCCTCCTGAAAACACAAATCCAAGCTCTAGGTACTTTGACTATATGTCGTTGCACTGCAAATAGTCACAGAAGCATTAGAAGCTTCCCCCTCACGTGTCCTCTCCCTATAGCGAGGAAATCCCACAGGACGGGATGGTCATATATCTGTAAAGATTGTGGAAGTATATTAGAATACATCCAAAAAATATGTATTTTGTTTTTACACTTATAAAAAAATATAAAAATGAAATAAACTTGAAATGGTTTAAAAAGTAACTTACCAATCACACCCATTGCGCTTCCAAAGGGTACCACCATGTCAGGGTTCCAACTGAATTCAATCCCACGATGGGTAGTCGTCAATAGTGATGATCCGACGCTACCACCAATCAAATAGGTTGTCATCTAATGGGTTGGTAACTCCCCCACCCCCGAGTCGTAAAATCAAACCTGTCCATCAAATCATGGCAGGCTCCATGAGAGAGTGTGACTCTATCGACACCTGTGGACTAAGACTTGGCACCCTCTCAAGAAATAAGCTACAGAAGATATTGCTAAAATCGAAGGTCTTTGTCTTCCCCTAATTGCATGATGTGAGTTGAGATTTGATGCATCCCAGTAATTTAGTGCTCCAATCGAACATTGTGGGTTCTAATCATCTTATTGCAAAGAACATGTACACCCTTGAAGCTTGGTCTGATATCGATCCCGAGATCCATATGATGGTCAACAACATAATTTTGAGCCCCAGGATCTCTATACCATGGATTGGAATCTGAGATACAACCTTTTGGGTATCGGGTGCACAATACATAGCTATGTACTCCTCCATCATCATACCACCCAAATCCCAAGCTTTAAAATTGGGCACCTCACCACAGCAGGAAAGATCGATGAGAAAGTAAATGTCCTCAACCTATATTTTTAGAGGTTTCCCATCTAGAATAATTGATTCTACATCTAAATCCCAATAGTTGATCATTTTTTACAACATTCGATTATCAGCACGCATGTTGTTACATCCGGAAAATTTCTTCAATCCGCATTAGCGGAGCACTTCAAGGTCCTCATTGTCCTCTAGGACCAAGCTATCAATATCCTCATGTTCACTCTCATGCCATTCGATCACCATCCTGCAAAAAAAATGACTTTTTAGCTCCTTTTTTTTAAAACTCAACTTGTGTCCATGTACGCGAGTCACTGTGCAGACAATCACATATACACGACACGCACCATTAAAACATGCATACATTGCTACAAACGACTAGGGCCTCCCTAAAAATACAAAAAGTGGGATTAAAATTCAATAAGACAGTAATGAAATGAAAGATCAAGGTGAGATCTCCTACCTAGAACTGACGACACCAAAAATTGTTGATCCTAGCTCGCGCAATCCGCTCCAGAAGGTTGAGGTTATTTTCACCAAAAACTCACCAATTTCTCCAAGTTTGCAAATGAAATGGGAAAATTGTATTTTCAACCTATTTTATTTACTTTTTACCTACTCACTTTTATACAGTTGGATTTTTAACTTTTGCGAACTAACTAATTGGGTTATTTTTTAGGTCTATATTGGCGTATTTTCACACTCTTTTCAGGGGAATCATTTCTTTTAGCTATGGAAGTACATTACACAAGTATCATGTTTTTTAACTGGAATTTAGGAATAGGTGATCCCATGCATTTCACGTTGCACGATATCCTTCAGTTTCGAAAATCCATAGGTTCTTTTTGCGGAATCTTGATTTTACCCATCTTTTGATACCACCATGTCTTTTTTCATAATAGAGCCTACCTGCCCCATGAGCATCCTAGATCAGATCCTATATGTCTTTGATGCTCATAATGTTTTATTTTTAGGATTGGAGAGTCCCTCAGTAGTGTTTCCTAACTTTGTGATGAGGACTCATTCTTCCTCATAAACTTGCATGCTAGCCATTTCCGAAGGGGGACTCTCACCCATTTTTGTTTAAGTTGTAAATGCATTGCATTCTTCCTGCTTTCGCTTTTGATCCTTATGTGGGCTTCCATATTATAGCTATATATTAATCCCTCACCTCTTTTATCATTATCGTTAAGATACACATCATTTTTTCCTTTACAACTTAACACCCTTTTATCAGGAAGAAAAACACCCCGAGTGCCCCTATCCTGATCATGTTCCTTGCATTATGCATAGGTACGTTCCATACGCTTGGAGCTAGTTCGCTTACCCTCGACACTCGTTTCTTCCCGTGTATCATATAATTATTTTATTCTTTTTTAAGCTTTAAAAATATGAAAAAAGACTAAAAAATCAAATATTCCAAAAAGACGGATGGGAAAGAGTCATGTTCTTATTTATGTATGGCAGTAAGTTGGGTCGCCCTTGAACGAAGAACATTGTTTTGATTCATTGTCTCTACAGTTTGGGTTATAGTATGGATTTAGGAAAGTGAACTTGTTTATGTTTCACCTCCCTCAACTGGTTAATCTTCCAGTCATTATGGAGCAGTCTGTGATGTCTCATACATCACTGACTTATGTCGTGTTATTTTTTAAGTCAATGATGCCTTAGTCACTCACTGTGTTTTGCATATGTTCAAGGGAAGTTTCATTCGATGTTGGAAAATCCTTATAAATCTTAACTTTCGTGTGTCGAATTTCCCGTGTCAAGTATGTCTCAAAATCATCAGTTTGTTCCACCAAATATTTGGCCTCCTTCTACTACCTCGTGTTGGATGATGGGGGAATCCCTAATTCCCTCCTTCCAATGGTTCACATCCCATCGACTCCAAAACATCTATTCTGGGATCATGATATAGACCCTTTTTAGTACCTTGGAGCTTCTAGTCATCAGTGGCAATTTTCCTCACTAGCAACAGTGGGAATACATCAATTTCCCCTTATTGTTAGAGTCTACGGGTGTTCAACATCAAGACACCTATTCACACTTGTCAGATTTTATTAGGTACCTTTCCTCTCATTATCATTATCGATGATTTGGATAACATTTGTTAATGGTATACATCAATGGTGTTACACCAAAATCTCGTCATCATGAGTCATGTGTCAACCTGGTGCCTCAATCCCTGTAGTTTCCATAGCTAGAACATCTTGAGCAAGTTGATCCCTTGTCTTCCACCATCCCTAATAGTGTTGGCACACCCTGCTTCCCTGCAAGAGGCGCCACACCTTGGTTGGCTCCTGATGTACACTAGTATCTTGCGCCATTGGCTCTTGTTGTTCTCATACAAGTTGCGCCAACCATTCCTGGTGCTTGTTGTCTTCATGCAGAGTGCGGCAGGGTTGGTTAATGTGGATAACAAGGATATTCGAGCGAATTCTCGAAGCTGGGTGACTTGGAGGCCTATCCCTAATTGGTAGGAACATATGGTATTTGGCTCCTAACCTAATGGGGAGATCCCTTAGACCTCTCCCCCTAATCCTCAACCTACTCTATCCTCCTAGCCTTATAAATAAGACCTCTCTCTCCATTGAGAAGGGAGGAAGGACTATAACACTTTCATGCTGGTGGAATTATCCTAGGTGATCCCTATTCATCCCTTGGGAGGCACACGTTATCCTTGGAGGCTTGGCTTGGATTGTTGGAGGAAGGTTACAGCGTTAAGGCTTGGGTTGTAATCAGTGACTCTTCTATGTATTTCCCATTTATTTACAGTAATACAATCTCTTTCCATAAGTTTATTTGTGTTAATGATATTTAGAGATTTCTTCCTTAACTGTTAGCTTAGATCATTTTTGTGTTTAGATGTGCTTTTACTGTTTGTTTGTATCTGTATTCTTGACAGGGTTTTGCAGCTTGAGATCTGAAGATCACGGAGCTCGGAGCGACAAAGAGGAGAAGGATTCATGAATCTAAGGTAAGACATCTATCTATAGCATCTCTAAAATATCTAGGAAAGTAGATTTGTATACTATACTCATTTGTTCTAGATCCACTTGGACTAGGGAGATCTGGCTTGAGTTCACTTAAGTAGATTGTCCATAAACAAATTTGGTGACCATACTGGGGAAAGAACATAGTTTTGATTTCAATTTGATTTGTTTTCATTGATTTCTGTTGATTCATTTTCTAGACTCCTAAGCCCCTCCCATATTTGATTTTTTTCTATTTATGAGTCTGTTGGCTTTCCCTGACTCTAACTGGGATAGAGATTGGACCTATTACCTTTTATTTTTTGAGATCTTTGCTTTCTTGTTACTTACTATTCGCCTGACGCACCTGGGGTGTACATTCCCTGCGCTAATGGGACTCTGGATCTCACAGTCCATGAGTATCCTGCGCCTCTTGAGACTTTAGCCTGAGTTCATCCTACGCCATCAACGCTCTTAGCCTGCATACAGACTGCGCCTGGCGCTCTAGTGCACAAGAACAGACTGCACCATCACTTGTTGCTTGGTGATTAGCATATTTTATCCATTTTTTGGTCATTTGGTTTGATTCATTAAGCTCTGTGTACTGTGTGATTCAGTCACAAAACCCCTAGGTCTTGCTTGTTTGCGTTTGAATGTGATTTGGTTGATTTTCGGTCTTAAACTAGTCAAGTGAGCAATTTGGTTGCGGAGGGAAATTTCAATCCCCCATCTATCCACTTGGTCTTGCAATCCCTGATCACATTACCAGATCTATTCAACTTGTTAGGTATGATTACTAACCCCTTCCTACATTCAGTTGTTGAGTTTCGATTGCGATTTGTTGTTTGATTTAGCATGTGTTTGCGTGCTTTTTGAGTCTTTGGGTGATCTCTTTTCTTTGGGAATTTCCAAGTTGCTTTAGTTGGTCGAGACATCATCTTTGATTTTCTGAATAGTAGATCTACAAGAGCATTGTGATTATCAGATCCATTATGAGCATTTGAGTAGGGAAAACAAACTTTTATCATCTTTGTTTCACGTCTTATTCTTGGAGTTGTTGGGAAGAATTTTCATGACTTTGGGATAAAAATATTTGGAAAGCTAGAAGGATCAATCTTGTAGTTTCTTGGTTATGACAATTTGTTCATTTCTTAGAAAATTATAAGGATATTTGAGTTTTTGCAAAGCATCGTTGAAGATTGAAAATTCTCATCTTTTGATTTTCCTTCATCTTTTAGGTCATTATTTCGAAAATTAGAGATTATTATATTTGAAAGCAAAATTCTTCTTTCCATGTTTCGTAGATTCAATTAAATTGAAAAGAGAAAAAAGAAAAGCATTATTCATTTGGTGTTTGTTAGTTTTAGTGGTTTTTGTTGGCTTAGTAAAAATAGTACTTCGATAGTCTTTTTTATTTGATCTTGAGTTATAGGGGTATTTTGTTTTTTTTCTAATATCGGCAAAAAAGGAATTTCTCCCTATCGTAGATAGATTTCACTGAATCGGAAAAGAAAAAATTTGCATTTTGCATATAGATTAAGTTGCATTTGTTTAAATTCCTGTCTACACTTCATGCATTCACCTAACCGCTCAATATAAAATTAACGGTAGTGTTAGGTTAAAACTTGCTAGTAACTTGTGTGATAAGTTAGTGACGTGTTCCGGTGTCATTAAGAGTGGCAGTTGTCATTATTTTCTTGCACTACATCCTGGGGGCCTGTAGTTCTTCCACGTGCCAACCGGTATATCGAATTTTCTTTCACGTACCCTTGGGTATATCGAAAGGTACTTCACGTACTCGGTAGTATATCGGAAGGCTCTTGTCGTACGGTTGTGTGCATTAGACAACATCACTATGGATTTGAGCTCCCATGTACCTTGCATATATCGGGACACCCTTCTAGGATTCCTATACCAATTGATTTAACCTATTGGTCATCTTGGTGTGGCAATAGACCGAGAATAACACTCGGGGAGCTACTACGCACGTGCTTCAGGTAGTCGGGTTATACGGTCAGGGGTAGTGTCCTAATCCTCCCTGGTTAGTGCTCTGAAAGGTTGGGCCAAGTCTAACTATTGGACCCTGTGGTATATCGCGAGTTGCACTGCCTTGACAAACCTATGAGGTTCCAGAATTTTGAATCCCCACCTGTCACGTAAGTTTGCTTGCATATTTAGCTTGTGTAGATATTGAATTGATTTTTTCTTTCTTAAAGGTTATACTTAGGAGAAATTTTGATCTGGTCACACTGGCCAATCAACCTTTGAGAAGATCCCGAAGGATTTTTCATTTGCCACCTGAATATCCCCTTAACCAGGAGGAGAACTTGGGAGCATGAATGGGTCAAACTACAATGTCTATGGCACGTGAGGAAGAGACCTCTACTTTAGAGTCGGGAACGAACTACTCGTTTCCCACCAATCCACCTATCGTTGAACCCACAGGAAATTCAATGGCGGAGAAACCCACCTCATATGACACATCCTTCCATCATTCACTAGAGGGACACCCCGGAGCTGGAGATTGGATTTTCAATCATCCCCGGGATGAATCTGTATCAACAGCATTTGGTCCATCCGCATCTTTTTGGGACACGTCTCCAGGCCGTCATGTTGTCGAGTTTGGGTCGATTCCCATGGAAGAAACCATACCTCGTCGTTGGATTCCTAACAATGAATTTCTTGCACCACTCTATGAACAGATGCATCATATTAGCATGACTAGTGAACAAATTAGACGTCAAAGTCTCACACGACGAGAAAACATCCTGGATACACCCATTTACCAATATTCCCCTGTGCGCTCTTTATCATTCACTTCACAAGATACAACTATACCTAGATCGACCACTTACAAACTAGGTCAACCCTCGTTTCCTATGAGCACACCTTTAATACAGGCAATCGGTTATATACCCATGGTGACTCCCACCATGACACCCTCTGAAGGGAAACCTTCAACGTTTGTTAACTTTGGGACATTAAATCCACCTCCCCCATCTTAAAATTCGAGCGGAGGATATAATTTGCATGTTAGTCTACTGTCAGGCGGAAGTAATCCTTTCGTTAGCACTCAACCCTTGGTCACGAGTCAACCTATCATTAGTGGTCAACATTTGGTCACCGGGCATATTCCAGTATGTGGACAACTTTCGACTAGGGGGAAACCCCTAGTTGGTGGACCTAACCTGACTGGGGGGAATAACCCAGTCAGCAACCATATTATAAACAGAGGATACACTTCTCATCCGAGTTTTAGTATGGTTGGAATCCCCCTAACAACCATGGGACAATCCACGTGGACACACCACACGGGGGGGGGCATCCATTTGGACCCAAACCCCATGGGGACACATTATTCTAGGACATCACAACATTAATATTGGAAAAAAATATCCAGGAAATCTTTTCCCTGGATTACCCTATCTTGGAAACCCTAATACCCCATGGTGGCACCATAATGTCCCACCGATTAGACCATATCGTTGCCGTTGAATACTTTACGAAGTGGGCAGAGGCTATGCCTACATACAACGAAGATGGAAAAACAGTCGCACTCTTCATTTTTAACCATATTCTTGCACGATTCGGAGTCCCACAAGCCATCGTTACTGAACATGGATCCCATTTTCAGAACAAGATGGTGGATGAATTGAGCGCCAGATTAGGTTTTCGTTATGAGAACTCAACTCCATATTACCCACAATCCAATGGACAAGTAGAGGCCATCAACAAGGTCTTGAAAACCATAATCCAACGGATGGTGGGGACACACAAGTCAAACTGGCACAACATGATTTTCTTAGCCGTTTGGGCATACCGGACTTCCGTGAAAACTGCCACTGGTTTCACGCCATTTCAATTGGTCTATGGACTAGAGGCAGTACTACCGATAGAGTGTGAGATTCCATAATTGAAACTCGATGTCAAACTCCTTCCCAGTACTACCACCGAGGAATAACGTTTCCTCCACCTAGAGAAACTCAACGAAACCCTCTGTGATGCCACCTTGGCTAACGAAGCTCATAAGAAGCACATCAAGGCCCAGTATGACAGATCTGTAAAACTTTCGTCTTCAACGAGGGTGATCTGGTCCTTACATATGACCAGAAAAAAGATAATTTGGGGGCAGTCAAGCTCGATTCCATGTGGCACAGACCATATGTGGTAAAACGAGTGTTGGAGAAAGGAGCATATGAGCTCGAAGATTATGATGAGATATCTCTAGGGGATCCTCGCAATGGGATCTTCTTGAAACGGTACTATGCTTATATTTTTACGCATCTATACTATGTATATATTGTACATGATTTCTGTTTTGTGTGGTGTGACGCTTTGATTGAGTTTAGGATCTTGTTTCTACGCTTATACCATGTTCTGCCTAGATGTGCAGATGGCAATGTGTGTTGGTTTCGCGGACGGCGCCAGTCGGCATACCCGTAACCTCGCTTCGGCAACTTGGGTGATTTACTCTCCTACCGATGAGCTTATTAGTTCAGGAGAAAGTTGTCTAGGGCATGCAACCAATAACATCATTGAGTATCACGCGGTGATTGGAGTCTTAACCGACGCTCTTTCCCTGGGTATGGACCATGTTGTCATTCACTTGACTCGCAACTAGTAGTCTCCCACCTTAACCGTATTTACGCTATCCACGACCCTACCCTACTCCTTCTATTTCAATGAGTACGTATCCTAGATAGGTCTTTTGAGTCTATTCAATACCTAGATATTCCTCGAGAGATGAACACTATTGTTGATTCATTGGTCAATTTTATACTAGATTAGTACATTGCACATATATAAAACATCCAATAAATACAAAAACAGACACAACATGTAAATTATCCATAATGTATAAGCAAACATGCACAAGATCCCATAATCATCCATAGAACATTATATATAGAGCCACAAATAGAGTTTTATATATATCATGTCGGTATAAATACAAAAGGTGATACTGATACAAAAATATGAAGCTCATGAGATTTCAGTAAGAGCCCTCTCTACAAAAATCTGAAGCCCGAGTCTTTCAGTACAATACATATATGCATGAGCCTAATCCCTAGGACCCTCATGATAGCAGACAATGGCTTAGGCTACTTTCCGAAGCAGCACACCAAAATGCTCGGATACACCCAATGTATGTCATTGATAGCGGCGACGTAGCTCATGTACTTGTGGATATGAGATATCAAGAGTCAATCGCTGGAGGTTCTCCTCCATCTCATCCAGCTCCTCCATGGAATCTCGATCTACGGCCTCCATCTCCCGCACTGCTCCTCTCCGTGCAATCGGAGAGGCACTCGCTGGACGGGATGGACCAACATCTGGATAAACATATACAAATCAATAGTACTACTCCCAAAAACATCTAAAAATCATAAAATGAAAAAACACACAAGTGAGTTGTCGTTCTTACCTATGTCTCCCCAATGCTCACCCTCAGAAAGAACTAGTTATGGGTCTCCTCTAAAATCGGCACGCTCGTAGGGGTAGTCCTCCACCATGAGGATTTGTCCCCTCAACCAGCTGAAGAAAGAAGGACCATAACTAATGATGGGTCCCCCATCGCCGTGACGAACCATCACCTATGGATCCCTCGGATCCAACTCATCTAGATCAAGCTGTGGGCGCATATGTGGAACCCGCTCTAGGAAGAACGAGACCACAACCGATCCATATCCAAACTATTCAGCTCACCATGGTGACATTTAGTGAGCTGTTCTCTGAGAGATACGAGGAGTCCCTCGCACCAGTTGAAAACAGTGGGAGCCATGCACTGCTCTACGTATAACATATGGGCCTTTCCGGGCAGGTGAGGTGCTCTACTCCCGACCACCTTCTTAATAGTAAACAGAACTGTACGTAGAGGATGGTCTCTCAAGTCTTTGTGTGAAGCACATGCAACAAGTAATTAATAAGAATATGCGAAATAGCAGAAATGACAGAATTCAGAATCACTTTTATATTGATCACAGGCCACTTCGAGGGGGCAACCTCCTATGAGAAAGCTCAATACAAATAACTTCACCATGCCTTCATAGGTCTCAACACGCACTTATATACTAAGTCTAGGCGCCAATAATATGGGTCAAAACCATGGGCCACTACAAACTATGGATCAACTATACTACGGGCGACTTACAAAGCATATGCGCCAACAACAATAACACAAACTATTGATCAACAAATACTACGGGACGGCTTACAAAGCATATGCGTCCAACAACAATATACTAACAAAGTAAAGACATGGGTTCCTAACATCCCCTCCCCATTAAAAAAATCTTTGTCCTCAAAGCTTTAGATGTGGAAATTGTTGTTGAATCTGAAGGAGTGGTTCCCATGTAGCATCCTCTGGTTGCATGCCATGACACTGAATGAAGACCTATGTGATAGAGCAAGAGCGAAGCTGACGAGTGCGCCGATTGAGGATGGCCTCCGGCTCCAAAAGGATGGATCATTCATTATCCAGTTCGGGTAAAATCGTTTGTCCACTGATGTTGGTGCCAAGAACTTTCTTCAGACAAGAGACATGAAAGACTGGATGAATGCGGGAAGAAGGAGGAAGTTTCAATTTATAAGCAACGGACCCAATCTTCTGAAGAATCCAATATGGCCCATAGAACTTTGGAGCGAGCTTATGACGCCCTTTGAGTTGCAAGGAGGATTTCTTGTACGGCTGGAGACGAATAAAAACCATATCGCCTACTTGAAAAGTGTGCTCAGAACGGTGCTGATCAGCTTGTTGCTTCATGCGATTTCATGCCATGTGAAAATTGTCCCGCAAAATGCGAAGAATCTGATCGCGGTTTCGAAGGACCGTGTCAACTTCCTGAACTAGTGAACTGTTGGAGGTGTATGGAAGAAGAACTGGAGGTGCCTGACCATAGACTGCTTCATATGGGGTCATTTTAGAGGCAGTGTGGTAAGAGGTATTGTACCACCATTCAGCGAGAGGGAGCCACTTCTGTACTGCATGCAAAATAGCCATCATTTCCTTCTCATAGGTAGAGGCAGCTAAATTCTTACCTGAAAGGGCTTTGCTGGTGAATGCAATGGGGTGTTCATCTTGAAGGAGAACAGCACCAAGTCCATTGCCGCAAGCATCACTCTCAATAGTGAAGGGCTTGGAAAAATCGGGCATAGCTAGAACAGGTGTAGTACACATAGCTTGTTTTAGTTTTTCAAATGCACACTGAGCAGCATGTGTCCATGTAAAAGCATCCTTTTTCAATAGAGCAGTTAATGGAGCTGCAATCTTCCCATAATCCTTGACAAACTTGCGGTAGTAGCCAGTCAACCCCAAAAAACCACGAAGGCTCTTGAATGTCTGAGGATGCGACCAATTGTTCATGGCATCGATTTTGGAAGGATCCACGCGAACCCCTTGTGTTGAGATAATGTGCCCGAGATACTCAACTTCCTTCTGTCCAAAAACACATTTAAACTGCTTGGCGTGGAGATGATGGTCAGAGAAAAGTTACATGACAAGATCCAGATGCTGGAGATGTTCATCCCATGTTTTACTGTAGATGAGGATATCATCAAAGAATACCAGAATGAATTTCCGCAAGTAGGGTCGAAATATTTTATTCATTAAGGCCTGGAATGTGGAAGGAGCATTAGTGAGGCCAAAGGGCATGACCAAAAACTCATAATGGCCATCATGTGTGTGGAAAGTTGTTTTAGGGATATCATCCTCATGAACCCGAATTTGATGATACCCAGAACGAAGATCCAACTTGTAGAAAAAGTGAGCCCCATGAAGCTCATCAAGAAGCTCATCAACAATAGCAATTGGAAACTTATCCTTGATGGTGAGGTGATTAAGTGCTCGGAAATCAATGCAGAGGCGCCATGACCCATATTTTTTGCGGACAAGAAGAACTGGAGAAGAAAAGGAACTAGTGCTTGGGCAAATAATACCTTGCTTCAATAAGTCCCGAACGAGCATTTCAATCTCTGTTTTTTGGTGAAATGGGTAGCGATAGGGCCTGATGTTGGGAGGAATGCTGCCAGGAAGGAGCTGAATACGATGGTCTTCTGGCCTTGAAGGTGGCAATCCCACTGGTTCAGCAAAGACACATGTATATCGATCTAGAATTTGTTGTAGATCCAAAGGAGTAGTGGAGACCGCTGATGGTTGCATCTGAATGGAATGGATCTGAGCGATGACACCATGTGAATTCTTCTTGAGTATTTTTTCCATGCGATGTGAACTGATGATGCTGAGAGAACCTGGTTGTAATCCTGTCAATGTGTGTTTTTGTCCATTGAGGGAAAACTGCATCCAAAGTTCAGCAAAATCCCATAAGATAGGGTCAAGTGTGCGTAGCCATTGAGCTCCCAAAACCACATCACATCCGCCTAAGGTCAAGGAAAACATGTCAAAGCGCAAGGTATAATCTCCCATAGAGATACGCACATTTCGACACTTCCCTTTGCAAGGTAAGGTGCCCCCATTAGCAACCATGACTTCAAAGTTGGAGCAAGGATGGATAAAACAATCAGCTTGTTTGGTGATTCGAGGGTCAATGAAATTATGAGTGCTACCAGAATCAATGAGTATTGTAAGAGGAAGCTTCTTGAAGTAACCCCTGACCCGCATTGTTTGGGGGGGTGGTGATTCCAGCTAAAGCATGGAGAGATATCTTTGGCTGGTCATCTTGAGATGGAGGGTCAATAGGCGGTTCCTAAATGTCGACCTGAGCATCCATTGTTTCTGGATCTTCGTCACCAATTTCAGAGGCAGGCGGAGAATCCACATCCAAGAGATAGAGCTTTTGTTGAACACATCTATGTCGCCGAGTGAATTTCTCATCACAATTATAGCAAAGCCCCTTTTCTCTACATGCTTGCATCTCTGTTTCAGACGAACGCTTGATAGGAGTTGGTCGAGGAGCTTGCGGTATAAGTGGTCGTTGAGAACCCATATTTCGGAAGGGAACAAAAGTGGGCTTGGAGAATTGTTGGGTTGCAATCTTGTCTTCTGCCAACTTAGCCAACCCTAGGGCTTCCATCATTATGTTGGGACAGAACATTTTGACCTCAGAGCGGATGGCATCCTTCAGACCACTGATAAAACAACTCCGGTAAAAGTCATCAAACAATCCTTCAGTGTGGTTGGCTAGTTTCTCAAATTCGGTTTGATACTCTCTCACAGTGCCAATTTGGCGAAGTTTAGTGAGGGCTCGTGTGAAGTCATCAAAAGCACTAGGACCAAATCGTTGCAAAAGGAGCTGGCAAAAGTCTGGCTATTTTGGCTCTTCATGAGCCTTGATGTACTAATGGTACCATTGAAGAGCTTCCTGTTCCAAATGAAAGGATGCAAGCGGAACTTTGTTGACATCAAAAGTATTATGCAGACTGAAATACTGTTTTGCACGATAAATCCATCTAGTTGGATTAGTACCATTGAAGTGAGGAAAATCAAGCTTCGGACCACGAAAGTTGCTGGAAGAAGAGAACCCATTGTCTGATGAAGACTCGGACTGCCGTTTGTTGTTCATAGCTGAATGTTCAAGATGGAGGCCGAGAAATTTTTCATCCAGATCCTGGAGTTTGGCTTGGATGGTTGCAAGTGCTTCTTCCATGGTTTTTGCTCCTGCACGGGTGACAACCATAACCAGGAGTTTTTTTTTTTTTTTTTGGTTGACTGGGTAGGAAAACAAAAACATAAACTACTTCAGTAAAGGAAAATCTGGACTTGGGGAAAAAATCTGAAGGGTAATTGGGGTTTGACTAGGTTTTGGACACTGTCGAATAGACAGGGAAGCAAAAAATAAGGATTTCAGAAGCGGGGTGAAAGAATGGGAAAATTTGGCAGAGGGGAACAAAGAAGCAGAATTCAGAAAAGAAATCTGTGGTAAAATTTGAAGTTGATTGGGTGAAATCTGAGGAAGTTATGGCAAACCCTAAAAATAGACAAATGTGGGATTTTGGGCTTTGGGAAGGGGAATTGGGGATAAGGTCCTCAGGAATGAAATATGCAGAATGGGATGACAGGGGTTCCCCGAAAATTTCAAGGGAAACAGAGTGAAAACAAGGGAGATATGGAGAAAAAACTGAATTTTATACTCTTTTTTTTTTCCTAGACTGGAGCGGCTACGGCTCGGAAGGGATCTGAAACAGATAAATCTGCAACGACCCAGAAGTGAGCAGAAATAGAGGGATCTGAAACGGCGCCGAATGGATTGAAAATGGTTGGATCTGGAACGGCTTTTAGAATGGATCTGAACGGCTGGATCTGAAATGGCGCAGTAGTGATCAACAACAGTTCAGTTGAAAATAGATATGGACCCCAGGTATGTGCGGCTTCCTAACAGTTCAGGGGTTTCACTCGGCCACCAATGCTATCTGACAGCTTGCGTATTGGGGCAGTACCCCTCACTCCATGGCTCAGGTAAACTTGATAACTGCTTTGTCACAAACAACAGCTCTTGGTTTACCTCACGGGTGGGAACTAGTCAATCAGGTAGGGGTCGTTGCCCTTTTCGCTGGCAGGTCCTCTCAATGGGCTAGCTACTTTGGGGTTCCTGTGGTACTCCTCACAATGAGTTTTAGGGCTTATTCCCAAGTACTTCCCACAGTTAAGTGGATAGGGATTATTCCCAAATCCGAACCTGCAACAGATGCGAAAAAAAAAATTCGCAGAAATTTCACCCAACGAGCCCAAGAAAGTGCTCTGATACCAGATGTGAAGCACCTGCAACAAGTAATTAATAAGAATATGCGAAATAGCAGAAATGACAGAACTCGGAATCACTTTTATATTGATCACAGGCCACTTCGAGGGGGCAACCTCCTATGAGCAAGCTCAATACAAATAACTTCACCGTGCCTTCATAGGTCTCAACACACACTTATATACTAAGTCTAGGCGCCAATACTATGGGTCAAAACCATGGGCCACTACAAACTATGGATCAACAATACTACGAGCGACTTACAAAGCATATGCGCCAACAACAATAACACAAACTATTGATCAACAAATACTACGGGACGACTTACAAAGCATATGCGTCCAACAACAATATACTAACAAAGTAAAGACATGGGTTCCTAACACTTTGATGGGGATCTTCCCACCAACGTTCTGTGTGCCAGGGGTACACCATTGGTCCACCACATCCTCGGTAGTCTGGTCACTCCCTCGTGATCCTGTCAGAGACACGGGAGCCCCCCATCGAGACAACCCCGTCATAAAATAGATATCCTTGATATTTATGGTCAGTGTATGCACTCCAACCCAAAAGTGCTGCTACTCTGGGTCCCAGCATCAGATCAAGTATTCTAGTAGCTGCACTTGGGCCCTCATGCCCTGGATGTGAAAGTATTTCAGTAGCCCGCAATTTCGCAATGCATTCATGCATTAAGAGTCATTGGCCGCTTGGGAATCATCCAATTCATGCTCTCTTTCATGCCATTGGACCATCTTTACCACCTAAACCTGTCCAAACATCAACAAGACGCTCATTAGAAGTAGATCCAACTACCCAACTCTTCAATTTTTGGCTTATGCTTGATTTCATGGGGACATTTGACGCCGATGCACCCCGTCCATACAGACAGGGCACCATCGGCGCAAGGCATCCCCATGGGGTTGGCGCTGGGAAGCCCTTGGTGCACATCCCGAAAGGGAGAAGTGCATCGGGTTGGAGGTGCAATTACCCCCACTTGCATAAGCCAAAAACTTGGAAATTGAAAGCTAAAAACAATTCTACTCCAATGAAAATGTAAAGGGAAACGTTTAGGGTTACCCGGCGTTGACGACACTGCAAATGGTTGACCAGAGCTCCCGCAATCGACACTTGAAAAACGGCTTCTAATGGTATTTTCACCTCCCAATTTGGCAAAAAAACAAATAGTAAATAGTTTTTACTATTTACCCATATTTTATATATTGGAAAAGGAATATTCCCTTTTTTATTTATCCTTTTGTGGGTTATTTTGCTATAGTTGGGATTATTTTGTGTCTATATACCTAATTGATCATTTTGACCTAGTTTTTTTACTTCTACAGGTGAAGTAAAGTGTCGTGTTTAACTTTTGGTCGTGACTGTGGTTATTCTATGCCTGTTACTAGGTGTGAACGACTCTTCGAGCGTTTTTGTGTTGTTATTTCACTCATGAAAACTGAACATTAATGACACCGAACGTACTCTTTGTTCCTTCTCGTGCTCGTAAAACGATGAGAATAAGTTATCGAGTTATATTTTATCACTTTTTCGGGCTCGTAAAACTCCCACGAAAAAGCGACCCCACAGGAGTCTTCCTTTAAGCTCTTTTCGGGATCCCTAAATACGAAAAAGATCGCCAAGCGAACTTGATGCTTTCACGCTTGTAAAAGTATTTGAATGATCGTCTTTCTAGTGATCGTTTACCCCTTTTTCGAACCAGGAGGTTCTATTTATGAAAAAGGAGCACTTCAGCCAAGCATGACTGGAAGAGTTCTCTCTCACATTGTTTTATCCTTTTTTCGGGTGAGGAGACTAACTTTACGAAAAAGAACCCTTCTAGTCTTCTTTAGTTCCTTTTAGACTCTCTAAACATGAAATGACGCTGAGTTTACCTTGTTTGAACTCATTAAAATTCAACATCGAAGGGCCCATTTTGGGACAAACCCCTCTTATCCTAGGTTCGTAAAACATTTGGGATTGAACTCGTCCAAAGGATGAGCTATACCGAGCATCTGTTACCCTCCTCAAACTCGTTAAAAAACAAAAGAGGTACTCATCAATCATGATGGGGATAAGGGAAGAGTTTGTGCTTCATTGTAGATTACGACAGTACATAGTTACTCTTGAACATGGCACTCATTTGCATATGCATTCAGTACTTGGGTAATCTGTTTGTCTTCGAGTCAGACCGATTCTGTGAGTCTTATTACTTCTTTGGGTCATCCAAAGAATGCTTCCATCATCAGTTGCATTAGGGGTTTGGTATCATTCTCGATGTGTCAATACTTCCAAGTCATGCCATGCCCATGTTCAAGAGACATTCTTCATTCACTATCTGTAGTCATATTCACCTTCCATCATGTCGATCGTCCTTGAGTCAGTCTCACACATTACTGTCTGATTCACTCCAAGCATCTGTGATCGTGTTTCATGTCGATGGTGGGGGATACATCATGGCCCTCCTTCGACGGATTCATCCTTGTCGACTTCAACACATCATCCGAGGATTGAATCTAGAAACGAATCAAGTACCTTGGGCCTGCATGCCTCAATGGCAGGTTGCCTCGCTTTCAACATGAGTTCATGTCATTGGCTCTTGATTGAAAGATTCCATCGATTGTTTGACCTCAGCTCATTGATTCACTTTCGATGGTATGTACTGTGATACCTTGGAATCATTGACATCAATGGTGATTTCCCTCGCGCTTGTTAACGGTGTACATCAATGACTGGTAATCAAGTGGTTTCTACCATGTTCGACTCCAAGACATTTGTAATTACATGGTTAGATTCGTATCATTGCGGGTTCAGCTTGAAGACCCTGGGGAAATCATATCTTACCCAGGTTGTGTTGGATATTGTTTTGAGTCATAATACACGGATCCACATTGTATTGTTCATGGTTGTGTTATCATCTCATCATGGATCTACGATTGTCTCCAGTAGCCATGATTGTGTTCAGTCAGTCCCTACTACCATGGATTTGCAGTGTATTGGTTGGCAGCCATGTTATGAGTCATGTGGGACTAGTATTTCAGAGTCGATTGTACTACAGTAGCGTCTTCCATCCAACAAGTCCTTGTCGCCAATCCTCTACATTACAAAGCATTTCACCTATCTTATTTTACCAGCTTCATGCTTTGGGGGGCATTCTGTTACACCAAAATCTCATCATCATGAGTCATGTGTCAACCCGTTGCCTCAATCCTTGAAGTTTCCCTGGATAAAACATCTTGAGCAAGTTGATGCCCTTGTCTTCCACCATCCCTAGTAGTGTCGGCGCACCCTGCTTCCCTGCAACAGGCGCCACACCTTGGTTGGCGCCTGATGTACACTAGCATCCTACGCCATTGGCTCTTGCTGTTCTCATACAAGTTGCGCCAACCCTTCCTGGCGCCTGTTGTCTTCATGTAGAGTGCGCCAGGGTTGGTTAATGTTGATAACAAGGAGCTTCGAGCAAATTCTTGAAGCTGGGTGACTTGGAGACCTATCCCTAATTGGTAGGAACAGCTGGTATTCGGCTCCTAACCTAATCGAGAGATCCCTTAGATCTCTCCCCCTAATCCTCAACCTACTCTATCCTCCTAGCATTATAAATAAGACCTCTCTCTCCATTGAGAAGGGAGGAAGGACTATAGCACTTTCATGCTGATGGAATTATACTAGGTGATCCCTATTCATCCCTTGGGAGGCACACATTGTCCTTAGAGGCTTGGATTGGATTGTTGGAGGAAGGTTATAGTGTTAAGGCTTGAGTTGTAATCATCACCCTTCTATGTATTTCCCATTTATTTACAGTAATACAATCGCTTTCCATAAATTTCTTTGTGTTATTGATATTTAGAGCTTTCTTCCTTAAATGTTAGCTTAGATCGGTTTAGTGTTTAGATGTGTTTTTACTGTTTTTTTCTCTATATGCTTGACAGGGTTTTGCAGCTTGAGATCTGAATATCACGGAGCTCGGACCGACAAAGAGGAGAAGGATTCGTGAATCTAAGGTAAGACATCTATCTATAGAATCTCTAAACTATTTAGGAAAGTAGATTTGTATATTGTACGCATTTGTTCTAGATCCACTTGGACTAGGGAGATTTGGCTTGACTTCGCTTGAGTAGATTGTCCATAAACAAATGGTCGGTAATCAAATGGTGTCTTACTATGTTCTAATTCAGGACATTTATTCACATGGATTATACTCGTACCCATTTTGGTTGGTTTGAAGACCTCGCATCCATATAGAGCATCACATCATTATGCTATGACTCGGGTTGTGTTGGATTTCCATTCACTCATATTTTGGCACTGATTCTTATGGAGATTGTTCTATTCAATCTTATTTCCAGAGATCTTCATTTGCTTCTGAGATATAGATCCAATGTGTATCTTTGTGGCTATGATCTCCTTTTTTCATACATAGATCCATTGTGTATATTCGTGGCTATGGTCTATCTTTGACATGGATCCAATGTGTATTTTCATGGCCATGATCATTGCTTATATATATATTTCATGGACCTGCAACGTACTTGATCTGGTGGTTGTGCTTTTATCACTTCTGAGCATGGGTATGCCCGCCTCAGGAACAGAGTTCTGACTTGTTCTATTGTAGGTTCATTTCCTATGGTTGGTTGTTGGATACTTCTATTGGGTCCACCATGCACATACTCTCCATATTTATAATGTATTTTGGCCATCAATTGTCCTTTTGACCTCACACATTAGGGGGAATCTATTATAGAATATGTTTCCACATCAATACAAAATGATTATCTTTAGTTGATTACACCTTTGCAGACTCCCTTGTCCCTTTATGGTTCAATCCCCTTACCTCTTCTCAGTTATAACCTTCAAAAAAACCCAATTTCCCACATGTACACAACTTTTGTATGTCTAAATAGAATATACGTGACCTTCCAGTGTTAGACCCACGTACATCCTATTATGAAGGTAAAAAAATAAAAAAATAGTTTCATAGTTTTTCAACCATCCTTTTCTCGTGAATAACTAATTGAACTTCCCTAACTACCTCCCCAAAATTATAAAAGAGGTAGAAGAAATCATGAGAAGGAAGAGAGAAGAATAAATCATCCTTATGTTTCTCTTGTGTATATTGAATCCATAACCATATTCCCTAGCCTGCAATAAAAACCCCATATCTAGAAATTTGCATTTCCAGCATTCTCCATTACTTTCTTTCCAAGAAACTATTAGATTGTTTTATTTGGGCATGCCATCGGAGTATTGAGGAGGTGTGTATGTGTGTGGCGCGGGATGGAGGAACTCAACATCCAATTTCATAACATTGTAGCAGTCGAAAGTAGGTGAAATCTATCTTGTATCTTGTTGTTATTTTAATAGAGAATTCTCTTTCATGTCCAGAAATGTGTTAATTTCTTGTTCTTTGTTATCTTGAAAGTTCAACACATTTATTTGTAATTAAATTATTATATTTGTAGTTGTCTACTTGTATCTTTGTCCATGTTTATGATTGCATATTGTTAAAGATACATTTGGAGCGAGATTCAAAAAATGGATCTTCTACAAACATTGGACCCGAGGTAGGAAACATATCCCTATTTTTTAATTTTTTTTGAACTGTAAATTTGTTTAAATTACATTTTGTTGGAAGGAATTTTGAATTGTTTAAGGGCACCGCTCTATGGTGACTTATCCCAAAAGGTCACTAGGGTTGCTAATATACCTGAAACACTACATTTTGTCCTCTTTAAAGCCTTGAAGGTTGCTTCCCTTCTTGGAGGGTTTTCTTTGTCAATTCTCATCTCATAAGCAGTGAGAATTCCATGTAGTTCATCATTGTGACTTTGTCAATATCCTTTATATCTTCCAGGACCCAGACTTTGGAATCAAACCTCATAGGTAGAGTTCTCAACACCTTTTATACAATTTTTGCTTTTGAAACTCCTTCTCCAAGGCATCTGATGGTGTTGACTACTTCATCCACATGAAGAAAGTAAGCTGCAATATTTTCATCTTCCATCAGCTTGAGGCTTCCAAACTGCCCTCTGTGAGTTTGTATTTTTTCCTTATTTACTATGCCATCCCCTTCATAAATATTTTGGAGTTTGTCCCACATATCTTTTGTACATTTACACTGCATAACTTTTGTAAATTTTGAATCTGTTGGACCACATAATATTGCACTTTTAGATTTTGCATTGCATTCATAAATTTTTTTCTCATATGCATTTGTTGGTGGAGTATTTGGAACTTTATAGCCAATTTCAACTACCTGCCAAATTTAAAGTCCAAGTGACTACAAAAGGACTTCCATTCTTATGCTCTAGAAAGCATAATTGGATCCATCAAATCGTGGTGCCCTATTTGTTGAGAGACCTTCCTATCGTTCCATGCATGTGTAGTGATCTGCCTTCCAATGGTTAAATTGCTTCTGAAGGAACCTTGTCTAATACCAATTGTTGGAATATTCAACATTACTAAGAGGGGGGTTGAATCAATACCAGACAAATTATAACCAAATTTTATTTCAAATTCTCAATTGCAGTTACTTTTAACTATCATCAAATAATTAACCATATCATATTATCAATTACCATCATCAACACATAAGACAATGCATAGGAGACAAATATTTATAGTGGAAACCCAATTGGGAGAAAACCACTTGTAAATATTTACTATAACAAATTTGCTACAACTTTATGAGGGACACCAATCCCTTGTGCAGGCACCAGCTTGCAATATAAATGCACCAACCTTCTAGACACCAAACTTTGAGGTCACCAATCCTCTATAAGCACCAACATACAAATCATGCACCAACCTGTTTGGATGAGGACACCAATCCTCTGTAATTAATAACTTACAAATTAGGCACCAACCTGTTTGGATGAGGACACCAATCCTCAATAAGCACCAACTTACAAATCAAGCACCAACATGTTTAAACAAGGGCACCAATCCTCTCGAGCACCAACCTGTCAAGTGGATGAGGACGCCAATCCTCTCCACTGCACCACCCTACCGCCCTCAAATGAACATAAATATTTGTATTACACTAACACAAATTTGTTTCCCTACTTCTCTTTTGTTTACACAGTCAGTTCACCTTCTCAAATATGGAGTAAATCTGTAACCTTGCTTCTATGTTGTAGCCTTACTTTTCTATTGTATCTTTGCTCCTCTGTTGTTTACATAGTATTCTAGCTTCTCTTCACTTAAACACAATAGTGCTACTATTACTGTAGCTACCACATTTTTGTTTCTCTCTTAGCATACAAGTTAGCTTATATGTTATTATTGTACCTATTATTGTTACTTCAAACACTCTGTTTTATCCCTGCAAGAATTGATTTCGACACCAACCAAATATAAATCTATCTGCAATTTAAACCTTGTGATCAATTCTCCTTTCTCACTATCATTCAAGCCAGACTCACATCAAACCCAGAATATATCTTTGACTAATTTCATCTTCTATCTGCACTTCGTTCCTTAGAGATCACTCTTCATTATCTCACAAAAACTTCAAATCGATTATAGTTTTTATATGGTCTTTGTGGGGTCTTGAGTGCACTTGTGGACCCATCATAATTAATGAGGTGGACTTGTATATCAACATAAAAACAAAGAACATATTTTTTAATTTATAGAACTGACTTATGATTTGTGGTAGGAGTTCCAAATATATCGATTTAGTCACCCAAACAAGGATCTTGAGGTCGAGCCATGCTCAATAAAACTCTTTTTCCTTCCAACACAAAACTCAACACCATTTGTGGGTATTTTCTTAGCTTGGTGGACATTTTCTTAGCTTTGTGGGAATTCTCTTATCCTACGGGAATTTCCCTATGTTCTGTGGGCATTTCTTATAGCCTGCGGGCATTTTCCAATGGCATGCAGGCATTTCCCTTGGCCTGCGGGAATTTCCTCATAGCTTGCGGGCATGTCCCCATAGCCTGCGGGCATTTCATCAAGTCCTGTGGGAATTTTCTTATGGTTTGTGGGCATTTTCCCATGGCCCACGGGCATTTTCTCATGGCCTTAGCGGTTATTTAGGTGACTTGGCGGGCATTTATCTTGACTTGGCGGGCATTTATCTTGACTTGGTGGGAATTTAGGTGTTGGTACTAGAATCATGTAGGTGTCGATACCAAAATCTTGTAGGTGATAGTACCAGAATCCTTGTAGGTGCATATTACTTTCTTGTTGTCACTTAACTGCCACATCATCATCATCATCATCATTACTGTGCTTTGACGTCAATGAGAACACTTTTCTCAACATTGGTGTGACATAAAAAATGGTCTTAAATATTTGGACTTTATTCTCAAACCAAATGCATATTGAAAAAAGATTAGCTCTATCTTATAGAAAAAGTGGAGAAGAGACTCTATGTTTGGTGTAACCATTGGCTCTCCTAAGGTAGTATATTGGTTCTTGTTAAAAATATTATTGATGGAATCGTAGTTTTTGGATTTCCTTAGATTTTATACCAAAAGGAAACGATCCACTACTACCATGATTAAAGTCTTTCCTTATGAATTTGGTAGTTCTATGATAAAATCCATTAATATATCTTTCCAATGCTGACTTAGTATGGCTAATGGTTGTAGAAGACCTAGTATCTTGATTATCTCTCCCTTATTATGTTGGCAAACCAAACATTCTACCAAAAAAAATTGGACATCAGTTTTAAGACCTTCCCAAAAAAATCCTTCTTGGTCATGTGGTAAGTTTTCAAGAACCCCAAATTCCCCCCTATATGAGAAGTGTTCAATTCCAAAAGGATTTTTTGTTTTATTTGAGAAAGCATAAAAGCTTCTTTTTACGTTCGTAATTTCTCTAAAATGCCCACGGGCAATCTAAATCCCACATATTGGTAAATAATAATAAATATTGATAATGATAAGATGCTTTACAAGAATTAATGTCGGGTATTTTATACCCTGAGTGGGAAGGGAGGTGACTTTTCAAGTCACCTCTTGAGTAATTAATTAATTACCCTAATTAACCTATTTAGTATTTAAATGTTAATATTTATAACATTTATATTTGTTACATTGCCTTCCCCTTAAGGGAAGCTTTGTCCTCAAAGCTTATTGGAAATAAATGATTTTTTTTATTTTTTTTTGAACCAACATCTCTAGATCCTTTCTTTAGTACTGGCGACACTTGATGAAACGAGGCAATATGAGTTACGAATCCCAAGGGAGAACTGTCGCATCGTCTCTGATGTGGTCCATCCGAGATCTATTTTTATCGAAGCTATTTGATCGCTTTGTGGGACGTAACTTTTTGTTTGATGCTTAGTGTATTGATTCGATGTTCTTGCTTGTCTGACATCGTAATTCCTCTGTGTATGTTCATTTTGACCCTGTCGTTGGTCAAAATGATGTTTATAATTTGGGTGACGATAAGGAGACCTTGTTGTCTATTCTTTTGCTTTGTTTTCTTGAACTTGAGTTTTCTTTTCAGAGAGTCTGGATGCTTCTTCCTGAATTTTCTCTAATTTGCTCTCCAATATATTGTTATTACTCTGAATTTTCTCGAACCTTTCGTCTTGCGACTTTTTGTCCTCTTTTAACTTATTTACTTGTTCCTCTAGTTCTTGATTAAACTTTCTGAGGTGTTGGTTTTCTTCTTGCTTTTCTAGTATTCTTCCTTCAAGGTCTTCATTTGAATGCTCCGTCTTCCGACTATGTTTCAGCTTCTTGATTTTCATAAGTAATGTCTTGTTATGACTTCTTAGTCGAAATAGTTCTTCGATATTGCTTGCTAATATGTCATTTACTTTCTTAATTTCCACTTTGAGCGCCTTTTTAGTAGTGTTGTATGTCTGCTGGAGTTCTTTATTCTTTTGTTGTTGTTGACCTATGTCTGATTCTTGACTTTGTAGCTTCCTCCGGACTTGCATCAATTCATCATCTTTGTCCTCGACGAGCTGGTTTAAATGCTTTATTTATTCTTCTAAATCATTATTGCTTCCATCGGGTGACTTGTCGTCATTTTTTGACTTTCTAGTCTGGTCTTCTAGGTTTTGATTGTGGATTTTTAAGCATGAGATTTCTTTATTATGATCAGATAACATTTTATTGTTATCTCTTATGGTTCGTTCTAGCTGTCGATTCTGATTCCATAAGCGACGATTCTCATCGTCTCTCCACTCCTTCAAGAACTTCTGTGTCTCAATCTCAGCTTGCAAACGTTTACTGATCGCTTTATATTGCTCTAATTCGTCCAGTGCTGCCTGTAGCTTTGACTTCATTACTGAATATGTGTTTTCCATTGTTCTCGACTTCTTCGATGATAGCTGGTTTCCTTTGACTTGATGTCTTGACGATAGCACGTATCAACTTCTTGATAAGCCTTCCTTGACTTTGACTTCTTCAATGATAAATGATTGTCCTTGAATTTGATTTCTTCTTTGACTTGGTCTTCTTTTGACTTTGACTTATTTTGCTACTTTAACGAGCCTTCTTTTGAATTCGACTTCTTCAACAATGACTGGTTGTATTTTGACTTGATTCTTCGAAGATAAATGGTCTTCGACTTTTTTTTTTTTCAATAAATAGACACCAAAAAGGTGTAATAATTTCCAATATGTCTCTCTTGGAAGAACCTTCTTTGACTATATTTTTTTTTTCTTATCAAGTCAAATAACCTTTTTTTCCACAAATAATTATTATAAAACAATTATTTTTTTACTTTTTTATTTATAATAATAATTATTAATTAATTAATAATCTTATTATATTAATGTTTTATAAACTATATATATATATATATATTTTTTATTTTTTTTTCTTCCAAAAAACTAATTAACCCTTTGAGAAATAATAATATGTATTATTATTACTATAGTTATATAATAACTAAACTCATCCTAATTAAGGTATGAGTTATTATAAATACTGGTTTCTTTATAAAACCAAGGCTGGTTTTATAAAACCATGGGATGGTTTTATATAACCAAGGCAATGTGTGGTTTTATAAAACCAAGTTTGGTTAAATAAAACCTATGTTGTGTTTTTTTTTTCTTCTCTCTTTTTATGCGGTCTTCTTTCTTGTTCTCTCTCATTTTTTAACTTTTCTTTTATTCCCTTCTCTTTTTTTTCTGTCTTTTAATAATTTTTTGTTTCTTCAATAAGGATGGCTAAAAGCCTAATGTAAGGTTAAAAACCTAAATCTCAAAGAAACTTTGACAATTTGGCCACAAGCCGAAATCAACAAGCTCCGATACCACTGAAGCATAAAAGCTTCTTTTTACTTTCGTAATTTCTCTAAAATGCCCACAGGCAATCTGAATCCCACATATTGGTAAATAATAATAAATATTGATAATGATAAGATGCTTTACAAGAATTAATGTCGGGTATTTTATACCCTGAGTGGGAAGGGAGGTGACTTTTCAAGTCACCTCTTGAGTAATTAATTAATTACCCTAATTAACCTATTTAGTATTTAAATGTTAATATTTATAACATTTATATTTGTTACAAAATCTTACTTAAATATAGGCGATCATGGTACCACAGTGAATCATTCTTCCAAAAAAATTATCTAGTGAACTAGGGTCCTCTTGTAGTTCTTTAATTATCCTACATGTATTCTCATCATGTTTCCACGGTGTCCTTGCTTCTTCCACCCAATCAGATTGCATAATGTAAATAGCACACAGTAATCCCTTGTGTTATCTTCTTTTCTATAAAGTGCATCTTCCACCACATTTTGATTTCATTTTTTGTAAGTGATTTCAAAGTCATAACCTAGCATATTTGTAACCCATTATTGTTGATCTTCTTAAGAATATAATTGATATTCCAATAAGTACTTAAGACTAGATCGTGATATATTCTTACCTCGAAGTGTCTTCTTATTAGGTAAGGGTGTCATTTCTTAATTGCATGTAGTATGGCCAACATTTTCTTTCATAAATTGGTTTGAGTAAGTTTTTTCCTTTAAGTCATAAACTTTCAAAAGAAATGGGATTTCTTTCTTGCATTAAAATTGCACCAACGCCATGCCCTTGAAAGTTTTTGACATCCCCAACCCGGTTTATAAGCTCAGAAGCTTCTCTGCATGGTTTAATGCCCAAACCCTTGTATGCACAATATTTTTATAAAAATTGACTTCAGCTTAAAACACTAGAGATTCTTTTCACCATTCAAATTCAGAAATATAATTTTCAGTCACTAAATTCAACCTCAGAAATTTAAAGACAATCATTCAACCATAAAAATGACACAGGAATTTTTGGCCAATAGCCCAGGATAAAACCCCTAAGGGAAAACCTGTTTCAGAGAGAGATATTTTATTTTTCAGTGACAGAAATTACATAAACACAATAGTACTTATCTCAGTACTTTTCTTCTCGAAAAAATGTGCTCAGCTTTGACTGTACGGACCAACAAACTAACTTTGAAATTTTCTGCACTTTTTGATAGCAGGATGGCCTCACACGTGCGACCTTGGGAAATGTGCTAAAATTAATAAAAAATCAGATTCTGTCCTTGCTTCGATTTCTATGCAAACCAGCAATAATAAATGCTTACAATCTGCCTCGAAAACAATGCCCAGATTCAGCAGTACGACCTCACATGTGTGTAGCATTAAATACAGAAATGTAACCTTGATTTATGTGCCCAGATTTAATTTATGTGCTCTCTTGATTTTTGTGCAACCTTCTCGATTTTTGTGCCTAGATTTGATTTATGTGCTCTCTCTCGATTTCTATGCTGCCCTCTTGATTTTTGTGTTGTACTTTTTTACTTCTGCTTTGAAATCCGTGCCATCTTCATTACATTAAAAATCATGCCCTAGTTCAGTCTCCTTGAATTCTGTGCAAGGTTTCTCCTCTCTTCTCAACAATTCGACCTCCTCTCTCTTTCTCTCCAACCTTCTCTTGGAAATGTGAATAATTGATTTGAAATGCCTTGCCCTAGCCCTTTTTGTTCATCATAACTTCCTCTTCAAATCCAATGGTCAATATTAAATTATATGGATGGATCTAATTAAATGCTCATTTAATAATTAATAAATGTCATTTAGTGCACCTCATGACATTTAATAAAGTAGAGACACCCTCATCTAATTAATTCATCACTTGACTTTAACTAAAAATATGAACTTAGGATATCATGCTTTTAACTTTTAATGAAGTCACTTTAAAAATATAAAGTGCATCTCACTTCATTAATTAAAAATAGCTAGGGGTCACAACTTTAAAGTGTCCCTGTCCACCCCAAGGCACTACTAGGTGAACAAACACTTCCTAGGTACTTTTTCAACACTCCCTCTTACCAAGGAAGGTATTCTTCACCACTCCCATCTTGTCTCTGAAATAAACATGCTTCCCTCTACCCAATGACTTCGTGAGAATGTCAACTACCATCTCATCAGTAGAAATATACAGCAACTGTACTGCTCCTATCTGAACATAATCTCTAATGAAATGATACCTGATCTCAATCTGTTTAGACCTGTCATGAAATATCGGATTCTCAAAAAGCCTGATGCAACTCTGATTGTCACAATGTATTACAGTGGGTTCCATCACCTGACCAAATAAATCAACCATTGACTTGCGAAGCCACAAGGCTTCACAATTGGCCTAACTGGCAGCCATATACTCAGCCTCTGTAGAACTCAATGCTACGGACTTTTGTTTCCGACTGAACCAAGACACAACTGCTGAGCCCAAACTGAAACAACAATCGGAAGTGCATTTCCGATCCGAAACACTACCTGCCCAATCTGAATCTTTAAATCCAACTAATCCCACTCCACCAGATCTCTTGTAGTCCAGCCCAAATTCTACTGTACCAGCAAGGTACCTCAACACATGTTTTGCAGCTATCTAGTGCACTCTCCTGGGCTCCACCATGAACTGGCTGAGAGTGTTAACTGCAAAACTAATATCTGGCCTGGTGTTGGCCAAATACATCAATGAACCAATCAACTGACAATATAATGTAGGATCCACCAACTCTCCCTCAGAAGCATGAAGCTTCGTCCAGTTGGTGGTCATAGGTGTGGACATGGGCCTGCAACCCTCCATTTGAAATCTCTTCAGAATGTCTGCAGCATATTTTCCCTAACTCAGGAAAACATGTCCATCCTCCTGCCATACCTCCATCCCCAAATAGTAATGCATCAGTCCAAGGTCAGTCATCTCAAACTCTAAAGCAAGATCTTTCTTACATGCTTCAATCAGGTGCTATCCTCCTGTAATGAACAAGTCATTAACATATAGCAGAAGAATGAGTGGAACACCACCAACCACAATGTAGTATATGTTGGGATCTGCCTCACTCTTTTGAAACCCAATCAACAGCAAATGAGAATCAATCGTGGAATACCAAGCCCGAGGGGATTGCTTCAAACCATACAAGGCCTTTTTCATCCTGCAAACATGTGAATCTATCCCATGAATCTCAAAGCCCTGAGGCTGCTCTAGATATACCTCCTCCTGTAGAAAACCATTTAGAAAAGCGGGTTTCACATCCATCTGATGAATCCTCCAACCCATCTCTGCCACAATGGAGATCACTGCTCTAATCAAAGAAAATATAGCAACCGGTGCAAAGGTCTGATAGTAATCAACTCCCTCTACCTGTGAGAACCCTCGTGCAACAAACCGAGTTGTGTACTTGTCGATGCTGCCATCCACAACACACTTGATTTTATAGAGCCACTTGGAAGTCACCACTGACTTCCCCTCTGGTCTTGGAACAATCTTCCACACCCCATTCTTCATGATGGATTTGTACTCTTCCATCATGGCATCTCTCCAAACCTGGTGTGGGTTAGCCTCCTCAAATGTAGTAGGATCAGAATCACTCAAGCTAGTCACCAATGCCATATAACTGGAAAATCTCTCTGGTGCTTTTCTCTCCCTGACCTCCCTCTTGGCCAATCCCACAGACTGCTCAGCTTCCTTCATAAGATCCTAAGCCAACTTGGCTTATGTTTCTTGGAAGTAGCTTCCTCCTGTAGGTGCTCATCCATAACCTCCTCATTAGACAACTATCTACCTGAAGAAGTACCTGTGGCCTAAGATCCTGTACCTGAATATCCTGAACTTGTACCACTCGAATCACATGACGGTGAAACCTGTGAACCTGTTCCTGTAGACTGAGTCCTTGAAACTGATGAACCTGTAACCTGTGACCCAATCACACTTGAAACCTGTGACCCTGTACTCTGACTTTGTGAACCTGTCACCTGTGGAGACACAATCTGTTGCTCCACCACCTCTGAATCATAAGACTTCCTGAAGGATTTCTCCTCCTCAAATCTGACCTCCCTCCTAACAACAACTTTCTTCTATGCAGGAAGATATATGCAAAAATCCTTCGAAGTCTCATCGTATCCAACAAAGATGCCTTTCTCCGCTGTAGGCTCTAACTTTGTCCTCTTCTCAGAAGGGATATGAGAGTATGTAAGGCATCCAAAAATGTGAAAGTGACCTATCTCAGGTCTCTTTCCGGTGAACATCTCCTCAGTAGTTTTACACCCCAATGCTCGGTGTGGACTCCTGTTCTGAACATAAATAGTAGTGCTACAGTCCTCTGCCCATAGAAAGGAAGGAAGACTATGATCATGCAACATAGCTCTAGCTACTCCTACTACTGCCTTGTTCTTCCTTTCCACAACTCCATTCTGCTGTGGAGTGTAAGGAACTGTCAACTGCCTCCTGATGCCCTCCTGTCTACAAAACTCATCAAACTCCTTGGAGGTGTACTCATCCCCATTGTCTGACCTGGGTGCCTGAATCCTCCTACCTGTTTGGTTCTCCACAAGAGCTTTGAACTCTTGGAACCTCTGCAAGACTTCCTGAGATTGTTTACTTCTCAAAAAGTAGATCCAGGTCTTCTGGAGTGGTCATCAATGAAAATGATATAGTACTCAAAACCTGTCACTGAAGCTGAAGACATCAGTCCACATAAATATGAATGAATCAAATCCAGTATCCCACCTGCTCTGGTGTCACTTCTCGGAAAAGTAGTCTTGGTGTACTTTCCCAAAGCACACCCTATGCACACACCACCCTGCTCTGTGCTGAACTGAGGCAAACCTGTCGACATCTCCCTTAACAACCTCAATGCCGAATGATGCAGGTGGCCCATCCTCCTGTGCCACAACTCACATGTCTCGATGCTACTGCTAGTATGGGCTAATGCATGATGAGGCTGGAAGAGTAGCTTGCACAGTTTGCCACATCTAACTCCAATGGCACATGAAGTAGATGGTCCTGCTGCTCTGGGAAAGATATGAACTTTCCCATCTACAACACATACTCCAAAGCCCCTGTCCTCAATAGAGGAAACTGAAACAAGGTTCTTCTTCATCCTAGGGACATACAAGACATCCCTCAATGACATAGGCTGCATGGACTCCCTCTCAAAGGTAACAGTCCCTCGCCCAACTGCTCTCACAACTGTGTCATCTCCCAATACCACCTCAAGACTCAAGCCTGTCTCAGTCATCTCTGTGAACACATCACGTATACCTATCATATGGCTCGAAGCCCCACTATCAATGTACCAAGTGGAAGTAGTAGTGGTAGCACTAAAAGAATGGCCAACCAATAATGAACACTGAATCTGATCATCCTCCATGTCACTCTCCATATCACTGCTGGTGAAAGATGTCCTCTCTGTACATCCAGCATATAGAGAGAACTCTTCCTCAAACCGTGAGGAAAAATCATCCATCTCTGTTGTCGCTATTGTCTGCTATCCTTTCTTCTTCTTGTTCGAACACTGTCCAGCATAGTGTCCAAACTTCTGACATGTGAAACACTTGATTTTACTCAAGTCTTTCTTCTGCTCACCTGTATGTTGCTTGTCCCCACCCTTGGGACCCTTCTTGAACTTCTTCTTCTTCTTACCTTTTGCTGCCAATGCCACATTCTCCTCATTATCTTTGTGATGTGATGAACTGCCTTGTAAGTATCCTCTACGTGTCTCCTCCTGTGTGAAATCATCCCACAGATGATCCCATGTAGGCATGTTCTCTCGCCCAATAATAGTCGGCGCCTACACACTCCACTGCTGAGTCACGCCATTTAAGGTTGTACGCACCATCTCAGTGCCCTGTATAACCTCACCTACAGCTGCAAGCTCATCCCTCACCTATGTAATCTTGGTGAGATAGGAAGCCATGCCTTCCCCTTTGCTCATATACACATTTTTCAACTTCTCCCTTAACACCATCTTCATATTCTCATTAGAACTCTGGTAAAAGTTGGTCAAAGAAGTCCACATCTGAAAAGCATGATCTTTCGCTGAAATATGAGGGATCACATGATCCTTCACGGCATCAAGTATGATCCTCCTTGCTTTCACATCCTTCTTAATAAAGGTTGCCTTATCAATAGCATCAGTAGGAACTGTTACAGGATTTGTCGTTGTACTGTTCACTATGTCCCATAGCTCATTTTCCTCCAGTATCAACTTAATTCTAGCCTTCCATGGGCTAAAATTTGCAGCCCCATCTAGTCTGTCCTCAACTCTAAGTCCAACTACCATGACTGCAACTTGTAATGTTTAACTAACCTGTTCAAGAACTTTTTATGATTTATGAAAATTTCCTTCAAAACCCTATAACTTCTTCAAATCTGAATTTTTTTCACAAACCATCGTTTTTCTTCAAATCTGAATTTTTTCTATAAACCTCTATTTCTTGAATGTTTAACTTCTGAATTTTAAATGCGCTCTGATACCATGAAATTTTTTGACATCTCCAACCCGGTTTATAAGCTCAGAAGCTTCTCTGCATGGTTTAATGCCCAAACCCTTGTATGCACAATATTTGTATAAAAATTGACTTCAACTTAAAACACTAGAGATTCTTTTCACCATTCAAATTCAGAAATATAATTTTTAGTCACTAAATTCAACCTCAGAAATTTAAAGACAATCATCAACCATAAAAATGACACAGGAATTTTTGGCCAATATCCCAGGCTAAAATCCCTAAGGGAAAACCTATTTCAGAGAGAGATTTTATTTTTCAGTGACAGAAATTACATAAACACAATAGTCCTTATCTCAGTACTTTTCTTCTCGAAAAAATGTGCTCAACTTTGACTGTACGGACCAGCAAACTAACTCTGAAATTTTCTACACTTTCTGACAGCAGTACGACCTCACATGTGTGACCTTGGGAAATGTGCCAGAATTAATAAAAAATCAGATTTTGTCCTTGCTTCGATTTCTGTGCAAACTAGCAATAATAAATGCTTACAATCTGCCTCGAAAATAATGCCCAGATTTAGCAGTACGACCCAGTACGACCTCACACGTGTGCAACATTAAATACAAAAATGTAGCCTCGATTTATGTGCCTAGATTTAATTTCTGTGCTCTCTCTCGATTTCTGTGCAGCCTCCTCGATTTTTGTGCCCAGATTTGATTTATGTGCTCTCTCTCTATTTATGTGCTGCCCTCTCAATTTCTGTGTTGTACCTTTCTACTTCTGCTTTGAAATCCGTGCCATCTTCATTACATTGAAAATAGTGCCCTAGTTCAATCTCCTTGAATTCTGTGCAAGGTTTCTCCTCTCTTCTCAAGGGTTCGACCTCCTCTCTCTTTCTCTCCAACCTTCTCTTGGAAATGTGAATAATTGATTTGAAATGCCTTGCCCTAGCCCTTTTTGTTCATCATCACTTCCTCTTCAAATCCAATGGTCAATATTAAATTAGATGGATGGCTCTCATTAAATGCCCATTTAATAATTAATAAATGTCATTTAGTGCACCTCATGACATTTAATAAAGTAGAGACACCCTCATCTAATTAATTACTCACTTGACTTTAATTAAAATATGAACTTAGGATATCATGACTTTTAACTTTTAATGAAGTCACTTTAAAAATATAAAGTGCATCTCACTTCATTAATTAAAAATAGCTAGGAGTCACAACTTTAAAGTGTCCTTGTCCACCCCAAGGCACTACTAGGTAAACAAACACTTCCTAGGTACTTTTTCAACAGCCCTGAGGCATCACATTCCACAATAAAGGTTTTTGTGAAGTCAACCATGGCTAATATAGGATTTGTACACATAGCTACATCAATTTTTTCAAAATATTTGGTTCCTTCTTGAGTCCAAGAGGATTTCTCCTTTTTCAATAACCTTGTTAGAGGTGTTGTTATTTGACCATAATTCTTGACGAACTTGTGGTAGTAGTCTATCAATCCTAAGAATCCTCTAATATTCTTCAAGGTTTTAATAATTGACCATTCCATGGTATCTTTAATTTTTTTTAGGCTCACTTTGACACCTTCATGAGATACAATATGACCCAAATATTCCTCTTCTTGAACCCCAAAGGAACACTTGGAAGGCTTGGCATATAGTTGGTGCTCCTCCAATAGTTTTAAGACCATGTTGTGATAATTTACAGGAGAGATCACACAGCTGGAGCAAACCTCACTAAAACTCACTCAAGAATAGCAGAGAAGAGAAGAAGAATTGTTGAATCAATAATCACTCATTAACACAAGAAATGACAAAAACTGTCGTATCATACATCAGATGTAAGCTGGCACTGTGTAAAATGAATAATAACTTAATACAATCAAACGGATTCTAATGCCTCCTAAGTTCATTCGAATTCTCCTCAATGTGTGGCTTGGATAGCATTGGAGACATCATCCAATTAGTGGTAGTAGTCACAAATGGTCAAAGGTCAGTCAATTGAGTTTAACTGAGTCTAACTGATTCATGTGAGCACAAATCAAGGGATGGAGACTCCAAGGAGGGAACATGAGGTTGATGAGGCTATGAGTAGGTCAAGTGGCACTCCGTTACAGACAACTGGAAGCTACAGGCAATTAAACTGAGCAATAAATGAATAAACTAGTCAATAAATGCTGCAACTGACTGTTAGTGATCCAAGTAGTGTAGTAGGGCGCATATGTCATCCAGGTGAGGAAAAAAAGGCGCACTAGGTAGGTAGGAGGGCTCCTGAGGGCTAAAAACAGGCTCTAGGGGATTGAACATAGGCTCCAGGTGTTGGGGATACTTCCATACTGATTACAGGATGCATGCAGGCATGCAAATATAAAAAATGATGGTGAGAATATTCCAACACCCCTCCACAAGCCAAACATGAGGAAACAACTGGAGCAACTAATGGTAGGGCCCTGGTGACTAATACCAAAGGTTACCCCATACAACAATCTAAATAAATAAAGTGAGGAAAGAGGAAAAACCCAGTGGGAAGAAATCCCCCCCCCAAGATAGACTGTGGTCGGATAATCAATCATGTACATCAATCACCCTAAGAACAGATCTAAGGTAAGTGTACTTCTTCACTGAGAAGGTCTTAGTGAAGATATATGCAATCTGATCTTCCATCGGAAGGTAGAGCAGTGTGATGGTCCGATCATGCACCAATCCTCGGATGTAATGCATGTGTATCTCGATGTGTTTGGTTCTTTGTCTCAGAACCAGATATGTAGAAATACTGATAGCACTCTGGTTGTCACAATAAATGACTGGTGGAGTACTGAATCGAATCCCAAACTCTGACAAGATGCCCCGCAACCAGATGCACTGTGTGGCTGCATTGATTGCACCTCTATACTCGGCCTCTGCTGAAGAGAGAGCGAAATAAGTTTGTTTTTTTATTAACCAATAGATAGGTCCAGATCCAATCATGAAAACAAAACCAGATGTTGAATTTCGATCTGAGCTGTCTCCATCCCAATCTAAGTCAGTATAGCCAACAAGGTCCAGAGGAGACCCGGCTACATAGTGAAGACCATACGTCTTTGTCCCTTGCAAGTAATGCAAGATCCTCTTTGTTGCCTTCCAGTGAAGCTCACGATGCTTCTGCATGTATCTGGAGACAACACTAACTGCATAGGAAAGATCAGGTCGAGTGTGTGTAAGAAAAAATAGACTCCCAATCAACTGTCGATACAATGTACTATACACCAAAGGTGTGGAAGAACCATCCTCAAGGCTGATCCTTGAAAGAAAAGGAAATGTTGATGGTTTGCACTCGCTCATATGGAACTTGTCAAGCAGATCTGAAACATACTTGGACTGTGCAACCTTGATTCCTGAATCACTCTGAGTGACTTTAAGACCAAGAAATTGTTTCAACAATCCAAGATCTGACATGGATAAGGAGTTGTGCAAAGATTTTTTTATAGATCTGATGCATGAAGTGTTGCTCCCTGTAATCAATAGATCATCAACATATAGAACAATCAGGAGTATAGAGTCAACATCATGTATCATATAGACATTCGAATCAAATTTGCATCTCATGAAATCTTGTGACAGAAGGAAGGAGTTCATTTTTACATACCAAGCTCGGGGAGCTTGCTTCAGTCCATACAAGGACTTCCTCAATCTGCACACCAGTGAAGAGTATTCAACATACCCCTCAAGTTGCTTCATGTAGATCTCCTCCTCTATATCTCCATGAAGGAAGGTACTCTTGACATCCATGTGATGCACTTCCCAGTGCTTGGATGCAGCAAGAGCAAGAACAAGACAGATGGAATCCATCTTAGCAACAAGAGAGAATGTCTCTGAGTAGTCAATCCCATGGACTTGGGAGTAACCCTTTGCAACCAATTGAGCCTTGTATTTCCTAGTGACCCCATCAGAGTCCATCTTAGTTATGTAAACCCACTTGCATTGAACAAGCTTCCTCCCAAGAGGGAGAGAAACAAGCTCCCAAGTTTCATTTCTTTGAAGAGACTCATACTCTTCATCCATAGCTGCTACCCATCTTGAATCTTGGGAGGCTTCAAAGAATGTCTTTGGATCTGATACAATCATAATAAAGCATCTCTCAGCTAGAAATGGATCCGTGTGAGAGAGAATACCAGATCTGATTGTTCTTGAAGATGGTGGATCTCCAACAAGATCACTGGTGGATGCAGCAGTAGTGGTGGACCATTTTGAAATAGGAGTTCGAACCTTAGGTGCTAGATATTTAGGTTCTTTTCGATCTGGATCTACCATTCACTCTACTTTGTGAAAATTCTTTTTCTCAACCTTATTTCCTGGATCGTTTCCATTCAAGCAACCTTTGCAGGTGCCTCAGGAAAACTTGAGATTGGGTAGACCTTCAACCACTTTTTGAGTTTGCATGTCTTGCAAGTGCTTGTAGTTGAGATGCCCAAATATTTCATGCCATAGCCTACTCTCTTCATTTACATGAGTGTGAAGAGCAGACTGTTTAGAGAGAGGTAGAAAATGGGAGAACTCATAGAGTTTCGACTTGTGGTTTGCAACACCTTTTGCAATGGTAGAACCTGATACCATGTCTTGGATTTCGACCTCATTTGGAGATAAGATCACCCTCTTGGGCTCTCTAGTGTGGGTCATCTGGTAGACTGAAAGTAGATTAGCATTGATTGTAGGGACATAGAGAACATCTGAGAAGTACCCATGATCAAGTTTGATTCTTCCAATCCCCTCAGAGGAGACCTCAGAACCATTCCCCAACATGATGGATGGTCCAACAGTGGATTCGAAACTAGTAAAGAGATATTTAGAGGAATACATGTGTCTTGATGCTCCTGAATCTATGATGAAGGAGGATTGTGTTGATGCGCTTGCCATGAGAGCATGACATATTTCTTTGTCCTCTGATCTTGATGGTTCACCTTATTTCTTTCTAGCACATGTAGGTACTGGAAGATTATTATTTTCAAGAAGTGAAACCATGAGATCTATGGTCTTCTTCATACATTAACTCTCAAGATGGAATCCTCTATTGTAGTATGTGCATTTGGATTTTCCCTTCTGAGTTTGCTTGTCTTTCTTAGGATTCGAAACTCCATCTGACTGATTTGGAGCCTCCTTCTGCCTCTACTCATTAGAATTTCTGTCAAATGCTTTTTGCTTACCCTTGTCATTCGCTCTCTTCATCTCAGTGGTTGCAAGAGCTCAATCCAATTTGGGTTTTATCATTCCCATATGAACTAACTTCTCCTCCTCAAGTGTTAGAGACTGGATGAAGTCTTCAAGAGTGGGAAACTTCCATTTTGGGATGGACAGCTTCGCTAACTGAAAAGTGGAGACAAATACTGAGTAGTCAGGGCCTAGTTTTGGTAGTATGTCAAGTATAAGTTGCTTCTCTTCCTTATCTATCCCATATCTCTTCAACCGTGAAATCAAGTTTTTGAACTTGTTGAGAAACTCAGTGATGGTTTCGAAACTGCTTGGGCTCAAGGAGATGAGCTCATTTTCCAATTTATGACCTTTCAAGTCATCTTTTTGTCCAATAAGGGATTCTAGCTTGTCCCAAACCTCTTTTGGAGTTGCTAGATTTATGACATGAAAATGGAGGTCTTCGAAAATGCTGATGAGTAGCAGTCCTACTACTTCATCAAGTTTTTCTAAGTACTTGGATTTCTCTACTGCACCAGTGGGTTCGACTGCAGTCCCATTCAAAACTCTAGAGAGGCTCTTGGACTTCATGAATATTTCCATCTTGGCCTTCCATTCGAAATAGTTG
The DNA here is from genome assembly GCA_027924585.1 of Larix kaempferi. Taxonomy (NCBI): domain Eukaryota; kingdom Viridiplantae; phylum Streptophyta; class Pinopsida; order Pinales; family Pinaceae; genus Larix; species Larix kaempferi. The sequence continues at coordinate 7,574,397 of BSBM01000029.1, forward strand.
AATGGCTTCAGTTTTAGATCCATTAGTAGTTGTTGAAGTCGAATTGAAGATGAATTCGAAATGATGGAGATAACCTGCAAAACAATGAGAATTGTAAATGGAGATTTGCTGCAATTCGAATTGAACACTGCCTTAGGACATTGAGCACATGTGATTGGATCCTTCACACCTGGCTAGACCTCATTGGATTGCTCCAGTGAATTCAAGACAATTGCACCAGGAATTGTTGTGGAAATCCAGAGGCTTCTGGTGCTAAATGAAAGATAGCTGCTCAAAGAATTGTTGCAACTGTTGCTGCTGCAATTCGAATAGCTGACTCTAGCTCTTATACCATGTGATAATTTACAGGAGAGATCACATAGCTGGAGAAAACCTCACTAAAACTCACTCAAGAATAGTAGACAAGAGAAGAAGAATTGTTGAATCAATAATCACTCATTAACACAAGAAATGACAAAAACTAATGTATCAATACATCAGTTGTAAGCTGGCACTGTGTAAAGTGAATAATAACTGAATACAATCAAATGGATTCGAATGCCTCCTAAGGTCATTCGATATTTGCTCAATGTGTGGCTTGGGTAGCATTGGAGACATATCCAATTAGTGGTAGTAGTCACAAATGGTCAAAGGTTAGTCAAATGAGTCTAACTGAGTCATGTGAGCACAAATCAAGGGATGGAGACTCCAAGGAGGGTGCATGAGGATGATGAGGCTATGAGTAGGTCAAGTGGTGCTCCGATATAGACAATTGGAAGCTACAGGCAGTTAAACTAAGCAATAAATGAATAAACTAATCAATAAATGTTGCAACTGACTGTTAGTGATCCAAGTAGTGTAGCAGGGCGCATATATAATCCAGGTGAGGAAAACAAGACGCACTAGGTAGGTAAGAGGGATCTTGAGGGCTAAAAACAGGCTCTAGGGGGCTGAACATAGGCTCCAGGTGCTGGGGAGACTGGCATACTGATGATTGGATGCATGCATGATGACTGGATGCATGCATGGTGACTGGATGCATGCAGAATGCATGCAGGCATGCAAATATAAAAAATGATGGTGAGAATATTCCAACACATGTCAAAATCATGGTGTACATGTTATTCCCAATATTTTCTATAAATTAGTATATCATCAAAAAATACTAACACAAATGTTTTGAGGAAGGGTTTAAAATTGTAATTCATGAAGCTTTGAAATTTGGAAGGTGCATTGGCAAGGAAAAATGTAATCACCAAAAAATCATAGTGACCTTCACGTGTTCTCAAGGTTGTTTTTTGAATGTATTCTTCCTCATTCTAATTTTATGATATTCATAACAAAGATCCAACTTTGTAAATAAAATGTCTCCATGCAATTCATTTAATAATTCATCAATGACAATAATAGGAAACTTGTCTTTATGTTCATCTTATTGATCTCTCTATAATCTAGATACACACACCATGAAACTTCATTTTTGTAAACCATCTCCATTGGTGCAAAGAAATCACTTTGGCTATGTTGAATGAATCCTACATCTAACATTTCTTGAATCATATTCTCAATCTCACTCTTTTGTGCATATGGGTACCTTTAGGGCCTGATTTAGGTGTTACACTTCCTGGTTGCAATTGAATAGATGGTCATGATCTCAAGTAGGTGGAAGACCTTTAGGCATATCTCCAAATACCTTGTAATTATTGTCAATAAATTCATGGAGATCCACTAGAATAGAGGGTATATATGCTTGAACATCTAGTGAACAGAATTGTGCAATTACACCATGGTGTCCCTTTTTCAATAATTTAGTCATGTTGTTAGAGATTATTACTTTAGAGGGCTACCCTGGAATACCTTGAATTTCAATTTCCTTTCCTTCTAAAGAGAATATCATTAAAATTTACTAAAAATTAAGAGCCATTGTTCCCATTGATTATAGCCACTCGACCCCTAGTACAACATCAACACCACCCATTTGGATTCCAATCATTGGACTATCTAATAAATACTCCCCCATAGTAAACTTAATGCTCTATAACTTCCCTAAACAATTTATGGTACCTCCATCTGCAATCATTACTTGAAATTTCGGTGTTGGATATATAAATCAATTGAGAAGTTTGGTTAATTTGCAATTAATGAATTTATGGGTACTACAAACAACACACAACAACAAAAAAATTCAAAACATTTCATATATGATGATAGATAGACAATTTGATCCATACGTACCTTGACGATTTCTATTATATTCAACTTCCATAGGTGAGGTGTCATTCGCTGTGGTTTTAATGCAGTCTCTTCCTTCCCATTGAATAGATGTTTTTCGGTAGTTCGATACCTATGATTCTTAGAGAGGAAGTGCCTATACTCATCAAACACCTCATTTCCTAAACTTTTTGAACGACAAGATTTCATCTTAGGACCACAAACTAGACATGTAAATTTTCCCTTTGTTTGAAGACCTACAAGAGATGTATTATCTATGTCAATTATAATTATATAAAATGAATGGGTTATTTAAAAAACATGCATGATTAATATATCAACTTCATAAAATTAAATACTATTAAAGTGGACATTATAATTACATACCGCAAAAATGGGTTAGCCCTGGGGCATCATGAATTGTTCATACAAGCATTGCATGGAATTGAAATTGCCTTTGTCGTGTTGGTCTAGAGACACCATACATAGTGATTCCATTCCATAGACTTAGTAGCTCGTCAATAAGAGGCTCAATATATACATTCATATCTTTAACTTGGCACTTACCTGATTGATTTGAACATAATTAAAATACATCATTATTACAACCATGATGTAGACACATACCTGGAACAATCATTGCCAACATTATGTGCTCCCTCTTTATTCACATCCATGGAGGAATGTTATTGTTGATAACAAAAATAGGCCACACCGAGTAAATATATCTCATCTCTGCAAATGGATTGACACCATCCGATGCCAAAGAAAGCCTAACATTACGAGGTTCTTCTTTAACGTGTGGGCATTTTTCCTCCATACCTCTAAATGCATAACCATTTGTAGGCATTCAAAGAATGTCATCTTGAATTATGTTCCATACACGGCAATCCATAAATTGTGCTATCTTTTTCTACTTGAACAGTCGTTGCAAATGTGGAATAATGGGAATATAATGAAGAACCTTGCGAGGCACCTTTTTTGTTACTTGATCTGTTCGATATCTACTAATATGACATTCCAGACATTCTATTTCAAATTCATGTTGTTTATAATATATAATATGGTCACTAGGGCATGCACCAATTGCTTCATACTGCATTCCAATTTCTTTCATGATGGAAGATAAATCTCGGTATGTGCAAGGTAAAATATTTGACAATGGTAACAAAAATTCAGCTATCAAGCTACCACAAATTAAAAAAAAAAACTAGTTAATATAATATATAAATAATATTAATGAAACATATTTCATCTATATTAACTATACTTATGAAATAACAATAAAATTATTAGAGGAACAAAGATAACCTTTATCACGATCATATATATGTGATGGAATATATTACATACCTTAACATCTGTGTGAGTTATGTGTTTGAAATACCATTCATAACCTTCAAGTTCATTATCAATAATATAGCAGAGAGAAGATTTGTGTTGGAGCCTTCATAAAGGGGTTTGTGTACCTTCTTGAGAAGAGGTAAATCATGAACATCATCAAAGTCATCATTTTCATGATGATGATGATCATCATCATCCATTCTAACATTAAATGTATCATGGATCAATGTATTTGTACCATCATCTTCAACTATGTTATCAGTATGATCGTCTTCTTCAATATGATCATTAACTTGTTCTTCAATATTCATAGCTCCGTGTTCCTTCGGTGCTTGTTTTGCAAGCACATCCTTCGAGCGATATGTCGTAGGAAGTCTTTCCTTTATAATTACAAACCATCAAGAGATAAGTAAATAGAATAAATATTAAAATGATACATACATCTAAAAAAAACGATCAATATAAAGACATATATAATGAACAACTTACCAATGGGCGATATTCATGTCCCCCCTCAACTTGTCCATGTTCCCTACAATGTATTTTAGCTGTTGTGATCTTTATTCTTCTCCTTTTAAATCCCCTGCATTGACTACATGGACAATAATATTTCCCATCATCCTTTCTTTTCAGTCCATCCCACAATCTAACAAGCAATTATCGATTGTGTTCTTCTAGATCAGGAATATTGTTATGTGACATTTTCTTTTACCAAGCTTGACTGATGATTATCGATCATAAAAAATCAAGCCCCGCATTTCACTATTTGTAATCATGGTAACAACTAAAATAATTGTGGCTTTTTGTACAGAAAAGTCTGTACAAAGATTATAATTTCTGCAAACCGTTGCTTGTATAACAAACATGTCAGAATATTCCTATAATTTATAGTTTATAAAAAAAAGTCTCGTCGTATATCCGACGACATTAATATATTGACCGTTGTAACCCAGACACGTTGGATATTCGACGGCCTTCGGGGTCAATTTAAAAAAAAAAGACAGAAAATTCAAAATTATAAAGGTGATATCCGACGACAAGGTCAATTTCGTCGGATTTTGTGTTCAAATTTGGTTGTGGCAAATGATGAAGTGATAAGGGGACAAGCAAAGACTGATGAATGGTCAAGACATAAGTCATGAGGTGACCAACCTGCATTGTTCAACACAAGATCACAGTAGAAAGAAAAGGAGGTATCGAGACTAGGACATACGATAATTGTTCAAACAGAGGTTCAGGGAGACCAGTGCTCGATTCCATTAAACGCAAGTAAGTATGTCCTCAACTCTTCAGACTATTCATTTTCGACATAATTATTTTTTCTGCAAAATGATAGCGGGTTTTAAGAAAAGTGAACCTACATATCCCTTCCCTATCTATAATAACCTAGAGGTCCTAACAATCATCCCCACAGCAGGATGGATGACCTTCCTCACTAGTTTAAATGGATACGACCAAAATGTGGCCCTAGAATTCGCCAAGAACCTCAAACACCTGAAGGAAGAGGAATATGTGACCAGGGTAAAAGGAGTGCGTATCCATCTAAATGAGGAAAATATATCAGAATATACATGCATTCCAGTAGGGTTGCACTAGGGAAAGGATGACAGGGAGATCGCCATTAAAGCTAATCAAGCTTTCTTTCCAGAAGGGGAAAGATACGAAGAAGACAAGAATGGAGTGAAGAGGGACACCATGCCCAGACCATGGGATGAAGTGTCAATCGTCGTTCTGAAGTACATCACTTGCACAGGGAGGCTGAGCTATGCATCAGGCCGAATAATAACATCAACATTCCCTTTTTCCTCTTACAATCTGTATGGGAGATGAGAAGAAATGTCGGACAAGGGAAAGAAGACGCTCTGGCACATCATGGATTGATAAAACTGATTACCTGCAAGGAATTATCAGTACAGATACTTGACCTCTCCTTGGAAGAGCTTATATAAAACTCTACTAAAGATGTACAACAAATGAAAGGGATTCCAGGCTCATCCCTCAACACCACTACGGGAAAAAAAGAGAAGAAGATGTTAGGGACAGAAGGGAAGATGTCCACTCAATTAGGGGCCAAGAGGAATATTGAGCTGCACATAGAAGATAATGAAACCATTGTTGATACTCTGGTAAGGGTAAAGAATTTTGAAGAGATTCCTATTCAAAGGAAGCAACCATCGTCCTCCAAAGCAACATATGAATTCAGGTGACAAAACAGGAGGCAAAGATCAGGGAAGAACAAGATAAGGAATCTGAAGAGAAAGAAGGAGATGTCGAAAATTCTAGACAGACGACCCTAGACCAGACAAACCAGGATGACCAAGACGAGTCTGAGATTTTAGAAGGAGGATCCTTAGGGTTTAAGGATGCAAATACACCAATCAAATAAGATGCTCGATTAACATATGATTTATCTGAACTAGCTTGAGTGAAAGAGTTAGCAACACTAAAACTTGCAACAAATTCCCCTGCTACCACAAGACAAAGTGGGAAAGTTGCAACTCCAACATAAACCCCAGTAATACAAGAGAAAATCCAAATCCTTAAAATACGGCACGCCAATCAATAGAAGCACCTGGAGCAACAAAACCGAGCATTACAGGCAGAATTGGAAAAGTCTCGAGAGGAATTGGTAGAGAAGAACTAACAAATACTAAAGTTGGAGGCCACAATGGATAGAAATTCCAAACTATACGAGGATATTATTAGTTATAGGCCCCCTTCCAGGATATATGTCTTCTATCTCAAGGAGAAATGGTGCAAGTTTTAGTTGAGCGAGTTAAAAATAATTTGCCACTTGAATTAGTCACCCTGAAAGATTTTTTGGATGCATCACTGGATAGTGCAGACTTGGAAAAAGACCAATTGTGCAAGTTTTACCTCCATAATTTTGTAGTGCTTAACCCATACAATTGGTCACCTAACCCATATATCGGTGATTTTTCAGCTAAGGGCCCTATGTTCTTGGATGAATCACAAAGTGGAAAGGGCCTAGGATGTCCACATTTACAGTCGGAGGAATGGGAAAATGCATTGTTGATTCGGGCAGAAGCATCTAATCCTGAAACTGTGATCCAAGGTCACAAATATTTGACATCTGATGAGGAGATAATCCCTATCCTTGAAGAAAAACAACAGGAAGCCATTGATCATTTCGAGAAATCCCTTCAAAGCATCCTTGAGTACGTAGAGGATTCCATCAACGACAGGTGGAAAAGAGTCTCTATGGATTTAAAGAAAAGAGAACCACACTCTCCCCACAGGCTGAATGTTTCCCTGTTTAGAGCTCGAATGTACAAAAAATCCCTACAGAAGAACAGATTGAGATGGATTAGATTAAAGATAAATCCACATTCCTCCTTCCCCTGACTCTTAGAGAGGAAATTGACGAGGATGAAGAAAAGAGAAATTGGACCAAAGAGGAGCATAATATGGGGTGCTATAGGAAAACAAGGGCACTAAGAATAGTTGCTTGGGATATCAGAGAGACAATGGGAGAACAAACATGTATAGTGAGCCAAGGTGATGGGTTACACAGGGATGTGTAACATCTTTAATTTTGGGGGAGATGATAAGCCCATGTTATAGGTATCAATTGCACTTACAAATCCTCTTTTGGACTGTATCAGAGCATCAACTTAGCATGAAATAACCCCCTTTATGTAGGCCAGGGTATGATTATAGTTGATTATAAAGTAATGTTGGATATGTGGTAATCTTTCTTTTGTTTAGCGTGCTTTAAAGAGAGCTAACAAGTGGGTTAGTGTTACGTGTGATTAAGTTCAGGTTGGTGGTAATAACCAAGACCAGCAGATCGCACCTTTTTGGGGCTAGATATAAGAAAGCTCGACTGAATTCAGTTTCAGTTGACCACAAGAAGAAATGAAGAAGGAACTTGAAATCAATTCGAGAGACTACAGGCCTCCCCCGATTTTTAGAAAAGAACAAATCCAAATAGGTTTGATCTCGTGATTTCCAATATAGATGTTTTCAGGTTATTTTGAAGCTTTGTAATAAATAAAGACTCACGCGTTATGCGAGGGATATAGACATACATTCCCATTTTTACCTTATACATTTTTTTACAGTTTCCAGCAGTCAAGTTTTGTACTTTCGATGATGGATATTTAAAACAACTAATGAAGAAATTGTGGTTTACCAAATTCGTGAGTTCATAGTTTAGTTTAAGCTCCTGTATACGCTTTGAGGTGGCCCCCCTCATCGTGTTGTGTAGGAGTTCTATTTTCTATTTAGAAACATCAGTTTCATGCATTTACTCGTTTAAGTTAGTTAAATAGATTTGCAAGTTTCATTTCATTAAGATCATCATTGATTTGCTTTATTGAGTAATTTAGATCTATGGATTAAAATGCATGGCAAGATAGTTAGAAATCTGAATTACCAAGTAGAGGTTTGAATTTAATTTATGAAATTGCTCTGTCTTTTTGTAGAGAAGAATAACAGTGTCTGTAGTTCGAATGTATGGCATATGTAGTGTTGTAGGTTGTTTATGTAGAGCAGTTGAGATAAATTTATAGTTCATAGAATAAATATTCCAGTTTTGTCCAGATTGAATCTTTCACGTTTTCTAGATTAACATCCCTTGTTTTCATAGTGTAAACCGTTATTATTTTATTAGATTAAATAATTTATTGTTTTCTGAGTTTAAAACTTGAAACCATTTCATAGAATAAATTTCTACTACTTTCTTAGATTAACAAATTCTTGCTTTCATAGGTTAGTTCCAGTTTTTAAATCAACTCATTTATTATGTTAATTAGATTTATGCTTTCTTAGAATAAATATTCATGCTTTTTAGGTTTAGTATCATGTACATTTCATATAATACATTGCCTTGTTTTCTAGTTAGAATCATTTCCAATTTCATAGATTAAGTCACCAGACATAACTCTCTCAATAGTTGCACATATAGTGCATAGCACCTCTTAAGTTTGCACGATCTCTGGGTTGATAATTGTTGGTTGTGGAGCCTGATCTTCTTAATTTAGAGATGTTATTGTTTCAGCCATGTTTGTACCCCAGTTTTATATGATATGCAGGTGGACTATACACTCATCCTAGCGAGGGGGGGCATCGCCCCCCCACGGGGGTCTAGGGGCCAGCAGACCCTCGGGGGAAGCGCCCCCGAAAGAATTTTTATGGGTTGTTTTGTTGGACAACAGTTTACGGGCTCATGGTATTGAGTAGCCTGTAGTATTTTCCCATGGTAATTCCCTTTAAAAGGAAGACATTGTAATACGGCTGTGTAATGTATTGTAGCATTGTAAATATCTCTGTGATTGTGTAAGAGAGTCTGAGAGAGATTGAAGAGGAAGTTGCAGCTGATGTCCTGCAGGTTGTATCCCTTCATTTGTTGGATGGTATAATAATAAAAGGATTGGCAATTTTGGACGTATCCCAGATTGGGTGAAACACATTATATCGATGTCTCTCTTTTATAGTGTTTATGTGATTTATATTTGCATCTTATTTATTGTTATTGCTCTGAGATCTTGTTTTTCTAACAATAATTAAAGTAGGATTCCTAACCTGTGAACTTGTAATCGACCAACATATCAGTGAGCCACCAATAGGTATAACGGATCAGAAGTTGGATCGGTCAAAGGAGGGGGAGGTGGAGGAGATGTATGAGATGATAAAGGAGGATCATGATGAGGTGGATGAGATGTCAGCGGTGGAGGAGGAGGTGGAGGCCGAGGAGGAGTTGCATGGGATGTGGAGGCTATGTCAGCAGTCAAAGGAGAAGGTGGAGTAGGAGATGTCAAAGATGATGAAGGAGGGGGTGCAGGTGGAGGGGGTGGAGGAGGAGTTTGATGTTCATCCCTTGTAGCAGCCAACTGAATGCATGAATCGACAACATGTTGCATCAACAACCTCGTATGATGAGGAAGAATCCCCCATATCTCCGCAAGCTAAGGCTGTTGAAGAATTTCGTGCACACGCATAGGCTGAACACCCACATATGCCAACAATGTGGCCAACATGTCTGCCACATCCTATTGATACCTATCCTGGGGCCGACGTGGACGGTGACCAGGATGTCTACCATCCAACTATGGCCAGGACTGATCATGCTCCTCCATATCCTCATCCTCGTGAGTGGGAGTAGGAGGCTCGACCTTAACATCAAATGTGCCAATGTCTGCAAAATATATAGTACACAATAATAATTAGACAATTTCATAACAAAAATTAATATTTATACGATATTTCATTTGCATTAAGTATAAAGAGAATAAAATGCAATGAGAGTAATTTGAACATAACGATAATATTACCTCTCTCATCAGGTGGCTCATCCGGTGTGAAGAAGATCTTGAGGCACCCTCTTCAATCCAAGCTAACATTTGGATATGGCACCATCACTAGTGCACGATCCTCCTCACTGCCCAACATCTCTAGCACATATGAGGTGATCCTAGGTGGGAACTCATGCTGCCCCCTCTTGGGCATCATCTTCCCCCACATGTGCATACGCACTTCGGTCGTCGGCCTAGGAGGTAGGCGGTCAAATGATGGGCTTTTGTTCGGAAACCTCTCAAAATATAAACAAAAAAGCTCTGAATGGAAAGGGAAGTTGGACCTCCCATCAACGATTACACGACATCTACCTAAAGCATAACAAAATTGTTGTAAAAAATAGGTCGACCAGTTATTGCATCTAGGTCTTTGCACTAAAGATTCAACACAATACAACAGAGGGAAAATAACGGGTTTTCCATCACTAGTGGAGTGCGCCAACGTCGTAAACAAAAGAGAGAGTCACCTAACCTCCTCTCGAACAAAAGCATAGATCCTAAGCTGCTCACCGCTCACCTGAAAAAGAGAGGGATGGACGACCGCATCACTGATACATCTTAGAGAGTAAGCTAGTTGACTCTCTGCTATAGCACCAGCTGGGACATCGGGGAAATAGGGTAAATCCTCCCCTCTCCTAGATAACCCAGTGATGAAATAAATATCCTCCTCAGTGGGCTAGAGCCACTGACCGACACCGACACGAAATGTCAGCTTGGACTGAAGAGTTACCCTTAAGGGATGTAGCCTCGTGATAGAACTTCAGAAGGCCAACATTCCTCAAGAGATCTCTAGTCTGAGCAGTAATGGGGAGAGGGTACAAATACCTCTCCCTCTCCCTAGCCTCCCAATGTTTAACTGCTCCAAATGTGCACACTCCTATTGAGCAGCTTGTCGCCGCTCACGTCTTTGTTTCACATATTTCATACAATTAAAATCCTATTTAATAACAACAACAATAATTTATTCTGCAAAAAAATAAATTTGTACTATCGGTGTGCCTAAATAACTTATGTGCACCACATACAGTGCTTAAGTTAACCAACTGCATCGCTAACGGTGCAATTGAATAAGAATACCACACCGGTACTATATTTTAATATATTTAAAATTTATTTAAATGGTGTGCCAAATATCTGACGGACCGAAATATTTTATAAAATGTGCTAAACAGTGCGCCTAAATCACATTAGCGCACCAGTGCTTCTAATGATGTAAACACATCGTCGTTTATTATATTTTACATGGTGTGTCCATGTCAGGTTAGAGCACCAACACCGGTGTACTGGCGTGACATGGGCACACCTTCATGGAGTTTTATAAAATCGTTAAATCTAACGGTACATTTAGATATTTACATGACAGTGTGCGTCATCCAAACATGCGCACTGTAAACGATGCGCTTGAATGATTGGAGCACACCACAATTTATTATATTTTAAATTTTTATATTAAATCGTTGACAATATGCCTATGTCACGTCATAGCATCGGTATCGGTGCAATGATGTGACCAAGGAGCACCGTACAATTATCTATTCTATTCGATTATCAGTGCGTTCAGTTCAAGTAAGTGCAACGTTAACAATGCGTTTACTTAAACCAAATGCACCATTGTTTAACGGTTCTCAGTGTGGAATTAAAATATATTCTCGGTGTGCCTATGGCATGTAATAGCACCGACATCAATGCAGTGACATGCCCTAGGCGCACCGTACAATTTAATTGTTCATTTATAAGGTATTGTTAATCGGTGCATTAGATATATTTAAGTGCACTGGATAACTGGTGCTCCCAAATATTCAACGAACCGATTACCATTTTTATGTTTTATATAAATTTTACGGTGTAGTGATGCTTTTATTCCCGGTGCGCCTATGGCACCTTAGAGCACTGACACTGGTGCAGTGACATGCCCTAAGAGAACCGTAAAAATTAATTGTTCATTTATAAGGTATTGTTAATCAGTGCATTTGATGTATTTAAGTGCACCGAATAACCAATGCTCCAAAATATTGAATGCACCGATTACCATTTTTATGTTTTATATAAATTTTATGGTGTCGCGGTGTGTTCAAGCCGTTTGGCTAGCACCGTTGGTGGTGCACCACTGTCTGGTGGGAGTTGAACAACTCGAACACACCGTGCATAATTTTCAATTTTTTTTCAAAAATAATACAAATTAAAGCTGGATTCTAAAAAGTAATCCGTTAAAAGATTAAATTATGAAGTAAGAATCAATTTACTTGTTGAAGGGCCCATCGGGGAGGCATCCTGGCGATGTATGGAAAATTTGAATTTTGACCACCGTTTGTTAAAATTCAAACTAGAAGTAGCAGCCAATACGGGTGAAGAATGTGTCCACATAGACCATGGATGTTAGGGCGTCCAAGTGGGTGAGGTAAAGCACCGATGTAGTTGGGATAAAAACTCACAGAGAAGGGTAAACATGAGTTTTACCTTGCGGTTTTTTTATTTATTAAACCATGTTCTGGTGCGGTCGACAATAAAGTGCATAGTAATCCCGAAGCACCAAATAGTAGGGATTTTTAATAAAAATTTAATGGGTTTGCAATGATTTTTTTTATTATATTAACAAGCGGTGCGTTGTTAATTAAACACACATTGGTGCATTGACTATTATCTAGCACACTGTTTACTATATTTCCTATTAAAAATATATTGATAAAGCGGTACGTTATCATCTATGTAACACACCGGGGCATTTATGGTAAAACACATCGGTGCATGTAGTATCTATTAACACACCATTCTAGGGGAATTAAATTAATACGAGTTTTTTAATTAATTTTTTTTATCGATAGTTTTTTCTGTCGTAGTGCGGTATAATTTTTAGCCGCACTCGTGCGTTATGTTTTGAAATGCAAAGGTGTGTTTTGTTTGTAAACGCACCGAAAAAAAACATCCGCTAAAACCTCTGCCCACTCGCCTCCACTAGAAACCCCCGCTATAAACGAATCTTCGGGCTCTTTTTTTAGGGGCTTCCGTTGTAACCTCCACTAGAGGGCCTTTTCCTTGTAGTGCTCCTTCTTGAAGCACTCCTTCTCAGAGTATGCAATTTGACTTATAGTCTCCTTTTTGGAGCTTTCCTTCTCGAAGTAAGCATCTCGAGCTTTATTTACTCTTAGTCACTTCTCATGACTAATCAAGGCTACACTAGGGCCATCCTCTACCAACCATTGGTCAATTCTCATGACCTCTCTGGGAGAATGTTTGTAGAATGTTGCACCCTGGAGAAACATCAACACGCCCAAACCGACATTGGAAACCAAACCACATCAATTTTTCAATCCACTTGACCATGGGACATTACCGCAATCATGATTGTGGCATGTAGTTGGGCGATCTCTCAAAAAACCCATCAAGGAAAATTCTCATGGGCACAAGCAACGAGGAAAAGTCTGTACATTCCCTACTTGCTATCTTGTTTTATAATGGTGCAAGAAACACAATGCTTTATGTATTTCTCCATGTTGATATGGGGGTAAGGAAAGTATAAGTAATTCTACGAGGCTTTTCAAAGTTCCATGAATTCAAAATTGACCTATTGGCTTAGAGTACTGTGCTTCTAGATAAGCTTTTCAAGTCGATGTTTCTTGGAAACACACAATTTATAAAGTGAAACAGCAAGTTGTCACTCATGTGAAAATATCAATGCAATGTTCCTTGGATAAGATCTACATAAAATTTGAGAAAATGTTGAATTTACATCATAACGTTGTTGTCAATCTCGTTTATGTTTCCCATGGGTGTCCTAGATACTCAACAAAGCTACATGAACCACTAGCTGGCTTGGCTTAAACTATTAATCATGTAATTTGAAATAACATGCTTATGATTATCTAATGCAATTATTATAGATAAGTCTTACTCTTCAACTAGCACACATTTTACAACTTCTATACAAATTGCAAAGGCTTGTGATTGGAATGTATAACAACCTCCTCACCTAAGATAAAATGTTTCCATTGTTTCATAACCTAAACGATTACATAAATCTCTCAATCATATGATGGATAATTCCTTGTAGCATAATTAAAGGATTCACAATGTTATGTCACTAGGTGCATGCACTATGGGAAGATATCATCATGTGCATACATTGAGACGTTGGTTTAGATTTCAAATCATGACATATACCAAATAGGCATAGGATCGACATGGAGCACAATCCACACTCCAACTCTTCAAATGTCTATTGTTACATTGCATTCCATTTGAAGACGATGTTTTTGCAAATCCACACAAGAGAGATGTGGAGAGGGTGTGCAACATGGGAGAATTCCAGCACAAACCTTTCGTAGAAATGGGCTAATCCTAAGAAACTTTGCAACTTAGTGAAGATGGTTAGGGTATGCAATTGTGAAGGACTTAAACCTTATATGCATTAATGTGCACACATGTCTCGTCGATGATTGAACAAAGGTATTGAATACGCTTCATAGAAAGGTCACATTTCTTTAGGTTTGTATAGTGCTTTTGTCACACAAGGCGTTTAAAACCAAGGTAATATGTTGGAGGTACTCTTCCCATGTCCTGCTAAAATTCAACATGTCACCAAGATAAACCATAACAAATTTACCTATAAATGGTCATGTAATATCATTCATAAGACATATGAGCATTGTAGGAGCATTGGTCGAGCTAAATGGAATCACTGACTACTCATATAACTCATCCTTAGCTTTGAACACAACCTCCAAACATATCGAAGATCGATAGGAACGCGATGGTAGCTAAACTTCAATTCAACTAATGTGTAAAACTTGGCTCACTTCATTGGGTTTAGAAAGTCATCGATACAAGGAATGGGGTACTTATTTCCACTTTGATTTTATTTATGATATGTAGTCAATGCATAAGTGCCAAGAACAATCTTTCTTTGTCACCAACATGATTGAGCTTCCACAAGGGGATCATGACTTGGGTGACATGTCCCTTTTGTAAGAGATCTCATATACGTTATGGACAACAATGCACCATGGACTAAGTCAATTCAATGTTCGACAGTGGAATGGAGTAGGATTTAAAGGGATCCTTGAAAACATTGGTGTATTATTCCTAAATCTCTAACCACTATTTTTGTTGCAGAATGTTCATGGTAGAAGTTCCATGTATTAGCACGACAATCTTATATGTGATCACTAATTGAATGGTCAACAAAATAATTTTTTGTGCTTTATTGATCAACTTTTAACATCTTTTAGAAGAAACCAAAGAAATATTCAACTTAGGATTTACCTTAAGAATGCAAAAGTTTCATTTCAAAGTCAAGAGAATGCTCCATGGGCATGATTCATAAATGCGACACCTTCCCTTTATTTGAGCAAGATAGAGAAATAAGCGAGGGAGGGAAAATTATGATATAGGACAATGGATGAAAGTGAGTGGAATTGAGATTTTAGTATTCATGTCATAATGGGTTTTGAATTTAGGTATCCATAGCAAAAGCACTTATTACTTTACCACAATGACAAATTGTTTTCATGTGGAATACATTTATGGGGGAAACCCACTAGGCATTTGCTCTCATTTTGAGGATGTTACCAAGGGTAAACCAAATTTTGCAAAAGCTTAAAGCTTTGTCAACAATATACTAATTTGAGAGTTCAACATGTCACTTGTGAAGATCGACCTTAATAGAGAAAATAACATTAATTTTTAACCACTCCATCTAAACTCAATTTTTTTTTTAATCTCTGTACTTGCTATTCCTCGAGGAATCAAGGTGGGCTATTGCAATAATATAACATGTCAAACTGCCGACCCTGGGAATCGAACACTGGTGACAACTGGGAAATCAAGATGGCTTTACCACACAACCGTGGTCGACTGACATCTAAACCCATTTATCTATTTCTTTTGTTATTGTAGTGTTCATGGTTTTTTCATTTTGATGTTAGATTTTTATATATAAACTTCAAAATGAAATACTATATAATTTTAACAAACCCTTCAAATTTATATTTTTCACTCAAAAAAACCTTTTTTTTTCTACACATAAAAAACCATTAACTTATTATTCATAGGAATCAAAGTTAATTTGTTCAAATACATACACAATCTAATGTGACTGTAAATTCATTTACAATGCCCGTGTATCCCAAAATATATTATGCTGATAAGATTTTGTACAATCATCCATCAAAACTTTTACCACCTAGAACAAAATAAAACATTGTTAGCTAATACTAGAGGATAGGCAGCTTAATAAGCCTCGAGAGATCCCCTAGCCACCATGGTGTTGTCCAAAAATTCTTTAATAAACAAAATTTCTTCAAGAGCACCAACTACCTTTTTGGATAACTTATTTGCCATAATATTTGATTGATGATATATATTTACGCCGTAGGCGTTTCACCATGGATGTCCATAACCTCCACGTCGGCTAGATTCCTTGCTCATGGAGCGAATGGAATCCAGCCACGTGAATGGTTATGCTTAGTCGCAGCTGCCTGCAAATAGTCTGAAAATGCTTCGATTTACATGATTTTGGATTTCTATAATAGCGGAGATTTGTTGAGGCCGAATTGCTGAAACGATATCAACTTAGGCGTACAAAGCCATGACTTTGCTAGCTCTGCCTTCAAGTCAAGTTCATCATTGCATAATCTCATTTTCGAAACAATAGGAAATGAATTTATAATATTCCTCATAACATCCAGGTTTTTCGTTTTGTTCTTATTCACGCTTCGGCTTATAGGGTTAGGCCTACGATATAAATTCTGGATACTATTGAAAAGTCCTGAAGCTCTTTGTTGCAAATAATGTATTGCTTAAGCAAGGATGCCAAACAATTTCCAATGAATAGCAGAAATCTCACGAATATATTGCCCTCCATGTCAATAACACATTATTTTTATTGTCCGGATCCCTTCCCCCTTGAGATAAAAAATCTTTTGCTAGCCGAGGCAATAAATATTCGAGGCCATATAAATGCATTGGATTGGCCGTATTGCCATCGATCTCCGTAGCAATCTGATCATCTAAATCACCATCATCGTAAACAAAGTTTCCTTCGATGCTCGAGCTCTTAAATTCCACGTCTCCATGGGCTGCTAATAATCCTCGATAGGCTCTGCTTAATGATTTCTGTTGGGATTGCAAGCTTATAATATTGAAGAAGCTGCAGCTGCCACTAAGAGGCTGAAACTTTACTTCAATTAGAAGGGGCGTGGCAAATGAAAATCCAAGTGCCTTAAATAGATGTCCATGGCGTTAATTACACAAAACTTGATCGTATTAGCTGGGATTTAATTACACAACGCAGAGATTTATCTCATATATGAACCGAAACCCCCTTTGCATAGGTTCTTCGCAAATCAAACTCGATGGGCTGCGCGGCCACTCTTAAACACATCTCCATATGTTATGGGCTGCGGCTACAGCTGTTGGCCCTGATCCCTCCTGCAAGATAAGGCCAAATGGTTCTGTCGTTGCGGATAGGCGGACTTGCCCGCCTTTGCGGAAAGAGAACTCAAGTTTGCTCTCCGTGAAAAGGCGCATGCGGGAGATTTAGCTGGATAAATTCGATTATCTTTTCCACAACATCGGATAAAACTCGGCTAAATCTCCTGCCTTACGCTTGCCTTTCCACAGCGAGCAAACTTGGATTCTCTTTCCGCAAAGGCGGGCAAGTCTGCCTATCTTTTCCGCAACGACGGAACGATTTGGCCTTATCTTTCCACATCAGTGTTATGTTAAGCTTGCCGACCGTTTCACGGAGTTATGTTAATCTTGCCGACTGTTTCAGCGGAGTTATGTTAATCTTGCCAATGGCGCGTATCGTTACCTCTAGCAGCCGTTCCTGCACTCATCATAACGATAGGATCGTTGTTCCTTGCAGACACACCCAACAGCCTGATCGAGAGAGGCCATCAGGAGAAGGTCAAGGTTATGCTGGAAAAGATTCTAGGGATGCCCAATGTTCAAGAGGAATTTGACGATTTGATTGAGGCGAGCGAAGCTTCCAAGATGGTGAAGCATCCTTTCCGTAACATTTTGCAGAGAAAATATCGGCCACATCTGGTTATGGCCATCGCCATTCCTTTCTTCCAGCAATTGACGGAGATCAATGTTATCATGTTTTATGCTCCTGTCCTCTTTAAGACAATCGGTTTTGGTTCCAATGCTTCTTTGTTTTCTTTTGTGATCACTGGGCTTGTGAATGTGATCGCCACGGTGGTCTCCATTTTCAGTGTTGACAGGCATGGACGACTTTGAAATTTCGTGCCTTTTTTCTGTTGAAAAGGTGTACAAACAAGACTTTCACCTTCATTTAAAAACATATTGCCTTTTTCTCTTTGTTTACCCATTTCTGTCAATTTCCAAAGGCTGCAGCGAGCCACGCAATGACCAGGTTTTTTAACTGCGACTGTAAGTATATCTGAAGTGGAAACAATAATACAAATGCAAATTGCACAGGAATGAACCAGTTTGAAACTAATCCGGATAATTCAACAACCTCATATGACTGCCCAAGCAGCTTCAAAATTGGGGGTGGCATATATATAAATTGGTAAGAGAAGGACTGCAACAGCAAAGAGAACTATCCAAGATCGCTGCAAATATACTCCCAGCATGTGATATTGCCGAGCTCCATAAGCTTGCCCGCAAAGGGTTTCCAAAGCACTGCCCATACCTAACTAGATACATCCAAAGACAAATTACATTAGCAATAACAGACATTGACCCCTGACGCTATTTCAGTTCATTATAACATACAGAACATTGCCAAAATATAATAAAAAGGTACACAACAAAATTCATTTTAATAGACCAACTTCATGATTTAAAAATCTGTGATTCATTCTAACCAAATTATGCATTTTTATTTAAGGTGTGCTGCATGGGTATCCCGTGGAAGTATTTGAATTATATGCATAAAGTGCATGAAGAAAGATGGTGAATGTATATTTCTCTATCTGTGAAGACCGTTGTGACCATTGCTTTGAATTTTGAAAGAATTGCTAATAAAAAATAGGCACAGAAAGGAAAATGTGTGTCCATTTGCTCATTTAAAGTTTGAAGAAGCTCGTTGTTGCATTACCATGGTCAAAGACTTATGGAGAGGCCACTGCCATTTGTATAAAGAATTGTCAACTTACCTTGGGTATCTTAAGCTTGTTGAAGACTTCTTGCAGCACCTTATAGTTCTGGATCATCTCATACTCAGACTTGGCCTCAAAATTAACCTATCAAATGGTAAAAAAAAACCAGATTGGAACCTTTAATGAGAAAAAGTTGATCCCTATTCTTTTGCATATATCTCCCTACGTCCAAAACTAATGGGACCGTTCCATCACCAGTTAATTTCATATATCTTTTGTCAGTCTTTTGTCATCACTGTGGGTGATGAGAGGAGGCGTCCTCTCCAATAGAGGACCAATATCCCTTCTACTTAATTTTAAAAATATGAATACTCTCTGCATTGTGGAGAAGTGAGGGGCAACCTCTATCAAGGAGAGTTAGCACCCATAGCTTAGCTTCTGTTGAGAGATAATGTCTTGAGAATTCTGTCTGCGGCATAAAAAAATCAAAGTCATCAAAGAACAAGACACATGGCACTAACGGTCGAGTTTGTTGAAAATATTTGAAACATTAGCTTTACTTTCTCCAAACTGCATTGTTAATAATTCTGGGCTTTTACACTGATGAATTTATCCTGCCACTCGTTAGCAATGGCCTTTACCGATACCATTTATATATTCACATCAACCACAGCTATGATTTCTTCAGTCTTTGTATCTTTGTGTATATAAGAATCTCACATTTCATTTGCTTGAAGTTAATATTAATAATTATTTAGTGCTTTGGAAAATACAATGATGCACTGTGCATGACATACGACCTCACTCGTGACTCGCTTGACCATTGACATGAGCTTTGAAACTTGACTTGGGTTGAAGTAAAAAGATGAGTGAACCGTAGAGAAATTTGTGGACTCAAAATTTTGTGTGTACATTGTAGACCGCTGAAACACTCAAAACTTTGGCATCTCTCAATAAATATCAATTGCATTTCATTATGGATCATGATGATATGAATTCCAATTTTGAGTTTTAATATGAAATTATAAATATGTATAGAATCCAGGAACTCTGAAATCTACAGATTTAATGCGATTGTTCATATTAGTAGAGATGATTTGTGAATTGTGAATCTTGCATCGTGAGGTTGTTGTAATGATAATACCAATCCTGCAATTCACATTTGCAGGATTGTTATAATACGATATGTTTATCATCGCCGTGTTTCTGAATTCTAAGATGTAAGGGCAGCGTTGTATTTAAAGCGTACTTTAATACACATTTGTTTTACTTATATAGGATCTAAATGACATTTCACTTGTTAAGAAGAGATATCAATCAACTATTATCTATGTTTTTTTTTAAACAATTTTGAAAGATATTTAAAATGAATATTTTATGAATTAATAAAATATAATTTAATTATTTTGTAAATTTTGAGATGATGTAAATGACATTTATGAAATAATAAAATATAATTTAATTATTTCTTAAATTTTCACGAGATGTAAATGACATTTCATATGTTATCAATAGATACTAATAAGTTGAATATTACAATACACGCATTAAAGTAGATTCATATTTTTCTAAATTGCATAGAGTATAAAACTAGCATAGTGATTGATTTTTTTTTTGACGAACAAGCTCGATGGAAGAGTTAAGGTTTTTTTTCCGAAACGATGGAAGAACTCGCCTATTTTTATCAGCAATGGTGGACATTTCCGATCAACTATTCCGTAAGAGTTAAGGTTAAGGTGGAAGCAGGACGAAGATACAAAAGGTTTTAATTAAATTCCTCCGCAATCGCGGAAGGTTTTAATTAAATTCCTCCGCAACGGCGAAGAAACTTGCGTAGGTCTACCGCAACGGCCTTTTTGACGAACAGGTCTAGCCCGACGGAAGAGTTAATGTTCTTTTTCCGAAACAGTGGCGAAACTCGCGTAAGTCTACCGCAAGGGCCTTTTTGACGAAGAGGTCTGGCCCGACGGAAGAGTTAAGGTTCTTTTTCCGAAACGGCGGAGGAACTCGCATATTTTTACCGCAAGGACGGACATTTCCGATGCGACGGATGCAATTTATTGTGAGGTAATTTTTTATTTATTTTAGAACCCAGACGAATCCAATTTATGGTGATGTAATTTTTTATTTATTTTAAATTCTTTTATACATTTAACAAAAATAAACATCTCTACAAATTTGATCCTTCTTTGTGCTTTATAGATTGGGATTTAAGATTGATCTATGTTGGTATTAATTTTTATGTTTTATGAGTTTACATGGATTTTTTTAATTACTTTTCATTGGTTTTAATTTTTTTATTACTTTATACTTTGTTATGTGGCAACATCTCCTCCATACTGGATTGTAGAGCATGTTGCTCCTCTAGGTACAATAACATTCAAAATATTTTTTATTGTTAATTATAATCTTTATACTAAGAATATTTAGACTTCTTTATTTATATATATATATGTTTAAATTAGATCGTTAGAAGGATTGATTGTTATGGAAAAATACTATTTTATATGGACAAAAATATTTTATATATCTTTAAATAATCATAGATTTCAAACTCTTCTTTTTTTAGTTTAGAAAAAAAAATAAAAAATTATATAACAATTTATTTATCATTTTTAATTATAAAAATATTCTTATCTATTTTTATTTTAATATATATTAGTTTAAAATGTTTAAAATCATATATATTATAATTCATTTATTAAAAAAAAAAAATAACAAAATACTTTGCAAGTGGAAAGAAGTTAAAACTTCAAATATTGGATTTTAGTGGAGAAGGGAATTGCTTAAACTTGAGTGATGTATCCTATATTGTAAAATGTTATATTCAAAAATATATAGTAAACAAAATGTCTATAATATGTGGTTGTAAAACTTGGGTAAAGATTAACTTTTTTCAAATAAAAGGAAAAGAATTTTACTTGATTTTATGGTTTATGGAATTTTTTTTAGTAATTTTTCTCAAATAAAAGGAAAAGAATTTTACTCAATTTTATAATTTATAATATTCTTTTAGTAATATGGTAAAATTTGGAAAGTCAAAATTCTTCTTTTAATTTTTTTTACATAGAAAAATTTTAAATGCAAATTTTTAAGCATTTCCATACTTTTGGGGGCTTAATAGATATATACAATTTAGGGTTTGTTGCCACTGATTTATTGAAAAATTATTATTAATTGATCCTCACATTAATATAATTTAGTCATCTTTCTATTCTAAATTATTTTTAAACAAAATAAATTGTAATTCTGATTGTTTTCTAAATATTATGAAAATTATGATTTAAATAAATAGTTGTGTATGTATTGCATTTGCATCCAAATAATGGGAAATTTTCATTTTAATAAATAGTTTAGTATGCATTGCATTTACATCCAAATAATATGGAAATTATGGCATAGGTACAAAACACTACCTAAGGCCTTCTTCTCGTTGAAGGGAAGGTTAAGCTCACCTCAGACCTCAGTAAGGAATGGAATACAGGTCAATAGTTGGAAGAGTCTTGATTTTGATCAAGTTAAAGTTGCCATATCTTTTGAATTTTAGCATTTTTGGATAAGTATTAATTACTGTTTTAGGCAATTATCATATTTCTGATTAAGTTGAATAATGAATATTTTTGTGATGCGAAATCTATTTTTGGGCACAAGTTCATCATTTATATATTGTGCAGGAGTACGATTTTTTCTTTGGAAAAAAAAAGTACAAAACACTACATTATTAACCAACTTTGGAAAATGTATAATATATATAAAAACAATCATTAAAGAGTTGATTTGTTTTCAAATAACATGAATTTTTTTTTAATAATGCCTTGCATTTGACATATAGACATAGCTTAATATTATTAACCAACTCTGAGTTCATAAATAAAGAATAAAAAACCACATTAAAAAAAATAAATCACATTACTTTATAAAACCATTCAACTGGTATTTTTTTAACACAACAATTCCAAAACTAAAGTCCTTTTACTGTATAAAGATAAAGACTCCAAATGCTATCAATTGTTATTGAAAACTCACTAGCTCCCTATACTTTTTTATGAATATGATTAATAAAGCCTACATTAAGGAAAGGGTAGTAAAATAACATTACTACTGATACTTATTAATCTCTCATAAATATGATACACACTTAAATACATTACTATCTCTATATTCCTCTTATACATTGACCTCAAACACATCTTAGTCCATCCCTATGATACATTAACCTCAAACACATCTTAGTCCATCCCTATGAGGAAGTTAGAAAGTTAGGGTAATAAAATAACATTGTCACTAATACTTATTAATAGATGTGATCCACTCAAATACATTAGTATCTCTATCTTCCTCTTACTAATACTTATTAATAGATGTGATCCACTCAAATACATTAGTATCTCTATCTTCCTCTTACTAATACTTATTAATAGACGTGATCCACTCAAATACATTAGTATCTCTATCTTCCTCTTATGCATTAACCTCAAACATGTCTTAATACATCCTTTGAAGAAGTTATTAACTTGTTATTAGTATAATTATTAAAAGTTAACATTCAATTTTATAATATATAAATATATAGATAATTTAAAAATATTATAAAATTAATATTAATTTAATATTTATTAATATATTTATTTAAAATTTTAATATTATAATTAATAACTTTATTTACATTAATATTAATTTAATATTTTCCAGGAAATTGAAACGGAAAAAAATTTACTGGATTGAGAACGCGGGCTCTCGCTTTCCCCCTATGGTTATCTCTTCTGCGCTCTCCAGGCCGCCGCCATGGCCATGCCAGGGGGAGGGAATCCCCCTCCCTCCTCCCCGATCTCTGCAGGAGAGGCCTTTCGAAGGCTGTTAGCATCCTCCAGGAAAAAATCTGCGGCCACTGAGGCCCCGAAATTTGTCAAGAAACTCGATACCATTCCTGAAATCGAACTGCCAGAGGAGCACTCCATTAAAATCGCCCTGGCTCTTGCTGAAAGAGGATTGGTCGACCAATTCATGGGGCTTTGGCCCTCAGCCAAATCCACGGATGACTGGATACAACGTAACTGGAGGCCCCAACTGAAGAGCAGTGTCACCTGCTATCCGGTGGGGGGAGGATTCTTTGTATTCGAATTTATCTCAAAAGAAGATCGCGATCTCATCTTTCGAAGTGGCCCCTATTTTATGGGCACCCAAGGACTCTATCTGAACCGGTGGTCTCCGGATTTTGATCCTACAGTTGACATCCCGAAAGAGGTTCCGGTCTGGGTAAGACTTCCGAATCTTTCGATCCATTGCTGGAATATTCAAGCCCTAGAAAAAATAGGGAACACCCTAGGACGATTCATTGACAAAGCAGAGCACAAAGGTCAGTACTCCTGCGCGAGGATTTGCGTTGAAGTTGATCTGGAAGCAGGACTTCCAGAAGCCATCAAGCTCTCTGTAGGCTCTTGGTCACACTTCTAGAAACTCGATTATGAACAACTTCCTTTTAAGTGTAGGCTTTGCCACGAACATGGCCATTTCCAGCGCAATTGCCCAAAAGCCCAGCAGGAAGAAGAAGGAGAGGGATGGCAAAGGGTCAAAAAAGGAAAGATCGCCTCCAAATCAAATGAAAAAAGAGCACCAAGCAATGCACAAAAATCAGATCCCAAAGTTCCGCCGAAAGAAACCGCCCAGCCTCAAGCTATGATTCAGCAGTCTGGCACCGAGGCCATAGGAGCAAGTACCTCTGTGATGAAAAACCCAGAAACTCCTCCGGTTATTGTCACTCAGGAATCCACTCCCCCTGATCCGGTGATTCCTGTTGAGAAGCCTGCCCCCCAAGGGGCCACGTTGGAGATTGGGGAAACCCAGCCTGAAACAGCCAACCCTTTATACGGAAGCTCTCCTAATCGAGGAGACCCCCGGGAAGTAGAAGAGGATTCCGAACCATATGGAGATACTGATGAAGGATCCTCGGAGTCCGGGAGCATGCATGCAACTCCAGCCAAGAACCCAAGGGGCCGGAAACCAAATAAAAAGAAAAGGGAAGAATTCTCTTACGCAGATATTCTGCAAGGCTCCCAGCAAACTATAAAAGGTATGATGAAAACAAGATCCAAGCATGGCCAGGCCTCTAAAGGGGTCGTCCCCTCTAAAAGTAAATAATGCGGTACATCTCCTGGAACTGCAGAGGTCTAGGCAGTCCACAGAAAATTGAAGCAATGAGAGACTTAGTAAGAATCAATAAGCCTGAGATCCTGCTAGTCCAGGAAACAAAAATGGAGGATGACTCCGCCCTCCTTGCAGGGAAATCTTTCTGGAAAAAAAGCTCCGGGAAGCTGTCATCTCCAGGGGAGCCTCAGGTGGTCTAGCCACCTACTGGGATTCCTCCATATTTGAGTTGCTTGTTGTTCATAGTACAATGCACTGGATCTACACCAAACTCATTCACAAAGATTCGGGCCACCAAGTAAGTTTGTTCAACCTCTATGTTCCGATGTTGTTAGCTGAAAAAAAGACTGCTGGGACTGTATTTATGAGTTCCTAAGCCTCCACAGCCCTGAAAATATTATCATTGCAGGGGATCTGAATGTCACCCTAAGTGCAAATGAGAAAAAAGGGGGTTCCATCATTCGAGATCCCTCTCGGGAATTGGTTGAAGACATCATCTTAGGATGGGACCTGGTTGACATAAAACCCTCCAATGGCAACTTTACTTGGACTAATAAAAGGCTGGGGCCTGGGCACATCGCGGCCCGTCTTGACAGGTTTCTGGTCCATTCCGCCTTCCTCACCATGGGCCTTCATGGCTCTTCCAAAATTCTTCCCAATTGTGTATCCGACCACAAACCTATCCTTCTTGATCTTTCCGTTGATGAGAACCTGGGCCCCATACCCTTTAGGTTTAGTCCCTTGTGGGCCCATCATGATGACTTTAATCACATAGTCTCTAGCTCCTGGAGCTTCAAGGTTACTGGAAATCCCTCCTTTATCTGGGAGGAAAAGCTTAGACGCCTAAAGTTTGATCTTAAGAGCTGGGCAAAGCTCCATTCCTCCCCGGTCTCTTGTAGGAAAGATGCTCAAGCTGCCTTGGAAAATCATCAAGCTCACATGGAACCTGTACCCATTACTGAAAACATTTCTCGTACTGAAAGCCACCTTCAAAAAGCCTTCCACAAAGCTTGCAGAGTTGAGGAGGAGTATTGGCGCCAAAAATCCAGAAGCCTTTGGTTAGAAAGTGGTGACAAAAACACCTCTTATTTCCACAAACAAGCTGAAGCAAGAAAAAATTTCAAAACAGTGAAAGAAATTGACCAACATGGCAATCTGGTGAAAGATTTCGAAGGCATAAAAAAGGCTGCCTTTTCCCATTTCCAGGACCTTTATATAGCTCCTCCTGCTGAAGCCTTAGACCCTCAAGCCTACCCCCTCTCGCTAATACCCAAAGTGATCCAACCCTCTGATAATGAAACTCTTGCTGCTCCTATTACTATGGAGGAACTCAAGGTTGCTCTGTCCCATATGGAATCGGACAGTGCCCCTGGTCCGGACGGATTCACAGCCAGATTTTATTCTAGATGCTGGGACATAATCAAATATGACCTTCTCTGGATGATAAGGAATTCTCAAAGGCATCATAAATTGGGTGGGAGTACAAACTCATCTTTCTTGGCCCTGATCCCGAAGGAGCAAGGGGCCACCAATTTTTCCAGATTTAGACCCATTTCCCTTTGCAACATGGGGTACAAGCTGGTAACCAAGATTATCGCCAATAGGATAAAAACAATTCTGCCGAGGATCATTCCCGAAAATCAAGGAGGCTTCATAAAGGGAAGGAAAATTCTTGACAATGTCATTCTTGTCCAAGAAGCCATCCATTCCAGCTTCCGCAGAAAAGAGAAAGGAATGGTTGTGAAACTTGATCTCACCAACGCTTTTGATCGAGTAAGACATGACTACCTCTTCATGGTGATGGATAAATTCGGGTTTTCCCCTGAGCTCATCGACTGGATAAAAGGATGCATTGGTTCCCCTTGGATAGCCCCTTTGGTCAACGAAAGATCGACAAACTTTTTTCAAGCCTCAAGAGGGCTACGTCAGGGGTGCCTTCTGTCTCCTCTACTCTATGCCATTCAGGCCTCCGTGCTCAGCTTTCAGCTTAACAATTGTCAGTATGATCTCTCCCTCCCTGGGCTACGTATGGCTCCAAATGTAAAGGACATAAATCATGCCCAATTTGCAGATGACACTCTGCTGTTGGGGGGTGCCGGTTTCCATTCAGCAAGGAGATTCAAGAAGGAACTAGAAACCAATATCCAGATCTCCGGAAGTAAGGTCAACCTGCAAAAAAGTAGAATATATTCCTGGAACTGCCTGGGATCTGAAATTGGGAGAATCACTAGAGTCATGGAAATGGAATGCTCGCAGAACTGGGACTCATTCATATACTTGGGTGTCCCGATCTTTAAATCCACTATCAAAGCAGCCAACTGGATTCCCATCATTGACAAGTTAAAAGCAAAGATTCAGAAGTGGGGGGCCGGATGGCTTACTCTAGTAGGTAAAATAGTATTATTGAAATTTGTTCTTTACAACATCCCTATTTACCAGTCATCTATTCTTTTGGCCCCCATCACAGTCATTGGTAAGATCGAAAGTCTCTTCAAAAAATTTCTGTGGGAAGGTGGAAAAGGAAATCTGAAAAAGTTACATCTTGTCAGCTGGGACAAAATTCAAAGACCTTATAGAGAAGGAGGCCTCCAAGTAAGAAGCATACAAGCTCAGAATTTAGCTATGGGAGCCAAACTCCTCTGGCACCTGGTCTCCGGGAAACCTAGCTGGAGTAAGAAGGTACTGTGGAAAAAATACTTCACTGGGCAGAGACAGCGGTGCTTAGATAAAAATCCTCTCACTAAAAAAGGATCCCCTATCCTTAAACTATGTCTCAAAGCTCTGGAACAATTCAGGTCATTATTGTACTGGGTCCCTGGCAACGGGAAAAAAATCAGAGTATGGGAAGACTCAATACTTGGGGAAGAGCCTTTGGGGCAGAATCCCGGAATCCAGAATATAAAACAGTGGCTACAGGAGAAGCATGTCCTCACCCTATGGGACCTCTTTGCCTGGGATAATGATAACAACTGGAATGATTGGAACTTAGGAGGATATCCCACCATCCTTGAAGAGGAGACAAAGCATCTGTTCAAGCTGCTGCAGGGCAAAGCCCCACTGAACCAAGTTGCCAGGGACAAGAGAGGTTGGGGATCAAAATCTGGAAGTTACACTACAGCTGAAGGTTATCAAGCCTTCATGGCGGTCCCTCATGTTGCCCCAAATCCCATTCGCTGGAAGTTCATCTGGTCCAATCTATCCATCCCAAAAGTTGATCTGTTCTGCTGGAATATAGCACACAGAAGCATCCTCACTGCTGAGAATCTCAGGAAAAGAGGACTGGAAGGCCCCTCAAGATGTTCCCTGTGTAAGAATGATGAAGAAAGCATTGACCACTTACTGCTTTCCTGTCCCTTCTCAAGAGAGGTTTGGTATGATGTTCTTCCCACTAATACTCCCAGCTTCGATCTGCCCACTCTAACTTCTGATCTTCTTGCCAATTGGGTTGACTCCTCCCCCTTCCATCTTGCCAAAAAAGACCTGCTCAAAACAGTTTGGATGCTGCTCCCCAAGTTCATTTTCTGGAAACTGTGGCTTGAAAGGAATAATCGTCTCTTCAGAAGTGTTGAGAGCCCTCCCTCCAAGGTTGCAATGAAAGCCAAAGCTCTCCTTGGAGAGACCATGGACCACAAACCTGCCTCCAGGAACACTCAGACGTTGGATGATAAAGAATCTATATGGCTGACGGCTCTAACTATAAAGGCTCAAGCAATTCAACCTGCCAAGCCTCCAGTACTAGCTGTTTGGGAAATATGTTTGAGTGAAGAGGAATTTCTAAAATGGAGAACATCGAAGGAGGCTCACTGTCTGTTCTTCGACGGTGCCTCTAAGGGCAATCCAGGTCCTTCGGGAGGTGGAGGAGTGATCCTCAGGCCCTCAGGATCCATTCGATCCACTTTTGCCTGGGGGTTGGGCGTTCAATCCAATAACTCTGCTGAATATTATGCGTTGTGGCAGGGGCTCCGACAAGCAATCAGCCTCAACATTCAAACTCTCAC
This sequence comes from Larix kaempferi, assembly GCA_027924585.1. NCBI lineage: Eukaryota > Viridiplantae > Streptophyta > Pinopsida > Pinales > Pinaceae > Larix > Larix kaempferi. The sequence continues at coordinate 7,603,458 of BSBM01000029.1, forward strand.
GGTTTTCGGGGATTCCAAACAGGTAGTGCAGGCCATGTGCACGAAGTCAAGTCCTTCCAGTCTCCAAATGAATCGGATCTATCAGAAAATATCGATCTTAGCTGGAAAGTTTCAAACAATTAAATTCCTTCACGTGCTTCGGCACCTAAACAAACAAGCTGATCACGAGGCCAACTTGGCTGCGCTCCTGAGTAAGAGCACGCTCTCTGTCAATGGTATCGAGTCCCTCTGTAATATACCGTGACTCTGACAACAATGATCCCATCCTCTGTAACCGCTGCACTAAAGGTTCCTCTGGCCTATGTCCCAAAATTTGGTGGATTACAGGTTGTTGCCCCAACGCTCCTTGTATCTCTTTACTACAGCTCAAACTAGCTTCAAATAGCTCCAGACTTAACTCCAGAAGCCAGGCTCCTTCTCTAGACCAGAAAGAAATTGTTTTGAATCCTCTAATTCTAAACTTTGTTAACCCGAGAAGATCAGAAAGGAACAAATCGACCTCAACGATGGCGCCTCCAGTTGTGCGAACTAGTCGGGAGAATATGAGGAAAGAAATGCTGATATGGAGACTGCAGCCACATGACCCTCACATTTCTGGATGTCAAATGGCAATTGGCTCAGGTGTTCTAAAAATCCTGTAAGCTCTAACGGTCATTGCATTACTGTTTCAGTGTGGGAGAATTGTTGTATTAGCAGACCTTCAGTTTTGTGGATCATGGATCAACAGTGGAATCTGCCATCCGTGACAGAGCAAGGAGTTTGGCTCAAGGAATCTTCCAGTGTCACACAGCCTCCGGAAGCTGATTTTCCAGCTTATTATTAATCTATCCTCCAGTTATGGTCTAAAAAAAAAATATTAATTTAATATTTTTCAATATAATGTCCTCTTAAATCTTAATATTATATTAATTAATATAATGTCCTTTTAATCTTAACATTATAATTTATGACAATTTCTTATAATAAAATTCCATCTTGTTGGTTGACCAAGTCAACCCATTGCAAGGCTATGAGAAAATTGAGTTGGCAATTTTGGTAAATGTGTTTTTATTTATTTATTAATAACCATTGTGGTACTTTGGTCTAAATGTTTTTTCTAGCTCATTGTTTCTCTCTATTGTGTGCCCGATGCCACCTATCTATCTCGATGCATAAATCAACCTCTGCTTGGTTTGTGGTTCTAGCTGCATGCCATTATTTGTAGTTGCATGCCATTGAGTCTTGTTTAGATTTGTCGTGAGTCGATGACATTCATGCAAGAAATGAAGTCTTGTAGACTCATCAAAGAGGCAATATGAATTTCATTTTGATGAAAAATGAGTGGACATTGGTAGCTAGGTTCACATAGGAGGCTTAATGGAGATTTATAAGCATCTCAGAGAGGAGGCTGGCACTTATATAGTCTCCAGAGTAATTTTTGTATACGTAGTGAGCATCGTATTACATTAATTGCCAAAATCCCACATAGTTTTGTATGTATTTATCCATCAAATTAATATTACGAAGATGAAGTTCATAGAATGTAAGATATTGACCATATGGAACTTGTAAACAGTGTCAGCTGTGGAATGCTTTATTCCAGTGATAAGTTTCAACATTCAAATCTAATGACAAGAACTCTTTGGATTTACGTTTATATGTCAGGTCAGCTCAAAAGAGTCATGGTTTGGAGCGGGTTCTCTCCTCGTACTGGTGGTTCTTGGCATGGCAGGATCCAGTAAGAGGCTAAATATTGGTCACCATTCAAGGCCCTAGGTTGCTCTGCTCTCAGATGTGGGTGCAACCCGGACACCTGAAGGTGAACGTTGACAGAATCCGGACCAATATAAACTCTCCTTTCTTTGGTAACACCTACACTCTCAAGGCAATCCTTGTTCCTCCATAGTTCCTTTGGATTCCACTTCTTTCTTTTCAGGTAGGTATGTTCGTTGCTAGAAGTAGAAGACTGGCTTACCTATGGTATTCTTGTTTTAAATCATTATCTACATACCAACCAACCTTTTTTTAAATTTTTGTAGTTAATTAAATTTGTTTTGTATTTTTAATCCTTTTTATGATACTTGTGATGTGAAGTTGGAATCATTTAGGGAGAGCAGTGGAACTGGGTGATCATTAGTGGAGATAGGAATGGTGTTGGTTGAATTCATTTTTGAAAAAATTAGCTACTAGAAGTGGTTCATAAAAGCACTTTATGTACAAGTAATATTATTTATCAAAAAAATTATTCTACATTTTGAAATGAAATGAATATTTACGCTGTAGGTGTTTCACCGACGAGAAGCATTCCAATCCATGTCGGCTAGATTCCTCGCTCATAGAGTGAATGAAATGCTTCCCCATGGATGATTGTTTTTGTCTGCGAGTTCGCCAGTATTACTTGTATGGTTGTTTCTGTCGCGAATAAAGCGTAATGTGTAGTCGTCTAGTATTACTTGTATGTTCAATCTTTAAATTTAGTATTTGATCATGTCTGTGATTTATATACTGGTTTCAGATGAAAGGGTGATTTATTTAATTTTCACTGCAACAGTTTTTGTCTCCTAGAAAAGTTGGGCCTTCAGTTCCATGTTCATTTTGCCATTCCCTGTACTTGTTTTCACTGCAAGTAAACGATGCACATATTACTAATCTTAAACTGTAGTGGTGCACTTAACATATTAGCTTCTATTTTGCAACTCTTGCATGTATGTACCATATAAGTTTATGGTAGGACTCTTAAGCATATTATTGTTTAGAAGATTTTAAAGAGCTTGATAGCCTCCTTTTCCAAATCGTTAAATAATTGCATGGATTTTTGACATTTGGAAGAGTTAAATGATGATGACCTTGTAATGTTCACATTTGTGAATTTCTCTATAAAGGTGTTGAGATAGGATGTTGCTCTATATTATTTATCATAAGATTATTGAGAGTGTCTGGGAAAATACTTCTAGGTTTATCGGTTGATAATTGAATTTTATAAGGTGAATTTTATTTTAGGCAAAAAAGGTTAATTAGCTAATTCTGTGCATTTACTTTATGTGAAAAATACAATTGAATGGAGAAAAATACTCTTTATTTCCTTTCTGGTTATTGCACTACTTTCAACTTGTACACAGCTTACCTCAGTGCGGAGCAACTTCCAATTTTCCGTCGAGCGACACAATTTAGATAGTTCAAGCCCATATACACTCGATGATGTTTGTTGTAATCCAATTTCATTCTTGAAATGATTCGTTGAAAACCTACAATACGACTATTATAATTTTGAAGGATAACTTAAGGAGGGATATAGAGCCTTTAGGCAGATATGGATATCTCCTATTCTTGTTGAACTAGTGTTAGATATCTCGTATTTGTATTTGATTATGAGTTGCCTCACCAGGTTATCTTTCAAAGTTACTTTGAAAGTGTTTACATGATGTTTGGATGTGCTTTTATTAGTTAGTTGAAGATTCATACTTAAATTGTGATTTTGTTTTATGTTTCAATGATACCGGTAATTTAAAAACTTACTTGGCAGTAATGGAATACCTCGCTGAAAAAATATCTTCGCAACTGCTTCTTGCCGTAAAACGCCCTAACGAAATCAGCAGCCGATTGCCTCCTGCCGTAAAACGCCTTAACGAAACCAAAGGCCGATTGCTTCCTGCCGCAAAATGCTTTAACGAAACCACTACCCTAATTTAACTTTAAAAAAAGTCAATTAAAAATTGATCCGCGATGGGCGACGCGCGACCGGCGACAACCGACTGAGTCGCATAAATTTTAAAAAGGTTAAAAAATACTCAGCGACGCGCGACGGGCGACCGACGACAACCGACCTTGTTGTATAATTTGTAAAACGTTAAATAAAAGAATAACAAATCACCAGCGAAGGGCGACGGCGAAAGCCAACCAAGTCGCATACTTTTTAAAAGTTAAATTAAACAATTAACAATTCATCGGCGACACACGACGGACGTCAGGTGACCCTCTTGCATAATTTGCAAAACGTTAAAAAAAACAATAAAAGATGAACAACGCCAGATGACCCAGTCACGTCATTTTAAAAAGTCAAATAAAACAATAAAAAATAATAGGCGACAAGCGACGGAAGACCGGCGACAAAAGACCGAGTCGCGTAATTTTAAAAAGTTAAATTAAACAATAAAATATTTTTGGAGACGTGTGACGATCGACGGGCGACAACCGACCGTGTCGCATCATTTTTCAAAACTTTAATTAAACAATTAAAAATACTCGGCGACGGGCGACCATGTCGCATACTTTTCTAAAGTTAAATTAAACCTGAACAATAATTTGTTTTTAAAGTGTCGACTCGCGACCAGCGACCCAAGGCGACTAAGCTATTTCAAATTTAAAAAAATCAACACCGACGGGGGATCGTCGACTGAAAAAAATTACGAAATGATGGCCGTCAGTTTAACACCCCTCGATTATACCTTCGACGTTTCTTTTACCCCTACAGGACCAAATGCTAGTTAAATAACATATCATTGAAAATCGACTATAAAATTTAAATTTTATTGTACGAGTGATTAAAGATAGCCACCCATACTCTAGTCTTCCCATCGACCAATCAATAATAATTTTTGAATCTCCCAAAATATTTTAGTAAAAAAAAAACTATAAATAATAAAGTTGCACTTGAGTATCTTCCCCTACATTTTGGTTGTTTTGCCATACCATATTCCTTAAAATAAAAACATACATGATATCGTGTCATACAAATCACTTAACTAGTATATATTCATTTTAAAAGTTTATATTTTCAATACAAAATAAATTAATATAAAAGTAAGTACATAATATACAGTATGTATTCATTTAAAAGGTCTGTATTTTCAATTATTTTAAATACAAAATAAAGCTAAAATTCAAATAAGGTACTTAAACTTTTTATTCTTTTATAGCTTACGGAACTGGATGGAAAGGAAAGAAAGCTTTTATGGCAAGGAACCGCAAGATGTACATAAGGAAGCGCACAGCGCTCTTTTCCGGAAATACAGTAGCATACTTCCCCTATCTTTTCAAAATTCCTTTCAAATTCTTCCCGCTAGCAACCCCTAAATTAAATTTATAAACCCACGACTCAACACCTGAAATATTTCTGCAATGTCCTTTAAAGATCTAAAAAACACTCTCAAGGCCTGCCAATCTTCATTTTCTTCATCAATTTCAACATCTTCGCAATTTCGCGCGGATGATGTCAATTGCCAACCACCCACAGAGCAGAGAAGACCCCCCAAAACTTCCCTCAAGCAGCAGCTTGCCGGACTCGAACAGCTCGCCTCTAACCTCCACGCTCCTGAAAACCATTCCTCCGCGCCCTTTAATGATGCCCAAGACGTCGCAGGTTCAAGACGCGGGACCAAGAATCGGTGGGTTTTCTCTGGAACGGACAGTACTTTGCTGTGCGAGGATTTGGAGCAGCAAAAACATGAAGAAAACGAAGATGGAGCATTATTATTATCAAAGGGCGGCGAAGAAGACGAGGCTTTACATGATGTGGGGGACAGCGAAGCTGGTGTTTTTGTTCAGCCTCACACAGAAGGGCCCTTTGAACCCTTAATACTCGACGGCTCATCAGATAATGGTCCAATTGTGCAGGTTGGTAAGCTTCCATTTTTTTTTAAAGTTTATTTTTCTAATTCAGTTTGCAGTGCGCATTTACCAACAAAGATATTAAATTATTATAATTCGGATGATTTTGCTTTTTTTTTAATTGCGTTGGGAGAAGTGGGATGCATTATAGCCTGGGAGGGGCAGATGTAATGTAGGGGAGAGAAGAGAGAAGATTTTAAAGTCTGACAAACTATATGTAAACACGGATGTTTTTAACTGCTTATTATCCTCCATTGATGCAATACAGCTCACATAGGAAAAGGGGCAAACCGAGAAAGCACACCTATTCATTCCACAACTAATGATGACCACTACCTCTGTAGACACACCCATTGGTATAAGGATCATGGTAAGCTGAGACTTAGATGCTACTGCAGACCATACCTCATAACTAGTGCGCAATAGCAAGAAGTGAGTTGCTTTACAACGTGAGTGGGGAAGAGATGTTGCTTATTGTGTTTGCATGTCTTTGTGTAACTTTTGGTATGACTGCTACTGGATATGTTTTGAAAAACAAAAATAAACCAACATAGATCTCTCTTAACCTGGGATCTATTAGGCACACTTTGCGGTTTTTGATTCCTCCCAACGCTTAATAGATCCGGGGTTAAAATGAATCTATGCTATTTTTTGGATTCCTCTTAATGCTTAATAGATCTGGGGTTAAAAGGAATCTATACTAGTTTATTGAATTTGCTTGGATAAACATACCGAGTTTGGCTTAGATGCTAGGTAAAACAAACAAACAAACTAGCATAGATCCCTCTTAACCTGGGAGCATGCGGTTTTTGATTCCTCTCAATGCTATAGTAGATATGGGGTTAAAATGAATCTATGCTAGTTTATTGAAGTTTCTTGGAGAAATATATTAAGTTTGGCTTAAATGCTAGGTTTGAGGGATATCTATTTCCCCAAGATCACTCTCTACTTGCACCCAAACTTATCCCTTTTTGACATGCCATTCAAGTGAGGTAAACCACAACAAGAATGGAACCCTAGTGGGGGAATTAATACTCTGTCAACCTCACCAATGAACCAAAGGCCATTTGTATTTTCCTTTTCCTTTTGGTTTATAATTATTTGGTTTCCACTAAATTGTGGAATAGAAATGAAGCCAACGATTAACAATGTCTAATTCTTCAATGCTCTTTCTATGTTACAAATATAGAATAATCAATAACTCCTTATCTAGTAGTATTTACAAAGGATACATTTGTTGAAAGTATCAATTAACTGAGAGGGGGGGGGGGTTGAATCAGTTAATTACAGAGCTTAAACAATATTAAAAAATCTTTTCCTTGATATCTTAAAGCAGTCAGGCTGTTATCAGAACCTTTACATTCATTCTTTTAACAACAAAAGTTCATTGCAGTAGATTTAATATATAGGCATAGTATAATCATTCAATCAAACAAATATACACATAGACATAGATTTTTCATGAGGAAACCCATAAAGGGAAAAACCTCTTCTTCTTAGGATGTCAGGAAAGCTTCAACTTCTGTACATCTTTTTTTATCTTTGAGCTTCTACTCAAATGAGGCTACAACCTTCGAATTACAAGCACCCACTTGTAAAAGAACACCAACTCTTCTTCTTCAGCACCCACTGAAATATGAGGACAACAATCCTCCCTAGCACCTCCCTTCCACCCTAGCAAGAATTTTTCAGTCGATTATATCACACTGGTTCAGATAAATCAATACATACTCTTTTCATTTTTTGTTTTGTGCTGCTACAGCTTGGGTTTCTGGGCATTCTATTTTTCATTAAATCGAGCCACGCATTTTTCTTCTGAATTGTTAAGAATTTTTCAGTCAATTATATCACATTGATTCAGATATATCAGTACATACCCTTTTCATTTTTGTTTTGTGCTGCTACAGCTTGAGTTTCTGGGCATTCTGTTCTTCATTAAATCGAGCCATACATTTCTGTTCTGAATTGTTTTCTTCGAATCACAGCTTCATCAGCAACCACTCCTCTTTATCCTCTCAATTCTCACACTCATTTTGTTCTCATCAATTGTTTTTTATAGATGCTGAAGTTATATGCCTCGGTTTCTTTAACTTCTAGATATACCAATTCTAAAACTGAAACTGTCTCTTTAACTCCCAATTCGAAAATTGAATTGTCTCTTTGACTTCCAGAATTTACACGCTGTAACTGACTAATTAAAAAATAAATAAGTGTTTGTGAGTCGCAGCTTGTCTGAGTCACGGCTGTTTGAGTCACGGTCGTTTGAGTCTCAGCCATCTGAGTCGCGGCTGTCTGAGTCACGGCCGTTTGAGTCTTAGCCGTCTGAGTCACGGTCGTTTGAGTCGCAGCCGTCTGTGTCGCAGCTGTCTGAGTCGTAGCTTGTCTGAGTCGCAGCTATCTGAGTCACAGCCGTCTGAGTCGCAGCCGTCTGAGTTGCAGTTGTCTGAGTCACAGCTGTCTGAGTTGCAGCCGTCTAACAACATTCTTTTCTTGTATTTCAATCTCAATCGCAGCTTTAGTAAACTGAAGTTGGTATGGTCTGAGTCACCCGCCTTGTCTGCTTTCCAATCATCAATGACAATTGAGTCAAAGTGCCAACAACATTGAGCTAGGGAAGCTAATAAGTAGGGGTGAAACTCTTCTCAAAGAGTGCAAGATGAAATTGCTACAAAGAGCAAATCAATCCAATTCCGATGCTATTATCTCCTTGATAGAATCCAGTTGAAATAATTATTATAATCATTATATCATAAGAAACACATTTAAAATTTTAAACCAATAAAACTTGGATGCAATCATAATCACGCGACTTGGATTCAACAACAACTTGAAAAATTTGAAATAGAGAATCAACTGTGGTGATTTAACATAACTCGTTGCAAAACTAGGCAATAATTCTACACATTAAAGAACCATGGAACACAAATTCAACAAACTTGGCAATAACTCGTCAAGTTTTACCAAAATGGGGTAAGTTTTGATTGGAATGTCAACTTAGCTCACCAAGTTGGTGAGTCGAGTTGACTTGCCATTCTTGGCCAATTCTATTGCAATGGAGGCAATATTAATTGAAATGCAAAATGAAGATGACTATGAATCAACGAACTGAGAATTCAAATAATATGCACCTAAGTAGTGAACACTGTGGTGGTCTTATTGCATAAATAGAGACACTACCATTATTGGCTGATGGCAACAAAAATAACCCACACAAGTTATGATCCATCGAGAGATATTGCTAGAACACAAGGGGGGTGGGGGTACTTGCACAACCACAATGGTTTGCACATGCAAAACCTTAAACAAGATTGGAGAAAGGACTGCTCCAATAAAGTAGATAGATTATATTAAATTTGATAAAAGAGGCACACTCTACGCTACGTGGGAGTGCTCCCCCCCCTCGCACCTACTCTCGAAGCTCACTTCCGAGCAAATCGTTCTAGAAGCACTCAAAAAGCGTGCTACCAAAATGATCCTGTATGGAATAATTTTTGGGAAGTGCACTCCTAGTCAATTAAATTCGCTCCTTGCCTTTGTACGGGGGCGATCGCTCCCTTAGTGCTCCTGTTCGCTCCCTAATTCATTCCCGAGGTCGCTCCCATTGCTCTTGCAAATGCTCCCTGTCAAACCCACGACTTGAAAATGGACAGCTTTTTTGATTTTTCTCTTTTGGGGGGAGTTTGCTTAGGCTATAAAGCACCCCCCACTTATTTTCTCTTCATTCTTGACATTTCATTCATCCTTGTAAGGGTTTGTGATGCTTGGAGTGCATTTGGAGAGGAGCTTGGAGAGCTTGGAAGGGAGATTGAAGGCTTCCATTTGTGAGAGCTTGGAGGGAAGATTGAAGGCTGTCATGTTAAATTTTTAACTACTTTCATAAATAGGTAATATAGGTGTATTTTTAAAATTTTCTTTAACAAAATTACTCATGAAAGTATTCGCTGTACTCAATTTATATGGCCAGTATTATATTAACCATTTATGACAAAAAGATAAATGTAGTGAAAAGCATCACATCACATCACAATAATCAACATGAATAAATATGCACAGAAGACACAATGATTTTACCTTGGGGAAGCCCTGACGGGGGAGAAAACCCCAACAACCTTTCAGATGAAGATTCATTAATGAAGAACAAGTATACATCATGACCATGGACATTAAACCCTTCTCAGATGAGGGTAAACAAACAGAGAGACCAAGTACTTATCTTTTCATCTGAAGTATGAGACTGCAGAATCAGAAGTTGCTACTCTTTCTTCATCATGACTGTAACAAGTCCTAGGGACCCCTCTAAGAAGGATCACAACTGAAAGACTGATTTGACTGCCATCATAAACCTTTGAACTGAATAATGGATTGATTTTCCCACTTGAGAAATTCCAGATAAGAATATTACTTGTCATCCGATCTGCTACAAGTCCTCTAGGGCTTAGATCATGCCAACGTTAGCCCTCTAGAGGCCTGATCTCTGAACAGAGAGAGCTAAGAGTTGAACCATGGCCTTAGCAGGCCTTAATCACAATGCTGAGAATCCAGACTTTACCCCAAACTTCTTCCGTGGTTTGCTAAGGTCTAAATCTAGCAAGGGAGACCACCGATCTGCTGAAGGATATCACGGATCTACTGAAGCAGAATACTAATCTGCTGATATATGTGAATGATCTGCTAATAGAGATGATCTAGGGTCTCGGCCTAGTTAGGGGAACCGCGGATCTGAACCAAAGAGCCCTTATAAAATGACGTGAGCCCTTAAGGGAGAGACGTCAACACTCAAGATGAAGACACAAACCCTTGACCTCACTTAAATGCTGATGGCAGCCTAGGAAGTGATGATGTAGACCCTCGGCCCAGCTGATAAGGGTAGCGATATGCCAATGGAGGAGGGCTAGGGTCCCGACCCATCCAACAAGAGAACTAATATGCCAATTAGGATCACGACCCAGAGGATAAGCCCTCAACAAGGTGACGTGAACCCTCAGTAACCTGCTGTCTGACTTAAAGGATGATAATTGCTGAACAGAGATGAGCAAGAAGGAGCTCAGATACACCACAATAATTCTTTGGACAGAGATAAGGATGATAGAAAAATGTGTGTTGATCACTTGAGAGGGTTCCTTATTTATATTTCACCATTGTGTAAATCAAGGGGTAAATTCCATGAATCAAGGAAACCATTAACCACATTAGTATTCTAATTTAATAATTAAAAATACTTAAATTACTTTTGTTAGGGTCTTTGTAATTTCATTGTGGGATTTTAACACTTTATTAGGGCTATTGTCATTTCACTTGGGCTATTAACCCACTCTTCTTAGGCAAGTTATCTTTGGGCAATGTCTTAGCCCTTCTCTTGGTCTTCATGGTCCACATGTGCCCTGGAACCCTTATAACATGTGCTCTAGGAGTGTAGGGGGCTATCCAACACACGAGATGTGTCTTTGAAGCCTCTTAATAGGCTTCTTAAAGAGATCAACTGAAGACTCCCTGGCCTCCTCTCTCTTCTCATCTGAAAAAGATGATTCATGGACTAGACTCACTTCCATGTCTATATCATTGGGAGGCTCTTTGAAGTGACGAGAAACAACTTTCTCATGAGAGGTCACGTCTCTGCTTTTCTTTTCTGCAATCCCATTCTGCTAGGGATTGAAGAGCACAATTGGCTCCCTCTTGATCTTTGAACTTACCAGTTGTTTCACTCTAGTAAGAAACAAGTCATCAATAACAAATACCTGGCAGATTCTCTTTTGCTGGCACTATGCTGACACTTGGTAGGATGAACATTTAGTAACTGATCTTGGAGCTATCTGCTCCTTCTATACCTGAGCACACAGCTCCCTCTGGAATTGTGCATCCATAAACATGATCTGTAGACATCATTACTTGTCTCTCAAAGCAAGTCATATCATCCTCCTCTTGTGGATCTTTAAGTTAAGTCCAATAGTCAACAGTAGCCAAATTCTAATGTAATATCATCATGACATAGTCTTAGCATGCATTCATATACTAGGCACTAGGCAGCTATCTAGATGCCATCAAGAGCATAATGTCAATCACACATATATGCAATATGTCATAAAAGTATGTTTCACCATAAAATATGATACTTCAAATATAGGAGAGATAAAGAGTCCTCCCTCTTAATTTTTGCCTCCAAGTAGAGTTTTCATAATCAAGTGTCTTTGAGCTTTCTGCATTCTACACCAGTGTCCTTTATACCTGAGCATGCACTTCTTAAGTGTACATAATATCATTCTCAAGATCTCATGCATCATCACACTTGTTGGTATATTTTGATGATATCATAATCTTGGATAGTTTAACACATATGATCATGATCATTTCATACATAAATGAACTCTAACTTCCTTACACTTGCATACTCTGATCATATCAATCAATGAATCACACAACTCTTTACACAACAAAATGATCAACTAGAAGGTATCATGATTATGATCACTAGTCAAGATTCAACCATATGAAGAGTTAAGTAAGCTTCTTACTCATCACATAAAATATACTTGCAACAAACCTTCTGGGATTTGCTAGTTATAACTGACATACCTCTTCAAGGAGTCATCAACTCCATAGCTTGTCAAATTCATTTTCTGATATCACTCTTAAAACACATCCTTTTCTTTAGCTGTCTCAAAAATATCAACTGTGTGCATAAATATCAGATCTTTACCAGCTTTATCACTTTGTTGGCAAATGAACCCTCATGGCCAAGTTAGATAGAGTTCAAACCCCTACCTTAAAATCTATTTAGATTCTGTCAAGCTGCAAAACAAAATTAACTACAAACCTTAAGCTCTGATACCATGTTGATTTTTTGGGTTAAATTAGGGTTTGAGGCAGAAAATTAAAAATTTTGGACTTCAATGCAAAAAACAAAGTTACAAAGCTAGTGCCGAGAACAAAATAGTACAGCTGTAACAAATTAAAATATAAGTTTAATCTCTTTCAACTTTAACACTCCCAAGAGGTCCTCGTGTTAAAGTTGAAGCATACAGTTAACAATTGTATATATAAGGAACAACAACAGTAAGACTAATTGAAGATCTAACTAACAATAAAAGAAGAACGAGTCTGATAACTTACTTAGTGAGATAGGACCTTCCTTATACTCAGAAATCTAACTTTCAGAACAGACTTTGCCTCTAAGAGGCAAGTCAACAACTGGAACAGAACTGACCCTTACCTGAGGGTTAGTACATACCTGAGAGAGAGAGAAGGAAGGGGCTGTAGGTTAAGTTTCTCCAAGATCAGGCCTAGCACAATAACCAAGATAGTCAAAGGGAGAAGGACACAAGGGCAGCCTCAAAGCACAGTCCAAGGTGGTGGCCCTAACAAACCTCAAACCAAGCAGTGGTGGTCACTTACAGGTCATAGCAGACCTCAAATCACTGTAGCAGCCTAGGCATTCACCCAATAAGGTCACGGTGGACACTTAGACCTCAAATCACAGTAGATCTAACTCAAACAAGGTCTCAGCAGGCAACAACCTCCACAATCAGCTCTACGCACAGTAGATCTGAACCAAACAAGGCAGTGACCTCCACAAGCAGCCCACAAAACAGTAGATCTGAACCAAACAAGGCAGTGACCTCCATAGGTGACCAAAGGCAGCCTTAAACATAGTAGATTTGATCCAGACAAGTCTTAACACAGTAGATCTGACCCAAACATAAGTCAAGCAAACAACGGCCTCCGCAAATGACTGATGGCAGCTCTCAAAACAGCCCACAAGGGGCAGCATCCCTCATTTAATCAGTGAATGGTGCAGCAGGCAGGCTACTAATGGCAGCGACCTCCTCTTAAACAGTCCACAGGGGTTAACAGGCTGCCAGCAAGGGCAGCGACCTACCCAAAATATACACTGTGGCAGCAGGCAGACAAATAAAGGCAGCGACCACCCTTCAACAGTCCATGGATAGGCAGATCAGCCCACAAAAGGGACACAGATCAGTCCACAAGGTAGTGGCCTCCTTAAATGAGGCAATAGCATCTCCTTACAGGTTGCAGTCATCCCCAGGCAGCCTTAAAATAAACAGGATAGTCAAACAGTCCACAGATGGGAGCAAAACAGTTCACAAGGCAGGCGGCCTATCCAAAACAGTCCATAAAGTACCTAGATCAGTCAACAAAGGTCATGGATCAGACTTTATGATGGGCAACAACTTCAACAGTTGGACGGTACAAGCAAGTAGACCCTAGCAGCAGCAAAAACCCCTTGACGTCATCTTCAATAAACCCTAGAACAGTCCCAATCAGATCAGAGCTAAGTTATGTCTTAATGATGATTCAAATGAAGAATTAGGCTAGTATTTATAGCCTCTTAGTGGCTTCTAGAAAGGTCTCCCTTATAATTCTTCATTGACTTAGGGTTTCCAACAAATAGGTTAAGACACCATGCAAATAAGAAGGGTTACCAAAAATAAAATATAAATTAATGTTATGATGTCTTTAGGTGGGTACTAGGGTCAAGACCAAGGTAGGGTGATATGCACAAGGGGGGGGGGGTGCTAGCACATAGGACCAACAAGTAAAGGGTCAACACAAACAATGCTAACACAAGGCTAACCCCCATAGATCAAGGATGGGTAAACATCCCTTCAAACTACAAGACCAAAGGTGTACCCACAAAGGGGGGAAGACAACCCTTCTAACCACAAGACAAGGTGGTAAGACAACCTTCTAACCGCAAGACCAAGAACAACAAGGTGGGAAACATGACCAAGGGTGTAATAACAAGGTGGGGATACAACCCATCCATCTCTCTCTCAAATGTACAAGTGTTCCATACACTAACTGAAAGTTCATCATCATCATATAATGAAGGTCCACACTGGATGATGTGATCCTGTGGTCCTCTTGACTGCTCCCGAGGTCAAGTGCTAGTGACTGCATCAAGGGGTGGCCAGTCCCTTGAGAAGACAACCTAGCTCAACCATCTTGAAGACCTAGGAGAGGAGGTCATCACACATCATCATCTTGGTTAACCGACCAAGATCCTCCATTCATAAAGAATGGCTCTCAGCCCTAGGCTGAGCTTTAGTCCCATATTGAATCATGTTGATCTACCTCCTGGTTCCTAACCAGGTTCTCCATTCTCCCAGAGAATGGTGCTCAGCCCCAAGCGGAGCTTTAGTCCCAGACTGAATGTTGATCAACCACCTGCAGATCCCGCTTGGTCCTTGACCAAGAATCTGCTTGGTCCTAGACCAGGATGTCTCTATCTCAGCCTGTAGGATCTGCTTGGTCCTCGTGACCAAGAAATTGTCTGGTCCCATACCAGAATACCCTAGAGACAAATAGGGGCCCTAGTCACATGCTAGGGACTTTTCCATGCCATCAACCTTGCTTGGTCCCAGACCAAGAACCCCAATAGACTGCTGGGGACCCTAGGGTACCTTCTAGGGACTTACTCTGCCTGGTTAACTGACCAGGAACCCTAGTTAATTGACTAGGGTGCCATCCTCCCAGAGAATGGGTCTCGCAGCTGCATTAACTTTAACAGTAGGCTCTAAATTCATTCTTGCTTTTTTTCCCATATAAACTTGTATATTTATGGCTTGAATGCTTGTTTGTTTTCTTCTCCTACTCTTTCCCATTCATGCTCCCTCATTTCATTGTAGGCAAAGGGTTATTCTCTACAAGCAAAATGGGTATGTCAATGTGGTTTATCCTTTTGGTTCCATTGTTTATTATGATGGTGGTGTTTGCAAACCGAAGGAGAAGTGATGAAGAGGATGAAGAAGTGGGTAGTGGCTCATATCATGGAGAGGAGGAGGAGGAGGAGGAAAATGATAGTGATGGTGGTGATGGAAAGAAAACCAAAGAGAACCCAACACCCTTGTGGAAATATGTCAAAAAGCTTGGAGGAGGGAAAGGGAGTGGAACCACTAAATTTGTATGCCCCCATTTTAGAATAAACTTCACAGGTTCATATACCCGTATGAGAAAGCATTTATTTGGGGTTATGCCATGGGACAAAAATAGGACTATAGTAGTCAAAACTTGTACGAAAGTGCCAACAAAAGACAGACTCAAATATTAGAGGGAAGAGGAGGAAGCACAATACGTATCCAAAAAAACAAAGGTTGAACATGAGACCTCGAGCTCACATAGAACATTCACTGCTCCATCCCCATCCACCCACGGTAGTGGATTCTCGCCCATGCATTCATGGCGTAGAACAATATCAGATTTTCTTGACCAAGGTGGTATGGTTAATGTGGATGCAAACGTGTTTCTGTTTCTCTATGCATGTGGCATACCATTCGATGTTCTTCGCTCACCCTATTGGCATGGAATGGTAGAAGCCATCCGTTGTGCCCCTAAAGGATATAGGAGCCTCGAGTATGACAAAGCTAGGAGCATGGGATTTGACAAGGAAAAGGGCAAGATCCAAAATGCTTTGGGACAATTCACAAATGCTTGGAATGAATATGGGGTATCCATTGTATCTGATGCTTGGGCAAATGTAAAGGGAAAGCCATTGATAAATGTTCTTGGCGTATCTACTAGTGGTGCAATCTTCCTTTTATCCCATGACTACTTAGATCGGTTCATGACCGATATCAATATTGTAGAACCCTTAATTAAAACCATTGAATCTATTGGGCCATACAATGTCATCCAAGTCATTATTGATAATGTTGCTAATTGTAAGGTAGTGGGGGCAATAATTGAGGATAGATACCCCAACATATTTTGGTTCGGGTGTTTGGTTCACACATTGAAGCTTTTGATGCATGACACTATCAAGATGAAGGACCATGATTATAGATGGATTGGTTTATTGTACAAGAAAGGCAAGCACATGATAAGATTTATTATCAATCATAGTAATGCTCACAACATTTTCCGCAGTCACTTAAGGTTGGAGCTATTGAATATTGCAAAGACTAGATTTGCTAGCTATTACCTCACCTTCAGGCCCCTTTTGAAGGTAAGAGAGGCATTGGCTAGTATGGTATCAAGTGAATTATGGTAGATTTTGAAAGACATGGCTGCATTTGCATTTGATAGGCATGATTTGTAGTAGGTGGAGGACATCGTTCTTGATGGTTAGTTTTGGGCAAGTGTTAGGTATGTGTTGTATTTCACCAAGCCCATTTATAACAGATTCAGTTTGCAGATACTGCTGAGCTGGTAATTGGGGAGGTGTATGAGCAAATTGATAGCATGCTAGACCAAATAAAAGATATTGTTTAGCCAAAAGATGCCATCTTGTATGATCATATTCACAAGCATGTGGTCAAAAGGTGGGATAATCTTAATGTTCCACTCCATGCCTTAACATACGTCCTTATAACACTTACTCTACTCTGCAGTTACTCGAGGTTTCAAAGACTAGATTTGGTAGCTATTTCCTCTGTTTTTGGCACCTATTGAGGGTAAGACAAGCTTTAGGTGCGATGGTGATGAGTGATAAGTGGGATGACTTGAGCACTGATAGAGATGTTAATGCTGTGAAGGGCATTGTTCTTGATAGTGATGGGGCTATTTCCTTTGTTTTTGGCAGCTATTGAGGGCAAAAAATTCTAACTCCTAGATTAGTTGTTTTTATCTTTCGTAGATTAAACACCTTAGTTCTTATTTTTACTTTTTAAGGTCCACCCCCCTTGGCTTCGCTAGGAGTAAGGCTAGACGAAGGAGTCGAGTTTCAGGTGACATCACTTAACTCTGGCTTGCCCCCAAGGCCACACTAGCAGCTTGAAGATTTTTGCCGCATTTTCCCAGGTGTGATTCCAAGCGGAAATAGTTCACACATTGAAGCTTTTGATGCATGACATTATCAAGATGAAGGACCATGATTATAGATGGATTGGTTTATTGTACAAGAAAGGCAAGCACATGATAAGATTTATTATCAATCATAGTAATGCTCACCACATTTTCCGCAGTCACTTAAGGTTGGAGCTATTGAATATTGCAAAGACTAGATTTGCTAGCTATTACCTCACCTTCAGGCCCCTTTTGAAGGTAAGAGAGGCATTGGCTAGTATGGTATCAAGTGAATTATGGTAGATTTTGAAAGACATGGTTACATTTGCATTTGATAGGCATGATTTGTAGTAGGTGGAGGACATCGTTCTTGATGGTCAGTTTTGGGCAAGTGTTAGGTATGTGTTGTATTTCACCAAGCCCATTTACAACATGATTCAGTTTGCAGATACTGCTGAGCTGGTAATTGGGGAGGTGTATGAGCAAATTGATAACATGCTAGACCAAATAAAAGATATTGTTTAGCCAAAAGATGCCATCTTGTATGATCATATTCACAAGCATGTGGTCAAAGGGTGGGATAATCTTAATGTTCCACTCCATGCCTTAGCATACGTCCTTATAACACTTACTCTACTCTGCAGTTACTTGACGTTTCAAAGACTATATTTGGTAGCTATTTCCTCCGTTTTTGGCACCTATTGAGGGTAAGACAAGCTTTAAGTGCGATGGTGATGAGTGATAAGTGGGATGACTTGAGCACTGATAGAGATGTTAATGTTGTGAAGGGCATTGTTCTTGATAGTGATGGGGCTATTTCCTTTGTTTTTGGCAGCTATTGAGGGTAAAAAATTCTAACTCCTAGATTAGTTGTTTTTATCTTTCGTAGATTAAACACCTTAGTTCTTATTTTTACTTTTTAGGGTCCACCCCCCTTGGTTTCGCTAGGAGTAATCCTAGACGAAGGAGTCGAGTTTCAGGTGACAACACTTAACTTTGGCTTGCCCCCAAGGCCACACCAGCAGCTTGAAGATTTTTGCCGCGTTTTCCCAGGTGTGATTCCAGGCGGCAACAGTTTACACATTGAAGCTTTTGATGCATGACATTATCAAGATGAAGGACAATGATTATAGATGGATTGGTTTATTGTACAAGAAAGGCAAGCACATGATAATTTTTATTATCAATCATAGTAATGCTCACCACATTTTCCGTAGTCACTTAAAGTTGGAGCTATTGAATATTGCAAAGACTAGATTTGCTAGCTATTACCTCACCTTCAGGCCCCTTTTGAAGGTAAGAGAGGCATTGGCTAGTATGGTATCAAGTGAATTATGGCAGATTTTGAAAGACATGGCTACATCTGCATTTTAGGCATGATTTGTAGTAGGTGGAGGACATCGTTCTTGATGGTCAGTTTTGGGCAAGTGTTAGGTATGTGTTGTATTTCACCAAGCCCATTTATAACCTGGTTCGGTTTGTAGATACTGTTGAGCTGGTAATTGGGGAGGTGAATGAACAAATGGATAGCATGCTATACCAAATAAAAGATATTGTTTAGCCAAAAGATGCCATCTTGTATGATCATATTCACAAGCATGTGGTCAAAAGGTGGGATAATCTTAATGTTCCACTCCATGCCTTAACATACGTCCTTATAACACTTACTCTACTCTGCAGTTACTCGAGGTTTCAAAGACTAGATTTGGTAGCTATTTCCTCTGTTTTTGGCACCCATTGAGGGTAAGACAAGCTTTAGGTGCGATGGTGATGAGTGATAAGTGGGATGCCTTGAGCATTGATAGAGATGCTAATGCTGTGAAGCATTGTTCTTGATAGTCAGTTTTGGTCACAAGTGAGGTATGTTTTTTAGTTCTCTAGATCAATTTATAACATGATTTGATTTGTAGATTCATATTGGCTAGTCATTCGGGAGGTGTATGAGCAAATTGACAACATTCTAGGCCAAATTAAGGACAATGTTCAACTTGGAGATGTGAACCTGTATAATCATATTTATATAGAGGTGGAAAAATGATGGGAAAAGTTAAATATTGCACTATATGCCTTAGCATATGTGCTTACACCAAAATACTATCATATATCATGGCTGCAAGCACCAACATTTGGTGGTGTGGTGAAGAGAAAACCACACCAAGATCCAGAGGTTTAGGTTGGTTATATGCAAGCATTAGAGAAACTAGTCCTTGGTGAGGAGGAGTGCGATACCATACAACAACAATTGAGCCACTATATCAGTGGCCATCATGACTTTGGGACCAACTATGCAATTAGAGATCGAGGGAATTTGACTTCTCTTGAGTGGTGGAGCATGCATGGATGTTTGTAATGTCCCCAATTTTGTGTTATCTTGCTTTGCTAGTGAAGATGATTTTTGGAGTGTGTCCGCTTGATCATAGGGATTTATTAATTATTCAATGTCAGCTAGGCGAAAAGCAACACTAAAATGTGACATTGAGTAATTAACTTAAAACGGGAGTTATAAAGTGATTTAGAGAAATATTACACAAATACTTCATAAAGTCACTTTATAATTATTTAATGGGGTCCTAGAAGTGATTTTGGATTTATAAAGCCACCTTAAATAAAAAGTTGAGTGAGAAAAAGGTAAAAGTGGCCAAAAGGGGAGAAATGAGTTTAAAAGAGGAAATTGACCTCATTCGCATTCATTTTATAAAAAATGGTTTTTGGAGAGTATTACCCACTAAGTTGCACTTAGTTGGATTTTCGATGAGCCGTCGAAGATTGAACAAGTCAATTTTTCAATATCAGTGTTCGGAAGTCCATGCAGGCCATTTTTTCAATTTTCGCATGTTCATAAACCCTTGGGGGAATTGTAATAGATGACGCAGCATGATGGCTTTTTGTAACAGGCTTGGCTCTCCTAGGACTTAGACATCAATCCAATTACTCTAGAGCGCTTTTTCCTTGTTAATTATATGATGTTTTTCAGCGTCTTATAATTTTCTAGTTTTTAACTCAATTCTCCAAAGCTGGAGTAGTTGTCGTGGTGGTTAGGTCTTAGGGAGTTATTAAAGCTTAGTGTCAATGCATATTACCATGCTAGTCATTATTTTTGAGTCATATGAACATGCGCTAGGTCCCCCTTAGGTGTTTTTAATTTTCTGTAAAAAAAATTACCCATTAAAAACAGGGTATTTTAATTGTAAAAATTAAAAAAAGGCATAAGAGTGGTGCTATGGGGTCATATTTTTCATGGGGGTATTCGTTTTCTAACTTAGAGCACCCACTTTACCTCTAAACCCACTTTGAGAGTAAAATGAGTGATTATTTATCTCTTATTATGATTTTCTCTCAAAATTGGCCAAAAAGACAAAATAAAAGCCCCAAAAGACAAATTAATGGAAAATCAAGATCCCACAAATCAGGGAAATTTGTCTAGGCATGATCTCAGTTAAGTGTAGTGGTGGCACTCAAGTTTGAGTTATCAAGAAGCCAAGTCATGATTGATTGGGTTGTTGAGGATTCTCTCTTGAGAGGTGGCGCATATCCCATGGAGAGGGGCACATTTCTCCATGAGGGCGCACTCCTTGATGGTGATGTGTCACAAGTAGAGGGGAGGGTGACCAACCTCATGAGAGGTGGCGCCCAACTCCCCCTAATCTCTCTCAATCACCCTCTGTTAACTCCTAATGCACCCCCACTCACTTGAGCTCATCTCTGACAAGTGGATGTGCCCCTCTTAGCTTAATTTGGCTATTTAAGCAAGTGCAAGCCTCTCATTTTCTCATGGTCAGAGGATTGGAAGGTTGCGTAGACTCTGTTATAAGCTATGTCTTCTTGGGCAAGAATATTAGTGACCAATGCCTTTACAATAAATTTAAGCGAATGAAGAAGACATACTACTTAGGTTCGGTGCTAGAAGATCCAAAGATAGGTGTATCAAAATGCAAGTATATGAATTGATTGCGTTTCGGCATATGTGAAAGGTCACTCCTCAATAATACAACTACAGATCATCCAATAAAGTGTAAGAACATCTATCAAGTATTAAGGTCAGTCCACTTACATCATTGAGATACAAGAGAGAATTTATAAGCATTTATCGTATAAATATGTGCCGTTAACAAATATAACGATTTCAATACACAAGCACTTCTATGACTATGGAGTAGCACCTTGTATTAGATTCGTTTGGAAATGTATTGTAAGCAAATAAGAAAGCTATCATCCACAACGAATATCCCAAATTACTTTAAACCAAGACAACCACAGAATTATAGCAGCATTAGCAATGTATAAACACCCTGTGGTAACCACCTACATGTGAAACCATAACTACTTCCTCATACAGTAATGATCAATAGCAGTCAATGTTTGTCATTCAATAAAGTAATATGGATTCATTATGCACCTCTAATTACAATGCAAGATATAGTGGGTCATCACCTTAAAGAACAGCTAGAAGTACTTATTTCAGATCAGTAACACAGTTATAGTAGCAGTATTGTAATACTCTCAACTTGTAAGAAATAATGAAACTATCACCAATATTTAAATGACTTTATATCAGCAAATCAGAAATATAAATAGCCTCCAACACATCATTAGCCTTGTAGCAAACTTCAAGATCCAATAATTAGGTAAGTCAACAGTAAGCTTCAGAAAACCAGAATCACTCTCTTTACGTCTTATACTTTTATGTAATAGATCACACATATATCAAGTTATAGCTGCATGTAATATATAAACCAAAATTGGCCTTAGGAAATAGGAATGATGATCAATGCAATATACATTTGAGGGATGCTGCATGTAAATGTTGGTACAATGTAGCAGCAGAGATAACAACTCAACTCGCATGCCATAAAACAGAAGTATAATTGAAGATATATCAGCGGTGAGAATGCCTTTTCTTTAATGTCAATTCATGGCAAAGTTATTTGTAAAAGACGTATGCAATGTGTAAGTAAAATTCTGAGCAAGTAGCTAGAGAACCCAGACTGTAATACTACTTCTCAGACCTTCTATAAGATAGCAGAAATATCTCTTGTCAGCTGGCCACCCTTGTCAGAATTATGATGCTTAACCCTTTGTTTGTCTTACTATGAGCAGGTGTTAGGAGGCTTGGGAAGAGGGAGGATAAGGGAGAAAGGTAGATGACAAGGGACAACAGTGAAGGTGGGATATGGTAGGGAGAAGGGAGGTGAGGTGTAGGAGTGATGGAAGAAGAGGGAGCGAGAGTTAGAAGAGGAGCGAGGGCAAGAGGAGAAGAAGAGGAGAGAGCGAAGGTTGAAGGAGAGGACAGCGAAAGGGAAAAGGGAAGAGAAGAGGGAGAGCGAGGAAGAAGGAAGGAGGGCGAGGTATTGAGGACTGCAGCTAGGGTTTTTTTAGCATTTAATTTTATGAAAATTATATACAAAAAAATGTAAAAATCAGATGAAGAGATAAAGGGGGAGCGAAGGTGTAGAGATAAAGAAGGAAGGAGGGCGAGGTATGGAGGACTGCAGCTAGGTTTTTTTTAGCATTTAAAGATAGGAGGGGGAGCGAAGGTGTAGAGATGAAGAAGGAAGGAGGGCGAGGTATGGAGGACTGCAGCTAGGGTTTTTTAGCATTTAATTTTATGAAAATTATATACAAAAAAAATGTAAAAATCAGACCTAAATCACACAAATTTAACCCAAAATAACATTTACACATGTAAAATTAGGGCTTTTAGGATATTTTGGGATTTTTAGGGCTCCTAAAATTTCGCCCTAGGGTTTTTAGGAACAATAAAGGCAAGCCGAAATTATAGGAGGAAGGACCGAAATTTTAGGGAGGCCAAAAATTGCAAAAAAAATAATTTTTTAATTTTTAGGGTTTTTGTCAAAAAATTGTAAACCTAAATCTAACCCTAATTCTACCATGAAAATGCAAATTTACACATGAAAATGCAAGTTTAACCTAGCAATAATATTTACAAAAATACAAACTAGGATTTGAAAAAGGTAGAAAATGCCAACCTAGGGTTTTAAAGGTTTTACCCTAACCCTAGGGCATCAAGGAAGATGTCCTTCCTCTTGAGATGGTACTTGCCAAGTTTGGCAAACTAGGGCTTTCTTCAACAACCATAAAAGTTGGTTAAAGGGGCCCTAGTTAGGGCAAACCTTGGAGACCTAAAGCTCAAGCCTCACAATGCTATGGTGACTAAAGGCTGAAAATGACCTAGCTAGGACAAAATGCAGCAATAATGGCTACCATTCAACCAAGAACAAGCATCATCATTCAACATTTAACAAAGAGAAATCAAGAGAAGAACTTAGATGCCTCCTTGTGCATGTATTAAGCAAACAACTCTAGCATCACCTTAGCAAAGAGCAAGAACAAAAGATACTTCAAAAGATTGTCTCCAAACCAGGAAGTACATCCATCCTCAAGAGGTGCGCATCAATCCAAGAGCCCTAAGAAGGGCAAAAAAGTAGCATAGTGTTTTATCCCATAAGTTGTTATGTTAAAATGAAGTGAGGAGAAGTCTATTTATACTTTCTCACACTCACTTTACAAAAATAAAAAAATATCCAGGCCGACATGCCTTTTAAAATGTCAATTTGAAATTATAACATGTCAACTTAAAATTAAAGCAAAAATAATATAAAATAATCAAATCTGTGGGTAATTTGGGGTATTTTCCCCAGAATTTACCCACATGACTAAAATAGCTAAAACTAAGCAAATCACTCTATTCTGAAGGCTAGAATGCGGAGGGGGGGGGGGGTCGTCATGCCCCATCTAACCCCAACAGTAGTGAAAATACCTCAATGCCCCCCCCTAATCAAGCAGTGCAGCCTGGCATGAAGGATGACATCATCATCAAGAGGAGCCCGAGGAGAGAGGGTGTTGTTGAGCTGGAGTACCAAGAGGGTGTAGATGGTGGTCTGAAGTAGAGGCATGAACCTCAATGCTGAAAGAAAGTGCCACCAGTGTGATAAAGTAAGGTGGGGGTCATGTGACCCAATGATCCACCCCTGGGGGCCCTAGACACCAACCTCAGGGCTTCAAGCCCTTCTATGAGGCAGCTAACAATGCCACTAAGCCATAGTACCCCTAGGAGAGAACTAGAGGGTTTGGCGATAACCCACACTCCAGAAAAAGGCTGGAACACATCCCTCCAAGTCGAAAAAATTTGCTCCTCTCTCCCTGGGGTATATCTGAAGGTAGACTGGTACTGGTACCACGTAACACACTCAATAGAACATCTATCTCGGCCTTCGTATTCACATGCAGAGTTTTCCTGTGATTTGGAGCAGCCTGGGGCTTACACACAAAGTTATCATCAGAAAAGCCTTTTGAATAAGTATGATGGAGTGGTTGATTTGCCTCATCATACATATGTGTATATCAGTCCTATCCAATCTTGGATAGAAGAAGTCGGCGGTAGGATTTGTCGTTTTTGGAGGAAGTTTGATGATATATTACATGCCTATGATCTCCCATCCATCCCTTCCATCTTGAATCCTCATGCAGGTTTGCATCCCTTAATAAATATTTCCTTGCTTTGGTTGGTAACCAAAGCCAAGGGGAAAAACTCTAAAACTGATAAAATGCTTAGGTGGCTACATTAGATTTTTGATTTCACCTAGAAGGTTTATTTTATCATGCTTAGAGTAGGAAAATAAGCTCCTTAAAGCGAGCATTTACTTTTTGCATTTCTTTTATGTACTTAGGAATGATAGTCTTTTTTGTTTGTTAGTTTCGTTTTTGTTCAAATAATGCAACTTATGTTTCATTGGATTTTATAAGAATTCGTGCTACTGAAAGTTGGCTTGTCAAGTTGAGACGTTTTTACAGGTTATAGAAACCAAAGATTATAGACTTCTTTCATCCTCTCCTTGCCTGAAGACTAGATCGAGCAAACGTCCCCTAGTAAGAGCCAGATGTTACCCACTAAGTTGCACTTACTTGGATTTTCAGTGAGCCGTCGAAGATTGAACAATTCAATTGTTTAGTATCAGTGTTTGGAAGTCCATATAGGCCATTTTTGGCCCTTTTTTCAAATTTTACATGTTCATACCCCCTTGGGGGAATTGTAATAGATGACGTAGCATGATGGCTTTTTGTAACAGGTTGGATTTCCTAGGACTTAGACATCAATCCAATTACTCTAGAGCGTTTTTTCCTTGTTAATTATATGTTGCTTTTTAGCGACTTATAATTTTCGAGTTTTTCACTCAATCCTCTAAAGCTGGAGTAGTTGTCTTGGTGTTTAGGCCTTAGGCGGGTATTAAACCCTAGTGTCAATGTATATTACCATGCTAGTCATTAGTTTTGAGTCATATGAACATGCACTAGGTCCACCCTAGTTGTTTTTAATTTTCCGTAAAAAATAAAATTCCCCGTTAAAAAACGAGGTATTTTAATTGTAAATTTTTTAAAAAAGGCATAAAAGTGCTACTAGGGGGTCAAATTTTCCATGGGAGTGCTTGTTTTCTAACTCAAAGCACCCACTTTATCCCTAAACCCACTTTGAGAGTAAAATGAGTGATTATTTATCACTTATTATGATTTTTTGTCAAAAATGGCCAAAAGGACAAAATAAGAGCCCCCAAAAGACAAATTAATGGAAAATCAAGATCCCACAAATCAGGGAAATTTGTCTGGGTGTGATCTCAGTTAAGTGTAGTGGTGGCATTCAAGTATGAGTTAGCAAGAAGCCAAGTTGTGATTGATTGGGTTGTTGAGGTTTATCTCTTGAGAGGTGGCGCATATCTCATGGAGAGGGGCGCATTTTTGCATGAGGGCGCACTCCTTGATGGTGATGTGTCACAAGTAGAGGGGAGGGCGATCGACCTCATGAGAGGTGGTGCCCAACTCTCCCTAATCTCTCTCAATCACCCTCTGTTAACTCCTAATGCACCCCCACTCACTTGAGCTCATCTATGACAAGTGGCATGCGCCCCTCTTGGCTTAATTTGGCTATTTAAGCAAGTGCAAGCCTCTCATTTTCTCATGGTCAGAGGATTGGAAGGTTGCGTAGACTCTGTTGTAATTTGTATTATCTTTTGGAATAAAGAAGGCTTTGGAGGCAAACCTGTGGTATAGTGCATGAATATGTGTTGATGACAATTGCATTGCTTATGAGGTAACCAGTATTTGCTTGTGTTTTTGTACTTGTTTGGTTAGCTGCGGGCTTGCAAAAGGAGCTATTTCCCAGTAGGGTAAGAGATTATTCTAGTTTGATTTATGCTCTTACTGCTTGCTTGTGGTAGATCTCTTAGAGGTGCATGTACTTTTTGTTTAAATGCATGCTTTCCAAGTTTTTGCTATTGGCGGTGCCTATGCATTTAATCATTTCTTTGTGCAAAGATTTTTAAGTAGTTGCCGGTACTTAGCTGGAAGGAGTGGTTGATCTTGTATGAGTCTTCCATCTTTCCAAGCACTTTCAAAAGAGCATAGTCTCTCAGCCCTCCACCAACAGACTCCACGGACCAAGAATTCCCAAGATTTGAGTTGTTTTTGTTCTCTTTCCTTCACCTTTTCTTTAATCTCTTTTGGTAACGATTCTTTACATGCTTAAGCTAATTAGTTTCTTTTAAGAATATCAATAGTTGATTTGTTTAAGTATGATTTTTGTTTACTAGATCTAAGTTTAAAGCATTACGTTCATAATAGATCTAGCTTCTAATCATTACTTGTGTTATAAGATTTCTCTATCTTTCAGTACTTAAGATTCGATTTTTATTTTTATGCTTTTAAACGACTTATCTAGCGTTTCTAGTGCTTTTAGGTGGCTGGTTTTTAGCTTTTGACGAGGTAGAGAGGCACTCTGGCGAAATTTTCCAATTTCAAGCCACCTGGGACCCCTTGAAACACCGCATCTTGATCCTATTTCATTTGTAAACTTATAAGCCTATTGGATCCTAATTATAAAGGACCAAAGTCATTCACCTTAAAACTTGTAAAAAAAATAATAAAAGCTAGTTAGCTACCCAACGCCCACACTCCATCCCGTAGGGGATTTACTCCATTTCCATGGCGTGACTTTTTCCTTTTTTCTGCTTTTGTTTTGTTTGGATTTACAAACCTGTAGATTAAATTCAATTTCATTTCTTAGATTAAAGTAGTTAGTTGCTTTTGTTGCATTTCATTTTTGTTGGTTAAAGTAACGAATCTTGGCTCCTGTCCTCGATTATGCTCTTTTAGTCACTGTGGGCTTTGCCTGAGCCGGTGGCCAACAATCAAAAACTGGATTTGAGTGTGAAGATTTTTGATAAAAATTACAAAACTTTCTTATTGAACTTTTATCAAACACTTTGACTGTAACTCTGATTTGTGACTTTTCTGAACTATAAATCCATTCCAGGTTCATCGAAAATGTCTGGGAACTTGTAAATTGTACTGGATATAGACAGTTAATTGGATGTTTGATTTACTTGATGAATACTCGTCCTGATCTATCTTATGCAGTTAGCATACTTTCTAGATATATGCAGGAACCTAGAGAAAGTCATTGGAATGCAGCAAAAAGGGTGTTAAGGTATCTTCAAGGAACAAAGGATTTTGGACTTGAGTTTAAAAGAAACAAAAATTTCAAACTTGTTGGCTATTCAGATGCGGATTTTGCTAGAGATGTTGATGACAGGGCATCTACTTCAGGTTACTTAATGAATATGGGATCAGCTGCGGTGGCATGGAGTTGTAAAAAGCAGGATACAATTGCAAATTCTACAGCAAAAGCAGAATATATTTCAGCTTGGGAAGCTGCTTGTGAGATAGTTTGGTTAAGAAGGATTTTGCAAGACCTCAAAGTTGATCAGAAAGAAGCAACTTCATTATTTATTGATAATCAGTCAGCAATCAAGTTAGCCAAAAATCCTGTTTTTCATTCAAAAACTAAGCATGTGGATACTAAGTATCATTACATTCGGGCTCTCGTCGTCAAACAAATCATCAAGCCAAAGTATTGTCCATCAGAAGATCAAACTGCAGATATTTTTACAAAATCTCTTGGAAGGGTCAAATTTGATAAGTTTAGAAATGAACTTGGTATTTGTTCAAAATAATTTTTGGATCAAAGGGAGGATTGTTAGGAATTATGATCCAAAAATGTAATAAATAGAAGTTTAGTTTAATAAATGTAAAAGGGCATCTACACACTCACGTGATTATGTGAGGTGTCCCTTAGTTAGTTTTGGTAACGGTAAATTAGTTGTTACTCTTTGGATATTTAAATCCATCGAGTTTTCCATGTGAGGTAATCTTTCAGGATTTAGCCCTCACATCTCTGTGATGTAATTATTTTCCTTCTTCATTAATAAAGTTATGTGTCTGAGGACACTTTGTCAAAGATGGCCTTTTTGATGATTACCTGGAGACTGTTTGCTAGTACTCGCAACCAAAACATCTTCTCCTGCTTGCTTTGTTTTACCAAATTTTTTTTCATGTGTGGCAAGTAATTCACTTAGTTCATCAAAAGAAATTTTATCCAATTTATTTGTAATTTGTAAAGTTTCCAAAAAATGCTTATATGTCTCAGGCAATCCTGCGATCAAAATGGTCACCATCATGCTGTCTTCAATTTTATCAAAACCAGCTCTTGAAATTTCTTGTTTGATATTTTTTAATCTAGAAATGTACTCCATGACATCACCTCTTGAAGACAATTTTTGTTGAAACAACTTCAATTGAAGATCAATTTTCTTAGCTTCACTTTGAGAATCAAATAAATCTTTCAATGTCTTCCAAGCTGACCACGCATCAGGACTATTTTCAATATGCACATAAATATCATCAGAAACGGTATTGTGAATCAATGCTAAGGCCTTTTCATCTTTTACTTCCCACTTTGCAAGTTGATCATGATTAGTTGGTTTGGTAGGTTTAGCATTACAGAAACCTTTCCACAATTCATTGTAAATAAGAGTGCTTTGAATATGACGACTCCAAACTTTATAATTTTTCGATCCTTCCAACTTGTCAGATTCATTAAAAAGACTTATACCTTTAGACATTGTAAAAACACCTTGTAACTCCAGAAGATGTGTATTATGCAAATCTTATAGCTCCAAGCATTAAAGAAAGCACCTTATATCACCAGAAGAAGTAAACAATCACCTTATATCATCAATGGAAGATTTTATGCAAAAATATCACCACCAATATGAAAAGAAAATTACTCATCAACAAGAGTCACCATGAAAGAAATGCTGCAAGAAACACCACACACCATGCAAAAGAAAGCTATAGGGGCTTGGCCTTGACCCACTTATAGCCTCAAGAAAAGAATTTGATAGAGCTTCACTTTGCTCTAATCAAAACTTGAATGAAAGTACAAGTACTCCTTATGACACCAAACAATGCTCCTTATTACTCCAATGCCCAAAAAATTACACCTTATTACTCCAAAAAATAACAAGTCTTTATAGGTGAATTGGAGAGATACAATATTGTTGAGTGGGAGGTCACAAGATCCAATCCCATCAACTTCAAAAATAACTTTTTTTTTTTTAAATTTATTTCTCTCCAAAAATAAAAATACCTTATCTCTCCAAAACAACTTATTTACTTTTCAAAATATTACATAAACATTGAGTTAAATGAAAAGTAAAAAAAATACAATCTCTCCATGGGTATTTAAATTCCACAAGCTTTTAACACGTCTTCGGCTTATCAAAGGTAACCACACTCTTCAAATCCACATCCAAACTATACCTGGTGGGCATGATGTGATTGTAGTTAACAACCTTGATGAAGGCCTTCAACCTCGATTTCTTTGCTGTTTTCTTTGCGGAATCCTTTCGGATAACCTTCTTCGGGTATTTGGCGATACCCGCTACAAAGCAGTGGCCATATGCCCGTCCAGTGGTGCCATCGTCGAAGGTTTTAACAATAACGGCCTTCCGATCTGCGAAGCGGCCCTGCAATAGCACGACAACCTTGTTTTGCTTGAGAAACACGTCTTCGATTTCAGCAACAACAACAGCAGCCGCCTCAGCAACAGCCAAACCAGGCTATGGCGATGCAGCAACAGCAAGCCCCAATGATAGCTCAGCAGTTCTATGCACAACAGCTGAAAACATCGATTACAGAGAAGACAAAGAAAAATGTCCAGGTTATCAGAAATTATGTCGAAAGTGATTCACCAGTAAACGAGGCTGCAACAGCCATTCGAACACTCAGGGATATTCTTCGTATTGACGAGAAGAAGCACGCGAAAGTGATTGTGGAAGAGGGAGCCGTTTCTGTTATAATTCAGCATCTAAAAATGACTTCCAGCGCTGATACCCTTACAACGGTTGTCGAGATTATGGACGAATGGGCTCTTTGTCGAGATTATGGACGAATGGGCTCTGAAACTGTTGAGAAGATGATGCAAACTTATAATGGGACGATAATGCCAGCATTGAACAAGTTTTCAGAATGAATTGGGCATCTTTTAGCATGAGAGAAGGGCATCTTTTAGCATGAGAGAAAGGCGTTTGGATGGAGGCCCAGATTATTCTATTTTTTGGATTTAGATGTCTCAGATTTGGTCTTGCAGGAGACTTTCCAGAGTAGATATTCATCAGTGAAAGCTGCTAAGGTTGTCATGGATGCAAATTCGATGGAAGTCCACAAACTCAAAAAAAAAAAATTGCTTTGCTGTGCAGATATATTTAATAAATGAAAACCGGATCGCTATTCGAAGCACTTATAATGAGCTGCCAATCTTTTAAATTCTCTTCCACGAAATTTTTAAATAACCGTGCCTTAAAATAATAATATTTTACTCTCTCTGAGACTCTAAAAAGAAAAATTTTCTGCAGAGATTCTTTTTAGCCCAAAAGAATAGGAAGCATTAACTTACGGTTAAAATTTCGCTATTCCAAAACCCTGAAAGTCACCTTCTTCAAACAACCTTTAGCACCTTCCAACTAGGTTCCAACCAGACCAAGCTTCAACCAGACCAAGCTTCAACCGCGTGCTCTGATACCACTTTGACAAAGTGTCCTCAGACACATAACTTTATTAATGAAGAAGGAAAATAATTACATCACAGAGATGTGAGGGCTAAATCCTGAAAGATTACCTCACATGGAAAACTCGATGGATTTAAATATCCAAAGAGTAACAACTAATTTACCGTTACCAAAACTAACTAAGGGACACCTCACATAATCACGTGAGTGTGTAGATGCCCTTTTACATTTATTAAACTAAACTTCTATTTATTACATTTTTGGATCATAATTCCTAACATTGTGAAGCATCCAAGGCATTCGGAATATACATCCCAGGATTCCATCACATGGAAATTAGTAGAGATGTAACTTTTGATGAAGAAGTTGCTCTCAAAAGATCCAAAAAGTGCCAGTATGAAGAAGTTATGAAGAAGATATACCTCCTAGAAATACAGAAGCTGCTCCCTCCCTTGAAGAGGAAACACTAGAAGACCATGATATGGGAGAACCTCAAGAACCCCCACCTATGAACATATCACGGAAGAGAAAGCAAGCATGGGCAAGAGAAATTATACAAGAAGCAAAAAGATATGGAGATCCAGAAGGTTCCACAAGAGTAGGCAAGAAACCAAAGCCATTCTCCAACTTTGTGGCTTTGATGTGTGATCTTGTAGATCAAGAACCTACCAGTTATGAAGAAGCAGTTCATAAGGAAGAATGGGTAGAAGCAAATGACGGAGGAGTACCAATCAATAATGAAGAATGATGTTTGGGATGTAGTTCCCAAACCAAAAGACAAGAGTGTGGTATCCTCCAAATGGATATACAAGATAAAGCATGATGCGGGTGGTAGCATTGAAAAGTATAAGGCAAGGTTTGTGGCGAGAGGATTCTCTCAGAAAGAGGGAATTGACTATGAAGAAACATTTGCACCAGTTGCAAGGTACACTTCCATTAGAACCATCATGGCACTTGCATCCATGATGAAGTGGAGCTTACACCAGATGGATGTGAAGACAACCTTCCTGAATGGTGTGATTGAAGAAGAAGTGTACATAGAACAACCACAAGGATTTGAGGTTGAAGATAGAAGAAGTCACGTATGCAAGTTGAAGAAAGCTCTGTATGGATTGAAACAAGCTCCTAGAGCTTGGTATGGGAGAATTGATACCTTCTTGACAAGCTTGGGCTTTACCAAAAGTAAAGCTGATCCTAACCTTTACCTTAAGGTTATGAATGATGAACCTGTCATACTATTACTGTATGTGGATGATCTATTTCTAACAGGGAAAGGGAAACAGATCATGGCAAGCAAGAAGAAGCTAGCTGCAGAATTTGAGATGAAAGATCTCGGATTGATGCATTACTTCCTAGGTCTGGAAGTATGGCAAGGCCCAGAAGGAATCTTTCTCAACCAGGGAAAGTATGTTGTGGAAATCGTGAAAAGATTTTATATGTTGGAATGTAAAGCCATGGCCACTCCCATGGATACCAACTTGAAGTTGCTAGCTGATGAATCGTCAGAATTGGTGGATATAACTCAGTATAGACAGATTATTGGGTCGCTGATGTATTTGACGAATACCAAGCCAAATATATGCCTTGCTGTGAACACCCTGAGTCAGTATCTAGTTGAGCCTAGAAGTGTTCACTTGATAGCTGCAAAGCATGTGATGAGGTACCTGAAAGGTACGATAGAATTTGGTCTATATTATCTTGGAGATCATGACTTTAGATTGTATGGTTATACAGATGCAGATTGGGTTGGAAGTGTCTTAGACAGAAAGAGCACATCGGGTGGATGTTATTGTCTGGGATCTGCTATGATCTCGTGGTTTAGAAGGAAGCAGTCCAATGTGGCTCTCAGCACAGCTGAAGCGGAATATATAGCAGCTTGCACTGCTAGTTGTGAAGCCATATGGCTTCAGAAGCTGTTGTCAGGACTATTTGACTTGGAGATGGACTCCACTGTGATCCTGTGTGACAACCAGAGTTGTATCAAATGATGGAGAATCCAGTGTTCCATGATAAGTCAAAGCACATAGAAATCCGATATTTCTATATACGAGATATGGTGCAGAAATGAGCTATAAAGCTCGAGTATGTGAGCACTGATGAACAAGTTGTAGATATATTGACCAAACCTCTATCTCGAGTAAAGTTTGAGTATTTTCGAGACAAGCTTGGTGTAGTTTAGAAGGACCCTCCTCAAAAGGGGGAGTGATATGGTCGCTGATGATATTTGGATCGACGATGAGGTCGATGATGAGGATACTTGTTACGACGATGAGGTCGATGATGAGGATACCTGTTCTGACGATGAGATCGATGATGAGGATACCTGTTCCGACGATAAGGCCGATGATGAGGATACCTGTTCCGACGATGAGGTGGATGAGTGGTCCTTAGACTTGGTCTAAGTGGACGAGTGGATTGCATCATCCCTGGACTTCAATCCTGAATGGATCTAGAGACCTATGTCTTTGAGAGGTGGCCCTTAGACTTTGTCTAAATGGACGAGTGGATTGCATCATCCCTGGACTTCAGTCCTAAATGGATCCAGAGACCTGTGTCTTCGGGAAGTGGTCCTTACACTTTGTCTAAGTGGACGAGTGGATTGCATCATCCCTGGACTTCAGTCCTAAATGGATCCAGAGACCTGTGTCTTCGAGAAGTGGTCCCTAGACTTTGTCTAAGTGGACGAGTGGATTGCATCATCCCTGGACTTCAATCCTAAATGGATCCAGAGACCTGTGTCTTCGAGAAGTGGTCCTTAGACTTTGTATAAGTGGACGAGTGGATTGCATTATCCCTGGACTTCAGTCCTAAATGGACTTGGAGATCTGTGTCTTTGAGAAGTGGTTCTTAGACTTTGCTTAAGTGGACGAGTGGATTGTATCATCCCTAGACTTTAGTCCTAAATGGATCCGAAGACTTGTGTCTTCGAGAAGTGGTGCTTAGACTTTGTCTAAGTTGACGAGTGGATTGCATTGTCCCTAGACATGATATGGTGTCTTAAATTGATAGGGATTGATCATCCCGTAAGTAGATTAGGATTGCATCATCCTTGGACTTATGTCCTAAAGTGAGGGATTGATCATCCCGTAATTGGATCATGTGTGTTGCAGATTATGATGCTGTTGATCGAGAGATCCAAATGATGCTGTTGATCTGGAGATCCAGATGATGATGCTGTTGATCGAGAGATCTAGATGATGCCATTGATTGGGAGATCCAGATGATGATGCTGTTGATCGAGAGATCCAGATGATGTTGTTGATCGAGAGATCCAGATGATGATGCTGTTGATTGAGAGATCCAAATGATGCTGTTGATTGGGAGATCTAGATGATGTTGCTGCTGTAGCTGATCGAGTGCTGCAAAAGATGGAGACTCAATACTGAAGATGTTGATGTTCCAGTATTGAAGATATTGAAAATGTTCCAGTAGCTGTTTGAGTTACTGATGATGATTGAAGAAAACTTCCAATGATTTATAGATGTATCACTATGATTTTGTTGATGACTCCTTGTTCCTGTAGATGTTGTTAGAATATCCTTCTCGTTAAGGGGGAGTGTTGAAATATTGTAACTTCTAAGAATATTCTATTTGTAATTTATCATCCGGAGATGTTTTATTCCTCCATCGGGATATTATTATTCATCCAAAGATGTTTTATTCCTCCGTCGGGATGTTATAACTAGGGTTATTAGTCTCTCTTAGTGGGGTCGGCCCTGAGTTAAGTTGTTAGGGGTTATTGCCCTGAGTTAAGTTGTTAGGGGTTATTAGACTCTCCTAGGAGATGTCGGCCCAGTTAGGGTTAAAAGTCAAGTGAAGTAAAGTATAAATAGAGGATATGTGTTCCTCATTTAACACACACTCACTCACTTGTGAACTCGCATAGGAGAGAGAGAGATCTGTGAATGAGGAGAAGGAGCTCTTGTTTGGGGATTACATCTTTGAATTTGTTGGTCATCTATATAGAGAAAGTTTTGCTGGGTTTTCTACCCAATGAGGGTTTCCCAGGATAAATCTGTGTCTATCTTGTGATTGTGTTTCTTTTAGTGATCCTTATTATGCTCTTGTTGTGAATTTTATGCTAAACTTAACACTATGGCATGGATCTAAAGGTTTGATGAAGAAATAACAATACCCAAGTATGGGATCTAGCAAATGGCCACCTACACAAGGAGTGCAAATTGCCCCAAGGATGACTAGTGCCTTAGATCAAGGGCCAAATGGAGTCGGATGTCCACCAAATTATAGATCGGGATGTTTAAGATGATTATCAAGGTGGGTTTTCAATGTCAAGTACAAGCCATGGCTAGATCTCCATAGATCTAATGCATCACCAAGTGACCCAAGTGGGGCATAACCCTTAAAATGAGAAATGGGCCTACAAGGTGAAAATCAACAAGTTGAGACAGTAGGGGTACGTTTTAAAGGTTGATCTATTCAATGCAAGAAGAATCTCACCTACCCACGTTTAGGAACTAGCAAAACTAGCCTTACTCAAGGAGTGTGAATTGCCTCAAGGAGGGCTAGGTGCCTTGGGAAGTGGGTCAAATGAAGGCCAATCACCACCAAACTATAGATCCGAATTGTCGTGGATGCTATAGAGGTGGTTTTTAAATGTTATCCCCAAAAGCATGCTAGATCAAAGTAGATCTAAAAAAATAGAAAAAGAGGGTTTTGAATTTAAAGGGTTTATGTGACCAATAGGATGGATAACAAGCGAAATGGATGCATACCTTGTAGATCTTACCTCAAAAGCTTGCGACCTCTTTGCACATAGATGATTCTTGCCCTTAGTTACAATTTCAAGCTAGCTCCAAGCAAATCCAAGCATAATCGTCCAAGCCCTAGGAGGAGAGATGCCCCATTCAACCTGTAAATCAAACTACAAAATGTTAGATTTGATCCACACATCAATGAGATCTAAGCATGTCTTGTCAAAGAAGCAATCAATGGACAAAGCATAATTGAAAAACTCCCTCAAGATGAAGATGTCTTGCCCAAGGGGGATGTGGGCAACCCCTACATTCTTCCCTTCAAGCAAAATCACACTCTAGCTTCAATCAATTCGGCCTCCCTTTTGTTGATGTCGAATTCCCCTGTTACAAGCAAAAATTGTCTAAAAACAAAGATGCATGATCATGTACAAGAGCAACCCAATCAAAGCCAAGAAGTAGATCTCCAAAAATAGTATTTTATTCCAAGTTTTCCAGAGCCCAAAGGTGCTTTTACAATAAGGGGGTCTTCTCCTTTTATAGGATGAGGAAGACCAAAATCCTAAACCACTTTTGAAAACTAGTGGTTGAGATCAAAAGATACAACAATATAATCAATGGCTAAGATGAGCCAATACCATATAACACATGGATCACTCAAATAGAGGGTGACGTCATAGCTAAAGTGTCTCTAGGAGGGGTGACATCACACATGGGGGTGGCTAGATAGAATGGAGCCACAACATAAGGCATGGACAAGTAACTAGGAGCACATGGTGGGGCTAGGAGGTATTATTTCCCTTCGATAGCATGTCCCCATGGCACAATAATATAAAATATGAGTCTATGACATGTCCAAGTATACACATGATCAAATCCTGCCCCCATAATTAGAGAGAGATACAATAAAAGAGCTCCTGTAGCCCATGTGGACCCCACTGACTGATGCCACCTGATCTGGAAGAAGGGGGATACACCATGGATGACCTCTGAGTAGACCAAGTGCCAAAACCTTGCCTCAATTGCCTAAATCGAATTCCTCAATGACCCTTTTATTCCATTTTTTAATCCTCCTAAAAACTCTGAAATTGACCAAAACTGCCTCTGGAGTGCCTGCGCTGTCAAACTGAGTGTGCCATGCTATCTGCAAGGGGGGTATAATGGTAAAAACAAGTGGCTGGACCACCCCCTTCCTCTGTAGTGCCCTAGGCAACTACTTGCCTCCAATGCTCCTGTTGGACAGGCCACATCAACATGCCCAAACAGGTCAACAGGTGGATAACTGCTAACATCATGCCCAGGAGTGCCCGAAACTGAAAGATAAGTGTCTCAATGGATCCAGAAGACCCAAATCCACTGGAGATGAGTACTCATACACCTCATGATAACCTGTAGGGTCATCTGTAGGGTCCACCATACCTGAACAGTGTAAAATATGATGATCTGGAAATAATAATAAAAATGACCAACTGCAGCAATCATCATCTGGAGCATATATCCAACATATGGAATCATCAATAGGTGCATGTGGGACCATAGATCAATATCATAAAGCATAAGTGGTCCATCTCATCACGGATCCCAAGAATGACCATGGTCAAACTATGTTTGACTAGGTCAAAATACAACCAAGGACTAGATTAGAACAAATGACTAAGACATGTTCCTTTAACCATATTCACAGCTTAACTTAAAGTATAAACATCAATCGAGTGGCAGTTAATACATAGATATTTAAATGTTATTTATAATTTACTTGCACCGAAGCTTTAAAGACATACTCATCCAATGGACATGGCCTAACTGCTAGGATAGGGTGAAGGCTAAGGACAAGGTTAGGTAAAAGGGATGACTTAACCAACTTAATTAAATGATACTTTGGACGGGGAAAGGGGGGGCTACACACTGTGCTGGACAAGATAAACAAAGGGAATGGCAGTGCCTCACAAATGGGTAAGTTGTTTAGAGAGTGCTTATTCAACCTTGGCATCATGTCTACATCAAGTTGATCCAAGTTCATTAGGATCATTCTTTTAATTTCCATGGCCTTTTTGCCCTATATAACTCCTCTGGGATTTTGCATGCGCTTAAAAGCACAACTAATCGCAGCTTGCATCCGGGGCATATTTACATTTATGAGGTCATCAATCTTTAGATTTAACATTTATTTAGCCATTGCTTTTTAGACCTTTTTGGACCCTTCATGGGGTACTTCAGCATTTCGTTGCTTTAGCCTTAAATTCATTGTGTATTTAGAAACACATTCTAGAATTTAATTTCATAGGCTTTCATAAGAGATTTCTAATAATTTCCATAAGTAGTACAAGTGCTTCAGGTTTTAGTCAACAACATCTCATGTGACTAGAGGGAATTCCGCGCTAAGCCACACATCGGGGCAACCGACTAGAATGATCTAGGCATAAAATCCAACTCACCACGGGCAAGTTCTGTCACCAACTCAGAGCCGAGACACAAAACAAACATGGATGCAATCCAACATAGCGGTAGAAATAAGAAGGTCCTCCATATCAAAAGTCGAAAAGGCAAGTCAGGGTGAAAGCCAAAATAGGGAAGGTCATCGATGGATGGAGTCAAGTGAAAGTGAAGCCTAATCTAGTCGACATAAATGTCATGAAAGACCATGTTCATGCTCATAGGAGGGTAGTGAAACCAATGAGTATAGTTAATGAACCTTTAAGTGCAAGTAATATATCCAATTCATTATTTAAATACAACCAAGATATTTCATTTCATTTATTAAATAATACTGCCACATCATGAGTTATATACCACGTCAATGCTATGAAGAAGGCTAAAACAAGAAGATAATAATCAATGATAACAATCATAAGTCTAATGGTCATGTCATTGTATATCAATAATCATCATCTAGAACCAACTGAAACATTGCTGCAATAATAACATTCGGAACTCTAGGCACTAAACTGAAACTCTATGGAACAAAAGGTCATATCGCTCATCAAATCTAAGCTCTCAAGGCTCAGCCTTGGCACAAGGTCTACTCAATGTTTGATATACACTGCTCTGACCTGTAAGTGATCTCAAATAATGTTGCTCATCATAACTGATCTCTGTAAAAGCAAAGCTCAGAAAAGTGTAGATATTTGCTCAGCAAGAATAGTAGCCCAGCGACTATGGTGTGATAACACTACTATCAAATCAACACGTTATCATCAAATCAATACGTAAGCTACAATCAATTCAGCTTCAATGAATCTCATCAAATCAAAGTAACCTTAACGTTGACTTGTTTCACTTCAGTTGATCTTGCTTGACTGCCCTAGAAGTAACTTTTAAGGTTACTTTGTAGTTTTATGTTTATAGGTCATTGTTCAAGGCCTAGAGATTTCTTGACTGTAACTTGTAGGTATGATTTTAGGGTAAAATAATATCTATCAGAAATTCTAGTTTTATGAATCCTAGCCCACATGCCTTATCCAAATTTCAACCTCTGCCTGGATTTCCCTTTCGGTGTTTGCCACATGTGAAACCTTGGCATTGCTTTGTCTCCACCTGATCTTGCTTGACAACCCTAAAAGTAACTTTTAAGGCTACTCTGTAGTTTGATACCAACAAATCATTGTTCAAGGCTAAGAGATGCCTCGACTATAACCTGTAAGTATAAAATTAGGGTAAAGTAATATCCACGCCAGAAATTCTAGTTTTATGAATTTGAAAGTAACATAATTGCTTTCAGCTTATTTGTTTGTGTCTGAATGCATGCTGTTTATGCATTTTTTGGCCAGAAACTTTAATGCAAAGTCAGATCTTAATTAGTACTGTATTGCTTTTGATCCAATATCTTTTGTTCATATTCTTCTCATTTTAGTAGCAATAAACTAAATTGAATTCCATGGAATGAATGATAGTTAGTTAATGCAATTTAATACTACTAAATAATTCTTTACCATCAAGAACAAATAGTTGGAGTAATTGTTATATAGCCTGTTTTAGGTAGCGAAGTCTAGAGAATACTCTCCGGTAATGTGCATATGCCTCAACAGTCAGACCTGTGATATGTTTGTTTGCTGACATATGCAACAGTAATAATATATGGAATATCCTTTGCCTGTTCATAGGTGTAAGTTAATATCTAGAATATTCTTGCCTGCTCATAGTTGTAAGTAAGTGATTGTGTGAGTATCTATTAATTTAAAGGTGTTCTAGTCAGTGTTGCAAATATCTATGATTTCTCTCGATATTTTCATTTTTTTCCTAGTTTTCAGGTTGATTTTTCTGAGTTTTTCAGGTCTAAGCTTATGCTTGCTGATATTTTCCCTGATGTTTCTGATAAATTTCTTTATAGATACTCAGCGATATTTTCTCCAAAATGATATTTGCAACATTAGTTCTCATTCTTGTTCCTATTAAGCTAAGATATCGGACATGCTCAAAACCCCCTCCGTGTCCAGTGGGATTGTGTTGGACACGAACACGTCGACAAATCGTGTCCTAGCTCAAAACCGCCTCCGTGTCCAGTGGGATTGTGTTGGACACGAACACGTCGACAAATCGTGTCCAACACGAGTTTTGATCGTGTCCTAGCTCAAAACCGCCTCCGTGTCCAGTGGGATTGTGTTGGACATGAACACGTCGGCAAATCGTGTCCGACACGAGTTTTGATCGTGTCCTAAATTAGGACACGATTTGCCATCGTGTCCCACACTGTGCAGATCGTGTCCCGATTCCAGGACACGTAATCCACGGAAAAGACGCCCGGGCCCATTTAAAAATCAAAATTTGTCATTCTTTTAATCATTTGCAAGTGTGGAGAAGGCTCTCAAGTGAGTTTTTTGTGCAGGTGAAGAAGATTTGAAGGTTTTCCAAGGGTTTCCAAGTGCATTGAGGGTGGATTTTGTTGAGAAGATTGCAAGCTTAACCATCAAACAAGAAGAAGAATGTCTCAATTAGCTAGGGCATGAGCTAAAGGGAAAAGGAAAGGGAGAAATGCCCCATCTAGTGTCTCCCCTCCTAGTCCTCCAAGCACAAGCTCTTCTACTCCTCCTGCTAGTGCTCCATCTGCTGCTAGTGGAGCTCATCCTCCATTTAAACCCTGTTTTAGCAAAACAACAAGCCCAAGAGAAAAAATACCTTTTGTGAAAGTATGTGACAAGGAAAGATGGGCATGGGGCAAAGCTTGGTGTCTTGGTGGGGGAGGCAATGTGTGTTGGAGTTGCAATTTTTGCAAGAATGAGTTCAAGAGTACATATTACCGGGTTAAGGGCCATTTGTTGGCCCTTCCTTCTTGTGGGATTTCTTCATGTAAAGCGGTGAGTGTTACCCAACGGAGGGATATGGAAAGAGAGGATCATGTTGTCTTAGGGAAGGTGGCAACAACAAGCAAGAAAAAAGATGAGGATACTCTTACATTCTTGAGGAAATCCTCTAGCACTAAGCCTCCAGTTCCACCTAGCAGATATGGGAGTGGGCTTGATACTCATCAAACAAGAAAGAGGCCATCTCCAAGTGGTCCAATGGACAGGATTTTCCAACAAGAGGCGCGGGAAGAGGTGGACCTTACCATTGCATTCTTTTTCTACCTCAACTTCATCTCATTCAATGTTGCACGGTCACCATTGTTTATTGAGATGTGTCAATGTCTCATTGAGCGAGCTCCAATTGGTTATGTACCTCTTGGTTCAGAGAAGCTTAGAACCACATTGCTGGTTAAGGCAAAGAAGGAGGTGGATAAAATTCTTGAGCCAATTAGATGAACATGGCCCTCATACGGTGTGAGTGTTGTTTCTGATGGATGGACGGATCCAGCACGCCATCCACTCATCAATTTCATGGTATCTTCTCAAAATGGACCGGTGTTCTTGAAAGCGGTGGATGGTCTTGGGAAATACAAGGATGCACAATATATGGGTGAGTTATTCATCAAAATCATTGAAGAAGTAGGTGTTGATTCTTGTGTACAAATCATCACGGACAATGCACCTGTTTGGAAGGCTGCTAGCATGATTGTGGAAGCTAAATATCCACAGGTATTTTCATTTTGGACACCTTTCATTGCTAATTTGCTCATTGTTTGAATTTATCACAAGATTCATCTAGC
The DNA here is from genome assembly GCA_027924585.1 of Larix kaempferi. Lineage (NCBI taxonomy): Eukaryota > Viridiplantae > Streptophyta > Pinopsida > Pinales > Pinaceae > Larix > Larix kaempferi. Next base: position 7,645,493 of record BSBM01000029.1, read on the forward strand.
AGAAAGGTTATTTTATAGATTTGATTCTTTGACTCATTTGAGTTGTTAGTGTTGTAGAGTCATTTATACTTGCTTTTATTGCTCTTATAGGTTTTTTGGACACCTTGCATTGTCCATTCCCTGAATTTAGCACTGAAATCCATTGCTTTAGATGTGACATGGATTGGCAACCTTATCGAGGATGCATGCCATATCCGAAACTTTGTACAAAACCACACAAATGCCCTCACCATCTACAAAGAGTACACACAACTTTCATCGTTGAAGATTGCAGATACTTGGTTTGCTTCCTCATTCATCATGCTCAAGAGGTTGAGGGAGTTCATAACCGCTCTTGGGTCCATGATGATTTCAGAGTTTTGGTCTTTTTAGAGAAAGACATATTAGAGTGCTTCAAAAAAGGTGAAGGACACGGTGTTAGATGGTGGTTGGTGGGTAGATCTTACCATTAAGATCATGGAGCCAGTCATTTCTTTGTTGCGGTTTGCAAACACGGACTAGCCCATCCTAGTAGATGTTTATGAGGGGTGGGATTACGTGATTGAGTCCATGAGGACCATTGTTATGGAGAATGAGTGTCTCGAGTACGAGACATCGACAGGGAACTTATGGTCCACCATTCAGGATATTCTTATCTCCAGGTGGGACAAGAATTGCACACCTTTGCATTGCTTGGCCCACTCCTTGAACCCCAAGTTCTACATTCAGGAATGGCTCAATGGTGGGCCAAGGCCCTCACACAGAGTTCCTCCTCACATGGATGGAGAGATTTCACAGGGGAGGAAGATAGCATTTATACGGCTATATCAGGATAGAGACTTACTTGATGAGGTGGAGGAGGGCTTTGTAGAGTTTTCCACTTGATGAGGTGGAGGAGGGCTTTGTAGAGTTTTCCACTGCTAGTGGGAGATTTGGAGGCTATGATGTGCTTAGAGACAGGGGGGTCAAGAAACCTTATGTTTGGTGGGCAACTCATGGGGCAACATCCCTATTCTACAGAAGTTAGCCTTGAGGATCATCTCTCAAGTTACATCATCCTCTTGTTGTGAGAGGAATTGGAGCACATATGGGAACTTGTACAATTTGAAGAAGAGTAGGCTTGACCAGTCCAAGGCAAAGACAATGGTGTATGTGCATTCCAACCTTTGTCTTATTTATAGGAAGAGGGAGGAGTGGGTGAAGGGAAAGACAAAGATGTTGGATGTCTTTCTTGATGATATGGGTTTGGATAGCAGTATTGAGTTGGCATTAGCCAACATGGATCTTAATATTCCAGTGCTAGAGCCGGTCACTTTTGATGATGGTGATCCTTTGGAGGGGTCATCCTCCACACCAGTAGATGCAGATCGTCAGATGGGTAGAGAGGAGGAGGAGGAAGAGGGCAGTGATAAGTTTGTTGATTTAGGCATGGAGGAGGACTATTGACAGATGGGAATCTTTCATCTTGATCTACCCCTTTTTGTATTTACTATTTGGCATTTGCCAGTGCCTAGTGGCATTTCAACATCTATGTAATACATTTTGATTTTGATGACTTAATGAGAAATATGGTTACGACATCTTAAGTTATTTCCTATCTAGTATCAATGCATCTATGTGTCTCATTGTAATTTGTGAATGTGTAATGTGTATTGATTCTAATTTCTATTGAATATTTGTAAATGTTCTAGTTTCTAAATTTTTTTGGATCTATATGTCTATATTTTTAAATTTTAATATATTTTTAAAAACTATATATATGTATATAAAACATGTGCTCCGTGTCCTGATTCCGGGGGTCACTGTATCCATGTCGGACACTCGTGTTTTTGTGTCCAGTGTCCTCGTGTCAGGTGACTTAGCTGTTCAGCCATTTCCAATGTCTGCTGTTGATCTTGCAGGGGTTTTCATGGGATAGAGAGACCTGATTCTTTCCAGTCCTTTGAATTGTAAGAACAGAACTAAAATGCAAAATGTAGGCAGTTTGTTTTAGCCTGAGATCATACTTGACACTCTTTGAATACATGCAACTCTAAATTTTGTACAACCTACCGGCAAATATATCTTGTTTCTCTGGTGAAGGTGACTTGAACATGTTGTAAAACTCTTGATTGCCTGATTGTGGAAAATACTTTTTGACTGCAGTCCAAACCTAGAGATTCTGTCTCCTGAACTACTGATGCTTTCTGAGCATAGGGTAATAGGTAATGCGCCTGAGAAGATTACGAATCAGCTTAGGTACATACATAGTAAACCTATGGTGACAGACCACTGACAAACTGATTCTTTAATGGACTATATTGGTTCAGGTACCTGCTTCCATCAATTGTAGACTTCTTGAACACCAACGAGAGGGAGTGAAGTTTCTATACAATCTGTACAAAGAAGATCATGGTGGTGTTCTGGGAGATGATATGTAAGTTTTTATCTTTCTATAATATTCTTAAGATGTGAAAGTGAAGCTGAATTTTCTTTGACATTGATCTTTTGTATCTGTCACAAGTTGTTTGGAAAAATAATGTCACATGGATGCGAACTCATTTCGGCATATTCTAGTTCATATGGCTATATCTTACATCGTAATATCAAAATATGGCAAACTATGTCCATCTCTAAATGCGTTGTAAGCTCACAACTTGTCTGGTATAACATATTTTTTGTATCATTGTAAACAACTTTAAGTATGCAGCAATCATTCCCTTTGCATAACCTTCTTTATGGTGCATGGCACTCTTATTAGCAGGTTATGCGCTTCTATTTTCTGTAGTTATTCTCTTAAAGTCCATCATGGTCCTTGGTAACAATCTTGGCTTGTGAGACTTAATATTCATCCCACAGGATGTTGGACATTGAGATGTCCAATGTGGGTTTATGTTCAAACATGTACAAATAACCAAATAACCATCAAGAACCAGACAAAACATAGATTGCACATTAACAAAGACTATAACTTAAATGTTACTTACAAAAATAATAAACTAAACAATCATGTCCAATGTCTAATACATCCATTGTTGGACTTTTAGTACCTCAGAAAGTGTCCAGCAGAGAAACAAAAATGGCAGCTGCAGAGGTCTGGGCACATGCTGAGTAGGTACGGTGGCAGGTACTCTAGTAGAGATTCCATACAGTGTTGATTTTTTTTTCTGAGCAGCATCGAGTGCCATTCTCTGGGAGAATGGAGGCACCTGGTCAGTTACCAGGATATTGACCCAGTCTGAGATTGGGAACTCAGCCTGGGGCTGAAAGCCATTCTTTGGGAGAATGGAGGCACCTGGTCAGTTACCAGGATATTGATCCAGTCTGGGACTGGAAGCTCAGCCTGGGGCTGAGAGCCATTCTCTGGGAGAATGGAGGTACCTGGTCAGTTACCAGGATTTCACTGTAAGCCCTAGACCGGGTCTGGGCAAGTGGTGTACTCCTCCACTTGGTCTTGGTGGCAACAGGATGGTGAAGTAAAGCAATTAATTTATCTCCTTATGATGATGTGCTTGGAGTGGACATTAAGGCCTTGAAGAACACCTGGATAACTTGTTGAAGATAAATGAAACCCAAGCATAGCTTGGCTTGGTCCATGAACCCACCATTTAGAAGAAAATATATATATTTATTTATTTATTATGGGTTGGCTCATTATTGGAAAAAATAAAAATGATGAAAATGTGTGAAGGACAGGTCGGCCTCATATTTATTTTTTGGAGGACAAAAATAAATAAAAAAATAAATTTAATTTATGTGAGGACAGGTCGGCCTCAATTAAGTGGAATTATTCCACTATAAATAACAAAGGAAACTCAACATTTCAATACACAATTCGTGGCATCTTCAAATCAGCTCGTGGGTGTTATTGACTGATCTAAGAGACAGTTCGTCGGTAAAGTTCTCTGCTGGGTTCTCTCTTCACACTGCTGGTCATTACTCCTTGAAAGGGTCACAGTTTCATGTTTTGCTCTCACTCTTTTTACTGCTGGTTTAAAGCTGCCTCAGTTAGGGTCTACTGCTGCCCAAATTCCATTTAATTTTCTGCTGTGTGCACCCGAGCCCTGATAGGGCATAGTGTAGCCGAGTTTTATTCAGGGTCTGTCCCTAAGTTTTGGCAGCCATTACAAGACACCTACAGGTTACAACAGCCCCTGAAAAAGGCTTCAACAGGTCACAGCACCCTCAGCAGGGCATACACCAGTGAATAGTGGCATGTACAGGTTGGTTGTACAAGTTTGAAACTGCTTCAGGTATCTAGCATCAGCTACAGCAGAACAGGGCTCTTCTTGGTCAGTGAAACAATTCTAATTGTTGGAGAGGCTTGTTATTAGCCTGCTGTTGTAAAAACTCAGTCATCTCATTTTGGAGATAAATTATTATTAATATTGCTTTGGGGTTTTTGTCCTTGAAAGGTTTCCCCGTGAAAAATACTGTGTTCAATTTTTATGTGTATTTACAGTTAGCTATCTCTGCACTATTTATATTTACAGTCTGTTACTGCTATCAAATTTCATAATTTTAACATACAGTAGTCTGTAGAACAGCCTTAATGACAGCAGGAGCAGTATGCCCTCCTTTGGCAGTTCTGTACAGTAGTAATGAGGGTGCAGGGGCATTTATGGAGGAGAGAGAGATAGAGGATGCATACATGTGCTCTCCTCAGTTTAGTTCTGGTTTAGATATGATCTATATTTAGCAGTTCAGTTCTATTTCTAAGTTTGCTTTAATTTGTAGTTGCAGACTTGTATGCACGGTCAGTTAAGGTGCTTTGCATGTGGGAAGTTTCCAAGAATAGATGGGTTACAGATCCCTAGAAGAGAGAGATGCATTCATGCATACTTTCACTCTCCTCTATTGAGCTCACCTTCCTAGGAATAGTTGTTTCATGCAGGTAGACGGTGCTAATCCCAAGTCCAGGAGTAGATCTATGGCTAAGGTTTATGTAAGTTAAGGCACTGTAGTTCATGTGTTCAGATTCATTGTACATCCTTGTCTGTAAAGGAGAAGGCAGGGGTATATGTTTGATTCAATTCAGTTTTTCAGAGCAGAAGCAGTGGGTGAAGGGTAGACTTTGAAGCTTTTAGTATATTTCTTGTTTTGAGAATAATAAACAGTGATGTGATTTGAGTTTGAGATCTGTGTACTTGCTACTACTTTCTTCAGTTTGAGGTGTTTCAGTTCCTAGTAAAAATTGATTTGCAGTTTTGATAGAGATTTCAGTTTTCTTAAGTAGGTAGGTTAGAAATCAGACTGTAATACCTCAGTTTGGGCCCTTGGAATGTATTAAATACGATTATGTAAAATGATGTAAATATGCTAGTAAGAATACCTAGCGCAAAGCTCAAGTCCAAGGCCTGACTAGTGATTGGCTAGGAATGTATGATGTAAATATCCATATATGGTTCATGTGTTAGGCTTGACGTGCCGACTTAAAGCTATGTAAATATTATGTTGCAAAATAACGTAATGGTCGAAGTTGGCTGTGTATAGAGCACTAGAGGGGCTATGATTTCACTAGAGGGGAAGAGGAAAGGGGGCCTATGTGAAAGCCAATTATCTTTTGACTTGTGTCAGCCTTAGAACTCATCTATGTTCTACGATGTGCCTTAAATAAGCCATTTACCTCCTTTGACTTGTTAAAACCAATCTTTGAGTGCATGTGAGAGGTTGGCGGGAAAGTCTTCTCATGTAGTTATAGAAGTATGGGCTGAGTATACTTTTTATATGTATTGTAAGAGTCTTACATTCTATGGTCAGAAGTAATGTCAGCTTTCTTTTTAACAATCCTCCCTTTCCTTTTGACTCTATCACTCACTCTCCATGCAAAAATTCATGTTCTACGTAGTTCATGTTGTTCTCTCCATTATTAACAATTACTAGATTGAGAAATTAACGAGAATTAGCACTGTGAAGGGGAAATTGCAAACATTAGAGTGAAGAATGATGGCTGTAGGTGAGCATAGAGGCTGGGTAAGTTAGGAAACCTTTACCCACTGTACATTTGCTGCTCTTGGGATGCTTGAGAAGCTAGGTATTAATTTTACAGGTAATTCTCAGAAACATACAACAGGTTGGACTCTTTCTGCACACACTAAAGAGCATTGTAAGGGAAGGGTGCTCTGAGGGATGGTTGAGTAGAGAAAGGGCAGGCCTTCCTTTTGTTGTGTAGGGCAGTGGAAGAGAGTTCCATGGCTATGATGGTTGAATGAGATGCTTGTAATGATTTGTTGTGAGCAGATTGGCTAAGCATGAGAGCAAATGGGTTGGGTTGAGAGTGAGAAGCTTGTAACTGTTTCCTTCACCTTGGTGGCCTCATAGCTTGGCTTGGGTGTGGTATTTGTAGTAGGTACCTACGGTTGGGTTGAAAATTGCTTTGACGCTGCCAGTTTCTTGGATCTTCTTCATCTAAAATATAAGTGTTTATGATTGTCTATGAATATGCAAAATCAATGTTTGTTTTCTATTATGAAAATCATTGTATTATGCATGCTATGTTTGTGAGTTTTGTTGTTGTTCCAGTGCATATTAATTTCCGCATTGACTTATGCATTTATTAAATTCTGGCACTCATGGGATGCTTAATTTAGTTGTGATTTTGAATGTTGCCCTTCATGGTGTGAAATTTGAAATTTGTATTCGTAACTACCCATCCCATGGTTGGAATGCTGGATGGGGATGTTACACAGACTAGGACTGTTACCATATGCTGAAGAATTTTAACATGGTATCAGAGCGGTGTATCTGAAGCTTTCTAGAATTCTGTGAAGAGATCAACCTTGAAGGAAAGAGAGCCATCAGAGCGTTTCTATGGGTTGTATGTCCAGGCCTCAGTGACTTAAGTAGATTTGTGTCCAGCCAACATTCTAGTAAGCTTCAATGGATTTCTCCCAAATCCAACCATTCATCAAATGGATAGAGCAAACCCTTATATAGGTTTGAGCTCTATCTCCTTAGCATTAAAGAAGTGTTATTTGTTTTCCTCAACTTATCTAGTGATAGCATAAAGTGGTATAGAATCTTGATTGACTTTTCCTCCAAGGAAAACAAATAAATTAATGCTAGCTCCTAACCCACTCTCATGACTTGTCAACACTTAAAAAAATAGTGAGGTGGTTAGCCAAGGATATCTTCCAAATGGCTGACCATGTCAACAAGCACCCACATATCCTCTAGATGCATGCATATGTGTACAAAATAGGCCTCTGACATAAATCGCTTCATTAATAATCTTCCATAGTGTGAGTGAACATCCCCAATCACAGATAGACTAAGTTGAAATGATGAAACGATGGCCCATGAACGCATCTCCAAGGAGTCAAGAGTTGGTTATGTGGATTGATTCGTATCCATGATGTTTGTGTTTGATCAAATATTAGTTCTTTGGCTGCCATAGTTCTTTGTGGAAACATGAGGTACACCATCTTTTGGCGAAAGGAGCACTGTCTTTGAATCCCACTAGGTACTCTGATTTTAATTCTGCTTTAGTTGTTCTCAGGAAGAGGTTATGAATCCCATTGTATATACCCTTCCATATTTTGCATTTCTGTTCGTAATATTTTTCTGTGAATATAAGACGTATTGAAAAAAAAATCATTTTATTAAGAGTGTAGATTGTATTATCTGTAGATCGAAGAACCTCCTTCAGTGTTATATTGGCACACAGTTCAATGCCTAATGTGGATATCTTTCCCATGACTTTTATTTGGAGAATGTGGATGCCTGCAATCCTTGTAAGATATTAGGACTTGGCTTCTTTCTCAACAAAAAAGGAAGATTACTCTAGTGGTAATGACAATCATCCAAATTTGTACTTAAGCAGTAATATATTTTTTATTTCTTAACTTTATTATTCTGCCCATTTACAGCCTTTATTTGGTCATTATCCACTTTGCACAAAGTTGGTGAACGTTTGAGTATTATTCTTGCCATATTCAGCAGTATTCAAGTCTTTTATTCTCAGTTTCCTTACAGATTGGATGCCACAGATGCTGGATTATCGTGCTTTTAGGCAATTTAAGCTTCATAGTTGGGTAGAATCTTATTTACATTTTTTCCAACCAAGTCTTTAATGATTGTAATCTCACAGTTGTCTTGTGTAAATTTGATAGGGGACTTGGGAAGACTATTCAAACAATTGCATTTATTGCTGCTGTGCTCCAAAAGGATACAGAATCTGATGATTTTGCTGCTGCATGGTCTACAGAGAAGGCAAACCAGAAGCATATTGAAAATAAAAAAGTAATATTGATTATTTGTCCTACATCTGTTCTTCGTAATTGGGAAAATGAGTTTCATGAATGGGGAACATTCAATGTTGCTATTTATCATGGTGCAAACAGAGAACTTGTTCTAGGGAAATTAGAAACTAGTGGTGTTGAAATAGTTCTTACGAGTTTTGATACATTTCGTATTCATGGTGTAAGCTTGTGTGAGGTGCAATGGGAAATGGTTATTGTTGATGAGGCTCATCGTTTGAAAAATGAAAAATCACAGCTTTACAAGGCTTGCCATAGAATTAAAACTAAGAAATGTTATGGGCTTACAGGGACAATAATGCAAAACAAAATTATGGATTTATTCAATGTTTTTGATTTGGTTTGTCCTGGATGCTTGGGGACCCGTGAACATTTTCGAGAGTTCTATGATGAGCCTCTCAAGCAGGGACAACGGATAAGTGCACCTGAAAGGTTTTTGCAAATTGCAGGGGAGCGTAAACAACATTTGCTGCGGGTGTTGCGAAGATACCTGTTGAGAAGGACAAAGGAAGAGACTATAGGGCATCTTATGATGGGAAAGGAAGATAATGTTGTTTTTTGTGCTATGAGCCCATTGCAGAGATGTGTTTACAAAAGACTGCTGGACAGCCCAGATTTTCAATGCCTTATCTCGAAGGATCTTCCTTGTAGCTGTGGGAGCCATCTAACTCGGGTTGAGTGTTGCCACAGGACAGTTCCAGATGGGATCATTTGGTCTTATATTCATCGAAATAATTCTGATGGCTGTGATTCATGCCCTTTTTGCCTTGTACTCCCTTGTCTGGTAAAGCTTCAGCAGGTATACTATTGTGTTCCTGATTTTGAAAGCTGATATTTTCCCATACAGATTTTCCTATTTTCTGTTCTTATCATGCATCAAAATGTATCAAGAGCAATTTTCTACCTGGGTTTGCTTTTCAGGTCAGCAATCATTTGGAGCTAATCAAACCAAACCCCAAGGATGATCCAGAGAAGCAAAAGAAGGATGAGGCTCTAGCTGCGTTTGTTTTTGAAAAGGATGCTGAATTGATTGGTGGAGTCACACAAGATGAGAGTTTCATGGGCCTTAGTGATTCACAACACTGTGGAAAAATGCGGGCCTTGGAGAAACTAATGGCATCTTGGATTTCACTTGGCGACAAAATATTGCTCTTTAGCTATTCTGTCAGGTGAATTTATTTTTGATGTGCACTGAGTTACATGTTACAAATCTTGCTACTGTAAGTGAAAAATATAATTCTCTATGGAAAAGAAATTGAAAGTTAGCGAACGGGCCTGACTTATTCATAGGATACTTAGTCAATGATGTATAAGATTTGTGCATCTCATCTACTGGTCCAACTAACTCAACTACTTAGTGTAAATGTCTTACCCAACTCTTCGTAAAATAATCCCTTGTACCAATTTTATAGTTCTATCACTATGTATACCTAATGAAATAGCAAGGGTACAATACGTACGGTTTGAAAGTCTTCTTTTTGCACTTCACTCCTTGAGTGAGTATTTTCATTGCGGTTTTCATTTATGCACATATCAACTGGTATTAGAGTCTGAGGTTTAGGGTTCTTTCAAGTTATACAATTCTGTTTTTCTTGGAGCTTCTTCTATCCAGAATTCCTCTTGAATTTTCTGCACGTTATGCACTAAAATCCAAGCAATATGGGCATGGGTTACTTCTAGACATCACTTGCAAGCAAGGATACACGAACCGTGGGTGCGATTGGAATCGGCTGAAGAATCTGATACGGGTGCGGCACTCATCCCAAAATTAGGAATCGGGGATTCGGAACCCTAACCCTAATTATCCTACAGTTATCCTACGTAAACAGCTTTAGATTAGTCAAAACGAGGTCGAAGAATCCGAGAATCGGATTCGGAAGAATCCGATTTGGGTGCGGTTAGGCCTGGGGCCGAATCTGGTAACTATGCTTGCAAGTAATCAACATGCCTCTACACGAACATTGTTTGGTTTCTTCTTAATTGTGTAGTTTCCTGCTCCCAAAAGTTTTGCATTGCAAGCAACTGCAGAAGCCACAGAATTTCTGTTATTATTCTGTTCGATTATGATGATTTTCAGTAAAAAATTCTGCTGAAAAAGCATTCCTCTGATTTCCTTCCAAAACCAAGAGAATATCCACTCATTTCATTATGGGGAATTCCACTAGAAAATGGCAAAAAGCAACATAATTCTTTACACTGTCTTTTGGGAAAATTGTCAAAACTGGTGGAATTTCCATGTTTGTGTGTTCTTTGCTTGCAAATCTCTGTTTTAGCCAGCACACTTGTCTCCATTGCTCGTGATATTGCAAATGACACAAAGTCTTCCTAAGAGTCCAACTTCATTCAGCTCTTGGAAGATCAGTTGCATGAACAACAATTCCAGTAGAATGAGTTCATAGTGTTACAACTCAAATTCACACCCCTTGTTTAGTACAGACAAATCGTGTTGCAGTTCGTGGATGCTGCACGAGGATCATGCAGCACGGCGTAAGTGCTCGATCGGGACAGCAGCAGGCAACCAGGGTCGTGACAGGTGGGTAGACTCGAGCTGGTTGGGGGATACAATGGAGGTTGACGGGACAGAAGAGCCACGACAGTGGATCTGGCTCTGTCGAGGTTGGCTGGAGCGAACAATTAGTCGCTCACACAAATAATTTACCAAAACACTTGATAAATTAAATAAGCCATTAATAGGAAAATATATATTGATATTTGAATAGATAAGAAGATAGGATATTACAACATAGCTCGCCTTTAATATGGCTTGAGCGTTCATAATGAAGGGTTATGTCCCTTCACATTAATAGCTAACTATTATAATGATTAACAATTATTATTTATTTAATATGCCATTTATCTTTGTAGCATTGCCACTCTCTTAGAAAGGCTTTGTCCTCAAAGCCTTATAATTTTGTCGCATTGTTCTTTGCAATGTCGTGGCTGATGAAACATGTCGATACGAACTGCTAAGTGTAGAGCATAACTTTCGATATGTGGATGGGTCAATCCATCCCAAATTGATTTGTTGTTGACTGTTGGGATTCCCTACTGATCTGTCGTCAGGAGCTTTGATCACATTAGTACCATTATCTTTCGACATTTCCCACTTTTTAGAATATCGGTTTTTATGGTTGGGGTGTCGATAGGGAATTTTCACAATGTCATTTTCTTTTACGAGTGTCGTCTTTTGAGCATTGATCTGAGTTGGAAGTTGTATTTTCGTCCCTTGAGGTTTTAAGGTTTCATTCTGTATCTTTTCCAACTTGTTTTCCAACTGTATGTAATCATTTTGAAACTTCTTAATCACTTCTACTTGTGCTTTTCTGTCATCTTCAGACTTCTTAAGTTGTTCCTTAAGATCTTCGTTATGACTTCTGATGCAACTATTTTCTCCCTGCTTGTCTAAAAGTTTCCCTTCAATGTCTTCCGTAGACTGTTCTGTCTTCCGACTATTTTTCAACTTCTTAATTTTTGTGACTAATGATTAACATTATTATTTATTTAATATGCCATTTATATTCGTAGCATTGGCGGTGTGAAGTAGACCACTGCTGCGAGGAAAAAGACTCAGGGTTGAGCTGCGGGCTATGGAGAGCCGTGCAACTAGAGATCTGCGTGACAGGGGCACTGGTTCAGAAGAATGCGCTTGAACTGCAAAGGGCAACAATAGATCTAGTGTCATTGCTGGAGTAGGGTGAGGCTACAGGAGCAGGCCGAGTCGAGTAGTGTTGCGGAGTGATGAGAGCTCGAGAGGTAGTGGACCATAAGACTGTTGGCTCATGTCAGCTGAAGGGAAAAACGGGCGCTCGTAGGATTCAGATCGAGCCAGGAATGGTAGGTGCGGCCTGAAGGCAATCACCATCGTGAGGACGTGGGCCAACGGACGAGCACGAGGATGAGGCCGTGAAGTGTGCAATCAGCGGATAGAGCTGTTATCACTCAGATTGTAGCTGCCACTAAGAGAGATCCTATCTAGGATGGTAGAGGGGAAGCAGCTAAGTCAAGTGACACCGGAAGGGCTTCGTCCACTAATGGTGGAGTAGTAGTCTTACCGGATAGGCTCTTGTCACTTTAGGCCAAGCTAATAGCAAGATCGAGGGGGAGACCCTATCTAGCCTGGAAAGACTAACTCTATAGACAAGACACACACGATTAATTAATGGGAAGAGTTTGTAAGCAATGGTATCTTGACTTAATACCCTAGATCCACAGGAAAGAGTACTGAGATGAGGACTTAAAGAATAGGTTGCGAGGCTTATTGAATAGCAAGATTGTCAATACCTAAAACAAGTGGCAATACAAACATACCCAATTCACACCAGCTAGGATTTAAGCAATGAAATGAGAGATGGTTATGAATTGGCAATCTAATAGTTCAATCGCACTAGAAATTGTTGCTAGATGCTAGATGCTAGATATGGCAATTAGTGAAAATTCGAGAAACACCTAGATCACCAAAACAAAAAAATCGAACGACTACCCAAGGAGGGCGATTTGCCCCAAAGAGGGCGATTTGCCCCAAAGAGGACTAGTGCTAGAGATTGGGCAAATGGAGTCAGATTTAAACCAAACTTGGTCTCTAAGGGTTTTGAAGGATTACTTGGGTTTTCAGTTAGGAGCACAAACGGTGATCGGAACTATGATTTCTAAAAAATGAGGGTTTTAATTTTATTATTTAGTGGTTGGTAAATGGAATAGAAAATTAGAGAAAAAAGACTTGTCGTACCTGGATCCAAGAGATGCCGATTGATCCTTGTTAGTCTTCACTTGTCCACAAAATAGTTATCAATATCCATGATTGGTTTGTTCATTCAACTTTGCCAATGTGTCCCTCCCAGACAATATAGAGAATTAGTTCTACAAAATAAAGTATGACAAGCAAGATTGATTTTGCATACAAGTTGACAAGAATGAAATTTGATTGAATGACTAGCAAAATCAACACAAGAAACCCCCTGCCACAAAATTGATCCGAAACGAACGAAGACTCTAAGCCAAGTCGTTACCTCCAAATCGATTTCTTCCCCTATATACAAAACTTAATTCCAAAAATACCAAATCGTGGAGTATATGATATGTAATGCAAAGATGTAGTTCACAACAATCTTCACCCAAACATCCATAGATGAAATCACAAGATAGAGGCCAAGAACAAATTTCTTTTCTATTAGATTCCAATGCCAAATTCCAGTCCCTTTACAATGAGGGGTCTCCTCTCTTAAATATATTTGAGAGAGACCAAATCCCTAACCAACTTCTTGACAGATGGTTGAAATTAAAAGATAATACAATGATAATCAATGGTGGAGATCTAATCTCACACTCACTACATGGATCACTAGACAAGAGGGGGGTGAGTTGCCTCATAACGCCCAAATATAAGATATAAAGTGATATAACATGATAATACATCAAAAGGGGTCACCTAGGGGCCAAGTGTGCCTCCTAGGGACATAACATAACATCCTCACATAGTACACGGTACAAAATAATATATTCTCAAGCCAAAAGGTCGCCCTCCCTAGGAAGTGCGAATTGCCCAGGATAGGCAAAACATGAAGTGCTGATGCCGAAGATGATAAAAATATGTGTGAAGATGTCTGGATACCCTCTGGAGCACGAAGAAGAACATCCAAGTCAAAAATTTGCCATTCATTCACCCTTTGTTCCATTTACTAAACCATGGTCACTTTAATTAATTTAATTTATTTGTTGAATATCCTTTGTAAACCATATAATATGCCCACATGATCCTCCGTTGTTCGGAATAAATATCTAACTGTGCCAAAAAATAAAAAAAATAACAATCTGGTAATACTCATTACTCATACCCCAAAAACGATTTTGGTGGAAGGCCTTCAAATAATTTTTCCAAAATTTAATAAAAATTGGTTCACTTTATTAAAAATTCACCCAATCATTGCATTGAACCAATTTTTGCATTTCTGAAGCACTGGAATGATGAAACTAGACTCCAAAGGCATCAAAATCAATACTGGGACATGTGTAATGATACTTGGCCTCGATGCCATGCTGTTTGACCAAGTCAAGAAAGTTGACTAGGTCAAAACTGGCCAAAAACTGATAATTGAGCCAAATTGAATGAATCTGCATGCACGTGGGGTGAAATATGCTCTCCCGTGTATGTTAATAACCAAACTAGAACATGAGCAACATAACAGTGGTGATCAATCATTAAATAATCATAAGACTTGTGCAAAAGTAGTTAGACAATTCTTCATGAAGCCCTTTACACCCACTTAAAAACTTAACCAAGTTGCCATGATGGGTGAGGTGAACGAAACAAGGCTAAGACAAGGGGATCTGGCCTGGTAAGCCTTGACACTGTGATCTCTCGGAAATAAGGGAAAAGGGAATCTAATCAGACATGTGTAGGATAGATAACACTAGGGGATGGCGGTGTCTCACATATGGGTAGAGTGCTTAGAAAGTCTCCAATTGGTTCTAGTAAGCATCCTTTGTAGCTTTTGCAACATTTCACATTCAATCATTTACTTAACATGAACTTTCCTTCACTAGCCAACCTCCAAGGGCAGGTGCCTTGGATAGCCTTGTGGGCCCCGGATAATGACTCAGTTTGACCTCCATTGCTTGCCACCGTCCATAGGTGCGATGGAGTTACCACCCTGTTGCCTTGTAGGGGAAAATGGCCTTACATCATACAAAGGATGAGTGCTCATCCCTTGGCCACTAACTAGCTACAGAATATTTATTTGCTTTCATTTCATTTAGGCCGAGTGTTTAAAAACACAACTAATTGTAGATGGCTTTGCATTCCTTTAGATATAACATGTGTCCCTCCGATGCATTTTTGAGGATAACTAGGCTAGAATACTAAAAGAAACAATTCAATGACACTGGCCACTCATCCAATCCACAAGGCATCATACAAGCAGACATGAAGAAACCAGGACACACACTCTAGAGTCGTGACACAAAATAAACATGGAGTCTATCCAGAAAAGAGGGCCAAGTAGGGGAAAGGTCCTTGATCTCACAAGTCCAGGTCCAAGTCAAAGCTTAAAGATAAAAAATTGAAGAAATGAATGGATGGAAGGAAGTGAAAAGGTGATGCCATACATAGCAAAGGCAAGGCTTAGTTTGCATAAGGTAAGCAACTAGTGAGCATATGAAAAGGACTTACATTCAAACTGTCAGACAACTTGTGACCATAAATCCATGACAACAACCAAAGCATATAACACATCACCATTGTCAACTACCATGCATAGTCACAATTATTACTATAAACAAGAGAGACAAATGAATATACCCCAAATACAACTTGTATACCTGCTTAGCCATATACCTGTCTCTGAAAATGATCATGCATATCAACTCTGACTGCCATGGGCAAGGGAAAATACCACCTGGCGACTCTGCTGCTCTGACAAAAGTGAACCATAGCCTAGCAAATATCCCCCCCAGGATCATGAAGAGGGCTTAGAAATGACAATGATGTACTGATAATACTGCTCCACATAGGGTAGTTGCCTCTGTATTACTCTAACACTGATCATCATGGAACATGAATGCTCATCTAATGTAAAGGATTGGCTCGGGCTATGCCAACTGCTCTGGAAATGATAGTAGCTCCCAACTATTATAAATGTGACAACAAGAGCTCTGGTTGCAAGAGTTCGGAGGTGACGATGGTGGTAGCTCTAGGAGGAAGGATTGACGCCGGACAAAGTAGCAAGTAAGTTGCTAATGATGGACATGGTTGCTAGCGGTGTAGAGAACTACGGGTCGCTAGGAGTGAGAGCCGGCAACAAGCTGCCACAAAGAACTGCCGCCAGTTGAGCTGCAGTCAGCCGCCAAAGAAAAAGGAAGCCATTGGGGGGCTAAGTGAAGGACGGCGACAGTTTGGCCACGACAGGGAAAAAAGCAGCAAGGATGCCCACTCCGCCAAAGATACCCGGGCAGGGGCAAAATTTCGGGCAGAGGGTGCCTAGTAAAATTTCAAGCAGCCGGGGAGGGGTAGAAAGCCCTAGGCGAACCCTAGGAAATTCTAGTAGATGGCATAGGATAGCAGGAAACCACTTGGGCAAGCTAGAAATGCTGTTGGGTAGCAAGAAAGAGGCTTGGGCAGCGCCAAGAAAGGTCTGGGCAACACTGTGGGTCTAGCAGTGGTTGGTATATTCACGATGGTGCATTTAGCGATAATGACAAGAGTGAGTTTGATGCTCCTTAGTGTTTCAGAGACAGACTTAGATTGCTATGTGAGTTGTGGCATGCATACCACGCATGCAGTGAGGAGAGTTGGATCAGTGATGTTCCAGCTAGAGTTAGGTGGTACTTTGAAGATGGTAGGGGTAATGCATGTTCTAGGGCTGAGGTTCAATTTGCTCTTAGTATAAGCGTTGGAAGACATGGGGTATGAGGTGGAGTTCCAAGATGGAACAGTACTTATATGTGAAGTGAGAGCATGTGCTCAGGATGCAGTGGTGAGGCTTGGCATCAGGGAGGGCACGTTGTACAGGTTGTTGGGACAAACTGTGGTGTAGCTTTAGCAGAGTTCCAGAGAGAGTATGGAGTTTGGATTAGTGTTAGTGACAGAGGGAGAGCATGAGGCTTCTCTCAAGGTGATACTGATGGAGGAGCGTAGATTATCAGATCAGAGTGCAGCGGATGTAGTCGTGAAGTCTTCCAGTTTAGAGGGAGCAGCTGTAGCAGCAGAGGATTTGATGGATCCAAGGGGATGCTTCTCTGAAAGTACCTCCCTCACTAAGAGGGAGTGTTAGTTTTCATGGTAGCTCGGTAGGTACTTCTATGTTGGGGGTGTCTAGCAACGTAGAAGGGGTTGAGTGAAACTCTCTAGACAACCTTGTAATAGTGTCTTTTGTAAGACTTTATTGTATTGGGTCGTATTTGTTAGCCCATGGTATTGGAGGGTCAATGGTTTTGGGTGAGCCCATGGTATTGGGTGTCCCACAGTATTGTCCATGGTATTGATGTAAAGTGATATTATAAAAGAGTCTATGGAGAGTTGTAAGGTATCACTTGCAGGATTGAGTCATATCTCGTGTGGAGTGGTCACATTGCCAAGTCAGGAATGAGTTATATCTCTTGTGGTGGTCAGAGGTCAAGAGTGTGTCATATCTCTTGAGTAAACAAGAGTGAGTTACATCTCTTGTGAGTGATAGAAGTGAGTCATATCTTCTGTTCGAGTTTGTCTTTTTTGCTTGAGGGGTTTGGGCACAACTCAGGAGTCTGAGATCCAGTGAGTCATATCCAGGATCCTGTCGTTGTAAGTGTTGATTAACAAACCTGCAATAAAAGATAAACTGTTGGCTGGTTTTCCTCGAAGGAGTGGGGTTTCCAGGGTACATATTGTGTTGTGGTTTTCTCTGTTAATGGTTGTTTATCATTGTGTGTTGCATTTATCTTTTTAGTAATTGTGAGTTAATGTAATTATTGGTTTAAAGATCGAAAGTGTAACGATGATCTGGTAAGTTGGAATTTTCACAGTATCTATCACAATGAAAGCTTCTCAAGACTTATTCTTTCATCAAGGCACCATAGAATGATCTTTTTTACTCTCCACAAGCACCAAGTTATTTACAAGGCAAAGAGTATCTCTCCAAAAACATCCCCCCTTCCAAGTGAAGAGAGCAAACCCTTATATAGGTTTGAACTTATCTTCCTTGTACAATAAAATAATAATTTCCCTTTCTAGATCCAGTGTTTGCTTAGCCAATTTTTCTAAGAATAGCAAACTAGTGGTTAGATCCGCCTTTCTCTCCAAGGGAAATATTACAAACATAGTTCTCATGTAACCAACTCTTTGAGAAGAGTTTAACAATAATAAAAATCAAGTTGATTAGAATCACCAATGTCAAGAAGGCGGGGTGCATGCCTAAGTAGATGAGTGTTTGACCAAGTTTTGATCTTCTTGCTCCAACAATTCACCCTTGAGAAACTGCCACATGTGAAAGGATCCTCCTTCATGTGATGTGCCTTCCTCAAGTGTAACTAATTTTTCCCTATGTGAATGGATCAAGGGGTTTAACAAACCTTGATATATGTGCAATGAGTAACAAACTTGGATAGATGAATAAAGTAATTTGTTTTAGAAGACGAGGTTCCTTGAAAGAAGTAGTTGCCTTAACCACCTTGTCCAATGTGTGAGGTGGTTCATCTTCAAAAGTATTAGACTCCTTACACCTGTGCATGAAATGAGGGGCTTTACAGGCCTTGAAACACGAGCAATGAGTAACCAATTTGTCCAAGGAGTAGAATATTCTTCTTGCATCCTTGAACAATGTGCTTGTCTCAACCTCCTGTTATCACACCATAGTAGCTAGGCTACTATTCTTGCTGAGCAGATATCTGCACTTTTAAGAGCTTTTCCTTTATAGAGATCAATTATGATGAGCAGCATTATTTGAGATCACTTACAGATCAGAGTAGTGTATATCAGACATTGAGTAGACCTTGTGCCAAGGCTGAGCCTTGAGAGCTTAGATTCGATGACTGATATGACCTTTTGTTCCATAGAGTTTCAGTTCAGTGCCTAGAGTTCCAGATGTTATTATTGCAGCAGTGTTTCAATTGGTTCTAGATATGATTATTGATATGCAGTGATATGACCATTAGACTTATGATTGTTATCATTGATTATTATCTTGTTGTTTTAGTCATCTTCATAGCATTAACTTGGTATATAACTCATGATATGGCAGTATTATTTAATAAATGAAATGAACTATCTTGGTTGGATTTAAATAATGAATTGGATATATTACTTGCACTTAAAGGTTCATTAACTATACTCATTGGTTTCACTACCCTCCTATGAGCATGGACATGGTCTTTCATGACATTTATGTTTGCTAGCTTAGGCACCACATTCACTTGACTCCATCCGTCCATGACCTTCCCTATTTTTGCTTTCACCCTGACTTGCCTTTTTGACTTTTGATATGGAGGACTTCTCTGTTCCTACCGCTGTGTTGGATAACATCCATGTTTGTTTTGCGTTTCGGCTCTGAGTTGGTGATAGAACTTGCCCCTGGTGAGTTGGATTTTATGCCTAGATCATTCTAGTTGGTTGCCCCGATGTGTGGCTTAGCACGGAATTCCCTCTAGTCACATGAGATGTTGTTGACTAAAACCTGAAGCATATGTATTACTTGTATGGAAATTATTGGAAATCTCTTATGAAAGCCCATTGAAATTTAATTCTAGAATGTGTTTCTAAACACACGATGAATTAAGGGCTAAAGCAATGAAATGCTAAAGTATGCCATGAAGGGTCCAAAAGGGTCTAAAAAAGCAATGGCTAAATAAATGCTAAATCTAAAGATTGATGACCTCATAAATGTAAATATACCCCGGATGCAAGCTGCGAGTAATTGTGCTTTTAAGCGCATGCAAAATCCCAGAGGGCTCATATAGGCCAAAAAGGCCATGGAAATTAAATAAATGATCCTAATGAACTTGGATCAACTTGATGTAGACATGATGCCAAGGTTGAATAAGCACTCTCTAAACAACTTATCCATTTGTGAGGCATTGCCATTCCCTTTGTTTATCTTGTCCAACACAGTGTGTAGCTCCCCTCTTTCCCCGTCCAAAGTATCACTTAGTTAAGTCGGTCAAGTCATCCCTTTACCTAGCCTTGTCTTTTGCCTTCACCCTATGATAGCAGTTAGGCCATGTCCATTGGATGAGTATGTCTTTAAAGCTTTGGTGCAAGTAAGCTATAAATAACATTTAAATATCTATGTATTAACTGCCACTTGATTGATGTTTATACTTAAAGTTAAGCTGTGAGTATGGTTAAACGAACATGTCTTAGTCATTTGTTATAATCTAGTCTTTGGTTGTGTTTTGACCTAGTCAAACATAGTTTGACCATGGTCATTCTTGGGATCCGTAATGAGATGGACCACTTATGCTTTATGATGTTGATCTATGGTTCCACATGCACCTATTGATGATTCCATATGTTGGACATATGCTCTAGATGATGATTGATGCAGTTGGTCATTTTTATTATTATTTCTAGATCATCATATTTTACACTGTCTGGGTATGGTGGACCTTACAGATGATTCTACAGATTATCATGAGGTGTATGAGTACTCATCTCTAGAGGATTTGGGTCTTCTGGATCCATTGAGACACTTATCTTTCAGTTTCAGGCACTCCTGGGCATGATATTAGCAGTTTTCCACCTGTTGACTAGTTTGGGCATGCTGATGAGGCTTGTCTAGCAGGAGCATTGGAGGCAAGTTGTTTCCTAGGACGCTATAGAGGAAGGGGGTGGTCCAGCCACTTGTTTTTACCATATTACGCCCCTTCCAGACATGATGGTGCACTCAATTTGACAATGCAGGTGCCTTAGAGGCAGATTTGGTCACTTTCAGGGTTTTCAGGAGGATTGAAAAAGGGAATAAAAAAGTCATTGAGGAATTCGATTTGGGCAACTGAGGCAAGGTTTTGGCACTTGGTCTGCTCAGAGGTCATGCATGGTGTATCCCCCTTCTTCCGGATCAGTTGGCCTCAGTCAGTGGGGACCACATGGGCTACGAGAGCTCTTTTATTGTACTTCTCTCTCCGGTTATGGGGACAGGATTTGATCATTTGTACACTTGGACATGTCATAGACTCATATTTTATATTATTGTGCCATGGGGTCATGCTAGTGAAGGGGATTAATACCTCCTAGCCCCATCATGTGCTCCTATTGACTTGTCTTGGTCTTATTGTTGTGGCACACGTGTAATTAGCCACCTCAATGTATGACGTCACCTCTCTTAGAGACTTTTTATCCATGACATCATCCTCTATTTGAGTGATCCATGTATTATGTAGTGTTGGCTCATCTTAGCCGTTTATTACATTGTTATATCTTTTGATCTCAACCACTAGTTTTCAAAAGTGGTTTAGGGTTTTGGTCTTCCTATCCTATAAAAGGAAGAGACCCTCTCATTGTAAAGGCATCTAGAGATTTTTGGCTCTTGGCTATTGGAATAAAAATATTTTCTTGGGCATTTTGGATCTCTAAGCAAAGACACAAATGCACCACCTGCCCATCCAATATTATAGCCATGAAATCCTGCAAATTTGATACTTATGAAAAAAATTCATGAGTGATGTGACAAGAATCATATATGTGAGCCTCATACAAGGTCATGTAGCAAAATGCTGTAACACATAGTAGAGTAGTTTGTTGAGCAACGACATCATCTCGTAGAATAAAGGAAGTCCCAAAATGAGTTTTAGACCAAGAGGATGTAGGACACGATGCCCTTTGTCCAAAATATGGTGGCTCTACACCAACAACATTTGCAGTAGCAACCTCTAGATATAGCCACAACTATTCCCATTGCCCAAAAACCTTTCGAATTGGACAAAAACATCTTGGTACCTAAATTTGATGCGTCTCTCAATGGCGATCGACTAGATTCCTAGCTTCGTAGTCTTGAAGCCCGTTTTCAAGAACAAATCAAATTTCACTGAAAGTCGAAAGATAATGGTGGCTGAAACATTGGGGGAGCAAACACTTGACTGGTGGCAATCTTATAGTTATATACTAGCTTCAACAAACCAACAATCTATTAGCAAATGGGATGACTTTGAAGCTATCAATTGTCATCAGGAAGCAGTTTCACCCGCTAGGGTAGAAGGATGTTCTGCTTGCTCGATGGCTACCATATACAAATTCTTGGTCAGAGTGTTTAGCAGCACAACAAAGTATTTGAGAGGCTCTCCACTAAACTTGAGGTAATAAGACCCTGAAGGAGCTTTCCAAGTCAAATTCATTTTGAGTTTGTTGCATAGTGATAGAAATCAGTTAGAGGTTTTCTTAAGTTTTCTTTATAGCATACCTTTTTACTTGCTTCCAAGGTTGAAACTAAGTTACTAAATCCCATTCAATCCACTCAAAAGAAAGGTACTTCTTCTCCTTCCCCATCCCTCACTTGGAGCACAAATAAAGAGTTATGCACATATCACAGAAAGGTTAATCATTCTGATGAGGAGTGTCTCACATTGTAGGACAAAGAAGCCATAAAGGCAAATGCCCTTCTTGTTGAGAACCAACAAGAGACTGGAGAATTAGAGGTTGATGCTAGTAATCCAACATTTGTCAATGCTCCATTGATTCCGAAGGACAAATATTACTTTTCCAATGGCAAAGAAGCCCTTTTCACAGAGTTGTCAGATCAACCACAAACTGGCATATATGGTCATGGACAATGACAACCTGAAAAACTAGACCTCCCAATAGTCAACTTGTCCCAGTGGTATGAACTTGGATGGGTCAAGGTATTGGGTGGTCAATGTTGATCATATTGAAGTGTTCAATTACCTTCACCATTGGCATGTTCTGAGATACTGTAGACCTTGATGCTGCACAATAGGATTGTTGTAATCTGACAACCCCAATTAGTTTGATTGGAGAGCCCTCTCTGAATCTGTGTCTTTGGTGTAGTTATATCTTGACCCTCTTCATCTATCATTAGTGTCTGAGAAGCATCTAACAGGTAATCAAGTGGGCTTGGGATATATTCTTTTGTTGGTTTTGCTTCTTCCCTTTTTGTTTGAGATGAATCGTCTTCTTCATCAAGTTCTTCCTTTTTCACCTTCTAAAAAGATAAACATTGTTTCTTTGTTCTCTTTTTTTTCACCTTTTGATGTATCATGATCTATGTCCTTGCTGACTTCGCAATGATTTAGGTTTGGGGATATAAGTTCATTTGTATGTGTTTCTTGGAGTTGATATTGCTGACCCTGCTTCTAGGTTGATGGTATTGTGTTTCACTGTTCTAGCCCCTTAAGTTCTCACGTATAGTGTTATGAACCAGAGGGTTCATAACCCATTTCACACACAAAGCATAGAATTCACGACACACAAAGTCCACAAGTATATATATAAAAGTCTAAGTTGCACAAAATGGGGAGCAGGAAACACGACCCTCCAAAAATGGAAACGCTGTGTATATATATCAATGTTCCCCCAAGTTTTCGAGACGCGGGGACACAGGAGCGGGGAAACGCAGAAACGACATATGCAGAAGTTACCCCCCAAATTTTAGGAAACGTTGAAGGGTACATCGGGGTCTTCAACATAGAGGGCACCCCACTAGGAATACTACAAAATTTATATTAGAATACACAAAAATTGAAAGTTGGAGCATAAGTTATTAAAGTCTTTAATTTTATAATCTAAAGATTAATACAAGTTTACAACATACATCGAGTGAAATAAAATGAAATACAACCATATATAAGCTATAGCCTATAACTGATAAAACAAATTTGGAAATACAACCATATTGAACAATGAAATGAAATCAAGGCCACTAAGAAGGAAAGTAGTGGATGATGTGGCCCTTTTGTTGAATTTTCAGAATTTACTTCAATCTGATCTAGGATCTTAACTGAGAGAACAACATGTACAGCATATCTACAGCATATCAATCATGGAGACAATAATGAAAGCACACAAGAGACACAAAGATTTACTTGGGGAAAACCATAAAGGTGAAAAAACCCCAATAACTTCCTCAGAGATAGATAGAGCAATGATACAACCAACCATGAGAGATAGACATAACCTAGCAGCAGATCCTCCTCCTCCATAAGTGCGCCACTCCTCCTTGAGTGCATGAGTGAGAAGTGAGTGTACAAATAGAGTGCCTCCCGCACTCTATTTATACTTGACTTGACTTTCCTTTTTACCTAACTCATGTAGGCTCGAACTTAACTGCATAACATAATGCTGACTGGGCCGACCCCCAATAGGGTGGTCTAATAACCCTTTGACCCACATGGCCGACCCCCAATAGGGTGGTCTAATAACCCTTTGACCCACATGACTTATACAGGGTCGACCCCAAACAAGGTGGTCTAATAACCCATCAAGTATAAGTTACGACACTTACAATATAAATGACGACACTTCCTTATAGAGGAATAATACCATCTCTATAGGAATACAATATACATATATGTGAAATACATTCCGAAGTTACATATACATCAACACCTTTATGATTTAATTTTTTATTTTTTGGTAAAAAACTGTCAAAGGAAACGTGGGGACGTGGGGGGGACATTTTCAATGGAGTTTCCAAGTTTCTGAAACGTGCGGGGGCGTGGAAGCGTGTTTCCTACCCTTGGGGATGCATACTTGTGTATCATTGATATATATATAAGGAAAACCATGTCTATATCATTGATTACATGATGCAAGCAACAAAATCCAAAATTAGCCTTTATAGATGAGGCTATACATCCAAAATCAACCTTTATAAATAAGGCTGTATGTGCTGAAAATGAAATAAAACATGAGCTAAGGACAACTGCAATTACATAGATTCCTAATACATGTCATACTGATCCTCATCCTCATCATTAAAAATAGAATAAGATGCACGTCCAACAAAACTAGAGCATGGATGGAAAAAAGAGGCTGTTACGATGGTACTAGCACCGGTGTACCTGCAGAGGTGCCCCAGGGAGATGGTGTCTTTTTTTTGACCAGGAGGGGTGTTTAGCCAGTTCATTCTGAGGTAGGGGCAAGGCTAGACCCTTTGGCTTCTCTTCTGGAAGTACTATGGCTTAATGGCATCGCTGACTGCCTCATGAAAGGGTTTGAAACCCCGAGGTTGGTGTTCGGGTCTTCCAGGGGTGGGTCACTGGGTCACATGCCCCCCGCCTTGTTTCAACACTCCAGCTGCAGTTGTTCCAACGCTGAGACTCACTCTTATCTTCTGGAGCACATCTAGCACCCTCCTGGTCCTCCAATTCAGCAACGCCCTCCCTCTGGGCCCCTCCTTCAGAGGATGAGGTCATCCTATTGGCAGACTGTTTGCTTGCTAAAAGGGGGGGGCATTGAGGGTTTTCATCACTATTGGGGTTAGTTGGGGCACGACGACCCCCCCTGTACAGTCTGGCCTTTCATTTCGTCAAATTTGGCCTTGTTTAGCATATTTTAGCACCTAGGGGGTAAAATACCTCAGGTAGCCTACAATAGGCCATCTTTAGATTATTTTATATTATTTTTGTTATATTTTTAAGTTGACATTTTAAAATATTAAATTGACCTTATTTTGTGTAAAGTGAGTGTGAGATCATATAAATAAGATCTCCTCACTTCATTTTTAGACATCAACTTATGAGATAAGACATTATGCATCTATTTTACCCAACTAGGGCTCTTTGAATTGATGCGCCATTCTCGAGGAAGTAATTTTCTGGGTTTTGATGACAAATGCTTGAAGTTCTTTGGGTTAAATGCTTTTGCAAAGGTGATGCTTTGATTTGTTTCCTAAACATTGCACAAGGAGGTATCTATGGTCTCTTCTTTGATCTCTCTTTGTTATTTGTTGATGAGTGATGCATGTTCATGAGGCTTGATGGTAGCCATTAAGGCTACATTGTGTCTTGGCTAGGTCTTTGTCAACTTTTAGTCACTTTTGTTTAAGAAGTACATCCTTTTAGGAGTCCTTCTAGAGTCAACAGCTCAAGGAACTAAAGCTAAGTTATGAAACCTAGTTTAGGCTTCTCTAGAGTTTGGTTAGTCATTTCCTAGATGCCCTAGGTTGTGGTAGGGTTTTGCTTTTGTTTCTTTCTCATTCAACTTTTCTTCTTAACCTAAATTTTGAGTTTGTACAGTTGTATTTGTTATTGGTTAGCTTACCTCTGGTTAATTTTTCATATTTAGGGTTTTTTCTGAAGTTATTTGTATTGTTAAAAAAGCTTGTAAAAAATCCCAAAATTTTGATTTTTAATGTTAAAAATTCCTAGCCTACTTGCTGCAGCATCTATTCTACGACCTTCATCCTGTACCTTCCCTTCTTGCTAATCCTCGGACCCTCCTCAAAGCATCCTCAGGTTCCCTTGGTTCCTCGACCTATCCCTTTCCAACTCGAGCTCCCCTTTTCGGGGCCCTAACCGGCGTTCTCCCCTCCAGATCGCAGCTCATCCCCCTCTTTCATTTGCTCCCTGCGGCCTCCGTATCTGTTGCAGCATCTACACTGCCACCCATAAGACACTCGCAGCCCTTCCTCCGAGGATCCGCAGCTATCCCGTGGCCCTTGCTGCTCCGCTTCTCCTCGTCAGCCCGAGTCTCAGCTACTCCAATCCTGTGCCTCTCCTTTACCTTTTTCTTTCGTTGCCCTGGCTGCTCCCTCCTCCTGCGTTCCTTCTGCATCGTGTCCCCTTTGCTTTGTCGGCCTCCCTTCCTCTGTTGCGGCTTTCACCCACACCCGCAGCCTCCTCCATAGCCCGCGTCCTTCCCTACCATTCCTTCTGCGGACTTGCTCCCACACTCTCCCTTCACGTGCGACCTTTCCTCCTTATCCTAACCCGCAGCTCCTCCAAAACGTCGGGCTGCTCCTCCCAACAAACCCGCGATCTCTCCATCATCCGAGCCCCCATTTCTTTAGCCTTCACACCCTCTCATGTTCCCTAACCTCGCCCTCTCCTGCACATTTAAAAACAAACAAACAGTCAAAATTAAATTAGTGTTTAATTTGTTTGTATTTTGGGTATTCCTTAAAACATAGAAAACGTTGAATTTGTTAATTTCGATTATTAAGAAAGGGTCCTGTTTGGGATATATTCCAAATCTGGAAGAGATATTTAAACATTGAAATTTGATTAAAATTCAATCCAGAATTGCTATTAATTTGATGATATTTGTGGATTGATGTTGTTGACTATATGGTAGATAATTTATAATCCTTTTTAATGATGATATAAGTGCCATTATCAATGAATGACACATATTAATGTGATACTTGAATGCTATTAAGTTACGCTGCTGATTATTGGTGGAAGTCTTAGCATACATTTGCTATAAACACATCTTGGCGTGCCCACTTAGTATGAACTAAACTAACATTATCTTGTTCACACTTTGGATAATAGTCATCGCATCATTTGTGCTAAAATTACATGACATTGACATTTACAACTTAATGCATAGCTGGTTATTGGTTGAGTTTTATAGGCAATATAGTCTTTTGATCCAATATTGGGTATCATATACATGCACCTCATTGGTTCATTAAATTTAATATTGAATCTATGAATGGTAATTACCTAGTTTGTTATGTGCTCGCATTGTATTGAATGACCTAAAGGTTACATATCATTGTTGAACATTAACTTCATTAGCATTTTGGAATACATCTTAATACATACATTGCATTTTGGGTTAATGATTATCGGCGATATAGTCTTTTGATCCAATATCGATTATTTTGACATACATTTCGTTGGTTCATTGACTTAAGTTGAATACATTGACTCCATCTAGGCACTGGTCTAATCATAACAATTCCATAGAAATATAGTTTGTGGTTGTCTCAGTGTTCCTACAGGACTCCATAAGGATACTTCTCCTTGGAGGTTTCAACTTCCGAAGAAGTTAGAACGGTGACCTAGGTGACAATGGGTCATTGTTCTTAGTTATGCTTACTGGGGATTAGCCCTGCTAATTTGCCCGGTAACAGAGGCAATTCCACTTCCAATTGCTCTTGAATCATCACCAATATCAAGAGCAACAACAGAGAGCTCCAAGTCTGGGCATTCTGCATCCACATCCCAATATTTATGAGGCCCATTTACATATTCTTCACCCCTACGAGGCACAAGGCGGAGGTTTGAATGCACGTATACAAGATCTTCAGCCTTTTGGGATTTCGACCTATTGTGCTTCATGGAATGAATGAAACCATAGGTGCTCCAATTCCTTTCTGCTGATAAATATTTTGCCACTTGTGATAGAATACGAGTGGCAAGGCTTTGCAAATATACACCATTTGCCCATGACAACTCCACCATTTAACCGGGTTCATGTTCCTCCTCTCCTCCAAAGAAGATATCTCTGCAAAATAATCTAATCCAGTAGCAAAACAAGCAAATTCCCCCCTCACATCTATTTGTTGAGAAGCTGGAAACAACCTCTGGAAGGATTTTTTCACTCCATTGGCCACCTCCTTGTCCTTGTGTGGGGCTGTCCTCTTCCTATTGCTTTGAGCAATGAAATCTTCATAAAAAAATCTTAGATTTAGAGCATGTGCCAAAGTTTGCAATAGAATGTTAAAGCCATTCCACCTTGTAACAATGATGGATCTCACATGCTTAGCAAAATCAACATCAACAAAAAGAAGAGTGGGAGCCTCCCGTGTAATAATTTCCACAGTTTTCTCAACCATGGTATTCATACCATCATAAATCTCTCCCCAGAAAGGTTTGTCTGTGTCTTCATCTCGGAGAAGCTCAAATGTAGGTAATGTGAACTTGAGCAAGAATTCTATCTTGCTCCACCAATCCTCATCAATCAACACTCTCCACACCATAATTCCCCTCTTTGGATCTGCTTGTCTCCACTCAGCCTAAGTGGCACCCACCACCGTACTCATTAATGTAGTTTTGACCTCAACAAGGTGGCGCAACATGATGAAGTTTGAGGCATATCTTGTCTAAACAACTTTGAGCAACTCCAATTTGGAGTATTTTTGATATATTGCTTCAGACTAGTAGTGGTTGGTAATGAATTATAAGATCTCCTTAGCTTGCCCTGTGACCTCCTTAATCCATGTAGTTTTTGCCTCAATCTCTTCTAAAATCAGATTTAGATTATGGACAATGCAAGGAGTCCAAAAGATATGATGGTATCTGAGATAATGGAAACCCCTATGTTGCTCCATGAGCTACGAATTGGTTTTAGAACATCCTCAAGTAGTAGTCTCTCTTCTTGAACAAAACTGTCGAGTTTTTCATAGTTTGCCCCCTTGAAACCTTAAGGGGCTGTGTTAATTGCCCTTACCAGATCCTGGCAATAGTGGGACCGACCCACATTAAATGGGATGACACAAGCAAATACGGCTTTTGCCAGTCTTGACTCAACTTCTTCTCTCCCTTGATTGTTGAGCATTTTCAAGAATCTGCTATCTTTACTTGCACCCGCAGGCTTGGATATTTCTTCTTCTACCAGGACTTCCCTCCTCTTCGTTGCTTCATGAACAATGCTTGGCTCATTGCTAGCACCCAAGCTAGGAGTATGCTTGCTAGTGCTACCAATACCAATCTTGGTTCTATGATCCTTCAACCTTTGAGCATCATCATGCTCTCTCTTGAATGTAGCCCTCACCTCCGGATTTTTGGTAAATGCACAAACTTCAACACCCTTCACTCCTTCATGCAAAATGTGAGCCTTGACTCTTGTGTAAGAGCCCTTGAAGGTCTTCTCAATCTTGCATAAATTGCACCTCCATTTCCATGAACCCCCACTGCCACCCATTTTCTTGAGCTTGGTAACATGCCTCCAAATAGTATAGTATTCTTGTTGCTTACTTGGTTGAGCAGCTCCAGGAGCAGAGGAAATGGCACTTTGAGAAGCCATGAATGCTGCAAAATAGTAAAAAAATCTCCCCACACTTAGAGAAGGCATGAATGCTGCAAAAACAGTAAAAACCAGTAAAATTATCTGTAAAAATCTGCTATGAATGCTGACCAAATACAGGAATGTCTACACCCTCCTTCTTGCTGCCCACAACTGTCCTCTTGCTGAAAATGCACCAAAGCATTGCTCTCAATGCTCCAAACCAAAACTAAAATGCTTGCTGCAGCTGTAGGAAATAATTGGCTGTTAGGGTTTCTAGATTTTTCTAGTTGTGTCCTTTCTCAAATAAAAAGAAATTAAGTAAAAAGCATTGGACAGCAGTGTATCTTTTTAAAAATTGAAAAAACCCAATTTTGTAGTCCATTTGAGAGACCTGTGGCCCTCTTGGCCGTTAGTACAGGCCCACAAAAGGAAGAATTGACGCTGAAACGGCACCTGTACGGGTTGAAATGCTGCCAAAATGCTGGTGGCTGTACCATACAACGTTTTGCAATTGCGAAATGTCGTATGGTACGACCACTGGTATTTTGATGGGGTTTCGTACTGGTTTCAGCATTTTGGGCGGTTTCCAGTATTGGTACGCCTGTTGGCTAGGTGTTCTGGAACATAGATAAAATATATATTTAATATTTAAATGAATGAGGAATGATGGTACATTTACAAGGACGTGTATAAATACATGTGAAGGGTGAGAGGTCAGGGCTTTTGGTAAAAATGTGGCTTATCATATTTACAATGATCAATAATAAATGTTTATTATCACTATTGATACTATGATATTATGACTATTGCAAGATGGTAATATATGTTAGGAATATTACAAGCCCCTCCCCTTAAAATGTTTTGACCTCAAAGTATGGGCAAAAAATGCCACTGATGACATAATGATTCATCTTTTGGTAGCTGTTGCCTCTATGATAAGATTTCTTGATGCAACCCTGGGACATGTTAACGTAAATTTACCCCCATGGTGTATTTGCTAATAGGGGACAACTGTTGTGGGAAGACAGTGACAGGTTTCTGACCGAAAATTTGAAAGTTGGTTCCAGTTATGGCACCGAGAGGAGCGAGGTTCTCTACAACCCAATATGAGGGAGATGTTGTCACATAATGTTATGTAATGTGACACTTCCAAAAGTAAAAACTAATTAAAAATTCATGTCGGTTCACAAAATAAAAAATTAAAACCAATTGAAAAGTAATTAAAACAATCTATGTCGGCCTATAAAATAAAAAATTAAAACCATCATAGATCCCTCTTAAACTCGATGCTTATCAAGCACCGAGAGGGATCAAATTTCTCAAGATGTAAATTTTTCTGAACGTGTAAAAACTTAAGGTAACAAAAAATTTACACTTCAAAAAATTGGACCCCTTTCGGTGCTTGATAGATCTGGGTTTAAAATGGATCTATGCTGGTCATTTTCAATGATGAGGTAGACAATATTCTTGACAGCTTGGGATGGCCTCCAGTCTGAAGAAATTCAGAGAACTAATGGAAGAAGAGGAAAGTGCTGGACTGATCAATTCAATACTTGGATCAAGAAATCATCGTCCTTGTAATATTCCAACTGATATTTTGTCTGTTTATGGAGTTTCTGTTGCTTGCTAGTAGTCTTTAGGGCTCAATACTTGAAGTAAATATGAATGCATGTACTGAACTATGCTTGCATGAGCATGCATGGGTTTACCAACCCCTAAATAACCCAAATAATAAAAAATGCTATACAATAGGGATAGAAAATATGCATGTACGTACCATCAGATAAAGGAGTGGATATACGTCAATATGAGACCATCATGCAAGAATTGTGTTGGAGAACGAGCAAGATATGGAGTATTCCTCCTCAAAGAATGCGCTCTCTTCAGTCTTGATATGGAGGTATAAATGCTATACTGATAGGAAATAGCTCCAGAAGGTGTGCACTTGGGTTAGAATCCCCCTCTGATCACTATAGAAGCTGCATGCAGACCATGCACCAACTCTGAGGCATAAAACGTGAGTCCTCCTCTAGGAAAGTCGCCCATGCAAGAGAGGACGTCCTCTGAAAAGGGAAGATGCTGATAACTTGCTCCGAAGTCCGAATAGGAAGCCCTTCTTCCAGGGATAGGGTAATAGTGGTGCTCTCGGAAGAATGAAGCCAGCATGCAGATGAAAGAGTCCTAAAGAAAAATAATATTTCAACCTCATTTAAACCAACCGTGACCATAAGAAGTAGAATTAGATCTGTCAAAGATCCCATAGACCAACTTCAATGCCAAGGAGTTTATAAGGCTTCTTGTTCCTGTGGAGATTGCTACATTGGTGAGATAGGGTGCTCCTTCCAAGTTAGAATTAAAGAACATGAGGCAAACATCCATCATGAGAGAGCCCGCACCTCGGCATTAGCTGAGCACTCCATCAACACAAAATACCACATATGCCTAGAAAACACAAAAATTCTCGCAAAGGAAAACCACTACTTCAAACGTAAAATTAGAGAAGCCATAGAGATAGCCAAGCATCCTAATAACCTTAATAGAGACAACGGCCTTGAGCTTAGCAATACCTGGCTTCCCCTCATCAAAAAAGATTAGGTCTCGTAATAATACAGTTTTCAATAATATCTCATAATTTCCTTATAATTAATAATATAATAAAATAAAAATAAAAAAGATAAAAAAAATTAGAATATAACCACTATTTAGTTAAAAGAGACTACATATAATACAATATAATATATGGTATTATATAATAATAGATGATAAAAGTTTTATTCAACTAAATAAAATAAATTAATCATGATAAATAATTAATAATTAATTAATTATCTTTAATTATCTTATTCAACTAAGGTAAATAATTAAAATTAAAATTGATTAGTTTATTAATTAACTTTAATTAATTATTTTTCAACTAATAAAATGAATTATTGTAATGTTCCAAAAACATTAATAAAATATAAAAATTAAAAATTAAATATTCAAAACTTAACCTAAATCTAATAGGAACTATTCAAATGTAAATATTTATTATATAGTTTCAATTGAATAAATTAAAATTTTTAATTGAATTTAAGAAAATTTAAAATCTAAATACAAATAAATTAAACAAACAATAACGGATATGTTTATAGTCCTAATTAAATGATTAATTAATTAATTAATTAAAAATTAAATTAAATTTGAATAAAATTAAAAATCCATAAACAATTAAATAAATAATCTACACTTAGGGTTAGGGTTGTGGCCGACATTCTTGGGTTCCTAGTTCTCTCAAACAAACGTATATTAATGCTCCGGATATGCTATCCCCTTACCTTGACTCATTGTCCTGATGATGAACCGTGATTAAGGTTCGAAACG
Source organism: Larix kaempferi (assembly GCA_027924585.1). Taxonomy (NCBI): domain Eukaryota; kingdom Viridiplantae; phylum Streptophyta; class Pinopsida; order Pinales; family Pinaceae; genus Larix; species Larix kaempferi. The sequence continues at coordinate 7,678,445 of BSBM01000029.1, forward strand.
TCAACTTTTCATTATGGGTACTGGGTTCCTCCCGAGCACTTCACCAAACCCTCAACGCAGGAATTTACGAGATGAAGATACCTCACTGGAATAATGCGCCCCTGCAGAGATAGCGAATTCCTTTGGTCTGTATATCGCTTGGAACCTATAAATTGTTGAAGATTGGTACCGGATGATAGTAGTAATGTTGAACTTGGATGATCCAGCCCTGATAGTGACTAGGGCAGATAGATTTCGCTGCCGAAATACACTGAATGGTTGAGTGGTGTGCCCTCAATCCTAATTGGCTCACTGAGCTCTCCAAATCGACTTCTCAATTCAATAATCATATAAGCAGACCTTACTCACTCATTTTACCTTTCTTTTATAACTTTCACTTGGCCTGACCTAACTTTTGCATGACTAGGTTGCTTTATCTTCTAATTTCCAGTTGACTTGCATGCAGTGCTTCCGGTGTGCATGGAAGCTCAATAAAGGAGTTTCAGTGCATGCAATATGGCTTGCATGCCATGCATGCAGGTGGCCCCTAGTTCCTGTGGCCCTTATTTAATTACTGGTGATCTAATAACCGTGCTTAAGATCTTCTTATGGCGTAAATGGTATCAATCCTCAGTCAATTCCTTGAATGTCAGTGCCCGCTCGAACCTATGGGAATCAGATAGGTTAGCGGGATGGTCCTTTGTGCTCAAGCAGAAGAGGACATTACAGACCTTTTTTTTTATCATTCAAGGAGATTAATAAAATGATCTTATGTTATCTTATCTTCATGAAAAGCTGTAAAAGGTATCCATTCTAGCTAGTGCAGCTGCTTCAATCTTCTAAATTTCCAATTACACGATGAATTTCATTTAATTGCAGCATTTAGTTGTGCTGAAATAGAGGTGTATTCTAATGAGTGGCTATTTCAGCAGGGATAGATTGGAATGCACACATTTTTCTCCTCTCTATCAATGCTTTATTTCTAAATAGTTTCCTTCTTCAATAGAAATATTTGTTTGACGTTTAGTTCCCATTCTGCATCAGTGGAAAACATTGCTATCATCTTAGTCCTGTCCTTGTGAATGTGACAGCATCCACATTAAAATACAGCACTGGAAGATTCTAGTCTGTTATGGCCAATCTGGAAAACCTGTGCTATGAAGATACCTTTGGCACTTTCATCTCAATGTACCTTGTTTTATTTTGCCAATCGTGAGAATTGAAGTATTGGTTTCGAAATCTGGTCTCACTTCAAACTGTGATACACTTATTTGCTTTGAAAATTACTTTGAAGGTCATGCATTTTTTTGTTAATGTATTTCTTTTATGCTGCTATACTTGTTACTTCTAAAGTATTATGATGGGACAGACTTTGTCTATCTTATCTTGGTAATTCGGAAGCCTGCGGAATTAATGTGAAACTTATACGTACAACTATGTAAAAGAAAATGGTTGAGTCTAGGGACCTCATCGGTATATTAGGCTTGTGTTTGTCAAATCAAAGAGGTTACTGATATCATGATAAGAATGGATCTGATCATACTTTGACTGAAAGTATGATACGGTTTTTTATTTGCAGGATGTTAGACATTCTGGAGAAATTTCTTATTCGTAAGGGCTATTGCTTTTCTCGGCTTGATGGTTCAACTCCAATGAACACTCGTCAACCCCTTGTTGACAATTTCAATAGAAGTCCAAGCAAGCAGGTGTCTCTGACTTGTTCCTTGAGTTTTCTTAGGTTTAAATATAAAGAGGTGCACATGTCTAATTATTTTATTTTCTATATTGCAGGTCTTCCTTATATCCACTCGTGCTGGTGGGTTAGGACTAAATCTCATTAGTGCAAATCGAGTGGTTATATTTGATCCAAACTGGAACCCTGCACAAGACTTGCAAGCACAGGACCGATCATTCCGTTATGGCCAGAAACGGCATGTTACAGTATTTCGCTTTCTGGCTGCAGGGTCTCTGGAGGAACTTGTTTATACACGCCAGATATACAAACAACAACTTTTCAACATTGCTGTTTCTGGAAACCTTGAAAAACGCTACTTTGATGGTGTGCAGGTATGCCTGTTTCGAGCATTCTTTTTGAGTGGTCCTGTCAGTCTTTGCTTCAAATGATGGAAGAGTTCTTGTAGTAGTGTTTTCCTTACTACACTGTTATTTCTGTGAATGTGCACACCATTTATAATTCAAAAGAATACTTTCATTTATGTGACTGGCCATAAATATATTACCATGTTGTGGTTCAGGACTCAAAAGAGTTTAAGGGGGAACTTTTTGGCATCAGCAACCTTTTCCGTGACCTCTCTGACAAGATATTTACTAGTGAAATTGTCGAACTTCATGAGAAAAGATTGCAGAGCTTTGGGCATCATGATGCTGCTGGAAAAGGTCAAACAACAGTCAGAGCTATGCTTGTAGATCAACCAGTGTGCGTCTTGGAGAAAGCCTCTAGCTCTAAACCTGTGGAACAGGCAGAGATAATTCCTGCCGCCAGTCGAAGTAACGTGGAGATCTTAAGGAAGGAAAATCACAGAGAGAATTTGCCAAAACTGGCCGACATTCTAACAGATGCTGGTTAGTAACCTGTGTATCATTTTCCAAATTATGCTAGCATCCTTCATTCATAAAGTTAATGATACTTTATAGAACTTGCTATTTTATCTGAAGTCCCACAGCCTTAATAGAATGAGAACCTTATGCTAAACCAAGCATCTCAGATTGCTAACTATGTATGTTTTGCTTCTGATCAGCAGTTTGATGAAAAGACAACCCTTTTAGTTTTATATTTGATTTTCATGTTCTCTGTATGTATTCTGTGCAATACAGTGATCTGATAATATGATAGAATGTGACACATTATATGGGAGAAATAATACGTCCTTTTAATGCCTACAAATGATCAAAGGCAGTCAATGGGACTATTGATGGATATATACATGTGAATTACAATCAATGGAGTTCATTTTGCATCTCCAGAAAAAGGCTATAAAAATGGTAGTGCTCAAAGAATGTATCTCATCTAAAGTTTAGTAATAGACAATATCTAATGACTGATACACTGGTGCAACTATGAAGTGTAAGGTCTAGTTGAGGATGAGATCAACTGTCCCGTGTTGTATCTGTTACTGATCTAATTTGCACTTAAGATCCAAAGTCCAAAGATCAGTGCAAGCTAAAAGGGAACTCAAGAGGGTGCCACTATCACCACCCACATCCTCTTCTCTCTTCAGATCGGCTATCCTCTGCTTCAAGGGGGGTATCCCTAGGGTTAGGATCACCAAGGCAATAATAAATAGGGCTCAAGGTGAAATTAAGAGGTGCCTTAATGAACAGATCTGTTATTATGTTTATTTCATTAAATATATGGTGGTTGATGGGGTAAGACTAGTGTCAAAATTCACATGAGCTAATGGGGCCATAGAGTAAATACTAGGGCTGCAAATGGATGAAAGATGGATCTACTTAATGCTGTTACAAGCATGCAGAAAATAGAATATGGGGTGGATTTATAAAGCTGGAAATTATATGATAAAGGGCTCCTTCCAAATGTGACCTCTAATGCAAATGCATATCAATAGAAGGTGATCTTATTACTACCTGAAACAAACATGCAACCTGCCAGTGAAATGGCATAACATATACAGCTCAACTAGATAACAAAAACAGTGAAAACATGGAAAGATAGATCCTCATCCAACCTTTTATCCAAGGGACAGGACTGCGATGTACTTGGATCTCCTATTGCAACAGAATTAAATAACTTTTCCAGCAATGTAAATCAGCAAATGTGGTTAAGATGAACAACAAACATAGATAGATACTGCACAAAATACATAGCCTTCAAATGATCAATAAGAATAGACAAAACCAAAGAAATGCAATCTTCTTTATTCTGCCAACAACCATTACAAATGGAGGCATCTTTCTTATATAGGTTCTAGTCTCAAACCTCCTCAATAATAGAATAATTAAAACCCTTGATCTAATCTAGAAAAGCGTAAATAACTAATACCCACTAACTAGAGTGGACCAGTCAAACAATGCATAAAATATCAATGGACAAATGGTGGCTATGCCATGTCTGAATCTCTAGCAAAATGTCTCGATGAGGCTAGAATGCCTCTTCAAAGTAGGTTAAATACTAGGTCAAAGAGGTGGGACGCATCCGAAAAGTAGTGGAAAACCATGTCAAATGCTCAAATGCCCCCCCTCAATCTTCTCCAAGGGAACCAATCCACTAACAATATCTCAAAATATGTGCAACAACCACCTCCAAGTGGCACGTGGGGCTCCTCCAAGGTGGACGCCCCATCAATAAACCTCATGAGGTGGTCTCCAACGTGTAACCATGAAATGAATCAATCTGGTTCAAGCAATAGATATGAGAGCATAGAAGAATCCACATAGATAGGAATAAAATATGTTATGAAAAAATGAGATGATACAATGTCATGGGACACTATGCTTTAAATAAGCATTGATTGGTCACCATGGGTTAATAGGCATACCTTTTCAGTAGGTCATGTCACTTTATTAAATATGTCTTTTCATTATTTATTGTTTATCATTAATTATTATTATTATTGATTGATATTATTATTATTATTATGAATTGATGCTTATTTATATTTATTTATGTCTATCACATTGCCTCCCCCCTTAAAAATGGTTTGTCCTCAAAGCATACAAAAGTTATGTCTTCATTCTGGCTTGTAATGACTTCTCATGATTCTTAATTCTTAAGTTTGAAAGGCATATGATACAAGATGATGTGATCTTCTAAGCGTTGAGTAGAACTTTCGAGTTGCGAAAGAGTCTTCCCACCCTAATTCGATATTATGTGGAACCAAACATTTATAGGAATCTCAAATAAAACCTATTGTATTGTGATTTCGAAGCTGACTACTACTTTGAGATTGAACTGTGTTGGTACGAGTATCCTTTGAAACATAGGTCAACTGCTTTTGTTGATGTTGATATGCTGTCTGGTTAAGGAATTGACTTTTATGATTGGGATGTCGATAGGGTATCCTTCTATTTGCTGTCATATTCAGAAAACTCTTGTCTTTGGATACTTCTAATTATTTATTGTTTGGTAAGATTTTGATTGGATTTGTATTGGTTGCCTTCTCCAACGTCTCGATTTTTACATGTGATGACTCTTAATTTTTTGAGCCCAGATCCGATCTACAGTCCCAAATAATTTACTTAAAATTGTTAACTGCAAATACATTGAGATCCTATCTAATTACACAGCGGAAAAACACAAGAAATCACCTTCACATTTGACACTTAGATTTACCTTGGAAAACCCCAACCGGGGAAAAACCAGCAACAAATGATTTTTATTAACTATAAAAATTCTGGGATCCCGTCCTGGGATAATTGACCACTGAGGAATGATAGACTGCTAGCCTTCACACCTCAAGATAAGTCCTTCGATCTTGCTGGTTGTTAACCCGCGTCTACCCCTTGCTCCTTTTCCTCTGACCTTGACCTGACACCTACACACTTGGAAGGAAGTTCTTCTCCACCCACTCAATGAGATCTCACTCACTCATTCTCTGTAATTGATATGTGTCACCTCCTCTCCTTAGGATTTCTTTTATATCACTACAATGACTAAAATACCATGGGCTACCAAATACCATGGGCCCTCTAGATATCCTAAGTGATTTTAGATCACTTGAAATCTGTGGCTACGACTTAATCTTTCGTTGATACAACTTAAGTCACCTTTTAGCCATTATAACATAAAAGTCACTTGCCCTCTCAAGCAAGCTCCTAGAGAGGTCTTCTGGACGACTATTGCATGCTCAACACCTGGCCTATGCAAAAGTACCTATCTGAGCTACAAAAACTAACAATGACATCGTTATTTCAACGAGATCTGTCATTGTTTATTTATCACATTCTTTTTGTTGATCCTACCACTCATGCTTAAGATGTCGATAGGGTATCCTTCTATTGACTGTCATATTCACAAAATTCTCGTCTTTGGATACTTCTAATTATTTATTGTTTGGTAAGATTTTGATTGGATTTGTATTGGTTTCCATCTCCAACATCTCGATTTTTACATGTGACCACTGTTAGTTTTCTGAGCCCAGATTAGATCTACAGTCCCAAATAATTTACTTAAAATTATTAACTGCAAATACATTGAGATCCTAACTAATTATGTACTGGAAAAACACAGGAAATCACATTCACATTTGACACTTAGATTTGCCCTGAAAAACCCCAATTGAGGAAAAACCAAAGATAGATGATTTTTATTAACTATAAAATCTTGGGATCCCGTCCTGGTATAATGGCCCACTGAGGTATAATACAATGATAGAATGCTAGCCTTCACACCTCAAGATCAGTCCTTCGATCTTGTTGGTTGCTAACTCGTGGCTGCCCCTTGCTCCTTTTCCTCTGTCGTTGCCCTGACACTTGCACACTTGGATGGAAGTCCTTCTCCACCCACTCAATGAGAACTCACTCACTCATTCTGTGTAACTGATGTGTGTCACCTCCTCTCCTTAGGCTTTCTTTTGTATCATTACAATGACTAAAATACCATGGGCTACCAAATACCATGGGCCTTCTAGATCTCCTAAGTGATTTTAGATCATTTGAGATCTACGACTATGACATAATCTTTTGTTTATACAACTTAAGTCACCTTTTAGCCATTATAACATAAAAGTCACTTGTCCTCTCAAGCAAGCTCCTAGAGAGGCCTTTTAGACGACTCCTGCATGCCCAACACCAGGCCTATGCAAAAGTACCTGTTCGAGCTACAAAAACTAACAATGACATCGTTATTTCAACGAGATCGGTCATTGTTTATTTACCATCATCTTTTTGTCGTTCTTTCAACTTTTGTATTGACTTCTGGGTATCTTGAAGGATCACTTCTGATACGTCCTTTGTTAACGTTTCATAAACCAGATCTGATTGATATTTATTCACTGGTTTTATACCCAGTCTTAATTTAATACATAAATTGAATCAGAAATAGCAATACACTGATTTACTCAACACATAATGCACAACGAAAATTCAACATGAAATCATCAACACATTTGACACCTTGGATTTACCCTGGAAACCCCAATGCCCGGGGAAAACCATCAAACAGTTCGTTTTCTTATTGCAGATTTAAAACAACACTTACATTTTCAGGTTTCCGGATATAACACACTGGATCAGACTCTTGACTCACCCTTGCTGCAATTGTGCCCAAACCTTCAGCAATATGACAAACCCTAGCTCGAATGAATCACTCACTCCAAAGTCTCTAAGAGAATCCCTCTCTTAGATCTGATTCACTCATTGATCTTAGCTTGAGAGACTCCTTGTCTCCAAAACCTCTTAAGAGAATTCCTCTCTTAGATCTGATCACTCACTGGTCACTTACTATCAATGTTCTCACACACACTAATAGTGATCAAATGATCTATGTCTACAACTCCCCATAGACTCTTTTATAACATTCATTATATGCAAATACCATGGGCTCAATACCACGGGCCCTCAAATACCATGAGCCAAATACTATTGACTCAATACTGACCGTTAGATCTAGATCTTAGATCTAATCCAATAGCTGGGACTTAATCTCTCTTTGAAATCTCTTAAGTCATAGATCAACGGCTACGACTTAATCTCTTATTGAGATCACTTAAGTTACCCTTTTACATTTACATAAAGTTTTATTAAATACATTTGTCTAGAGAGTCACTTTTTCGGACGACTTCTACATGCTAGACACCTTAGCCAATGTAGAAGTACCTGTCCACATCATTAAGGTCTTCTGAGGAGGGCACTTCTGAGCATGGCTTCATTGAAACATCCTGCAATGTTATCTTCTTCTCCTTATATGATAATGTCAATTTGTTTTTCTCCATGATTAAAATTAAAGTACCCAATGTTTGTACACAAGATGAACCTAGAATTATATCAATGTCTTTACAAAAAATGGTCGTGACATTGAATTTGGATATGAAGGTGTAATCATTAACTCTCAATAATAGATAATCTATTTTGTATTGCTTTTTGTTCCTGAATAGTAACGTTTCCTTTATGCTCATCTCAGGAAACAATAATTGATTGGCCACGCCAACATTGATGTGATTCATCTTGTCGCTTGGACAAATAACAATGTTAACGACTTTTTCTTGAATAGTCCCTTTGATTTTTAATAATGTCACACAAGGGTTTTCAATACCTTCATAAGTAAATCTTTTTTTTTTATTATATTAAAATTAATTTTCACTCCAATCCAGGACTACTATATCACCTTTATAAAAAATATTTTACCTTAACTCTTTAGTTTTATAAATATATGAGTTTTGATCATTTATGTAAATCTTTAAACAGACTTCCACCTTAATTTATATTTTGACTTGTAATAAAGAGATGTTAAAACCCTTAAACACCCCATTCTTATACTTTTCTTTTAAAAATACTTCCCTCTTGCTTTTATTTACACTCTTAATTAAAACATAGGGATTAATTAATAATGCTTTTTGACTTTCAATTATAAAATGTATGACCTTCAACTATTAACAATTTTGATTAGGAGCGATATAGAAGGGCATTTCCTTTCCAAACTAATGACTCAGAACGAAAGGGGCATAGTTAATTTAATTATAATTTTTCTATCAAGTTCTTTGGACCATACACCTCTATGGTGGCTTGTCTTTTGAGGGTGAGGGATATATAAGTTTTTAAATACTCTTATTTCCTTCTTTTCCTTGACTTAAGAATTCTTTTAACCTATTTTTCCCTTAACTTCCACTTTCTCTATATAATTCCTTATAGAGGCACTTTGTACTAAGACAAATTAAAACACTTTGATTTTCCCACCTTATGTGTTGCTTTATAATATAAGAAGTAATACCCTATGTTGTCGATTTTTTCCTAATAATATTTCAATGGCTTGACCCTCTGTTGATTATATCAAGTGATTTGTTAGCTTCTTCACAAAAATATGCGTTAATTCTCCTATCCAAGGTCATGTCGATTACTAAATATACGTGACAACAATAAAAAGTATCAGGTCGTAGTAATATTTCATGGGGCTCCGGTTGTTCATGTATTGAATTTGATGAAGGCAAATACACTACAAAGGAGTTTAAACAATCGACGATTTCGTCCGTTCGACAAGTTTTTCACTGGAATTCGATGATTTTTTTTAAAATTTGGATTCTATGTTGTTCAAATCATGTTTGTGAATGCATAAATTGGTTCAACACCCTCAAATACTCTAGGGAAACTAGCTTAAGCAAATTTAAACACTGTTATTTGAAATCTCAATTTTTTTTTACCAGATAGGTGCCGAAACATGCTGTCGGGAACAAGCAAAATCGTCGAACGTTTAGGCTATACGCTAATACACTAGTGATTCTGGTGGCCTATTTCTTCTCTCACCCCTAGGCGGTCACAATTTAAATTGGCGGCTCGATTGGTGGCTATTCTTCTCACCCATCGAAAGTCACAAATTTAATTTGGCAGTAGATAGATTGAGGCTATCACAGTGTTTAATAACCTTGTCAACAATCAATAGAAGCATTAATGCCCACAAATGTTTGTTGTAATTCACACCTATCATGTTGATTTGTATTGGAACTGAAGTGTGCTTGTTCCCAACAAGTAGTTATTGTTGTTACCACATCCATGTTAGCTGGAGCTACCATGCTGCAGATTGTGTGGTCGGGGACCAAACTACATTTTTTTTTCCAGATCAGATATTAGATGCCTTCAGAGGGGGCATGCATTGTCTTTAGATTTGACTTGAGCAGAGATATCAGAGGGAGCAAATGGTTTTGTATTGGTCCAAATATATTACAGAGCAGTGACTACAGGGTCACCCTTCCTTGCCGAGCTTTGCATGATCCCATTGAGAGAGTTACTTAGCCATATTGTGATGAGAGTACTACAGAGTATTGCTGGTTTGCCCCTTATTGCCCAGATTCAGCAGAGATCCAGTTCCAGAGTTAGCTTCAGCAACAGGTATATGGTATGGTAGGTATAGCACTTTATGGTTTATTGCTCATGTTGTTGTTTAGACCTGTTTATTTATGATAGTACACGGACTTGACGTATGATGTTTGATGTTGTGATCTCGGTAGTTCATTATGATGTGTATGGCCCTTGGTGATGTCAGTCCACCCCATTCTAGTAGACTCATGTATATGCACGCTGGTCCCTACCCCACTATTGATATAGACTTGGTCATTTCGTCCTCCTTGGCAGCTAACCTTGGATCCACCTGTCACTTCCTTCCACCCATCCGACTCATTCATGTTGGTCTTTCCCGACTTGGACCTTGATTGGTGGCCTTGAGGATCCCCTTCCCCATTTGACCTCCGAGTATGCCATGATTCCTTGTCTCTTGTGCCTCGGCTCTTTAGTGTGTGAGATGCATTCTCAAACCTGGGATTTGCTCCCGTCGGTTGCCCCCGATGTTGCAATGCAGTATAGGATTGTGTAGACTCATCGGGTGTTCCCCATTGGTCATCGAAGCATGTACACTTGCCCCCATTACTTTGCAGTATGAGCGCCTTGTTGTATCTTTTGAAATATGTATGTAGCCCAAAAAGGGCCATGAAATGTAAATGAAGCCAAAAAGGCTATGTGAAATGTAAAATCAAGCCAAAAAGGCTAAGTGTGAAAGTCAAATGTAAAGTCCAAGTAATGTGTTTTTGAACACACACAGACACAGGTCAGCCATATGTATCTGAGCATTTTAGTGGTTTTTTCCTCACCTAGTCCTGTGGGGTAAAGAGGTGAGATGGAGTAAGGGACAGCTATGCGAATTGTCCCCTAGAGTCTCAAGTTACGGTTTGCTGGACACCCAGTCATGGCGCCTCTAGAAAAGATCCTCACGGAGTCTTCTGAATGCACGGATGTGAGTTTCAAGGTGCATGTTAGACGATCAGTGGTGGTTTCCCTGCACTATACCCATTTGTGAGGCACCGACCTTCCTTGTGTATTATCATGGTATGCTTATGTCAGTGGGTCCTGCCTTCCCTATTTATCCGAAGGGTCACATAGTGTTGGTCCTCGTCTTCTCGTGTCCTTCACCTTGTTTATCCACCTCACCCAAAGTTAGCATAGCAGTTTTGAGTCTTTGTTGGAGGTGGTGGGCCCACCTCACCCGGGGCCTATTTTTATTGAGATATTATTTGTTTTGATCATCATATCGACGTCATATGTTTTAATTAATGTACTAACATAAATAAGGAAGCCTTGACGGTTCATGTTGCATGCAGATTTTCAGCCATTGCCATTTTGACCATATTTGACTTGGTCAAACCAGGTTGACTAGGCCAAAAATGGGCCGGAAAAAAAGTTGCGATCAAGATTTCGATTTTGGTCATTTATTATGTCTTGGGGTCCCATATGTGCCTCCAAGTGTTAGAATAAAAAAAAAGTGGAAGCTTTGAGGAGATTTTTAATTATTATGGGTCACCAGGGACCTGTTTTAATTAAAAATCTTGGATTTTGGGCAAACAGTGCCTAATTGATGAATTGGGGTCATTCGAGTGACCATGTCTACTATATTTGGGGTCTACGATCGCATTGCAGTAGAAGGTTCGTCAATCCATGCAATATAAGTGGGTCAAAAGCCCAAATTACATCTTCAACAATAAAAATCAGCAATAAATTAATACGGAAAATCAAATATGCAAAGGTAACTATTGAAAATGGCAAATGCAAAGGTTGGCTAATATAAGGAGGACTCCTAAGGTAATATTTGCTATGTTTGGACAATGGATATATGTTGTGGGGCCCTCATTTTTGCCCAACTCATCACATGGGGCGAATTTGCCATAGAGGGGCGTTTTTGACTTAGCAAAACTTCATTTTTTGGGGTTTTTATGTATTGAGAGTATGGCTGAGTGGTATTGGGGGCTAAAACAACCCATAGACACCTCCCAACCACCTATTGTATGTATTTTATGGGCCCCACGAAGGGCCCCATCCTCCACATGGGCGTTAGAGGGCAATTCGCCCCCCCTCTCTAGCTTGCATCTCCATCATTGATTTGGGCATTGAGAGAGTTGATCTCAGCCCTTGTTTTTGGAAGGAGTTAGGGTTGAGAGTGAGCATTCTCTATAAGAGAAGAGATTCACTCATTTTGCAGCTCTCTTGGCACATTGTATACTTGATTTTTTGACTGATATAGAGATCTTTGACCCGAGTTCCTTGAGAGAATTGTTGATGGATGTTCATTGTCTTGATTGATAGTTGGTTTCATAGCATTATTGAAGAGTTTAAGTGTGTTTTTTGCCCATTACTTTGCTGGTGCGAATTGCAGGAGGAGTGGCCACTTGAAGAGGGGCATGAATCTTGGAGTGGGAGCTCCATTCTCTCTCACCCGAGTTCCTTGAGAGAATTGTTGATGGATGTTCATTGTCTTGATTGATAGTTGGTTTCATAGCATTATTGAGGAAGTTTAAGTGTGTTTTCTGCCCATTACTTTGCTGGTGCGAATTGTAGGAGGAGTGGCCACTTGAAGAGGGGCGTGAATCTTGGAGTGGGAGCTCCATTTTCTCTCTCTCTCTCTCTCTCTCTCTCTCTCTTCGGGAATCAAATTAGGGAGTTATCTTTGCTTAGTTGCTTCTTAATTCCTTTATCTTCAGCCATTATTTTTCTGCTTTTACTTAGTTGTTTGCTGCACATATTGATTTCTCTTCATTTGTGGCAGGTGACTAGGGCGTAGCTGGCCATTTGGACATTCAAAGCTCAAGAAAACACGCTGCCGCTCAACATTTGAGTTTGGGACTTGTTATCACACCATAGTAGCAGGGCTACTATTCTTGCTTAGCAGATATCTGCAGATTCCAGAGCTTAGATTATTCAGAGCTTGGCTAAGATGACTTTATGTTTTGAGATCACTCATGATCAGAGCGGTGTATTATTCAGACTTATGTTAGACCTTGTGTCAAGGCTGAGCCTTGAGAGTTCAGATTTGATGACCGATGTGACCCTTTATTCCATACAGTTTTAGTTCAGTGCCCAGAGATGTATTGTAGCAGTGTTTCAGATGGTTTATGATGATTATTCTTATGATGATGTTATATGAACTATGGATGTTTGATCATTGATAGTGGATTATTATCTTGTTGTTTTAGTCATGTTCATAGCTTTAGCTTGGTATATCATTCATGATGTGAAAAATGTTGTAAAACTTGAAATGAACTATCTTAATGATGAATTATAAAATGAACATTTTACTTGCACATTTAGGTTGTTTGACAGAACTCACTGGTTCACTACCTTGCATAGATATGGTCTTCCTTGACACCATTTGTTTGCTAGCTTAGGCTCCACCATCACTTGACTCCATCCATCCATAAATTTCCTTATTTGGCCTTAACCCTTGACTTGTCTTACTTGGCTTTTTGATATTTCAGACTTCCCTTTTAACTACCTCTATGTTTGGACCGCATCTCTGTATGTTTAGTGTCTCGACTCTGAGTTGGTGACAAAACTTGCCTTTGGTAAGTTGGATTGTAGGCCTAAATCATTCTGGTCGGTTGTCCCGATGTTTGGCACTGGCTCGAACTCCCCCTAGTCACTTGAGATGTTGTTGGCTAAAACTGAAAGCTCATGTACTACTTATAGAAACTTATATAGATTCGCCCATGGAAACTAAAAAGGGCAAGAGCAATGAACTACTAAAAATACTCCTCGAAGAGTATAAGAAAGGTTCAAAAAGCAATGGTACTTAAATTCTATATCTAAACAATTGCTGACCTTATATATGTATACAAACATGCCCTGGATGCAAGCTGCAATTAGTTGTGCTTATCAGCACACCTGAGATTCAAAGGGTTATGTACGCCAAAAAGGCCATGAAATGAAATTGAATGATCCTAATGAACTTGGATCAACTTGATGTAGACATGATGCCTAAGTTGAATAAGCAGTCTCTAAACAACTTACCCATTTGTGAGGCACAACCATTCCCCGTGTTTATTTTGTCCAACAAAGAGTTTGTAGCTCCCCCTTTCTCCTAGTCCAAAGTGTCTTTTAGTTGAGTTTAAACAAGTCACCCCCTTGCCCAACCTTGTTCCTAGCCTTCATCCTTAGTTAGCAGTTAGACCATGTCCAATGGGTGGGTTTGTCATTTAAGCTATTGTGCAAGTAAATACAAATAACAACAGAATGAACAAATATGTTTAAATGCCACTAAATGATGTTATACTTTAAGTTAAGCTGTGAGTATGATTAAAGGAACATGTCTTAGTCTATTGATATGATTTATCCTTGGTTATATATTGACCTCGTCAAACCCAGTTTGATTATGGTCATTTCTTGGGATCAGTGATGATGTGGGCCATGTATACTTATTGATGATGATTGATGGTCCCACATACTCTTGATGATGATGCTATATGATGGACATATGATTTAGATGATGATTGATGCAGTTCAGCAGGTTTTATTATTACTTAAGATCATCAGATTCTGCACTGTCCATATATGGTGGACCCTACAGCTAGCCCATCAGGGCAACCCATGGTGTATGAGTACACATTCTTAGTAGATTTGGGTCTTCTGGATCCATTGAGACACTTATCATTCAGTTCCAGGCACTTTTGACAGTGATAGATGTAGTTTTTCACTTGTTGACTAGATTTGGGTCTGATTTCCCAGCCTGAGCAGCAGGGGCCATGAGAGGCCAGTTCACCTAGGGCGCTGTATGAGGAGGGGGTGGTCCAACCACTTGATATTACCATTTACCCCCCCTTTTGGAGAGCCTGGTGGGCTCAGTTTGGCAGCGTAGGTGCCCTAGGTGGCAATTTCGACACTTTCACAATTACCGAGGCAGTTCAGAAATGGGATAAAAGGGTTACCGAGGAATTTGATTTGGGCAATTGAGGCAAGGTTTTGGCACTTGGTTTTCACAGAGGTCTTCCTGGGTGAACTCCCTATCTTCCAGCCAGTTTTCATCACTTGGGTGGGTCCACAGAGGCCACATGAGGCCTTTTACTGCATGTCTGTCATAGATTTTGAGGACAAATTTGATCATTTGTATTTATTTTGGACATATTATATTATTTTATTGTGCCATGGGGATGAGCTAGCAAGGATTGATGCCTCCTAGCCCCACTATGTGCTTTATGAGTCATGTCCTAGTCATTTGGGGTAGGCCCATGTACTTTTGCCCCCTCTAGTGGATGACGTCACTCTCAATGAGTATCTTTTAGCTATGATGTCATCATTATTTGAGTGATCAATGTTTTATATTGTTATGTTTCATCTTAGCCATTGATCATGTATTGAGATCTTTTAATTTCAACCACTCATTTTATTGTAAAGTGGTTTTGAGATCTAGGGTTTTGGTCTTTATTATCCTATATAAGGTGGAGATCCCCTATTGTATAGATCACCTTTGGGCTCTGGAAAACTTGGAATGAAAAGAATATTTTGGAGATCTACTTCTTGGCTTTGATTGGGTTGCTCTTGCATATGTTCTTGGATATTTTGCTTCTAGACATTGTTTGCTTTTCAGGTGAAATCAACTTCAAGAGAGGGGGGCCGAATTACTTCAAGCTAGCTTAACAATTTGCTTTGTGGGAAGATTGTAGGGGTTGCTCACATCCCCCATGAGCAATACGTCTTCATAGAGAGGGAGTTTTTCAATTGTGCTTTGTCCATTGATTACTTTCTTGATATGACATGCTTAGGTATTATGGATTTGTAGATCAAATCTAACTTGATGTAGTTTGATTTGCAGGTTTTCATGAGACATATTTCCTCCTAGGGCTTGGATGCTTTTGGTTGAAGACACTTGGATTAAGCTTGGAATTGTAACTAGGGCAAGAATTCTCCATATGCTAAGAGGCTGCAAGCTTTTGAGGTAAGATCTACAAGGTACATATGGATTTTGCTTGCTATCCATCTTATTGGTCAAAAATTACATTAAAATCAAAACCCTCATTTTTTTGTTTTTCTTAGATCTACTTAAATCTAGCTTGGCTTTTGAAAAGATATTGAAAACCCACCTCTATAGTATCCATGGCGATTCGGATCTATAGTTTGGTGTGGATTGGGCTACATTTGACACACTTTTCAAGGCATTTAACCTTCCTTGGGTAAAGTCGCCCTCCTTGGGTGATTGAGTTAAGCTAGATCTAGTACATGGGTAAAGTTGCCCTCCTTGGGTGACTGAATCCTCGAATGAATTTCCTGTAGAAATTGGCAAGTCCATGGAAACTTCTTACTCTAGTCGCGCTTGTCGGTTCCGTCCAATCCAATATTGCCTTCACCTTTTCTGGGTCCATCACTACCCCTTTACCCAAGATTACAAATCCCAAGTACACTAGTTTTTCCTTCATGAAGAAACACTTGCAGGTTCACCATCAACTTCTCTTCCTGCAACTTCTGCAATACTTGTCGAATGTGCCCCAAGTGCTCTGTCTTGGTTTGACTAAATATCAGGATGTTGTCTAGGTACACTACGACGAACTTACCCAAGAATGGCTTCAGTACCTCATTCATCAGCCGCATGAATGTACTGGGTGCATTAGTTAATCTGAATGGCATGACTAACCACTCATTCATCCCTTCGTTTGTCTTGAATGCTGTCTTCCATTCATCTCCTTCTCTAACGCGAATCTGGTGATAACCGCTCTTCAGGTCGATCTTTGTGAAGTACTTCGCTCCACTCAAGCAATCCATCAAGTCGTCTATCCTCGACAATGGAAACTGGTACTTGATCGTGATCTTGTTGATGGCTCTGGAGTCTGTACACATCCTCCATTCTCCACCCTTCTTTAGCGCTAATACTGCTGATACCGCGCACAGACTCAGACTTTCTCTGATCAATCCCCTGTCTAACAACTCCTGGACTTGTCGATTGAGTTCCTGACCTTTTGTCGAACTCATTCTATGGGGTGCCTTGTTTGGCAGACTCTACCCTGGAATCAAGTCGATCTAATGGGATATGCTTCTCGTCGGTGGCAATCCCGTCGGTGCTCTGTCGACTACTATACTTTGAAACTCGTCAAGCATCTTTTCGACTTCGACTGGAATCTTCTCCGTTGTCGACCTTTCGACACATGGCCCTTTTGGAATGATGGCGAAACATCTCGATTGCTTTCTCTCCTCCGCGAGGAATTCCTTGGCTGAACACATCAGCACTTGCTTCTCCCAAAAGTTGCTCTCGCTCTGCTTGCAGTCGGCTCGATCCTCCTGCTTTGGCTTCAGAGTCCTCCGCACGCCATTTTTCCACACTGTGACTGTGTTGGTTCGACCATCATAGATCATCTTTTGATCATATTGCCAGGGTCTCCCTAACAACAGAGGACATGCGTCCATTGGGATTACGTCGCACAATACACTGTCTTCAAGCTTCTCGACATTGAAGTTAATCAGGCATTGTTTGGTCACCTTCACATTATGTCCTTTCTGCAACCATGAGATCTTGTAAGTGTGTGGGTGTTCCCGACATTTCAACCCCGCTTTGTCGATGACCTCTGTCAACACAAGATTCTCTGTACTGCCACCATCAACTATGGTCTTGCAACTCCACTCGTCGATCTGCACTTTGGTTCGAAAGATAGCCTTTTGCTGTGTCGGCTCTTTCTCGTCACGTCGGTCGTCCTGAACCAATGTTCTTCTGACCGTCATGCTT
This sequence comes from Larix kaempferi, assembly GCA_027924585.1. Classification (NCBI taxonomy): domain Eukaryota; kingdom Viridiplantae; phylum Streptophyta; class Pinopsida; order Pinales; family Pinaceae; genus Larix; species Larix kaempferi. Next base: position 7,696,080 of record BSBM01000029.1, read on the forward strand.
TGATTTTTCTTCTTCCCATCCTCACTGTTGTCGGATGTCGACTTTGCCCTCTCTTCGGCTTGCTCATCCCTTCGACGTCCGGGTTTTGACTTCTCTGCAGAATGTAGGTTCTCTGGGCATTCATATGCCTTGTGTCCGACTCCTTGACACTTATAACAAACTACAGCTGGTTTGTCAGCTCCTTTTCTGTCGGATGGACCACTTCAACCATACGCACCTCGACCGCGTGTCTCTCGACCATCGTGTCAGTTTTCTTGCGCTTTCTCTCTAGTCGATGTCCCTTCTGCACGTCGGTTGTCTTCGACGGCTTCTCTCCTGTCGATGCAGATTTCCTCGACAGTTTCTCGTCTGCCTTCAGAGCTAACTGGTAGGCTTCACCGACCGCTCTAAATCTTGACAGGCTCAACTTGTCCTGTATGGCGTACTTCAAGCTATTTACATATCTAGCGACAACTTCTTCACCTTCGTCGGTTTGCCCCGACCTTATCGACAATCTGTAGAACTCTTTCGTGTATTCCTTCACGGTCATTTCTTTTTGTCGAAAGTTCTGTAACTTCCTAAACAAGGAAATCACAATCACCTGGCAAGAACTTCCCTTTCAGCTTGGCAACCATCCTGTCCCAAGTCTTGATTTTCTCCTTGCCTTTCTTGACTCTGTCAGCCTCCACATTGTCCCACCACAATGAGGCATGACCCTTCAGCCTCAGACATGCAGTCTTAACCGATTTAGGATCCTCGATCTGCTCTATGTCGAAGTATTTCGCCATTTCTCTGAACCAGTTGATCAAGTCTTCCGGGTCCAGACATCTTGAGTAGGTATGTACATCTATCTTTGTTCGACCTCTCATCTTTGACAATAGCTTGATTAGTTTGTCTTCTGGTTCTTCTCCTGCTACTTCCCGTGCTTCCACCTCTTCGACCTCCTCATCGCTGTGGTCTAACGCATCAGGAACACATCCACGCCTTTGGCTTTCTTTGATCGCTACGATTTCTTTAGTCAAACTTCGTATTGTTCGCATGCATTCCTCGAACATCTCACGATCAACTGTGATTGCTGCGCCACACGCTCTTCGTCTAACTCCTCGGACATTAACGCCTCTGTGAGCCATTTTCAACCTTAGTTGAAACTCCCACTCGTCCAATCGCAACCGGACTTTCACAGGTTGTGCACAACTCTACCCAACCGCAGCTGGAGCTGTTAACACACTCGCAATCTCTCCTCTCCACAGGATACAACTCGCTCTGATACCACTTGACACAAGGTCGCCCGACAAGGGTTCTTGCTTAACAATTACATACAACACACACGTTCACATGGACTAGATGTAAAGAGGATGCCAGAGGCTGGCTTCTATTACTTCAATCGAATATGGTTACAATGCTAAATGCAAGGAAATGAAACAACTTGTCGGACTCAGCCTTTACAATACATAAGTAACTGTGTGCTCTCTTGGCGTGTCGATCTTCACCCTCTCCTGGTTCGCTGCGGAACTCTGAGCTATGGTTCTGATTTCTCTACGCTCGGTAGATGTGTGACTGTTCTCTCCAATCTACAAATCCACTTTCAAACTCTGCTCTCGATCCTTTGTTGATCGAATCGATCCTTCTTTTTTGTCTCACACTAGTCTTTAACCCACTGCTGCTCTTCCTGAGACACGTTTCCTCTGTCCGTCAATCTCATTGATCCTGCAGACCTGCAATTGTCAGCGCCGCTGCCGTGCTGCACAACCTCCACTTGTGGCTACATCTGGCATGTCTTCAACCACCTTCAATAACTGCTCATAACTTCCTTAGCAACCCTGAACGGCTACCAAGTACTCTGCTTGACTTTCTGCGTGTCCTTTCGACTCCTTGACAATTGTCGATCTCATCACCGCCTCGACCATACTGTCTTTCGTCAGCCTTCGACATATCCGTCGGCTTTACTTTACTTGTGCGATTGCTAGTCCGCCCCTTCCTCCTCGCTTGGCTTTCGACTCAAACTTGTCGGAGTCGTGGTTTGAGAACCTGTCGACCCTCGATGTCTCCGCTGCAACTCTGTTGTTTGTTGATCTTAAACATGTCGACTTTCAACTTACACCTCCTGTCGATGCACCTCGAGAGCTCCTGCACGACTTATTGACTTCGACAGCCGATCTACTCTTCCGCACCAGGGGTCGTTGGCACTCCCTCTGGTTGGCCTTCTGTCGATCATCTTCGACTGCTCTACCTAGGGCCCGATGCTCCTACATCACCAAGGGGGGCAGACCATACTAAAAACGGTTGCAAGGCTTTTTAGTTTTAAGTTGAATGATTGGAAAGGGTGTGTTTTAGGAGTTGTTTTGAATTGATGAAAAAGTTTTAAACCAAGTTGTTCGCTAGTTTAATCAATACACATCCACAACATATAAAATAAGTGACAACAATGACATTCACAGCATGATATCAAATATGAACAACAATTTGAGATAGATACACAAAAAAGATAAAATTGTACTTGGTGCTAATAAAAGATCAGTGTTAATGGAGTCATCGTCTGTTTAACAAAAATGCTGAGAGGATCGTTGTGCGAGTGCTTCTTGGTTTATTTTATTATGTATTTTCAAGGGATGAGGTTGATTAATTGTGGGATGAGGGGATTTCCGATATACCTTGTGGTGTGGGAAATATATCCGGAAATATGATCTAGGTGGTTCCGTACAAGGACGTGTGGGTTGGGGCGGAGTATCGAGAGCGGTGTTCAACACTACACCAACAAGGATGTAGTTTAACTGTGCTCTAAGTTTGCCTCCCAGTGGTTCCCACTTCCTTAGTCAGAATTTCCCCACTTTCGATCACAACGAAGCATTGCCGAATTTTCGTTGGTTTTCGTGGGACTTGATTTTATTAATCAGTATTGATTAAATGTGAAAAATTAGGAAGTGCAAAGCTCAGGACAGTCGCTTTTGATATCCCAAAGCTTAGACCAGCCTGCGATGGGTAGAGCATACGAGGCGTCTGCAAAATTATTCGTTAAGATTGACTCTCCGATAGAGAGCACTCTTGATCCGATTTAGAACGAGATTCAAGAGATTTTTTAATAAATTTTAAGATTGACTCTACGACAGAGAGCACTCTTGATCCGCTTTAAGAGCGTGATTCAAGAGATTTTATGAACACTACCTTGTTGAAGAAATAAAAGGCTGAAATGAAAAGAGACAAGTTTTCTAATTATCTACCCAAGAGTGTCTTTCAGGTCCGAAGACCATACTCGGGAGAGCAAGGGGATTAGTAGTTCTTTTTAGTATGAAAAATTCGAATCTAAACAAGAAGCATAAATCAACTTTTTTTAAGGAAAAGAAACTATCCTAACATGCTACTTTAGTTTGAATGCAGGTAAAAAGCAAATGAAAAAAAAGATACATGCTTCCCCCAAATGGGGGAAGAAGGGTATGGGAGCTGTGTAGCCCACTTGCTTCTTTTATTATGAGGATTACAATGTTTTTAGAGCAGCATCTTTGATCCTTTAAAAACAGGATCAAGGGTTACAAAATGGAAGAGAAGAAAAGCCCCTTTTTAAGAAGAGAGATTTGGAGGTGCTTTGGAAGGTTTAAAACTTGAGTTTTCTGCCAACTCTTCCTCTTTACCTGTCTATAAAAGCCAAAAAAGCAGCGAGAAATATCAGTCCAAATATGCCCAAAATCACTGTGAAAGTGATTTGGGCAAAGCTAAAAAATAAGTTAAAAAATTACTATAAATTAAGCTAAATCTAGGAAAGCGATAACTAAAGATAAGTTGGCTTTTGAGACCAACTTTCTTAGGGTCTTGGACAACCTTTAGAGGGCAGCCAATTAGCAGCACTAGAATGCTTGATTTGACTTTTAAAAACTCATAAAACAGATCTACAAATGATTTTACTTGAAAGCTAGATCTGAAAAAGGAAACTAGTAACCAAAGGAGAGATTTGAATTTTAGAAGATGGAAAAGAAAGCTCTCAAGCCCAAGCTTGAATTTCGTGCAATCAATGGAGAATCCTGAAAGGCAAATAGCATTAGATCCAAAGAGTAGTGAAGAGGAAGAAGAAGCAACTGAGCTCAAAATCCTCCTTCACCTTTACGGGATCTGCAAAACTACACAACTTCAAAACAAAATGTGATCAAATCTAGTATGGTTAGTTAAATGAAACAAAAAAGAGCATCAATATTGCTGACTACAGTTTGCTACTTTTTAAATCTCATCTAACCAAGCATAAGTGAACAAATTAAGACTATAAATGCTCACTCTATGGACTAGATACAACCTTCTAAGCTAGATAAATGATCAACAAATTGCATAAGAAGGAATACAGTTAAGCTAATATCACCTCAATGAAGCATCGACAATTCCTCATGAACAAGATTTGCACCACATGGACGTTTAAAGTCTTGACTTTTATTCAATAAGCAACAACAAAATGATTACATACATGAGCAGAGGTTTCACTTTTCCATCCTAGAGTGAGGAGCAAGGCTCGCTTTTATAGAAGTGACAAGCACTAAGAGGAAAGGGCGAGTGAGCCAAGAGGGTAGCGCATGAGATGGAGGGCGAATTCCTTGACATAAGAGCTTGGAGTGTTGGGTTGGTGGGATGTGATGAGGTGGTTGCCACCTCATGAGAGGGGCGCCCCTCTCACATTGTAACCTTCGCCCGACACCTTTGCGAATTGGCCAACGTATGGAGTCCGCCCATGTGAAGGAAAGCGCACCATTTAATAAGTTATCACTCACACCCACACCTTTGCGAATTGCCCAACGTATGGAGTCCGCCCAGGTGAAGGAAAACACACCATTTAATAGGATATCACTCACACTTTATAAAATGATTTTTTAAACCATGCTTTCTCACTTTAATATGATCGCCCTCCTTAAGAATTTAATATGCCACCCTTTCCAAATCATTTTTTATTCATTTTTTTGTCTTTTTTGATTTTTGTTTTTTTGTGCAATTCATAGAACACTTAACATTTAAGTGTTGTTTTGTAGCACCTTTAGGAAAAATTGCCACAAATGACAATTTAGTCGCCCGAAACCCAGGAAAAGTGGGTCCTAGGTTAAAGAGGACGCTTTGAGTGTGAAAACGAGCATCCCCACGCCAAATTCCGCCTCTAGACCAAACTTTTATTACACTTTGAATTTTTCCAATTAAACCATTAAAAAATGGTCTAATTTTACGGAAGAAATTATTTTTATTGGAATGAAACCAAACTCCTAAGGGACCTAGTGCATGTCCATACGACTCAATTTAGATGGTTAGCATGTAAAAAGTACATAGACACATAGACTTTAATAACCTCCCTAGGTTCGACCACCATGGTAAATACTCCAGCTTTGGAGGTGTGAGTGAAAAACTCAGGAATTATACGCCATTGAAGCGCAACGCATTATTCCTAAGGAAAAAAACACTCTAGAGTATCTCCCTGATAGCCAAACCTAAGGTAGGCCAAGTCTTTTACAAAATAATCATGCTTAGACCAATTTATTACAATTCCCCCATGGGGGTCTAGACATGCAATTATTACAAAGGGGCCAAAATTGGCCTTGAAAAAGTCTTCTGAACTTCTAAACATTGATGATGAACATTTAACATGTTCATGAAACTGGCGGCTCACAAGAAGTCCAACTATGGTACAAAATAGTGTAAATTTCCTTAAAATCCAACTAGGGCTAGATGCATGCCAAATTAATTTCTAACAAATAACCACACATGGATTTCTTCACTATGCAGCGGAAAATAAATACTAAAAGAAATATAGCAGCAATCACATCAATCGAGACAACTCAGTCTTTTTGGGTATAAACCCTCGGACAAAACCCAAGATGGGAAAACCGGTGCAGCAATATGATATCTTTATTTTATTCAGAAAATATGGAACAATACAAATCAAAATTCGATCATGCCCAATTGGCAAAATTGTACCACAGAAAAACCTGTAAGCAGGCACGGATTCCAACGCAGCAAGCTGCTACTCCTGTACGACATGTACGACTTGCTGTATGGAATCTGTACGAAATTCCGTACAGTCACCTCTGCCTGCTGCTGTTTCTCTCTCTTGCAAATCTGTCTTCGTTTTCTGCTTTTCTGCTCTCTCTATCACACTCCTTTTTCTCCGTCTCTGTCGGAATGCAATTGTGTGTCCTCTCCACCAATTGATTTTTCTTTTATAGCTCAATGCTAAGCGAAAACCCTAATCTCACTATAGATCTAAGGTTGAGATCCTCCAGTGACATTCGATGTTTAAGATTAGATCTTGCCATCACTTTAAATATTTCACTTACACTTTATAAAAAGTGTTTCATTAAGTCAATCATAAATTAGATCACTTTAATTTGTTTTCCAAAGTGAACTTAGGAAAAGTAAATTAGATACAATTGGCTTTTAATTGATGCCTTCTGCATGCAAGGACACATGCATGCAGGAAGACCTTCCTTCGTTGTCACTTTCTAACACTCCCTCTCAACGAGGAAGGGATTCAGTAACAACCCCAACTTGTCTCTGAACTTCACAAACTTGAGTTTGCAAAGTGCCTTGGTGAATATGTCTGCTACCTGCTCATTTGTCTGTATGTACTCCAACCGAATGGTTCCTCTCTGAACACAATCTCTGAGGAAGTGATACTGGATGTCAATGTGCTTACTCTTGTCATGAAACACTGGATTCTCAGAAAGGTTGATACCACTCTGATTGTCATAGTGAACTATATTAGTCTCTAGCTCACTCTCGAATAATCTTGATAGCAACTTCCTCAGCCACATTCCCTTACATGCTGCCATGTTGGTCGCCATGTATTCAACCTCTGTTGAACTCAATGCAACTGACTTCTACTTCCTGTTGAACCAAGAGACAACTCCTGACCCAATGCTGAAGCAACAACCCTGAAGTGCTCTTTCGATCCTCTACACATCCTGCCCAGTCAGCATCCGTGAAACCTGCCAAGTGTATACTCCCACTGCGTTCATAAACCAATCCATACTCCACTGTACCTCTGATGTAGCGGAGTATGTGCTTCGCAGCTATCCAATGTACTCTTCGAGGGTTCACCATGAACTGACTCAAAGAGTTGACTGCAAAGCTAATTTCCACTCTCCACGCAGCAGTGGTGTCAATGGCATCCAATGAAATGGCCTCCATCTAGGTTTTTTCTCAAGCTGCTTCACCCACAACCTGATATTGGAGGAGACGCACACTAGATCATTCAGGCGTTGGGTATCCAACCTGTGTGAGGACCGTAAATTTATTAAAATTAGAATTTAGAATACATAAATTAAAATTGCCCATGGGACATAAATTACAAGTTATAATAAATTTTGAATTTAATTTCAAATTCTCTAACTTGTTGCGCTTCTTGGTGTGTAATTTTTCAAATACACTCCAGTTGTGCTCACAACCAGAAGAGCTGCATGTCTGGCTAAGGATCCGAACAACAAGCTTTTGGAGATGGGGTACTTGTCTGTCGTAGGTTTCCCATCAAGTATCTACAATGAATTGGAGAAAGTTAGAAACATAAGAGAAGACATTGAAAATTTGAAATTTAAAACAAAGAATGCAAATAAATTGAATTTTCATTCTTGAAAGTTGAAACAAGGTGAAGCTTACTTGGCATTATGTTCCTCCTATCATTGATAGCCATATCAAACCCAAATGTTCCCATGGCCCTCCTATAGACTTCCAACTCTTTGGAAATCTCCGAACGGTCAGCTGCACTTGGCACCATCCTCTGGACACACTCCGAGAACCCATCCATTACCTCTGCATCAAACCCGAAGCCACAAGAGTAAGAGAATGCGGGGTTGAGGAATAACCATGCAGCATGAATGGGGCGATGAAGTGTGTTGTTCCATCGTTGATCAATCATTGCCCATATCAATTGTTGTTTCGCTTGCCTCGCATCCCCCTTGTCGTCATAGTAGGCACGAATGGCCTCTTTGGCCCTATCCATGGCCTCATATAGGTAGCCCATTGCGGGCTTGTCTCCATCAATCAAGCGAAGAACCTTTAGCAAAGGTTCACAGATGTCACACACCTCCTTCACCCCATCCCAGAAACTCTCTTGGTATGACACAAGTCTGAATATGGCATGTCCCTCTAGTTTAGTGCTAATCGATAAAGCACGCCACTCAGCTGAAAGGAAGATAGTTTGCAAGTCCCACATAGAAGTAAGGAGAGACTGAAGAGAGATGAAACAAGTGGCAAAGTAAGGACCAACTCCTTGTCATGAGTAAACTGGCTCATCAAGCTAAGCACAGGAGCATGATTGTATATAAATTTGGTGATGCTTCTTGTTGAATCAATGACATCCCTGATAAACTCAATCTTTCCCATATCCTCTAAGATTAAGTCAATACAGTGTGCAGCATAAAGGGTCTAAAACAAAGTAGGATACTTGTCCATAAGCATCCTCCTAGCTGCCACATAATTCGCAGCATTGTCCGTTATTACTTGGACAACATGATGCGGACCTATCTCTTGGATGAACCCATCCAACAACTGACATAGTAATGCTGCATCTTTGATATGTGCAGATGCATCCACGGACTTTATAAACATTGTGCCCCTGGGACAATGAACCAAGAAGTTGAGAAGGGTCCTACCCTTCGTATCAGTCCAACCATTTGACATCATTGTGCATTCTGTGACCTCCCATGAACCTTGAAGCTCCTCCAACCTAGAAGTGCAATTGGCCTTTTCATTATCAAGGATGGGCCCTCTCAACTCCTCCTAAGTGGGGGGCTTATACCCCGACCCAACAATAGCAACAGCCTCAAACATGGGCACGTAGAATGAGTTCTTCTCAAAGTGGAATGGAATATCACTCCATAAAAGGCATCGATCGACAAGTTTGTCTGCTTCCTTTTTCTCATTTATCTTGTACATTGACCTTATACCTAGTTGTCCTCCAGGCGTAGATCTTGTAACAAAGAAAGGAGATGTAGTGGAAGGCATTGCGGAAGATGAGGATAAGGTCTCACTCCCCGCTCTCGTTGAAGTGTGTCCGACTGTCCCGGATCCTAATGCCATTCTCATTCCAATTTTTTGCCTCAAAGCTTCCCTTTCTTCTTTCCTCTTGCCAATACCTTCAATTGCGAGTTTGGCCCTATGAATAATTTCAGGAGTGGAGTTTTTACAAATATCCAACTTATGCCCCCTAAGTTGTGCGAGGTGGTATTTGAGCCTACTTATACCCCCCGTCATCTCCTTCCCACACAAATTGCATCTAACCTTTTGTCGATTATGTGGATCAACAGGCTTTGCATACTTCCAGAATGGATCCAAAATCTTCAGCATGTTTGCAACTTTGTAAACTAGTTTGGAACTTTGAACTTGCAACATAAAAAAATGATTTTTAGCATAAATTTTGAACCTGTAAATGAACATTAAATGAGGTTTTTTTTAAGGTTTTCCAATTTCAAATAGCCACTTGAAATTTGAATCATTGGTGCCATGCCACTGTGAGTTTTGAAAATTAATTATTAAAACAATAAAATACTAAAAAAAAACAATGATAATCATAGAACTTAAAAAATGAAAATTAATTAATACTTAATAATTATTAAACTTCAAAATTTTCAAAGAAATTGCATGCTGGTGCTCTGCATATTAGCATAACACTGTAAGTTTGTAACAACCTCATATTCGTTGGAGAATTTTAATTTTTTAGGCTTTATTCCTTTAAGTTTAGGGTTTAAATTTTTAAAACTTTAAAGTTTAAACTAAATTTAAAATTTAAGCCTGCTACCTTGGGCCTTAAACCTAAGGCACTTTTGGAAGTTTGGAACTTGGAGGGCGCGGCCGCACAGTCGGGACGAGACTTACCTTGAGCTAGCAGCCGACTTCCAACTCCTTCACGCGTTGACCGGGCCTCTTCTTCCACATGATGACAGGCGTCTCCTCCAGCAGTAGCTTGGGCTTCCAACTCCAGCAGCAGCAGCTTGGGCCTCCTCCTCCACGTGATGACTGTCGTCTCCTCCAGCAGCAGTTCGAGCCTCCAAATGCAGCAGCAGCAGCTCTCTCACGAGTTATGACGAACCAAAAAAACCCCCAAAAAACGTTAAACGAAGTTTTTAACTTGCGATCGGCTGGTGATGTTTGCCCCCTCGACTCGTGATTTTTTACCAAAAATCGTGAGATATCGTCCTACAAATCGCCATGATATTTTTGGCGATTTTTCTCGATAATATCGCCGCCAAGAAATTATCGCGATATATCGTGACATCGACGATATATCGCCGATGCTGGTAACACTGTTCTAGACCACTGCAGCCTCGACTGAACAGATCGATCATACCAGAAAGGGACTTAGTGACTAGTAATTAGTCTCATTTTTTCAATTAACCTCCCATATACGAAAATCCGGTGTATCGATTCCTGGCATTGTGTGGTGAAATTCCTCAACGGAAGCGGTAACCACTGGGTAGCGACCTCGGGATATCGTTAGACTGCACCCTCGTTTGGTGTAGTGTTGAACACCTCCCAAAGACTCCGATCCAGTCCACATTTCTGAGTGAGGAGTCACCTTTGCCATAGTCCGGACATATTTCCAGTACCTCATGGTATATTGAAAATCCCCCTCCCTAATAATTTACTCATCTCCATATTAATTTAAAATTGACCAAGAACATTCACACAACATTTCATTTCAAGCATCACAACAACACTTTTATTTGATTCCATTATCAGCACTGGTCTTTTTGCTTTATCATTATAATCTGTATTTAATTTCTATCATGTGTTGAATGGATTGGTAAACATGTTTAATCTTTATGCTGTTATGCTTTAATTTTACATTGCAAATCTCTTGTATCAATTTTATTGTTTAAAAAACTCCTAAAAAACTAACTCATCCACCAAAACTAACTAGCTTAATCAGTCTTAGCAACCTTTAGGGTCCACCCCCCTTGGATTCGTTAGGAGTTTGCCTAAACGGAGGAGTCAAGAATCAAGTGATAGTACTTGACTTGAGGCTTGCCCCAAGGACACACTTAGTGGCTTGAAGATTTATGCCACGTTAACCCCAGGTGTGTTTTTGGCGGCAACATGACCCGAAGGTATGGCTGAGGCGATGGCCTCTGAAGAGAGATAGGCCAAGTATGGGTACCGATCACGCCCCCTTATCGTGTCTGCGAAGCTCCGAAGGCTTTGTAAGAGAGCGACAAGACTGAACATAGCCTCGAGCCGAAATGGTCCAACGCTAAACTCTGCGAGCACGATGGGTTGAGGAACCATTTGTTTGCATCTGATGATATGATGGAGGAGTAGGATCTATACTCTCTCTACTGAGGCCCAATCATAGTCAAGTAGGCATGGTCCCACACGTCAGAGCCATATAGGACTGTGGGTCGGATGAGAGTATCCATGAGAGACATCTTTGAGGAGATGTCCTGAAAATGGTGTCTGAAGCATTGTCTCTCTAAAAGGGCTAGGGAGTTGTATCCTTTATTAACTCGGGGTTGAAAAGCATGTCACAGGCTAAAACAAGGACCTGTGAACTGAACCCCCAAATAGGTATAGGTGCTAGTGATCTCGACCTCTTCCCCTGTGAAGAAGAAATGAAGATCGTTGAGTAGGCTCTTCGATTCGTTGAAGATCATAACCTTGGTTTTACCTAAGTTGATCGTCAACTGACAAAGATCATAAAAGAGGGCCAAGGCAAACCCTCCAGAGATTAGGCAAAGAGGACCATGTCGTCAGCGAAGAGAAGAATAGAAATCAAGACATGGTGGAGAAGGCACCCGTTGCCATCCTAGATGTGCTCCTGTAAGAAAGACTCTAGCTCATTGATGTAGATCCCAAATAGAGTGGGGGAGAGTGGACACCCCCGCTTAACCCCAATTGTACTCCTGATGAAATCTGAAATCCCATGGGCCATGCGAAGACAACCATGGAATGGCTCACATAATCTCATAATGGTAGTTAGAAAGATCTCAAAAATGCCAATGTCTTGGAGTCTTTGGAATAATGCCTCTTTGGGGACAGAGTCGAATGCCTTCTGGAAGTCTACAAAGCAACAGTAGAATTTCAAGGAGCGGTGACGTGCCTCCTCAATGATTGCATGGAGTGTAAGAATGTGATTGATGGTCTGGTGTGCTGGTCTGAAGCTCGCCTGTCCTTTGGCTCTGAGTTGTCTCCTCTCAAGCCTCTCAGAAAGCTGGATATGGAGGACTGTAGCATAAAACTTGGAGAAGCTGTGGCCAACCATGATTGTTCTGTAGTTATTGGGATTAGAATTAGGGCCCGATTTATGGATTGGGTGAATAATATGATGTGACCATGATTCAGGGAAGTTAGTGCAAACCATGTGGTTAAACAGATAAGCCAAGTGACATTCAAATGCTCGAAGGCCATGTTTGAAGAGTTCAACCTGGAACCCTTCCTCATTTGTTGCTTTGCGAGAACTTATTGCTCAAACAACCTCCCAGATATCATGGGGGGTGAATAAATAACAGGAGGGTGGTGGAGAGGTAACATGGATGAAGGGATAACATAGAGCAAATGACGATGACAATGCCAAAGAGCAGCTAGAGCCAAAGAAAGAAAGGTTGCTAAAGGGAAATAAACTTGTGAATACGTTACAAAAGATGATGACGTTGCTGAAGAGCAGACCCGACTAAAGAAAAATTCTGCTTTGAAAGGAAAAAATCTCTTCGAAGGGGAAAAACCCACTGAAGAAGTCATGACCACACTTTTGAATCACATCCTCCTCGAGGCATGTGGCAAGTGTTGGAATTAGGTTTAAGATAGTCTATTTTCCATCGAGAAGAACCAAGTACCTACTAAAACATGAAATCCATGATAGGTTTTTAGTAATCATAAATCCATCTGAGAAGATTTTGTGTTTTGATGGCTTTTCAAGAAAGCACTTAGAACTTTTCTCTTTTCACCTTCTTTTCTATCAGGGAAGGCAGATAGCCATTTTACCAAAGCTGTTATAACAGCTAAGAAGAATGGTTGTTGTTGGGAAATTTCCAATGTTCCAACAAGTTTCCTGGACGCAGGGAAATGTAGGAGCGACCTATATAGAAGTTTCCCTCAAATTTTTAGGAAACATCAAAGGGGACATCGGGGTCTTCAACATAGATGACCCCGCCATAAATATTACAAAATTTATATTAGAATACATAAAAATTGAAAGTTGGAGCATAAGTCATTAAAGTCTTTAATTTTATAATCTAAAGATTAATACAAGTTTATAACATACATGAAGTGAAATAAAATGAAATACAACCATACATTGTCTATAAAATTATAAATGATAAAAGAAAATCGGAAATACAACCATATTGAACAACAAATTGAAATCGAGGCTAGAGAGAAGTAAAATAGTGGACGGCGTGGCCCTTTATCATTTTATTTTTTATTTATTTTTATTTTTTAGTCAGAAACAATCAAAGGAAACATGGGGACACCATTTTAGGAGGGAAAAATTTCCCTTTTTCAAAGAAATGTCCCCTTCTGCGTTTCCTTGAGTTTCCTTCAAACGGGGATGTGGGGGGACGTTTCCAATGGAGTTTCCAAGTATCTGGGACGTGTGGGGGCATGGAAGCGCATTTCCTACCCTTGGGAAGGCGTCCCCGTGTAACACTATAAATTTCATTGTACACTAAAGTATTTTGTTTCTTACTTTGTTTAGCAGTCCATATTTTCTGGTGGGCAAGTCTAGTCAGATTTTGGAGTTGTATCCAAGAGTGTAAAAGATCTTGGACGTGTTAGCAGCTTACTTTCTGAGATGAAATGGTACCTTGAAGCCCGCGACTTTGCTTTGTTTGGTAATGGCTGTTGAAAAGTTACCAAGGAAGTGTTGTTCACCTTGTGTTGCCTTGGGGTGGATAATAACACTTTAAAAAGTGACCCCTAGTCAATTAATTAATAAAGTGAGAAGTACTTTATTTTTATAAAGTCACTTTATTAAATTTCCTAAGTTCATTTAAGTGATTCTTTCAAGTGAGTGATAAATTAAAAGTTCTCACGTAATTAAATGATATAAGTGCACTAAATGTCATTTAATTATTATTTAATGAACATTTATTGAGAGCCTTTGATCTAATCTAATCTTGACCATTGGATGAAGTGGGGGGAGTTACCATGAACAAAAAGGCTTGGGAAGGCAAACCTAATTAATTGTTCACATTTCCAAGAAAGAATTTTTTTGGAGAAGAGGAGCAGAAGAGAGAGGATTTAAGAGAATTCGACCTAGAGGAGAGATGAGAAAAATTCAGCAGAGAAATCAGGAGCTTGAAGATGGGCATGATTTCCAAGGAAGTTAGCACAAATTTTTATAAGAAAGATGGCACGAAAATCGAGGCATTGGCAACAAGAGATTTTGCACAGAAATCGAGGACAGTCTGTACATCTACACATAAATCAAGGCAATCAGTTGGCACGATTTTCGAGGAAAGGTACAACTTTAATTGCTGTTGTGAGATCGTATAGGACACGAATTTCGAGGCATGGAAAAAGTTGTAACAGTGCACAGATTTTGAGGCACAATCTGTACTGTACTTGTCTGTACAGTTCACATGTGTGAGGCCGTACAGGCGCAGTTTTCGAGGAGTTGTTTTGTCAGTCCATACAACAGATTTCAGAGTGTTTTTTGACACATATTTCGAGGCAGAAATAAGAGATAAGTACTGCTGTTGTAATTTGTACAATTTTCCTGAAAAAATAAAATCTCTCTCAAAACAGGTTTTCGCTTGGGGGTTTTATCTTGGACCAATTTGGTCAAAAATATTGAGTCATTTTAATGTGTGAATGGCTGTTATAATTTTCTAAGTTTGGAAATTTAGGCTGAAATTGAAAATTTTAGTGTTATTAATTTTGAAAAGAATTTCATGTGTTTCAAGTAAATTCAATTTTATATGAGAAATAGATGCATGTTGGGGTTTGGGCATTAAACTACATGCAGAGAAGCTTGAAAGCTTGAAATCGGGTTGGGGTTCTAAAACATTCAATGGCAGCTGATATAAACCATGAGATAACACTCAACGATAATAAACAGCTCCGGACAGTCTCTGATAGCGATAGTGTTGCACAGATTTGGCTCACAACTAGTGACTTAGCTTTCCAACAGTGATTGTGCCTTCCTCAAGATGCTGAGTGCACTCTCCTCACTCACAAACAACCCCTACCAAGAGTGCAACCCCTCCAAATGCTGGTAGTCAAGGACACAAGAGTGTGCCCTCGTGAATCCTCTCCCACAAATAGAATCTAAACCCCAACAACTCTCATACAGTGCGCCCTCACTACAAACTGTTGTAAATGGCAGCTTCTTAGTCACAAGGGTATTCGCGTTCCTCAATAGAAGCAACAACAGAAACACAATGAAAGGGATGACTGGAAACTTGGATCTCTCTACCCAACTGGTGCGCCCTCCTCAAGAAATCATTAAAACTCAGTCCCAACACCACAAATCCATAACAAACTGGTGTACCAACCATGGAAATGAAACTCAATGGAAAAATCTGAGTGATCTGCCCTTTCAAGATCGATTAGGATCGATAGTTTCACCACAGAAACCAATTTTCTATTAGGGTTTTCGTCCCAAGAGCCACAAGCCACAAGAGCTCTCAATTATTGTTTTTTTTAAAAGTAAAAATAACATGAATGAATGAGAGAGAGGTCGATTTCCCCTTTTTAAAACTGATTTTACTCTTTTTGGGACATTTTTATCTTTTCTCACCACTTTTACCTTTTTCTCTCTCTTAAATTAATAAAGTGACTTTTATAAAGTCTCTTTATGAATTAATCACTCAATGTCACCTATAATGTATTTTTTGCTCAAGGGACATTAAATAATTAATTAATTATCTTTTCGTTTACTATAGCTTACAAGAACTAAATAGGCTAATAAGTCGTCCCCTGGGTGATCATTTGGAAAATGACATGGCACAAATACATATGAATACTTATAACATGAAGTAGAACATTATCGAGAGTACAATAAAAAAATTAAACCATGGAAAACACATGAATACTTACAACATAAACTAGGATATTATCAAGAGTGTAATAAAAAATTGCATGAGAATTTGAAGTTCTAAACCTATGAAATCAAACAATGCATACTGATTTTTAAGCAAAATAAAGAAAAAACGACGACACACACATAGTACACAGAGATTTATCTTGGAATCCCGTAATGTCATGTCCCAAATTTGGCATTGGGTCACAATGGCCTAATCACATTGGCCATATTCATTAGAGTTTGTCAAATTGATGTTAAGGGTCAAATAATTGCCAAGGAGGAAAATTATTAGTTTCCTAGGTTTGGGGTGGAAGCTTTGGGATTTGGAATAAGGGGGATAATAAATGATGTTTGAACATTAGAATGGCATAAATATTTAATAAATGAGCTAAATAAATATTTACAAGTGAAAATCAAAGTGGCATTTGATCATGAAGACACATGGAGGAAGTGGGACCCACATATGGCTAGATTTCCCCACTACACTTGGCAACATTCTCCCACCAATTCGAATTCAAGGTGAATGGTAACATACTTGAGGGAGTTCAAAAGGTATTATTCATGGCATGACTCATCCAAGGTCGAAATATAGAGGAAGTAACTCCCATGGAAGAGGAAGAGGCAATTTGGAGCTAGTGTGACACTTGGGCTAGATTCCCTAGCTCTATGACAACAATGATGAAGATGCTATGACACCTATGACACAAATCAGACTTGAAAGCTGACATATGACATATATGACATGTCAGGGCTAAAAATAGCCTCCAAGAGGGCGCTCAAGGGAGTTAGGGTAGCTAATATGCTTCCACATGTGATTTGGTGGAAGTGGGAAACTAGGAATTGTTGTACAAGTGGCATTCTTTGGAATCTCTTCCCAACTTGAGTTGGCATGAGTCTCTTGGAAGGAATTCGACCCATGGAGGACATTAGAAGTTTATAAATGTCAATAACAAAGAATGAAACCAATTTTTGATCATTTGTAGAATTTGCAATTGCATTTGTGAAGAGGGAGAGCTAGTGGATGACTAGTTTCTTGCCTTAGCCAATTTCGAGGGTGAAAGATTTCCATCCAAGTTGGTAATTGGAAAGACCATTCAGACCTTTCATTTGGAGTTTTAATAGAGTCTTTATTTGCAGGTGTAATCTACAGGGCAGCTCATGGTTTCTTCTATTGCAGCTCACTCCTTCAACCATTTCCAGTTTTGATGGCATATTCTTGATCCTTGAGGGAGGGCGTTTTTGGTGAGCTATTGTACTCTTTGGGGAAGCTTCTAATGCCCCATTTCTTTTGTAATATGAAGTAAATACTCTGTTCTTCATCTCCAGAAAGTTTCAGGTCGAAATTCCAAGTAGAAATGTATAAATCTCATTTTTAATGAAAGAACAGTGCCATTTCCCCACTACCTTGTTGTGAACCAATGTAATGTTGATGGATTCGAATGGATAAGTAAACTAGTGATGGTTTATTGATGAATGGAATGTTATTGATGTATTATACAAGTTACATGTTCAGTGCTCAAGCATTTGAAGTCATTTTACTTAGTTTATTTACATTTGGAGAAGATTTGGTGCCATTTCCCCAAGGGTCGAACTAGTGATTTTTGCTGTTGTTTGGGAGAGGTTTGGAACATACTTAATAACTAATTAATGGTGCATTTGGGACCTTAATAACATCCTTGAGACATCCCCTACCTCTGTTCATAAGTTGGAGTGGGTTTGGAGGCATTTGGGCAGCCATTTTCAGTACTTACCCCAGGGGGATTTGAACTCCAAATTACTAGTAAAATTGCATACTTGGTCCAGAATCTTAAGAGAGTTTGCAGAGGTCTTTTGGTGGCCATATCTCATTCTTGAACATCATATTCAAGTTCTAATATCATTCATACACCTTCCTTGAAGATTTGAAGGCATTTGGAGCCAATTTGGGACTTAGAGACCAATACTAGTCAAAGGGAAATTACTAGTAAAGTTCCCCACATTGGCCAGAATTGAAAGAGGATTTGCAGAAGTATTTTAAAGGTCCAAAAGCATCGCCAAAACACATATTTATGTTCTAACATCATCCATATACCTTCTCAGAAGATTTGGGAGCAATTGGAGCAATTTGGGGACCTAGAGCTCAAAACTAGTCAAAGGTCGAACTAGGGAAACAAGTAAAAAATTGCCATTTTAATAAAATTCCTAACAAGGGACATTACACTTAACCGGGAAAACCAAGAAAACGTAGAGCCGCATCTCTATCTTTTTCATTGTGTTTATCTTAACCATTCACATATGGTATGAAGGTATTTTGCAACATCTAGAACCCTAATATGTTAATTCAGATGAGATTGATACCCCAATCCTTTAACCGGGATTAATTACATATTTTCCAAAAAAATAACTCAATTTTTTTTTTTTTGGCGGCACTTCCCTGAACACTGTGGCAGAACACTAGATGGAGAGGGATCGTAAGGTGACACAACCCACATGCAAAGAATATAACACACAACCAACAAGAATTACAAGAATAAATTTGTTAAGGACTTAGCAGAGAAAATTTTCACCAAAACATTCGTAATCAGGACTTGCTTGCACAAATCAAGGAGTTAAAAGATGAGAAACAATGTAATAAAAAATTTATAATAGGTAAATCAAGATATCAAAAAGAAATTCAACAAGAACAAGCACATTATTAGAGATTGCTTGAACAAATCAAAAGGGTAAAAGATGAGAAGCAAGAGAATCAAGATCTCAAAAAGAAATTCAACAAGTTAGGAAATAATGATAATATTTTTTGCTTAAGGAACCCACAATCAAGTTTGCTGGCACAAATCAAGAAGTTAAAGATTGAGAAGAAGTCGCAACAGCAACAACTAGGGCAACTTACCAACAAGGAAGCATTGATTGATAATGGGACAATGACCGATCTAGTTGAATTAGATAAGTTGTTACTTGTTAGATGTAAAAATCCAAATGATGGAGAAAGAAATTAATGCAGATCTAGTGAATGTCAAGAATCAGAAAGATGCTTATATTGAAATGTTATCAGCAATTAAATCATTAGAAGTATTAAAAGATGAATGTTCCAAAAACCACACAAGATAAAGGAGCCTTATTGTCATCCTAATTACAATAGCCATTGTATTATTCAAAGAACAAACTGAAAAGCTAAGAAACGATCCTAGTATTTTCAGAGGAAGCTCAATTGTGGAATCTTATCATCTCCCAAATCCTAGAAATCGTTGCCACATAGTTTTGCAGAAAATTGAATTAGAGTGGTCTGATCCTTTCACAATGTGAAAATTCTATTGAACACGTCATAACTCATATCCTCTCATGTCTTCAATCATCACAACTTTTTGTCCTTTTTATGTTGGATATTTTCTTGTATATGAGCTATTGTTCATTACAAGAACTTGTGTCTCATCAATGGATTGTTCTCCTATTTGCTCCTCTAGTCGACCAACATATTTCAGTGACTCTTTCTTTCAAACTTTAGCCAGAGGCCACCTTTTCCAGGTCGTGGAACTGTTTGGTATTGGTATTATAATGTTTGGGGGAGGTTTTATCTTTAGATAGTTCATGTTCAACATTAAAGGGGGAAGGTGCGATCTAATGCATTCTCTTCTTGGCCTCACGCCCCTCTTCAGGGAGGACCTTGTGCGTAAGGTCAACCCTATGTTGAGACGGGGTTCCATAAACCCTCACTTCTTTATCTTTGCTACGAGTGACCATATATTTGAGTTGGATATGCACACACCAACTCTCTTTTATTTGACCCCCTCTACTGCAAGTTGTATTTGAGTTGGGTACTCACACACCCATTCTCTTGTATATTTTGGCCATGACTACTCTTTGTGAGGTGCTGGGTATTCATAAATCCACTCCGATCTTGTGTGTGAGCTTCCTTTTGAGTTGTTCTCTCTTAGGTGCATCTGTGTTGGGTATTCACACAGCCACACCATCACCCTTGTTGTATTTGATCTCTCTTAGTTGTGTTCGAGTTCTTTGATCATATTCGAGCTTATTTATTAGTTGTACTCTTAGGTGTATTTGTGTTGGGTATTCACACACCCACACCCCTATTGTATTTGAGCTTTCTTAGTTGTGTTCAAGCTCTTTTATATATATGGAGTTGGGTCTTCCTACTCATTTCAACTACAGTGGAACTTATTAGAGTTGGGTACTTTTTCAAATGGTAGATTTATGGCACTATCCTTCCAGTAGATGTATAGTCTTGTTGGGATGTGTCTTCAAACACTCCATTGGATGAGCAGGTCAATGACTATATTTCCAGTGGATGAACAATTTAGTGGCAGCATTCTTTCAGCTGACAAGCAATTCAGTGATCCCTTTCCTCCAAGGGATGGGCAGCTTAGAGTTGATTCCCATATGATATGATTCTTCTAGTGCTTCTTTATCGGTTGGGCAGTGTAGTATCATAGTCTCCCAGATTATGAGCAGTTGGTGGCAACATTCTTCTAGCAGATTATTGCGTCCTTTCTTGTATTGAGTTGGGTCATCATAAAACCACTCTTTTCTTCCAACTATGGTTGACTCTACATTGAGTTATGTATGCTCAGTCACTTTTATATCCTCTCTCTCTTTAAGTTATGCCTATTTACAACACTTCTTTATCAGATGGATAGATTGTGATCACATTCCTCCAGATAATGCACAATTCAGTGGTGGCATTCCTTCAAGAGTTGAGCAGTTCTATGTTGATGATGGTTGGGTATTCTTAAACTCTTTCACGTTTGTATTGAGTTGGGTAATTACAAACCCATTCTCCTCTCCCTTACTACAACTACAATTGTCCCTTTATTGAGTTGGGTATGCTCACTCTTGTATTTTATCATCTTTCTCTATGACCCCATGCTCAGATTAAGGGAGATGTTGAAATGATAGTAATCTTAATTTGTGGTTATTTCTTATCATGGCTAAGCACTCTTGTTATTGTATTACTACTCTAGGTTATGGTTTAATAGCCAATGTAGTCAACTTTATGTTATTCTCGGTGCTCTACAGCTCAGTATGGGGGAGATGTTGTCAGGTTATGTTACGTAACGTAACATTCCCAAAAATAAAAAGTAATTAAAAAAATTCATGTTGGCTCACAACTTATCAAAAATAAATAGTAATTAATTTTATTTTTATTTTAAATTTTTTACACATCAAGAAAAAAATTTACATCTCAAGAAATTGGATCCCTCTCCGTGCTTAATAGATCTGGGTTTAAGATGGATCTAGGTTGGTATTATTCTAGGTGACCAAGGTTGACGTAGGCATTTATGTGGGCCCATATCCCCCTATCCCTCTCATGAGGGAAGGTGCCACACCTCATATGTTGTGTGTAAATACACACCTCATGAGTCATTTGCATCATCATATTCATTCATTTAGTGATTGATTCTTTAGCCTATGGGCACCTACATTTTGTGTTTTGTCTTGTTCAAAGGTTCTTCTTGTCTTCTCTTTTAAGGCTTGGCGTTATCCTTGTGTTTGGCAGATCTCTCTCTACAGCTGTAGTGCACTTGTTCAAGTGTTTATTCAGCACTGCTTTCTCTCTTTTACATAAGGTTGTCGGGTTTGTTGGTGTTCCATTTGATCCTCGTTTATCTTTTGTGATCTCAACAAAACGTTAAAACCAATGGGAAACAATTTTCATGTGACTATGGTTGTGTGGACGAAACAAATAAATTAAGAGATTTCAATCACCAAATTCTAGTTTCAGGATATCAGATATTTTTTTTTTCATTTTGAAAAGATTTGCAAGATGAACAACTTGATCTTGAGATTCTAGAGAGTCACCTTTTTTGGCGAGCTGTTTATTTTCACCATTTGTATTGGAAATGAAGTTATGCTTGCTTTTGGTTCAGGAAACCTAAATTTTCATTGCATCTTACTTCTTAGTTAAATGGGAACCATCCATTAATTTAGGATTTTTAACTCAGTTCCTGCACCTCTCTGGTATTCTTATTTTGCTATGCATGTTATGCTGGATTGTACCGTTTACTTTTCGATGGCTTGATTAGACTTGTTTGAACTCTTAGAATTTCAACTTCAATTTGTTTTTTACTAGTTTTATTATTTCATGACCAAAGCTGAAATGGTGTTCGTGTGCATATATGCAGGAGTCATATATGCTCATCGAAACGAAGATGTTGTGAACTTTGGGGCACAAAATTTGGAAGGACCCATCCAAGGTGCGAATTTAAACCATGACACAGTAGAGGGTGGACATCTCTCTGAAAGAAAGAAATCAAAAAAGTCACCCCAAAAAATTAACCTCAAGCCAAGTTGCAGCAATCTTCATTCTGATGTAGCCAACCAGAAAGTAAAGGTAAAGGCAAAAGTTGTCAGCAAAGAAACTGGAGGAGCATCTCGAGAAAAACAGGATAAGACGAAGCTATATACTCTCCTGGCTCAGTTCACAGGCATGCCAGAACTTGAATTTAGCAAGTGGTTACTTTCAGCTTCACCATCTGAGAGGGAAAAGCTGCTTGCTGATTACAAAATGTGGATTCAACGCAGCAAGCACTGAATTACGGTTGCATTTCTGGCAAGTAAAGTTGACAGTGCTTTGAGCCCAAACAAATGCTGGAAGGAAACTGAGAACTAGGGATGAAGTTTTTATGTATTTGTATCGAGTTTTGCTTCGAGTTTTCTTAGCTGTGGATGGTTCAAGGAATACTACAACATGATGTAGCCAGGGCTATTTTTGTGTCTGATTTACAGAATTTTTTTTCTGTGATGGCTTATTCCATGGCCTTTGTTGTATATTATTATGTAATTTAAATTATAAGAAAATGCCGTGTTACGCCCAAGGAAGAAAATGACGTTTGAACGCCTTGTTCTGCGCAAGCAGCTAATCAAAATGGGGCAGCTAATCAAAATGGGGGCAACAGTCTCATCATACAGGTTTTCTCATCAAACTTGGATGTCATGGCTGTAAAGTAGTACCAATATGGTTGCACCAACTTCAGCCACACAGCTTGTATAGTTAGCCAGGCAGAAAGGTCCATCGATATTTGGTAGAGTATGGATGGTTGTATTATACCATTTATTGGCGCCGATGGTAAAATTAAGATGAAATGCATGTTTTTTTTTACCATGTACAGCTACTAGGTAAAACATGAAGGTGCATTTATTTTTCTTTTCATAAATGTTTTAAATTGCAACGTCTCTCCTTCGTTATTGCATATGACAGATTCATTGTTCTTATTCGTTTACAACAGAAGCGATGCTGACACTGGTTCATGTCTGCAATTAGGGGACTACATTCATTCTGTATATCAAATAAATTTCGGCTGCAAAGTAATTTTTTCCATATTTGATCAAGTTGTTTATGCCATATGGTTCCTCTTTATATAGTTCCACTCTTAGTGGAGTTGTGTCTTAAACCTAAACGAAGCAAGCTATTAAACATATATTTCTAGTATAATATTAAACATATTTGCTAGTATCTATATTTTTTTCATATATCAAATTTCCAAACACATTTTATACAATTGGCGTAGAAATTCCTCCAAAGGACTTAGTGATGGATGTAATCAACATATGAGTGTTGAAAAATATTCATGCTTGACATAAGAGATAATAGCGAATGTATAGATTTTCCCCCAATCTAAAATAAGAGTATGGACAACATATTTGCCTTTAAAATTGGAAAGTTGAAGCCTTGATTAAGAAAATGGATACCAACGTATAAAGACAGTGCCATATGGGTAGTTCCTTGAAGAACCATTACTTGATTAATATGCGAAGTTGATGGTGGTTCCCTCAATGTCTTCTTAAAATGTTGTGAATAAAAAACTTCATTCAAAAAGTGAAGATATTGGGAGTTAGGTTGACTTTGTTCTTCAATGTGGGAAATTGGCCGAATGTGCAGCTTTGGGCATGTTGAACTCCAAAGAGATGGTGTAGTCATTATGTGATAGGTATGTTAACTCCAAAGAGATGTAGTCAGTATGGAATCAATGTGATAGGGACATTTGCTATGAACAATAATAACTAAACAAGTTGGTGATACTTGGTGGGTAGAAGACTTGTCTTGTGTGCACAACAAGGAAGCTGGATGAAAATGTGTAGCTAGTGTTTACACTGAGCATGAAGAGGGGGACCAGGTGCTTAGAATCATAACTTTTTGCAACGATCATTAGCGAAGTGATGAAGGTGAAGTGGGGATGTTTGTTTTGCATGCACTTGTTGATGTGTTGGATGAGTTCGTTGATTGGATGCTTGACTCTTAGCCACAAGTGCTCTTTCCTAGGCACACTATTGATCATCTTATCGAGCTTGAACCGGGGTTGTAGCCTTTGTTGATGGCTCCTTATTGATTTTCAAGGCCTAAGTTAGAAGAGTTGCAAAATTAGTTGACATAGTTTCTTGATGTTGGCTCATCATACCTTCAAGGTCCCCATATAGTGCACCAATACTCTTTGAGAAGAAAAAGGATATCCTCGAGTTGAGGATGTGCTTGCATTGTCACGAGTTGAACAAACAAGCCATAAAAAATCGACACCCCTTTCCTTTGGCAACAGATTGCTTTGATAAGTTTGCTAAGGCCAACGTCTTTTCAAAGCTAGTCTTGAGGTAGGGATACTACCAAGTAAGGATGATAGAAGGGGATGAGTCGAAGATAAATGTGTGTAACGAGGTATGCCAATGATGAGTTTCTTGTTATGCCTGTTGGGTTGTGCAATGTACCAACCACCTTTTGCACCTTGATGAACGATGTGCTCAAACCATTATTGGACAAAGTAGTAAGTAGTTGTCTATCTAGCATTGTGGTGTTTAAGACCATATGAGGCATTTGGTAGAAGTCTTTGAGGCATTAACACATAATCAATTGTATTTAAAGAAGTCCAAGTGTGCCTCTGTCTAGACTAAAATTCTATTCTTGGGCCATTGGATTGGGCAAGGATGCATCTGCATGAATCTTGCAAAGATCAAGGCAATTGAGGATTGGTAGGAACCCAAAATAGTTCTCGAGGTAATAATTTTCCTTGGATTGACTAACTATTATCACATATTTGTTGAGGGGTATTCTAGGATTTGGCACCACTCAATTATTTGTTGAAGAAGAATAGACTGTATAATTGGACAAACAAGTGTCAAGCAACAAATTGTGATCTGAAGCACATACTTGCGACTGTATAGTACCATTCATGAGAAAGAGATGGATGCAATTGTGCGTTGCCTACAAGCATGGAGGCACTACTTGGTAGGAAAATTGTTTATTGTTAAGACGAACAATGTTGCGACAAGCTACTTTGTGGCGCAACCAAAGTTATCACTTAAGCAAGCATTGTGGCAAGATTTCTTGGCAGAATTTAACATGACCATTGACTATCGATCATGTAGGCTTAGTGCAACATCATATGCCTTAAGCAAGAAGGTGCAACTTGCAATCTTAGAAGAGGACATGTTGTCGATGGCCATGGGCGGTCATTTGCACGTATTTATAGATTTTTATGAGAAGATCAAGGAGGGATTGCAAAAGGGTCCCATCGTAATGAATATCATGAAGCAAGTGAAGAAAGGTAAGACCAAAAGGTTTTGGATAGACAATGAATTGTTGTACTTTGTCAATTGCATCTATGTTCCTAAGTAATTCAATCTTAGGAAGGAGCTCTTGAAGGAGTGCCATGACTCGCCTTGGGCTGGCCACCTAGGACAACAAAGAGTGATGGCATTATTGGAGAGAGACTAATATTGGTAGCAAACGAGAAGGGAGTTGGAAGAGTATTTCAAGACTTGTCTTGTATGCCAACAACACAAGGTAGATATCGGAATGCATGTTGGTCCATTACAACCTTTGTTAGTTCTAGATAGACCTCGGGCACGTGTTTTCACAGAGTTCATCACTCACCTTTCAGTTTTGCAAGGATACAACAAGATTTTTGTGGTTGTAGATATGTTTTCCACGTATGCAATTTTCGTGCCAACGAAGCTGCCTGGTGCCACAAATAATGTTGTGAAGTTGTTTTTAAAAAATGTTGTGAAGTTCTGGAGTCTGCCATTGAGCATTGTGTCAGACATAGACACACAATTCATATGGCGATTTTGGACATAATTGTTCAAGCTTATTGGTACTGTGCTTTTGATGAATTCAAGCTATCATATACAAACCGATGGGCAGACAAAACACATGAATGACCTTTTGGAAGATTACCCAAGGCATTTTGTTTGTGCAAACCAATTGAACTAGCCAGAGTTGTTGGATGTGGCCCAATTAAGCTATAACATGCATAAGAGTTATGTGACAAGATATAGTCCATTTGAGTTGGCAAATGGCCAGCAATCGTTGGCTCCCAACCCAGTTTTGCGAGGTTGCTATGGGTGGAACCCAACATCTTAGGGTTCAAGAAGGGATTGCAAGATAGATTGGAGACGACTTGCATTTAGTTAACGAATGTAGTGGAGAGGATGAAGCGTTGGGTGAATTGTGATAGGAGGGAGGTAGAATTCAAGAACATTTCAAGCCACTAAGTGGCATGTTTGGTGCTTTGATGTGGCAATTTGAAGGGTTGTTCAAGGTGCTTGAGAATATTGGCAACATCACTTATAGATTGGAGTTGCCAAAACACATGAGAGCTTGCCATACGGTTTCTACATTAGTGAGTTGAATCCTTGTAGGATTTACGAAGGCGATCCTAACAGAGTTGCACCATCCAAAGCCCACACAATGATCATAGATAGACCAACACTAGAAGTGGATAAGACATTAGAGTAATTTAGAGGTAAAAAATGGGCCTAAAAAAAATAAAAAATTACTATCAAAATCAACTTTATAAGAACCAATAGAATTCAAGATGATGATGTCAACCATAAGGGTAAATAGTTTTGGAGGGAAAGGGAAAAACTATTTTTTTCTATTGTATTTTCAACTTATATCCTTCTACGTTTACTTAATTTTCAAGTGCGACATTCATTAGGTGTGGAATCAAATTCTGTATTCAACGAGCACCCGCTCAAGAAATATTTTTTTTAATGTAATTCGAGTATGTTTTCCTACCCGCGGGTCTATCAAAAGTATGTCAAGTGGGTACTCATTGGATGCATAATTTGGTTCTGCGTTCAACGAGTGCCCACAATCGAAATTTGAGCAAACTTACGAGGAGACAAGTTGAAAAAACAATAGAAAAAAAAGTAACCTTTTTTCCTTCAAAAAATTAGTAACTTCTTTTTATAAGTATTATTTAATTATTTTCATTAGGAGGTCCATTTTAGACCTCAAAATTGCTCTAATGTACTTATACATAGGACTACACAGTTCAACAAGAGCCAAAGGCAGGAGTACTTTGTCAACTAGAAGGATAGATTCGAGGAGGAGAATAATTGGGAAATGAAGGAATCACTGTGGTAGTATGAATATAAGATCTGAGAGTTGGAGAAGTAGAACCTTGGGGCACTTATGCAAGTGCTAGTTAGACGTTGTTGGGACAACAAGTTTGGTGGGGGGAGGATGTAAGGCCTCCAGTTGCGATTAAGAGTAGATGCACTGCCATGTGGGCATAAAGGGTCGTTGAAAGATCGCGATGGCATACGTAGCTTTCTCGAGAGATGAACGGTGTGGTGAACTGTTCATGTTTCTTTTATATGACTTGGGAGTGCCTTGGATGCATGATTTGGACATGCATACTCGAAGACACTAAGCATTCCCATAGTTAGAGAAATACCTTTGATGGACTTGATTGAGCACATTCAGGTGCACTCATTGTGCACATAATCTTCGAGCAGTGTTGTGGGCACATAGATGATGAGCATACTTGTGATGGGCACACTTGTGGATGAGGATGATCAATGGATGAAAGACACCAAAATAAGCAAAGTTGGATTTGGGCACTTGGGTCCACCATAGAAGCAAGGGGCTTGCAAGAGCTTGGGAAGACTCATATTCAAGAGGATGCATCATCGTGCTAATTCATTCATGGAAGTAAGAAGCATTCAAGTTTAATGT
Source organism: Larix kaempferi (assembly GCA_027924585.1). Classification (NCBI taxonomy): domain Eukaryota; kingdom Viridiplantae; phylum Streptophyta; class Pinopsida; order Pinales; family Pinaceae; genus Larix; species Larix kaempferi. The sequence continues at coordinate 7,723,979 of BSBM01000029.1, forward strand.
GCTTTGTGGTTTGTGCTAAGTATCGGGGTTGGTACAATAGGGAAAATTTGCGTTGGTTGTGTGAAGAAGAGAAATGAATAGGACCTACAGGAGGCAGAATTTTGGTTTCTTCAGGGGTTGGATTGACAGTTATGATCAATTGTGCCTTTTGTAATCGTAGTTTGTAAAAGTAGTCATAGGAAACAACCTAACTCCTGTTTGTACATTGTAACATACTTCATCTGCCTTGTGTTCTGTTTGGTTGGTTAAATGTTTTATGTTTCTTGCGAAGCATTGTGTTGGCTAACTATTATAATATTGGTTAAGTAAGTTGGGATGTTTTATAGGTCATGGTTGGATGTGTTCCCATTGTTGGATAACTTGGTTAAGTAGAATTAAAGTTGTGCATCTAACATATTGTAGGTTAAGGAAAATTTATGAGCATACCTTAAGGGAAGTGATGTAGTCTAGTTGTGGTAGTGCTACATGGTTACATGTGCATTAGAGCAACAACATGCCAAAATGACATTGGTGCTCCTCATTGGTCTAGGCACATCGATCCTTCTATACCAGTGTGCACTAGAGTGTCAACAACCCCAAAATACATTGGTGCTCCTCTTTGGTCCTAACACATTGGTGCTTTACATTGGTTTAGGAGCATCGATGTGCCACGACCCATGTGCACAGGAGTGCCAATATCCGAAAAAAACCTTGGTGCTCCACTTTAAGGTGTGGGCACAGTCATGCTCATATTTGGTATGGGCACATCAATGTTCCTCTTTAAGGTTTTGGTGCACCGATGCTCTAAATACACCAGTGCACTGAACAATAATTCACATTTCTTTGAATTTCTTGAAAGAGGCAAGAAAAACCTAAAGACAACTTTTAAAAAGAAGGAAAGAAAGGGTTTGTTTCATGTCTATGTTTCATATGGTTCTACAAGAGAGAAGAGGAAGAGGAGGTGGTTCTACAATAGAATGCAATACCCACAACCATGAATGTAGGGAAAAGCAGAGTATTGCAACCAAATAACCATTGTTTTTCCTCTTCATTATTTATTTTATTTAGATTATTTTCCATTTTCACTATTTTTCTAATTTCTTAGCTAGTTTTGCTATTTTTTTGATTGGCTTGAGTGTTTTTTCTTTATTTTGTAGGTTATTGGTGGATTTATTTTAGGGTTTTATAACATCATATATAGCTAGGAAATGAAAAACAAGTTCACCAAAGAAACATGTACAATGCTGTGCAACATGGATGCATATCCACATATGTTTTCACCTCCCTTTATTTGTAGGTGCACAGGGTTTCTCTGTGCATCATAGTGTTTTTCCCTAATGATCTTGGGGCATCGATGCTTCTCTTCTATATGGTCATACTAACGCTACTCTTTGGTATGGACGCACCGGTGCTCTTATTTAAGTTGTGGTCACATAATGCTCCTCTTTATGTATAGGCGCATCAGTGCTCATAATATGTCGAAGCACCAAAGAGTAATTCAATTTTTTTAAATTATTAAAAGAATCAGGAAAACCCTAAAGATAACTCTTAAAAAGAGTAAAATCTGAGGGCTTGTTTCATTTCTTCATTTCACATGAGAGAAGAGGAATATGAGGTGTTTCTACATGAGAATGCAATACAAATACCCATGAATGTAGGAAAGATAAAGAATATTGCAGATGGGCAACATTTTTTTCCCTCTTCATTATTTCAGTGGCTAGTTTTGCTATAATTCTTTTCGTGGGTTTGAGGGTTTTACGTCTATTTTGCAAGTTAATAGTAGATTTATTTTAGGGTTTTACATTAACATATATGGCTAGCAAATGAGAGGCAAGTTCAACCAAGAAAGGGGTACATTTTTGTGCAACATTGCTCGATATCACCATTAATGATTTTATTTCTATTATTTTCAATATCTCATATTGTTCCTTATTTATTAGTCGGGTTTCCTTGTTTCTTTTATTTTTATTTTTAATTTGTTTGAGAGTTTTCCCTTTATATGTAGGTTAATGGTGGATTTGTTTTAGGATTTTACATCAACAAATATAGATTAAAAATGACGGGGAAACTCAACCAAGAAATGGGCACACACTTTTACAACATAGGTGCATGTCCAAAGGGGTTTTCAATTCTCTTTCTTTGGAAGTTCATGAGTTTGTTCGATTTACATGGTGGCGTTCTTGTTTATGGAGCATCGGTGTGACTACCCTTTTGTCTAGGATCACCAATGCTAATTTTTTGTCTTGGAGCACCAAAGCTACTAGTGCTCTTCTTTGGTCTGAGAGCATGAATTCTCCACTCTGAGCATATTACTTCTAGTGGATGAGTGGTTTTATGGAGTTTTCATCAAACGTTTTCCATGTAACGGTTGAGTGATTTTGTAATTACAACATATCCACTTATTAGGTGGCTTGATTGGTTTGACACTCACTATGGTTTTGTATGTATGGTTTCACTACCATTTATAGTAATGCTTAACAATTCAAGATTAGTTATTGTACATTTTCATAATATTATTCTTTTATTTATTTCTAATATCTTATTTCATATGCTTCCAACTATAATTTTTTATTTCAAATAATTATAATTATAAAAAAATATTAATATTTTCATTTTTATTATAACGAGATTAATTAATAAAAAAAATTAAGAGCTACTACTTGAAATATTCAAAATAAAATTATGTTATTACTACATTTTAATAATCATGTATTTATTAATTAAATTTAATCAATCAATATTAAGCAATCATGAAAATTATTATATACAAAAAAATTATTGTAAAAGTGACTAAAAATATTAATAAATTTTTAATTACAAATATTTTTTAATAATAAACTTATTTGTTATTTGATATAACCGGTGCAATATTTAATCATTCAAGCATCATTGATGCTCCTCTTAATCCTAGAGTATTGACATCAGTGCTCCACTTTGGTTTGGGCACACAAGTGCTCCTCTTTGATCCTAGAGCATTGACATAGGTGCTTCACATTGGTGTGTATGCACTAGTGCTCACCTTTTAGGTATGGGAACTTTGGTGCTTTTATAAGCTATGTGCGCACCGACGCTTCTCTTATAAGAATGGTCATGCCGGTGCTCCTCTAAGCTATATGCGCACCAATACTCCTCTAAGGTATATGTGCACGAGTGCTTCTCTAAGCAATATGTGCATCGGTGCTCTACTTTGGCCTTGGAGTAATGGTGCTCAAAATGGCCTTTGAGCACAGGTGCTCCTATGTCCTTGGGGCACTAGTGCTTTAAAAAAAATGCATCCATGCATATTAAATAGTTGTGCATTGGTGCCCCTTATTATTTTAAGTGCACCAACTAAAAACACCAATTTAAACACCCGATCACTCAAAATTTTTAGTTATAGTAAATATGTAGCATCCTCGACCACCTCTATGGACCATTAAGGTCAATAGGGGACTTGGATCTACTCTCTGAACTTGAAAACTGTCTTGTAACTTAACCCTTTTCCTTGAAGACAATAGCCCTTCCTTAGGCTAACTTAACTTCCATAGGTAACATGAAAAAGAACTGCATATACATGTGCATGAATATAAAGCACAATGAAATAACAAAGATTCATACACACTACATGCATAATTAGGACCATTCATAACCATAGAACAAAGATAAACATTAAACATTGCATAAACACAGTAAATAATGAATACTTAGCTTTATTGAAATATGGTCCAAGCAACTGGTTGTGTAGGAGAAACATTCCATCCAACCATAGGGATCAAACTATGATACCACCCCCGAATTGAGTTATGATGCCACAAGGGAAAATGACACCTCTGGGATTTTCTCTCCCCCCAAAACCCATTTTCTCTCAATGCTTAGCCAATTGCTCATCTAAAGCTTTTAAAGGAATTCACTTAGCCCTCACAGCCATGGCACTCCTTTCAATTTCCCACAACACAAGGAAGGTATTCCTCTTCATTGATGCATAGTTCCCTCAGGGAATCTAACCCTTACAATTCTTACCAGTGTGTGTAGTAAGAGTCCAAGCTACTGTGTGCCTTTCAAGCATTCCAGGTGGAAATTAACCATGGCTTCTCAAGCATCTCATGAGAAGCAAATTTTCGAGTAAGGTTCCTACTATGCCCAACCTTTGTTCTCACCTACAACCAATTTGGTTCTCTTTCTTGCTACCACCCTTTGGCTTGCATTCACATGGTCTGGTCTCAACTTAGAGTGATATGTTCACTCAGCTTCACTCTCTCAATAGATTCGAAGGATATACTTGAATGGAGATGAGAAGGATGGTCAATAAGAGAATTGAAATTGCTTCTGATACTAAGAGAATGGACTCTTACAAGGTTAGAAAGGTAGATACACCCGCACTCTTCCATAACCGTGTGAGAGGAATTTCCCACCAACCTTGTGTAGGCATTCAATGATTGAATAAAATAAGTAAAGGGTAGGAATTGACTCCTTTAAGTCACAAGGAAGAATTAGATGAGTTCTAGGGCTGACACATGGCATCATAGCATTACTATCCCATAAGAACGACCTTTCCTCTTTCCCTTTGGTGGAATCATTGCCCCTCTTAGGTGCTTCCCAACACAACCATCTTGGACCTTTTATATTATTTTCAGCACATAGCTTGAGCCATCATGACAAGCTAACCACCTGGCCTAATAGATATATATACATTATACATGCCTCTGCCATTCACTAATGGGGCCTTGGCCTTGAACACCACACTATAAATCCATACTTAGCATATTTATATCATTTACATAATTTGATTGGATACATTCCCGGGGTCAAAATCAAGATATTACAATCTTGTCCCCCTTAGAATAACATCGCCCTCAGTGTTCTCTTTCTCTTAAGTAAGGTCACATGTCTTTCTTTTCAGCTACTTTTGCAATGCCTTTCTTTTAGAGGCCACTTCCTCTTGTTTCCAATATCTTGGAAAACAATGCTCAACCATTGCTTTGGACTACCTTGGATCACCTCCGAGGCCCTTAAGCATTTCAACAAACGTCTATTACAATCATCAAAGGAAAAACATGTTTGTCATAGCTATTTTAAGAAACACTCGATCTATTAACACAGATTCAAGTTCAATAACCAAGGCATATATATTCATAACACAAGATAAAGTATGCAATAAACCCAATACTTATTTGTATGAACATATCCTTGCTCCATATGGCTTCCATAGGCGAGAATCAACTCACTATGTTCTTTGACACATCCAATGTGTCTACATATACCTCTAATGCCTTCTGGATTCATCTCAACTGCCCCTTTCTTGCCACACTCACCCTTTCACTATTGTACAGTTCCCTCGGGTGATCCATCTTGCTAAGGGTTTCACGCGTAGGAAGAGTGTCAAATCACAAGTCACAAGGCCTTGCTTATAGTGATTCCCACTAGCAACCCTTAATATAACATAGCCCATGGAAATCAAGGCATATCACAAGGTTTCAATGTCATTATAGTAGCATTCTCCCCATTTCTTGCAATCTCTCAACAACCATCGTCTATCCTCACTAGACATATTCATCATCTCACATGTATTACACAAATACAATTACCATGAGATGTTATTATAACAACTTCAATAAGACATTTTCAAATCTGTTTTATACATAAACAAGATTTTACAAACATGAGATCCTCATAAATCTCAATTAGATTTTTTTTTCAAATTTGCTTCATATAGAATCCGGATTTCACAAACATGAGATCCTTCTCATAATGTTTGGACTTTTCACATTGTAGCTTCCAGTCTTCACTATGGAATTACACTCATTACCACATCCGAGCCAATTATACTTGCAATATGAACTTGTCAATCAACTAAACAAGTGGTGAGTATCCATGCTTATAATCCTTTCATTGCAATATTTACAACCACCCTTGAAGTGATCACAAAATTACGACACATAAATAATGCAATCACTATCAATTGCCAATATTTCAAATGCAATGAAATACATTCAATTTATATGCATCAATAACACCATAAAATGTTCCAATACTCATGATGTCACAATCATACTCTTTTCACTTTCAATTGTGCATGCAATACTCTTGGTCTTCATTATGGATTACTCTCACTGCCATATATAAGACACCCTTTTCATGCAACTTTGTTCTTCCAACAAAGCATTCTCATATTCCAACAAAACATTACTACTTTTCATGAAATCCTTTCATTGCATCCACAACAGATCATGAAATGATCTCAGAATCATAAATTTACCAATAATTCATCATTTCAGCCATTAGCATATTAATTTAAATGAAATATGGCACAAACATGCATTCTAACATATGTACTCACATATATGTGCATCATCACATTTTTACACAATCTATTCATGCACATCTAACTCAATGCACCCTTGCCAATGAATAACATATTCCCATGTCATGCATTCCATCATGATTATTTGGAAGGTCTAGCCAATGCCTCGATACATTATCCAAACAACTCCTTGATACTTGCATGGCCCTCTGAACGCCTTCTTCTATGCCCAACACAATTCTAGGATATACCTTTTCTCCAGTAAATAGTCCCTCAAGCGTACTACAAGGCATTTCCCTTCACTGCTACACAATTCCCTTAGGAAATCCCCCCCCTTGTAATGGTCTCTATGTGTTGGCAAGAAGGTTACATTCTAGGACACTGAAACAAGTAGGGAGACCATTTGACACTTATTTAGCATTATAACCTTTCCATATCCAACGACACTATGGATTCACTCATGAATGTCTCACATGACATTCATTACCACAATCAAGACCATAAGTCCTGACTTTCCTTGGTTATTAACTCATAGCCAACACACGCATGGCATGCTTTTTAATTTCACATGAATGCATTCTAGATTCTAAGTAGTCACATAGGTACAAGGCTTTCCCATTTGAGTTGTCTTTGCATCTTGCTCATTGTTGTATTACTGCTCACTTTACCTTGAGACGTAATTCTAACCATGCTCAACTTGACCATTCATGGTTCCCAACGTGTAGTTGAATTACCATATCTCTTTACTTTTTTCCTTTATAGACCAACCTTGCCTAAACATTGTCTTACCTAGAAGGTCTAGCACTTTGTAGTGTTTCCATCTATGTCGTTCCAATTCATGTTGTCATCTATGTCGTTACAATTCCTGTTTCCATCTATGTCGTTCCAATTCCCATTGGAATCTTTGCAAGGTCCATTATATGCCCTTAAGACTCATTCAATCACGAGAGTTTCTTTCTCTTCCCATGAACATTTGTACCATGGTTTCTGAACTTGTCTGAGGGGTTCATATATTGGAATGTCTTATTCCACTAGTGAAAACTTTTTGGTGAATGGAATTTCATCACTCACTCCTATTCCTTACACATAAGTTGTTGGTTCATATGCAACATTTTTGACCATGCATGCACTTGTCCACAAGGATGATTCACCCATCACCTTTATGAGTTGCATATTCTTTACTTGATAGTATGTGTCGTGCCCTCATTAGCTGCCATTGTTTCCCAAGTAATTGTGTATGATAATAAATTACTATGAATATGGGCTTCCACAACCCTTCTATGCAATTCATACTACAACTTCAAAATATAGTAAAACTTCTAAATATAGAAAATGCATTGCTTGCATTATAGCTAAGGAACCATCCATCCCTCTTAGTTCCTTCCTGCTTCATGAATGCTTATGAAATACAATCTGCAAGAGTGTACAAGATTATCCACTCTGGATGTTTATCCATCTGCCAACAACATTACCATAATACTCTCGCTCAAATATTCTTACTTATCAACAATATTGTTACATTACCAACCACTTACATTGCTAGCAAGTAAGCAACTATTCTTGTTTGGACTTCCCCAAATTGTACTTAGTCTCATTGTGCAAGCATGCATATCATTGTATGTGTTCATTTTCCTCTTTGGTACACTCTTATATCATCCTATAACTTTTCCCAAAGTTCAAAATATCCTAAGAGTTATGTGCATTGAAATTGCCTTTCCCAATCAAGCCTAGAGCCTTTGTTCTGCTTGCTTGTTGAAACTGTCTTTGATATGCCACTGTATCTTCCAAAGTGTTCATATAAACACATTATTAGATTCATCACATCCCATAGAAATTCAAAATAAGCTTTCCATTCATTCTGGAAATTACTCATATTGATAGTCTTCTCAAACAAGGCTACAAGCCCTCTTTCTCCCTAATTTCCTAGAGCATTTGATGTACTCCTTCATAATTTGAACCTACATGATTTCCCCCCTATGGATTAGATTTCCAACGACACCAGCCACACTTAAATCTAACATCGGAGCTAAGAGCTATAGCTTTGAGAAATCGCCAAATTTGTGCCCCCAAATTGGTGATTTTCCATACTCATGACATGGCATTACGCTGACGTGTCACCTTGTGTGGATGTTGATGTGGCAGTGGGGGTCCTACGTGGCCTCCCCCACACCTCCTCCATGTCATTTGACCTCCATCTACCTCCACGATTAGATTTGAGCCATTAGCAGCAGGGTACTCCCCTTAATCATCACCGTGAACAATTAGGGCCCCCGAATTAACTCCCAATTACACTCGATATCTGCGAATGGGCAATATTTGATGATCCAACCTGTGTGATGCAATCTGATCCATTTGCAGGGGATACCCCTCTATTAATCCCTGATCACATCTGCTTGTGAGAATGAGTGGGATCTATTGATTCAATGCTCCCTTAATATTTGTATTTCGATCATCTTTGGCTCTGTCAAAGCGACTTATGCTAACCAGAACCATGATTTGTTTTTTGAAAAATTATTTCATCCACACTTCTTGTGTGATTATGTCCTAAGACCTCAATGATGCCTTCAGGAGCTTCGATTTTTTCTAAGCATATGGATTCCATCCCATACAACCCTAGTCTTGTAACCATGGAAATAATAACATTCCTTAGCATCTTCAACCACCTCTATGGAACCTTGAGGTCAATGGGGGACTCAAATCCACTCTCTAAACCTGAAACCCTCTTGTAACTTAACCCTTTCCTTGAAGACAATAGCCCTTCCTCAGGCTAACTTAACTTTCATAGGAAACAAGAAATACAAATGCATATACATGTGCATGAAAATAAAACACAATAGAATAGCAAAGATTCATATGCACTACATGCATAATTAGGCACATTCATAACTAGAGAACAAAGATAAACATTAAACATTGCATAAATACGATAAACAATATATACTTATTTTTAGTGAAATTTGGTCTAAGCAATTGGATGTGTAGGAGCAACGTTCCACCCAACTTCAAGTATCAAACTCTAATACCACCCTTGTTCCAAGATATGAGGCCACCAACGTAAAGGGCACCTCTAGGATTTTCTCTCTCGGCCGAAAACTCATTTTCTCTCAATGCTTACCCAACTGCTCATCTAGATCTTCTACGAGAATCTCACTCATCCCTCATAGCCATGGAACTCCTTCCAAACTCCCCACACACCACAAGGAAGGAATTCCCCTTCACTGATCCATAGTTCCCTTAAGGAATCCAACCCTTACGGTGCTTACCTGAGTGTGTCAGTAAGAGTCCAAGCTATTGTGTGCCTTTCAAGCATTCCAGGTAGAAATTAACCATGGATTCTCAAGAATCCGATGAGAAACAAATTTCTGGCTAAGGTTCCTACTATGCCTAGCCTATGTTCTCACCCACAACCAACCTAGTTCTCTTTCTTGCTACCACCCTGTGGTTTGCATTCACATGGTTTGGCCTCGACTTAGTATGGTCTATTCTTTCAACTTTTCTCTCTCGATAGATTTGTAGGATAGACTCGAATGGAGATGAGAAGGATGGTCGATAAGACAACTAACATTGCTTATGATCCTAGGAGAAATAACTCTTACAAGGTTAGAAAGGTAGATCCGGCCTGCACTCTTACATAATTGTGTGAGAGGATTTTCTCACCAACCCCACTTAGGCATTCACTAGTGAATGAATCTCAATGACTTCTTCTAGGCTTTGCAATCCTTCTGAACCAATAGACGTTTCACCCTCGACTTGCCAATCTTCATGGAGTAGAAGAACACTTAACTTGTGCAAGGCTCTTTGAACTTGTTCCTCAACCATGCCACCATACTACAACTAAGAGTCTTCATGGGTGAGTGCCTTTGTGCACTACTTAGACCCAACACTTAAATTGTCCTTCTTTAAGAATGATGCATCCCTTTGGCATGTCCCCGTTTGTGCATGATTTTGTGTGTGACAAATTGCATCCCGGTGTGTGCCTTCGTTGTTGACCTTCACAACTACTGCTGGTGCAAATTTGTCCTGCATCCATTTCCTTACTTATGGTATATCAAAGTGCACAACTTTCTCAACAATAGGAAGGTCTTCAACCATTTCTCATATGTCAAGTCACTTTCCGCAATCCAACACCTCCAACTCCCTCACTAATCTTGGCACCTTTTCGGGTACACTTAGGATCCACTCCAATCTTCTTAGGAAATAAACCACCCCAAAGGAAATTGTCAATGAGAAGAAGGCGATAGGTGGACATTGCAACTACTACCCTCAAATGCTCCAATAACCTGTCCAAATTTTACTAAGTGCGATGATCTAGCTAAAGAATTCCATATTTCTTGCTACAAGAAGGATGTATATGCCAACACTTCAGTCACCTTCAACCAACTAGGTCAACCTAACAATCATCCTCAAATTTGTTCAAGGAAGGATTTTCCTCACAAGGGAACACTCAACCCCAAGGTGTCTAGAATGCACCCAAGGCATTTTCTATGCACAAGGGCAGGAAATCAACTTCCATGTTGACTTATTCTACTTTCTAGGCTGATCCATATAGGATAAACACATATTTTTTCTTGGTTGACTTCTTTGTTTCCTTCATCTATCCACTTGGAACTAGATTGACTTCCTCCTTCCAAGCAAGCACCCACTACTTTGGCATTGTCGTTGTTATTGCCCAAGGAAAGGTCTTCACCTCTTCCTCAAGTTTTTCAAGTAACCTCTTGTAACTCAACAAGTTCTTAAAGGCACTCATTCACTAGTGCCTCCTTTTCCCAGTCCCCTTCTTCCTGGAGAGTAAACATCATGAATTAACATCAATGTGGAGAAGGAAATGATTGCCTACCATTGCACATTTCATCCTCACGACAAAATGACTCCTCTTTGTCCGACACTTCACAAAACTAGGCACCTTTGCTGGTGCCCTAGGCTCCACTTCCTGCTCCTCGGTAGCGAACCATCTATGGATTTTAATAGTTAAAAGAGGATGGTAGGTAGCCTCTAAGCCACCTCCATCAACTGCAACGATATTTTGCGAAGAATCCACTATGGAATTCACCATCGCAAATTGTTGTTCTTGATCTATTGCCATGAATTAGCCCAAACCTGTTATCGAGGCACCTAGAACCTCTAATATTGCCTTTGAAAAATGCTCTTGGACTACTCCCAAGACTTCTAGCTTCACAATCAATGTTGATTGCAGTTGGAATTCTTCCAAATCTTCCTTCAAAGGATAAACAATGGAAAAATGATCATAGTCACAAAGAAAACAAGCAATCATTAGAGCAAATTTGGGGTCTATAATGGACCTCCTAAGGAAAATATTAAAAATATCATGTCACACTAAGCATATGCCACATCACACAATATTAGAGGTGTTATCTAGTGAAGGTTAATCTATATTGTCTCATTAATGATAGTTGAAAACACATGTTGGGTTAGTGTAGAGTTAAGAGGTGAGGATTGAAAATAATAATGAAAGATTTAGAATCATGTGCACACACGATACATAATGTAGTGGTAAAGTTTTTAAATTTATAACACAATACATTTAAAATAATTTATAGTTGATTAAATATATTATTACTTTTATACATTTTATAAAAAATTAAAAAAAAAATTATTATAAGTAATAATAATAGGAGTAGTCTGAATATTCTATGTTTTGGATCTTTTTAGGGTATATTTTTCGATTTGTTTTGTTCAAATTCCGGTTGAAAATCTTCAAAATATCTTAGTATATATTAGTTGTGGAAATTTTGCATAATTTGAGTGTCATAGGGGTATCTTTGGGTGTTGAATTCATTTATACATTCAACAACACAATTTAAATGCTTTCAAATTTAGATTTTATCAAAAAGAATTTATCAGATTATGACTCCAAAACATAGAATAAATAGACTACTCCATAATAATATTGTAGTAATATTAAAAAAATTAATATATTATATATTATATAAAGTATGTATATTATTTAATAATATTGTAGTAATATTAAAAGAATTTAATATATTATATAAAGTATGTATATTATTTAAGAAAGTTGTTATAATATAATATGAAATTTAGGTACGTATCTTATCGAGGATAGTTATTATATTATATAGAATATTGACATCTTAGTTAGATAGTTACAATATAGGATGGGTGGTTAAAATATATAATAGGTATGATGGGTGGTTAAAATATATAATAGGTATGTGTACCATTATGTTGAATTTAGTTAATATGTGGCCCCGTTAGTTATAAAGTTAGGTATAATTAGTATATTATATATAGTATATTGTTTATTAATTTTTTTATGTATTAATATATTATAAGTTGTTATTTGTTTTTTATATATATAATTGGTTATTATATATAACTTGAGTGGGCCTAACTTGTATAGTTCAAGTGGGCCTAATGGTTAAGAACATGTGTTTTCTCCTATGAGGTCATAGGTTCAAATCCAGAGGGGGTAGAGTATGTACACTTCTGTAAACTTTAGCAGTTACATCACTGCATAGAGGGGGGTCCTTTGTCCCACAAACAAGGGGGTCATGTACACCAAATTGGTGCCTGGCTTGATTCTGACCTTAAAAATAGATTATTAGTATTAGTATTTCTTTTCTAAAATAATTAATGATATAAAACATTTTTATTTTATTTTAAGATAATTTCATTATGATTTTAAATAAAGTGATATAGTAGTTGGAGATAGTAATTATATAAAATGTTAAATATTTTGTATTTCAAGAATATTTATGATATTTTATTGATATCTTAACCGAGGTGAGTTTTATATGTAGTTAAATATTTCCAAATAAAAATGTGACACATAATGTTCTTTGACTTCTATTTGTCCAACTCAACGATAATCGTTGACCCAATTTCTGGAGATTCTATTGGTTTTTTAATTCCAATTCATCTATGGAATTTTCTTATGAGGCCCACTTTAGACCCCAAATTTGCTCTAATGATCCTTACAGATGGACTTAGGCAATTCTATATGCTTCCATGCTGCGAAGTTGGCATGCTTCCTTTTGAATGATTCCAATGTGTGCACCCAAGTTTTCACTTGGTGTGTCCAAGTTTGCAACTTCTAAGCCCAAGTTTTATCTCATGCACTAGTCTGCTTTAGCTTCGTCACATGTTCCTGGTACATCTTACGAATCTCCTGATATCGCTATTATGATTCCATAACCTTGAATTCCCTCTTGGTATTCCACAAGTCTTCCTTTATGCCATCAATGTCACAACCTAAAAGTGGTCCAACCCTTCTCAACACCTCTGAAAAGTCTACCCAAGCCTCAAGAATTGCTTTACATTTTGCCTCAAGCTTGCTTTTTTCCACTAGTATGACCTATTAATGAATTCTTCTAATTCCTTCCAAGTCACAATAAAGAGTTCTTGACTTCCAAGGTTGTGTGGAAGAACTACGTTGGGTGCCTACTACCCCCAGGCACAACTCTACGATCACAACCATCAAGTTTCCTTTAGAAAACCCTTTCCAACTTGCCTTAGGGTTTTCACCCTACCTCAAGTTCACCCAAATATGATAAGAAGACCACTAGAACAACTCACTACTAAATTTTCTTCAAAAAATGGTGAAGAGTTTGCTTTGATACCAACTATCATAGGAGTGACAATGGTGAAGAGCACCACAACTCTAAGTTATGCTATAATGCCAACTGTCACAAGAGTGATAGTGGTGAAGAGAATTGTAGCGACCCCAAGTTCTACTATAATATCAATTGTCATGCAAATGACAGTGGAGAATAGCAATGTATCTAACCATTGTTCATCTATGATAACACTTGTCAAGGACCTACAACCTACCTAATTTTTTTTCTTTGAACTTAGAAATTTCCCAACATTATTTTGGCACCTAAGGAAGTGTCGTACTACCTTGCCTCGAACAATCTACTCCTACTACAACTGAAGTATCCCTCTTCTCCTAATGTCTTCCCATAAATTTTCCTTAAACCATAAACCATCAAATGTAGTTACTAAGTCCTACTCAACAAAGTTCATTCGATAGTGTGGCATGCATCTAATTGCAACCTTTAGAACATCACAACAATACTTGTATTTAATAATATTCAACACTTATCCAATTCCAATAGTTAACCAACATAAAGCATCACATGAAATAGAACAACATTCATCCTAATAAATAAGCCACAATACACATGCATATGTACAGGTGATGCCCAAGGTAGATGCCTTAAACTTTTTTTATGCAGTTACTAAGTCCTACTCAACAAAGTTCATTCGATAGTGTGGCATGCATCTAATTGCAACCTTTAGAACATCACAACAATACTTGTATTTAATAATATTCAACACTTATCCAATTCCAATAGTTAACCAACATAAAGCATCACATGAAATAGAACAACATTCATCCTAATAAATAAGCCACAATACACATGCATATGTACAGGTGACGCCCAAGGTAGATGCCTTAAACTTTATTTATGAGAAGAATGTTTATAGTATACAACAAGGGAGGGTGGCCACTTGTATGCCACTCTTTTATAGAAGTACAAATAGTCTAAGAACAAATAACCTTCTTCTAGTGCCCAACAATATTGTACAAACAAAGCCTTGAAGCTACTATATGCTTGTTTCCTGTAGGTCTTGTTCACCTCTTCACTTTTCACCAAGCCAATCCAAATTCACACTACTATGCAAAACGCATAACTTAGCACAATCATAGAGCTCACTTTTAACTTGTGTGAATGAATCACTTGACATAATGCCTTAGCCACTTTGACGCATCCATGATATATATGAGTCTTGACAAACTCTTGCAAGTCCTCCAAGTCTGAGTGGACCCAAGTGTCTGCATTGAACCCGAACTCAATTATTCCCTGACTTGTTCGTCAACATCCATCTTTAGTTGTATCATGTCCACTGTGCCATGCGATCACAATTATGGTCGATGCCCATCTATGCAAGTGTGTTTGTCGAATCCACATTCGTCACAAGTGTGACCGGTAGGTGCACACATTGCAATTGTGTCCATCACGAGTGTGACTAGTAGGTGTGCCCATCGCAAGTGTTCCTAGTAGGTGCACCCCTTGAAAGTGTGCGTGAAGTATTGCATCCGGGAATTTGTGACCCTATGCACCTAGGAAGTGCTTTCGGCAAGGTGCCCCAAAGTGCATCCAATTGTCTTGTTCCCAAGTGTGCCCCACAAATGCATGAAGCCAATAGTTTCCTATCTAACATGCATCCATATCTCCTAGCCAACATACATCCAACTAAGTGCACCGACTTAGTTTTCCCAACCCATGTGCGCTCAACTAAGTCTGCCTAAGTCATATATAAGGAAGTTAGTTTTTATTACCACTTTTTCCATCATGCATAGTGCATGGTTTTGGATGAGGTTTTCTACGGAAAATTTATTTTCCTCGTCAAGTTCTCTCCAGGATTCTCTTGGTATATCCAACAAATGTGGGATGTCAATGTTTGTCGTGCACCTTGCCTTTGAGTAATTGTGCTCAACATATTCGTGGTGTTCCTTGCCAACAGGTCAAGGCACCCCAAAACCAATTCATCTAATCATCAACCTCATGTCATCATGTCTATCCATGCCATCCAACGAACACCAAGATGATTGTGTGATGGAGGTGCCCAAAGCCCCTCAAGGCTAGGGCCTTACAACAACTCTTTTCTCAGTTGTGTGCTATCTCCTCTCCAAAGTGACTAATGACTCACTTTACCACTTATTTCATGCCTTATTTTCCATATGAATAATCCTAATTTTTTTTAATATCCCCTTTAATTATCATTTCGCCCACTTAAAATATGAGGATAATTTTGGCTTGGTTCTCATGCTTATAGTGAGTGAGGACGCCCATAGTGAGACTATGCTACAATGACTTATGATCAGATAAAAAAAATTAACACATAAATAATATTAATAATTGAATATGAAGATAAAACCAAGTGCTTTGTGGTTTCATCCCACCATCAACTAGCCTAGGAGGCCCGGTGAGGCTTAGGAAGTTGGAGTGCCTATTTATTCCAGACAACCCTTGAAACTTGAAGTTAGTGCTTATTTATTCAAGACAAGCCTTGAAACTTGTCATTCATCCCTTTATATAACCTATGAATTGTTTATAGCTCAACAACATCAAAAAATTGCTCATAACATGTCTAAGAGTGATGAAAAACTCAATTACAGGACCTTTGCAAAACCCCTTGGGTTTTTTCGGTTCCATCTAGTTCATTCAGTCAAGGTATGGGTATCGTCAGTAGGGAGACTCGGGTTCAATTTCCATTAGGGGTGAGCTAGTTGGGAGGATACACCCAAAATCCAACTGGTTGAGGGTTGGTGTGGCCCAGGCCGGGTGCGATCCTTGGGTGATTTTGATGGCTTAGATGCCCCTGGATCATGGTTTCTTAGACCAAACGCCACTCCCGCAAGTCAGGGAGATTCTATCAAACAAAATAAAAATAGGGTTTTCTTAGAAACAAAGGCATAACTTTTTAATTGCTCATCATATTAAAAAACCATTAGTTTCACCCCGTAATAGACTCAAAGTGATTTCCAACACTTGGTTGGACTCCTCATTCTACACTAGGAACCTGCTTTTCATAATCCCTCAAGCTCATCGAGACTCACAAATAAGAAATCATTAAAGTGATTTAACCTACCTATGAGTGTCAAAATCCAATTTTATAGACTCCGAAAACCTTGAGGTAGACCCTTTTAGTGATAAAATTGACACTTTGAATTGATATCTAATTTTATGCTCAAAAGCATTTTCTAATAGAAGTGTGGCACATGATAGTGCTACATCATAATTAAATCATGCATGATTTTCATTGATTCCTTTTATATAGGCTTTAAAATACAAAAAGGGTGGTGAGATCACTTATCATTTAACTAATTTTAATTCGTTAAAAAGACTAACTAATATCTGTGTCGGTGGCACTTGACCAATATTGTCGATTTCATCAATTTTACCCAAAATCAATTTTAGACTTGTTGATGATGGAGAATGACTTAGTTAACCTTAAATGAGGTAAGATAACCTTCTTTGAAGCCCAAGCCACCATTATGTTTATGCCTTGGTTTGTCCATTTCATCGCATCAATTCCATTAGACCCTTTGAAACTCCAAGTAACAACCAATCTTAAAATGCAACTACGCTGACAATTCTATACTGAGAATGAAATATGGGGTATGTGTAAATACTTTCTAGTGCCTTGTCAAAACTTAACCTACATCACCAAGGCCCACAATTGCTAAAAGTAACCTTACATGATTGAGTGCAATTTGGTCGCAAGTTATTATTCATCTTGATACACCTAGTGATGAGGATGCAAGTATGTGCAAAGCATAAAATGGAATCCCACTTATGATGCATTTGAGTATAGGCGAGCCTTAATATTCCATATAGAATTCTTTTGTTCACCAAGGCAAGTGATGGGAGATATTTCCAGAGATTGTCCTGAGAGAAAAGAAGAAGTCAAGAGGAAGAACAATAAAAGACATCATGCTCACCTTGCCGAAGATGACGAAGAAGAATCAGAAGATGAAGAACCTCCCAAGAAGCGAGCAAAGGAAGAATTCGAAGAATATGTCTTGTGATAGTGGTGCTTCAAAGCACATGACAGGTCAGAAGAAGACTCTCTCCTGTTTAGAAGAAAAGGATTCCCCTCATAAAGGATCACTAGGATAATAGGAGAAGCAAAATACAAGCTTGATGATGGAGTAGAGTTCACCATCAAACATTCTAGTAATACCTGCAAGGAGACTAGGATCAAAAGAGATCCTACCAAACAAACAAATATAAGTATTTGAATTGTCATTTCTATCACATTGTTTAAATGATAGTATCCAGTTGTATACACATTTATTTAGGATGTGTGTTAGGATGTTTGCAGTGTTATGCATGTGATGGGTAAGTAGCCTATGGTGCTATACAACATTCCATTGCTACTTATCTAGAGTGAAACCTCTTTGCTAACATATTGGGAGTAGTGCACACTCTTAATAATGTCCTGGTAGAGATGGAAGGCATCTAGAAAGTTACCATATGAATGTGGGATATGGATTAATGTTGTAGCATTGGCTAAGATAGTGTGACTTATGTTTTTATGCATATATTTGGAAACTATGAAATGTTTCTAACCATGCTATTGAATTTGACTTGTAGGAAGTATCGTACATGATCACCTACAAATGAAGAATGATGAGACTTGTTCCATAGAACAAGTGACGATGGTTCAACTATAAACAAGACTTGTGAAATCAAGTAAAGGAAGTCGATCGAAGTATATGAAGAATATGTACCTCCTAGAGTTGCAGAGGTTGCACCCTCTCCCGATGATGAGACAACGGAAGATCATGATATGTTGGAGCCCCAAGAACCTCCATCCATGACTATATCTCACAAGAGAAAAACCAGCTTGGGCTCGTGAAATTATCCAATATGTAGAGAGGTATGGAGCTTCAGAAGGCTCCACAAGAGAAAGCAAGAGGCCAAAGCCATTTTCCAGTTATGTGGCTTTGATGTGTGATCTTGTAGACAAAGAACCTACTTGCTTCGAAGAGGCCATTCAAAAGAAAGAATGGGTAGAAGCTATGACAAAAGATTACCCGTCTATAATGAAGAATGATGTGTGGGACATAGTTCCCAAACCAGAAGGTAAAAGTGTGGTATCTTCCAAATGGATATACAAGATAAAACATGCTGCAGATGGAAGTATTGAGAAATACAAAGCTAGGTTTGTGGCTTGAGGATTCTCACAAAAGGAAGGAATCGATTATGAGGAAACATTTGCTCCTATAGCAAGGTACACTTCTATTAGAACCATCATGGCATTTGCAGCCACGGAGAAGTGGAAGTTACACTAGATGGATGTGAAAACAACTTTCCTAAATGGTTTTATTGAGGAGAAAGTGTACATAGAAGAGCCACACGGTTTTGAGGTTGAAAACAAAGAGACACATGTTTGCAAATTGAAAAAGGCTCTGTATGGGTTGAAGCAAGCTCCAAGAGCTTGGTATTGAAGGATTGATATTTTTCTGGTGAGATTGGGATTTACCAAGAGTAAAGTTGATCCTAACCTTTACTTCAAGGTTATGGATGATGAACCAGTCATATTATTGCTATATGTGGATGACTTGTTCCTGACAGGTAATGAGAAGAGAATCTCAGAGTGCAAAGAGAAGCTCGCTGCAGAATTCGAGATGAAATACCTTGGCTTAATGCATTATTTTCTAGGTCTCGAGGTATGGAAGAGCCCAGAGAGAATATTCTTTAATCAAGGGAAGTATGCAGTGGAAATCTTGAAAATATTTGATATGTTGGACTGCAAAGCCATGGCCACACCCATGGATACGACCTTGAATTTATTATCTGATACTTCGTTAGAATTAGTGGATGTAACTCTCTACAGGCAGATTATTGGGTCGTTGATGTATCTGATGAATACGAGGCCAAATATATGCTTTGCTGTAAACACCTTGAGTCAGTATCTGGTTGAGCCCAGACTGGTGCACATTGTAGCTGCAAAGAATGTGATGAGGTACCTAAAAGGTACAATACATTATGGTGTTTATTATTCTAGAGATCATGAGTTCAGACTGTATGGTTATACAGATTCCGATTGGGCTGGAAGTGTCTCAGATAGAAGAGCACTTCAGGTGGATGTTACAGTCTGGATTCAACCATGATCTCATGGCTAAGATAGAAGTAGTCCAGTTTGGCTCTTAGCACTGCAGATGCAGAGTATATTGCAGCTTGTTCTGTGAGTTGTGAATCCATATGGCTTCAGAAGTTGTTATCAGGTCTGTTTGATATGGAGTTGGATACCACAGTGATTCTATGTGATAACCAAGGTTGTGTAAAAATGACAAAGAACCCTGTGTTCCATGAGAGGTCAAAACACATAGAAATATGGTATTTCTACATCCATGATATGGTGCGGAGGGGAGCTATAAAGCTCCAGTATGTGAGCACGAATGATCAGGTTGCAGATGTGTTAACTAAGCCTTTGTCTCGAGTGAAGTTTCAACACTTCCGTGACAAGCTTGGTGTAGTTCGTAAGGACTTCCCTCGAAAGGGGGAGTAGTGCTGATGATACTGAGTTGCAGTGGGATTGATCATCCCTAGACCAAGATTGTCTTAAATGTTGATCCTGAGTTGCAGTGGGATTGATCATCCCTAGACAGAGATTGTATTAAATGTTGATCTTGAGTTTCGGTGGGTTTGATTGACCCTAGAAAGAGATGTCTTAAATAATTGTGTTGGGTTCAATTGACCCTAGACAAATATGTCTTAAATAATCGTGTTGGGTTCGATTGACCCTAGACAGAGATGTCTTAAATAATTGTGTTGGGTTCGATTGAACCTAGACAGAGATGTCTTAAATAATTGTGTGGTTCGATTGACCCTAGACAGAGATGTCTTAAATAATTGTGTTGGGTTCGATTGACCCTAAACAGGGATGTATTAAATAATTGTGTTGGGTTCAATTACCCTAGACAGAGGTGTCTTAAATAATTGTGTTGGGTTTGATTGACCCTAGACAGAGGTGTCTTAAATAATTGTGTTGGGTTCGATTATCCCTAGACAAAGGTGTCTTAAATAATTGTGTTGGGTCCAATCATCCCTAGACAGAGGTGTCTTAAATGCTTGTGTTGGGTCCGATCATCCCTAAACAGAGGTGTCTTAAATTATTGTGATGGGATTGATCATCCCTAGACATAGATCCCGAGTTTTGAAAGGAAGGATAGTCTTAAATGTTGATCTTGTGTTGGACTTAATCCCTGGTTCCGAAAGGAAGGATTGTCCATGATCCCTAGTTACGAAAGGAAGGATCATATGTGTACTGCAGGTGATGCTCCCGATGATATTCCAGTACTGTAGATGAGGATTCTCCAGTGTTGTTGATGATGAGATGCTAGGATGCTCCAGTGCTGCAGATGATGATGTTCCAGTACTGAAGATGAGGATGCTACAGTGCTGTAGGTGATGTTCCAGTGTTGAAGATGAGGATGCTCCAATGTTGCAGGTCATGTTCCAGTACTGAAGATGAGGATACTCCATTGCTGCAGGTGATGTTTCAGTGCTGAAGATGAGGATGCTCCAATGCTACAACTGATGTTCCAGTGCTGAAGATGAGGATGCTCTAGTGCTGCAGGTGATGTTCCAATGCTGAAGATGAGGATGCTCCAGTATTGAAGATGTTGATGTTCCAGTTCTAAAGATGAGGATTCTCCAGTACTGAAGATGATGATGTTGAAGAACTTCCAATGATTTATAGATGTATCAATGTTGATAATGATGCCCTCCTCCCTCCGATGATGTTGTGTAGAGTTACACATGCAGATGTTGTTGTCAGTAGAATACCCTTCTTGTTAAGGAGGAGTGTTAAATTAATGTAACTTCAAAGTATATTCTACTTGTACTTTATTATTGTAACTCCGTCGGGGATGTCTTTATTACATTTGGTCATGTAAAGGTCATGAGGCTAAAAATCCATTGTAATTCGGGTCGTTCTCACCCAAGTAAATGTAATATAAGTGGTAATTGAGTCTCTCTAGAGAAGTCGTCCCAGTTAGGATTATTGGGGCCGACATAACTAAGTTAAAGGTTAGGTCAAAAGTAAAGTATAAATAGAGAGTGAGTTCCTCTCATTTGTACATTCATTCACTTGTGCAATTCGCATTAGTAGAGAGAGAGAGAGATGTGCAAAGGAGAAGGAGGAGTGGCTAGAGTCCAGAGTTTGGTCTTTTTGTCTCTCTTATTTGTGAGACATATTTTTGGGGCATTGTACTTGATCATATATATTGAGGAAGTTCTTGTTGGGTTTTCTTCCCCTAGAGGGTTTCCTAAGGTATATTGTTTTTGTGCTTTGTGATTGTGTTTGTTTCAAAGATCATGCTTATGCTGCTATTTTGAATAATGTATAGAATGCTAATGAATTTGCAATCTAGCCTATGGCAGCATATATAATCTTAACACTTTGCATAAAAAAAATTAGGTAAAATAATTAGGACCTATGGTAGCATATATAATCTTAACACTTTGCACAAAAAAATTAGGTAAAATAATTAGGACTTTCAAGAAAATCAGTTACTATTTAGTGAATTCAAGGTTCAAAAATTCGGCGACAAAGTATGAAACAAGCCTTCAAACAAAGAAGTACTTCAAGAAAAGAATATAAGTTACACAAAAACAAAGTTCAAGAAAGCAAATATCCAAATTTACTAAAACAAAGCTTCAAACCGAGTAGAAACAAAATTTTATTGTCAATAGTTGCTCTTGCTACATCAAATTTATGAAAATTTAAATGCAGACACACAAATACAATCCGCCACGTGCATCATAAAAACCTGCAATGTGATACTAACAAGTTAGTGAGTAGTGCAAACATGAAAGAAAGATATAAAAAAAACTACTCACTCCCAGTAGATAACGAGGTAAAAATTGCACTTTGGAAGCCTTAGAAATTTTCAAATCAATCATAAGCCCCCTTTTAAGAGCTTCTAAATCACATCCAGGGAATTATTCATATCATCACCAACTTTCATATCCAGGAAAAAGAAACCCATAAGATTCAAATCCCCAACCTCCTGAAAAATATACAAGAAGAAGAACTACAGACTGCACAACCATCATGGTACGATCCACACAAATAAACAAGCATTCAACACTTATATCTACGGGGTTTAAAAAATGAGAAGTAGCAATGAGGAGAAAATATATGCAAATGTCTGTCCAGACAGCATCAATGAAACATAAATGAATATGATGCAGTCTAATTCTATTGCAACATATGATATAACGTTCTGGCTTGTCCGCTTTCCCCATGAAATGCAACCATGTTTGACAAAACGCCTGAGACCATATACAAGCAAAAAACTTCCATACACTAGCTTACAACGCTCCATTTTATCTTCCATGGCAGTAAAATACCTTCCACCAACCATGGCTGCAATCCGAAGGACCATGGACAAAAATCAAGCATCCTGTTCCAACGACAATATCATATTTGACAAGAATTATGCCATCTAAAGTTTTATGAGGCAGATAGCCATTACAGTACATGTCCAAGCTTTCAGTGAAGACGGGTGTGGATATTTGGCTCAAATGCAAATGCGGGAATTTACACGCAAACTAGTCATGCATGCAACTTGACACACAGAGCATGTCATGCAGTCGACCATGGTACAACGTTTTTAGGTGTGCAACGTCGTATACAACTCTGTATGGGGCCGGAAATGAAACCCTAGCGCATCTGAAAAACTGAAAAGGGAACAAGTTGGTTGGAGGAGAACCTAAGGAACTTGACTATTTTCCAACTACTAAATCAATTTTTTAAGAACTTCAACACCAGTTGGGTACAATTTACCCCATCTGATATTTTACTCAGTCGATTGATTCCAGACTAATCACGCATTAACAAATGCCTACCATTAACATATGCAGAAGGTGAAGAAGAAAATGAGGAAGCACTACATACCATTCCCTTTACTACAATCAGGATAGGGTTGTCGAAGTCCCCAATGAATAAAAGAGTGTCACCCAAACCAATAAATAAAAATAAAAAGAAGAAGGGTAATAATATTTAAATTCAGATTGAAGAAGCTGACAGCGAGCATTGCATGCCTTCCATATGTCACAACAATCACCTTTACGTGGAGTAGTCGCCTTGGAGTAGCACTCTATGGGGTGGGTTAATATGTTGCATTTTGCGATGATACATTGCATTGGATGTATAATGATAGAAAAAAGAAGACAAAAACTAGCTTGTGCCTCGACAAGAGGCCAAATAAGGCTCCCAAATTGCTCATTGGACTAAAGGGAACGAAACTCATAAAACTTAGAATAAAATTTTTTGAATACTGTGTACAAAGTAATACAATCACCCAAAACGATTTCTATAGTTCCTGTTGCTTGGCAAGCTGGAAAATAACTAATAACATATAATAATACAAATTAAAAATAATGTTATAAATCAGAAAAGACAAAGTAAATAAGTTTAAATCCTCATTTCTTTGGTATTTTACACAAAAGATAACTATGCAAAACACTAAAAGACGGGGTAGGGAATATTGTCACCAATTCCTTTGGATTTATAAAAAAAATAAAAAATCTTCAGACTTTTTTATAATGATGGATTGATTTTTTTTTTGTTTTTATTTTTTATGTGAATTATTAAGTTATTGAAGGTATAGTTGATTATTGGCATTTCTACACATGAAATCTATGAAAAATGTATAAAAAATTGTGTGTTTTTTTTTTTTTTTTTTTTTTATCAGTTGTGATTATAAAATTGTTTTATTTGACATGGATTTTTAAACAAAATGTTTTCAAAATGTATATGATTTTCATTAGGAATAGTTTTTAAAAGTATATGTTTTTTTGGTAATTGTCTAAAACTAGTGTTATTTAGTTACGACATCACTATGAATTGAAGTAACGCTAAAAAAGTTTTAGCAAACAATATTTATATTGTATTTAAAATGTATGACATTCTAGATTAATCAATAATACATAATTAAATGAAAAATCAGAACTTGGAAAAAAGAAATGATATATGGCATTTTTAATAGAAGCTAAATATTCGACGATTTGGCTCAGATGAGGGCTTTTCGTTGGAATCCGACATTTTTTATTTTGCAAAATCTGAATTTAATTGTGTTTTAATGGTGATTTTGATGGTAGAAACCGATTCAATACCATCAAAAACCCCTATGGCACCCAAAATTTGAGAGTTTGACAATTGTAACCAAGATTTTTAAAAATTGCTACCGGATTTTTTTAAAATCGTGCTGGAAAAATCAAATTTTTTTGTTCGAAATTGTTGAACTTTTAGACTACGAGTTTTTAATATCGTTAAAATTAACAAATTTTAGGGTTTTGTGTGTGTGTGGAATAAAAATTGAAAAAACAAGAAAAAAAACATGATTAGAAAAAATGAAAATAGAAATTGTAGACCAAATTGAAAAACAACATTTGAAAAAAAATGTTGATAGCTAAGAAGATTCAAAATTAAAAAAAAAAACTAGAAAAAATGGTGTTACTAGTAGCAACATTTTTTGAAATGTGGGTAAAAGCAACCAATAAATGCGACCATTAAAACATGAGAACTCTAAACCATTCTCATCAAGTTGGTAACTATGTTATATGGGCAATTCATTGTTGTGGAATTCATTAATCCATGCGTGCTTATGTTGATTTCATTTTATTACTTACACATGCATTTATTTGAATTTTGTTGGGTTGTTTCTTGCCTGAATTGAAGTGCATTCCCTTTCTATGGTAAACATCTATGGGGGGAGACATGACACAAGATTTGTATTGCTCCAGTACTCAGTGTACGTAATTTACATTATCCATTTGGCATAGAGATTGATGCTTTAGACCATGTTATGGGAGTCATGATCATGCAAGATGGCCATCTAGTAACATTTCATTTTGAATCATTCAATGATATTGTTCATAAGTATTTGACTTATGAATGGGTGTTGTGTGCCATTGTGCAAGCACTTAAGCAATGGAGACACTACATTCCATGCAAATAAATGATCATCCATATTGACCACAAGCTTATATAGCTATCCCTTCACACTCTAAGTTGTAGAGAACAAGACATCTTAAGTAGATTGTTGGTTACCTACAACATTTTTTGTTGGTAATTTAGCATAAGAAATACAAATTGAATGCAACAGTTGAGTGCCTCAATCAACTCCTAGTCATTTCTCTTCTTATAGTCTTAATATGGATGGTTATGACACCATTATTTGGTTTCAATTGTATGAAGATGACATTGAATTTTCATCAGTATATTGATAGCTCTAAAAAGTTCAATCAGTTGTCCTCAACTACCATGTGAAAGACAATTTAATCTACAAGTTAGGACAACTTTGTGTACACCTCAAGGTGAGTATCGATAGAAGAATTTTTTGGATGCACACCACAACAAAGCAATGAGTCACTTTGAATTATCTAAGACTTATAATATTGTAAAAGTATTTCTATTGGTCACCTTAAATCAAGTAAAATGTCAACAAGTACATCAATTCGTCTGTGGTTTATGCCATAACCAAGCCAACAAACCACTCATAAGGTTTTTATATGCCCTTTCCTATTCTGTATTGACCATGGAACTCTATTTTCATGGACTACTTAAATTGGATATCCCATCACCAAGCGCTAGCATGATACAACCTTGGTAACGGTCTACAGATTTTAAAAAATGGCTACCCTCGTACCTTGCAAGAAAATTACAAATTCTTAGTAGTTAGCACAATTCTTGTTCAAATACGTATGGAAGCACTATGGCCTACCGACTACAATCATCACCAACTGTGATTCTACAATTGATAGCATATTTTGGAAAATGCTATGTTATCAACTTAACAAATGAATTTTTATGTTGACATCATTCCATCCTCACACTGATGGGAAGACAGAAGTTGTTAATCACACTATGGTACAACCAATTCACATGTACAACTACAATAATCATAGAACATGGGATGAGAGTCTTCCATACATTCAACAAAACTATAATTGAGCTCAAGACATTTCCACGGAAAAGAGTCCTTTTAAGATCTATTATGGATTTCAACCCTTGATGCCCATCGAATTACTTAATTGAAAGATTGCTTTTATGAACTCATAACATGAAGAACAAGAAATTGAAAAGGCACTCAAGTTCATGGATAAGGTTTATGAGATTCAGAAGCAAGCACAATAAATGTTGCAAAGAGCCAGTATAAAAGCTAAGGATTGACATGGTAAGCATCATGTTCCTCATTTATTCCAAACTAGGGATCAGGTTCGGTTGCATCCACAAAATTAAGTATTGGGTGGAATGTATGAGAGACAAATCCTTTGAGATATGGTGCTTACACCATGCTTAAGAAAATCAGGGAAAATGCTTTAAGTAAGATCAACTTGCCACTATACCTAGGTTTACATCTAGTATTCCATGTGGACTTGATTTGATTACATTTTCCACTAGTGTTGGTAGATGAAATTGTCCTAGTTGACTCCTTGGTAAGATCTCAATGGATTTCCTTTTTATATGACTTCCCTAGTAACACTTTAATTGACCATCGATTTAGTAAATTGATGCATCCTTTAGCAATGATCGATCTTCCTACATGTCCAACGTCATAGATTATTCAACATACATGTTAAACAACATCAATAATAGACATTAGGCATGCAACATCAACATGGTAGAGTTTGTCTATTCATCATCTTGTATCCAACACCTAGAAAGATGTTGATTGATCTCTCACTCTATTTAATAACCAAATGTAATTCAATTGAAAAACTACCCTACACCCAAGCATCTTTCAAAGAATGTATAAATCCATATAAGCACACAAGGAATGGGTTCCACCTTGTAAGTCCTCTATGTTATTGTATTTGACTCATTCAACTCTAGTTCACCTTTATATGAGGGTCTCTTACTTACAATATTTGAAGAACAACTTTCATAAGTGGCTTATCAATGCATTAGAGTTTTTCCCTTTGGGTTTCTTTGTTATCAACTCCTCACTTCCATATTCATGTGATTGGTATTGTTATTTTTCTTTGGTCAATATTGTTGGATGTTTTATGCATTATGGTTTTTATTTACGGTCTAGCTTTTACATCCTTATACCATAACATAGTTGATTTATTTAACTGGCCATGTTCTCCCCTATCCTCACCTAGGTAGCATGGATCATCGTGGAACAAAATCACAAAGGTGTGTGTGTTTTATTTTTCATTGTATCTATCATACACAAGGTGCAATAATTTACATCATAATGTCACCCATATCTTTTACACAATTTCATTGCACTTGTTGTACATGAGGGCAACCATCCAGATGATGTTGCTTCTTATATCCCTTACATAACTTCATTGAATTTGCGATACAGGGGCACAATCATCTACATCATCACATTAAGAGGCACATTATATAGTTTGATGTGAGTAAGATGTGTAATGTCTATGCTCAATGCTAAATTAACATGCAGTATTTAAAAAATATTAATAACAAATAAATATTTCAATATTAATCTTAAAATGTGCATGTAAATATCTATGCTTTATAAAAAAAGGTTTTATTATTTTGATACTTAATAGATTACATGTATATACGTACACATGCAACATCATACTTATTTATCCCATGATTCCTATTTGACAACTACCACATATGCATAATATCATCTAATGTTATATATAAAGATGATCGCATTTTTCTTTTAACATGATATATGTAATATCATATCTTATAAAGGTGATAGTCATCATCAGCATATCTTATATATAAACATGATAGTTATCATGATATCATGATCCTTTTAACATTATACATATTTAATATCAAATTTTATATAAACATAATAGTGATCATGATATCATCTTCCTTTTAACATTATATATATTTAATATCAAATTTTATGTAAACATGATAGTTATCATTTTTCCTTTTAATATGATGGATAGATGAAGTTATAAAATCTTATCATTTTTCCTTTTAATATGATGTATAGATAAAGTTATAAAATCTTATAATAAAGTAGGAGTATATATGATTTTATTATATATATATATATATATATTAACAAATCATATATAAGGATTAATTATTAATGAAATTAAACTATTTTTTAAAATATTGATAATATTAATTATATTATTATTTCTATTTTCAAAGAGAAAATGTGGTGTAAAGAAGAATTAGAGGTAAAAAGAAAGTTTTAGTATTACAAAGAGATCATTAACTTTAATTTTGTGGATCAAAATTATCTTTCTATCTTAACAAGCTCAAAGAAGAAAATTAATATTGCTAAGATTAGAATAGACTCTCATGAGCTTCACAGTGAAACTAGGCATTAAACAACCCCTAAAACGCCCTGGGCTAAAAGAATTTGCCATCTATGCGATTCTATGAGTGTGGAAGATGCAAAACACTTTCTCTTAGATTGCTCGGCTTTCAGTTTCAACATCTTTGGTCGACACTAACCTTTCTAACCTTCTATATCCCCAAAACTATAGCGAGTTAGGGACACTCCTCTGTAAGCTCTTTGAGTAAAGAAATAGTATTTTAAAGAAAACAAAATAATCTCTATCTTCTTAAGGTCCGATAAACCAAAATTGATCTCAGTAAACATTAAAGACCACCACCATCGTCATCAATTTAATTATTATTAGCTAAATTAAATATTTGAAAAAAACAATTTTTATTTTATTTTTACTTATTATTTTTTAAATAAACATTTTATTCACCCACCCTCCTAAACTTAAACATTTTATTCACCCCACCGCACTTCTCCATTGCTGATGTGATGTGAAAGGAAAGGTTGATAATGGAAATGCCTTTCAAATAATAATCATATTAAATAGCCCTATTGCAAATTGCCTAGCCATTTTTATGAAGTTAATTCAGCGAGTAAAGCATCAACTCTGATCTGTGAACTTTTAATTCTACCAATAAAAAATATATTAGTATACTCCATATTTCGATTTCATATCTCATCAACAAAAATCTGTAATAATAATTTCAACCAAATCTGAAAGGAGATCTGAGAGTCCACCATGCCTAGAGCTAATGGCCTATAACACTTGCAGATTTACTAGGTATGCATGCGCTCTTTTATTTTCAACGCTGGCCATATAAAACCCATAATCTTAGATCTGAAATCCGTGACAATTGATGGGCAGCTGAAAAAGGTGGCATGCCAAAGGAATGAAGTTAACTCATACCATACAATGCTCTTTCATGAGATAAAGATGAGGTTAGTGGGTTTGTTGAGGTGGTTTGAAAGCAACTAAGTCGGTGAATGCAAGGGGGCATATCCAAATCCATTGCACATGAATTATTTATGGTTTCATTGCAAATGAATTATATATTGTTTGAATTCAATGGGGGAACCTAAACATTTTATTACTATAAAAGTGTGTTTTAAAAGAATAATTCATTTTAGAAAAGTGTGTATATAAAAGAATAATTCATCTTAAACATATGATAGTTGGAATCAAGTTAAGGAGTCATGGAAGGCAATATATTTTAGACATATTTTTCACACTCCTTGAGGCAAATGAGGATTGAGGGAGTGCTCTAACTTATATCTTTAATTCTTACAAAATATTGAATCATATTGAAAACAATAATAATAAGTATTTGGTTTATTGGTTGTAGCTTGGGTGGTTGGGAGGATAGATTGTTTCCCTCCCCACCCAGGTTCAATTCTTGTAAGTGACATGATGCTCTTGTTAAGCCATATTATAATGATTGTATTTCAAGCTTTCCTTGATTCCTTCGGATTAGCAGGAATATTCCAAAGGTGATTTTTCAAAAAACAAAATTGTCCATTGGTTGTAGCTTGGGTGGTTGGGAGGAATGATTGTTGCCCTCCCCACCTAGGTTCAAGTCTTGTAAGTGACATATTGCTCTTGTTGAGCCTCTATTGTAATGATTGTATCTCTGGCACCTTGATTCTCCTAGAATAACAGGTGTTTGGCATTTTTCTGGTGGACTAGCCCTCTAACAAATGGCGAACCACCATTTTAAAAAAAGAATAACAAGTATTTGGTAGCTTTTATGGTTTGAATTTTGTGTAGAAAAAAATGCATTTTTAGTATTTTCAGTTGTTGTTGGAGTTATGATGATCAATAGCATAGCAGTGTATAAAGTTGGGCCAAGGCGATAGATGGAGGATGGGTCAGGCATGGCGAGGCAGTGCTGTATGTTTAAGCATGAAGGCAAATGGAGGGAGGCAAAGCTTGGATAAGAGAAGGCAACAAGAGTTCCGAGTGCTGAGTGTGGATAGGAGAATCAAGTGCGGGCATGGTAGCATTAAATATCTTCTTCAACCTTGAGATTTCGATCTTCTACTCCAAAATAACACCCCAATTTGATCATCCAATGAACTAATAATTAAATAAAATTAAATATTTATAAAATCAATAAAATCATATGTGTAATGTGAAACTATCAAAAACTTGAAAGAATTTATAGTCAACCTAGAAATTAATATGTAGTCAGCAAATAAATACAATATAAGTGCCATACTTTCAACATATATAACAATAATGGAGTGGAAACTTCCCTTCATCACTTTACTCAAAGTGTCTTTAAGGAATGTTTCAATCGAGGGCTTAGTTCATTATTTACATCGTTTGGTTTATATTTGGTCCCCTATAACATGTAAAAGTGTTCCTAGTGAAAATT
Source organism: Larix kaempferi (assembly GCA_027924585.1). Lineage (NCBI taxonomy): Eukaryota > Viridiplantae > Streptophyta > Pinopsida > Pinales > Pinaceae > Larix > Larix kaempferi. The sequence continues at coordinate 7,755,426 of BSBM01000029.1, forward strand.
ACAAAAAGAAGTGAAAGTGATAGTGTGCTTATCAAATTTCACTTTAGAAACCAATGTTTTTTCATTAGAATAAGAGGAAGAAAAAAATGGAATAAAAATGACATGGTCCGAATCATGGGATGTTAGAGGAAAGAGTTTTAATGGAGCTACATTAATCGACCATAGTATTTTTGTCTTGTCATTGATGAAAGCCCATTAATCAAATGTTACACATTTAGGAAAACTCACATATCCATATAGCATTCAACAAGCCTAATCATGCGTCCTTACGAGCTCCCATTACTGTCATACTAGTCACTGGAATCATAAGATTGTATTAATTACTCAATGAAGAGAGGAATTGTATTAATTTCTAGGAAAAGATTAAACCATGGATGTTATAGATGAAGCAATGGGCATGCAATGGTGTGTTATTTTAATAATCTTAATATGTAACTTCAGGAAAGTCTATATAAGTTATTGGAATTATAGGATTGTTACAAGTTACATATTAGGTTAATATGTTTAATTTTTATTATTTATATGATTAAGAAACTTAATAATTGTATGGTCTAATGAGAAGCAATGAGGTGATCGAGTTTGTATTAACATGGAGATTTATGTTTACAACTCTCTATGTTTGTAGCTATAGATATGATCTTGTAATATAGGAAGTATTGCACAAAAGAAAAAAGCACACTTAAAAATAAGTAAATTGAACAACTCCAATATTGCAAACCAAAGACATCAAAATTAGTTAATTGTATACTTTCTAATTTAAGTATAAAAAGATAAATTGTGCAATATAAAAATGTTAAGGGGCGTTATAGATTGAGTTTTGTAAATGGATGATCACAGGGTTATATGTTACACAATTATGAAGAACCAATATAATATTTTCCAATCATATTTTTAGTACAAAGACATATTTATATAAGATTGAATGATAAAATATATTTAAAAGAGGAGGTCCCTAATTATTGGCCTTGTGCACTTAAATATGAACAAGGACAATCATGTTGGATTCTTTGTGCTCTAACTTGGTCATAATTGATTGACGGCATGTTTCTCAAGTTGACTTGGTCAACCTTGATCACCCAATTGGTCAACCATGCCGATATTCTAAGTTGTGATGTGTTGTTGACATATACTATTGAGCTATCACTTAGGTGGCATGCTAACTCATATGTTGATCTATCTTATGAGCTAGCACCAATCCAATAAAGTGCTTGCAATAGAAGTTCTAAGCACCAAAGATAAAACAAAAGTTGTGCATGAGGAGCATGAACAAAGATGAACATGTATGGTTTTCTTAGGGAAGTAATGCAATTCACTTTGATAAAGTGTCAACATATGATTTTGATGGTGCATTGAAGCTTGAGAAAGACGTGGAACATACCAAAAGAGCACCATTGCATATATTAACTTTCCCTTGTTAGAAATAGTCCCATTTGCATCAAGATGATAATTTCCAATCCCCATCTCATAGCAATCCATTGAATGAAAAAACTTTATAACATTATCCACTAGATTAGGTAACTTCTCTCACACCTACTCAAGTATAAACACTTGGAATGTGCTTTTAACTTACCTACCATGCAAATTCTAAAGATTTGGGTATCCTTGTAGTTAATATGTTGCAATATTATGCCAATGATTTTATAATGAGGGTTTGGTGTGCTAAACTCTCGGTAGATGTCAACAAGAGACTTAGGTTACACAAAGTTGCTCAAGAATTAGAGGACAATATTTTCATAACAACGAAATATTGAAGAACATTGAATGCATTCCAAGGTAACAATGGTGGCAAGACAATATTGAGGGAAATATTGCCACATTGTTTGATGATGGCGTAGGAACTGTTGCCACCTGATACACACCTCAAGTAATGTGGCAGAAATCTTCAAGCCACAGGGTGTGACCTTGGGGGCAAGTCTCGAGTCAAGTGTTGTCACCTAATACTTGACACCTTCGTCTAGGCCAACTCCTAGTGAAGCTAAGGGGGGTGGACCCTAAGAAAATAAAAACTAAGGCTTTAAAGCTAAACCACAAAGGTGAAATTATTTTAGGAGTTTGAAATGAATAAATATTGAAACAAGAGCATCACATACGGATTAAACCAACAATATGTAAATAGTAACCCAATCACGACATATTAAATTTACTTAAGTAAAATTCCATTTGAATAGGCCAGTGCCAAAAAGGGTAAATGGAGTCTGCTGAAAGAGAATGTTTTGCAATGCTTCTTGGTCAACACTCAAAGGCCAACACTCAACCAAAGAGATACAAAAAATAAATAAATACATATTACCTCATATTTTTATGCAATGTTCATCCACACACAATGAGCCATACACTAGAGATTTTCCTCCAAAGTCATCTTTATTCCAAATTATAATAAAATACAATACAAACTAGAGCATCCCTTCGGTCCTCTGACCAAGATAAAATGAGAAGAGAGTGAATGCTTAAATAGCAAAAGAAGAAAGGGGCGGGGGTGGTGGGGGGGGGGGGCATTCACCACTGGAAGAGATGGGTGAGTTAAAGAGTAAAATGAGGGATTAGATGTAGTTTTAACTCCAAATATGGGTGCCACCTCTCAAGAGGTAGGCACCACCTCTCATTGGGATCATCTCCCATCAACCAGATGCTGTTAAATAAGCTAATGTGCCCTCCTCTATGGAGAAAAACGCCCTCCTAATCTAGAAAACTGATGCTAACTCGGATTTGATTGGAATCAAGTGGATTCATGCTCCAGTTAACTCAGATATGATTGCCAATCAATTTGAAACCACTCCGGTCTGACTGAAACATGCCTGGGACAAGTTTCCAAAAATCAAGGGCGCTGATTTTTGCCTTTATTTTCTTTATTTTTGCATTTTTATTCATTTTTTTGAGAGAAATGACATTAAGTAATTAAAAATTACTAATTTCACTCTCAAAGTGGGTTTAGGGGTTAAGTGGGTGCTCCAGGTTAGAAAACGAGCACCCCCATGAAAAAATCTTCCTCCTAACCACCTTTTATGCCTTTTTTTTATTTTTTACATTAAAAACATTAAAAAATTGACCCATTTTACGGGAATTTTTTTTATTTGCGAAAATTAAAATAAAACCTGGGGGGGCTAGTACATGTTCACATGACTCAATATTGATGACTAGCATGGTTATATACATAGACACCTAGAATTTGATAACCTCCCAAGGTTTAGCCACCAAGGCATATACTCTAGCATTGGAGGTGTGAGTGAAAAACTCAGAAATTATGCGTCACTAAAAAGCAATGCATAATTACCAAGGAAAAAACACTCTATAGTACTTCATTGATGTCTAAGTCTTAGGCAAGCCAAGTCTTTTACAAAATTCATCATGCTACGCCAACTTATTACAATTTCCCACCGGGTATGAACATGCAAATTTATTAAAAAAGGGCCAAGCTAGCCTGCTAGGACTTCTGAACTTCTGGATATGAACAAGTAACTTGATCAGTATTTGCAGGCTCACTTGACATCCAAATAAGTGCAACTTAGGAGGATAACAGGGACCATATCTCAATTTCAGAGATTACGATTTTTGGAAATTGAATATTTCTTTATGACTGTAAATCCATACATTGTTCATAACTAAAAAGTTGTGTTGGACATAGTGATTGTCACAAAAATGCATGTATTCCTAATAGGCCTATTATATAATGTCATCACCCTGATGTTGTACATTCTAGATCTACTTGATGAACTACACTGCTTGGTAGACTTATTTCTACGTTGATATAAAAGTATGTTAATTGGAGGATTCAGATAGGCAATGTCACCCAAAGGTACTTGAGGATGAAATCCAAAGTGTAGTTCAAAAGCACCACACTATGTAGAGTTATGTTGGTCTATATTATAATTGTGTTTAATGAATGCGTATTTTCCATACCCAGTGCAAGAGTCTTAATGGTTATGTATCATGCACAATAAGTGGACAATGGCTAGGTTAATAAATTGTATATGTTTATCCATGTGTGGATGAAAGGTCATACACATGCCCAGCCTTGTCATATATTTGTGTCCAACATGCTCCAAATGGATTTTGAGAAGTTGGAGATAAATTTCAGATATTTATTACTTGTAATGGATGTGGGCCTCTTGAAATTGACCCAAATGTCAATTAATAAAATATTTATTGTGTTCTATGTTGATTCAATATTCTCATAAGGCACAAATACTCTTGCCTTCAAGAACTAATTGACAAACACAAATACTACATCATGGTTATGTTGCATTTTTGGTAGTCTCGTCAAAAAAGAAGATAGTTTCCCATGGGCACAAAGGATAGGAAAAGATGTTACAACCATAGTTCCTATTGGTTGGTTTTGCAATGGGGCAATCAACACAATCATACTTCTTCAACTTAAGCACAATCATTCCTATACAGGGATAAGCACTCAATCTAATATATATTTTTGTTAGATATCTTGAATTTGGTGTTAGATTCCTTTGGGCTTAGAATGGATTTATTTTATAGGGTTTATTGTGAAATATAGCTCCAAGGACTAAACTAATATATGTAGAACCTAGAAGCATATATGTATGCTAATAGAGTCCTTGAACATGTCATGATGCTCCTCCATGCATGTATAAGTTCCTTTGTTGTGCTAGCTAAATGATGGTGGAAACCTACACTCGTGCAATAGCCTTTGGACTAACTTGTCGCAAATTGTTAATGTAAAACTATTTGTCTATGGATAATGAGTTTGTGGCACTAATTTTTTGAAATGAGAGAAAAAATTAGTTTGGGTTTTGTCCAAGGAATAAGGCATGATTTATTTTTTATGCTAATGATGACTTTGTCAGATCTTGATTTGCACATGACATGGTTCTCCCATAATAATTCGTACAAATAAAAAATTGTAGTTGATTCCTATTCATCATATATGACTTCATTATTGAATGGATAAATTGTATAGCATGGAATCTACATTGCTAAATCACACACAATTTTCACCTAAATTGAGTCATCCAATGGTGTAGGTCTCTAGGAGTGGTGTGATAGGAAGCTTGAATCAATTTAGTACAAACACTACAAAAACCAATTTAATACAAACACTACAAAAACCAAGTTCTTCTTACTTCTGCATTGAAATGAAGAGGTTGTTGAAGATACCACATTTATAAGCAGAATAGGCACTTTTTTCCTTATTCCATATCTATGATATTAAATGTCACTAGATTTATATGTGCAATGATGTCTCCAAAGTTGGAGGTCTTGGTTTCAAATGATGTGACCAATTTTTTTTCTCAATCTTGCCATCCTATATCTTTGTTAAATCATGCCAAAAGATTCCTACATGCACAACACTCATTAGACCAAATTATGAAAATCACACAACTTATGACTTTGTTATTTCTATTTCTATTGGCATCACCTTCTACAGATTTTTTTTTCCCTGGAATATTATTGGTTGTTTGCCAATGTTTTATCCTGAGCATGGCGATTGATGTAGAATGTTTTTTTTGTTTGTTGGTTTGTCCATGACTTGTGGGACTAGCATGTGGTCTAAGAAATTGCGGCCAAGGGAATCTAAGCCATCAAAATCACCTGGGGATCGCACCCATACTAGGCCACACCAACCCTTAACATGGATGGATTTTAAGTGTCTCCTCCCAACTACCTTGCGTGGTTTGAACTCAAGTCGCCATGCAAAATTAGGCATGTTGAAACCAACCGCACTAGCAGAATTTGACATTTGATGTAGAATGTTATTTATCATTGTATTTTGTCTTGGTGCCAGTTGTGTTGGTCACCACAAGGGATTTTATTTCATTTATTGACATATAATTACTCTTTAATATCTTATGTAAGCCAACATGAATCCCTAAGGGAGTTATGGACAAACACTTGAGCTCAATTTAGATGTACAAATTGTCAAATGTTTTAATGGGTAATATATTTAATGCATAGCTACTAGAACCTTTCTTGAGTTGGGTTAGGCTCACCTTTATCTACGTACTATTTATTGTGGTATTCCTACCAACTCTACGTAGCTAGGGATTCCTTCATGGATACAAATTTGATCATGTTCACATCACTAACATGGTTGACCTAACCACTCCAATTGTTTTAGTGTCATATATCCTTGAAATATTAGGATGTCAAGGTTTACATGGGCCTTGAAATGATTATGGCCACCTAATGGTGTCGATTTGTGGTGTGTAGATGTGGATGTCACTTCATTTGGTGAGATATTATAGGTTCATTAAGAACGCTATTTAAAAATCTCCTCACACTATTTTTGGAGTGCTTTGTTAATCATGGTTGATGTTAGGAGTTTATATCTTTAGAACATATTTGTAGAGTTGGAGTTTCCTACTATTTGAGGTTATGTAAATATGGAAGAAGGTTGGATAGGGGAGTAGGATCAACCTTGTGCCTCTTGTACTCTAACCTCATCCAAGTAGGAACCCTATGTTGTTGTTGTCCAAGTTAGATAAGACATCGAAATGTGTGTCTGATATCTAATATGAATGATCTAGCTTTAAGGAGGAGTGAGGTCCCTAAAGGATTGTAATCAGTCCAAACCTATGTTGAGACTCAAACAAGAAAGAGATAGTGGAAGTAATTAGGTTGATTAGAATTATGCTAAAGGTAACATAATGTGATTACAAAGGGTAAATCAAATATTGCAGGATATCACAATGAAGTGCACAAGTGAATGCATGAGTTATCTTCCAAGGGAGATATATTGCACACTTATAAGCTAATAGGTAATGTTGCATAAGATTGCATAGTGATATTAATGAATAAGAAACAAACTGATTTTAGAATCACTCAATACACAATTGATAGATAAACAATAAATGCAAATAGAATAGCATAGGACAGTGAAGTGGATATTAATTAAATAGAATTAATTGTTATGTGTAGTGCAAGCTTACTTATTTGTTTGATTTTGCACTAAATGGATTGAAGAAGAACAAAGAGCATTACATGAAACGCAAGAAGATGAGATGAATGTTTGGCTCAATGTTGCATAAGTTAATTGCATTACAAATTGTTACAAAATTTATTATTGCGCCTCTTTGAGTTTTTGAGTAACTTATTATGTTCTAGCATTGTATAAGAAGGTTGCGTAAACTAGTTGCATAAGAACATGATGAACAATTACATCTCTAAGATGTTAAGAAAAAATGAAAATGAGATATGATACATTGTTTAGATTGAAGAACAATTGATCATTGTTTCATCCAAGGCAATTTCTAACGACTGGCCTTGGGAAAAGTGTAAGAGGTTGATCACCAATCTTTCCCATTTTCATGTTTGGTAGAGTATGCACTAATTTGTTCATATTTGATCATTACCTCGAACATGGGTTCATCGAATACTTTGTCAACTTTGATCACCCATTTCTTATTTTGTGCAAGTCCATTAAACTATATGCTAGCAGTGAGGTGGTTAGTTGAGTTGTCATTATGGTGGCCTGAGATTATTGTTTGATGGTGTAGGCTAGTGTAAGTGCTAGTCTTAACACATGTACAAGAGCTCTATTGTAATTGATCATTAATCCTTGTCACAAATTTATTTATGATGTTAACATAAACATAATAAAACTATCTAAAAATACAAATAATAGTGAATTATATGTTATTTTATAGAATATCATTATTTTCCTATAAAGTTAATGACATAAGGATAAAATGTGACTCTACGCTTATTTGGTGCTCATATTCTTTCCATGAAATGATAAGTTTGTGTTGCATAAGTTAAAGTGGCAAAAGCCAACATGTTTCGAAGGATAGTTTTTTGGATTTGAATATTTTCAAGAGGATTAAATCTTAATACCCGGTAACTTTTTCTACAAGAAAAAAACCCAATATATCTACTATTCATAAGAAATGAATCGAGATATACACATCAAAATCAAGTTTGATCAAAACATTTGTCCATAGCCAAATCAGATCACAACTTATTAGTCCATAGATCCATTCTTAAAGGAGACTAAATAGAAAAAACAAACAAGATCCTATACTTATCCACTAAAATCCCGTTACTTTAACTCTATAGTTCATAAGAGAGAGCAAAACTTTCTTACATACATTTTGGTTACTTCTTGCATTACAGAGTGAAAGATATTGCCTAAGACAGCTAGATTTGAAGGATAGTTCTTTTGTCTAAGATGTAATAACTTTGATTCTCATTAATAATAAGTTTTGTTTTGTTTTGTTTTTTTTTTTTTTCTCCGGTATGAAAAACTGAAAGATATTGCTTAATCAAAATAGGTATAGGTAGTAGATTGAGTAGTTAAATTATTGAATGAAATAAATGCTTCGTACCATAAATACTTTAAAATTATATTTTATTAAAATTAAATTAGTTATAAAAATATTTAAAATAAAGAACAACTTGTATTCATAAAGAAGTTTAAAAAGAAGATTTTCATTATTAAAATTAAATTAAAAATATATGTGTTTTGCATAAGACATGGTTAGATATGTGTTTTGCATAAGATAATATGTGTAGATGCCATATTGCAATAAAAAAGTTTTATGAATTGGTTTTGGTTTCTGTATGAGTGGTTTAAAATAATAAAAGGGGAAATTGATTTTTTTATTCGAAATTTAATAAAATAAATATTTTAGTTGATGGAATTGTAGATATTATATATTAATATTGCATAATTTAATGTGCAAAAGAAAGCAGAGTTGTTGCCATGAATTTGAGACGGGCGAACGATCGGCTCTGCTAAGTGTAACACCAGTGCTCGGCTTATTGTTGATCGGTGCAACAAATTGTGCTTCTGAGCGATCTCCTCTCGACCTCGATATTTATGTTCAGAAAGGTATTCACTGGATCTGCCTCACTGCCTGCACCAACGTCAATCGCGATTTGGACTCGAGCCTCTGCTCTTCGACGGATCCTCTATGAGAAGGATCCTTGAGTGCGGCCTTAAGCTAGGGCTCAACCCTTGAGCTCCTTGATGTACTTTGATGGATACCCTGGCCCCCCTCCCCCCCACCTGAGCTCAGTGAATTCATGAAGCTCATCTCTGCGCAAGGAAAAAATACCTTGTTGGCTTCTCAAAAAAAATTCGTGAAAAAGCTATCTGAAATACCCATGGTAGCACTCTCGATTGAGTAACCGTGCAAAAAACTGCTCTTAACCTCTCAGGACGAGGATTAATTGGTCAATTCACAGGTCTGTGGCCCTCCCCAAAAGCTACTGATACTTGGGTTCAAAAAAATTGGAGGCCCCTAATCTCGGAAGATGTCAACTCTTATCTTCTAGGAAAGGGATTCTTCGCATTTGTCTTCGAAAGCAAGCATGATCGAGAGCTAATTTTCAGGAATGGGCCATACTTCATGGGACCACAAGGGCTCTACATAAACAAATGGAATCCAGACTTTGATCCGACTCAAGATGTCCCCTCCGCAGTTTCGGTTTGGGTGAGACTCCCGTACCTCCCTCTCCACTGCTGGAATCTTGAATCATTAGAAGCCATCGGGAACGTCCTCGGAAAATACATAGACAAAGCAGACAGGAAGAATCAATACTCATGTGCAAGGATTTGCGTTGAAGTCGATCTCGAACATGGACTCCTAGAAGCTATAAATCTCACCGTGGCAGGCTAGTCTCACATCCAGGAGCTCGATTACGAGCAAATCCCATTCAAATGCAGGTACTGTCATGAGTACGGTCACTTTGCTCTATATTTAAAAAAAAAAACCCATACAACTCGACTCAAAAGGAAAAATTGACCAATGGACAGCCATTCAAAAAAATCCTAATCCCAGATCTGGACCAAAAATCCTCTCAAAAGAAAGTCAATGAACGAGAAAGAACCCCCAGCATAAAAAATCCATGACCATTAACAGTGAGAATAGATTCAAAGCCCTCGGAACTTCAGAAGCTCGGGAAACCCCTGAAGCCCCAGAAGAAGGAGAAATGCCCGAATTCCAGGAATCCCAAGAGGCCCCTCAGATCCAAGAATTCCCAAAAAGTCCCCAACCCGAGAAAATATCAAGCCCTAAAAAAGACAAATAAATTCCCTCCACTTCCTACGCAGACATCACCAAATCCAGACATGTAGCCTCCCCCACCTCTTCGGAAGACCTTGTAGACAAATCTTCCAAAAAACTAGGGCGTAAATCAAGCAAAGCTATAAGAGAAGAAGAAGTCGAATGTGAAAAGACTCAAGGATCTCAAGCAAAAATAGACATGGCCTTCAGCAAAAGCACCAGAGCTAGGATAACAGGAAAGAAAACGGGAGACACGCCAGGGGGGGGGGGGGCTCTATTTACAATAGTAAATAATGAAGCTGGTTTCTTGGAACTGCAAAGGACTGGGCAGCCCCAACAAATTAGATGTTGTTAAAGATCTTCAAAATATTAACATGCCAAACATCCTCATGCTCCAAGAGACCAAACTCGATGAAAATACTATCCTCGCAATTGGAAAAGAAAAGTGGAAAAAAGACACCAGCATGGCTGTTAGAGCTAGAGGAGCCTATGGTGGCCTAGAAACCCTCTAGTCCTATGAAAAAATTCAGCTATGCAATTCCTTCGCCACTCAACATTGGATATTTATGGAACCCACGCACATTCAAAGCAATATTCAAATCGTAGTCTTCAACATCTATGTTCCTAACCTCTACTATGAAAAAAAAGACTACTGGAATCTTCTGAAATATTTCCTTGATGCATATGCGCCCCAGAATCTTATTCTCGCAGGTGATATGAACATAACCCTCTGTGTGTCTAAAAAAAAGGAGGCAATACCGGAAGGGACACTTTGAAATCACAAGTTGAAGCCATTATTCATTCTCGGGACCTACTAGATATCAAACCTAAAAAAGGCAGATTCACCTGGTCCAATTAGCGATCAGGAAAAGGAAACATTATGGCCCAACTCGACAGATTCCTAATCCAAAGCAGTCTCCTGGACGAGGGGCATATCGTATCTTAAAAAATCATGCCAAATCTAGCCTCGGATCACAAATCGATCCTTCTCCACTTTCAAGAGGAAGAGAATCTCATACCGATCCCATTCAGATTCAGCCCTCAATGGCTATACCATGAAGGCTTCTATGAGATCTTAGATAAAGCCTAGAGATCTCCTATCTCAGGCTCCCTTGGATTCGTTTGGGAGCAAAAACTCATCACTACCAAGAAAGCGCTCAAAATCTGGGCTAAAGATAACTTCCCCCCACCTTCAAACTCCAGGAAGAAGGAAGTTGAAAAGTTGTAGACCCTTCAAACTTCGTTGGACGAAGGCCCAATAGACAACTCACTACTCCAAGAAGAATTCAATCAGCAGATCAAGGTCCATCCATCAAGCCTTTCAAAAAGAAGAAGAATTTTGGAGATTAAAATCACGTAGTACATGGCTCAAATCCAGTGACAGTAATAATTCCTTCTTCCACAAACAAACCAAAATCAGGTATTCGATCAACCATATCTCAGAAATCAGAATGGAAAATGGACCAGCTGCCAAAGGGCAAGGAAAAATCCAAGAGGCAGTGTATGATCATTTCTCCAACCTCTTCATGGAGGAAGAAAACGTAGGAGAAGAAGATGAGCAAATTCTCCTTAACCACATACCAAAAAACATCACGGTGGATAACAATATCGAGCTCCTCAAACCATTCACTGAGCAAGAAGTTATTAATACGATCTGGTCTTTTGACCCTGACAAAGCTCCAGGACCGGACGATTATTCAATTCATTTTTACCAAGCTTGCTGGCAGTACATAAGGAAATATTACATGAGAATGGTCAGAAATTTTCACTCCAAGGCAAAGATCGGAGGCAACACCAATTCCACTTTCCTTGTACTCCTACCAAAAGAAACAAATCCCAGCTCCTTTAGCCAATTCCGACCTATCTCGTTGTGCAACTCTTCCTATAAAATCATATCCAAAATGCTTGCAAACAGAATGAAGCCTCTTCTCACAAACATCATCTCTGACAATCAAGGCGGATTCTTAAAAGGGAGACAAATTCTTGACAATGTGATCCTCGTTCAAGAAGCCATCCATTCCAACAAGAAGCTCAAGGAAAAAGGTAAGTTAATCAAAATCGACATGGCTAATGCCTTCGACCGCGTTAATCACTCCTTCCTCCTCAAAATTATGAAATGTATCGGGTTTGGAGAAACCTTCATAAAATGGATCTCAGCCTGCATAAGTGGGCCTTGGATTTCCCCTTTGGTAAATGGACGCCCAACACAATTCTTCCAAGCAATGCGTGGAATCCAACAAGGTTGTTCCCTGTCTTCTTTTTTATACATCATTCTGGAAGACTCTCTAAACTGATAGTTGAACTCTGATTTACAAACTGGCTCCCTCCCTGGTCTCAATCTAGCCCCCAATTTCATGCCCATGAACCCTGCTCTCTTCGTTGATGACTCCCTTTTACTTGGAGGTGGATCCTCAATCAGTGCTCAGAATTTCAAGCAGAATATGACCTGGTACTGCAATGCATCAAGAGGCGTTATCAAACTTCGCAAGAGTGCTTTCTATAGATAGAATTTAAATAAAATCTCTGCCACCAACATTGATCACATCCTTAGAATAAAATTTCATGAGCATTGGGACAGCTTCAAATACTTGGGCCTCCCCATAGCGCAAGGTCACACAAAATCTGGATTTTGGGATGAAACTATAAGCATAATCAATTCCAAAATTAAGAATTGGGGAGGATACTGGCTCAACAAAGCAGGAAAATTGATCTTGATAAAAGCAGTCCTCTCAGCACTCCCAATTTATCAGTCATCCCTTCTTTTAGCACCCAAAGGGATCTCAAACCAAATAAGTAAACTTATTAGAGACTTCCTTTGGACTGGGGGAAAAAACAATGAGAACAAGCTGCATTTGGTGAACTCGAACATCATTAAACAACCGAAAATATTAGGCGGCCTCCAAATTCGTGACCCTCACCAAGTAAATATTGAAATGGGAGGAAAAATCCTTTGGCAAATTCTCTCCAACAGAAAGCATCAGGTCAACCAATTGCTAAGAATAAAATACTTAACAGGCACAAAGCTAAGATGCCTCGACAACAAGCCCATCTCTAAAGGATCCTCGATTTGGTCATTATGCAGAGCTGCTTGGGATCTATTCACGCAGAAGCTTTACTGGATTCCTGGGAATGGAATAAATATAAACATCCTCTCTAAAAATATCATGGGGCACCTCCCTCTCCAAGAAAAGAACGATCTCCATCACATTGCCCATTGGATAACTCATAACAGAATTAGATAACTGAAAGATCTCAGTGTTTGGAACTCCAACGGTGCATGGCAAGAATGGAAAATTCTTGAAGTCCCAACTATTCTCGAACCCTCCAGAATCCTTCTCATGGAAAATATGGTCGGTTGTTCTCCTTCCCACCTCCAATACCAAGACGACCGTGGTTGGGGGCCAAAAGGGAAGTACACAGCTGCTCTTGGCTTCAATGCCCTTCAAAATCATGATATCTCAACGAAAAACTTATGGAAAATAGTCTGGAATCCATTTGGGATACCCATGAATAAAACTTTTTACTTGGACACTCGCTCACAGGAAAGTTCTTACTGGAGACAATCTAATCAAAAGAGGCATCATTACACCACACAGATGTATATTATTCCGGAGGAATTCTGAATCAATTGAACACTTATTTTTGGAATGCCATTTTGCAAAAGTTGTTTGGAATCACATGCTCCAAAGCCTTAATGTGAACATGTCGGTCTTCAACTCCATCATGTGCCTTCTTAAAGACTGGAAATCCATCTACCCTCCCCCTATGTCAAAAAAAAATTCTAGTCTCTTATATGGCTCACGATCCCTAAATTCACTTGCTAGAAGATTTGGTTGGAAAGGAATAAAACCTTATTCCAGGATACCTATATCTCCCCACAGCAAGTTGTTGATCAGGCCAAAGGCCTTCTCATCGAATGCATGCATTCCTCCAACCTCAAGACATATACAAATATCAATGAAAATGAGCTTTAGTGGCTTGGAACCCTCCCCCACAATCCCAAAAAGGATGTAAGATCACGACCACAGAATCTTCCACATTGGCAAATTAAATTCACCAACTCCGATTTTCAAGACTGGAGAAACAAGCAAAATATTGGTAGCTTACTTTTCGATGGCGCATCCAAAAATAATCCTGGACCGATTGGAGAAGGAGGGGTCTTATTCTCTACAGGAGAAATGATGGAAATCAAATATAGGTGGTGAATGGGAACTTGTTCCAACAATCTTGCAGAAGCCTTGGCTCTCTTAAAAGGATGTCAGATTGCCAAAAACCAGAATATAGAGAAATTACATGTATTTGGAAACTCCAATTTAATCATCCAATCCCTCAACATGCACACATAGACTTCAACGATCTTGCTGTAACATCCCGAATTTTCATAAAAATTTAAAATTTTTGTTAATAGCAATAATAGCTTATTTTACGATAATTTATAATTGCGGAAAATAATAATTGTTGAATGTAACAATGTTAACTAAACACAAATAAGTTTATGATATAACTGATGCGACAATGACAACTTAATTACCTTCGTAACAACTATCATTAAGATAGTTAAATGCATGATTAGATTAGACTTTTGATGCGACACTTTTTACTGCAATGATAAGTACGATTGATGTAATAAAAGAAATGTTAGGTTAGAAATGTGATATGATACTTTTTCTTTGAGATGATACTAACATTTTGCTTCTTTGTTGTCCAAGGGAGTCCTATGAGGGACCCCGAAGCTTACTTAGCTGTATGCTAAAACATTGGACCTGTTCTATGTGCAGACGCAAGTAAGAAGTTTCATGATTGCAATAATTCCAGTTCGTGTGAGTTCAACTTCATCGTTTGAAAATAAAAATAGAATAATTAAAGACTATTGCATTTATAAAAGCATACAGGTATGATTCACATGCTTACACTTTTGCTTTCCATGATTCATCTTGTATCTAAGTAAAATCAACCCAAGTTAGCTATATGAATAAGCATCTAATTAGCAGTATCGTCATTGTAGTCGTCCTTGTACTTAGCTGGTTCTGTCATCATCCTTGTATTAACTAATATGTCGTCATCATAGCTGAGAAAATCTGTAGGGCAACAAATAGCCCAAGAAGAATGTTCCACCCAACCAAATTCCTGAAAACAGTCAAGTACTATCTTAGGACCCCCGAGCCTGTTCACTGAACCTCCAGGAGGAAGAAACTCATGAATGAGGACTTCTTCTTGTTGTAGCAATTCACTTCTGAATCTTCAATAGATAATAATCCAATAGACTTGCACCAGCACTTCTGGTTCCTCTCAACAATAATGCAGACTCAAAATTACAGTCACCACTAACCTCCCTATTCGAATCTCTCTTGAAATCACCTGATTCACAAGAGGAAAATATTCTACAGAAATATTGATTAAGAGCTACCTGCCCAATTCAAATTTGCCTTTATTAGTTGCCTAGGCCTTTTAGATGTTACTGGGTCATTAAATGAGCTGCCTGCTCACTCCCTCCACCTGGGGGACAATGCCCTGTTTTTAGGGGTAGTTGTCCCATAACCAACAGTTAGTGGTGTGATGCAACTGCT
Source organism: Larix kaempferi (assembly GCA_027924585.1). Taxonomy (NCBI): domain Eukaryota; kingdom Viridiplantae; phylum Streptophyta; class Pinopsida; order Pinales; family Pinaceae; genus Larix; species Larix kaempferi. Next base: position 7,770,967 of record BSBM01000029.1, read on the forward strand.
TCCATGTGTCCCATACCTTCCAACAACTTCCATTCCTCCTAGTGGGTCAGTGAAAACTCATTCAACAGTCCTCTTGGGTGTTTGTCTCCTAATTAATTTATTTAAATAAAAATATTCAGTAATGACATTCATCCATGATCAAAACTTATCATAATTACAAAACTTTGTAATTAAATTTAACATAAAGTATTTTGCAATAAAATAATAATGTTCAGAAATTTGGGTAGGTGACATACACCCCCCCTTAAGCCTCAACATCGTCCTCGATAATCACTCCTTGAGTGTTCTTGAAATAGAGTTGGGTATGCTGCCTGCATACTACTCTCCAACTCCCAGGTTGCTTCTTCTGGGCTAAGGTGCTTCCATTGCACCTTCACTTGCCCAATGCAGCGATTCCGGAGAATAGTTTCCCTCATTCCGAGGATACAATCCGGTTCCACCGAAAAATCTCCATCTTGTCCCACCTGTACATCATTCTAGTTTACAACATGAGTAGTATCGTGCACATATTTCTTTAAAAACAATATATGAAAAACATTATGTTTTTTCAGGTTAGGTGGCAAAGCCAGTTGGTATGCCACTGCTCCAACCTTAGATAATATTTCAAAAGGACCACAATACCTAGGTGCCAACTTGGCACAGCTCCCCAATTTCAGTGAACTCTTTTTCAGTCTTACCTTGAGAAACACCTGTTCACCCATCTGGAACTCTTTATGAGTTCTTTTTGAATCTGCTTGACTTTTCTGCCTATCTTGGGCAGCTTTTAAATGTCCTTGCACCTGTTTCACAATTAGTTCTAACACTTGAAATATTTGAGGTCCAAAAACAACTCTATTTACTGGATCATTCCATGAAACAGGTGTATTACATTTCCTACCATAAAGAATTTCAAAAGGACTAAGTCTGGCTGAAGCATGATAATGATTATTATAAGCAAATTCTGCTAAGTGCAGATAAACTTCCCACTTACCAGGCTGATCCTTAACATACATTCTTAATAAATATTCTAACACTTGATTTACCCTTTCTGTCTGCCCATCCGTCTGTGGATGAAATGCTGTACTGAAATTTAAAGTTGTATTCAATCCTTTAAACAGTGACCTCCAAAAGTTCCCTGTAAACTTCGTGTCACGATATGAAATTATTACTTTCGGTATTCCATGAAGTCTAAAAATCTGTTTCATAAAAATTTCTTCAATAACTGGGGCTTTATGTGTGGTCTTCACTGGTATAAAGTGTGCTGCCTTGCTGAGTTTGTCCACCACCACCATGATAGAATCATGTTGTTTCTGATTTTTAGGTAATCCAGTAATGAAATCTATGTTGATCACTTCCCATTTCCAGCTTGGTATTGGTAATGGTTGCAACAATCCAGTTGGATGTTGGTGTTCAACCTTCACCTTTTGACAGTCCAAGCATTTTGCGATGTATTCTGCTACTTCATCTTTCATTCTAGGCCAATAATATTCTTTTCTCAGCATAGTGATGGTCTTTTGATATCCTGGATGACCAGAATAGTGACTTTTATGCATCTCATTTAATATCAGAAATTTTATTTCTGGTATATCTGGTACATACAATCTGTTTTTATACAGTAATAGACCATTTTCCTTAATTCTGTAATATGCCATACAATTTTCAGAATTGTTATTGGCTGTCCTTTTCTTCATTTTTTTTGTATTCTTCATCTGTTTCACCTTTCTCCAGAATTTGATTTTCCAAATCAGTTGAATAATTACCAATTGCTGAAATGAAATTTAGTTTTGCCTTGCGACTCAAGGAATCTGCAACTTTGTTCTCCTTTCCTTTAATATGTTGAATTTCGAAATCATACTCACTTAAGAATGTCAACCATCTAGCTTGTCTAGCGTTCAGGTTTGTCTGATCCAATAAATATTTCAGACCCATGTTATCCGTTAATAATGTAAACTTTCTGCCAATAAGGTGATGATGCCACATTTTTAAGGCATGAATAACTGCTAATAACTCTAAATCATAAGTAGAGTAATTCTTTTCATGTACCTTCAGCTTTCTAGATTCATATGCTATCGCATGTCCTTCCTGTGTCAAGACTCCACTGAGTCCATCATTGAATGCATCTGTACAAACTACAAAATCCTTGTTGGGGTCAGCTATCTTCAAGATGGGTGCTGTCGTCAATAGTTCCTTTAATTTCTTAAAACTCTTAGCACATTTATGATCCCAAACAAATTTCTTCCCTTTCTTCTGCAAAGAAGTTATGGGGTTGGCAATTTTTGAAAAATTCTCTATAAACTTTCTGTAATACCCCGTAATGCCCATAAATGATCTTACATCCGACACATCTTTAGGAACCGGCCAGTCATTAATGGCCCTTATCTTGTCGGGGTCAACCGAGATTCCTTCTGCTGAAATTATGTGTCCTAGATACTGAATTTTGTCTTTGTGGAAATCACACTTACTAAATTTGGCGTATAGGTGATGATCTCTTAATATTTGTAAGATAATCCGTAAATGTTCATCATGCTCTTCTTTGCTTTTTGAGTACACTAAAATATCGTCTATAAACACAACAACAAACTTGTCTAAGTACTTATGCAAAATATTATTCATCAAACACATAAATACAGCCGGGGCGTTAGTCAAGCCAAATGGCATGACTATGAACTCGCAATGTCCATACCGAGTTCGGAAAGCTATCTTGAAAATATCTTCGTCCTTAACTCTTACTTGATGATATCTTGATCTTAGATCAATCTTCGAAAATACTGTTGCTCCACGCAACTGATCAAATAGATCATCTATGCGGGGCAACGGGTATCTATTATTGATCGTCATCTTATTAAGCTGGCGATAATCTATGCACAGTCTTAATGTTCCATCTTTCTTCTTAACGAAGATGACAGGTGCTCCCCAAGGAGACACACTGGGTCTAATATACTTCTTGTCAATAAGCTCTTTCAACTAATATTTTAATTCTTTTAACTCCAGTATATTCATCCTGTACAGAGCTTTTGAATTTGGTACTGCTCTTGGTATCAACTCTATGGTAAAATCTAAATCTCTTTTGGGTGGTAATCCTGGAATCTCCTCAAGAAATACATCTTTAAAATCTTTTAGAGCAGGTATGTCCTCTAATTTCAGTTTGTCCTCTTTATCCATAATCTCATCGTTTACCATGTTTACTGCAAACATTTGGCATCCCTTCCTAACTGCCCTCTTAACTTGCATGGCTGAAATTTGTCTAAGGGTTACCTTCCTTGGAATGACTTGTATTTCTACAGTTTTCCCTTCATCATTTAAGCATGTAAAAAAATTTCCATAACAATCCAGGATGACATGATGGGCTTCCAACCAGTCCATCCCAACTATAATATCATAAGAACCTAAAGGTAGAATATTCAACTTGATTTGTGTTTGCAAATGTTTCAAGGATAAAACACAGTTCTCTGTAAAATCTGAGACTTTCCTCTTTGTTCTAGTTGCTAGTCTAACTAGCCATGATTTACTAAACTTTTCAGTTTTCAGTTTAAGACTTTCCACAACATCTGATGATATATAACTTAAGCTAGCACCAGGGTCTATTAAAACAATAACATGATGGTCATGTATCATACCTTCAATTTCTGCCATGGAGATTTGATGATCTGCTTGCCTGTTGTCGAGTGCTGCGTTAATTCTTGGCATCTCTCTTGCTACATCTCCAACAGTAGGTTCAGTCTGTATAGAGTTGATGTTGTTTGTCTTCTGCTTCCTTAAGGGACATTCTGATGCGTAATGGGGGCCTTGACATTCAAAACATTTAATATGTGTCTTTGGCTCACTGGTCTTGGCAGTATTAGATGCATTTTTCGGTGCTGTAGAATTTTGCTTTGAATTATTTCTGGAATTATTCCCTTGGGAATTTCGATTCTGAAAATTCTTCCTTGGAAATCTGGAATTTCCACTGAATCTGAAATTTTTCTTCTTCTGTTCAAAATTGTTGGGCTTATGATTTTTCCAATTAGACATACCCTCTCTCTTCCGATTTGTATCATAACAGAAAACTGCCTTTTTCATAGCCTCCTCTAATGTTTTAGGACTGTCATACTCAATTATGTCTTTAATGCTGAATGGTAAACAGCTCAAATACCTTTGAATTTTTGGTTTTTCTTCTATGAAGTATGGTACATACCTCAGTAGGTTCAGAAACTTACTGTTCAGTTCTTTCATGTTCATACCTCCCAAATTCAAATCGTAGAACTCTTTAGATTTTTCTTTGTAGTACTGTTCAGATAGATACTTCTTTTTGAAATATCGTTTGAAAGCACTCCAGCTTACGTCTTTATCCTTGATGCCCTTTACCCTTTTGACATCCTGCCACCAGATATCCGCTTTTCCTGTTAAGCTATATATAGCCATCTTTGCCTTTAAGAACTCTGAATAGTTGTAGATATGGAAGTATTTATTCATCCCTGACAGCCAAGCTTCCGCTGTCTCGCCTTTCTCAATTTCTCCATTGAAAGTTGGAGGTCTTATCTTCTTGAATTCTCCAGAAATCTGCTCATATTCCTTATGATCTTTCCTTCTTGGTTTTGAGTCTCCTTCAATGCTGTCACTGGTATAGTTACGCTTCCTTTTGCATACTTCAATAGCATCTCCTGATGAAGTTGAGCTGTCTTTTACTTCGCTGATTTTTATGTTCTGATTTTGATCAGTTTGAGGCATTTCCTCAACTTTGGAAGTATCTTCATTGTTTCTCTTTTGTTCCTTTGTTTGGTTGTGTTCAAACAGGACTTGATTGAGTTGTTCTTGAGCTTGTAGAATCTTTTCATTATCTAGTTTCACAGATTTGATTTCTACTTTTAATTCATGGAAAGCACGCAACAGTGACGAACCGTTATTTAATTCCCCGTGACCTTCCTCTACATAGTGTTGTCCCGAACTGTGACTGTTTGGCTGAAATCTGTCGCTTAAATGTTCAACAGAGTTCTCCATACCTGTAATTGAAAATGATTTCTGATAACATAATAATAAAATTTTCAAGTTAGTGTAATTTTTCTGTTGTATATAAAAATTTCTACTGCGTGTTTTGGATCTCATTCAGGCCTAGAGTTTGAATTTGTGCTCTGATACCACATGTAACATCCCGAATTTTCATAAAAATTTAAAATTTTTGTTAATAGCAATAATAGCTTATTTTACGATAATTTATAATTGCGGAAAATAATAATTGTTGAATGTAACAATGTTAACTAAACACAAATAAGTTTCTGATATAACTGATGCGATAATGACAACTTAATTACCTTTGCAACAACTATCATTAAGATAGTTAAATGCATGATTAGATCAGAATTTTGATGCGATACTTTTTACTGCAATGATAGGTGCGATTAATGTAATAAATGAAATGTCAGGTTAGAAATGTGATATGATACTTTTTCTTTGAGATGATACTAACATTTTGCTTCTTTGCTGTCCAAGGGAGTCCTATGAGGGACCCCGAAGCTTACTTAGATGTATGCTAAAACATTGGACCTATTCTATGTGCAAACGATAGGTAAGAAGTTTCATGATTGCAATAATTCCAGTTCGTGTGAGTTCAACTTCATCGTTTGAAAATAAAAATAGAATAATTAAAGACTGTTGCATTTATAAAGGCATACAGGTACGATTCACATGCTTACACTTTTGCTTTCCATGATTCGTCTTGTATCTAAGTAAAATCAACCCAAGTTAGCTGTATGAATAAGCATATAATTAGCAGCATCGTCACTGTAGTTGTCATTGTACTTAGTTAGTTCTGTCGTCATCCTTGTATTAACTAATTCTGCCGTCGTCATAGCTGAGAAAATATGTAAGGCAACAAACAACCCAAGAAGACTGTTCCACCCAACCAAATTCCTGAAAACAGTCAAGTACTGTCTTAGGACCCCCGAGCCTATTCACTGAACTACCAGGAGGAAGAAACTCAAGAATGAGGACTTCTTCTTGCTGTAGCATTTCACTTCTGAATCTTCAATAGATAACAATCCAATAGACTTGCACCAGCACTTCTGGTTCCTCTCAACAATAATGCAGACTCAAAATTACAGTCACCACTAACCTCCCTATTCGAATCTCTCTTGAAATCACCTGATTCACAAGAGGAAAATATTCTGCAGAAATATTGATTAAGAGTTTCCTACCCAATTCGAATTTTCCTTTATAGGCCGCCTAGGCCTTTTAGATGTTACTGGGTCATTAAATGAGATGCCTGCTCACTCCCTCCACCTGGGGGATAATGCCCTATTTTTAGGGGTAGTTGTCCCATAACCAACAGTTAGTGGTGTGATGCAACTGCCGCCATGTGTCCCATACCTTCCAACAGCTCCCATTCCTCCTAGTGGGTCAGTGAACACTCATTCAACAGTCCTCTTGGGTGTTTGTCTCCTAATTAATTTATTTAAATAATAATATTCAGTAATTACATTCATCCATGATCAAAACTGATCATAATTACAAAACTTTGTAATTAAATTTAACATAAAGTATTTTGCAATAAAATAATAATATTCAGAAAATTGGGTAGGTGACACTTGCAATAAAACAGATCATACAACAAATTGCAATCTCTTTCACCCATTTCAAAACATTCCATATAATGAGGGATTTAAATTATGAAGCTGATAGAGAAGCCAAAGATGGGACAAGTCTCAAATATGGGAAAATCAAACTCTTGAATGGGGAGATGGGCTACCATAACATCCCTTAACGATGCGCATGATTAATTTTGAACAAACCAAGAGCATGATCCGTAATTCTACATGATCTTCCGACCTCATCGACCAACAGTTGACCAGCAATCAGAAAGCGACCAACAATTGACCTCACCAGCTTGCACCGATTTGAGCGAAGCTCTTGAAGAATTGAAAACGCAACTCCTTCACCAACAAACGCAGCATATGGATTCCCATCTTCGCAGTTTGATAAGCACATTTGTAATCTGAATTCAAAGACGAAACCGAGCTCTGTATTGAACCGGACTGGCTCAGCCACAGTTCCTCACTCATCTTTTTTCTTTTCTCTTTTTTAATACATTTTATCTGTTATGGTTAAAAAAATAAAAATATTTTAGTTGATGGAATTGTAGATATCCTATATTAATATTGCATAATTTAGTTGTATTAAGAACATTTGAGAGTGTTGAATCTATTTTTTCATTAAAAATAATAATTTCGTCAATATAAAATTACATTTTGACAAAATTTGTTTGGCTAGATGATGGTAAAACGGAAAAAAATTGAAATTATAAAATGTTTAGCTTTCATATATATGAAATATATATCTATCTAACCTCTCTTAATTGAATCAACACCCCCCGCAAACCAACCAAAGAAAACCTCCTCTGATGCACATTTTTTTTGTAAGCTCCTTCCTTTGTATTGCTTTGAACAAATATATACAAAATGTTTATCTTTGGTCTACCCCAAGGGAAACCAAACCAAAGATCAAATGTGGTTATCATTAGATGTTCTAAGAATTTTGGAATGTCTAAGAGGCAAAATCAAGGAGACTAAAACTACTACACTGTAACTATCTCGATGACCAAAAATAACTATAAGACCTGGACTATACATGAGATAATTAGAGGTCAAAAAATAAAATCCTAAGTATTAGAGATTAGTTTGGTGATTCATCATCATAAATGGAAATGTAAGGCACCACCTTTCCATGGGAAGACTTAGGGGCATTGTCATTATCAGTTGGTGAAGATGGAGAACTTGGAGCAGGTAGATCTATTCATGTGGTAGCTCTATAAATCGGGTTTTGTCTTGCCATTGCCTCCTTCAGCTGGGCTTGAATGCCATTCATCTACAACATTATCTCCTTTCTTTCTTCATGTTCTTTAGACAAAACCTTGCCTAACAGAGATTTCACTTGCCAATAAAAGGTGAGCGTCTTATAGTATTTGGTGTCCCTTGATCTTGTATGGCCCGTATCCTTTGCCCATGGCTACATTTCCTTCATAATATGCTTTGCACTCATCATTTCCTTCTTTGTTTTAACCCAACACTCAACACAAGAGAGTCTTTCCTTAGTATAAACTCTTCTAGCCTCTTCCACTTCTTTTCTAACATAGGTTTGAGACCCTGCACTTTGGCCCCCTCGAGCACACCTTCCTTTGCCTCAACTCGTCATCAAGCTATTCAATTGACATGCAACTACCACCTCACGCCGATTTCACTTGACAATCACAATTGCCAGAGAGGATTTTGTGTTCACCTCTACTATACAATTTGGTTGAGGAGGGAAGCCACCCAACTCCTTGTTGGTTGTGCCCTGATACCCTTTCCCAAATCGTTGCTCTATCTTTGTCTCAATGAGTTTTCTAAGAACATCACTGATGCAAACATAATAACACAACATACAAACACTCCAACAAAACAAATTGACCCTGAAGATAACAAGCTTACCCTTGCATCTCGAGAAATGTGTGGCAAGCTGCTTCAGATGAGCCTTCATCTATGATTGAGTTAACATGGGATTTCTCATGACTTGAAACCCCCTTTGACTGCACATTCCACTTTCCATTAGCATCGTGAGAAAATTAGGGAGAGAGTCCATACCCTTCACCCATACAATAGGGTAGTCCTTCACCCTCTCTCCCATGCTTAGCGGACTATAGCCTCATGTTACCCTTATGTCCTAGTGGGTGAGGATAGGTTGCCACCCTAATTGGTTGGTTGCGAGGATTCCAATTGGCTAATATGCCCGTCACCAAGTCTCCTCCCTGCCACCCCCATGTAGGTAACTCCTCAATACACATTATACATATGCAAAATATACATATCCATCCAACTCCCTTAATCAAATCAAAACACTCTCCCCCACCCTTCCCCTTTCATTAAAGTAAAGTCCTCATTATTACCCTACTCTCTCCATCACACTTTCAATTAATCTCATGACTCTCTCATTTAACGATATCTATGACTAGAGATTGTCTATTCAATATTGAATTCATGTGGATAAGAACATATATACTAGCTAGGATAACATGTACACTAGTTAAAGAAGATTCAACATCATCACCACTTTAATGTCCATAATAACACAAAGTTTGTCTTGCACACACATGTTTGTCGTTTTGTATCTATATGCTATATAATATTGATCAAGAACTTGTCTTCTTTTGAGAATGTAAAGAAACATGTTAATGGCTTGAGGAAGAGAGATATCTGAAACATCTTACTTGATAATTTTTGCCACCTATAGACAAAAGGAAAATTTAAAAAATTAACCAAAAAAATCAAACCGACTCCACCAAAATATAGAGAAAACACTAAATGCCCTACACGTATACAAAGAAAACACCAACTGCCCCATCTTTATATTTTAGAGTGGTTCCGATCCGTTCGTGTAGCAAGCTATCCCTACAGCAATCTAACTGCTTTCTTCCGGAGAACTCTAGATAGATATCAATAACAGTCTGTCATCAACAAGAAGAAGATGCGTGCACGGCACGGCTTCTGGACACGTTACTGCCATGCAGACCCTCGCAATCAAACCATCAACACCCATCACTTGTATATATATATACAGGCCCAAAAGAGTTCAAGCTCATCGCAAATCTTCCTTTGCAACTTAAGACTGATAAACAATTGTTGTGAACAGTAGAACCATAAACTCTGGTATTAACAGAGCTCAAGCAAGAAGAAGAGCAGGACAAATCTTTAACAGAACAAGAAGATACCAAGTATGGCAAGCACATGTACACGCGGTCCTGAGTGTGGGTGCGGAGAAACTTGCGCTTGCGTCGACTGCAAGTATGCATTTCATTCTTTCGCTCTCTTGTTTGTTTGTTTGTTTTGACAGTCCTTGTTCTTGGACCTGGAAGAGGCTTCATTGTTTTTGGGTTTTTAATTTTTCATATATTGGTTTCTCTTTCAGCCCGCGTCAGTGATTTCATGGATCTTGTTATTGTTTCTGAAGTGGCTGTAATGATTTTTTATTCAATGCTTCCACTTCCAGCTGGAGTTCAGAACTTTTTTTATGAATGAGTTGTAAATACATGTTATTTCCTGTCTTTGGAGTTATTTTTACTTGGTAGTTGTTTTGAAATTTCATGAGTAGATGATCCAATAGGCTTGTATTGTTTCTTTTCTCTGCCATTATTTTTCCAGTCTTGTATTGTTTCTTTTCTCTGCCATTATTTTTCCAGTCTCTGGTATTTTCGAGTGATGCAATACTGTTTATTATTTTTGTTGCATAACCATCTTAAAGTCACTTTTATTTTCAGTATAGAACTTTCTAATGGATGTGTATTGGAGGCACCAAAGTTATTCCATTTTGAAAGCTGGCTTTGTCCTGAAAATACAGGGGGTATCAAACGTTGTTTATAGGTGCTGGTGTGTTTTGTGGGTATGGGTAGTGTACATAGTATTATCTGTATCCACTATGCCAATATGGAAGCTGGCTTTGGGCTTTGTGGCTATGGGTACATCATGTAGTACTCTATGTATATCACTTTGCCAATTTAGAAGCTGGCTTTTGTGGGTATGGGTACATCATGTTGTACTGTATGTATTCACTTTGCCAATTTGGAAGCTGGCTGGGCTTTGTGGGTATGCAGCCAGGTTTACCGTATGTGTCCAGTTTGCCAATCTGGAAGCTGGCTTTGGGCTTTGTGGGTATATACGGTAGTACATCAGGTCTACCGTATGTGTCCACTTTTCCAATTTGGGAGCTGGATCTATGCTTAGGTGCTTTGTTGGTCATTTTTCTGGTGGTTGCCTTTTGGTGTGCATGTGCATGTCTTTGGTGGTACCAATCTAAAATTATATGTATTGTTGCTTTTTATATTTCATTAAATTGATTACTAATGCCATGCATGTCCTGTAATTCTGCTTTGGCAATTCAGGTGTGGGGCTGGGAGTACAGCAACTCCGTCTGTCCAAACAAGGTACATTGAACACAACAACAACAACAAAGGAAAAATTGAAATATTGAAATGGTCTTCAACGATTTAATCCGGTCTAATAGGATTAGATGCTTAAATTTAAATTTACATTTTCTCTAAGAATAGAAAATGACTTTATCTAAGAGTAGATACTGAGAGTTGAGGGTTTATAGGATTATACCTTTAAATTTGAGCTAAAAACTGATAGTGGAGGATTTGTAGGATTAAATATTTGAATTTAAAAGTAGAAACTGAAAGCTGAGATTGGATTTTGCAGTGGAGGACATGCATATTGTAAGTGTGGAGAACATTGTAGCTGCAATCCATGCAACTGCTCAAAAGTTGACCAGACTGCTAGTGGGAAGTCCTACTGTAAATGTGGAGAGAATTGTGCATGTGAAACATGCTCCTGTTCTAGAGCTCAAATCTAGCCAATACGTTGTTCGTCACATCCAGGTCTTGGCATTCCATGATTACTAGTAAAATGTTTGTAGCAAGTTGATGCTTATGTAAGTAGGAGGTTGATCTTTAAATAAAGAGAGTGGGTAACCTGTGGCAGATCCAGGTTTACTATAAGTTGATTTAGATAAATAGAGTAGGTACCTTGTTGTAGACCAGGTTTAATTATTTTGGTTAAGGATCTTACAATTCTGATTGCATCTAGGTCATGTAACTGGATGTGATGGGTGATAGTTGGGATGCAACAGGAGGTTGATCTCTAAATAAAGAGAGTGGGTAACCTGTGGCAGATCCAGGTTTACTGTAAGTTGATTTAGATAAATAGAGTAGGTACCTTGTTGCAGACCAGGTTTAATTATTTTGGTTAAGGATCTTACAATTCTGACTGCATCTAGGTCATGTAACTGGATGTGATGGGTGATAGTTGGGATGCAACATACTTGTTTCTAAAGTTTAAGGATTTTCCAATTCTGATTGCAAGTATGTTATGTAGCTGGATGTGATTGAGTGATAATGGGGACGTAGCTTGTTTGTTAAGTATTATGATTTTAATAAAATAAAATAGTTATCCTCTTTTTGTGATATGATAATGGTTATCGATGTTTTAATCGATGCATGTTAGAAATGAACCTGACCTCCTATTTGAAACTCTTTCCATACAGATGAAATCACTTCGAAGGAATTTTAATAGAGGTGTTAAGAAATTTTAATGGAGATATTGTAGAATGTTAAGGAACCTTGGATGTATATTTTGAATGGAGTGGTTTTGCATTATAAAGGATTGTCTTGTCTACTATAATGGATAAATGTATAGAATGTATTCAATTGCATAGAAATGTATGGAGCTTGGTTATCACTAGGTGATGGTTCTCTACATTCAATGGAGCGTTAGTGGTTTTGTGACTTTTGTCTACTATAATGGATAAATGTTGCAATTGCATAGAATTGTATGGAGCTTTGTTATCATTAGGTGATGGTTGTGTACAATGGCCTATTTACGAAATCATTTAATTGATAAATCGAGCTTGTAAATCAATATGGATTGTTTTGTCCATATTCATTTATACATTATCCATTATAATGTCATTGTGTCATCCTGCAAAGGCAACCTTAAACTGCTGTTGTGTCATCATGCCAAGTCAACCTTAGATTGCTGTCTTGTCAACATATAACTCAAATTTAAATTACTCTCTTGTCACCATGCAACAACTTTTAACTGCTGTTTGAACATCATGCAAACTTAACTTTGATTACTGTATTTGTCACATAACCTTAAATTGCTGTCTTGTCAACATACAAACTCAACTTTAAATTATCGTCTTCTCACCATGCAACAACTTTGATTGCTGTTTTGAACATTGCAAACCCAATTTTGACTGTTGTTTTAAAAAGCATCTATGCAAACTCCGAATTGTAGATCTGTCATCATGCAGATTCAATCAACAACCTCTATAACCTTATTATCTCAAGCGTGTCCTGTTTGTAGGAGAAATTAAACCATCGTTCTTCTTGTGCTAGACACGGTTCCATTTCTTTCTGAATGCTAATATCTATCTCTGTTGAACCAGCAAAAGTGTTATAACGCCATTTGAATTCTCCTGAACTTGTATAAGACTTTCTAGGGACTTTCGACTTTCCACTGGGACTTTGTTATTTTTGGCTTTGTTGCACATGGAGAATTAAGATTAAGCAAGTCGTTTACTTCTTTCAGAATCTTGATGAAAGAAATCCTTATGAAATTCTGCTTGATGCTTTTATGGTTTTCAATTTTCTTGAATATGGTCTCCATAACCTTAGGAATAATTCCTATTTTACCCTCATCAGGAAACAAAATTGTCCCTGGTATGTCTTATCAGAACCTGTCAGTCCATATGCAAGAAACGTAGCCTTGTAGCCATGAAACAAATCATCAACGAGTGGAGCAATACATTCTTCAAAATGGCTGATGAGGGGGGATCTCTTGCGACCATAGACATGATCAAATGTAAACGTATGAGAGCTTATTTGTACCATCTTGAAGGAGAGGTAGAAGTATAGCAAGTAATTGCTTTTCTTGTGTATGACCTCTATAGGCTTTATATCACTAACTTCTGAAATCAGATCTATATTCTTGACTTTTTTTGTTAGTGACAAAATCCTGATTTATTTAGCTCGAATGTAATGTCAGGTCTTCGTTTCTCATACTTTGTTGTTTCTGGACATTACTGGAAAGATCATTTCAAATCAACATTCCTGTTGTCTGTTGTTATAAAAGTGTTCTACATCTCGGAGATCTGGGGGGAATCCTTGCCATTAGTCTCATGCATCTCTGTTCATGACTAAGTCATGTCCTCTAAAAGCCTCTTGAACTGTGTGGTGTGACAAGACCAAAGAATTCTGTTGTGACCACTCATGGCAAACCATATATCTTTTATACGCAAGCCTGACCTCAATTTTAAAAGGAGGCAGTCACTAGCCATGGTTTTATCAAATCCAAGATCCAAGAGGTAGGCTGTCCCTACTTCTAGCACATGACAGCTTTGAAGCTGCACTGCATTCCTTGCAACAAGATTCCATTCTTATATCGTTCATCTAGTTGTTGCTCATATATGATGTAGGTATCAATGTGAATATCGCCATTCCTCTATCAAAGCTCTTTGAAACTGAAGGGCAGTATATATATTTTCATTGTGTAGTATGAGCATGGATGGTTGGCCAAGACCTGCTTTATATTATAGGACATGTTTCATTACCAGAAGGTAGAGTTGTCTTCACTAAACTCATTAAATCATCAAACATCAGTGAATAGTTCTTAATGTTCCTAGCTCGTCTTTTGAACTTTATACTAGGCAAAGCCTTGCAAATGTACGTGTAGCCTTTAGCAGCGTAGAATGTGTTTTTGCCCCGGCCCCCGGTTATGTCTGGGTAAATCTGACTGTCAACCCTTGATTTTTGAAAATAGAAATGTACAGCCTAGGGTGTTCCTTTGTTTAAGGCGTTCACGAGGTGACGCAAGCTCAAACGGCCCAGGCATGTTGGTGAACTTGTGATTTACACCAACTTGTGATACATAAAGAATAAGCCTTGGGGCTTCTTCGATGCAGCTTGTCAGGACAGGAATAACTTTGTGAACTCGTGATTGATAGGACTAAGCCATGGGGCTTTTTCGCTTTGCCAGAGACAGCAGATTAATAAGAATAAGCCTTGGTAGGGGTTTCAGGGACATGAACAGCTCTGTGCGATTGGTGTTCTCTACTTTTGAGTCTCATTTCATCTCGTTCAAAGCTTGTTTGGGTGATGGGACCAATAATTTGGCTCAGTTTAAGAGATATTCTTTCTCTCAAGATATCCGAAGATGCACCTTAAGGAACTTGCATGTCAGTTCTTTCTAATTATCATGAAGGAACTCCTTGGTCAATTCTTTTTAATTGCCTTCAAACGTGAACAATATATTCACCCAATCACCTGACTTGGAGCAAGCTCCCTTCAGCTATGCACCTGCAGGAACTTTCTGGTAATTTCTCTGTAATTGTAATTAAACATATGTACAATTACACATGTAAACATATATATGCATGGAACTGAACAATGAAACTAACAAGTTACCAAAAGTACTACTGCTTCAGCCAAGAACACTCGTAATAATTGAGTTAAAAACCAATGAGAATTTGCAAAGACATTAGTGAGTTGAATATTCTTTTGACTTTTGCCTATGTTTATTTGTTATGTATGCTTATTTTGGGAACAGTCTTGCCTATAATTCTTTATCCCATCTCGGCCTCCCATGGTCCATTTTGTAATTCTTTATCCCATCTCGGCCTCCCATGGTCCATTTTGTCAAAGTTCCATCTCGGCCTCCCATGGTCCATTTTGTCAAAGTTCCAGCTCGGCCTCAACTTGGCCTAGTTCGGCGGTGAAAGCTAAAAGCATTGAGTTGCAGAATGCGGCAGCTTTCGCTAGTTCGGCCTTGTCTTTTGTTATTAGCTTCCTACATTGAATTTAATAGAGCCTAAAATCGTAGTTTGGGGTTTGTAAATATCTTTTGTTATTAGCTTCTCACATTGCATTGAATTTAATAGCCTAAAGTCTTAGTTTGGGGTTTGTAAATATCTTTTGTTATTAGGGGTTCGTAAATATCTTTTGTTATTAGCTTCTCACATTGCATTGAATTTAATAGCCTAAAATCTTAGTTTGGGGTTTGTAAATATCTTTTGTTATTAGGGGTTTGTAAATATCTTTTTTTCTTTTAAAGATGGCAATACTTATTATAATTCAAGATGGTAGTGAGAACAACTATCACTAGTTGTTATCAACAAATGTGAACTTGTCTTCCACAAATGTGAGTTGTGAGTTGATTCATCATTGTTATTTATGGAAAAGATATCACGTGAAATAATATATACTAGTAGTTCGTAAGAAAGCATACTTCCACTCCAACTAGATGTCTCTGGGTCATGGATTGTTCTCAATAGAAATAGTATTATGGATTGTTCTCAATAGAAGTAGTATTAGGTTTTATTAAACAACCATCACTATTGTCTTATGTTTTATTTATTTCATAGAATAATGTTTATAATTTTTCATTTTTTAAGAAAAGACCAAATGGATGTTAGAAGGGTGAAGCTCATTTGAATTCTGCATACTCGATTTGATATCATCAGATATTACATGGAGGGGGTTTGAAGACAATTATTTGAGACAAACATTTCATATTGTCTTATGTTTTATTTATTTTATGGGACAAATGTTTCTAATTTTTCATCGTTAGGAAAAGACCAAATGGATGTTAGAAGGGTGAAACTCATTTGAGTTCTGCATACTCGATTTTATATCAGATTGTGGGCATTCTCATGATTGTATTTGAACAATAAATATCTTTATAAATTTTTGAACTACTATACACAAGGTGACTTATGTGTCCTACCTCAATAGAGCACTTAATCTCTCATTTGAACATTTCCCAATATATATTTCTCGATATATATAAATAAACATGCCTTTTATCATATATGTATATATATGGTTGTATCCTGCAGGGAAAAGGAAGACCAACACATAACATAACTCCTTTGTACAACATTAGGCTCACAAACTAGCTCTCTAACCATAGCTCCCTCAAACTTTCACCACATGTATTTTCATAAAAACAAGATCATTTTCTAGAAGTCTATTCTATTAATGAAACCTACCTACTTTGCATTTTGGTTTAAGAGGATTATTCCAAATTATAGATTCTCCTTTTAAGGGTGCTCGTGTACAAATGAGTAAGATTCTCGTTTGGGATAAAATACACGAGGGAGATGGGAAATAAATTGCCCCGATCCATATAATATAATATAATAATTTGGATAATGATCAAAACCAAATGCAAAAGTACTCTCGAAAACGTAACTGAATATATGGTGTGGAGAAGAAAATTATTTGATCTTTTGTACCAAAACATTGTAAGTAGGATTGTTACATCCCCTTAACCTAATTGTAGTATGATGTGTTTGTAATTGAAGTATAGTTTAACTTTTGTTGAGTGAAACATGCTATTTTTTTCTTTTATATTTTTTTAAATGTTTCTATTTTTCAATTAATATGACAATATGCATAATTTTAATTAAAATAGAAAAGGTGGTGTATCATATTTGTTTTTGTTTTTGTGATCGACTTTTCAATCAATAGGTGCCTCTTAAGAGGCATGAGGCGACTCATATCCCAATACGCTTGTTTATCATGTAGCTACCATCTTCATTATAAACAAGTTATACAATTTGATGAGAATTTTATAGTCAAAATGAGAACTCTAGCCATAAAAACTCATATTTTTGCATAAAAACACCAAAACCAACTAATAGCACCATTTTTTGATTTGGGGTCAAAAATATAGAAATGAACCAAAACATTTGTTATTGTTGTTTGCAAAAACTTTAAAATCAAGCTCTAAATTGAAAACTAATGCTACCGATAGCACACTTTTTCAAAAAATGGCATTTTTATATAATTTTATCATAATTGAAAATTGTGCTTATTTAATCTCTTAGTAGCACTATATAAAACTTGCATTAAGTTAAACACAAATTATTCATAATTTTGACCACTTTTCATATAAAATAAAAAATTATGATATCCATCATAAAATCATATATCAAACCATAAGATGTAGAAGTAATTCATATCAAAATTCAAACACTGCTTTAGATTTGCCATACAAACAATGGCATATTAATAAAAAGGACAAATTGCTTCATGTGTAAGTATTCAAATCAACACATGGATTCTGACACACCATCAGAAGCTACATTTTCCTCAGATGAATGACTAGATGAAGATGTAGATGACCCGTATTCTTCTCTACTATCAATTAGTGCACCATCTGAATCTTCATGTACGCCCAAAATTTCATATGCCATATTCCTTCTAGATCTACGCCTTGGTTTAGAAGAATCCCATGTTGCAACTAGTTATGGTGCCAACGATATTTTGATAATCTCTATAGTCTTGGAGAGAAGAGTGCCTTTCCTTGTCAACTGGAAGTCATAAACTAGTATGGACATTTTAGTTTCCACAATGATCTCCACCACCAGGCCTCCTCCCTTATCCCAGCTTCTGCACTCAGCTTTAAATAACCCGCCTTTGGAGTATAAATCCCCGTCGTATCCAAATCCCAAATCAGGACATCCTCCTGATCCGTGAGCTGTATATGAGCCATTTTCAATCCTCTAATATAGTTATCTACAAAAACAGACTCTGGATTCCCCCAGGCCTAGCATATATGCACTTTTCCAGTGTTCAATCCATGGATCATCAGGTCTCTGCTCAGCCAGTTGATTTAATGTGGTGATCCCCTTATTAACCAATGCATTAATAACATTGTCAGGCAGCGAATGTTGTTGTTCACTCCCAGTCCAAGGATCTCGACCTACTTTCACCTTTTCTCCATTGCCCACATCCCAAGCCAGGTTTGTCTCCACCAAAGAAAAAGATTTCACAGCTGCCTTCCAAAACACAGATCCCCAGTGATGTGACTTCCTGGGGCTCCTAATCCATTCCTCAAGACTCATGTTTGGTATATATTTTTGTTTGATAACATGAGTCCATAAACTTGTTGTTTTGATAAGTCTCCAACCTCCCTTTGCTGCCAATGCTTGTGCAAACAAGAAAATGTTTTTTAAACCCCAACCCCCAAGACCTTTTGGTATAGCAATTCTCTTCCAGTTTACCCAAGGAGTTACCTGTCCCTCCTTCTTACCACTTTAGAGAAATCTGAAGCAAATCCACCTAATGTGTTCAAGAATTCCTATAGGAATCCATGACAAAGACATCCAGTATACTGGAATGGCTTCCAAAACGGCCTTAACCAAAACCAACCTCCCAGCTCTCGACAACCACTTATGACTCCAAACGTTCAATCTTTTCTCCACCTTACCTATCAACCGTCTCCAATCCTTTTTCAGATATAAGTTTGCTTTGAGGGAGAAACCCAGATATTTCAGGCCCACATCTAATCCTGAAATGTTATAGGGAAAATTTTCAGCAAGTCCCCGCTCCTCTTCCAGACGCAACAGATGTGTTGTGACCTAATGTGTTCAAGAATTCCTATAGGAATCCATGACAAAGACATCCAGTATACTGGAATGGCTTCCAAAACGGCCTTAACCAAAACCAACCTCCCAGCTCTCGACAACCACTTATGACTCCAAACGTTCAATCTTTTCTCCACCTTACCTATCAACCATCTCCAATCCTTTTTCAGATATAAGTTTGCTTTGAGGGAGAAACCCAGATATTTCAGGCCCACATCTAATCCTGAAATGTTATAGGGAAAATTTTCAGCAAGTCCCCGCTCCTCTTCCAGACGCAACAGATGTGTTGTGAGTGTGGAGTTTTCAACATTTATATCCATCCCCGTAGCTTTAGAGAAAAGTTCCAATATCTCCTTCAGAACCCGAGTATCCCTTCTATCTCCCGAGCAGAAGATGAGTATATCATCCACAAATAATAAATGAGTAATAGATAACTGGTCGCCAATGCTAACTCCAATAAACCGCCCCCGTAACTTAGCCTCGTGTATAGCCCTGCTTAATCCTTCAGCCACTAGAAGAAATAGAAGGGGAGAAAGTGGGAAGCCTTGCCTAAGGCCCCTTTCAACATGGAAGAAGGATGTGGCCGCTCCATTTAATAACACAGAGAAAGATACAGTAGTTATACAAGACATGATCCATCTGATGAAATTTATGCCAAATCCCAAATAAGTTAAAAGCAGCTAGAGATAAATCCAACTCACCTTATCGTATGCCTTAGACAGATCAATTTTTAGAATAGCCCCTTTGATAATCCTGGTCTTCAAACTGTGTAGTCCCTCCTGTGCCACCCCTATAGCCTCATGAATCTGCTGACCTTCCAGAAACCCAAATTGTTCAGCTGATATATGCTCAGAGAGTATTACCTTTAGTCTACGAGCAATGACCTTCGATACAATCTTATATACACAATTGCATAAAGAAATGGGTCTGAATTCAGAGAGAGTCATCGGATTCTCAAACTTTGGTATAAGTGTTATAAAGGTAGAGTTGAAACTAGCTGGTATCATCCTAGTGATACGAGTATCTTCTACCACCTGTAGAAGATCCAAACCCACAACTTCATAAAGTTCCAAAAAGAATTCAATCGTCCACCCATCCGGCCCAGGGCTCTTGTCTTTCTGAAAACTTCCAAGGACTTCCTTTAATTCCTCCTCCATCACCACTCTCATCAGCTTTCTGTTATCCTCTTCCTCTGCAAACCTCGGAAACATTTGAGCAATCCTAATTACTTCTGCAATAGAAGCCTGGGATGGGGCCCTAAATAAGTTTTGAAAATGGCTCACCCTGCATCTAGCTTTCCCCTCAAAATCAAAATGTTTTGATCCATCTTCATCTTTCAGGCTCCAAATAGTATTTGCCGCCTTCCTCCCCCTAGAATAAGCATGAAAGAACTTGGTATTCTCGTTCCCACACTCCAACCAAATCGCTCTGCTCTTGAGTCTCCAAGCTTCCTCCTTTTCCAGCAAAAGTGTGTTTCTTTTTCCTTCCAGCCTAGACATAGCTTCTTTTGATTCCAGAGAAAAGAGACCCCCTCCATCCCCTTCATAGATCTGTAGTAGCTCAGCCTCTACCTATTTCAATTCAATATCCTCTCTAAGTTTCTTAGCAATAGCCCATTCTTTAATAGCCCCTTTTATTCTCTTAATGTTCTCAGCAAATTGAAAGGCCGCTGTACATTCCTAGTCCACATCAAACGACCTCCAAATATCCAGAAAGAGACTTTTGAACGAATCATCAAGTAACCACGTTTTGTTGAACTTAAGGGAGTTGGGAGGATTGATTGGTCCTTTTTTAATCTCAAGGAAGATAGGAAAGTGATCATAATTCCTGCAACTCCCTACCCACTGCTTGACTTGTAGGAACCTATCCACCATCTGTTCAGCCACCAGAAACCAATCCAATCTTTTCGCCACCCTAGCCTCCCCATCCCTGTTATTCCTCCAGGTGGGTTTCAGCTTAATAGGCTCAATATCCAGTAAGTTTTTACCAACCAACTTCTGTAGAAAATAACCAGCCTGCGGATCCACATGTGCTTGAGGACCCCAAATTTCAGAGTGCCCTAAAGTAAAATTTAAATCCCCCCCCACCACAACCGAATCACCTTCCAGGAGCGGATCCTGCAATAGAGAGTCCCAGAAAGGAACTCAATTCACATAGGGCCCGTAAACATTAACAACAGAGAAACGAGTACCCAGATCAACAGAAAGAAACTCAGCTCCCAGCACAGAAACCATCCCCCATGAATTAATGAGTTTTATCACACAGTTCTTCCATCCCACTGCCAACCCCCCCCAAGCGACCCCTTACATCCAGAGTAACAAAGGTCCAACCTGCCAGCCAATTCTCCAATCTATCCTTAATGATAACTCTTAAACCTAAAGTTTCTTGTAGCAAGATCACATCAGGGTGTTCAAGAGTAAGCACCCTTATGAAGGTTGATTTCCTTTTAGGCCCAGCCAGACCCCGACAGTTAAAAGACATGATCTTCATGTCCGAACATTCTTCCAAGCATTCACCGCTCTAAGTGCCCTCTCAATAGAGAGTTGTTTCCCTTCCCATAGGTCCGTCCTATCCCTAGTCCGAGCCTTAGAGAAATTCGACTTTCTGCCCCTACCCTTCCGAACCGGCACCTGATCTTTTCCTAACCCCCCCCAGAGGCCTTTAAGCAAGAGCGAAGAAAATACCCTGATTCGGTAGACTCAGGTGAGGAAAGGCCTGAAGACTCTACCACCTTCCCAGGATCGGGTTCAAGAGTGACCGGAGTATCCTCCAAAAGTAGTATGGAATCAGTAGACCAAACAGGGTTCTATTCAGGAGTATCGACCACCGTGATATTTTGAACCCCACCCGGAGCAGAAAAAGAGGGAACGGGGAGATTCTCAGTAAGACCCGACAGGGATAATTTTTTCAGCCCCTCTACCCAATCAAGACCAACCAAAGTGCACCGATTTAATAATAAATTGACAGAGGGCGAAAGAGAAAGAGAATGAATACCCGTGAAAGAAGGTCCCGGAATATCAGCTTCTGCCATAGGTGCAGAAAAACCAGCTTCATCAATAGGAACAAGGGGGATGTCAGTTCGAGCGCCCGGAGCCGCATCAGAGTCCTGACTAGAGGGATCCGAATCCTCAAATGTCCGATCGCTACCTGAGTCCTCCATCATTGGCACCGGGTCGTTGGACATCAAGTCCTTTGGTTCTCCCGTTGATTCCAAAATAGAGGAGTTTCTCTTTCCTCCATTTAAAGTGCGCACCAGGAGTCGACAATCGGACGCCGGATGACCATATACATGACACCTCCTGCACCG
This sequence comes from Larix kaempferi, assembly GCA_027924585.1. Classification (NCBI taxonomy): domain Eukaryota; kingdom Viridiplantae; phylum Streptophyta; class Pinopsida; order Pinales; family Pinaceae; genus Larix; species Larix kaempferi. The sequence continues at coordinate 7,793,183 of BSBM01000029.1, forward strand.
AAAGGGTACATTCTCATAATCCAGGATCTGAGAAATAATAACAAGCCCCCATTCCAAATTAATGGACTCGGGAAGTCCTTCACGGATATTTAAATTAACCAATATACATGCAATCTGTTTGTAATGTGTCTCCAGGAAAGAGAGATCCGCCTCTCGGAAAGTTCCCAATATATCCCCAATCTTTTGAAAATGTTTAACATCCCAAAAATGTAGAGGCAATCCCGGGAGCCGTACCCAAACAGGAATCATATCGACTCTCTCCCGACTAGCATCAAAGAGAGGATGCCAGGGCTTCAATAAAACCGGTGTATGATTCAGGTGTCAATTCCTGTCAAGAATCCTGCGCAGGTCAGCCTCTGTTTTGACCACCACCGCAAACCATCCCCGAAGCAACATGTCCACCTCCGGCGTATATCCCAACAACTCTCGCCACTGATCATCCACCCAGTCCACCACCGTTTTACGAGCAAAGTTTCTGCCCATGACCCTGCCCACAAGCGTCGAATACGACATCTCAAGAACCCGTTCCCAGGCAATATCTTCACCTACTGCATAACTGCCCATAGCTCTGGTTTTTACCCAGCTCCTCTTGCGCCTCCTGGTAGGTCCTTTATGAACCGCCCCTGCCCCAGACGGAGCCCCCTCCTTCTCCTTCGATGGCCCAATAACAGAAAGAGGGCTTTCACAGCCGCGATATTCAGAAACCCCCAACGGCACTCTCACAGCCACCCCCGCACCACCACTACCAATCCCACATAACTGCTGCACCTGCCGAGCCACCCCCTCATCCGCAACCTGTTCAAAACCGTCCACCACTTCAAAACCCCCCTGCAAACCAGACAACGGAAACCCTAGATTCCGGGAAAAAAAGTCTCCAGCCTCCCTCCAGCTAGAACTACCCAGAAGATCTACCGGCAACCCATCGCAGTCCAAACAAACCGGCAACAAACTATGTGGAGAGAAAGACAGGTAATCCGAGGGTGAAAGTTCTGTTACCGGCCTCACCTGCCCCAAACCGGTTGAAACAGTTCCTTCAGACCCCAGCATTGGGAGTTCCTCCAAGCCCTCCATCTGCCCTCCACCTGGCACCCCCCAAACATCCTGTGCCTCCAGCTGGTCACTAGAGTAGTCTACCATTTCCACTTCCTCCATCGATGCCGTTAACCCTGAAAACTGATACAAACTCTGACAGTAATCAAGCAGTTCTCCAAAAATCCCAATCCACAAGCTGACAAACTAACCCTAGAAAAATCAAACAGTTTTTTAATCATAAAAACCCCCTCCAAGAACAGCCTTCGTCCATCGTTGTCCATGTACAGTCATGGTGATGTGACAGGGGGAGGTATGGTCTAAAAGACCTACCCCCTACCATGACTGGTAGCTCACGGCTGCCGTACGCCGCTCCCAAAACCCTACCTCCTCCGTCACACGCAGCTCCGCCTCCGTTTCTCCCCAATAAAATGACATGTAAACAATGTTATCCAAATTTTTTAATACAATATTAGTTATTTACATTGTTTTTTTAAACCAAGAGTCATGACACTAGTCAAATATCATTTAATGTCTTCTTCTCTAAATTTAGAAATAATGCATTAGCTAATTACATATTTTTTAAGTCAAGTTCCGGTAGAGAAAACAGTCAAGACGGGTTTCGTTATGCAAGGCGGCCCGAGATCAAAACCCTCTACTCCTGGGAGGTGACTTCTAAATCCAACCATGCTAAGGGTTGGTGTAGCCCAGGTCGGGTGCGATCCCTGGGTGATTTTGACGGCTTAGATGCTCCTGAGCTGTGGTTTCTTAGACCAAAGTTTGACCCAACAAGTCAAAGGGCATTGCAGCAAAAAAAATAAAAAATTACACATTTTTTAATCCTGTAAATAACATTAAACTTAATATTAGCCATATAAACTATTTTGGTTTTTTATTCTTCACGTTTGAAATTTCGGATAATTTAATAGTTCTTTGAAGGTTACTTATATTTTTTTAAAATAAATCTTTCTATTTTATTTTTCCTTTGGCAATGTTTTCTCTGTGCTTTTGTCATATTTTTTTTAATCCCACTTTCATAAAGCGATAAAAAAAAAACTTATTTTATGCTATATTAACACAGTTTGGTTTTCTATAGTCACCATTTGCAAAAAACGATCCACAATGATTTGAAGACCATCGAAGAGCTTCAAACATTGTCAAGGTAGCTAAATTATTTTCGGAATGTAAATGTTTTTTTTAAATACTTTAAATTTCTAATGTTTTATTGTAATTTTTTTTCCATTGGGCTTTGGCATGCCCTCTATAAAAACCTAGATAATTTTTTTTTTATTTGGGCCCGAGGTCTCATGCACCCAAAGGATGGATCTGGGGCACACCGCTTTGGGCACACGAGGGAGGAGCTAAGATCCTACCATCAAGCTCCTATGAATGGGCATTAGGTGCCCAAAGGAGTAGCCCAATGCATAGCCCTCGGGTTATGCATTGGGCACCCAAAGGGGCCGCCCTATGCATAGCCCGTGGGCTATGCATAGGGTGGCCACTTTGGAAGCCCAATGCATAACCCGAGGGCTATGCAATGGGCTGCCCAAAGGGTGTCCAATGCATATCCCTAGGGCTATGCAATGGGACGCCCAATGCATATCCCATGAGATATTGCATAGCCAACGGGCTATGCATAGGGGTGCACTTTGGGTGCCTATTGCATGCATTGGGTGCCTAAGGGGAGGACCCGCCCCTTTGAAAACAGGGAGGAGCTTCTCTACTCCCCACGGGCGTCCACAACACCCAATGGGAGAGCGTTGCGGGTTCCCAAAGGGGGTCGAGGGGGAGTGGAGCTCCACCCCTTGGCCTCCTTTGGGTGCCCACAACGCTCGCCCATCGGGAGGGCGCTATGGGAGCCCAAAGGGAGCTCGGGGGGAGCGCAGTTCTTCCCCGCTAGCCAAAGCAGAGGGCTAGGCGGGGAGGAGCTCTACTCCTTGGGATCCCTTTAGGCACCCGTAGCATAACCTAAGGGCTATGCATTGGGCGCACTTGTGCCCCCACGCACAGAGCATAGCCCTTGGGCTATGCTACGGGGCAGCCATAGCATAGCCCAAGGGCTCTGCATTGTGCGTGGGGGCACCAATGCATACGGGAAAGCCCGTAGCATATCCCAAGGGCTATGCATTGGGAACATCCTGCAAATGCATATCCCTTAGGATATGCTATGTGGACATTCGAAGCATAACCCAAGGGCTATGCTAAACCCGCAAATGTAGAGCCCTTGGGCTATGCTACGGGTTCCCATAACATAAGGCTATGCTACAGGCTCTCATAGCATAGGACTATGCTATGGGTGCCCATAGCATAGCCCAAAGGTTAAGAATTTCTTTTTTAAATTCTCAAGCCTCCACTACATTTAAAAAAATGTTATGCTTTGTATAACTATATGTTAACATTTTTTTTTAAGTGCAACTATTTTTTTTAAAACATATAATATTTTTTTGTTTTCTTTCTAACTATATGGAAAATGGCATCAAGAAAGCTATCTCTAAACATCTCTGGAGCAAGATTGTCGATGAAGTCATTGAAAAAAAGAGTTGAGCCATGTGAGAATGTTTTGCATGATGAAGTTGTATCTAGCGATGATTTGAAAGCCAAGAATGCTAGAGAATGGAGACACGCACCAGATGAAGAGAAAATGGACTATTCTTGGTTTCTGAAAGAGAAATATCAAGGCAACCCAGACAATATTCACTTATATTGTGTTGCATTTGCATATCTTAAAAATGATTATCACTCATTGGGATTTTTGCAAGATATTTGTTTGGTGCCAGGTAAAGACATTGTTTATGCACTAGTGAAAAAAGCTATAATCTTTGTCAAAATCCAATATTCTTTGAAGGTTTCAAACTATAAGATCAACGAAATTTTCATAGAATTTTGTGCAGGAGTCATGCACGATATTGAGCGCAAGAGTGTAAGTTTCTATATTTTATATCTTTATGAATTTCTTATAATTTGAATTATATGACCAAGTAATAGATTTAATACAATGATTTTATTTCGCAGGATTTTGCTATGACACTTTCCCATATTATGAATGGAATTTATTCTACAGAATAAAATATGATGGATGTCATTAATGCTCCTCTTCATAAGGGAGAAGCACCAAAGAAGGGAGAAACACCAAAGCAGAAACAAGTGCAAAATGTTCCTAAAGAAGTACAAGCACATAAATGAAAATGCATCCAACAATCAAATGAAGTACCTAGAAAGGTTACATTCAAAAATATATATTGCCCAACTAAACATGATCGACGAATTGTTGGTGATGACAATGTTACTTCTACTGGTAAGAGTAAGAGACACTCTTCTAAAATACCTATGGATGAGGATGTTTCCATTCCTGATTAACAAGTTGTTCTTTTAGATACAACTGCTTTAAGACATGCACAAGATGGAACGCTGCATCTCCTATGCAGAAGTTCATGGTGAAAAGATTCTTGCAGACATCAAGGAAAATATTATCAGAGACTGTTGCTTTGAGAATCCAAATGCCTTCTGAAAACTTGGGGGACAGTTTGGAAATCATCACTCCAGGTGGTGATCTAGATGATGGTGTTGTTAAGACAACACAAAATGCTATTCGAGATCGATTGTGGAGGGATAAGTTGGTTCACAATGGGCATACATTTTATTTAAATGTGAAGCAACTTTATAGACACACTGAAGGCCAAGAGAAGTATCAAATTAGGAAACCGCATTGCTTACATGTTCATAACCTAGTTCTTGCTGACCCAAAAGATGTTCCTGTTAAAGATGCATTTGAAGATTCAATATGTTTTGATTACAACTGATATGTCTTGGGGGGAAATCATTATGCAGAGGCTAGAAGAGAATTGATGCAAGAGTTTCCCAAAAACCCTATTTTTCAAACAATGAAATGCATCATTTACATTGGTTTAACAGATGTGGAAGCAAAAATATTGGCATGGGATCACAACACAGATAATGACTATAGGATGTCCATGACATTCATTCAGAGTGTTAGATTTATCCACAATGAATTTGAACAAATATGTGGTGGGGATAGATCGAAAGTTGATGCATATTTCTGGAAACAATGTTGTATGGAAATAGGTATCCCTATTAAAGAGGACAATGTGAAACAAAAAGATTTGAAAGGAAGTGATGCATTCAGAGCTGTAGATAACTATTTCCAGTTGGCATTTAGAACGAGCCCCATATGGGATTTGATTGATGACATATTTAGCATATGGGAGAATATTGGCGTAAAAAGACAAAAGGTAAAAAAAAATAAAGCAGTTGCATGGAGCAGTAGTCAAGGAGGCCCTGATGTCAAGAATTTGCCAGAATATATGACTATAACACCTTGGATATTATTGCTGGGTGTGAAGGATGAAACAATTATATCTACAATACTATCACATGTAAAGTCGGGTGAATTATCCATGGAGGAAATGTGCAATGAATTTGAAAAGTAAGTTTATATGTTGTTTTTATTTTTGTAAGTCTATTCTTTTAGTTTAAGATTTTTTATTAAATAAGCATTGTGTTATAATTAGATGTCATTGTAAACGCCATTTATTTTTACATCATGTAGTCATAAGGTTCACATGAAAATACAAGAGGATATGGTTATAATGTTGGGTGAGAAGGGTTGGGATGATGTCAAATGCAACTATCCAGATTCAAGCTCCATGGAAAACTTAAAAGATTTTTTGTTGCATACAAAAAGGTATGATTATTTATGTTATTTTCTATTTTATTTATTTCTAAGTGAATTCATTTCTATTTTATTACTTATAGATATAATTTTGTTTTCAAAGATGTCAAATAAGAGTACAATACCAGAGTCTTTCAAAATAAATATTCAAATAGCCCAAATAGAAATATGCACCAAGATCTAAGTTTAAAAGTAGATCATAACAATTTTTAGCACCAAGATCATGATACTTTTACTTTTATTTTGTTGGATTCCTTGTAGTATAAGATTATCCCATAGAATCCATATGCCTCGCTTACAACATAATATTTTTATTTTGTGTGGCAAAAGTGATGCCTATGTTAATATATGAAAAAACATAATGCAATGATACAACACAATGAATTTATAGTTGTAGTACTATCAGAGTTATATTGTATCTCCATACTAGGGGTAGAATAAAAAGGGTATTACAAATGCAAAAAAAATGGATACACAAGATATCTACCAAAAATGAGGGGTTGTTTAATTGGAAATATGTTTTGGGAAAGGTTCAACAAAGTATTTTGGGAGACATTTTTCGATATAAAATAAAATTAAAGATATTCTTTAGTATTCCATAAGTGAATGAATGTGCTATATCACAAAGGCCAGCAATGTAGTTCATTTGGTGAGTAATGAGGCCGGGGATTTCTGATAGTGCAGGGTGGGGTTCAATTCCCCTGCATTCTTTCGCATGAAAAAAAATATCACAAGTTCTTTATTTATTCTTTAAGCACAAACTACATAGATAAAAAAGCCTATCCAGTTGACAATCCGAATAGTCATTTGTCTCGGCTCCACTTCAAAGCTCGGGTCAAACATTTTGTAATTTGTTTTGCTTACACAGCAAAGGTCCGTAGTTCGAACCTGGCCTCAAGACATTGTGTAATTTGTAATTTGTAATTTGTTTTGCACATAGAAAAGGTCCCCAGTTCGAACCTGGGCTCAGACATTCTGTAATTTGTTTTGTTGTTGCTCAACACCAAAGGTCCCCAGTTCGAACCTGGTCTTTTTGTAATGTGTTTTGCTCACACACCAAAGGTCCCCAGTTCTGTAATTTGTTTTGTTGTTGCTCAACACCAAAGGTCTCTAGTTCGAACCTGGTCTTTTTGTAATGTGTTTTACTCACACACCAAAGGTCCCCAGTTCGAAACTGGGCTCAGACATTCTGTAATATATTTTGCTCAGACACCAAAGGTACCCAGTTCGACTCTGGGCTCACACATTCTGTAACATATTTGGTTATTGATGCATCAAAATTTAAGATCTCTACTATTACACGCCCGTTGGAACTGAGACCCTTAGTCGTCGGCCGATTTTGTTTCTACAAAATTTGGCACACTAAAGTGTAATGTCTTTGTAGTTAAATTAAATCTGCAAAACATGTCTATGCCGAAGTTTAAATGTGAAAGATCTATTAAAACCAACTGAAATTATTGAATCATGAAAATAACTAAAATCTTTACATATCAGACAAAGATGGAGATGCGGGGTATCGATCCCCGTACCTCTCGCATGCTAAGCGAGCGCTCTACCATCTGAGCTACATCCCCATTTATGTAGGTTTTAATAATTGAGCTATATTAGTTTTATATAGGTTTTAATAATTAAATTTAAGGAATCGAGTCAGCTGCCTGACAGGCAGGAATTACTAAAACGACCGAAGGAAGAAAGCAAATTCAAATTTGGTCAGATATCGCGTGAAAAACATGAAACGGGACTGCGTTGGATGTTGGCTTCTTGAAAGTAACTAAAATCTGAGTAACATAATGAAACGAAAAACGTGTGGGCTCTGCGGCAACGGTCTAAAGCGTCTATATATCACTTATTAGTGACTGGACTGAACCTTTTTTTTCACTAATAAACAGACTATACTTTATATTAAAAAATATGAAAACAGAGTTACATCCAAATGAGCAGAAACCTTACAGCATAACGATCCGGTCTCCCAATCCAGAAATGACAGAGGGTAGTAAACAGAACCAAAGATGCCTCAACCGGCAACCAGAAAAGAAAAGTGAACCGAAGGAAACATCCATCCCTCATGCCGGATCTCCAAAGGCAGGACTAGATAGAATCACCCGAGTTACAACGCCAGCATAAAGGAGATAACAGAGTAACAGAGAAAAATAAAACGAAGTAAAAGGCCAATACAATAGGTCGCAGGGAAGGAAACGGCATCTAAGCCAGAAAAAAACAGAGACCAAAAAGGAGCACACTATAAAGAGAGCAAAAATTATGGAAAGAGTGGGCGACAGTCAGCCCAATCAAAACTTCACCTGACCATCTTTCGAAATGTATGCAATCAAGAGCAGCAGAAAGACTACGAAGAGAGAGTGAATCAGCTAGAGAATTATGCTCTCTTAAGATATGTTTCAATGAGATCTGAGGAAACTCCTTGAAATTTATCTGGTGCATCTATGGAGTCAAAAGCATAACCTGAAGAGAAGAAATTCCCCTAGCTCAGTTTATAATCACCTGAGAGTTTCCCACAATTTCCTGTAGAACATGGTGATGTCTCTTGGAAAACCAGAGGACCATCCAGAGAACCATCCAAAGAACGAGGAGTTCTCCTTTTTAGCCGCACCCGCACCACAAAAAGAAGCATTAGATTGGGAAGCCCCATCAAATTGAGCCCAGCAACCCACCCTACTCTTATATGTCGAAAGAGAACAATGACAATGCTGTAGTGGTTTTTTTAAGGGAATCGGACGCTCAAAGGAAGCAAAAGCTAGACAAGTGCGCCAGTTTATCTTAAAAAATATATAGATTCCGCGCTTTCCAAATTTCCCATATAACGAAGCATGCAAGTTCTCCATGAGAATTGTTTTGTGTGAACCATGTCCAAAAATGATCCTGTATCGAAAATCCCCGCCAAGAATCAGTATCAGTGATGGATAGGTGAATAAGTTTCCAAACATTAACCAAAAAGGAGCAGTTTAAGAACAATGCTGCCCTGAATCTTCACCAAGTCTGCATAAAGGGCAGAAGCTTGGACCCTGAAAGCCACGTTTCTGAATATTGGACCCGGTCAAAATTTTGTCTTCCATCACTAGCCATATAAAATATTTTAACTTTGAGGGGATATTCCATTTCCAGATGGCCTTATACCACCATTTGTAGTCCATAGTAACCATAGAAATGTTAGCTTGATATGTGATTCTGGCGTTGATAGATCCATTTGCAAGGTTCCACGACCACTGGATTGAGTCCGGACATTCCATGAGGTGGATGTTTGCCCTATACAGATCTTTTACATATGTAGCCCAATCCAGCGCTATCTCACCGTAGAGACCCAATTGTCCAGCATCTAGCCATCTACCAAAGTCATCATGAGCCAAGCCCCTGTGGTGTATGTGATGAAGAGTGTAAATCCCTCGAGCTATAAGATGATGGATAAGTTCTAGGGATAGGCTGCAGCTGATAGGGCACCGATTGTGGGATCCTCACCAATTCGAATGGATCGTCCATTACCCGGAAGCCAAGCCAACCAATTTTTAATGCTGCCAAATGATAAGAGTAAGCTGGCCCAGATATTAGAGATCCCTTTTTTTTGTTCAAGTGGGAAGTTCAAATCCATTGCGTCATTGATACAGACCTGAAGTATTTCATTTTTATCACTGAACTCCACAAATTATCCTCTGATAACACCCGCCACAGACTTGTAGCAAGTAGAGCAGATGAAAAAATATGTATATTTTTAATGACCTATCCACCTAGCTCAACAAGGCGAGCCAGACACTCCCAATCAACAAGATGAAATTTCTAAGCATGATTACCAGTTCAGGTAAAATGAAATACCTTCCTCCGGATCCCTGTAAGTATAGTGAGTGGACGGAATTTTGAACTCTTTTTTGTGCCATAGTAATATAATTTGAGTACGAATACGATTCGATATGGAAAAAGTATGTAACAAAAAAATTCAATAAGCATAAAATATGGGAATAGACTTTTTATTTATAATTCTTTTAATCAAATATACATGAATATACCATAAATGTACATCTCACACATGTTATTTACAACCAAAATCACTCTTTAAGAAACACAAATAATTTGAGAGACCACATTGAGTTATTAATAATTATTTTAATAAGAAAGTAAAAACATATTTACTAGAGAAGGATTAATTGTTAGGAACTATGAAATTGAATATTATTTATATTTTATAGTGTTTAAATAATTAAAATTTATTTTTAAAATTTAACTGCCCATTCAAATAGGAAACCATATTCGTATTACACCTATATTGAATATTCAATGAGTTCTGAATTCTTCGGAATTTTCATACAAGAAAATCCAATATGATACTATGCTTTGTGCTTCATCTCCTTTTGTCCTGCTACCTCTATGTGCATACTAATGTTGGTATGGGATTAACCATGTTACACTATGGTTTTTATTTTTTATTTTTTTTGTTGGTGACAAAATTTATCATGATTTAGTTGTTAATTGGTAATGAGGATAGTGATTATTGGTTGTTAATTGACTCATGATTATTATTGAAGTAAAACCAGCTATCTAAAGTGACTTGGTGGTAATGTAGAGGTACATTTCCACTCCTGTGAAATGCCTCTAAATCTTGTGTCGTTAACATATTTTCTTACATCGGAAAAGAACACAAACATTATCTCTTACTCTAAGACCAAACCAATAATATTCTTATCAATAAATCCAGTGTTGATCACCAATCAAAGTTCAAAATATCTATGTTTTTTTAATGTTTGAAGAGTCTTTATTAGATCAAGAATGATCAGATTAAAGGTTGAGAATTAGATAAAAAATTATTAATATAATGGGCCTGTTTAGCTCCGTTTGTAGAGTGCGAGGGTTTTAAACCTTGTGGGTGTGGGTTCGAAACCCACGGATATCAAATCCAGTGTTGATCACCAACCAAAGTTCAAAATATCTCTGTTTTTTTTTAAGAGTCTTTATTAGACCAAGAATGATCAGATTAAAGGTTGAGAATTAGATAAAAAATTATTAATATAATGGGCCTGTTTAGCTCCGTTTGTAGAGTGCGAGGGTTTTAAACCTTGTGGGTGTGGGTTCGAAACCCACGGATATCAAAACAGATTGATGGCAGGCTCAGTAGCACGAATTTCAGCGTTTCTAACCAACCGAATTTAGAGGAAACTTGAATCCCCTGTTAGTGCTCGATGTCATCATAGCCCACATATTCCAGTTCTGTTATCATTACTTGGGTATCTAAATATATTTATCTAATCAGAATCTATTCACGCTATGGCATGTGGGATTAATTGTGTTGTTCTACTTGTCTCGCCAATCGCCATGATGTTATCCTATTATAATCCCAATCTCCTTTCCGATACACAGCCTCAAATATCCAACCGACAGTACGTTTATCATCATTCTTCATTTAATTTTTATAAAGTTGTCTATGTAAATTCTACCACTAAAAATATTGTATGTATATCAATATTGCTCTAAATATAGGGGAAATTATTCCTTTTTCCTCTCTATCCCCCTTCCTCTTTATCCATTTCACTAATACCCATCCCATATTTTCTTATATATCCCCCTTCTTCTAATCACCATCCATATATTTCTTCCCTTACTGTTCCCCTATCGCTTTCTTCTTCTAACTATCACTCTCCACATATCCCCCACCATATCCCCAACACAACTTATTACCCCACCAGATTGAACTTTTTAATATTCATCATATCTTCAACAAAAAAACTTACATGATATAGAGATAATTCTACATTTCGAACCAACAATTTAGTTCATCATCAAGGTAAAAGAAGTCAAGAAATATGATTAATGATTTGTGCTATTAATATCCATCAATGTAGTGTTGGAATGTGTTGGAATAAGAACACAAGATAATGAGTTGATCATATTTTTATTAAGACTACCATTTTGTTTAGTTAATTGTTCGTATTAGTTTTAATGTGTAATATATAGAATGATTATGACTCCAAGTTAAAAATGACTATTGCATCTAAAAGCTCGTTTGCAACTAGGGTTTAATCCTAGCCACCACCTTGCATAAAACCTAACTCGAATCAACCATGAGAATTATTCACTCATCGGTTTTGAGATTTATTCAACCCTAATGGTCACGACTTTTTGTTTATTAGATTGAAGATAAAGCTTGATCTCTAGCTGCCTATTCTTCCTCATGGATCATCATGTATTCTCCTTAAGTTCTATATTTTTCTTTGGCATGGAAGTACCTCACGATGTTGGTTTATCCTTTAATCTTGATGCATTTAATACTATCGGAGAAGCCTTTTGTTTCCTTCTATCGAGGGGAGAAAAGGCTTGGTCTCACGAAGAGTGCAAATTTAGGTAGCATATGTAGAGAATACCTTAGTAGGCAAGTTTATTGGTCGTTGGTCAAGCCCTAGTTCAATCAACAATTGTGTTTGAGAAAACTAGGCCTCAAAGTTGAAAGGAATGAATCAGATTGTTGCTAATGAAAGATGTTTCTTTGTAATCTTGTTTGAGTTCAAGTGGGACAAAGATATCATAATTAAATCTAGTCCTTACTTCTTTAATTCTAGAGCAATGTTTCTTTTAAAGGAATCTTTAGACTTTAATCCCGAAGAATAAAGTGGAGGGGGGGTTCCCCCATCCTTAGAAAAACTCTATCCCCTTAAGCTTCAAACAATATGAAATTTTAGGGGACATAGATGAAGACGACTCCATCAAGAATTGGGGGAGGTTTTATCCATCCCTTAGTAGGATAAAATGTCACCCAAAAGGAAAATAATAGAGACTCCATGAATGAGGACATCAGGAAAGAGAATGTTGAACCAAATGCAATAGAAGAAGAACCAACACAAAAGAAAATCCATGGTAGAAGAAAAATCTCCAAAAGAGGTAATAATTGTTACAAATTAGAAAATTCCCCTAGAAGGAGATGTAACTCAAGCCCATAAAAATCCTTCAGTGCATCAATTTTATTCGCTTGATTATTCTAAATTTCCATCTTATGTTGGGGTTTTGAAGAAAGTTCCTCATTCTTCCCCTCCCTTCACAAGGGGAAGAAAAGCAAATCGAGAAAGATGAGAAAAAAATACAGAAATTAATCTTTCTTTGGGATATCAAAGCTCTTTGGACACATTCTTGATTAAAGTAGGGACTGTATTCCAATATAGTCAAGAATAATGTATTGTTTTTATATTGAGCTAGGTAATTAGTTTGTATTTTATAATATATATTGGAGTATTTTTGTTTATTTTTGTTATTGCTTCTGTATATCAAACAGAGCACGCATTTTGATATCCATGTTGTGTAACATTTAATAAGTCTAATTCTAATTAGATATGAATGTTATTGTACCTGTTTGTATAAAAGAAAGGTCTTTCTCGTTGTTGTTTGATGTTGTCCTTTGAACTCAAATTTGTTTATATAACTTACAGCTCGATAATGCATAGAGATTGAATGTTTAATTATTCTTTCTAGTTACAGATTGGTATTAAGGTTTGAAAGAAAATATTAATCTAGCCTTTCGGCAGGTTAAAAAGATTATCATATTTACTTGAAAACTTTGTTTAAAAGTACCGTGAAGCCTCTCCGTTCTAATATTAACTCTATACATTATTTACTTAGTTATTAACTTTGTTTAGGATGACAATAGCTTCCATTTATAAATATGATTGCACTATTAGGTTAAGTCCTAAGTATTGGGAAATGGATTTTTTCTTTTAACAAACCTGTGGATAGCCAAAAAGACAGAAAACAGAGCTAGCCTGAAAAACAACAAACAGCTAGTATTAGCATAAAACTATTGAAAACTCTAAGCAAATATTCTAAAGAACACGAGTTTGCAAGTTGCAAACCACAATTTCTATGGGTGGAACAAATGCAAATGTAAAATCCGATTGTATATTTAAAATTGCAAAAGAAACTTGGTTATAATCATTAAGAACTTTGATACTGCAAGGTAGTTTGGAAGGCATTAACAAAAAAACATTGCCAAGCATCAATCATGAAAAGAGATACCAGGAAATGCATGTTTTACCAAAGCTGTTAAAGGGCAAAAAAAAAGTCATATGCCATGCACTATGGAAAAAAGGAATAGCTTCTATCCATGTCAAGACATAATCTAATCTAAACTCTTGTAACATATTTTGTAAGTTTTATGCTCATCAAATATTTTTGGGATTTCTCTAAAGTATTCTTGTAACTAGTTTTATTTTTTTAATATGTGCCTAAAATATTGAAATATGTTACAAGCACGTTACAAGGTAGTTGATTTTATTTTTCCATATGTTATGACATTTTTTTGAGACATGTGCCTAAAATGTTTGAGTTTAAATATTATTGTAACAAGATGTATCTGGAACATGTTTCTAAAATATTTTCCTTTATCCTGTGTTTTGGTTTTTATATATTTCAATTCAACAATGTTTAATGGTATGAATTGTGCAGAGAAAACAATTTTCCATTCTCCTAAGCAAGATGCATTTAACAGGAATGTAGGTAGAGAAAAAAACATTAAACTATGGAGAAGGAAGTTGCTGAGAACAACATGGCTAATTAAAAAAACAAACACAATACTCTTGGCATTGTTAATGGTCTTTGTAAGTTTAAGTGGCATAGTGTATTAAAAGCAAAAGAGCAACAGAAGCATAAAATATGATGGAATGGTCTTGTCTATTACAATCTTCTAAAAAGGATTCAAGATGTAAGTCTATTTCCTATGTTGAAGACTTTGGAAGATCATTTTTTTTGTTCCAAATCTAATATATAATATAGAACATAAAATTGCAATGGGCAAAGCTTATGCAGGCTTACTTTTAAGTAGCAAGAGGAAATAGCCACAATGGGAAAAAGAATTGACAATTAAAAATGTAATGGATTATTGCTAACCACCACCTATAGAAAGAAGTATTGGAAAATGTGATCTTTTTCAAACATATGGATCGCCAAAAAGAGTAAAAAGAGATTCAGCTTGTAAACACGAAACATTTGGTATTAGCATCAAACTATTGAAAGCTACTTGAAAATAATGTAAAAAACAAGTATTTGCAAGTTACAAATTAGAATTTGTATGGGTGGAAGAGATGCAAATGCAAAGGAAATTTCAATATTTGAGTTAGCAAAGGGAATTTGCTTTCAACCACCAAGCACACAAATACTGGAAGGTAGCTCTAAGTACATAAACAAAAACATTGGTGGGCATCGATCATACAAACAACAAATAGGAAGTGCATGTTTTCTAGAAGCAGTTGAAGGCTAAAAGAGCAAGAGGACATGCAAACTGAGAAAAATGAAACGCTTCTATCGATGTCTAGACACAACCTAATGCTTGGAACATATTTTTTGAGTTTTATATCTCTAAATTTTTTTTTGAAATATATTCTAGATTATTTTTTGCAACCAGGTTTGTTTGGTTGTTTTTTTGTTTAAGGATTTTGAAAGATTGAGATATGTTACAAACAAGTTGAGTTTAATTTTTCTTGCACGAAGATAATTTTGAGGTATGTGTCTGGAATCTTACACTTTAACTATTATTATAGCTAAATATTTTTGAAAGAAGTGTCCAAAACATTTTTTGCAGTGGGTAGTTTCTTTTTTTGCTGTGATATTTTGATTCTGCAATTTTCTTATGTCTCTGCGGTAGTAGTGAGCTAAGTACAGGGGGAGAGAAAAACAATGAAACAAGGAAGCAGGAATTTTGAAATTGCAAGGAAACTGATTCTGTGTCAAAAACATTGGAACCTGGTTGTTAACAAAACAAAATCTTCGAGTGGGAATTTTTTTGTAGCACCTGATATTCAAATTTTCTTGACATCGAGGACTCTATTGTTCATTACCAAGGTGTATAGTCCTTGAGAAGTTGAACATATCCTTTGAATATTGAATATTGTTGATGAAACGCTTTTTGGAGTACTCCTCGTACATCACTGTTGCAAGCGCTAGACATATTTCTTTCAACTGTTGGCCACAGACTATGCAATCTATAATTCCATCTTATGTGTCCAACTTGCATAACATGTTGTGTTCATACACTGTTTTTGTTTCATGGTTGCAAAAAGCGCATATGAGAGTATTCAAAATCATTGGCAATTTGCATTCACTACAAATGCATTGGAATGGTGGTGCAAATGTGTTTCTCACTTTGAAAGTTCCGTAGACCTGAGACAATTGAAAAAATATAAGCATGTAATATATATATATATACACTATAAGAACATGCCTGAAAAAGAAAATGCAGAAGCATTGATCATGTTCAATGCCAACTCAAAGGATGTTAGAGTTTTTCTCTTTTTTTGATGAATTTGTTGTGGCCAATATCCTCTTAGCAAAGTCGGCTGGAAACCGTTCAAATTATGGCTTTAGCCAGAGTGCATGGCCTAAGAAAGAATCTACAAGCTACAGACATAGAGGCAGGCATTTCCAAAGACATGGATTCCTGAACGGTGAAGTTGTCCACAATTGCATTATAAATGAAGAATGATATGTGTATGTATGTATAGGTCAATGCCAATAAGCTAAAACAACATGCAACAAATCTCTTTTTTGTGCTTATTCTATGCAATTTCATTTGGCATGGCAAGTAGAAACAAGTATTATATTCAACAACTGGAAGCAAATTCTAAATTGCAGATTCATCATTTAAAGGGTCAATGAATGTGGATTGTGAGGTATTGATCATGTGACTTCATTTACCTCCATTCCTCACAATGTTCTTCAGAAGATAAAATGGCGGTTCATCAATTGCAAGTTGTTTCTACATTGGAAAAAGAAGTTTTTATATGCTTCATTCACCTGAAGCTACCAAATAAATTGCAACAAACCATCTAACATGAGGAGTTTTGGAATTTACATTTGCGAAGCAACAAACATTTATTTCATTAATACCTATGTTGAGTTTTGTTGTTGTGTTTTTTAACTCTAGTTAATGGGCAGTAAATAAAAAGAATTTGGCTCAGCAAAAGGAAAAACAAATGAAAAAAGGAATATAATATGTGGAGGGGTAGTGAAATTTACAGTTGCAAAATCATTTGTTGTTTTCCCATATCTGATGAATAAATCCAACTGCTTGTTCATCTATTGACAACCCATGACAATGGCTGCAACAAATCCAACTACATATGACTCATCGGATGTCACAAGCTCGTTAATCCTCATCACTGGTGGCATAGAGAGTACTTTACAAACTTGTTCAATTGGCTCTATTATGATGTCAGGTAATATTGTCATAGAGAATATTGCATCTCCATGATCATACTACCCCTTTTTTGAGTTCGAAGCCAATGATTTTTATGCTTCTGCCATGCAATATATAGCTTACAAAACAATTGATTAAGCTATCATTTATGGTAATTGTTATTGCCATCAAACCATTTTTATCCACCAAATCTACATGTAGAATTTTTGTTTTTACAAGGGAATTTTGACTTCGATTGTGAACAGGTCCATAGACCACTAAGATATCCCCTTCAAAAACATTGTTATGGGCCTCTGTGCACAATTGTATTACAGTGGATGGATGTCCTATTATTTGTTTTAATATGCAATTGCAAATCAATAAAAGAAGAACAAAAGTAGGAAAATCAGTAAATGTTCAAATAACATGTGGCAAAAGTAAATTGTTCAACTAGGGGAGAATGATGAAAACATAAATAGTGGTTCAATGTAATTCGATTTACAAAGGGAAAAATGGGGAAAAAAGAGAAAGTGACAATGTAATAGAAATCAACCTTTTAGGGCTATTGGCCATGCCTAGTGCCATTGTTATTGAAGATGTTGCAACTGTTGATGTTTTAGGGACATCTTGTGAAGGAGAAAGACTACTTTCAAGAGTCGTACTGGCAGGTGTCGACATAGTATGCAGTGTTGTTTGCATACGAGAAATGAAACTTTCTTTCAATTTTTTCTTCGTGCTTTTGCATCTTTTTCCCACAAGCTGCAATTTCAATCAAAGATTTAGGGAGAAACAAATTTTTGCAGTTCGCATTTGATTTTTATAAAAAACAGAAGGAGAGAAAAACAATAATATTCCAATGCAAATGCCAATGGACAACAGGCTATGGAAGTTTTTTTTTTCATTTGTTTTTTTTTTCCTTTTGCTGCATGCATAAAACAAAGTCAAAGCAAAGTTCACATAGTTCAAATAATTTAAATGTACATAGAGAAACACAAATTCACTGTGACTGTTAAAGGATTCAAATATTGAAACAAGTTGACATTGGCAAATGAAAAGATCTAACACTAAAAGAGAAGTGGAAAAAAACTTCCAATCTGTGCATTGAGTAGATTTCTATATCTTTAGCTATTTCCAATGGGAGATTTGATAGTAGTAACAAGGAAAGAATGAATAAAGTTTTACATGGCATGGAAATTTGACAATGTTCAAGCCGAGGGAAAAAATGAAAGTTCAATGTATAAGGAGATGGCAAAGGCTGTAGAATGCTAATTCGGGTCAAATGATTTTAGTTTCCTGGATATTGGAAACAATACGAATGGGAAAAATGTAGCAGAGCAAAAGAAGAAGTGGAAAATGATTTTCTTTAAAGCATTTGTGAAATGCTGGAGGGGAGTTTCAAATGAAAATTGTATGTGTAGCCAACATTAACAACATAAAGAAAGCAAGAATGAATAAAATCTATTTTTTGCAAGCGCATAAGAGGAAGAGTTCATAGTTGTTTGCAGGTTCAAATGCTATAACCAAAGAAAATATCATGTGCATGAGCATTTCCCTTTGTTTTTTCCCCCCCACTTGGAGAAAAGCATTGGTTTGAAAATGCAGTTGTTAGTAAGCAAAGATGACAACACTTATGGAGATTTTATAAAACAGATCAAGGAGGAAAGCACATATAGAATGCAAGAGGGTTGTTGAGATCCTGCGGCAAAGCAGGAAAGGGTGCCTAGAATTCGAAACTGTTTTTTTGCTTTTCTACGTAAAGATAGTTGAAAGGCCAACGAGAGATGCTTTTCCGAAGGCAAAGAGGTGTTTTATTTGATTCTTAGTACCATTTCAAGTTGTAATATTTTGGTAGGAATGAAGTGGGGAAAGGGAAAAAAAATCTCATAGCATTCAAAGGAAGAAAATTACAAGCACTTTTTAGCGAAAATGGCAGTTTTGAAAAGTGCTACATTTTGAGCAGAAGTACGCGTTGTTGAACATATGGCTATTGTTAACGCCTAAATTTTGCACACATGCGACATTTTGATGATTCTTCCAATAAGGTGTCATCAACATAAAGAATGCAGCTCACCACAAGCATCCTCAACAAATCCAAAAGACAGCATGTGTCCAAAAGTGCCAAAAACCAGTCAAAATAAGGGGTCGCGTGGCTAAAACACTATTAAATCACGCTATAGCGCAGGTTACTAGAACAATTCCCACGAGGATATTCCTTCGATAGTCACGCTACTGTCAAAACAGGGGGACCACCTACATCCCGCAACGCATTGAAGGCTCCATCATCTCCAAGGATCCGAATTCGGCTCCTCACACACTTGGTGGCATTAACTAGCCCCCTTGATGTACATTGGAACTCGTTCATGGAGAAGATGACTTCACAGTTGGATCTAGTTGTTTTTTGGCCACCTCTTGGCCTATAAAAGGAAGCCATTGGCATGCATTTTGTAAAGAGAAATCAAGAGCAAGGTTATGTTGTTGGATTTGTGTTGGAGCTTCCTTATAGCCCACCTCTTCCTATGATTGTAAGCATTTCCAAGCTCCCTTGCCACCTTCTTTCAAGGGGCAAGAGTTCCTCTCCATGGTTCTACCATCTACTTCATTTAGTTTTGACAAAAAGGCCTCCCTAAGGGAGATTGTTGGCTTCTCTTGAAGCCCACACCTCCAAGGTTTTGTACAATTAGACCATTGGGAAATACAAAAGTGGTTTGTTATATCTTGGATTGTTATTGGAGTTTGCATTCTCCCCCCGTCTCTTTTATTTTGAATTTTATCCATATTTCTTTGTTTTATGTGAATTGCACTAATAATCTAATGCAAGATCACTTGGACAAAAACCACTCACACCCTGATGATGACAGATTCTGAGGTCCTTCAAATTCTTGGACCTGTGGGTTATGGCCCACAATATGGAATTAATGTGTCCATTACAGCAACGAAAACCTCAGCTCTTCTACAGAGGAATGGTTGGATACTATCAGATTTCATTGGCTCCAGTTGCTTGTAGGAATGCAAGAACACAGAATCCATATGCCAGACATTCAAACTCTGGACTTTTACAACTGTGGTGGCGTTTTGAACAAAAAATGGTTTGGTAGCTCCATCAATGGATCACCATCGATCCATTATGCAATCGATGGTGAAGAACTTGTGTTCGACCTCTCCTTGTGCCTCCCCAAAACCCAGGATTAACACGCTCATTCATCAATCTCACACGCAGGTTTATATACAAACACATAAATCAGATAGAATTCAAAGACACGAAATAATTCACAATTCTTATTATATCGAGCTCGAACTACATCATATGGCCTCTATGGCCTGACCTCCTTTTCATC
This sequence comes from Larix kaempferi, assembly GCA_027924585.1. NCBI lineage: Eukaryota > Viridiplantae > Streptophyta > Pinopsida > Pinales > Pinaceae > Larix > Larix kaempferi. The sequence goes on from BSBM01000029.1 coordinate 7,813,389, forward strand.
CTATACTACATTGAATCTGGCCCACTCTCGAAGCACACAAGCTCATACTTAAATAACAAAATACATCTTGGATTGGATCACTGAAAGGATCCGATCAAATCTCACAAATCGCTATCAAATTGGATCAAATACAAGGATATCTCATACTTTGGCCACGTCTGTCCACCTCCTCGCGCTCTGGAAGGTCAATATTTGATTTGATTCGGGTAGGGTTGGTGCTCCTGCATCACACCCCCACAGGGACTCCAAGGACTCAGGCCTTGTTGCAATCTACAAGGCCTAACCCCTTACCAAGTGGAAGAGTGCACACTTGTGCAATTTTTTCCACAACCATTGTATTTGGGTATTGACAGTGAGAAGTTCTAGCCAATGGATTTCATATTGAAAGGTATTTTAAATTTTCTTATTTTTGTGGTTAGAAAACTTTATGGCTAAGTTTATCCGTACAACCATTTCACATTTTGGTGTTTCGCTTTTGATAATACCGAGGATATTAATTGTTGTTTTGAAATATATCCCACATGTTTTCGACTATATTTTGTAATTTGGTTTTGATTATATTAAATAAATTGGCTTCGCGCTTATTAGTCCCTGCTCCGCAGGAATATAGCAATCGTTTGGTCAACTTTTTCAGTTGATTTGCATTTCTTTTAATTTTTTAAACAAATGTTCATAAAGGTTTTTAAAATTTTTGGTATTAAAATGATTTTTCTAAAAATTAAAAATATTTTTAAAATTTTTTAAAATTAGATAACCTAATTTTCTAATTGGTGAAGTACAAAGATTTGACTATTTTTTCCTCATGTGCAAAATAATTATAAAATTATAAAAAAAAATTAAGAAAAAATATAACAACAATCATTCATTATTCATTAATCGTGTCTATCATTCATTATAGTTCATTAATGAAGTGATATATTGACATTTAATGTCATACGACTTTACTTTTACAGATTCTTTTTCATCCACATAAACAAAAACTCTGAAACGAGCTAAAAAAAAAATTCAATTCATTAATGAAGTGATATATTGACATTCAATGTCATATGGCTTCTACCTTTTATGAATTCTGATGGTAAAGACAAACAAAAACTCTGAAACGACTTAATACTATAAAACTTTCAAAGCTGCATAGATAACTAGATTTTCACATGTGAAAAAACATTTTTTTACATTAATTTTTTGAAAACAAGCTTCATTATGAAGATGAGTTGACTTTTTTTCATGAACGTATTGCAACCAAAGATAACAATATTTTTCACAACTCTTATGGTAAAAGTAATAATAACATTAATAATTGTTATAAATTCATTTTACTTTAAATTTTTAAATATTAAAAAAATCATTAATGAATTTGTTGTTATTTGCATATCACATAAGTTAATCTATACAAAGAATCATACACGTGCGAGCTAACCCATACAAAGAACAATCTGAAGTCTTAGTAAAACTAAAGAGATAAAAAGGAGGAAATGACATTCTCTGAGATTTTGTGCTACAACAAGATCACACGAATCACCTAAAATTCACTGAAGCATAAATATTTGCACAGGCCATCGAAAAGTGAACCAAGCCAGTGATTCATATCGCAGGAATCACTGCAAATTTGTTGAAGCGTAAATATTTGCACAGGCCGTCAAAAAATGAACCAAGCTGGCCGACATTCATACATGTCGTCTAGCACCTACAAAATTGTCCGCTAAGCTAAAAATATCCTCTGCTGCAAAAGTGTCAACTGAGCTAAAATTAAAATCTTCTGCTCCAACTTATACTTTGAAGAGACTTTATACTCGGTATCCTCCATAGAAATCTTTCTCCAATCCACCTTTGTTGTTGGCAAAAAGAAGCCTCTTCCATGATGTCTTCAATGTGCTCAACTTAGACGTGTGGACATAAATAGAAAATTTTCCCTCGTGCCTCAGCCCTGAAAAACTCTTCCCAAATATCTACGAGGGATAGGGGCCTTGGTATAAAAAATATGAATGCTATTTTCGGCATCTTGCTGAGATTTGCAGGCATGCTTAAGATATGTTTAACCAAGATGCTCGTGAACAATTTGTTAGGTTATACGAGCATACACATTATAACTTGCGAGATAAATAAAAACATAAACAAGCAAACACTTGAGAGACACACAATATACCCTGGAAACCCCATACAGGGAAAACGAGCACCCAATGAATATCTTCATTACATGGTCAAAACCGGCCATCCGCGCCAAGTGAGCTCACCACTACTTTACAATGGAGCCTCCTCAAGCCTTATAAAGGTTTCCTTACATGCAATACCATGAAGCAATACCATGGGCTACAACAAACCATGTGCCCAAAAACATGTGCTAGACCTAACCAACTTTGACTCAATCCCAAGTCAAGGTTAACCCTAACAATCCCCCTTTAAACTTGACTTGGAGTAATCACCAACCCCCCTCAAAGTTTTAACCGAGGAATCTCACATACACCCCCCTATCACCTAGGTCTTTCTCCCGACTTTACTGGTGAGTTACGAGGGGTATGCATGCCTTACTAGGTCTTACAGCCATATGCCCTTTTACATGCAAACTACTCTATTTTTAATTTTTTTTTTTCATGTGTATTCGTGGTGACTACACGATCACCATCCATTGCTTCATTCTCTGGTTTTCTTGCTCATTTTTTACTATACACTTTTTAAAATACTTATTTTACTTCTCATGTGCAAAATTTTCATGTTACCACTTTACAACTATGTACTTACCATACTTGTCATATTCCATGCCCCACATTCACAACCATGATTGATAAAACCATGAACTATCATTTCATAGACCCATGCTTAGCATAAAATCTTCACTCCCCTTTTTAATCTTAATTACCCTTTTAAAAAAGTAATTAATCAATACCATAAATAAAGCCCTTCATATTACCATGAGTCCACTTAACTTTTGAGAAATGATGTGAATAACATTAAAAAATCACTTACTCAAAGCACATCCTGCTCTAGGTATTCTCTTCTTAAAAAACAAATTATTTATTGCCTTTTTTTTTCACCTTTGTGCTTTTCAAGAAATGAAAACATTCACATGAACCTTCCTCATGATTTATCCAGTTAACTTTTTCCTTTTGCACAAGTCAACGCTTCTCTTCATTATATGGTTTACCTTTGTAAGTGAACTTCTTTTCACGGCTTCACTTCAACAATTTAGGTAGGGTTTTTTTTCACGGCTTTACCGAATCAGTGGTTCCATGATAAGGCTTCCAAGGAGCTCGCCTCTCCACAATCGCACATTGCAATATTCAACATGATCTGTCTTCTCGAAACATAATGGCTTCTTCGTTCCATCTTCTACATGATTCAACGCAAATCTCCCCACAAGTATTCAAATCTAGTACTCTGGTGACTATATCTGATGCGGAGTCTTCATATATATGCTAGTTGAATAATAAGGAACACATCATCCTTTTTCACAAGCGGCGACCCACTTCTTAATTCAACTCCACCAGCTACCATTCTTCTCAGCTTGTCACAGTGGCGAGTGCTCCTTTCTCATAGGAATGAGAGAACAATTCCTCTAGCTTTGTCAAACATTTTCCAGAACTCTTCATCGCTCTGTTCTGAAACGACATAGAGGCACCGATGAGATCTATTGTCTTTGCAAACGATGAGAGAATCTTCCCAATACAAAGATCTGGTATGTTGATGTTGATACTCACGAGCAGGAGCATACTCAACAGACTTTCCTCTCTTCAACGCAGTGGCAACATGGGCATCGCGGCCTTCTTTACACCTTTCAGAGCGTGCCCCTCATAGATCGGCACTCAACCTGCAGATCTACAACCATAGCATATGCACATAGCAACATCAACAATCACAACCAAGCCAAACCATAGCTCTAATACCACTTGTTAGGTTATACGAGCATACACATTATAACTTGTCGAGAGAAATAAAAACAGAAACAAGCAAATACTTGAGAGACACACAGTATACCGTGGAAACCCCATACGAGGAAAACCAGCACCCAATGAAGATCTTCACCCGCTCACCTCCATGCCACTTTACAATGGAGCCTCCTCAAGTCTTATAAAGGCTTCCTTACATGCAATACCATGGGGCAATACCATGGGTTACAACAAACCATGTGCCCAAAAACATGTGCTAGACCTAACCAACTTTGACTCAATCCCGAGTCATGATTAACCCTAACACAATTCTTGATGCTAAGCAACCTCGACGGGAGGGGGCAATAATAGCTTCAAAACAAACGGCAAACCCTCAGGAGTGTTGGATACTAACTTGGAGAGTAAATGCACACCCCAGGATTGACAGAAACACCACGTGCTTATGAAAGTCGTGATCCGTAGTGGCCTCCTCTTTTACCTATTGGAACTTGAGCTCCATCTGGAGATCGATTCCATGTCCGTGAACATCTACGAGAAAGAGAACGTATTGAGCAGGTGATTCGAACTTGCAAGTGGAGACCAAGCACTTCGCTACGAAAATCCTCGTCTTTTTTCTTTCTTCTGTTGAATTGCTGCCTAGGTATATTGTCCAATTGGAAAAACACTAGGTATTTTCGGCTCAGAGAATGCCATTCCATTAATAATGAATGCGTCTAGTTGTGATATGCATGGGAAAATGCGGCATTTGTCGACAACGATGGTTGCATGCGTCCAGGTGTGATATGCAATATGCAAGGGAAAATGTGGCATTTGTCAATTGTGATGGTTGCATTGCCTTTGATAAACCATCTACCTGTGTTTTTTTCAAAATAATAGAGACGGTTCACATGCGTTTCAGAGCTTAAATGCATGGAATTTAACTCTTCATGCCTCCGAAATAGTTTCATGCTTAGCATGTGGCAACCTTTTAAAGGTTTTCAAAGGTGAAAGTGGCAGCGTTCTGAAGGTTTTCAGAGGTGAAAGCTCATGTTATGACCCATTGATCAGGATAATTCATTACCGTTAGATATTCTGGAGGAGCTATTTCTATGCATTTTAACTTTTCCACATGTGCATGGGTTAAGAACATAATTTGGCAAGGGTCATCATTGGTTAAATCAATAAGTTCAAATATGAGCCAAGACTTGTAACTTCTGAAAAGTGAATCTACTGCATTATAAAACGTAATTGTGTCCTTTATCTGAATGAATCACACTACTATACAGTCAAGCTCAATTGTGGAGTCGGTAGTAATATGAAAGCAGAGCTTATGGCTCTCTGGTGTGTATTGAAAGTGGCCAATATCTTTGGCTTGGTCAACATCAAAGTGTATGGTGATTCCCGTGTTACCATAAAGTGGGCGGATGGCAAGTTCAAACTGAATGTCACTAACTTGAAACACTGGTGTCTTCGGACTCAATTTGAAATTGCTCAGCTTCAGAATATTAGCTTTGAACATATCTATAGAGTTCATAATTCGTTGGCGGATAAATTATCAAAACAGGCTCTGGCTAGTGTGGAAGGCCAACTTCTTTGGGAAGAATGGTGGGATAGCTCTTCTCTTGATAGTGGAGAATTCTATTTCTATGATTAAGATCTGTTTGGCTTTCTCCTTTCTAGTTACAGCTTGATATAGCTTTGTTTATCCTGTATCATTTTTGTTATTTTGGACTTTTGGAAAGACTGTATTTTTGACCTTCTGATCTTCGAAAGGTTTTTTACCTTTTGTATATATTTCAAACTTCAGAAATTTATGTATTGATTCAGACATCGAATCAAGATTATCATTGTACTATTTGATTCCTATGAATACCAATAGTAGTTTTTTAAAACGTAATTACATCAATATGAGATAGGCGATGAAACTTAGTGATTGTAAAATCAATATTTTGCACAATTATATAATGGTCATTGATTTGTAATGCTGGATTTTAAATTTCTTCGTAACTCTAAAATTTAACCTTGATATTTTTTTAATAAATGTGTTTATTAAATCAAATGAAATCAATATAAACTATATTATTTTTATACATGCTCAAGAGAGATTATAACAACTAATTCCTAAATAATAGTTACTAAATAAATATGAATATTAAAATAAAATAAGTATAATATTTTAATCTACTACTATTATATTAAAAAATATAATGAATAATATATATATATATATATATATTTTCTTCAATTTGATATTATAATTTTATATAATGAATAATTTTAATATATATATATATATATATATATTTTCTTAAATTTGATATTATAATTTTATATAATGAATAATTTTAATATATATATATATATTTTCTTAAATTTGATATTATAATTTTATGTATTGTATACATATGTTAATATTAATTTATATGATATGTAAATTTCCTTTTTTTTAATAAAAAAATAAAAGGTGGTGTTTTATTGGTATAAGTATTGAATATAGTTGTAATTAGTTTAATAAAGCAATTTCACTTTTAAATAATTGAAATTATAATAATTTTTTTTATCTAAAAGTTATATATTAAAATGATTATTATAAATATTAAAAATTAATTTTAAAATTTTGAGTATATATATTTTATTTAATGATTGGTTTATATTTTAAAGTAATTAATTTTAAGTGCATTGTTATGGGAGTTCTCAGAGTGTGTTTACATCTAATATGTGTGAGAAGTGATAAAATCTAGGTGTAATGACACTCGATCACTCCTCTTTCTTATAGATCTTTACCTCTAAGTTATACACCTCTTTCTTATAGATCTTTACCTCTAAGTTATACAAATTTATCTTCCCCGTAGATCTTTAACTCTAATCTTCAACACTATTATTTCAAGTTCTCTTTCTTGTAGATAATTATCTTTAATGTTGCATTCTATAGACCTTAAATGTATCTACTAATCAGTCATTTTTAAAACTTAAAGACAAAAACTAATTCTTTTTATTAATATTTAAAAAGTATCAATATATAATTACAACAAACCATTATATATAAAAAAAAAAACTAATTTTAAAATTTAAAACAACTAAAACTAAAAAACAATAGCAAACAATTATTAATTATTAATTAATTATTAAAAATATTAAAAAAAAAACTCAAAACTTATTTTTTAAAATTTTAAAAAAGCTAAAAATACCAGTAAGCAATTATTAATTAATTACTAAAAACTCTTAATTATTAATTATTAATTATTAATAAAAAAATTAAATATTAATTATTAAAATTAAAAAACTTTAAAAAGTACAAAAAAAGATTAAAAACTAAGACTTAGTTTTTGATAAAGTATCATCATTAATTATATAAAATCATTTATATAATGTCATACATCAATTATACAAAAGACAACATAATCTTATTTATACAAAACATAACATAATTTTGGCAGGGACTAGTTGCTTTGCATCTATTACTCTTGTTATGTCGCCATACTCCGTTGACTTAGTTTTATTTTAATTTTTTAATCAAATGTTTTACCTAATTTTTTCTACATTTTTTATATTAAAATGATTATTTTTAATTAAAAATATTTTTACAATTTTTACAAATTAAATTACCTATTTTTTTATAAATTAAATTACCTTGTTATTTGGTTTTGGGTTTTAATTAAAATTTGTCATCAAATGCTTGCTTCATATTCATGTGTTACTGCAGGTTGACTACTTACCTCCTCTCTTCAATTCATACATAGGTATATGCTAGCTATATTAATATAATTTTCTATACGTCCTAGTGTTTAATAAATCTGAAAGTATATGGATGGATCTATGTTACTTGTGTGAGTGCAAGCAAGCTGAGCCCAAACGTCCTCTGTATTTTGTTCGCTGGATCTACTCTGGTATTAATGCAAGCTGAGTTCAGACATCCTCGTGCCCTTTTTCCCTCTCACACAGTATGATTCTAAAATGGTATCCTCTTCCCAAGTCTACACCATTTTCACACAGAGAAATAACTATTCATCGCTATATATAAAAATATTAAAAAGCAACGATGCCAATACATGCTATATATATATTTACAGTGGCATACCCATCCCGGGATTTCAGTCTAGATGAATAACTAGTCCACTATATTGTATACCCTATCTTCCAAGTGCATGAAACGACCAAGCCGAGAATATTCAAATTCCAATGAGCATCATGTGCCAACTTACCATCCATTACCTTCTGATTACCATCCATTTTCCTTCCCTTGTGGCTGCCAGTTGATCTTGTAGTTCCAGGGTATCTTACTTTACTGGTAACCGTATAGTTAAGTGGGTGAGCATCCCCGGCTCAACGACCCTTGGGAGGTTTAGTTCAGGCCCGCCTTGGTGGGTGAGTATGGTTAGTGGCTGAATGCCTTCCCTCCTGGTTGTAATCCTTCCCATCAATCATAGAATATCCAAATAATATATGCCAACATCCATTTTTTCCACCAATATAACCCTCACAGATGTATCAAATGCTGCTAGAACTTTTAACAATATAGGATTGTATTTTATAAGTTCATGACCCATATAAATTCTTATTAACCAGGAGTCGATTTGATTACTTAATAAATTTTAGGATAGATTATAGTGTCACAAATCATAGTCAAGCCAATGTAGTAAATCACACCATAGCTTGATTGTGGCATATTTGATAAAAAAACGCTTTAATACATGGGATGACAACATCCCATTATGCAACATAATGACAATTGCATCGTGCATGGCATGACAAGCACTTATCCTTTTTAAGTGTGCCTTGGATCCATGTCGAAGGATCCATTATCCATTCTAGGTCTTATTTTGAAGGAAAAAGAGCCAACAAAAGCACAAGACCAAGCATGATCAACATTGTAAAGATCATTAGTTTCTTGAATCTTATCCCTAGCATTTTCAGCCTTGGTACTATAGTAAATTAAAGTATAAAATAATAGTGGAGAGATCACAATAATTTACTTCAAACATCCCCACACTTCATGATAATTCATGGAGAAAAAATATCAAACAATGATATAAGTTTCAACTTCTTCTAATGTAATTCATCAACTAATAACTAGATTTGAAAATGTACTTTTACAACAGTATAATACCAGTAAATTCATCCTCTTACATTATTTATTAGGTGTTCATACACTTAACAATTTTCCTCTTTACTTATGTCAAATAAGTAAGACAAACAATTCTAAATAGAAATGCAAAGAATATATATAACTAAAATTCAAATATGGAAATTGTACAATACATGAACAACTAGAAACTTCATATATAAGCTCAAGATGAAGTACAAGTGCATACCATGGATTTCTCTCAAGGCCAGTATAAAAATTCCAACTATCCAAAAAGTTCTAGTTAGGGTAAATCAACAAACCCTAGCTCAACCAAGAAGATGCATGTGAAAGAATCTCTCCAACACAACCTACAAGGAAAGACATCCTCCTCTCTTATTCTTCATCAATCCACTATAAGGTTTTCTCTCAAAACCCTATTCTACAATCTCCAAGGATAAAACCCTAACCCTAAAACTCCAAGATGCTCCAAGAAACTCAAGCATCTCAAGAGAGACATATTACAAGTAAAAGTGAAGACTCTAGAGAGAAAGTCATGATCATCTCCAATATCTCCTCCTCAAGATAAAACCCTAGTCACAAGAGAAATCTCCGCATGAAAATATCCTCTCTAGACTTCATATCTCCACCTAGGGTTCATGAGGAAACCCTGATGACTTCTTCCAAGATGGTAAGTACAAAGGAAAAAGTACAAGTGATGATATGAATGGAAAAACTCTCTCCTTCTTCTATTTATATGAAGTAATGGAGGCCAACAATATAAGACTTATAGGGCCTAACCATACAAACAAGCTTACTAATATGCAAGTAAGCCACACACAAGTGAGACGCTCCACTCTAAGTGAGCAGATGTCAAGCTCCTATGTGATGTCGTACACAATAAATCCTCTAAAGGCTAGGGAAATCCTTAAGCAAAGTCTAGTGATCCTCCTCCATGCTCCACGGACTCCAATATCCTCATAAGCCATATGCCAATTGCCAGGGTCCAATCACCCAGAATAAACATTGTCACAACCCAGGAATCCCCAAGGCAATTTCATGCCTCCAAGTAAGCAACCAAGTACACCCATGTTGTCTAGGGCTCCAAGACCTCCTCCAAGATGCAAAATACTTCATATTTCACTAGGGAATTCTCCCACAAAGTGAATCATCCATGTGCTGAAAATGAAGCGTGTCCACCATTCAAGCAAGAGATCTCCAACACTTAAGGGAAGAACATTGAGATTAAGGTCAAACATCCACTAAGAAAGCTATCTCAATTGTGCATATCCATCACGGACCATCTTTCATGTTACAATCCTTCTTAGATCATCTAGGGGATGAACATACACCATGTACCCCAAATCTCATGAAGCACCCTCAAACATGGCATACCCACTTTTAGAGTAACCTGAAATTCTAACAATCTAGACTTACTCTATGATTGATATTAAATTTCATTGATAATTCATCGATAACCCGAAAGATGTATTAATGTTTCATAATTTATTTATCACAACTATATATATATATATATATATCTAGAGAGAGAGAGAGAGAGAGAGAGAGAGAGAGAGCTTGATGGGTTAGCTCAAGTGGTTGAGAGTTGTGAGTTGTAAGCAAAAGGTCTCAGGTTCAAATCCCCGGGTGTCTATGCATAGATATATAAGGGACTCACTTGATGTTCCCACCGGGTTAGGCTCCATAATCAGAGTCGACGGGGTGAGGCCCCTTTGGGTGGGCCCCCTATGAATTATTCCCATGGACATAGCAACTCTCTCCGGGGTAGTGAACCACATTGAATATATATATATATATATATATAATTTCATAGTCATTAGGAATCGCTCTAAGAAGCTAAAGCAGTTGGTTGCACACAGTTCGATGTCTCATCGTACTCATGATGGGTTTATACCTACAAAATCCACTCTGGAGATCTCCCCACTTGCCTCACCTATGTGAGAGATCAGGACAGATGGATTTTGTACCAACATTCCACCAAGTCCATCTAATTCCTATCAAACCTCCCTCTTGTTCTCCCCTCCTAATCTTCATTCGAATTTCTTTCCAGAATCCCCCACTCAGTGATCAACCCTCCTTCCGGTCCCTTCATCCTTTCCATCCACGACTCTACTTTTCCCAGACACTCCAATTGATCCTCCCTCTTGTCAGCCCTCTTCCCCAGTCTCCCCCTCCAATGCAATTCCTCCCGATCATAAGAAAATCAAAGGTCGTAAAAAAAGGAACCAGTGCATTTGGAAAATGATAGACGATATGAAGATTGTGGTTAGTCCTCAGATTATTCAAGAAAAGATTATATGATACACAAAATATGCCCTCATTGGAAGGTTCCATGCTCATTGCTATAAGGAGGAAGATTTTAAAAAATGGGTTCATCGTTCTTGGGCTCATTTTCTTGGATACGATCCATTGGTTCACGTAGGAGCAAGATGGTATATTACCTTCAATTTTGAGAAACCATAGGATCACCAGATGATAATGGACATAACCTGATTCTGGGTTAATGTCGCTTTGACTCTTTTTAGATGGCACGCAGGTTTTGATCCTATCAGGGAGCATATTCATAAACTCGCTTTGTGGGTTAAGATTCCCTACTTGCCGATAGAGTATTGGGATGATCGTAGTTTCAAATCTATAGGGGATAAACTGGGTACTTTTATTAGAGTGGAACCAGAGACTTCTCAAAAAACTCTAACCTCATTTGTCTCAATATGTGTTCAAATGGACATTGCTCAAGGATTGTTGGACGTTATCCTTCTTGAAGCAAGATACCAATCTTTTATGCAAGTTTTGGATTATAAGAATGTTCCATTCTGATGCACAAATTGTTGTTCACATGGCCAATATAAGATTTATTGCATGTTACTCCAGTCTAAAGGTGACATTGGTGGTTTGCATCTGGTTATGAGTCCCTTGGATTTCGGGGAAGAATATTTATCCTTGGCCAAAAAGCAACGCAAGAAGTCAGAGGAGGTGGTTCTCTTAGAGACCACTCAGCAAGAAATCCTGAAAATAAATAAAGAATATGCAAAGGTCACTTCAGATCTCCATAGTAAAATTCAGGCTCTAGAGTCATTGATTATTGGAATGCAGGGAAATAATTTTGATGCTAAGGATCCTTTGTTGTGGAAAGAATGCATTCCAAGTGCTTCAGGGAAGAATTCCGCTCTTCGCACTCCCTCTAGTACGGTTATCAACCTTTCAATAATGGATGAATGTTCTTCTCCTGCTCCTTTGGTTGAATCCCCACATCTTCTCTTGAATATCCTTTCTCATCAAGGAGATATCTCACCAGATCACATGCAAAGGTTTCTGAAGGAAAATCAAGTGGTCTGCACCAATCTTAGTAAGCTCATCCTCTCTCGACAAGGGGGAGAAAATATTTTTTGGATATTGCAAAAAGTGAAGTAGAGAAGGAAATCTCCACAAATTGTCAATCAACAATTCAAGGAGCCCTTAGAAGAGCAGCCCTATCCAAGGTCAAACAATGAAGGTTCTCTCTCAAAATGTAAGAGGGATATGGATACCCTCGAAACATATATCCCTTCTCTAGTTGATTAAGTTTCATTGACCTTCAGTTATATACATCCAAGAAACCATTTGTTCTGCAGAAAATGCCCTCAAGACTCTCAAAAAGAGGTTACCATAATGGTATTTTCTCACAATGGATGCAATTGGGAACTCAGGTGGGATAGATTTGGGTTGGACGGACTCACTATGTTTACAACTCTTGGTAAGTTCGTCTCACTACATCCCAGCTATAGTTTTTTCAAAATCCCTTAATCTTTCAGTTAACTTGGTCAATATTTATGCCCCCTCTCATGAGAGGAAATCCTTTTGGGAAGGGTTATTCATTAGCGATCTTTTAGCCCACCCTAATTCTAGGAGGCGATCTAAATCTTACCCTCTATGACAGTGAGCTTTGGGGTCCAAAATCTAGAAAGGATCTGCTGGCGGATTTTTTCATCCACCATTTTGATAATCTACTGTTAGTTGATGTGGAACCTGAGCCTATTGTGCCAACTTGGTCAAACAATTGTACTAGTGAAAATTTGATCTCAAAATGCCTGGATCATTTTTTGCTTAGTGAGAATCTACTCATAGTCATTGCTTCCTACATATCCTCTATCCTAAAGGTGGATTATTCAGACCATCTACCAATTTTACTAGAGTTGGCCTCAAACTCTAATAAGCCTCCTTCCCCCTTCAAATTTAATCCTCACTGGTTGTCTTATGAAGAATTTAGAACTTCAACCATTAAGAATTGGACATCTTATGATTTGAGTTCTTCGGGGAATGCAATGGAAAGTTTTCAGAAAAATTTAAACAAAATAAAGCCATTAACCAAAGATCGGGTTAAAAGAACTTCTGTCTATTCTTACATGAACCTTGTCCTTATTGAGTCTCAAATTGCAGCAAAGTTGGAGCTATACAAATTAGGGAACATTTCTCAGGAAGATCAGGAGAACTTACACATATTGGAAGGGGAAAAGCTCGAATTTGGCATAGAATGAAGTGAAGTGGAGAATGACGAGTTGGGTCATCTAGCTTTCGAAAGGTGACAAAAATACAACTTTCTTCCATCATCATACCAAGGGAAGAAAGGCCATCAATACCATTTGGAATGTGCATAATCAGGCAAGTGAATATTGAAGAGACTTGAAGTCTATTACTGGGGAAACTAAAAGTCATTATCAAAAACTTTTCTTGAAGCCAAAAAGGGAGAATATAAGGGATATTTTTTACTCGGCCTCGTTTTTTAATCAATGGGTTGATGAAGAAAACAATGTATCTCTTACTAGACAGGTCTCAAAAGATAAATATCAGAAAGCACTTTTCTCCCTTCAGACTGGTAAATCCCTTGGGCCAGATGGATGGCCTGCTGACTTTTACAAGGGATTTTGGGATTTGCTAGAAAATGACCTTATTTCCGTGGTTGAAGAATCTTGGGTAACCAAAAAAATACACATGCCATTCAACTCTACTTTTATTGCAAATATTCATAAGAAGGATTCTCCATCAGGGTTTGACCACTACACGCCAATCTCCTTGTGTAGTTGCATATACATGCTTATATCCAAAGTCATTGTTAGATGCCTTAAACCGATTTTATCCACCAATATATCTCCGCAACAGTTTGGTTTTTTGGATGGAAGGGTTATCCATGATGTCACCGACATTGCACAATGTTAGAATCAATTTAATACTAAGAGGGGGGGGGGATCAATATTAGTGCAATTATCAACAATTTTTACCTTATTTAACAGATTATTCTTAACTTAATCTTGATCTTTAGTTATGAATCCAATATAAACAAAATCATTCATCCATATATGCACCAAGACAAAGAACACAAAATACACCGGATTTTAACGTGGAAACCCAAAGGGGAGAAAGCAACTGAATGCTTCTTTTATAATGAAAAAGAATATATTCAAGGAAGCACCAACTTCTTGTTATTACCAACACCAACTGGAAGGAGGCACCGGCCCCCTTGTTTTACAGGCACCGACCTGAAGGAAGCACGAACTCCCTATGTTTCTCCAGTACCAACTAGAAGGAGGCTACAAACCCCTACTCCTTGCCTCGTCCTACCGCCAAGATATCTAAGATGTGATTCTGACTTGTTGAACTTCAACTCTGCGCACATTTCTGATATTCTAATATTAGTTCTTTTGTGCACAACCTTCGTATGCAAACGATTCATTGTCACTGTGTTGCATACATCACTTGACTTCTCATTCCTCTCAATTCAACACTTCTGTTGATGTCTTATTTCATGTGTTGTGTGCTTGTTGATTCTACAGTCTGCGCTAAGGTATGCTCTGTCGCTCTGTTATTGCGCTAATGCTCTCTCCAACTGATATTGTGCTTTCAATTGATAGTTTGGTGCTCTGAAATAATGCACCAGTAACAGATGGAAATACGCACTTCCTAATGTGTCCCATGGGGGGTTCACTAGCGAGGAAATATTATATCACGTCCATTCATATTGGGGATTTGAATACTCCAAAAAACCTCAAAAATATATTGGCTTGTATTAAGGGGTCAAGGGGGGTTTTTAATTTGACATAGTAATATCAATATTGGGGATTATTTTATTTTCGTGGGATGAGGAATAAACTCTGAATCGTGGGATGGATTCATACCTCCAAATCATGGGCTCAATTCATACCTCCAAATCATGGGTTGGATTCATATTATGCCTAGTTTTTGCTAAGTAATAACCTCCAAATCACCGACTAGATTCATACCTCCAAATCATGGGATGGATTTATACCTTCAAATCATTGAACTTATAAAGTATTCTTTTTTTTAGAACAATTTTCTTCATGAATGGGATTTATCTAATCTTTCACTGCCCCAGGGCCATGAAAATGGGTAATAAAAAATCAAAAGAAAATAATAAAATTGATAAATGTGATCTTCCCCTTGATGAGATGTACTCTTAAAATTCTAGTCAATTGTGCCTCCATCCATAAATGTGATTTGTCCTTTTAAATTAATAGTGTTGTTTGAATACTTTAATGTTATATGTGCCTCCATTCAATTGTTGAGGTTCACATTTTTATGATGCAAGAAATTTTCCCATCCATATTTTGTCACCCATTGAATTCCTCATGGGCCCTTCATAGTTTGCTATTTATTTTATATCACTCGCAGTCCAACTGGGAATGAAATGTTCAAGAAAATCGTGTCACCATAGTTGTTTATATTTATATCAAATTATGGTGCTCCTCCATGCATCTTCCACATAGATGCGTAAATCAACCTATACAAATTTCATGCGGGTTTAAAGTTTCTACTTAGTTGCATTGAACTCAACAATTGGACTTATTTTTTTCATTTTTTCATGAAGCCTTATTTGCATTTCCATCGCTATTACAAATAAGAACATAAGGGTCAATTCATGTAGAATAAATCTTTAAAAATAAAAATAAAAAAACCATATTCCATCTCTTAGATATTTGCATACCTTCCTTCCTACATTTTCTCTTAAACATCTACGTATATTTTTCTTTTGCCAAAAAAAAAGGGATTGGGAGAACTCCAATGCTCAATGTTTGTTTCAATCAAACCTTGCGCCACGACAACCAAGAAAAGTGAGATCAATATTTCTTGGCTCACTGGAACCAAGAAAATTTAGATCAATCTTTATTGACTAATTATTGCTTTCAACTTTTTGTAGTCTTCTTTAACATTTTCACATTGCCAATTAAGAATAGTTGTTAGATTGAGTTATATTTGGCACATTCATGATTGTATTTTCAATTCTTATATGCAAGGCATCCATCTCAATATTGTATTGGAACTGACATGAACATAGGTGAAAATCTAAATCCTTATTTACATACCCTATGTGTTATCGTTACCATGAAATGGTGTCATATAAGTTTCACCATATCTATATCTTTATAACTATTGCATGCTTGAAACTTAACAATGGATATTTTTCCCTCTCCTGTAAATATATAAAAAAAACAAAAACAAAAAACTAGATATAACCCAAGACAAGGTAACTAAATGTTGTTAGTTCCCTTGCTTGCAAGAATAAATGTAGAGGAAGTGGAGGCAATTCATTGAATCTTGTGAATGACCCAAACCCAAGCTATGCACATGACCATATGGTGTTATTGGAAAGTAAGAGGAATTTTTCTATGTTCATTTGGCTTCAAACATCATTGATGTTTGTTTTGAGAGGAAGGTAGGGAAGTCCATCCACGAAAGGGTTCCAATTTTTCATTTTTATGGAGTTTAATTTATTAAGCTTATAGAAACCATGATCTCTCTATGTCTATACTTGTATTTACATGATATAATATTGGTAGATTGGCAAGCTGTGGTGTGAAACATTTGCAATTCTCATCTTTTCTAAGCATTGCACTGGCTATTGGACTATCAATCTTTTACATTCTTTGTTGCATTGATCTCTTGAATGGATTTATTTCATTGGGTCTTCCACTATTCAACACTATCAATTGATCAGTCACCCTACAATTCTGATGGCATTGTTATTAGCATTATACTATTATTTTATTTAGCAACTTGTTTGATATTTCGAAGATGCCTTAGAGCTCCTATTCATTACAACTTGATAATATGATATAAAGGGGGTATTAAAACTGGGTTGATAAAAATGGATACCTACAATATGTGGTGAAACTAGGGGTTTTCTTAATTGGATAGGTATATTGGGAGGGGGTTCAACAATACAGTTTTAGGAGGCTTTTTGCAATATTTACTGAAATTAAGGACATTCTTTCGTGCTATGTAAAAGGTTCATTGAGTGAACCCCATGCTTATTATTTGAAATCTTTAGAAAAATATAAGTTAATTGTTTGAGTTTAATTTGTAAAAAATGTATATACATCTCTATTAATAGAAACTTCTTTATTTTTTTTCATAAAATATTATAATAATAATAATAATAATAATATCACACATTACCTTTCACTACACTAAAGCATTACGCAATGTCTATGGGCAAGGATACGGTGGTCTCTTGGTGGGGTTAGATGGATTTCATTCCATCCACCCTTCCGTTGAGACATCTTCTAGCTTGGATTACCGGCTAACGGTTTGCTCGACCTACCATCCACGATATGTAAGGAAGTTTGTTGATTGTAGCAAATCCTATGCATCTTAATGTGGAGTGTATTTAGCTTTGTTAGTGGTAAACTTGATTGGTTTACGTGCATAAGATTTCCAGCATAAGGACATTCTATTAGAATTTAGAAGTGATTCAATACTCAGTAGGAGCTTATCAAAGTGACATCGGAGAGTAAATGAAATTCTAACACATTCATTATGAATAATGAAGCAGCAGTTTCAGTTTATTGTCGCTCAATTAGAAATTCTGGTCAGAGTAACTAGAAGACCTAAAAATAGGAGGAAGACTCAATTATCACGCAAGACTGGATATGGTACTCATATGAAGTACACCACCTGTGGCAGTAGCAGTCGTATTATTGTTGTAGAAAATATAGGAGGGAACAGAGAATTCCTTCTAATCGATAGGAGGAAATCTACGGTATGTCAGTTGGCTTGGAAATCCATGGAACTAAACCCATCGCCATTTCTTGAACAACCTGAATTCCTCATTTCACGGTGCTACAGATCTTCATAGACAATACAAAATATAGCCACAAGTTCATTAGTGATAAGAAGAATGCACTGGGCAACTTAGATGAGAGGTTTATATTATAATCCACATTAATTACCACGAAGATGCGAGTGGCATCAAAGTTTGCTCATGGGTTTATGAAGGATAAACTCACCTTGGCTCCATCGGGTAACAGGGATCGCAGAGCTTCCAAATGCTCATGTCCATGCTCTTCTTGCCAATACGAATATCAACCACTTTTAAATGTGTGGTCATGGTTGATATACGTCGATCGGCAAATATCAACCACATTTAAAAATGTGGTTGGTGCTAGTAATACTAATGATAGCCATATGAATCACATCAAAGGATAATATAGCATTAAACTGATGACCCCAAAATTTTAGAGATCAAAACAGTGAAATCCCACACGGTTTATGTTGGCATTTTCGTTGTTCCAACATATAACTAATCGCACAACCGAAACGCACAGGCGGCACCAGATGGCATAAAGAAAATACCATTGAACTTTGGAAAAGTTTAGCATCCTTTACCTTAACATCACCGAGGATTTTGCCTGGCAGCTACAGGTTCTGTTCTACACTAGCTTCACTCTCTACAAGGCCATTATGATGTTGTCAAAAGAAAATAGATCAATGTTTAGTAGTAGTATAACATAGTAAAAGGATGCAATTTAACGAGTCCAGTGGCGCTATAAAAATATTGCCTGTAAATCATAATACATACCTATGGTTTTTGGACAGAAGAACTCGTTGTTTCATGCAGCAATAGATTAGAATCCTCATACATACCATTATTCAGTTTTCTCAATTTATTCTTCCTAGGTTTCAGTTTTCTCAATTTATTCTTCCTGGGATTCACATTCTCTGGCGAAGTACAGGAACCAATACTTTCTGAATCCTCACCTTCATTGACATGAGCATTAACTTTTCTTTTAGCAACTTTGGTACAGGATCCATATCGGCGGCCTAAACTGTGTTTGACATCCCTCCTGATCGCCCTTTCGTTCAACCGCTTAGACTCAAGGAGTTTAAGTTCGAGGCCGCTGCCCCGTATGTGTATGATAGAGTCATTGGAACATGGGGCATGTTTCCCCACCAAGACCATGTCCCATTGTACTTAGAAAAACATATATATGCAGAGTGTGTTCTAGATATGCACCCAGACTACACCAGCACAAGACCTGAGTTCTTTGGTTCTGGTAGGGGATGCTCCTACCAACGTCTTGGAGCTCGTAGAGACCCTGATTTCGTGCCACCCCCTCTGAGGTTGGTATTGATTCCATATAGGATGGTTATCAGGTTAGGGGACGTAACACAACCATCCCAGCTTGCTACAGAGGCTAGAAAAAGGATTGCAGACTCGTTGTTCACTTCCATGGGCAGTGCTATTGTTGTTGTGCAGGGAGAGACGTTTAGACCACCTGCTGCACCTGCACAACCAGAGATAGAGTGGGATGACGATGACCTACCTAATTTTTTGATGACGAGGCCATACAGGGGTATGCTCGGTTAGCCTGAGATGCATACTTTCGTATGTATCGTAGATATGACGCTCCAGGACATGTATATTTTTGTACAATTATAAAATTATGTATGTATACATTTTCATGTTTTCGATATGGAATTCTATCATATATATGGAATTTTATCATATATGGACTTTGGATATGGAATTTTGGATATTTTGTTATATATTTTGTATATTTTATCATATTGAGGTCTTCATGTGTATTTTGTATCTTGATTTGAAATTGATCGTCTTTTATATTACATCTAGATATAGTTATTACAATTACATTTATGTTTTGTTGTTTCAATTGAAAATTTAATGTATAGTGATTACAATATAAAAGTTCAATCTCAATTACATTACAATTGTAAATTCAAATTTAAAATTCAATTACATTACAATTTAAAATTTAAATTACAATTTTACATTACAGTCTACACACTACAATTTAGTTACATTTTACACATTGCAATTCAATTACAATTTAAAATTTAATGTGTAATTTCAATTGAAAATTCAATGTGTAGTTACAATTTAAAAGTTCAATTTCAAATACATTACAATTGCAAATTCAAAATTTAGAATTCAATTGTACATTACAATTTAAAATTGAAATTACAATTACCTTATGCAGTCTACACATTACAATTCAATTACAATTTACACATTCCAATTCAATTACAATTTAAATTTTAAAATTAAAATTTCAAATTTAATGTGTAATTTCAATTGAAAATTCAATGTGTAGTTACAATATAATAGTTCAATTTCAATTCCATTCCATTACAATTTCATTTGAAATCAAAATTTAGAATTCAAATACATTACAATTTAAAATTTAAAATACAATTTTACATTTTATAGATGTATTTTAAATTACAATTATATTAAGGTTGTATAGGTGTCACATCTCCTTATTTCTATCAAATAGAAGTTTGTGGTGTGTATGAAACATTCTGTGAATGGATACATGCAACTTAGGGATCTTTCTTGGAGGATTTAGTTTCTATCCATCCACATAAACTTTAAATAAAAAATTGTTTCCTATAACTACTATCAAATAAAATTTGCCCGTTTTATAAGGTTAGGTGGTTGTATTAAATGATAATTCTTGGTTTTTAGAGATTATGACTCTTTAACACATGTTTATCCTAGGTATTGATAATCTTCAACCATCTAGTATATCTTTAATATTGATTTTAAAGCATCTAAAAAAATATTTATAAAACTATTATGGAGGAAGTTAATGGAGCACTGACCATACATTCAAGTGTATTCAATGTATCAATGTGCTTGTCACATTGGAGCACCATGACCCAATTTTCACAAAAAACTCCCATCTAGTATTTTTAATATTGGCATTAAAGCATCTAAAAAAATACATTTATAAAACTATTGGTCACCTTGCAAAACAAACCCTATATAAACGAGAAAAAAACAAATTCGAAAAAAAATCTCCAAAAAAATCTTCAACAAGTCAACATCATAGCTATGTCAATGTTGCAAGTGGCATACATGTAACTCATTCATCTGGCCAATCGGTTATAGGAATGCAAGTCTCCATAATACGACCATGGTTAGCTGCTGACATCTTCCATCTCTTTGGATCACCTCTCTTCACCTTTATTTTCGTTAGATGTATCCAAGCTGCCACCACCAAATGACTATATTGGCATGATATATATTCAGGCATAAAATATCTGTAAACAATATAAGAACCATGTTTTTTCACTCTTTCAAAAAAGTGGCCCATCAGAACTAGGTCTCCAATTTGGTATGTGAGCTCTCCATCTTGATAGGGTCGCACCAACATGCTTTTAATTTGTGTGCACCACATCAAATAATATACCACATTTTCTTGATTGTGGGTGGGTGCAATGACAACGAATACATCACATGTGAGAGAAATTACAAATATTATTCAAATGTCCTACGTGCAATTCTACAAGATTTGTATATGTGTAATATATAGTGAACTAATTAACTTAATGAATTCTTGCACCTTCCCTAACCACATCATAAACTCGATCATGATCTAGTGAGACCATTTCCTCGTAAGTGTGCATCTCTTACCATGTTGGAATTGGATCTGGGCCCTTTGGATTAAGAGGGACATATTTCCATCGTTTCACATATACAATATTTTCACAATGATGAAGCACACATCCATTTGCATCAATGCAAATATCAAAAACACAAGCATACTTCCTTGTTTCAATGGCAAATATGTTTCCCATGTCTTTACTCCGAACATATTCCCTCATACCAAGTATGGTATCATAATACCATGGCTTGGATCTATTCACATCGCCAAGGGAAACATCCCAAAAGAACCTACATGGAATTCAAATGTCATATATAAATTCCTACTGAGCAGGTGTTCTTTTGGAAATGAAGATATTTAGTGTTATTAGATTATTAACTGAGGTTGGATTTTATTACTTGCACACCGAAATTGCTTGTTCACGACCTTGATGTCCCAAATGTCGTGTGTACCAATCAACTACTAGCACAGAGCATTTGAGACGGGTTCCACCATGACTCATTTGGTACCTCCGAAGTGCTCGTTTCGCGCATGCACTTGCACCATCATGTTCACCCTTTACATGCCCTGTTTCAAAAAATATCCAGGTGTGTCAGATTCCTGTCTCTTTGTGAAGGCGACACAACCAATAAAAAGCGCGTGCCAACTTAAACTTCTCTACACACCCATCTGACCAAATCCAGTGTTCAGTAAATGATACGCCTCTTTGTCTGAATGAATCATAAATCAACCCAAAGCAGTGTTGAATGAACAATGTGTCATGCTCATGATCATCATTGACATAAAAATGGCACAACTTGATCACTTGTCATGACTGAGGAGTGCTATCCCTACCATCAATGCTTTCCTGAGCATGTATGTACAATACATGTACAAAGATAGACACCTGGTCGGAGTGATAGTACTCACTCTGTATCTCTCTCCGAGGAGCAAATGTGTAGTTCTCAGCAAAGTCTACCACTGATAATATTGTGCCCAGATCAAATACTTCACGAGAATGTTTGAATTTTTAAGCTTGCCACCTAGACCTATGGGAGTGCTTTATGTATTTATAAATCTGACTTTGAAACTTCTCCATGAAATCTGAAACATGAGTCTCATCCTCGAGCAATTCGATTCTCTTAGATGGAACGTATGAAGAAGATGATGGATTCATGGAGACATACTTGTACCTCTTCCACATATCTGTGATATCTGACAATCCAGGGTGTGTTGGATCGATAGGAAATTTCCTATGGAACAATGTCAAATCACTGCATTAAGGGCATCTTCTCCCACCTACACACCTCTTATTGAAAAACACTTGTTCATGATTCCTTTTGCATGGTACCATACAAATAAAATATCGCATGTGTGAGGAATTGTTTCACTGTTCCAGTTCCTTTTGAAAAAATCCAAAAATGTGTCATAGTATAGTTGGAATTCAACATGGTATCGGCAACAACAAGTGTCACAAATCATATTTGGCCTAATATACCACGGTTTCAATTTCTTGAACATGCTAAATGATATCTGAACACCAGGATTGGTTTCTTGTAATTCCTCGTAAAGTGCAACTCTCATCATCTCCATCGCATGCTTACAGTGCTCCTGATAAATGCCTCTGGATAAACGTTGTCACATGACATGCTTTCATTTGGAATAGCACGAGAATGGCTATCCCAAAACTCTATCACCTTCTCTCTAATGCCCTCTGCCATCCTTTCTCGATAGGGTTTTCCCTACAAATAAGATCCCAACAAGCAACTTCATCATTTTCATCTATATGGACCCTGAATTTAGTATATTTAAACAATGTTCTTTTTGAAACTTTGAGAAATGATGCCATTTTTGCTACCATTCGATTTCTTGAGGTTCTTTGTTCCTTAACAGCCGTTGTAATTTCCCTACGAGTAACTCGGATATCATCATTTCTTGATTTTCCAAACGAAGATAAGGTAGTTCTTACATTTTCTATTGCATTCTCGCATGTATTTTTTGTTTTATCATCTTCAAAACCCAACAAATTTGTGGCACATTTCAATTTTTTGTGTTTTATCAACCCATGTAGGATTTGAGCTTGTGCCATCGTTGAATGTTTTTCAAAATATGACTTAATTATGTTACTAACATGCTATCTAACTGTCCGACTAGGGATCGAGGTTCCCGAGCTCTTCTCGTGCAACAACAATTGCACAATCCTCTAGACAATTTCCACCCTTTCCAACCCCACTACAAATCCCAATCATACTTGAAATGTGAGAGGGAAAATTGTCCTATGATGGTTGATCAGGATCGTGAGGGGGCACAGGCTCATGTGATTCTTGATCATAATGATGTGATGGCTGATCATAATCTATCCCTACATAATATAAATTCATGTGAAGGGAATTTCAATCAGAAATGCACTATGCAAGGAGGTTAATTTTAAAGTACCAATTTGAAGTGTTTTGAAATGCATTGGTACAAGAATTGAAAATACATGAAAAACAAGAAAACAGTTTCTAACATGAATTCAAAATAACTAAAATGTATTTAACATCAAATTGTACTTTAGCTTGAGAATTGTTCTAAGTAAAGTTTGGAAATCAAGTATATGTATTTAACTTGATAATTGTTAATAACTTGATAGAACTTCTACATTTAACTTTAAAATTGCTAGTAACTTGAAATTTGTTATATGAAAATTAACAAATTGAAAATTGCTAGTGATTTGAGACTTGGAGTTCACATGAAGTTATGCAAATAATTTTTTGTGATTTCTTATTATGGTACTATAAGGAAAAAAATATAACTTATCCCTACATTCATGCATAGAAAAAGTTGTTACAAGAATTGAAAATACTTTTAAAACAAGAAAATGGTTTGTAACTTGAATTCAAAATAACTAAATATGTACATTTAACTTGAGAATTGAACATTTAGCTTGATAATTGTTCCAAGTAAAGTTTTAAAATCAAGTATATGTATTTAACTTGTTAATTGGTAATAACTTCATAGAACTTGTACATTTAACTTTTAAATTGCTAGTAACTTGAAATTTGTTACATGGAAATTAACAAATTGAAAATTGCTAGTGACTTGAGACTTGGAGCTCACATGAGGCTATGCAAATATTTTTTTGTAATTCATTATTATGGTACTATAAGGAAAAAATATAACTTATCCCTATATTCATACATAGAAAAAGTTGGTACCAGTATTGAAAATACATTAAAAACAATAAAATTGTTTGTAACTTGAATTCAAAATAACTAAATATGTATGTAACTTGAAATTGAACATTTAACTTGAGAATTGTTAGTAAAGTTTTAAAATCAAGTATGTATTTAAATTGATGATTGTTAATAACTTGATAGTTATACATTGAACTTTAAAATTGCTAGTAACTTGAAATTTGTTGTGAAAATTAACAAATTGAAAATTGTGTGTGACTTGAAATTTATCCATTTAACTTGAAAATTGTTACAAATTATTACACATTGTTATATATAAATTTATAAGAACACGATTTGATTTTTTTAGTGCATGTTTAAGATATTATGATATACACATACCACATAGCACATACCAAATATAATTAGATAAATGATAGGAAGAATTAGAGATTTGACAAAATCTACAATCCCTTCATTGTCATTGAATCTTCAAACTATTACATAATTATCACAACGTTCATTTTTGTTGTTATCATTGTATTTTCCAACTACTACATAACTATCACAATGTTCATTTATTTGTTTTCATTGGATTTTAAAACTACTACATAACTATCAAAATGTTCATTTTATTCGTTTTCAAATTGAATTTTCCAACTAATACAAAACTATCCATTTAACTTGAAAATTGTTACAAGTTTTGAAATATAAATAACATATATACTTACTATAAGGAAAAAAAATATTTAACTTATCCCTACATTCATGCATAGAAAAAATTGGTACATGAATTGAAAATACATTAAAAACAACATAATTGAATTTTCCAACTACTACATAATTATCACAATGTTCATTTTATTTGTTGTCATCGAATTTTACAGCTATTACATAACTATCAAAATATTCATTTCATTTGTTTTCAAATTGAATTTTCCAACTAATACATGACTATCACAATGTTCATTTCAAATAAAATAAGGATACTAAAATTAGACATTGAGAGTTATTTCAATCAACAAAAGTTGAGACTTAGAGCTCACATGAGGCTATACAAATATTTTTTTTAACAAATAACAAAACAAGAATTGGAATTACATTTAACTTGAAATTGTTAGTAACTTAGAAAATTAAAAATAGCTAAATATGTACATTTTAACTTGAAAATGGATTCAAGTGTACATCTAATTTGAAAATTGTTAGTCACTTGAAAATTATTCATTTAACTTGAAAATTGTTGCAAATTTTGAAATATAAATAACAAAGTTATGAAATAAATAAGTATCTCATTACAAACAAATAGTAAACAAATTAGACTAGGAAATAGTTATTTTTTTTAAATTGTTGCTAATTTTGTAATCTAAATAACAAATTGTTAAGAATCATATTACAAACAAAATATAGTAAGGCTAGAATGAAAAAAATAGTTAGAATATAACTAATTATTAAAGAAATATAAAATACAAAATTTAAATTAGGTAGCATGTAATTCAAAAATTTACCTCCCAATGTCAAATGCTCAATCATATGTTCAAAGCTTTATTTCAAGCACTCGAGTACCCTCTCCATGTGTCATAAGGAAATATTATAAAGTGGTTGTACTTTTGTTCATGGCAAGAAGTTATCATACCTTTGAATGATTCCTAGGAAATCATTCATCACACAAATTTCTCTATTCTTGACATATATTTCTAGTTAGAGCTATTTTTGAGTATGGGATTGAGTACCTGAAAGTTACACCATCTCAGAATATTTGTCTCATATTTGAAGGAAGAGGTTTTTAGGATTCGAAGGAAGCATTTAAAGGATAGATAACATAGTATCCAGTAATAGTGTGATGTGGATTAATTAAAATCTTCCAAACTTTATTAAATCCAAATATATGTAATAGCTATTTGATGAGTGCTATATATATGGCCTATAACGAAATTGTAAAGTTGTAGCGGATATTATAAGCAAAGGGATACTTTAGGAGTAGGATAGAAGCATATATGATCAATTTTATAATATGTCACAATTAGCAATGAATTTTTACTGGTGCTTATAATGTGTCCAAGTGCCCTCATTGGAATTTGAATGGTGATATGTTACTATAAGGTGTTGAAATAGATAAACAATGTTCACAAATTATGTAAATTGTTTGACTGCATTCACCATTAGTAGATTTAATAAAAGTAAATATCCCATTATTTATAGGCCCTTAATAAATAAATGGCATAGTAGTGGGTCATTTCAAAGGTCTTATAACAACATCTAGCATATCAAGTCATCAAAAATAGGTCAAAGAAACTATGGGATTCCAATAAGCAAATTATGGCAGCATTCAATCGACATCCAAAATCTCAGGCAGAAGATCGACAATTGAATTTTCTTCCAGATCGAATGCATGAAGACAACAAAGGTATTGGTGACATATTCTAAGGCATAATACGAGCACTCAATCAAAACATATCCAGTATTCTCATGTAACAGATGAGGTTGCAGAGTATGTTGCACAACATTTGGCACTCAAAGGATTAGCATCAAGACTAACTAGCATGATCCATATCCTTGCCCAAATTAATTCAATATTTCAAAGTGGCGGTTACATATTCAATTCCGCATTTCTGAGAAATGATCCAATATACTCAAAACACAGTTAAAGAATTTGGAGGTCGAAAAGCATTTCAAGCATTCAGTTACAGCAGTTCCAAGCTTTCTTGTAGTTAATTCAAGATTATTTCTATTTTTAGCTTGTTGTTAGAATCTTATTCCTAGAAACTAGTAATAGTTAGAGGATTGTAATGGGATATAAATGGGATCATTTTGAGTAAAAAGGGGTATTTTTTCCTTCGAGAAGCAGGGGGTTCGAGCTTTTGGAAATCGTAGAGCATTTCTGAATATTATGCAAAGATAGGTTTTTCATTCAGTTATATATGCATGCTCAGAGATCAATCTTGGCTGTAAATTATACTTACTTCTTTGGTACAGAATTAGCCTTTTTGTTGCACTGGTTTCTTGATTTGTTTAAGATATGATAACATTAATGTTTAATGTGTATTGCATGAAACTAGAGGTCTATGTTCTTATATGATATATCTATATCGGCGGCCTAAACTGACGCACTATCTCTCCTGCTGCTACCAGCAGCAGCAGCTGACCCCGGTATGGCCTCGCTCATTGATGAATGAGAGCGCTAACAATGGCCACCCTGTGGGGCAACATCGGATCTTCTCATGCTTTGTTGAGCATGAAGCAATGAACCTCACTCTTGAGAACTCTCTGCATCACATTTCAATTTGAAATTTCACATTTCATATTCAAACTCAAATTTCAAATTCAATTTCAATTTCAAATTTCAAATTTCAATTTCAATTTCGATTTTGATTTCAAATTTCAAATTCCAAATTCAAATTTCAAATTCCAAATTCAAATTTCAAATTTCAATTTCAATTCCAGATTACAATTTCAATTTCCAGATTCCAATTTCGATTTCGATTTCAATTCCAATTTCGAATTTCGAATTTCAAATTCGAATTCAAATTTCAAATTGAGATTCAATTTCAATTGCAAGTTCAATTCCAAATTCAATTTCAAATTCAAATTCAAATTTCCAATTTCAACTTTTAAATTTCAATTTCAATTTCAAGTTTCCAATTTCAAATTCAAATTTCAATTTCAAATATCTGATTTCAATATAAATTTCAATTTTCAATTTTAATTTCAATTTCAAATTATGAAATCCAAATTCAAATTTCCAATTTCGATTTGAAATTCAATTTCAAGTTCAAATTCATATTACAGTTTCAATTTCCATTTCATGTTTAAGTTCAAATTACATTTTCAATTTCAATTTCAAATTTCCAATATCAATTTCAATTTTCAATTTTAATTTCAATTGCAATTTCAATTGCAATTTCCAATTCCAATTTTCCAATCTTAATTTCCAATTTCAATTTCAAATTCAATATCAGTTTCAATTTTCAAAATCAATTTCATTTTGAATTTTGAATTTTGAATTTTAATTTCAGTTTCAATTGTAATTTCAATTTCCAATTTTGATTTTGATTTCAAATTTCCATTTAAAATTTCGATTTCAATTTCAATTTCATTTTCATTTTCAATTTAATTTTCAAATTTCAATTTCAATTTCAATTTTCAATTTTCAATTTAATTTCAAATTTGTATTTGAAATTTCAATTCCAATTCCAATATCAATTTCAATTTCATTTACCTTTTCATTTTCATTTTCAATTTTAAATTCAATTTCATCTTCAGTTTTCAACTTCAAATTTCAAGTTTCAATTTCAAATTGAAAGTGAATTTCAATTTCAATTTCCAATTCCAATTCTAATTCCATTTCAATTTCAATTTTCAAATTTTTATTTCAAAATTCTATTTCAATTTCAATTCCAATTCCAATTCCAATTCCAATTCCAATTCCAATTTCAATTTCAAATTTATTTACAATTTACAATTTTAAATTTCAATTTCAACTTCAGTTTTCAATTTCAAATTTGAAATAAATTTTAATTTTAATTTCAATTTCAAATTTCGATTTCAATTTCAATTTCAATTTCCATTTCCAATTCCCAATTTTCATTTCCATTTCCATTTCAATTTTCAATTTCAATTTTGAATTTTCAAATTACAATTGTGGTCGGTGAACACCGATATGTCACAAGTCAAATTACAATTGTGGTTGGTGAACTTTACAAATGTGTAATCCGGCAACATTTATGCTTGCCAATACACATTTAGAAATAAAACCGGCAGCATAAATGCCGACGGTTGATATAGATTTATAAAAAACAAACAAGAAATTAAATTTTATTTAAAAAATAAATAAGTAGGGTTTATCGTCCACTTACTTAGTGGAGTCGACGACATGGTGCGTGGTGGCGTGGCTGCGGTATCAGGTCCTCGGTCAAGCTACTATCCTCGATCGAGTAGTTGGTTTATGGTCGCTTTCGTTGAAAATGGTCGCGGGCCTGTTTTTTTATTATTTTGATTTTGTTTCAACAGCTCGATCGAGCAATTCCTCAATCGAGGGTTTAAGCAAGCCCTCGATCGAGGTTTCAGTAGCTCGATCGAGGTCTTTTTTTAACCCTCGATCGAAGTGTTTTAAAGTCCTCGATCGAGGTGTTTTAAAACCCTCGATCGAGGTTTTAATACCTCGATCGAGGGATTTAAAATACCTTGATCAAGGGTCGGCTGCACAAATTTGTGGCGCCCCGCTTTCCAAAAATTGTGAACCACCTAAAATGGAATCACTCAGTTATTCCTTAGCAATAGTTAAGACTAATATGAATCCATCCCATGAATTGGAGGTATAATAATGCAGCAAAAGTCAGATAGGAGCAGAATAATGTCACATGTTCCAATAATCAGTATAATCAACAATGATGTTACAATGGAGAGAATTCGAATCATGCAGAAGAATCTAAACCTCAATTGGTCTAGCATAAGGATTATCACCACTGGAGTGCTCTGGAAGACTCAAAGTCTATTGTACTGAACCTAAAACCAATTAACTCAAGTCACAATCAGTTAACTAACCAAGGAGGGAGCAATAGTGAATTTGCCATGCATGTCAGTCAGAAAAGGGCGCATGAGGCCACAATCAGTGGCATCCAGAGCTCTAACCCCCCACAAGGGTCAGGTAACTCAGGTGGACTGCACCGGAACACTCAGTAGGTTCCTATAAAATAGAGAACTAAATGAAGTGGTCCTAAAATGATGCATGCAGGGCTAATAAGGTGGTAGATGGATCATGGATGACACCTACACACCACTAGGGGGAAATGACATCATCAACAACTAGAAAAAACAAACAATGCTAGGTAGGACAAGGATGGAGTATTGAAATATCCTAACAGTTTGAAACATTGATGATGGAAGGATTTTTAGGAAATAAGAGTAGGCTAAATAAATTGCAGAGGTAATGATTTTGGGAGGACTTCCAAAACCCCATTTAGTAAATGTTGACTATTTTGCAAGTATTGCAGCAGATTGGAAGATTGCAGGTGTGAAGGATGTTGAATCCTTGAGGATTGTTTCTGAAGAATCCATGGGAATGAAAGATGTGCACCTTGTTTCCAATAGAGCAGAATATGTCATGCAAGTGGAGGCTAGACTTGATGATAGGATTTATGGAAGAAAACATATTTTGATGAAGGTGTGTGGCCAAATTAGAGGATGTGTAACAAATTGGAATGATATGAATCGACGAGAATATTTTCTTTGATGACAGAATGGATCTTATGTTATGTTGAGGTGGTATATCACATAATGGCAGATACAAACGAGTGTACACATGAATACGAAAAATATGATGTTCATAAACACCTAAAAGAAGAAGAAAGAGATCTTCATGTGAAATAGACTGCATTTGAAAGTGACCAGAAGAGTCTGAGAAGACAAGGACAATGAAATGATTTGCTGGATTTAGGTGCACATTGTACTTAGAGGTCTTATTTTTATATGGGGATGGTGTACTAGGTGTACTACACTAACACCTTGAGTTTTGAAGACATTCAAAATGGATTCATTGAGTATGATGGTCTTTATGGTATCAAAAGAGGTGTTTCAGTCTAGGAGAACAATGTGGAGGATGAACAATGTGCATTATTGATCCTATTACAGCGGGAGGATGGGGAGGCATTCTGCCCTATTGGCCATTGATTTTTGCAGTAAGTATTCCTTGTTGGGCATGGACTTATGAAGAAAGTAATCATTGTTGAGCATGATATTTTGTACAGCATAGACACCCCGTTAGCACCCAAATCTCCCTACCAAAATTTTTCATCATTGGCCTGGTTTCACGATTCCGCAGCGCATATGCCAATTTGAAAAATGAGTGACACAATGTGCAGGAAAGTAAGACTCACGTTATCCTATCAGGTCATTATCTTCATTCTTGTTGTCAAATCTTGTTATCTTCCTGCATTCCTGGTGAAGTTTCACATTACTAGATTCTATATGCCTGTCATTCTTTCTTTTTCCAAATACTTTTTACAAAATTAAATAAAAAATTATTATTATAAATATTTTTATTTATATTTAAATAATAATTGTTTATTATTTGTTAAAAGCTTGGTTACAAAATTAAGCTCATACCATTATAAACTCATTTATTATTAAATGCACATACTTATACATTATAGCTCTAATATTATCCATGTCACGTGAGTCTTAAAAGCATAAAATTATTTATGTTAAAAACATGAAGCCTTTAGTTTTGTTTAAGGCCAACGTCAAGCTCAACTATCATTTTTATTACCTAGATTTAACCATTGAATGCCAAAGTCCAACAATAGAACATCTGTTAAACATTAAAATATTACATGTCACATAACTTCCTATACACCTGGGTATATGTATAGTCTAAACTACATTTGCTTCCCATATGTTGGGTATAGTTTTGCATAGAAATTTAAATGTGCCCAGGGTGATTCCATCAAGATGGGTAACTCTTTTTAGCCAAATATGGCGATGAAAAATGGAAATTTTACACATGTAATAAATTGAAGCCCTCGAAACTCATATTTTCCATATGGATTTAAACATGCAGTTAAAAAACAAAACATAGATAATTATGTTGGCTTTCCAATGATATTTTTTTAAAAATATACCAATGTCATTTATTGTGTCAAATTTTCATTTAATGAAACGTGTGTCCTTAAAAATTTGAAGAGCAATTAACAAGTGGCTTGTGTGTGCACAAAATAATTTAATGTTAAATTAATAATTTAAAAAATGAAATATGTGAACATGATCTAGACAGAATGCACTAGTGCATACATATTTCTCTTTTAATTTTTCTCAAAAAAAGTATATTTATTATTATTTTTCAAAACTGACTAGTGAATATTTCGTTCGCATTTGGCACACATGTGCATGTGTGCACCAAATCTTTCGATTATTTACATAATTTGCAAAAATAAAAATATCGTTTTGAAGAGGACGCACTAATGTAGTGCTTGTATATTTTTTCAAATTTTTTGGATTTGTATTTTGAATGTTGTTGATTTATCTTTGAGCTCATTCGAAGTTGTCGATAGGGTTTTTTAGGGTCGTGTGTGCACCAAATCTTTCGATTATTTACATAATTTGCAAAAATAAAAATATCGTTTTGAAGAGGACGCACTAATGTAGTGCTTGTATATTTTTTCAAATTTTTTGGATTTGTATTTTGAATGTTGTTGATTTATCTTTGAGCTCATTCGAAGTTGTCGATAGGGTTTTTTAGGGTAATCTTTAGCAGAAATTTAAAACAGAATGGCATACGAAGATAAACATTCGTAAATTATATCTACATGGATAGAGGATTCATTGACAAATCCAATAGTATCAAATACACCCATTAATGTGCATTTAATGACATAGTTTAAGCCCCTGAAAGGCATACAAAATTTTCTTTCTACAGAGAAAAGGGCTTTCGACTTGTTTTTAAGGCCCTCGATCAAGGTCTAAATAAGTCCTTGAATAAGGGTTTTACATAGACCTCGATCAAAGTCTCTTCAAGCCCTCGATCGAGGTTATTTGCTCGATCAAGGTTTTGTGAAAAATGCTCAATCAAGGATTTTTCTATATAAACAAAAAAATAAAAAAGAGCCCGGGAAAGGAGTTGGACAATTAATGTTTTCCAACCACCATTCCCACACAAAAACAACAACCAACCTCTATATAACCACTAAATAATTTCCCAACAACACTTATTTAAATCATTGTCCATTTAATTTCAATTAGAGCTATGTGAATTTGATGTTGTTCATTTAGAGTTCATTACACATGTAGGAATCCCTTTGTATACCTACTTCAAATTCCATATTAACATATTGTTGTTTGTTATAACAATTGAAAGAAATCTTTGTTTGTTTTCATTGAATCTTGATGGGGAGTAAAATAAAACGACAAAGGAAGCATGCTCGTCAACAAAACGACAATGAATAGTGTGAGAAGAATAGAGAAAGAATGAGACAACAAAGAACAAGATTGAGAGAAGAAGAAGATGCACCTTTGGTGCAACAAATTCCAATGGAGGACAAGTTCATCCAAATTATCATATTTACTAAGCATTGCACTAACTATTGGACTATTAGTATTTTACATTTTTTGTTACAATGATATCTTGGATAGGTTTCCTTTTATGCATTTCATCTTCCCCATTATTAGTTCGTCGGGTCTTCCACTATCCAACACTACAAATTGACTAGTTGTACCTGCAATCCCAGTGGTATCATTATTTGCATTATACTATTTTTTATTTAGCATCCTATTTGCTTATACTAGGATGCATTAGGGATCGTATTTGTTACAACTTGATAATATGATATAAAGGGGGTATTAAAAATGGATACCTACAATATATGGTGAAACTAGGGGTTTTCTTAATCAGAAAGGTATATTGGGAGGGGGGTTCAACAATACAATTTTAGGAGGCATTTTCCAATATTTAGTGAAATTAGGGATATTCTTTAATATCTCGTGAATGGTCATGCTATGTAACAAGTTCACCGAGTGAACCCCCCATGATGTGTCTATTCTATTTAAGTGTCGCAGTATTTTAGACAATCTGCGACATGCCGTGCATTAGTTGATTCATCCTTTCGGTTTAATGCACTTGTCTCAGATCATCCTCATCATGATGTGCTTACTGGATCCTTCCACTGCTCAGTCGTTGCGCATCAAATGGAATTCTCAACTTCGCACACTTCACTTCAGTCTTCATGCATCAGCTAAACATCTACGCATCACCTGATATACTTCAGTTCTATCTCTGCGATACTTTCATACAACCTTTGTGACTGTCTGTGTGTTGTCTGTAATTCAGTCATTCAATCTTCATGTAGTTGCGCATACTTCTTTGTTCAGTATTTGCGCATTCATCACAAATATACAACATCATTGTGTGCACCATCAGCTGCATCATTCCTGCATCATTACTTTGCATGTGCGCACTCGGCTCCTCGCTAGATCATGTTGTTCTGTCCCCGAGCCCTTGATGCCACGAATATAAATCTTTATCTTCTAGTTGAAGCTTTATGATCTCACCATCAAGTTTACTTCAAATCTCCAACTTCCATCTCTATTTATACATGTCCTGCACGGATTGTATGTCCACAAGTTGGTTGTGGCATCCCTTCTTCCATACTTCACAGATTGTGCATTTGCCACATGTCATCCTCTGCTCTATTGATGTGTCATCCTTTGTGGGTCTTGCGCATCCATGGTCCACGACTTAGTGGGACTTACACCTTAGTGGTGTACTCTTGCGCTCTTGAACTACCATTGCTTTGAGGTGTGTGCGCATCCTTGCTCTTCAACTGGATGTATCTTTGACTCTTACTGTACCATCCCTTGTGGGTATTGCGTACTTAATGTATTATTGCTTTGCGAAATCTACGCACAAACCAACTTTTACTTTGTGGGACTTCGACCCTTATGTATCATCATGTGTGGGGCTTGCGCACCTGTTGTATCATCTGTTTGTGGGATTTGCGCATAAACACACTTCAAATGTTGCACCCTTTCTTGGAAATTCTGTGCCCTTTACTAATTGAAAGCATCTTTTGATTAGGCAAGACTTGCGTGCTTTCAGGACTGTCCAACCATTTACTGTTTGCGCACTCCCTATCTTTGACCAAGTAATGCTTGCACATTCCAAAGTCTTCTTTCAACATGCTTGTACACTTGTACCTATGCTTAACTAAATCCTTGGCTACATGTGCACTTGTACCTTTGTCCAACCAATTCATTTGACTGCTACCATGAGAGACTATGACTTGGTTGACTTGATATCTGCGCAGGTACCACATGTAGTAGGATACATTAATTATGTGCTTCTTTGAACTGGATCTGCATGATGTACCTTCCTTACTTACTTCTTCAAACTAATCATGCATGATGTATCCTTGGACACACATCTTTAGACTGGATGCAACTTCTAGATATACTTCTTCAGACTAGAATCCATGTCCTTCACCATCTTGCGCATATACTTCTTCAAAGTGGCTTCCATACACTTCTTTAAGTTGTCATAGGAATGTTGTATCCACTTTGACATCAATTGACATCAATGTCTCAAACTGAATCAGTTGACATCCGGGTGAATCCATGAAGATGGGTGTCTATTTGGGGGGTCTTATGAGAAAATAAATATGATTTTTTCATATTTTTCAACTTTGGGCGAACAAAAGTTATATTTTTGTTTAGAATTTAACTTTTCAGTAAAAAGAAAACTTTTAGAGAATTATGTTAGCTTTCTATTCATAATTGTTTCAATTTTTTTAATTGAGATTTGATATGTCGATTTGGAAAATGTTTGACAGTGTGTTCTTATAAAATGAAAGGACTACAAAATAGTCATGTTTTGTTGCGAATATAAAATCATTGTTAAACTTGTTTTTTGCAAAAACAAAATATGCTACAACAATCTACACACAATATACTACTGCATGACTATAAGTTTTTAACCAATGGATCTATATACTAATTATTATAGTTTTTTGAATTCGTTCAATGGGGAAACCTTCTCGATTTTCAACAAGTTTTGTGTTGCAACACTTTTCTCTCAATTGACTATAAAACTAAAAAATCTACAAATACTCTTTTGAAGTAGACACGCTAATTAACTACACCATATTTTTTTCAATTTTTTTGGTGGTGTATTTTTAAAGTTATGGATTTTTCATTTCACCGCATTTTGAAAGAGATGAAACCAAACTCGACACATGTTAAGAAAACAAATAATTAAAAATATCAAATCTCACCTATACACAACAAAATCTATACCTATGGAAAGTAGATTCAATGATGAAAGTAATGGTATCAAGTTCAACAGTCAATTTGTAGTGTAAGAGATTTTTTTTACATTCCGAAAATGAAAAAACTTGAAAACCTTTCATTTTTCAGTGTCAACAGGTTTTCGGCCGAAAAATAGTTCGGCCGAAAACCCATTTAAATTTTTGGCTGAACTTTTTTTTTCAATAATTGACCATTGGATTTAATCAAAAAACAATTTCGACCATTGGATTAATTAGTTTTTCGGCCAAACTATTTTTCGGTTGAACTATTGTTCGGCCACATCATAGTTCGGCCGAAAAATTATAAGATACGCATTTTGTGATGCGATTCTCACCGAAGTGTTACCCAGCTTTGCGAATTCACCCATCCTCTTTGACATTAGTTGGCATCAATGAGTGTTAGATTTTGTGCAACTTTGTAAGACATTATTATTGTACTTGAGTGTACCTCCTAAGGGATATGAACTTGATGTAATTAATTATGTAAAACCCTTGAAAGAATCAATGTAAACCTTGGGATGAAAGACAAGCAAAATAAAAATAAAAATAAAATTATTTATTGCTCCCCAAGAGAAGTCGGCCCAATTATGAAAATTTCTAGTTTGGCACTTGTATAAATAAGAGGTAAAGTGCACCTTATTATTCACTCACTCACTTCACACAAGTTCACATCACTTGGAGAGAGAAGCTTGCACTTGCAGAAGGAAAAGACTATTTTTGGGTTTCTATCTTTGGAAAGCATTTCCATCTTTTCTCTCTCATCATTGTACTATGTTCTCGGAATTATCATCTCTATACGAAGGTTGCTGGGTTTTCTCTCGTTTGGGTTTCCCAGGATAAACTCTTGTGTTATTGTTTTTTGCTTTGTATTTCTTCTGGTGTTCCTATTTATGCATTTGAATTATTATGCTATGAATGTATGCAAAACTAACATGGTATCAGAGCAGTACTACAAGAAGCCATTGTCGGAACATTATCGGAACCCTGTCGGAACTAAGGTTTCATCTTTCAAAGCCTTCACTCAACGTTTTGGCAGAAAAAGAGTCTTGGAAATTTCTCTCTAAGGAGGGCGCATCTTTTGGTGAAGACAGAACTCAATTCTAAGAACTTTCAATTTTTGACCTAATTATGCAGTTGCAGCAGAAGTTAGGGTTTTTGTTCTTGAATTACATACTCCACAGTTTTGAATCGGCCCTACCTTCACTCAACTCGCCTTTCTAGGGCACATCTACCTGCGGAGTCAGTTTTCCAAAATTCCAACTTTCATATTTGAGCTCCTGCTAGGGTTTCTTATATAGATCTGCAGTCAAGATGATTGGAATGAAGGTTGAAGATCGTATGGAAGGGGCTTCCAACTTCATCTCCTGGAAGTCTAGGGTTCTTCTTCTATTAGAATAAAATGATCTCTTACAGTTTGTAAATGAGAAGGTCCCAAATCCAAAAGCCAAAGAAGACACATCTCGCTGGAGGAAGAATGATGCTAGAGCAAGAAGGATATTGGTGGATTCAGTTAGAGACCACATGGTTCCTCAAATATCAGGTAAGAAGACTGCTAGAAAAATGTTCATAAAGAATCTATTTGAATATAGTAGTATCAATGTGACACTCACATTGAGGAACCAATTATCAAACATGAAGATGTCCAAGTCAGAATCCATTGCCTCATATTTCATGAGGATCACAGAACTAAGGGACAAGCTTAGTACCAGTGGAGATCCCATTGATGAAAAGGAGCTTGTCATCACTACTCTAAATGGTCTCCCACCTTCTTGGGAGTATTTCATACAAAGTATAAGAGGTAGATACAAACTACCCAAATTTGACAATCTATGGGAAGATTGTACTCAGGAAGAGACAAGAATTGCAGCACGATAAAGACTCCATGGCACTCAACCAAAGGAGAATCAAGCATTTGTATCCCATGCCAAGAAAGGTAAGGTAAAGGGAAGGAAGTTCCACAAACACGAGCACCAAGGTAGGATATCAAGTCCAGCCACATATTAGAAGAAGAAGAAGAAGGACTTATCTCAGATACAATGCTACCAGTGCAACAAGTATGGTCATTATGCCAGTAATTATCGAAAATCAAACAAAAGGAAGCATGAATCCTTAATTGTTGATGTAGAAGAAGATCATCATCACAAGAAGCAAAGGAATGAAGATCGTACATAATTCCTCTTCATATCAGCTTTATTGGGTACTATCCCCACCACTAGTGATACTTGGCTTATAGATAGTGGTGCTTCTAGACACATGACATGTTATAAATAAAATCTTTCAGAATTATTTGAGAAAGATTCTCATCTCCGTGTTGTACTTGGAGATAATGCTAACTACACTATCAAGGGATCTGGGGCCACCTCCCTTCGGCTAGAATCAAGTGATACACTACGCTTGAGTGATGTGCTCTATGTACCTGGTATGAAAAGAAACCTTGTCTCCATGTCAGCCTTGGAGGACAAGGGATATAAAGTAGCCTTCTCAGAAGGAAAAGTACTTGCTTGGAAAAAGAACTCAAGCATGAATACATCCAAGGTTGTTGGTGTAAGAGAGGAGAGCTTGTATCGTCTAAACACTCCACTAGTCCAAGCCCTAGTTCATGATTCTTCAAGTATGGGAGAACTATGGCACATAATACTAGCTCATCTAAATTATTGAGCTCTCCCAGTATTGAAGCATATAGTGACAGGTTTACCAGTGCTTCAAGTGGACCATGATGGAACATGTAGAGGATGTGCACTTGGCAAGAATGCCAAGAGATATTTTCCAGATAGTGAGAGTATATCTAAAGGAATTTTGGATCTAGTACACTCTGACTTGTGCAGACCCATGACAGTTGCTTCATTGGGCGGATATCATTACTACATGGCATTCATTGATGACTACTCACGGAATACTTGGATATACTTTCTCAAGTCGAAGGAATCCGAGGAAGTACTCAGCAAATTCAAAGAATTCAAAGCACAAGTCGAGAATTTGTTAGGAAAGAGGATCAAGGTCCTAAGATCAGATAATGGTGGAGAATACACCTCTACATAATTCAATGATTTATGCAAGGAGGCGGGAATTAAGAGGGAGCTCACATCACCCTACAACCCTCAACAAAATGGGGTTGCTGAAATGAATAATAGAACTATTGTGGATGAAGTTAAATCCATGATACATGACAAAATTCTGCCTATGTTCTTATGGGCAGAAGCACCCAGAACAACTATATATGTACAAAATAGATTCCCACATAAGATACTGAAGAACATGACTCTAGAAGAAGCTTTCACGGGAGTGAAACCAGAAGTGGGCCACCTCAAGATCTTTGGCTGTCCAGTATACATACCTGTGCCCAAGGAGAAAAGATCAAAGTTAGAACCTTCATGCGAGAAGGGAACTTTCATGGGATACAGTGAGTCTTCAAAGGCTTACAGAATCTACATCCCAAGAGCTAGACAGATTGAAGTTAGTAGGGATGTGACCTTTGAAGAATAGATGGTCGTCAGGAAAGGCAGAGGATCAAACATGGAGATCGATGATGAAGAAATGCTAGAACCAAAGGAAATGACATCATCTCCCCCTCTAGTTCAGAGGGAGTTAGAAGAAAAGGATGAACCCATCGATCCTATTGATCCAGTTGATGTTCCCAGAAATATTGCAGTAGGTCGTAAAAGGCCTAGATGGGCACAACGGACTTTTCAGGATGCAGAGGGGCATGAAGCTCCATATGGTGCTTTCAGCGAAAGGAAAATACCTCAGAGGTTCTCCAGTTATGTAACATTGATGAGTAACATCATTGACTCAGAACCGACCACTTATGAAGAAGCATCCAAACACCAAGTTTGGGAGGATGCCATGGTGAAAGAATACCAATCCATCATGAAGAATGATGTGTGGGAGGTTGTACCGAGACCTGAGGGGAAGTCAGTAGTGACTTCCAAGTGGTTATACAAAATCAAGCATGGAGCAAATGGAAGTGTTGAAAAATACAAGGTCAGATTTGTTGCCAGAGGGTTCTCTCAGAAAGAGGGAGTCGATTATGATGAGACATTTGCTCCTGTGGCTCGATATACTTCCATCAGATCGATCATTGCTATTGCTTCAGCTATGGTATGGAAGTTGCATCAGATGGACGTCAAGACAACCTTTCTCAATGGTGTTATTGAGAGAGAAGTATATATTGAACAACCAGAATGGTTTGTTGTCCATGGAAAGGAGTCTCACATATGCAAATTGAAAAAGGCCATGTATTGACTCAAGCAAGAACCTCATGCTTGGTATGGACAGATAGATGGATTCTTGATGAGTTTGGGATTTACCAAGAGTGATGTAGACCCCAACCTTTACTACAAGGTTGTGGATGATGAGCCATTGATTTTGGTACTATATGTTGATGACATGTTTCTCACTGGAAATGAGAAACTTATCGTATTGTGTAAGAAGAAACTTGTCTTTGAGTTCGAAAAGAAGGATCTTGGATTGATGCATTACTTCTTGGGATTAGAAGTATGGTATATGAAGAAGGATATTTTCCTAGGTCAAGGAAAATATAGCATAGATATTCTGAAGAGATTCAGAATGTCGAACTACAAGTACATGGCCACTCCAATGGATGCACATTTGAAGAAGATGAGAGATTCTTTTGCGCTCGCGGAAAAATTCCTATGGAGATTAATATCCCACAAAGGATTGTGGCAATCCACTCTTATTCAAAAATATATTTCCCCCGAATAGATTATATTGTGGCTTTGATCCTTCTCATCATATAGGAAGGGTTCTCTCATTTGGAGATCTATGAAAAGGTGTCTCTTTCTGATCTCCCAGGATCTGGCTTGGAGATTGGAGGATGGAGCCCAAATTTTAGTTGGATTGGACCCTATTGTTGGAGTTGATCAATTGAACCACTGCCAACAAATATGTTTATTTTCTAAATGGGACAAGTATTAGATTTATGAAAAACATTTTTCAATCGGAGGTTGTTTCTTTATGGAACAACGGTTGGCTTTGTGCTCAGTCTCTTTAGTTGCTAGAAATTTTCATAGCATAGTGGGAAAATTACTTGGAAGGTATCAATCGTGTTGGATTTTCCTTAAACCATGAAGAGGATTCATTAGTTTGGGTCTGGAATGAAGAAAATGGTGAATATAGTGTAAAAATTGGATATGAGTCTTTATTATAAAAAAATCCAGGATGAGTAAAATATTACAAAATGGAAACCTTCCTAGAAATTATTGGCCCCACTAAAAGAAAAATTCTTCTTCTAGTTATCCTTAAAGAATAAACAATGTAGATTGGATAATATTTAAAAAAGGGGGTTTGTGGGTCCTGGTTTATGCTTCCTTTGTAGAGAATCAACAGAAACAATTGGTTATTTGCTTCTACATTGTCACTTGTCTAAAGAAGTTTGGTGTGCTGCTAGAAATTTGGGAGAATTTTCAGAATGGGAAGGGGCTACTCTACAGGATGCATGGAATAGTTGACTTACTCAAGGAAGAAATTCACATTGTCTAGGTCTCCCAATGCACTTTGGCTCGAGTATTTGGATCTCATGCAACAATGCCATTTTTAATTATGAAGCTCCCTTTGTTAACACTACCTTCCATCGTTTAAAACACTCCCTTCCAAAATCCCCTCTAGCTCAGAAGATCAAAACAAAAAGAATTATTCAGGAATTGATTTTCGATCAATCAGTGCCTCATGTGTTTTGTGATGGTTCTTTAGAAGGGAATCCTGGCAAAAGTGGAGTCGGTCGATATATAAACTTTAGGGGTTTTCATCTGACTTACAAGAGAGGAACATGTATCAATTCCAACAATTATGTTGAGCTAATGAGCTTGATTATGATCCTCTCCATTGCTTTAGAAAACAACATTACAACTTTTAACATCTTCTCAAACTCTTTACTAGTTGTAAATTGGTTTCTGGGGAAGGATCGGTGTTCAAACATCAATATACAATTACTGCTTCAAAGGAGCCTTGATTTGAAATCCAGTTTTTCCTCAATTTCTATGGCCCACATATACAGAGAACACAATTCCGAAGTAGACTTCCTGGAAAAGGAGGCCATCTCACTCGAGGTTAGGAAAATACAAGTGCAAATGTCAGAGCTTTCATATTGCTCAGCAGTGCAAGATGACAACAAGGTAAATTAACTCGGGT
Organism: Larix kaempferi; assembly: GCA_027924585.1. NCBI lineage: Eukaryota > Viridiplantae > Streptophyta > Pinopsida > Pinales > Pinaceae > Larix > Larix kaempferi. The sequence goes on from BSBM01000029.1 coordinate 7,856,082, forward strand.
AATTATAAGGTTTAAGGTGAGATTAGCTCCCTTAAATACTCTACTCTTTAGAAACTTTTGTATGAATTGAGTATACCTCTCCAACAATACTCTTTTTTTGTGGTTTGAGTTAGACTCACCAACATCAGGGTGATAAGCGTGCTAAAGGGAAAGCAGGCTTCAGACCTAAACACTTCACGATTGATCACGGCATAATTTTAAGACACATCATTGAAAAAGTGTGGGAAAAAAAGAGGAATCCTTTTGTTGCTTTGTCGATTTCAAAAAAGCGTTTGACATGGTACCTAGGGATAAGCTTTGGCATAGAATGGAGTAACTTAGAGTCCCTATGCATCTTAGAGCAGTCGTCCATAGACTATACGAGAAGGTTAAATTCAAAATCAAAACGTCAGCTGGCATCTCTGGAAGTTTTAGGAGTGATTTCAGGGTCAAACAAGGGTGCCCTTTGTCCCCTACCCTTTTTGGTTTACATATCGACAAACTTGAAGAGTGGTTAAACCTACAGGATGGTGAGGGTGCTCTTTTGGGCGAGTTTGTGATAAGGCTTCTTTTGTATGCAGACGACCTTATTTTGATTGCTAAATCCACTCTTGGGTTACAAGGACATTTACTTTCCCTTGAGCTCTTTTGTAGAACAGTGAGGATGCAAGTCAATACTAGCAAGACGAAAGTGGTAGTTTTCTCTAGCAAAAGAAAACATAACCAACATCAGTTCTACTTTGAAGGCAACACTCTCGAAGAAGTGGCAGATTACAAGTATCTCGGAATTGACTTCAACAAAAATTTAAGTTGGGAAAACTGCAAAAAGAAAAGAACTTTGGGAGGTTGGAAAGCATTCTATGCTTTTCAAAATAGGTGTAGAGAGGCAAAGCTATGGGATTGGAAGACTACGTAAACTCTTTTTGGGCTCTTAGTGATCCCGGTGATTCTCTATGGATGTGAAGTATGGGCCAACAACACATCTGACTTACAATGGAAGAAAATTGAAAAGATTTAAAAGCTCTTGATTACAAACAAGTTTAAAATTAAAAGTTCAGTCCCTTATGATATCATGCTGAGTGAAATGGGGGTTTATCCTATCGAAGCAATTGCTATGTTGCGACTCATAAGATATCTAAAAAGAATTGAGCAAATGGAAGACAATTGATGGCCTAAGGTCGTTTTCAATGACACACTATGCAAAAGAAAGAAGACGTGGATGCAACAAAATATTAAATGGCTTAGCAAATGGGATATTAACTTGATCATGTTCCCTGTGAATAGTAAAGAGATAAAGGAGTTAGTTATCGATAGGTTCCACAAGCGAGCTTGGGATAAAGGGTTGGGGAGAAAGGAGTATTATATTGAAGAGTTTAACCCTACCTACAACCACCATCAAAAAACATACATAGGGGCCAATATTCCTTGGAGAGCCAAAATACTTATTGCTCAATTAAGAACCAATTCCCATCAACTCCATTGTGAAACTGGGTGCTGGAAAAGACCAAAGGAAGCTTGGGAAGAAAGGGTGTGTATATTTTGCACTTCTGGGAAAGTGGAAACAGAAAAAACATTTTATTTTAGAGTGTGAAGTCTTCAAAGACAGTAGGGCCAACTATGCAAATATCCTGGCAGCTAGCTCTTGGCATAACCTATTTAGTGAGGGGACCGTGGAGAAATTGGGGGCACTCATCATCAAGTTGAACAAGAAAAGGGTTGAGTTGCAGAAATCAGGGGGTGAAGTGGTCTGTCCCATAGGCTATTGTTAGCCTCGTGAACGTTAAAATAATTTCTTTCTTTCTTTCTTTCTTTATAGCAAACCATAAAGTCTTTTTTTTAAAGCAGACCGTAACTAGAACTCAAAATAGGAAAAATCTCAAAAAAAATTTACATCTACAAAACCTATGTTCACCAAGATTTTGCAGGAGTTATTCCTACAAAATGAAATGCAAAATGACATGAAAGGCTTATGAGTGTGCACATTTTCCCAGACTGACTTCCTGATAAACATGTTTAATTGCTTTTGGCTTCTTTATATATTGGATGAATGCAATTTAGACATGGATGACTAACTGAAAACCTTTGATCTTCCTCCCCGCCTTTCGAACTAGTGACTCGATTTTGTTGCTTCAATTATTCTTCTCTTCCGCTATATATGGAGAAAAAAGAGAGTGGATGCTACATTTATTTTATTAGGGGAGGGATGTCTATTCTTGAACAGGGACCAGTAGTTGTCATAGTACTGGTCCCACACATCCACAAAATATTGACATAAAAACACCCATAAATTAAACATAAATATTTCATATTAAGTGCAGTAAATATTTAAATTATGTCCAAAAATTGCCCATTAACTGACTGGGCCAACAGGTGTCCATAAATAGTCTTTATGTGAAAAAGAGTACAAACCATCTTGTCCCAACTTCCTACAGATCTGCCCAGGGATCCAAAAGTACATTAACAACTAAATAACCCAGCTTGTATTTGCCACCTACTGCAAGGTACCTATCAAATCAACCCCCACGAATATCTATTGGAGCATAAACATCCCAACATGCATGAAACCCTGTTCAAGCACAAGGAGGAGAGTGTCAGCCATAACTGCATGGTTGTTCAACAATCCAACCCACTATATTCAATAAATGACACCTACCCATTAAATGCAGCCATTAAATAGATGAAAGCACAAGGATCATGAAACAAATGAAGGCACAAGGATCCAACATGACAAGTTCCCAGCCATTGGATCACATTTAAATCAATCCACAACACACATTGGAATTTGAGAGATTGCAATCCATGTGCACCCTTCTTACCAATCCAATTCAACAGCAAACAACTATAAAAGAACCACAACCCTTACTAAAGTTGCATTTCAGACATTCAAACTGCAAAGTGTGTGCACAGTGGAGACATACGATAAGAGAGTGTGTGCATAGTATAATCAGGTAACTGCATAATCAATTTCAATGTTTCAGTTATTTCCATTTATGTTATTTATATTTCTGTTATAATCAGCTTCCAGTTTCCTTCTATATAATCAGCTTCCCTTGTAAACGTGTAGGTTGTTGTAGGCATGGTAAGAGTTAGAAATGCAAGGAGAACAAGTCGTCGACTAAGCAAGGGTGCCCAACTACGCTACACCTCATCAGACGAGGAGAGGGTCAATAATTCAAATGCCAACAATGCTCCCAACAATGTTGTTAAGAATGACAATGTGGTGGTAGAGGACATTGTTGTCCCACCATCAACCACACAGCCACCTTCAACCACAGTTCAAGGGACAAGTTCAAACACCAAAATTAGTGCAAGAAGAGGTTGGACAAAAGAAGACATGTTAGCTACGATTGATGATATAGATTTAAATGGATATTCCATTCATGCTACTGCTAAAAAACATGCAGTTGCTACCTCATCGGTACATTATTGGATAAATGGGCTCACACATACAAAGCGTAGAGGGCCTGTTACAGTTATGAGTGAAGAGGAGGAGGCCGAGGTGGTTCAGCGGTGTAAGGAGATGGCTAAAATGGGACAGGGGCTAGAGCTGATGCAACTAAAATCCACAGTAGCTCAAATATTTCAAGGGAGGCCAAACCCCTTCAAAGGTGGGTTTCCTGGTAAGTCATGGTGGTTTGGGTTTAAAAAAAGGCATCCATACCTTGTGTTGCGTACAGTCGAGAGCCTAGATAAAGACAGGGCTCTAAATCTACGCCCTGCAATTCTGACTAAGTTCTATGCCACCCTTTCTAGTGCATACGAGAAACATGGTTATGCTCCAGACCATTTATGGAACTGTGATGAAACAGGTTTACAGGTAGGAATGAACTGTGGCATGCATGTAATTTCCAAGAGAGGGAGTCGTAATGTGCCATAGATTTTGCCTAGGAGAAGGGAGTGGATCACTATTCTATGTTGTGTCAATGCAATTGGTGCTTCAATCCCTGTATTTTATCTATTTAAAGGTAAAACTCAACTCAAAAACTATATACAGAATTGTGAACCAGGTGCATGCATGGTTGCACATACCCATGCTTGGATGACTAAAGAACTATTTTTGAATTGGCTTACTCACTTTGCTACATCTATACCAAGTGGTGTCTCACCTGTAAATAGACACCTGCTGGTTTTAGATGGACATTGAAGCCACATTGTTGTGCAAACAATTGAGGAGGCTAACAATTTGGGCATCAACCTATTGACAGTGCCTACTCATACCATTCACAGATTGCAACCCCTAGATGTCAGTGTGTTTGGGCCTTTCAAGAACTATTTCAGGGGTGAGCAAGCTTCGTGGATGGAAAAGAATCCATGGGTGGAGGTAAAAAGGTTTGAGCTAACCGAGCTTGCAAGTAAATCCTTTAAAAGGGATCTCACACCTTCAAATATCAAGGCTTGGTTTAAGAGGACTGGAATATGACCACTGAATTATGAGGCTCTCATGCATGATACTAGTTGTAGCCAGGAATTTGAGCTGGATGGTCAGGAAGAAGGGGATGTCCAAGCACATGTTGATGGCCAAGAAGATGTGGAAGTAGATGAAGACGTTGTTGCTGCTGATAATATGATATCCATCTCTCAAGGAGGACCCTATTGTGGTGATGATGATGAACATGTAAGTGAAACACAATATAACAATGAACCACTTGACAGTAACATGGAGGTTGTTATGCCAACTGAAACAGCTGCAACTTCTGCTTGTGATCTTCTTAATGTCTCTATTGATCATGCAAGTGTCAATGAGAATGTCAATGAAAACGTTGATCATGCTCCAGGAAGCAGCAATGGAGAATTGACTTTACCGAGCCAGGTTACCCCACCATCATGGCTGGCAGAAGCCATGATGAATTTGGACAAAAATATTGTCTCAAGGACGAATGAAGAAAGCATGAACATGCCTTCACAACCAAGAGAATTGGATGATGAAATTGTTCATTATTTTGTGGACAATGGAAATCTGGAAGAAGATATTGTCCACAATGAGGTTCCAGCTGAAGAGGACAATATGGTTCAGATAGAGCAGGAGAATATTGACCCAAATATTGAAAGGCAAGTGTCAAGCAAGGAGCAGCAAGTCCCAACGAAGGGCCAGTTGTTTGGTCAGTTCCTAAAGCTACCAGTAGATAGAGTGTGAGCAAAAAGAAGGCAATCAACATCAGACAATCTTCGTCTATGCCGAAGTTCATAGTTACTCACCTCAGAAGACTATATAAAACTATTAGTTGATTCTGAGCATAGGAAACTTGAAATCCAGGATTTAAAACAGAAAAAGAAGGACTTAGCTAAAGAAAAGAAGGCTACAAGGATTGCTACAACAGAACTTCGAGCACAGGAAAGGCTTGAAAGAGAGAAAGAAAGGCAAGAAAAGGCTCATCAAAAACAGATGGCAAGGCAGGAAAAGGAATTGAGAAAGGCTCAACAATTGCTTCAAAAAGAACAAGGGCTAGCAGAAAGGGTTTCCATTGATGCAAACATAGTGGAGGGGAGTAGGATGATGCCAAACACATTGGAACATATTGCAAATAATACTCCATGTTTCCAAGACCTCCTAAACATCCAAGTCCCCCGCTATCAACAAGTGCGCATTCCCACTTTATTCCCTCCTACCAGTGCAAGTGTCAATCGTATGTATGATTATCGGGGGGCTCAACCTAATGCAGGGTTTAGTAGCACAAGTGTGCACTGTGGCTACTCAATTCCTCCATGGATACAAGAAGCAAATTGGATAGCATATGGAGGCAATCAGCCACAACCTAATCAGTCATTGTTAGGTAGGCCAACCAACTTGGCTCAAGCAGGAAACTCAACAATATTGGGCAGTGAAGATCTTGGAGGACATCAAGCATAGGGGTGCCAAATTTTTTGTTGCGACCACGTTGCAATGTGGATTTTGTAATCACTAGGTCTAATGTTTGTAACATGGCCATTTTGTATACAATCTAGACCATTTTGGATACAATCCTAGGTCATAGCGTTCCCTAATGTTTGTGGCATTGTAATCAGGGGTTTATCATAAGGTTTAATATACAATTTCATCATTTCAACAGCACGCTGTAATTTTCCCCTATTAAACATTTCATTAACATTTTTTAGGGTTTATGAATTTAGTTTGTTGTTGGTTTATGTTGCAATCCCCGCAGTGGAGTTAGGGTTTATGAATTTAGTTTGTTGTTGGTTTATGTTGCAATCCCTGCAGTAGGGTTAGGGTTCATCAACAATATATTCACTGTTTTTGTATTTAATGTTGCATTTGACAATATTTGAAAGACCTAACTTTAAATTATTTTTATGTGTGTTTTTTTAATGTACAACTCTTGACACCCTTATGTTTCCTTCCTTCTATAGAGCCCTATATTCCTTCTACATAGAGCAATAAATATAGAGCCCTATATTTCTTCTATGATGTATGTGGCATGGTATCGATCCTTAAACATCGACTATAAGCCTTAAAGTAACAGTTAGGAATGGGTTTGAACCATTACCTAGGTTGTGATACCCATCCATGCGATGCTAACTCATAAAAACATGCCCATATTTCTCTCCTAAGACTAATAATACTTCTCTAAGGAATGTTCCATGGAGGGCTCTCATGCATGACTTATTACACCTAAGAGCAATGAGTATGACCTAAATACAGTATCATACTAATCAACATAAAAGGCTTAAATCAGGTCTAGTGTATGTAGAAAAAAATTATAGGTGCAGTTTCATTTGCCTATGAATTATAGTCTGCAGCCCTTCAACCAAAATAATTATCAAATAATAGTTCAGTTTGGAAGAGCATCACAGTTACTTTGACATGAGGTAATGACCTCATTTAAATTTCCATCAAGGGAGGGTTCAGTTTTCCTATTATAAACTACTAAGTACTAAGTAGATATGTCTTAATCTATGAGAACATACCGGCGCATTATAGCCTTGAACAAATCAAAGTCAAAGGATGGAGCAGAGTAGGGCTACTGAAAGTGCACTTGATGTTAATAGTTAAAACTTAAAATTGTATCATATACTTGTAAATTAAAGCAATAGCCAATTGTGTTCCCTATATTCGTAATTAAAGTAAAAGCCAATCTCATTCCTTGACTCATATCTCCATTGTTTTGGCACACTTGCTGATATCAAAAACTGAATTATGGGTATTCTCCCAATAAGAAGAGACAATGGCAAAAATCAATGTTGTCAACTGGTATCCCTCCCCTATATGATGCAGTTTTAACTTTTAACTATTAACATCCCTCCCATGCAGTTTCAAGAATAGACATCCATCCTCTACTTGTAAATTATTTAAAAAAAGTCACTATTGTCAACAATTTTGCAATAAATCCATAAACCCTAACCCTGCTGCAGGGATTGCAACATAAACCAACAACAAACTAAATTCATAAACCCTACTGCAACATAAACCATATAACCATCAATTATTCAACCCAAACTATTATCAATTATTAAGCCCATAGAACCTTCATGCAAAATACAATTTCACCATTTCAACATAACTCTGTAAATAAACAACAATTATGCATGACCAGTTCGCATATCCTTCATATAAATTTTCCTTGTCAACAATTTTGCAATAAATCCATAAACCCTAACCCTACTACAGGGATTGCAACACAAACCAACAACAAAATAAATTCATAAACCCTACTGCAATATAAACCATACTACTCAGATTTACAATTATGCCATGTAAAGTGTTATCAATTATTTAGCCCATAGAAGCTTCTTGCAAAAAACAATTTCACCATTTCAACATAAACCCTTCATAAACAACAATTATGCATGACAAGTTCGCATAAACTCTTCATAAATTCACCATAAACCCTTCATAAGTTTGCATAAACCCTTCAACAATTCTACAACAATTCATAAACCCTTCATAAATTCACCATAAACCCTCATAAGTTCGCATAAACCCTTCAACAATTCTGCAACAATTCATAAACCCTAACAAATTCACCTTAACCCTAACCCTAACAAAATTCACAAACGCTAACCAACAACAGTTCATAAACCCTAACAATTTCACCTTAACCCTAACCCTAACAAAATTTACAAATGCTAACTAACAACAATTCATAAACCCTAACAAATTCACCCTAACCCTAACCCTACTACAACATAAACAAATCCATTATTCATTATTCATAAATTCAACAACCCTAAAAAATTCATAAACCAACTTAAACCAAATCCATTATTGATTGTAAACCAAATCCATTATTCATTGTTCACCAAATCCCGGCATCCCCACAATGCAAACCAAAACCACCAACAGTTCAAACGTAAACCCACATAACCATGTTGCGGCGAATGCAAAATGCAATTCACCAATTCACCACAGCCGCAAATGCAATTTAAAAAACGTAATGCGAAACAGTTCAAATTTAATCCAAGCACAAGCAGGCCCGACAACCTCAAACAGTTCAAACTTAAACCAAAAACCAACATTAAACCTACAACTGTAGCAGAAAAGGTCCACACAATCCCCAGCAGGTTGAGTGTGTAGAAAAACACAGTCCAATTATGGTTGGTAGGAAACCTACCAGTGAGCCACCGAACGGAGAACGAAGCCACCAACGTGCCACCGCAGCGAATGGACCAGTGAGCCACCGCATGAAGCCACCAACGTGCCACCGTAGCGAACCCACGAAGAAAGTCGAGCAGGAAGCCACCATTTTTACCGAACGAACGTGAAGGAAGCCACCACCTCCACCACCAAAACCACGGGAGCAGGAACCCACCATTGCCACCGCAGCGAATGGACCAGTGAGCCGCCACACGAATCCACCACCGTGCCACCATAGCGAACCCAGGAAGAAAATCAAGCAGAAAGGAACCATGTTTACCGAACAAATGCGAAGGAAGCCGCCACCTCCACCACCAAAACCACGGGAGCATGAACTTGCCATTGCCACCACCGAACCGAGGATAAACCATGTCACGACCACCACCGAACAAAAACTCACGCACCAGTGGACGAAAGGCGACCATGTCCGAAGCACCGAGTAGGAGAACCAGTCAGTAACTAGCGCAGGAACCCACCGCAACAGAGGACGAGGTGAACAACACCGGAGGGCGAGGTGAACAGCAACGGAGGGCGAGCTGAATAGCAACTGGGGGCGAGGTGAACAGTAGTGGAGGCCGAGCTGAAAAGCAACTAGGGAAACTGAACGTTTACAGACAGGTCCTGAGCAGAATAATACGAGGGTAGGAGGATGTGACGGGAAAAGGTCCATGCGACCGTGAAAAAGGGTGCCCCACGTGCAGAGTAAAGGCGCCCAGCTACCCAACAGGTGGCGATGCCTCGTTAGCCTGCAAACACCACTTGCCAAGGTGGCCACGTGGCGTGGGGGGGAAGCCAAGTGGGGTGTCCAACAACTGGCATCCCTCCCCTATGGACTTAAATAATACTCATGTCCTTGATTCTTGGAGCCTTTCTTTTTATATATGGATGATAGTTTTTTTAAGTTTTTTTTTTTTATCCTTATTATACCTGCCTCTCTAGCACGTTATATTGTAATCCATCATTTTTGTACATGTCTTAGGTAGTATATTACAATCATCTTGCAATCAAACTATATTACTTTAAATTATATTCTTGTGCAATTATAATGTTTTTTAAGGTTTTTATTAATATTATATATTAAATAGATTTTTTTTAAATAAAAATAATAATTTTTAAATTTTAATTGATTTCAATTTTTGAATTGACTATTTTTATCTAATTTAAATTAGAATTTATCACAAACTAAAATTAATTTAATACCAAAATTGTTATACTTAAGTTTTGTAAATGCACCATGAGAGTGGTTGTACTTGAACTAAGTGACACGTCACACGATCATACTTTAAATTATGGGACGCATTCGATAGGTAGATCAATTTCAAGGTCAACAATTTGATGAAAATTATTTAATGGAATCCAGTGTTATACATTCATTAATTTGATGTGATTTCAGGAGGTTTATTTCATATCAATGTAAATACTAGTCACCATAACCCAGTTAAGAAAAGTTTAATAATATAAAATTCAATTTTACCAATATATTAAAAAAATTATTGGAAAAATAAAAGTATAGAAAACGATCAAGTTTGTGTTTCACTTGAGTCATTATATTATATCAAAATTTGTGTTGCACTTGAGTTATTATGTCAAAATTTATTTAATTATTTAATTATTATTAATAATTTATTTAACAGTCAAGTTTTTGTTATTTAATTTTGTTATGTTAAATATAGTGTTTTCTTTGCGTTATATAAGATTATTATATTAATAATAAGAAGCTTTCGGTAAATTGGTCGAAGAAGTTGAGGGCGAAAGTGGATGGTAGTCTCAAGGAGGTGGAACAACGCATTAAGGATATTTATGACGGACATCCTGAGCTTTTGAACGCGTTAGGGCTAAATGAATTGGTCAGTTTGGAGGATAACATAAACATATTGTTGCTGGAAAGAGAAGCGGAGACTAGGATGAAGAGTAGAGCGGTCTGGTTGACTCTTGGGGACGAAAACACGGCATATTTCCACAAGATGGTAAGTCGCCGGAAAAGAGTCAACACTATTTGGGATTTACAGGATGGAAGGGGAGTGACTCTTAATGGTTTTCAGCAGTTGGCAAATGGCGGTGTGGAGTTTTTTCAGGATTTTTATCGGGAACCACAGGGCAGCAATTTACAAGCTATAGTTTCGACAGCGTCCAAGTTCAACATATGGGTTTCTGTTGTTGATAATGAAGCTCTTTGTGGGCCTGTTTTGATGGAGGAGCTCCAAACAACTTTTTATAAGTTTAAAAAGGAGAGGAGCCCGAGACCGGATGGATGGTCGTCGGAGTTCTTTATTGCTTTCTTTGACCTAGTAAGTGAGGATCTTTTAAGAGTTGTGGAAAAGAACAGGGTGTCAGGAAACCTACTGTCCAGTATAAATTCTACGTTCACTGTGTTAATACCTAAGATAGATCTGCCTCAGACCTTCGGAGACTATCGTCCTATTTCCTTATGTAACGCTTTATACAAGGTGATCTCTAAGATTATTGCGGAAAGGTTTAAGCCTATTTTGGCCAAGCATATCTCACCGGAACAGTTTGGCTTCCTTCCTTATCGTTGCATCCATGAGGCTGTCGGATGTGCACAAGAAGGTATTCATACATTGAAGACTCAGAAAATCTCGGCAAAGGTTCTAAAGGTGGATCTTTCTAAAGCATATGATCAAACCTATTGGCTTTACATAAGGTTGATTCTAATCCAGATAGGTTGTGGTTTTCAATTTGTTAATTGGGTATGGTCATGTATGACGACCATCAGTTTTTAGTGTTAATTAATGGGGTTGCCTCAAGCTTTTTCTGTCTTGAAAGAGGCCTGAGGCAAGGATGTTCGTTATCCCCCTAACTCTTCTTGTTGGTTATGGATGGTTTGAGCCGTCTGATTTCTAAGGTTGTGGATAACAATATTATGGAGGGAATCAGCTTTGGCAAGACTAGGTTAACTCATATTTTCTTTGTGGACAACGCTCTGTTATTTCTGGGCAATTCGGTAGCAGAGGCAAGATGCATCAAAGATCTGTTCTAGTTATTTAGCACAGTAACAGGTATGCTAGTTAATTTCGGGAAATCAGCTTGTTATTATAATGAAATTAGTGACGAAGAGTTGGCAGGTTTTCTGGAGATTCTGCCGGTGGACTTAAGACTTCTAGCAGATGGCTTTGTGTACCTAGGTTTTCACCTAAAACCAAACTCATATTATAAGGCTGACTGGGATTGTATTATAGCTAAGGTGGAACGTAGAATACAATTCTGGTGTAATCGTTTCCTATCTAAGGGTGGGAAAACGGTGCTTATCAAGAGTGTGTTGAGCGTTATTCTGGTTTATTGGTTGATTATAGCCAAAATCCCCCAGGGGGTCATGCATACTCTCACGAAAATCTTCTTCAGGTTCCTATGGCACGGTAAAGAGGACAGAGGTCTTCACTGGACATCTTCGGAATCTATTTCTAAACCCAAGGAGGCTGGTGGGTGGGGAATCAAATATCTTACAACCTTCAGTCTGGCTCTGGCTTCTAAGACTGTATGGAAGTTGATCACAAAGGATGGGAAATGGAAGGCCATCCTCAGATTTAAGTATATGGGAAATGAACCGATGATCAGATGGATTCGCCAGTCCAACAAAAGTGGACGAGGAGGCTCTCCCTTTTGGAAAACTATAGTTGCAGCATTTCAAGTTATTGGGGACTGGTTAGTATGGGAGGTGGGGAATGGCCAAGAGGCACATATTGGCCATGATAACTATAAGGGTGTTCAACAACTTCCTAAACTACCATAGGATTTAATATTACATTTGGAAGATAGGGGTTATGTGGCCTTGGCAGATATAGCGGAAGGGAGTTCTAATTTTATCTAGAATTGGAAAACTGCAACTGTTTTACAAATACCTGAGAGATGGATTGAGAGCTGGAACCTGTGGATTTCTGAGTTAACTAAAGGTTTTATTTTGTTAAGGAATGTACTCGATGCTTTATAGTGGCAGGGCAGCAAGGAAGAAGGTACATTCTCTGTGTAGGCAGCTTATTCATCACTTTGGAGGAATCGGCTTCTTGGTGACTCCTAGTGGTGGAAGAAGATTTGGTCTTCTAGGTCGACCCACAAAAGAAAAATTTTGATTTGGATAATACTTAAGGGCAATATACTTACTTGGGACATGTTGAAAAGAAGAAATATTGAAGGACCTGGCAGATGTAGTTTATGTAGAATGACCGACATGGATGCAGATCATCTTTTTCTTCGTTGTCCATTTATACGACATGTATGGGCAGGCTTGAGACAGAAGCTACAGTTGGTTCATGTGGATGAAGGAGAATCCTTCGAGTGTTTTTTGAAACCCTGGTTTGATGATCCAAATTTGAAAAGACTTAGATTTTTAGTATTTTTGGTACCCTGGTTTGTGTGGATTGCTAGAAAGTTTTCAATCTTCGAAGACACTAATCTGCCCAGTTTTTATGTTATGTCCCAAATACTTTCTACTTACAAATTATTTCAGGGACAGGATAGTAAATCTAAGGATAGAATTCCAAAATATTTATTACTTGAAGTGGGGGACATAGTGGGATTCTTCGATGGAGCCTGCATTAACAACAGGTGCGGTTTGGGAGGCATTCTGAGGCTTTCTGAGACAGTGTCTATCAGTTTTCTAGCAAATGGAGGTGAAGGGTCCAACAACAGATCGGAAGGACTTGCTCTGCGAGTACTTCTTCTACTGGCTAAAGAGAACAAGGTGGAACTCCTTAAAGTTTTTGGGGATTCTGAGATCTGGATAAAATATATGAACAAGGTTAATAGATTTAATAATCATTCACTTTAGAATCTTGGCAGCAATGTGGAAAATCAGGTTACATTATTCAAGAAGGTGATATTTGTTCATGTTTACAGAGAACGAAATACACAAGCAGACCTACTTTCAAAAGTTGGATTACTCTTGGAAGAAGGCAAATGCAGGATAATTACAAATCGGACGGCTAATCAGGATATTAGTTGGATTCAATTGGACTCTCTCAATTAGAATCTGATCCATAGTTTTGAACAGAATTTTCAGTACAATATAGTTTTGTAAAAAGTTATTAAATTTTGGAGATAATAATGTTCTAGTATTATTTTGGACATAATCGTGCGGTACAACACCTGTGGAATGTATTTTTTGCTCTTTAAGGTCAATGAATATGATTTTTTCTTTGGAAAAAAAATAAGATTATTATATTTAAATATTTAAAAAATAATAAATAATAATATTATTTATTTTGATATTTTAAATATACAATATTTAAATATTAAGATAGAATTCACTAATTTTTTGTATCGATATATGATGATGAAGAAAAATTTGATAATATCAACTTATATTGTATATACATATTTGTGTATTTTGCTTTAAAAAAAATAAATTTTTTATTAAAATTATTTAAAAATTATAATTTACATTAAATATATTAAATATTACAAAGATAAAATAATTTTAAAACTAAAATTTATTTAAAATTTTATTAATACAAAATTTAAAAATAAATATTTGTATTTGTTTACCTTAACCAAATGAGCTGACTATATATAATTAATATAATAATCTTATGTACTATTTTATTAATTTGTGTGCATTATATATATAGGATCTATAGATAAATATAATATCTATACATATTTATCTAAAATTTGGAATTATAATTTTATGTATTTTATATACATATTGATAAAAAAAATTCATGTTAGTATCTACATAGTGTGTTCAAGTACCTTATTTCACTACATTTATAATGTACATCTCGAAGTATGCAACATTTATTACTTTTCAACTGGGTGCATAATGTTTACCAAAAATCACCCATGAAAGTATGAAAGGTTATGTAGACCTTAAATCACTCGTGAGATTATGAAGAGCTACATAAGCCTTAAATAAAGCTTGAGATTATAAATGACCCACTACATTGCACCACCCATGATGTACATCCCAATCAATACATCACTTACTACTCTATTGTTAAGTGCATCATGCTTATCAAAAATTACTAATAAAACTATAAAAGACTATTATAAAAGCAAAATATTTTCCTCTCCATATTTATCTATTTATCTTAATTTACCAATAAAATATTTATTTTTAATAAAAACATTCTTTTAGTATACTCTCTTTTATGTATTAAGTATTTGTACTTCATTTCTCAATTATTGACTATATTAACTATAAATTAATTACAAACTACTAGCACTGTTTATTCAATATATATTTTTGGTAAACACAATCTAATACATACTTTAGGTAAAAAAATCTTTTCATATTCTCTCGTTTCACATGTATTAATACATTTTATAATTACTTATTTTTTTCATATTTTCTTGTTTCACATGTAGTAATATATGTAATAAGTTGTTTGATATTTAATAATAATTAAATATCTAAAAAGAAATTAAAAACTTTTGAAATTATATTCTGATATTTGATAGTTATTCTAATTTTTAAACTAAATAAAACTAATATATTAAAACATTTAAAAGAAAACCTAGGTGCTAATTTATTTTACATTATATGTTTACATAAGAAAACGGTTTTAAGTAAATTGCTTACTTCACTTGTTTTACTTTTAATTAGTGTATCCAATTACAAATTCATTTTTAAAATTTAATTTTAAAAATCTAAAAATAATAATTTTTAAATATATTAAAAATTTATTTATTTATAATTAATTCAGATTATGATTTAAATGTGATGTGACTATTTTCATGTTAAATTTATCTTTACTAAAGGAATAATTATCACTCCCATTTTAAATTATAATCACCTGAGATAATGGTTGCTATGACCATTATATCATCTTTTAATGGATTAACTATGATCAAGATTTTTTTTTTAATTCTCATTTATAAATGTGATATGATCAAGATTTTTTTAATTTTCATTTTTTTTAATTATCATTTAAAAATAATAATTTTTAAATATATTAAAAATTTATTTATTTATAATTAATTCAGATTATGATTTAAATGTGATGTGACTATTTTCATGTTAAATTTATCTTCACTAAAGGAATAATTATCACTCCCATTTTAAATTATAATAACCTGAGATAATGGTTGCTATGACCATTATATCATCTTTTAATGGATTAACTATGATCAAGATTTTTTTTTAATTCTCATTTATACTTGAGCGCATTCAACTATATACATCTCATTAAGTTGTAAAATCTATTAAAAGGCACCTTTCTATCCCCTATCTCCACCTTTTCAATGATGCTAAAAACCGTTATATTGATAAACTACTTGTAAAATTAATGTAATATAAAATAAAGAAAATATAAAAAATACAAATATTTGTAAAAAGTGCATACACATTTCAAAAAAGATTGTTACAAAATAAAAAATAAAAAAAGATTGTTACAAAATAAAAAAGAAGTATTGAGTAAAATTTCAAAAGTATTAATCACGCTTCTCATTAATTGGAATTATAATTTTTATTAAAAAAATTCAAATATAAAATACAATTTATAAAAAAAAAATTGTTTTATATATTTAATTTTGTTTATATAAAATTATTTTTAATTTCATATATTTGAGTAAAATATAAAGCTACAATTAATAAGTATAATATTGTATGGAGCTAAATTTTAATGCACAGTTGTAACAGATTAACTTTGGTCAATTATGACAATGAAGATGGGACAATATATTGGGAATACTCCTTTGGTCTTAGAGTTTAAGATCTAGAACTTACCAAATGGTGATCAATGATATCTTAGTCATTAATTTAAAAACAAATCTTATTATATTACGAAACAAAATTTACATTTTTACAAATTTAAAACATAATACAAAATAAATAAATAAATAAGTTAAACTTTGAATTAAGTTATTTAATTAAATGAAATCTAAAATAAATTGCAAAGTAAAATAACTAAAAGATGAAAACGGCTAAACTCTCTTTTAGTTTGAGCTCACTTTTTTATATATGTTAATAAAGTAGTACATCTATGCCTCCACTAAAGCAATTACCGAATTTAGAGTGAACTCGTGGTATGTTTTCATGAATTATTCTCCATTTCAATGTTTGGATTGGTCATTATTTTAGTTCTATTCTGGTACATTCATAGCCTAGAATAATTCAAACTACTGCATACTAAGACCCTCACCAATATCCACTAAGTGACAAACTTCCTAATTAGACCAACCAACACATTAATGTGCCAACTACTATGTTTAATTATAGTCAAACAATGATCCACTAATATTATTAGCTACTATTTTTAAGAGGTAGGTACTAAGTAGCTTTGCTTATGAAAACTATTTTCCAATTTTATGTACATAAAGAACAAAATTAATACTGTCAAAATTATAACCAATGGAACTCATAGCCTCCATAATGAAAGTACTGAATAATCTAACAAAAAACAATACACTAGGATGACTGATTTAGTAAAATTTGTGATAAATAGGAGGTGAGGAAAGAACATAATTTCATGTTCACATGGCCCACATTTAATAACGTAATCAGAAACTTTGCTTAGATTCATATATTAGTTTCTCTTTCTCCTTACCAAAAGCACTATGAACTTCGTATATTTCCATTTCTTATTGCCCTATCTATCTTGTTATTGTAAAATTGTAATTATAAGAGTATTGTGTGAATATACACTTGTAATTGAAACTAAAATTTGTAAATTTGCAAGTTTGTATTTTTTAATTGTAATTTTGCAATTTCATAAATTATTTTGTAATTTTGCAATTTCGTAAATTATTTTGTAATTTATAAATTAATTTGTAAACGTAATTGCAAATCTGTAATTATGATTTGCAAGTTCAACTACAATTGTAATTTGTAATTTGTAATTTATAAAACTAATTAGTAATTTATTATCGTAATCATATTGTAATTTGTATTTGTGAAACTGTAATAATGATTGTAAATTGTAATTATAGTTGATATTGTGACTTGCAATTATAACTGAGATTGTGCACAATTTGTAATTATAATTATAGCTAATATAAAAGCTATCAACATAAATAAATAAATAAAATTGCACCGCACACATGAATTATACTCATCGACACAAACAAAATACATCATACACATGAAGATAAATATCATAAAATAATTTGACGACCCATTGAGTTCATGAAAAAATAAGCCTATATATTCATAACAATAAAAAAATATTACAATGTGATCATCGAATCAATGGCCGCCACTACCACCACTTAACATCATGTAACATACCACCACCACCATCATCATCGTGACCACCTAATAAACATAAACATCATCTAGCATACACGTCTATCATCACCTATCAAACATAATCACCATCTTGCATACACATAAAAAGATAGCTAACATAATCTAACATACACATCAAACATCACCTAACATACACATGTAAATATTACCTACTATCATCTAACATATACATGTAAATATTACCTACTATCATCTAACATATACATTTAACATATTTAAACATCATCTAACACACAATATAATAATAACATCTAACAAAACACAAGTTGCATTATCTAACATAGCCATCATGCACACATCTCAAAAACACCATCTAACATGCAAATCTATCAAGCACACCTAGAAAAAATATCTAACCCAACCTAACATACACATCACCATCAACATATAAATAAACATGAAAAATGTGATACATGCCAAATATACATCTCCAGTCCAATAACTGTTATGAGATATACGATGCACCTCCGGAACTAGAGACATCACTACCTCTACCAATAGAGCCAAAGGCATCGACACCTCCACCATTAGAGTCAAAGGCATCAGTACCTCTGTCAAGAAAGAGAGTAGCAAAGAGAGAATCATAGTCGATATCTCCCTCATGATGTATCTCATCCACCACAACCGTTGTATCTAGAGCCTGGGAGATGGGTGGAGTAGGAGATGGTGGACACTAGTACAAAATGAGAGATAAGTGACCAGACGACCAAAAAATTTGGTCTCCACAGTTTATTCAAAGAATAAATTACCAAACTTGAGAAATTTTAAGTGAGCCAACTAAAAATGACCAAGATAAATGACCAATTTTGTCACGGGATAAAATATACGATTAGATAACAAGTAACTAAACTAAAAATGACCACATAACAATAACATTAAGAATATGAATTGGTCATTTATTTAGTCATTTTTAGTTGTGTCACTCCAACAATGGAACATTACAATTTTGACAATGAATTTGTACAATTTATTAAATTTACAATTTATTACATTGTAACATATTAGGACAACCATCACTAGATGCTATCTGCAAATGCAAGATGACTCATCTTTATTATTCAAGGAAAACCACGCCATCTGAAATAACCCATTGGTGGTCCACTCCTACTAGATTCCTTTTCATCTTGGGATGTTAACATGTTTCCTCGTGTCCAAAAAAAAACGAACTCTTAGCCAATCATAAACAATTTTAGGTGTTACTCCTTACATTCTTAAGACACATTAATATTATTTAGCCAATAAGCATTTTTATTTCAGAATTGGGGTGCCACATTTTTTTATTTTTTTTCAGAATTGGTTTGGGGCTGCTAAGAGCTCATTTATTTGATAGTTGATTTATATACTCTATAATTACATTGAAATAATTAAGATACACATTTTTTAATTTTATGGATTCCAATTATTTTTTCATTTTGATTTATAAAAATAGTAAAAAAACTCTAAAGTCCCATTGGCTTCACTATCAATGCAATTAAAAGGAACACTTGTACATGTGTGGGCCACATGGAATGCGGTAAGTTGGATCACATGGTATGTTAATTGATGGTAGATGTATATATGAACTTTTAGCATATTCTACATGGGACCTTGATATTAAGGCATCGAGACCGCGACTAGATCTATTACGCTCCTTAAAACCCTAAACCTAAGAGTTTTGTCTTGAGAGACATTTTGTATGCCATATACCGATAGCAGACAAGTCAGTCCTCGATTTTGTGCAATTTTTATATAGAATACCAACATAATACATGCAAATAAGGTTGATCCCAATTTTGTTAGCTAAGGATTCAACATTAAAAAATTCGTAAGAGAGAAAACCTAACAAGTACTCAACTAACCAATTCCAAAGCTGGACACAATTCCCCACACACTTTGTGTAAAGGTTTTACCTTTAACACAATTTTGAAGACTTTTCTCTCTTAAAAATACAAGAAGAAGAAATTAAAAATTAAGACTCCCTCCAATATTTCTAAGGTGAAGCCCCCTCCCCTTATGTTTTGATATTATAAAACGTGCGAAGTCAAAATAGGGAAGAAAAAATAAAAAAGTAAGACTCCCTCCAATGTTTCAAAGGTGAAGCCCCCTCCCATTAATTTTTTATATGCTAGCACCCAAAAACTAAAAATGAAGACCGGTGGCTTTCCACCATCAATGTGGCCCAACCCTCATCAATACAATTGACTAAACTTCATATGTGCCTGTTTCTCTTCTTCATTTTCATTTCCATATACCTATTTGTTTCATTCATGTAACACTTCTCATTCCCTCATGTCCCAAACTATACAAGAGAGAATCACAGTTAAACCATTGCAAGTAGCAATGATTCAATTGTCAAAGGAATCGAGATCAATGATGGAAATGGCATTCGCCCATCACTCATACCCTTCCTGAGCACTGTAAGACAATGATTGTGCTATTAATGGCAATGGTATCCAAATGTGGGGAAAATGTGTGCCTCAGATTAACTCCCGGGGGCGAGATCAATGTTTCCTCCTAACAGAATGGTGAGAACGGGATTGAGGGACGATGGGCCCTCGGTGGCTATTGTGGGTTACATGATTGATGTTGGGCATAATTCTTGAGCGTGTTTACTGATAAGGATTTCCCCTACAAAAGCCTTAGATTGCTGGCTAGCAAGCACTCTACTAAATAAAAATGAAATTTGAGGTTAGTGTTCATATCACAATACAAATCGTTGGCACAAAATTTGTATTTTACCTTACATTTTGTTGACATTGTTTACAGGGACAAGATTATGCAGTAGAGGAGCTCATTGAAGATAGTTTCCATGGGATTTACATTGTTGTGTTCAGTGTTGGTGGCTCTATAAGGTTAGTACATATTCCAGATGAAAAAATTATCTCCACTAATTGTAGTTCTTAGGGTTTAGGTTTTATATATTGTGCAATCCCACCAATTAAGCTCACATATATCATAGATATATCTATCTCACGACAGGAAAATGAGCTCCCTTAGCTTATTGCAGCTATTTTTTTGCAGCAAAAAGTTTGGACCCATAGTTGCACAATAGGGGACATATGTAGTAGACAATAGCTATGCATTTTGTATGGATGATGGTGTACCCATTGTGATCCCTGAGGTACCTAATTTTGATTTTTAGTTGGAAAATCTCAAGCCCAGTTTCATATTTTATGGCTTATGGGTTTAATGTCAATCTTAGGTGAATCCAAAGGAAATGTCTCATATAAAAATTAGTTTAACATGGAGTTGATACGTGGCTAATAAAATATTTACAATGTCGATCACAACTTAAATTTTAAAACCAAAAAGATATATATTCCAATATTAAACATAAAAAGAATAATGAAACTTGGATACTTCTTGCTATGCGATTAGGGAGTTGAGCCATTATTAAACCTCTGATTTACATCTAAAGGTTTACATATAAAACTAGTATAGATCCATCTTCACTCCAGATCTACCAAGTGGTAAAAGGGATCAGATCCCTTGAGGTGCAAAGCTTTTTTAGAGTGCAAATTTTGATGAAAGGTTTGCACCTCAAGGGATTTGGTCCTTCTCAGCGCTTGGTAGATCCAAAGTTAAGATAGATATGTAATGATTTAGATCAAATTATGTTGAATCATATTTATAAAAACAAATTAAATTAAAAAAGAGTTACATGAATTGAATGCCATGTATTAGTAAATTGTATTTTGAACTATTGAAATTAGGCATGGTTAATTTGGACAATGAAGATTATTGATATAAGGACATACGTTTCAGTAGGACACATTAGACATATACTTATGTGATATAATGGCTAATATGATTAACAAAGAGAATGACTTTAAAATATGTTTTTTCTTATGATGTTCGAATTTCTTTGTTAACACATTTTTATTTTTATTTTTATTATTATTATTATTATTATTATTATTATTATATATATTCAATGTGTGAGAAATTCAAAAATTATAAGAAAAAATATATTTATATTCTACATATAGATTGTATGTTATATGAGCATTCATACTATCAACATTATATTATGATTATATGATTATTCTATATGTACGTTGTACGTTATATGAAAGTTGTAGATCAGGTGGTTGGGAAAAATGTCGTTATCCTCCCCATTTGGGTTCAAATCTCGCTTTGTGACACTTACTCCTTGGGAGCAGACTTTAACTATGTATTACTTGAATGTATATATTTCTAACCATACCTTTATTCTCTAAAATATCAAAATATTAGCATTCTTCAATAAAAAAAATAAAAACCGTACATATATCACCATATCATTCATACACATCTATTTATTCTACACCAGTGTTGACCAAAGAACTTTAGCATATACACACCTTAACAAACATTTATCTATAAAGTTGAGAGTTATATATGATTTACTGCACCATCCATATTTTAATCCATACCTAAAGGTGAAATACAAATTATCATTTAATATTAAAATCCAATCTCGTAATTAGGAAAGCTATTTAAATTAAACTAAGTAAACACTATTTTAATATTAAAATCCAATCTCATAATAATAATATAAATTAAACCAAGTAAAAGCATTAAAGCATGTTATTGCTACACATTATAAACCTTTATTTGTAGGTAATCTTAGGTTAGAGTCTTAATGTATTGAGAAGGGGAATATTTAAAAGTTATAAGTTAATAAGCCGGGGGTATTTGGGTGAGAAAATCAAATTTTTAGAACACAAGGAAGAGGAATGGCTCGTCAAGGAGGAGATGGCATGGCACCTTAAAAGCAGGGCCATTTGGATCGATTTGGGTGACTGAAACATAAAAAATTGCATGCATATGTCACTCAAAGGCAGAACAACAACTCTATTTGGGAGCTGGAGGGTGGTAATGGTATTGTCATTAAGAATATGGAGGAACTTCAAAGAGCGGCCAAACATCACTTCAGTACATTATACACTGATCTGAAGCAAGGCAATTTGATTACTCAAATCAATATTGCGAGGAAATTACCTGTGTTTGTTTCAGAATCAGATGCTGAGGATTTGGGTCAAGCTGTTACATTGAAAGAAGTGGAAGATGTGTTGAAGGACTTCGCCAGAGACAAAATTCCTGTTCCTGATGGCTGGATAGTGGAACTATTTTTAGAATTTTTCAATGTTATGGGCAATATTCTGGCGATGGTGGAGTTTTCTAGAGTTGAAGGCTACATTTCAGGTGGTCTGAATTCCACATTCCTTACCTTGATTCTGAAGATTGGTAAACCCTCTACCTTTGCTGATTTTAGTCCAATTGCGTTATGCAATTTGGCATATAAATTCATATCTAAGATCATTTCTGTTAGGCTTAAACCTATGCTATCTAGATATATTTTGGGTGAACAATTTGGTTTCCTATTGGACAGACAGATCCTGGATGCCATAGATCACTGAGGAAATGATTCACTCTGTTAAAGCTAGGAGATTACAAGCTATGTTTATGAAGATCGACCTGGAAAAAGCATTTGATAGGGTGGATTGGGTCTTTTTGCGCCTAATACTTATATAGATTGGAATTCCTCCATTGGTGATCAGATGGATCATGGCTTGCTTATCCACAACATGTATTGTTGTTCTTGTTAATGGTGCTCCAACCGAGTTTTTCAAAATTACTAGAGGGGTCAGAAAAGGCTGCCCACTGTCACCTTTGGTTTTCTTATTAATTATCGAGGGATTAAGTTTGATGATCATTGAAGCTAAAGTGGCGGGCAAGATCGCTGGCATTTCCTTCTCCAATGAAGTTTCTATTACACATACATTATTCGTCGATGATGTATTAACAGCTGGTTTGAACTCAATATCTCAATGGCAGAATTATGCTTGCATTTTTAATGACTTCTGTAATGCTTCAGGCATGTTGATTAATAAGAGAAAGACTCGAGTGTATCATTTCGGCATTCCACAATGTAACATTGAGCAACTTAAAGAAATTTTGCCTTACAAAGTCTGTCCACTTGAGGAAGGTTTCAAATATCTAGGATATTTTCTCAAACCTGGAGCATATAGGCACCAAGACTGGATGTGGCTCATCAAACGGGTTGAACAAAGGATAAACAATTGGACGTTCAGATTACTATCTATTGGAGGTTGGCTCACGCTTATCAATTTTGTTCTCACATGTATGTCAGTTTACTGGTTCTCTCTCATGTCGGTTCCTGTATTTATCTTAAATGGACTGAGAAAATTGTTTTTTAACTTCTTATGGATGGGGGGTTCATGCAATGGTTATTTGGCTATGGCCAAGTGGGATCAGCTTGCATTACCGGTTGAAAAAGGGGGATGGGGCATAAAGAACCTGCCTTTGTTCAGCTATGCACTAAGATTAAAAAGCTTTTGGCGAGGACTGTTTGGTCCAACCCTCTGGACAGAAATTTTGAAGGTGAAATATATAAAAGATGATACTATCAGATGGCTCGAGAATACAGCAAAAAATATTCGAGGCTCCTCATCAATTTGGGCAGGTTTCCTAAAGCTCTATAATTATATGGCTAAAGATCTTGTTTGGCAAGCTGGAAATGGTTCAGACATCATGGTAGGGATTGACCCTATCATGGGTATGGGTGAAGACTATACTTTATCGGGAGGAATCCTACATATTCTACATTGTTTCAATTACAAGACAATGAATATAATTCAAGGATACAAGCCGGGGAATAGACAACCATATTGGCTTCCAACGTGGGAGATGGGCTTTCAGGATAAATAAGCATCTGAATGGGAAAAGTATATCTTTAAACTAAATGTTGCGGGTGTCCGATTGAATAGGGGTAGAGATAAGCTCATATGGACGAGTAATGAAGCCACAAGTATGATTACTACTAAATTTGCATACAAGACATTAATTAGTAACTGTTGTTCTTTTCCTGCGGATTGGTGGTATAAGGTGATTTGGAGGTGGCAGATACCAGTAAAGATACAATGCTTCATGTGGCAGGCCCTTAGAGGGTGTCTTAAAACTTGGGATAATCTACATACGCGTGGGTGGATTGGGCCCGGCATCTGTATTCTTTGCATGAATGATTCGGAATGGGTTGAACATATATTTGTTGGTTGTAACTTCACCAGAATTATTTGGAAAGAGATAATCCAGCAATTAGATATACGTACAGCATGGAAGGTGGGACTGTTTAGAGATTGTGCTCTTCAATGGTTTTGTGAATGTAAATAAATTCCTTTTCTTCCAGCAGTGGTTTCATGGGCAGTTTGGCATTCGAGGAATGTAGCACTATTTGAGGACATTAGGCCTTCTATTAACAATATCATCTGCAGAATTATGGGGGTCACTAAAACTCATTGCACAAGCATTGGCAGTAAAAGAGTCACAAAACAATCTTTCTTTCAATACACTTTTCACAGACCAGTGGCTTTCTTCAATGGATCAGCTATTGATGGGCATTGTGCTATTGGTGGGTATATCAATAAGGATCATTACTTTACACTTAAACTCAATTGTGGCAACGACACTAATACCAAGGCTGAGTGATCGATTTGTGGTGTGTTCTTGCAGTCTCCAAACATTTTGGTTTTCATGAAATCTCTATTTATGGTGACTCTAGGGTATCAAATGGGCTCAAGGGGCTTTTAATATCAATGTGATCACTCTACACCACTGGTGTCGCAGAATTAAGGAAGCTATACTTTTCTTCAAGACTATATATTTTGAACATATATATAGACAGCATAATTCACTTGCTGATACATTATGCAAAGATGCTCATGAAGGTGCTAAAGGCTATATTAGGTGGGAAGAATATCAAGAGAGTCTACTGCTCGACTCAGATCAGGTTTTCATGTCATACTTGTAGGGGCATTGCAATTTTTTGAACTTTTGATGTATTGAACTATGATCAAACCCTAGATTGATCACACTCTGCACGGGATGAATTCAATGTTATTTTCAGAAATCTGGATGTTGATTCAGGGCTCCATAGGGCCTTCTTTTTTGTATAAGTCATGTCTCATAATGACTTAAGACTTTGTACTATTTGATTCCTAAATGAATACCAATAGTATGGTTTTTTTCGGCTGAAAAAAAAAATTAAAAATTTAAAAAATTAAAAATTTAAAATAATAAAAAAAAAAATTTTAAAAATAAAATAAAATAAAATAAAATAAATAAATAAATTAAAAAAAAAAAAAAAAAAAAAAAAATAAATAAATAATAATAATAAATAAATAAATTATATATATATATATATAATAATAATAATAATAATAATAAGATCAATGTTTTTCATTGCGACAAGAGGAAAGGCCATAACGCAACCAATTGTTGGTAATAAGAGTTAGTTTCATTTTGTGGAAAGAAAGGTCATTATGTGATTTCTTGTGTTGCAAACCATATTGCTTTCAGAGAAAGGATGAAAAAAAGGATTTTTCCAAACCATCAATGAACTCAAAGGAAAATGGAGGAAACAAACAAACCAACCAACCCAACCAAAGTCAAGAACTTTTTCCACTATTGTAAGTCGAGTGGACATTGGTAAGCAAGTGTTGGAGACTTCATCCTGAGCTTCACCCTAGCCATTATACAAGCAAGAGAAGAGTGTAGAGAGTGAAGAGGAAAGGGGATGTGGAGTTTCCTTCATCTCGATCCCAAGGAGCAGAAGTTATCCAAGGAGTTATAGCAACACAAAAGATCAATAATACCAATGACATGGACAACAAGTTTAATCCAACATCAGGGGCATGCACAATCCAATTGTTTCTTTTGATATTGGAACAACATAACCCATTCTTGGAGATGTGTCAGCAACTAGTGCACAAAGGTCAATGACCTTGGGGGTTCCCTGGAACTCCATAACATCCTCCAAGGCAAATCAAATGCTCAATGAGCCATTGAAGGTGAAGGTTACATGCAAAGCTTTTCATCAAATTGACATTGTTGAAGAGACAAAGAGATGATAAGCATGTGCAAACAACAAAGGGTTGTTTCCATACTTGGAAGTAATTAATCCTAGCAAATGAAGGCATACCATGCATCCTCTTATAGAATTTTTGTGTGAGGGCATAAGCTCACTATGATCTCACTAAATAAGATGTTAAGAATTTGACTTGGCTTCATTGACTGCCAACATGGACTATCTTCAAAGCCAAGAAATGCAAGAGACTTGCACATAGAAGATGGAAGTGAGTTCTGTTCGAAGTGTTTGGATTTGGAGATTGCTCGAAGCTAAGTCAATGAGCAAATTTTTGCACTAAGGGAACAAGTGAGTTGGGAACTAGAACCAAAGGCAATAGTAGAGCCACGAGCTAGAGCTAAAGTAAGAGTTGTAGCCGTGATCCAGAGTCAACGCCATGCTCCGAAGAAGCAGACAAAACATACATTGATCTAGATTGATCCTCTAAGATTTTGGAGACCAAAAAGCCTGTTAATAGGGAGGCATGATCCGAAATGGATCCAAACACAAAGCAATGGTTATAAGCCTTAATAATTAAATATAATTTGGAATTTAATGAAGGTTATTAAGTCATAAAGGCAAGGCAATGTAAAGTAAACAAGACAAGAGAGAAAAATAAAGAATCAAATGTAAAAAGAAAAATGAAATAGGAGAGAAAGGAGGAATGGGAAATGAAAGGCCAGGCTTGTTGGCCTTCCCATTACCCCAGCCCTTCCTATTTCCTGTTGCATATTTATTCACAAAGAGGGTATTTTGGATACACACGAGATGCTAGAGAGCCATAAGCAACATTGTAATCAGAGATTGTCGAAATAGACTTAGCTACCATTCAAATCCTAGTTTTCCCATTTGGGTTTCCAGGGTAAACATGTTGTCTATTATTTCTTGGATGGTTTAAATGTTCTCTGTGATTTATAAATCAGGTGTTGATTATGTATGGGAGTTTTATGAGCTACTCTATATTTCAATGGTTGCTTGGTTAATTTAATGGTATGAACAATCATTCTTAGTTGTAATACAAGGATCTCTTTCATATTTTCATCCTTCGTAGCATATTGAATAATCCCAACAGCTTTGTGGTGTTCACCGTTGGATTTCCAAGAGCATGGAGATCAATGGTTACCATTAATGAGTTGTTGCAATCTTTCCAAGGATTGTCTAATTTGGTTAATTGCTTAAGCTATTTGGCCATTGATTGAATCCCTCCTCCAACCTATTGCATTTTAGAGACTATAAGTGCACATTAGAAGTCCCTTGAAGACCTTTTCGACCTATAATTGTTCTTGTTCACTAATGTTGAGGTTCTTCAATGCCTGGATGCTACACAATGACTATATAGGCCATATGCATAATGGATGGCTTGCCTACTATTGTTAGTATATGTGCAACTTCTTGTTGGGATAGATTTGTATTGGAGACATACAAGAGATCATCACTCACTCGGGAACCCATTTCAGCCTTTAAACCTGACAATGGGGAAAAATGCATACACATTTCTCACCTTGAGGTTGAACAAGCACCCCTGACTAGTGATGGAAGATAAATGAAGACCATCGCTTCTTTTATTTGCTAAACAATCCCAACAAACTAAATGATCTTCCCATAATCTCTTCACCTCGACAACATAGGGTTCTTTCATGCATGAAAAACTTTTCCTTGTTGTTTTCCTTTTGTGGTTTGTCATATCGAGTGATTCGCCTTCTAGAGGAACCAATGCTACCATAAAAACATACATTCTTCCTCTCAGCATTCTTTGATTCCCATCTTTTATTTTTTTGTTGTGTTATTGTTTGGCTTTCATTGTTCTACAAGTTACAAGGTTCAAGGAGGTTGTATGTTTAGTCGCAAGCAAGAGTTATTAGGTCTAGGGGAAGGCCATATTGCCTCAAGAGATCACACACAATGTTGGCTTGTTTAGAAATTAATGGGAGAGGTTCTTTCATTTTTTGGTTCTTCATTGATGCATTCATGGGCTTGTGATGGTTCAAGACTCAAAGCAACAATAAGAACACTCTTAGTCACCCTTTGGTAATGCATTAAGCACCTTTGAGGAACCCACTGAGCCTCTCAGCCACTAAAGCTTCAAGCACATTCTTTTTCGCTTGGTTTTCAACTTGGAAATCATTGGAGGGTCATATCCCACATGCTCATTGAATTTGATGTAGAGTGAATGAGAGTGATGTATACACAGGTGCCTTGTGAGTGAGCTCAAGAGGAAACTTGAATACAAAGCAAGAGAGATTGGAGGTTGGTTTATTAAGCTTAGAGGTAATCTCCAACTAGTGCAAACAAGACAATATGGCGATGAGACAACATAGGATTATCTATGACCTCTTGTCACCTAATCTAGATAACACATGCCAAAGTTTGGACTCAAACCTAAACCTAGCACAAGAAGCCTTACTTCCTGCCAAAGTGCATAGAGAACATAGGAAGCTTAACCAACCAAGAGAAGGCATAGGATTTGCAAAGTTTGGTTTACTGGCTTAACCTACAGGTTGTTAGTGTGTCTACATAGTAAAAACAATAGAGGAAACTAACTTGACATATCATTTGCCATTTACATTATAACTAGTTGTTGTGTATAGGCTACACTTAAGAACATGCCTTGAAGACATTTTGAGAAATAGAGCTGTGAGTATAACATAGAAAACAAAGAATATAAATAATTTCCACACAAATATCCATGTTGGTGAAGCAAGTGGGTTGTAAATCCCTTATTTACATATCAAAATATGTAATTCATTTTATTTTCAACCTACACAAATATCCATGTTGGTGAAGCAAGTGGGTTGTAAATTCCTTATTTACAGATCAAAATATGTAATTTATTTTATTCTCATCCTACAACTGATATATTTGACTTAAAAAAATATTAACTTAAAAAAAATACAATATCTCTATTAAACTTAAAAATATTAAATTTAGGACTAGCATTTATGAATCCACACTATAAGCAAAATGCAAATTATCATTTAATATTAAAATCCAAGCTCGTAAGTAGAAAAGCTATATTATTATAATTATAATAATAATAATAATATAAATTAAACTAAGTAAAAGCATGAGAGAGTGTTAATGCTATACATTATAGACCTTTATTGGTCGGTAATGTGAGGGTCAAAATCTTGATGTCTTTAGAAATGGGAATATTTAAAAGTGGTTTTTAATTCACGAGGAATAGTTTATAAAGATAAATGAGTAATAGTATTACGTTTCTTCTTTCTATTGGAAGCGGGCCTTACGCTAATCTTGAAAAATAGTACTTAATTCAAAAACCTTTATATTGCACAATCCCTGAATTTGAATTGATGTCCCATTCCGCTTATCTTCTTGATAGAGAGTGGTCCCTGTTATAGGCAGGTGGCTGGGCGGTTGGCTGGGGCCATCCCCACCTGGGATCGACCCCAAGCCCTATGGTCCCTTGAGGCGCTTTCGCTTCCGTGCATGTCAATTTCTCAACCTAGTGAAAAAAGAGTGACAAAGCATA
This sequence comes from Larix kaempferi, assembly GCA_027924585.1. Taxonomy (NCBI): domain Eukaryota; kingdom Viridiplantae; phylum Streptophyta; class Pinopsida; order Pinales; family Pinaceae; genus Larix; species Larix kaempferi. The sequence goes on from BSBM01000029.1 coordinate 7,886,209, forward strand.
TTACCTAAATCTCCAATTTTAAGTTTGAAATTGTACATTAAGCTCTTTAGAGTTCGGTACAACTATGATTGGTGTTGTAATAAAATATGTGAAATATTTTGTTAAAAATATTTGTATATTGGAAAGGTTAGTTAATATTGTTGAGGTATTTTATAAGTAGTGATGACTACAACGACATCATTTTTTATATGGTCACACAATTTACATGATGATGATGAAGACAACAATGCCTATTACTATTATTTGTTATTATACAGTCGCACAATTACATGATGGCAATGACGATTACTAATGTCTACTAAGGTCAACTTTGATCTATCTTATCTTAAAAAGGGTTAGGAATCACTTTGTTTTCTTTAGAATTTTATTTATGTGCTCGAAAAACTTTAAGAGAAGCATTTCTGCATCACCATAGTTGTGATGAGTTGAAAGGTTTATGAAAGCCAGACTTATATCAAATAATGTGAAACTATGCTTTAATGTGGGTGTACACAAGACATTCCTTAAGAAAGTGATTTTCATCTTCAACCCTCGTAACATGAAAAATTCTTTCATCCCATAGCGTTATAGGAGTTGTCCAACACCATGTTTCACTATGGAGCTCATGAGAGTTTGTCCTTATTTTGGCAATGTTGATTTTCTTCTTTATAGCTAGTTTAAACAAAGAGATACTTTTCATTCTAGTAGCATAATTCGGTCGTATTGGACTTTCCTATACAAAAATTCGAAACAATTCGGAATTCATCAAATATTCGGTGTAGGTGTAATACGAATACGAGTTCCTACTAGTGGGCAATTAAATTTTGAAAATCAATTTTAAAAAATCAAAATAATTAAAATAATTATTAATATTTAAATGCCTTCTCTCTCGCAATTTTGTGTTTTCTAAATAGTAATTTTGGATGAAACAACATGTGTGATATGTATATTTATGGTGTATTATTGTATATTTGATTAAATGTATTATATATAAGAAGTCTATTTCCATATTTTATTTGTATTAGATTTTCATGTTACATATTTTTTTTCATATCCTTTATGCTACTACTATGATTTTGATCTTCTAGCTTTAGGGTTGATCACTTCCTTATAATATCTAGTAGAGACATGACATCTTTATGTCAACCTCACTTATGTCAACTTTTTTAATTGAATTACTATATAAATTATATGCAAAGACTCCATTTTTTTCACATGTAATTCACAAATTGGATTTGACCCCAAAACCTTATGCTCACAACTTCACTCAACCACTGAACTAACCCACCAACCTATATACAAAGACTCCATTAATATAACAACTATCATTTTTATTTTCATATAATTTCTCATCATTTTAAAATTAATCATAATAAATTAAAAATCAAGTTAAAACTTGTAATAAATTCCTACCATTCTATAACTAAACCAAAACCTAACCAACTAACATGAAAACCACAATTAACATCTCTACATTAACAAAACCAAAACCTAACCAACTAACATAAAACTCATAATGAAAACAACTCTAAATTAACATATAAATAATATTTATTACACTAACATGACCTTACACCTCACCATCAATCTTAATCATCTTCATTTATCACTTAGATCACCCAAAAACGATTATAATACATATAACCAATATCTATATTATCATTTAACATACCTAACCAAATTTACTCATGCATACTATCAGAAGCCAATTAAATAAAAATTATTTTTGAAAACATTTCATAACCCGTTTTCAACTTACCTCTAAACATTTTATATAATAATAAAAACTTTGACTTTACTGGCCTCGAAAACAAAAGGCTACAGCAATCAAAGCGACACGTGTCCCAAATACTTGGGCAACGGGATTGATATTCAAAAAAAAATATTTCGGAAATATTATAATCATGATACCATAAATTGATAAATATGAACTCGGGTGAACCTTTACTGTCATTTGTCTTCAAATGAAAAGCATAGCCGAAGGAAAGAATCGCTGAGCTGCAGAATCGTTCGGAAACGCGGGGAGAAAGATCAAAGGCTTTGACTCAGTTGCTCGATTCTCAATCGCATCCATCCACAATACGAAGGAGCCAGAAGCGATTAAACATGTTTGTGAAGAAGCTCATCGGTAAATCTGGCAAAAAGGTACATGCTCATAACTCAAATTCTCTAAAGCCTTTTATGTCAATTTGCATATTTTGGGGGAAGGAATCTGCAAAATATTAGTGATCAAAGGCTTGGGAGATGTCAAAAAAAGTATGTATTTTTGCTGGTTTTGAGTTCAAGTTACGGTCTACTTTCAAGAAAAGGATTAAAGGTCTGCCTTAGAGTATTATGTTGAAGATAAAATGCGATCCAGTCTTAAGATTCGTAATTATTCTATGGAAAGAAGCGATTCAAATGTTTTTAGTCTAGTGCTGAGAATAATTATGAAGCATCTAAAGCCAATCGAGATCCTTTTACGAACTACCAGTGTTAAAGAACTGCAGATCGCCCTGATCAATCGTGTCCATTAACATTTAATGCTATAGATGTTCTCGATCCGCCGTGTTTTAATTTAAAAGTTTTGCTTGATCGCTCGGTAGGAATTTGAAAAAAATCCACCCGAAACTTATGTCTTTTATTTTTTTCTTTTAAGGTGAGTTAAAAATGTTAATTTTTTCTTTTATCGTGGAGTTAAAAATGTGAACTGTATTTGACGGACAAAATGTTTCATCAGATTAAAAATGTAAACTGTCAATAAAAATGTAAAACTGTATTTGACAGACAAAATGTTCTATGACGGGCATTTCGCCCGTCAAATTCCAACACGCCCCCGTCTTCCGGTCGGATCTCGAAAACTTCCAGTAAAAGTGATCCATGTGGTGGTTCCCACAGTAGTCATCAAAATCTCGATGTCAAATGCAAAGTTCACGCTATATGTGCTTATGACTAAATTAGGAATTTCGTCGGAAGGTAGGTTTGCATTAATTAAAAATAAAATGTTTGTGTGATTAAAGTTGACTATTTTAGAATCTGTTTTGTTTTTTTCTTTTTAAAATCAATAATTGATATTGATATTTTTAGATGAATCGGAGTTATTTACCCGCGATTAAAAAGAGTCCACTTAACTACGGGGGCTAAGGAGAAGCTAAAAAAACTGCTGAAGAAAAAGAGCATTAACAGGTAGCATCATTGCTTCCACAAAAGAGCATATCCCAGCCTTAATATAGAAAGTATAAAAAATTATCTCATAGAAGCACAAAAACTGGGTGCATAATGAATCCAAGAAGCAAAAGGGAGCCAAACAACAAAGTACAAAGTATAGTCTCGAGATATACATTTCCGAAACTGAAATCTAGTAATTAAAAAGTGAACACTCATCCACTTTGAGGGAATTATATATTTCTTCCCAAAAAAGTACATTCAGTAGAGCCAATTCCAAGTTTTGACATCAAATCTGCCAGTTGGTTGTATTCTCCCTAAATATGCTTGAATGCCAAAGCTTAAAAGAGAGTTTTCAAAGCCTTTATTCTACTACAGCAATGATCAAGCATCCCACTAAGGTTGGAATTTGAAATCCAACTCATTCGTTTAAAAAACCAATTTACTAAATGTTTTATACATTCCAAGCTTATTTTATGACAGTTTATTTTGATTTGTAATCATATTTGATGGGAAAATTGTCTCATTATGGACAATTTGCCCATAAACCTGAACTACCACAAGCCCACTCAACCATAACTTTAAAGTCACCAAAAACATGTAGAAATAAAACTGTTTATAATATGCAAACCATAACAAAGCCCAAAAGACTAACAATTATGCTCTTGTATTTGAAACTTTCCACCTCTCATCCACATAAAATAAAAATGATCTTCATTGATTTTCAAGATCATGCCACAGCCTCCTTGTGAATAAATTTGATCTTAATGTTTTCATTTTAGTTGAGTTTGACAGCGTCAACATCTCTATTCTCATAGAAACAAAGCATTAAATGAATTTGAATTTTGAATTTTGTTTAATGTCATTATTAATTTTGATTTCATAAGAATGTTTTTTTAATATATAAAATTGGTATTAACATTTTTAAATCTTTTTTATATTAAAAAATATATTATTTTATAAAGTGAGAAATAATATAAAATAGTTTACCATATTATTTTTTATATATATTTAAGAGAAAGGGTAATTTAATAACAAAGTTGGTATCACATTTTTGTTTTTTATATTTTTTATTAAAAGAAAAAAAACAATTTTATAACTTGATATTCATAGTGAATCAAAGTTATATAGTATCCTTACATCAATAAAAATTTAAGCTCAATTTTTTTTCAAACATAATTTCAAGTAACAAAGTTATCATATGATCACTTATCATGACTCAAAAAACTAGATAACATTGGAATTGTCAAAAATATTGTCATCAAAAGCTGTTACAGAAAACCATAAAAAGTTACTAATAGAAAAAGTCCTCATGAGAGCTATTAGTCAACATAGTAAGACCCCGAGGAGATAAAGAAAAATATTTGAATTCTTCAAAAAGTAAAAGACCTTCTACAGAACCAATTGCTCTTTCGGATAGACTGTCAGCGAATGAGTTGAGTTCCCTGAAGATATGAGTAAAGGAGATCCAAGAAAAAATATCATGTAGCTTTTGGATCCTAGAGCACTATTGATCCAAAATAGTAACATGTAGTGTAGCTTTACTTGTTGACCATTCCACAATCACCCTTGAGTCGCCAAGAACCTGAAGGGACATGAAACCTCTGCCATATGCAAATTTTATAAGTCCCCATGGAACTAAAATCTCAACTCTAGTGTTTGAGCTTGAACCACAACCCAACCAAAGAAGGGAATATTGATGTTCAGCTACTTTAATAGACATACCTCCACCACATTGATCACCATTTGACACACCATCAAAATAGGCAATAGGAATTATATCTGCCAGAACAAGATCCTTTACAATCCTAGGTTATTCGGGAATAGGTTCCTTGTAGAATTCCTTAAAATAACCCATAATTTTAAAACAAACCACATAAACCATTTGAGATATATTTTCAAAGACTAGAGCATTTATTGATTTCCAGATACCCTATATGACAAAAAAAGGAAAAACTTTGAACTCTTGAACCTCTTTCTTCCATTCTTCCAAATTCCTTTCCAATGTAGGAAAAAACCAACTCCATGAGCTCTCAAGACCAGCCAAAACATCCTTCCAAATTTCTTTGCAAAATACACGGTGCACAAAAAGGTGATTTACTATTTCTTCATCAGATTTACAAAAAAAACACGCATTTGGACCAACTATACCTCTTTTTTTTTAAATTGTCCCAGGTCAAAATATGATTCTCATAATAGAACCAAGAGAAACACTTCAATTTTAGAGGGAAAATCCAGCTCCAAATCCTCTTGTACCACCATTTGTCCCACATTTGTCCTCCCCTTCAAAAAAAGAAGAAATAGCCTTATAAGCTTGTTTAGCATTGATATGGCCATTTTTTCTATTCCATGGCCAGATTAAGGTATCTTCCTCTTCATTTAATATGATCCCAAGATGATATAATCCTTTAATAAAAAGATTCCATTCAGTGGCTAGCTCTCCAACTAGTCCCAAGTCTGCAAACATCCAATATGTAGAAGAAGCCATCCCGTAGTCTAATTTTTTTACATGTGCAAGCCTATTGAACCCATTAGCAGATAAATAGGTGATCATGGGAAGAGAGAGATGATAAAATGTGTCCCCACCTTGAAGGGATCTATACCCAATCTCACTTTTTCTCCATTTCCTACTCTGCAGGATAACCAAGAACCCAACCAAGGATAAGACTTGGCAAAACCACTCCAAATATTTGAATCCATAGAAACAGACCTTTTTGGTTTGTGAATCCACTCCTCCACAGAGCATTTCTTTAAATATTTGGATTTTAAAACATCACTCCACAACCCAAAACCAAACAAACCCCTCCACAAGTTCTTTAGACTCAATGCTAAACTAAGCCACAAGCGATTTTTTATTCGCCAACCCCCCATATTTTTTGGTAGGCAAATCTTTTTTCAACTCACCAAATGATATTTCCCCTTATTTAGATTTCCAGACCATAAGAATTGCATCTTTTTTTCCTTATACCATGAAGAATAGACATGGGAATCTTAGCCAGACACATCCAGTAAAATGGAATGCTCTCAAGAACTGCCTCTACTAATATTAATCTACCACCCAGAGACAACCATTTAAAACACTAGCAGCTAAACTTTTTCTCCACCTTCCTTAGTAGCCACAACCAATCCTATTTTGTATAACAATTTGGCTTAAGGAAATAACCCAGATACTTAAATCCAATTTCAGTAGAGTCTATTTTAAAAGGAAATAGATTTAATACGTGTTCTATTACATCCTCATGAACATCATTCTAAAGAAAAAAAGACTTATTTAAACTCACCTCCATACCAGTAGCATCACAAAATAAGTTGATTGCGTCATAATAGGCTACCTTGTCTTCAAGTGTCTCATTCCCAACTAAAAGAACATCACCCACAAACAATAAGTGGGTAATGTGTGTAAAGAGGTAACATTAACACCAGTCAAATTTTTATCCTTTTTGGCCTTCCCAATAAGTCTACTGAAACTTTCTACCACTTGGAGGAACAATACAGAAGACAAAGGGAAGCCTTGTCTAATTCCTCTCGAGCTTTTAAAAAATTATGTTGGAGATCCATTTACAAGTACAACAAACCTTGCAGAAGTAACACATGACATAATCCAATGTGTAAACTGTAGAGGGAGTCCAATCTGAAGAAGAACCAATCTTAAAAAAACTCGATCAACTCTATCACAAGCTTTCACTAAATCCATCTTTAAGATCAAATCCTATAATTTCTTTGTCTTTGTAGAATGTCGACATTCATGAGTAATTTCAATGACATCTAAAATTTGTTTGTTGGATAAAAGCCAAATTGTTCTCTTGTCATACATTATGCTATATTTGGCTTAACTCTTTTGGAGATTACCTTAGTTTTATTTTATAGGCAATGTTACATAAAGAAATTGGTCTGGAGTCATTAAAAATATCAGGTTTTGAGCTCTTTAGGATAATAGCAATAAAGGTAGAGTTTAAGGACCCTCACACATACCATTTTCTTCTGGACTCTTCCACCACCTCCAGTAGATCTCTTCCAACAATGTCAAAAAACTCTGAAAATAATTCTACAGGCCAACCATCTGGCCCTGGACTTTTTGATCTTGAAAACTTCTTTAGAACACCTTCAATTTCTCCCAAAGTAACTTCCCTACCAACTTGAAACCCCTCTTCCTCATAAAAAAATAAAAATAAAAATAAAAATAAATAAAATAAAATAAAAAATAAAAAATAAATTAAATAAAAAATAAATTAAATTAAATTAAATTAAAAAAAAAGAAATTTAAATTAAATTAAAAATTAAAAAAATCTAGGATAATGTTGAACAACATCGAGTTGAGAAGCAATATTTAAATGTCCTGGATCTTTAAAAATTTCAACAAAGTGATTCACAGCTACATTTTCCAATTCATCTTATGTATTTATCACTTTCCCCTGGTTGTCCTTCAAATCCAAAATGGCATCAACAATTCTCCTCTGGTTTGCATATTTATGGAAAAACTTTGTATTATTGTCCCCCAAAAGAATCCAAACTTCCCTACTCTTCAGCCTCCAAGTTTCTTCATCAATCTTAAGTATTTTTGCTTTCCTTGCTTCCAGGTCAGCCAAAACTTCATTTTCTTCCCTCAAAATTTATAGAAAAATAGTTGATCTATCTCTTCTTCTATCAAACACAGGTCTTGCATAAGTCTCTGTTTATTTTCCTTTTCCCACTTAACTACATTCTGTTTAAGACCTTTAAGCTTCATCATCAACCTATGCACTGTTGAATCCCCTAGATCAATATACATAGAGTTCCAAATATTTCTTACCAATGCAATAAATTCTTCCTCTTCAAGCCATATATTAAATTTAAAAGGAAATTTATGTGATTTTTGTTTCACCTCAATTTGTAGACACATAGATACATGATCTAAGATAAATGAGCAAATATTCCAAGCTCTGTATCTAGATGAGCAGTCAACTAAACCTTTGGAGAGAAAAAACCTGCTCAACCTTTTTGCCACTCCTACTTTCTTAGACCTTCCATTCTTCCATGTAAAGAATAAAGTTGTAGGAACAACATCTATAAGGTTATGTTCCTAAAAAAACTAGCAAAAGTAATAAAAAACAGGATCCAAGTGAGGGCAAGGGCCCACAAACTTCACAAGCTGATAAAACATGCTTTTAAGCATGTCTTTATTATATTTTCAGCATCAATATTCTAATTACTTCATCTCATATAAAACCATCCCCTCATAAAATTTTGTTTAAATATATCAACTCCAAAAAAACATTCCTATAAAAAAAACATATTCTCACAATGCCCACAAATCCAAAATATAATACTATATTAAATAACTCTAATTAACAACCTTCACTATCAACCGACATCCAAGTTCACAAGTGAATATCAACTACAATATGCATTTCCACATAAACATTTAAAAAAATACCATATCCAAATACCCAAAGGAACCCAAATCATTTATTCACTAATAAGATATTGAGAAAAAAAGATGATAATCATATTTTGAGGACCATCCATCCTCAAAGTCTCAAATATACCATTAACCTACATCCAAATGATAACATCCTTTCGTAATCCATTTGCCTATTCATTAATTTTCGTGAAGAAACTTGATTAAATGAGATAAAGGTATTTGGAACTTAATTAAATGGGATACAAGTATTTTGAATTTCCTCGTATACAAGTCTTTGCAAGAAATTATGATAACATCCTTTGGTAATCCATTTGCCTATTCATTAGTTTTCGTGTAGACATTATGAAAAGAATCTTGATTAAATGAGATAAAGGTATTTTGAACTTAATTAAATGGGATAAAAGTATTTTGAATTTCCTCGTATATAAGTCTCTGCAAGAAATTCTCAAGTTTGCAAAGTTGTTTGAAAAATTACCAACTTTAAACTTAAATAAAAAGCTTTGTATTATTTTTAAAGACAAAATATTTCTTGTTTTATTAGTATGTGATTTTCTTTGTGTAACATAATTAAAATTAAGGAAACTTTTAGGGATGAAATTTAGTTTATGGGTATGGCTATTTTTCCATTTTTTTCTAAAAAAAGGTTCGCCAATTTGCATTTTTTGAAATTCTGTTTCGCCCAATTTTGATGGGGTAAAAAATTTTCACTCTAAAAATCGCTAAATTATTATATAAACTATATAAAATCCTTAAAACTTGAAATATATTTATAAAAATATCGCCAAATATTTTACAATTGACATTTTAATAATTGGTAAGATTCGCCAACTTTTATATACTTTTAAATAAGTATCGATCCTTAAAATTTTCTCTAATTAAAATAAGCACAAGTACTAGAAGTAGCCACTTCTTCCTAAAAAAAAATCTTTATAAACATCAATTTTTGTTTTTTAAAACACCTTAAAATGTTAATATCTTGAAAAGCACATCTTATAATTAAGATTAAGATATACTTCTCTTCAAACAAATTTGTATTTCTAGCAAAATATATGCCCCATACAATGATAACTAGCAATACATTATATCTCTTTAAATTATGTTTTCACACCATTTCATTAAATGAATCATTATTCCAATACTTTATAGCTCTTTAAATTATGTTTTCACGCCATTACATTAAATGAATCTCTAAAATCATTATTCCAATACTTTATAGCTCTTTAAATTATGTTTTCACACCATTGCATTAAATGAATCTCTAATGAATTAGTATTCCATACTTTTTTCGATCGAATCTCTAATGAATCAGTATTCCATATTTTTTTCAATCATGTGATAGACTCCAATCTCTTTGTAATTTTGTAAAACAAAAAGACATTTAATTAAAAACATGTGTTGAATACTCTCCTCGTCATTTTTTGTAAAGTGAACACCTATCGGGCCTTTGTTTGGTTCTCTTCTATAAATTGCTTTTGTGAAAACCTTATTTCTAAGAGCCATACCACGAAGATCTTAAATAGGAAAGGATATTTAAATTTCCAAATAACAATTTTATTAAATAATTATAGTTTTTAATATTTAATACCAAGAATTCATAGCTAGATAAAATTAGGGATTTCTAGTCTATAATTCCTACATACAATTGTTTTCAATAAACATGTATATTTATGTGATTAGTTAACCCCGGGGTGAAGTAACAACCTACTTGTATCCCTATATGCAATTGTTTTCAATAAACATGTATATTAATGTGATTAGTTAACCCTTGGGTGAAGTTAACAATCTACTTGTAGTTGATTATGTATTTTTTACAATGTTCGAAATTAATGACTATTTCATTAAATTTGGACTAATAAGAAGAATCTAGAATTTTAAAAGGTGAATTGTGTTCATAAGTGTGAATATTGGAGTTACTAAAGTGTAAAATTGGATTCCTAAAGTGTGAATATCGATATTGCTAAAGTGGAAAATTGGATTCTTAAAGTGTGAATATTGGTTTTTGAAAGTGTGAATAATTTCACACTTTGGAAACATCGATTTTGACCTATCTTTAAAGGGGTATAGATTGAAATTAGTCCAAATTTAAGCGAATGCTTTTAATGCTAAATATTGAAATAGCTATATTGCTAGGCACAAATTGTCATAACAACTATCACTATTATTTTATGATCCTCAAGTTAAGTTGAACAACTAGATTTGTTGTTAAAATTTACTGGTCTTTAGAGTAGTCCCAATTGTCCATTCTTAGTACTTAGAATACATTGAAACATAGCAATGGAATCAAAGTAGGGTACTTAACTTATTGGGTGGGCGCAGCTTGGGGGTTGAAGAGAGGCCTTACCTTCCTTACCAACCTCCAATCTCCAGAACAAATGGGTTGACATGTTAGGTCTATCCTTTGTTAATATGTGGAGCTTGCATGAATCTAGAGAAGTCTTCTCTTGTCAATCAAGGCTCACATAAGGCCACTCTATAGGTACCTCTAAATGATCTAAATCGGTAAAAACTCCTTTAGCTATAGATTATCAAAGGATGGAGAATTGAATAGTTGATTCATCAGTCAATCAAGTTTCCTAGCATAGGTAAATCCATGGACATAATTTGTATGTACCTTTGTAGACTTGAATTAGTTGTCTAGGCAACTGATTTTTTTAAGGGAATGTTAAGTCCATGTTGTGCAGGGGAGCATATTTTTTTTAAGAGAATGCTAACTCCTAGGGGATTCAATAATCACAGGCATTTGCAATGAAAACTAAAAAAAATTACCAAAACTAGCATTTTCGTGAAGCAATCTTGTGTTGTTCTTCATGAAGCAACCTTGTGTTGTTCTTCATGAAGCAACCTTGTGTTGTTGTGAAGCAATTATGTGTTGTTGCTCTAGAGCATGTTTGTGATAGCACGAGGCTACACCTAATTCAAAGAGTAGTTATTGGAGGCTTTGAAGAGGCCCATCATCAACATTAGTAGACACTAGAACAAGATTGTGAAGAAGAAAATAGAACGAGAAATGGATAGTCATTGCAAGTGCAACAAAGGTGGTGTAAAACAAATGCGTGACAAGTGTAGCAAATGCCATGTAAAATTTGTCAAAAATGTCTTGTTATATACAATAAAGAAATTTTTTTTATCGAAACCAAAGTGATCAATAAATTTGAAGCACTACAAAAAAATCAAATATTAAGAATTTAATGCCATAATGTTTTTTAACATTAATTAAATTCATAATTCTCATTATCAATAAACATAAAATCTTATTGAGAATTCACACTAAAACATAGAATTCTTAATTCAAAATTCAAATTTCAAAAAGTATTCACTCCACCCAATATGAAACCAAAATCTCAATATGAGACCCAATAAGATTGAAAATTTGTTTATTAATTTTTAAAAAAAGAGTTTTCTTATTTAATTGATAAATATATATATATATATATATATTTTTAAACTAAAGGTAAAATGTTTAAAATTATTTCAGCTTATATGAAAAATATTAAAAATTGGCTAAGTCGATTCATAGGATTACTACAATCTTAAAAAGAAAGGCTAAGATCTTACTATCTTTAGGCGTGCCCCGTGTGAAAATATATTTTGAACTCATAAAAACTAGTTTAATAATAAAAAAAGATAAGGTGCATTGTATGTCTTCCTTTTGACTAGAGGGTCTTAATACAATGTTGGTTTTACACATAGTTTACTCTTGTCTGTCGGCGTATATCGATTGATGCGAGGTGCAATGAATTCGCTAATCCTCAAAATTTAAATCCAAACCTGTGAACTTCCACGAACCCATGCATTGACATTATTCTTTTTGTAGTTACAACATCTAAGTAGTGGGGGCAATTGTAAGGATCAAATTAATCAATTATGAGGTGCATTGGGGACCATGTGCGTAGTATCAAAAATATAGAAAAATGTTACTTTCAGCGGATCGATTTAGAATGGGTTTTTTCAAAGATATAATGAAATACAAAGTTTGAAAATAGAGTTTTTATTGGTTGTAGTTTGGGTGGTTGGGAGGAATGATTGTTGTCTTTCCCACCTAGGGTCAATTCTTGTAAGTGACATGATGCTCTTGTTGAGCTCTTATTGTAATGATTGTATTTCTTGCCATACCTTGATTCTCTAGCTACAATAACAGGTGTTAGCATTCTCCAGTGGACTAGCCCACTAATAAATGGTGAACCACCATTTAAAAAAGAGTTTCAGAAAAATACCTATTTTAAATAAATCTAGTCAAAAGTAACATTTTTATCTTTAAAATAATATATAACAACGTTATTATTTATATATATAAAATAATTATTTTTTTCTTTTTATTGTGTATGAAAATTATTAGTGTCAAAAAATATAGTTTAACAAGTGTTAAAAAAATAAAATGAAACAACATCATATAGAATTTTTTTAAATCATAAATCAAAATTTTAGCTTCATAACATGAATGTATGCATTTTTTTAAGGTTGATAAAAATGTTTTGTTTTTCAAAATCATTTTTCTTATATTATTTAAGTTTATATTTGTTTATACGAAAAATATATTGGTGGAATATTAATATTAACATTTTTATTGAAGAGTTAGCATCCATGGATTAATTTTTGACTAGATCATAATTTTTTATGAGTGTGGAATCTCAACACCTTTAAATGGTCCTAAACTAACATAAAAGAGGACCAAATCATCTAACATGAGTTTAAATATTTAATATATATTTCAATACACATAATAAGATTTAATCAATTTTTAAAAGTTTAAAATTGTAAATATATTTAAGCATTTAGTTAACTTTATCATATCCATATTATATCACAACAAAATACAATACACTCAAATCTTACTACTATACTCGCTTTATATAATATGCTCCCTTTACAACCTTAAAAAATGAAGATTGTGAGTGATAGAGTGAGTATTATAATAGAAAGATATTTAATTAAAAAATTATTATAAATTTATATTTAATTTCATTTGTAAAGGTTTGTTTTAACTATTTTTACATTATATTAAATAGTGAAAGGAGAAAATACAACTATGGTAACCATCTGTAACCATGTACAAAGCCAAATACCAAGAATTTATGCAAAGCCATCCCAATGGGAAAATTGACCTGTCAAAGAGCAGAGTCTCAAAACAAACCCTAGCCAATTTCAAAATAGATCATACTAGACTCAAAACAATACTAAATCAAGAATGCAACGGGTCTTCCCTAGCTGCTAACAATCGATAACATTTTTAAACAAGTTAAACTAAACACAGTTGAGGATGCCACCCCGAAAACTAAAAGTCATTGAAGATGGTTGCCACATATGGAGCAGGAGCCTAGTTCAAGTCGTGCAATGGTCCCTCCATGGCCTTGGGAAAAAACACCTTACTAGTTGTAGCTTGAGTCAACATGTCGATTCTCCTGCTAGCTCATGATGGCATCCACATTGTTGTTGAGCGTAGCTTGGATCCTGGTTCTTGGCCCAGGTATACTCCTCCACAACCTAGTCCTCTATGCCCAGAGTCTTCGCCAATGCCATCCCCAACAACATCTTCATCTTCCAATACAAGAGAGTAGTTTTGACATACTTTGTCTCCCGCGAGCAAGACGAACCCGTGTCCAAAATTTTAACGACCCATTCCATTTGGAATTCCTTGGCCTTCGGCTCGTCCTTCACCTTATCAATTTCTTGCTCCATCCGCTCTAGATATTCACTAGCTACCCTAGGGACCTCTCTGTAAAACTCTTGCTTCACCTCTCCCATTTCTTTCTCAATGATCGTGTCATGACTCGAATAGTAGCCTTAACACTCCCTTCGCCTTCCTGGAGCTAGATTTATGACCCCTCACTTGCCTTATATTTTAGCCTTTTCTCCTGATTGTCCGATTTTCTATTCGAATCTCACAAAGTTCTCGAAAAAGTGATCTTGATCCTATGTGATGGTTCAAATTCGGAATTTAATTAATAGGCTAGTAGGTGTGTATTAGCTAAAAAACTCTACCTATTAAATTTGATCATGTCAAAATAACATCCTTACCTTGGGTAGAATTTGACATGGTTAACTTTTAAATCCTCATCAAATCAAGCTCGAGAGCGAATATTACTTTATGAATAAAAAAATATTTAAATTAGTTTACCAAATAGATAGGTATAATAAAATAATATTTAAAAATAATTTCTTTGTTAAAATGAAGAATAAATATTATTTTATATATTAATAATTAATATTTAAAATCATTTGTAAATTTAAAGTATAATTTTGTAATTTACCAAAAATAAAAAGTAATTAAAAAATTCATGTTAACTTATAAATAAAAAAGATAAAATAATTTTTTTCAAATGTAATTTTTTATAATAAATTTTTTAAACATCAAGAAAAATATAAAGTTTTGATTTGTTGATCATAAATTAAGTTGGTTTTTGAAATATTTACAAATTAAAAAAATATAAATATAATGTTTTGATTTGGTATTAAGCTTCATACTGAGAGTGAGAGTGAAGTATGTCATCTTGAGAGAATATTATTAAGTTTTCCCTTTTATCTTTCTATATGATTAATTCCATATAATAATAATAATTAGTACTTTTTATTATTAATAATACTTATTTAATTGTAACACGGATTACTTCCACAAGCAAACAAAAGCAAGGCTCAGTTTCAACATGATCAAAGAATTAAAGGATAAAGATGGCAAAAGGATGGTGGATCAGGAAAAGATTAAGATTCACGTTTTTCAACATTTCAGGGATCTCTACATGGACAAAGATGAGACTGATCCCCTAGCTCAGGTTGACCTCCTTTCCGGAATTCCTCCTCTCATCTCGGAACTGGATAACAAGGATTTGTCAAAACCCATTATGGATTTCGAGATCAAAGATGTTATTTGGTCCTTACAAGCTGACAAGGCTCCCGAGCCTAATGGGTTCACCATAAATTTTTAAAGAGAAGCTTGGGATATCATCAAGGAAGACCTGAAAAAATGCTAAATTGGACGAGGAAAAAGGATAAGGTTGGGGGAGCCACCAACTCTTCCTTTCTTGCCTTGATACCAAAAGAAAAAACCCCATGTCAATAGATCGCTTTAGGCCTATTTCTCTTTGCAATACCTCTTACAAAATCCTTTCAAAAATTTTGGCCACAAGAATGAAAAAAATCATGGGAAAGTTAATCTCGGATACTCAGGGAGGATTTGTTGTCGGGCGTCAAATCCTTGACAACATCATTATTGTTCAGGAAGCAATCCACTCCAGTATGGAACGCAAGCAGCAAGGTATTGCTATAAAACTCGATATGGCTAATGCTTTTGATAGAGTAAATCATTTCTTTATCTTCGAAATTATGTCAAAGTTTGGCTTTTCTATAAGGTTTATTAGATGGATTAAGGCTTGCATTAGTAGCCCCTGGATTGCTCCATTGGTAAATGGTACGCCAACCAAGTTTTTTCAAGCCACCAGGGGCATCCGACAAGGCTGCCCCTTGTCTCCCTATGTCTACCTTCTGGTCACTGAATCCATGAGCAGAAAGCTTCAACAACAGCAAGACAATGGGGATCTAAAAGGCCTAAAAATTGCAAGAGGAGTCAGAGCTGTAAACCATGCGCAATTTTTCGATGACACCATTTTGCTTGGGGGCACGTCTACGGTCATAGCAGAAAGGTTCAAAAGAGTTCTCTGCATCTTCCTCAAGCCTCGGATGGTAGGGTTAATGCTTCTAAATCAAAAATTTATGGATGGAATTGCCTCCCTAGAACCATGGCAAGGATATCAACAATCCTTGGATTCGAGGGACTAACAATTTGGAACTCCTTCAACTATTTGGGCATTCCCATCTTCAAGGGGAAAAAAAAGATGGCAAACTGGCATAGTCTAATTGACTAAATAAATAAATCAATCAATTCTTGGGGAACTAGATGGCTCAACCCAGCAGGAAAATTAGTTCTTATAAAATCCGTCCTTTCTGCCTTTTCGATTTATGTCTGCTTAATATCCTTAGCACCTAAGCAAATTATACAGGAAATCAATAGAGAAATCCGGAAATTTCTCTGGCAAGGAGGCAAGGCTACCAATACAAAAAAAATCCATTTGATAGACTGGGACACGGTGTGCAGCCCAAAGCATTGTGGCGGAACGGGAGTAAGAGATCCTCTAATCATGAATCTAGGCCTCGACGCAAAAACTTTTATGGAGAGTAATCTCTGGCGAAAATGCTTGGTGGAAGAAGGCGAAAATGCTTGGTGGAAGAAGGCCCTTCAAAAAAAATACATGACAAGTGCTAGAAGAAATTGTGTTGAGGATATAGATACGAACAAAGCTGGGTCTCCTATTTGGGACCTCTGCAAAAAGGCAACTTACATCATTCAAGACAACGTTCATTGGATAGCAGGGAATGGCAAACGAATCAAGATTTGGTATGATAGACTTAGTTCGAACTCCCCAGCTAACTTCTGCCATGAACTAAATTATCTTAAGGAATGATTTGATTGCAACAACATCAACACCCTCTATGATATTTCTTCCTGGACAAATAGTGGTACATGGGATGGGTGGAAGAACCTTGAAATTCCAGGTCACCTTCAAACAGATTACAAAGTTTTTCTTTCCCTTCTGCATGGGTAAGCCCCAATTCACAGACACATTAAAGACATCCAGGGATGGGTAAAGTCGGGTTCTTACTCGGTGAAGGAAGGCTACCTCCTTGTTTACAAGAACAACAACAGGATAAAAAAAGATGCAAAGTGGAATAAGATTTGGTGTAATGATGGTTTTCCAAAGGTCAATGTATTCCTTTGGATTCTGGCCCATCGCAAAACTCTTATTGCCGAAAATTTAAGGAAGCGAGGGATTGTAGGGCCTCTTCGTTGCATCCTTTGCAAAGAATCAGAAGAAACCCTGGAGCACACCTTCATTGAATGTAAATTCTCGCAGGAAGTTTGGAGTTATGCTTTCCCAGAATTGAAGGTTAATATTATAATGCCAATGAAATGGAATGATCTCTTTTCAAACTGGAAATATTACTATCAGGGTTCTCTCATCCAGAAACCGGACCTTACTAGAGCATGGGAAGCTCTCCCTAGATTCATTTGCTGGAAAATATGGACCGCAAGAAACAAACAAATCTTCGAAGAACAAATCTTAAGCACAAATAAGGTTTTTGCCTCGACAAAGGCCCTTTGGGTGGAGTCTTTATCCACGAGGGAAATGAAAAGCATAAACAAGGAACCTCTAACAGTTGAGGAAAGATCATGGATGTCCGACTTCCTATTGCCTCCTCCCTCCTGTTTCTGGTTAAAACCCCCAAAGAAACTGAGATATTTGAACTGGAAGTTGAGGATGAGCAATGAAGAATTTCAAATTTGGTGGACAAAGATAGGATGCAGTTCTTTGTCCTTTGATGGTGCCTCGAAAGGCAATCCAGGGTTGGCAGGCGCGGGTGGAGTTATCTTTGACTCCAAGGGGAACAAGAAAAAAGAATACGCCTAGGGAATTGGGAGAACAACGAATAATGGCGCGGAATGGCTCGCTTTAATTAAGGGTTTGGAGTTGGCCAGAGACATGGGAATTGAGGAAATGATCGTCATAGGAGACTCCCTAATTGTCACTAGGGAAGCAAGAAATATTTCTAGAAATCGAAAGAACCCCTCCTCCAAGATGCATCACCTTCTAAACTTCCTAGCCAAGGAATTTAAATCAATTAACTTCCTTCATGTTCTAAGAGGCCATAATCGCCAAGCGGATAGTATGGCTAATAAAGGTGTTGGTTTGAGATGTGGTGTCCTAGAGAGGGATAATATAACTCTTGAAAACATTTGGATACCTTAACTCTGTTACATTGGGATAACCTTGGTCTTGACCCCCCTTGGATCGTGCTTAATGGCATTCAAATCGCTTTATTGCACCACTCCCATGGGCCACTCGACAACCTACCATTCTCTCCAAGCATGTCCTCTGGATCTACCTTGGATTTCCACTTGATTCACTCGTAAATGCCAAAGGACTTTCCCACGCTTTAGCCACATGGCTCGCATGCGTAAACTAGAGGAATCTGTCAATTTCGAGGAATGTTTTTAAACATCAAAGGGATTGCTTCTGCCCTCATTCGAGCCTCTTCCTTGTGTCTGCCTTTTGTTTCTGAGAGTTCTGTTTTCATCTTCAATTATGCACAAGTTACTTGGTGCTCGAGACATTGCATGGACATGGAGCATTTTATTTCTGTCCCTCTAACCCTGAGTAGTCCTGAGGTTCTGAAGAATTGTCTTCACTACAAAAAACCTCTCATAAGTGTTTTTGGTGCTCATAGCTGGGTACACTCATTTTCTGACGGAGCACATGGCATTGTGCAAGACGATGTGCAGGTTAGACCTCCAATTCATGGTCTCTATCATTTTGAACTGATAGGGAAGGAGGAGTGCCTGGGTAACACCCTTGAAAAGAAAATTCATGCCAACCTTGGCGGTGGACAAGGATTTGAAAGAAACTATGACCTTGGGGAAGTCACGAGTCATATAAATGACTTGGAAAACCAAATCAGGCTGGCAAGAAACGAGAACCTTTAAATGAAGCGGGCCCTAACCCGCTTGTTTTCCCTTGCCTAAGCAACTCATTCTGAGGTTAAGCATCACAACAGTAAGATTGTGGATCGGGTTTGTAAACTTGAAGAAGTAATGGGTGCAATTCACCCTCATGCGGGCATAATGGAAGCTCAGAAGGAAGTTGCGGACATAAAGGGAGTAGCTCAGATGGAGGTTGCGGGCATAAGGGAAGTTCAGATGGAGGTTGTGGGCATAAATGAAGCCGCTCAAATGGAGGTTGCAGGCATAAAGGAAGTTGTGGGCATAAAGGAAGCTGCGGACATAAAGGCAGCTGCGGGCATAAAGGAAGTTGCGGGCATAAAGGAAGTTGCTCAGTTGGAGGCTGCGGGCATAAAGGATGTTCAGCTGGAGGCTACGGGCATAAAAGAAGTTCAGACGGAGGCTACAATCAGTAAAATTATCGAAGTTGGTAGGATCCTGGATATGCTAAAAAATGAACTGGTCAACTCGAGGCTACAAGTAGGAGCACACTCAGCAAAGGATAGGAGCGCAGTGAATGAAGAAAACACCTACCTGGAAGCATGCCTCCGGCACTAGACTCTTGGTTTCAGGTTACACTTTGTTTCTGCATAATTTATGAATTCTATTTTGTGGTATCTTAGTTATATGTATTACTTGGATATTTGGCTAAAGGCATTAGCCTCCCGAAAGTATAGAATAGGTTTTGTCAGTCTGTTTTCTCTTGTTAGAAGTCTCATTCTGAACAGACAGTAAGCTCCCTACTATGTTTTGTTTATGCAATGTTTTGCTTCTACATATTTTTGCTCGGACAGTATGTAAGAAGATATAGCTTCCACAAGTTAGGCATTTTTTATGATAGCTACAAGTTAGAGAAAGATGAACAAGGTGTAATGGATGTTGTCTTGTTATGGGAGCAATCCTATCTATATTCTTTGTACTCTTCTTTTTATATATAATCAAAAGCTCTTCAACCATTTATGTTAAAAAATATATACTCATTTAATTAGATGATATCAATTTAATCAATAATTAATATTTTTATAATAATATTAATAATAATATAAATTAAAATAATAATTTAATTAAGTGATTAATTGATTTCCTTTTTGCGTTTTATGTTTTTATAATATTTATCCAAGTTAAAATGAGCTTTAAAGGTTTGAGTCAACTCTACTTCAAAATTGGTTTAGAGTATAATAGTTCGACTTTCCTAGCGTAATTTTACTAGGGGTTTACTTATTTATTAAATTCCTTTTTAGTTGTTGGAATATAGTGAAATGGAAAATATGATTTACTATGCCACATAAAATAGTCATCTTAACAATAATTAAAAATTCTCATAAAATAGTCATCTTAACAATAATTAAAAATTCTCAAGGAGTTTGCTCTAGTATGGATATCACTGTTAATATTGATAAAACAAAGGTCATGATAATCAAACTCTAAAAGACTACTTATGATAACTTCATGTATGCAAACAACAACTTGGAACTCTAAGGATTGGTCAACATAAATAAATTGTAATATAAGAGTCAAGCAAGGCTGCCCTCTCTCCCCCACACTTTCTGGTATTTACATCGACAAGTTAGAGGATTGTTTGGAAGAGGCAAATTGTGCTAGTGCGGCTTTGGCTGGTATAGTCAATCATCCTTCTTCAACTAATGATAGTGTTCTTATGCAAGGACTCTCTATGATATCGACAACCAACTAAAAATTCTTAAGTATTTTTGCTCTAGTATGGGTATGAGTGTTAACATTGTCTAAACAAAGGCTATGATAATCAAATCCCATAAGATCACTTATGATAATTTTATGTATCACACCAACAACTTGGAGGAAGTGACTTATACAAATATCTTAGAATTATTCTACATCATAAGCTTAACTGGAATTATAGTATTCAGAAAATGATTAATGGAGGGTGGAAAGCTTATTATGGACCTGAAAACAATTGTAAATCAATAGATCACCTCTAACTTTAGGATATGAATATACTCCTCTTTGAGGCTCTCGTCACTCCTATTATATTATATGGATGTGAAGTTTGGTGCTACAACATCTCTAGAGAATCATGTAAGGATAGAGAAAATCCAAAAGTGCTTTATAACTTATGATCTCAAAATTAAAGACAATGCACCATATCCTATCATTTTCAGAGAATTGAGTCTCTCCTCGATTGAGAGCATGACTATGACTAGGTACCTAATGTACAAGAACAAGATAAACAACATGGGAGACAAGAGGCTTCCTATGATTGCTTCATAATCTAGTCAAAACCATCTACGACTTAAATGAGTTTGGCATAAAGACGCCAAATCTTGGCTAAATAAGTGGGGAGTTGAGGAAGATGTCACTTTGCAGTAGTGATAATATTAAAAGTAATATTACATCTAAATTTAAGGAGAAGATGTGGTGCGATAAAGAGTTAGAGTATAAGAGAAAAATAATATATTATAAAGAGGTGATCAACATTAATATAGATGATCAAAAGTATCTCTCTGTTTAACTAGCATAAAGAAGAAAAATAACAAAACGCGTTGCTGGGCAATCCCTAAAATGCCATGGGATGAAAGAATTTTTCATCTTTGTGACACAAAGAGGGTTTAAGATAAAAAATCATTTTCTCATAAAATGTCTTGTATACACCCACATTAAAGCTCATTTTCAAAATATTTGCTATAGTACTCACCTTCCTAACTTTTTGACTCATCACAACTATATTGATTTAGAAATACTTCTCTTAAAACTTTTCAAACATAAAAATAAAATTCTAAAAAAAACCAAATAACTTTTTAGCATTTTAAAATAAGATAAACCAAAATATCATGATCATCAACCAAACATATATATATATATTTTTAAAATAATTATACATGGCTCACAGCAAATTCTTTAAAAACACTTTTGCATAAACTCCGATGCACCACGTCGACATCACAACTATTTTAATATAAAAAATTATCTGTAAAATTTTAATATATTTATTTGTGCCCAAAATGAGAATATATGCTTAACTCATAAAACTAGTTTTAAAAGTTGAAAGTGCATTGCACGCCTTATTTGAATTTAAACAAAGGAGCTTATTAACACCGGCTTGGCTTTACACGTAGCTTACTCTTCTCTGTCAAGATACATCGATTGATGCCATGTGCGTTAATCGCGATTTGTTTTCAAAATTTAACTCGTCTTGGCTTTACACGTAGCTTACCCTTCTTTATCGAGATTCGAGATACATCGATTGATGCCATGTGCATTAATTGCGATTGGCCATCGTAACATTAGGATTCATGTACTTGGGACCAAAAATCTCAAAAATGTCACTTTTAGTGGGTTGACTTAAAAAGTGTATTTTTCAGATTTTCACTACAACACAACGTTTCAATGAACTTGAAGATGAATGTTTTCTTCATTTAATCGATTGGCATTGCCTTTCAAAACCTATAAATGGTATACAAATTAATATAACGAAGCATTTATCCACTATAAAAAAAAATTGTAAAATTTGTTGTAATATGTATTTAAAAATAACATTATAAAAATGAAATCATATCAACTACTAAACGAAATATAAAGTAATTATGTTTACACCATTTCTCATTGTTTTTACATTGAGAATAACCAAATATGTCTATAACCTATACTACGATATATATGTTGTCATGTTTGCTATGTGAATAATGCTTTCAGGTGGGTTTCAAATAATAGTAATGTTATATGTTAGTTAAATATAAATACAAACATAAGTAAAAAGATATTTTCTTTGGAGCATTTCCCTGTGATTCATAGATAATTATATAGCTTAACGTTTAGGGGATCAAGAGAATCGAACAAGTGACTTCTCTAACTTTAGACATGAGATCCCCAACTTTTGAGGAGAGTTCTCACATTGAGTTGACCCATATATATATATATATATATATCGTTTTTAATCTTCCTTAGGTTTCTTCCCTACAAAAGCCTATATTCCACCTTGTAGAACATAATACTATTCTTTTTTGTGAATTAACTCTATTTTTTTTTAAAAGAAAAAACTGTACTTTTGTTATTTACTACAAATCAAAAAGTACATCTCCAGTCATAATCAAGAGGATTCAACATATTGACAAGAATGACATTCTTGTATTACAACCCAAAATTTCACTATTGAACTTTCTAGCATAGATAATAGTTGTTCAAGCTCATGCAACGTCACATGATAATAACAAAAACCAGCTAGTACTGCAGCTTCCAAAAATACATACAAAATGTATGAAAGATAACATGCAAATAGTAAACATATACTAATAAGAGAACATTTAATTAAAACCACGGTTTACCAATTCACCATGAATCCATTCCTCACATATGAGAAGACCTTCCTCCTCATTAAGAGCCTCTTTTGATAGTGCATCTGCCACATCATTAAGTTCTCTGTAGATATGATCTATATACCAGTCATAAAAGGAGTCCAAATGTGCTTCAATCCTTTGGCACCAATGGTGTAAAGGGAGCACATTTAGCATGTATAACTTCTTAGCCCAATTAACAACCACCTGTGAGTTGCCCAATATTTTTATGCGATCAACACCAAATGAATAGACAACTTTGTTAAACACCACAATGCCAAAAGTTCTGCCTTTGAATTTGTACCCATTCCATAATTCATTTTCATCTTAAAAAATGGTCATTATTAATGATCAGATGAACACCAGTTGCACACCTACCATTGATTGCTGCACCATCGAAGAATCCATTGGCCCAATTTGTAGCTGAAATCTTCATAAGCTACCAGGGTCTTGTACAGTTAATCTACTAAGTATTATAAGCTTTAAACATACTAAGAGCTCTATTGACAAACACAAATGAATTCAGAGGTGTCCCCTCAAATGTAACCTCATTCTTCGACTTCCAAATTTCCCAAGAAATAAAAGTTGGAAGCGTCTTATGCAATTTCTGGGAATGGACCCATACTTGAAAAGAAGACTCGAAGTTCCCATAATCCCAATATCTAGAAATCTTTAAAATATTACAGACATGTTTCCGTATCTGTTTTGTGAATTGACAAAAAACAAACATGTTTCCGAATCTGTTTTGTGAATTGAAAAAAAAACAAACATGTGATCCACAGATTCCCCATCCGACCTGCACAATGAGCATGTATTTGGACCAATCCAGCCTATATGCATTAGATTATTCCAAGTCATCACACGGTCTTCAAAAACCAGCTAGATGAAACATTTGATTTTCTGTGCGATATGTCATTTCCACAACTTTGAATACCACCGTTTTCGAACACATGGAGCATAATATTGAACAACTGCAGAATATGTTGATTTTGCAGATATTTGCCCATATT
Source organism: Larix kaempferi (assembly GCA_027924585.1). Taxonomy (NCBI): domain Eukaryota; kingdom Viridiplantae; phylum Streptophyta; class Pinopsida; order Pinales; family Pinaceae; genus Larix; species Larix kaempferi. The sequence goes on from BSBM01000029.1 coordinate 7,910,596, forward strand.
CCAGATTATGGGACCAAACCAATTTATCTTCCACATTTGTAAGTTTGATACCTGTAGAGTTTAGGAAAGAGATCTGACGTGTCCATTCCTCCGCCCATACACTTCCTAAACCAATATCCTGAGCTGTCATCTAGTATGAGCCTGAATTTGTTAACCAACTGGGACATTCGATATGAGCTAAGGTCACGAAACCAAATTCTGCAAGATGATCTCTGATATAAGGAGACAACATGCAGTCCTCCTCATTACCAATATAAGGATCAATCCCAATCAGACAATTTCTACCATTCCCAATCTTTTAGGCTAAGTGATTGTTGATCCAAAGATATATTTTAAGAAAGCCACGCCAGAAGATGAATCTCACTTGTTTATTGGGTTTCCTAATCCATTGTAGAATGTTCATCTTAATGTATTTACCATGAAGGACTTCTGACCATAACCCATAACCAAAAATTCCACGCCACATGCTCTTCTTACTAGGAGCAGAATTAAACCAGAAAAATATTTTTAATGTTCTTTCCTCCCTTATGTTTAGGCATAGAAATTTGATCCCATCTAACAAGGTGTATCCTACCACCATTAACATTTCCTAACCACGAGAATTTAAACATCAGTCTTCTAATCAAATTCAAAATAGTCTGAGGAATCTGAGCCATAGAGAATGTAATGTACCAAAATCAGAAATTGGGCACAGTAGCTCTAAAGACTCAAAACTAGGCCAAAGAGGGTTAGGTTCAAGGGTGAAGGAACATAACATTCTACCCAACACTAAAGTGTATCCTATTTAAGAAATATTTCAGGAAACTTTCGTATTTTGGGCATAACGTTTTGATCGTAACTCGGAATTGGGCATACTTTGGACCATTGAAAATCTCTTGCAATTATCTACAACTTTGATGTTTTCAGTTTTCTCTAATTCATTGCCGTTTGTGAGATGCAATCATTTTAGTAAAAAACGCATCTTTCAAAAGATGCTTTTAAATATTATAGGAATATTTCGTATTTTGGGCATAACTTTTCGCTCATAACTCGGAATTGGGCAGAATTTGGACCGTTGGTAAACTCTTTAAATTATCTACAACTTTGATCTTTTGAGTTTTCTCTGATTCCTTGCCGTTTGTGAGATGCGGGCATTTTAGTAAAAATACATATTTTGAAAGATGTTTTTTTTTACTAAAATGTCCGCATCTCACAAACGGTAAGGAATCAGAGAAAACTCAAAAAATCAAAGTTGTAGATAATTTCAAGAGCTTTCCAATGGGCTAAAGTTTAGCCAATTCTGAGTTACGGGTGAAGAGTTATGCCCAAAATAAAAAAATATTCCTGGAATATTTACGTTTTTTCTTATTTATGATACATTTTGGCTTGGGTAATTCCTTATGAAGCTTGAGGCTCACTTAGGATATGTTACTAACCTCTATTATACATGTTTACATGTTTTTGTAGACATCAGATACTTATTTGCAGAGTGGGAGTGGTTCGGGAGTGATTTGGAGTGAACATGGCAATACGGGACATCATAGGGTAATGATTTCCAAAGAGGGAAAAATTGTACCTAGGAGACTCAATTTTTTGTAAAACCACTTCGGATGGATTCTATAGAGTCTCAGGTTTCTGCATCAATTTACGGTTTGTCGTTTGGATCTCCGGAGAAGAAGATATGGCTGAAATAGTGGGAGCTAATCAAAATTGACTAGTGAAAGAGCAAGGGTAGGAAATATGGGAATGAAGGGTAGGGTTTTATGAAGGTAGGGAAAAAATTTTGCAGTACATGGTTTTAGATGGTCTACATAAATGTACACAGATGCAAGGTTTGTCATTCCTTCAAGTATATCATTGGGGAAGAGGTGGATTACCTAGCACATTGACCATTGACACATTCGGGAGTGCATCACGCCTATGAAGCCTCCATTGGTTAGACCAATGGCTGCAAGGTATCGACCCCAATACTTGTGTGGAAAATACTATGCTCCTGGTGTTCAATGGGGTGCCACTAAAAATCACAGGGATCAATGGAAGCAAGTTTGGGAAGTAAGATTGAGGAGTTGGCAATTTTGGTTTAGTGAGGAAGCTAGCTTCCAAGGGATTCCAAATAGAGTACGGCCTTCACTAAAATATTCAAGGAGGGTATGGGCAGGACCAAAACCATGTTGGATAACCATATATCACTTCATATTAACAAGGGAATATGTTTTGGTTAGACAATTAGGCTTAATCACAAGATATGTCAATATACATGCAATATGGAGACAACATGCCAAAGAGAGAGAGACAATATGAACAAAGGGAGCTTTCTTTTATTGATAACATTAGTATGGACCATGTACATCAGAATGGATGTTGAGAGTAGCAATTATGGCAGCATAGGGAATATAGAGAGGAGAGAGAAGATGATCAATGGGCATCAAATCCTCTGCAGAACATATGATCCATTGTAGAAGCCCCAAATACACCTGCATGGAAATAAGAAGAGAGAATATGTGATATTGGCCTGGGAACGCATGCATATGGAGGTATCATGAGTATGAAAGCTCAATATCACAAGAAGCAGTTGAGATGATCACCAAAGAGATGTAGAAGACCTGCAGACATTGTGATCACGTAACACAATCAAACCCAACATTAGTATTGGATAAATACCACGCTATGAGAAGAGCAGGATGCTCAAGTCCACTTCACCAATGCCTTGGTTACTTAGTTGCAGAAGGGGGACATCACCCAACTATTGTCAAGGGGACCATCACCCAAAACTAGGTAGCACTAGGCTTCCCAACAAAAACACAATATCCAAATGCATGCCTTTTCCCTTCGCCTTTCCCTCCTTTTAAGCTTGAGTGGTCTCCAATACCATGGAACAACCAAAACCATGGACTGGATAGTTAATGGTACCAACCCACCCAATGGTGGCCATAAATGCTCCAAAAGTGGTGTAATTTGCCTAATACCACATTTCCCCTTTTTAAGGAACCTAACCAATTTGCTAGTTGGAAATATTTAATATTTTACCGCTTCAATTTTCCAACCAAGTTTGTCCACAATTTGTTTTACCAAGTTTTTCCACATCCTTATCTTATCCCTACCAACTCCTTTGGTATCCTCTGACCCATTTATTGCACAATTAGGCCATTAATTGCACAATTTCTTCAATAACCACTTAGACCAATAAATATTAATTTTTGACTTGAATAATGATTTAATTGGCCAAGTAATTTCTCCAATTAATTCCCAAATATTATTTTTGCTACATAATTCGAATTGGGAATTATTTGTGGCTTAATTATCCTTTTAATAATTATTTTCGACCTTAGGATAATTTACTTAGACAATATTAATTATTTTAGCCACCATGTTAATTTTTATGAATTTTGCCTAGGTGACCTCAGCCAATTTTCCATAGGCCAAAATTGGGGACATGACAGAGAACTGTTGATGAAATTGTCATTGATGCCAACATGGACTTGCAGTGGTCCCACAGGTTGTCATTGATGCCACCAAGTCCCACTTGCAGTGCCTTGGACCCCTTACAGAGTGGGTATGTGCCTTGAAGCACCTTGTACCCAGTTGACAAGGTCCCTGTACCCACAAGGCTGGATCTTGAAGCCACCACCTTGATGGATGGCTTGATGGATGATGGAGAATCCCTAAATGGGTTGGAGAAGCATTAATGAACCATTATGTGGTCATTCATGCTCTGATGGTGTCATGGTACCCCAGGAGAAGGCCTAGCAACCCCACAGGTGATGTCAAAATGGATCTTGGCCCTTGGAGGTCTTCTGGTGTGGTTGAGGTGGTTGAAGAAGCCTATGAAGCCTCGTGCTTGATGAAGAAGCCTTGAAGAAATCCTTGGACCCACACTTAGTGGTTTGATGATCTTGCAACCCTTTTTGGGGTCATGGAGCTCTTGTATGATGATGATGACCTTCGATGGTATTTGCAATGCTATGGAACCCATGAACATGCCCTTCGTATGATGAAGAAGCCCATGATGACTTGTCCATGGTGAAGAAGTCTTTGGTACTCTTGATGAAGATTATGTGGTCATTTGTGGGTTAATGGGGTCTTGGAACCCTTGGGGATGGTCCTAGGGCATAAGGAAAACTTTGCACCCACTTATTTGATGGTATGATGACACCTTGGACATTTGGTTGCTTGTGGGGTCCTTGGTCATGCATGTCACGGTGATGGGGTCCTCTTTGAAGCCCCCAAGGCTTGTTGCAACACTTGGACATACTTGATGGCATACAACAAACCCTAAGACATATGCTGGCATGATAGCACACTTGCTACACCCTTGGTGTTGATGATGTGATGGATACCCCATGTACTTTAATGATGTGGCAAAGAAAGAATTAAATGAAATTTTTAATGGTAAGGTTTGACCCTTGAAGGAAGGGTTTGTTTGACAAAAAAAAAATAAAAAAATGCAAATTCAAATAAAAGTAAGACAAGTTGGCTCCAAAAATAAATTTCAATTTCAATTCAAAAATATATATATTTTTTATTTTGACATAAGTCGGCCCCATAAAAATTCAAAAAATTGTGTATAAATAGAGGCAATCCGCCTCATTTTGAAGTAAGCAATTTCGGATCTGCTCTGAGATTCTTTTTTGTAGACTGAGGCAAGTTTACTGTGGAAATTTGGAGGCAGCAGTAGAGGTAAAAAAAAAAAAACGCAGACCCAAATTTTTTAAGGAGTAATTTTTTTGGGGGGTTTAGAAGCTTGCACAACCCGAATTTCAATTAAAAAATAATTTTCAATTTCAATTCAAAAATATATATATTTTTTGTTTTGACATAAGTCGGCCCCATAAAAATTCAAAAAATTGTGTATAAATAGAGGCAATCCGCCTCATTTTGAAGTAAGCAATTTCGGATCTGCTTTGAGATTCTTTTTTGTAGACTGAGGCAAGTTTACTGTGGAAATTCGGAGGCAGCAGTAGAGGTAAAAAAAAAAAACGCAGACCCAAATTTTTTAAGGAGTAATTTTTTTGGGGGGTTTAGAAGCTTGCACAACCCAAATTGCAGCTTGTCTTGGTTTGTTTTCTTCTCATTTTTTTGCAGCAGCAGAGGTACAATTCAGAACAACAAACAAGTTCCTTTTCTCTCTTTTTGTGACAGTCCCAATCCTGGACTTGTCTGGGGTTTTTTAAACAAGCACACACCTGTCCCGAATTGAATACTCTTGTTGGATGATGGCATGAAAACTATGTGAGTTTTGAGGTAGGAGTCAAGGATATGCTCTCTCCAATAGTCCCAAAGTTTAATGAAAGTGAGAGAAGAAGCTCGCTTGCTTGACCGTGGTAGCAACATAGAACATATTCAACATTTGAGAGAGAAGTAGGGCTCGTTGACTGAGGTTCAGTTTCAGTGGGAGCAACAGTAGGAGCAGACCCTAATCCTTGAAGTGGTATCTTCCACAAACCCAATGTTTATAGCAGACCTCTCTCTACAGCAATCAACATCAGTCACCTTGTGACTAAGAATTTGGGTGGCAGCAAGAAAGGATGCATTTCAGAGTTTAGGAGCAGAATTCATGGTGATTGGAAGCATTTCCACACCTTATAGTTCAAAGGTTGAGGATTGTTCTTATCTCCTACAAAAGTCATAAATATCCCATATTTGAGTGCAAAGAGTTAATGAAAGTGACATGTACAACCAATGATGTTGATACATGTATGATGATGATGTTGCTGAGGTATATAAAATAGTGATACATGAACATGTTTAGTAATGTACAATATACAGTAATTGTATATTCAGTATATAGTTATTGACCAACAGTATTTGCATACAGTGACACAGTAAGATGGTGAAACAATGATACTTCTACCTTATGATGCACATACAATACATACACACTTATACATGATGACATGATGTCTTAAAGGTAGTTGAAGAATCCATGTTGAAGGCATATATTCTAGATAAGCTCAATACTACCTATATTCCTCTGATTCCAAAGAAGGACAAACCGATGGATTTCAATGATTTTCACCCTATATCTTTTTGCAATCTTTTATATAAAGTCATTACCAAAATCTTCTCTAATATAATCAAACCGACATTGACAAAGTCAATTTCAATGGAGCAGTTTGGGTTTCTTTATAATAGGAAAATTCTGGATGCTGTGAGCGTGGCTCAGGAGAGCCTACACTCTACAAAAACCAAGGATTTACAAGCATTAATATTGAAGATGGATCTAATTAGGGTGTATGACCATGTTGATTGGTCCTTTCTGAGATTGGCATTAATCTATATTGGACTTCTGGTTGAGGTTTCGACTTGGATTATGGCTTGTATTTCTTCTTCTACCTTTGTTATATTGATTAACGTCTCTCCTACAAATTTATTCTCTAGTAGTTGAGGCATTCGATAAGGATGCCCATTATCTTCATTGTTGTTCATCCTTGCTATTGAAGGATTAAGTAGACTCATTGGTGAAGCGAATATTTCCAACAAAATCAAAGGTATTAAAACCTCCAGATCCTTATCCATATCACATTTATTCGTTGTTGACGATGTTTTGATCTTTGGGGAGGCATCTGTACATGAATGGAATGTCTTTAAAGAGAACTTTGATGTCTTTTTGTAAGGCGTTGGGTATGGCTATCGGTCTACAAAAATCTAGTTTTCTATACAATTGCTCTGACGTTGGATGTTTAGAACATATTTCGACTTTACTTCCCTTCAAAATGGATAGTTTGGATCCGGGTTTCAAGTACCTTGGGTACTTCCTCAAGCCCAATAATTACAGGACTGAAGACTAGGGATGGCTTCCGCAGAATGTTGATAGAAGAATAAATAACTTGGTGTTTCGTCGGCTTTCAATTGGTGGTAGACTTGTGTTGTCGCAATTTGTTTTATAGAATATTCCTGTATATTGCTTTGGTTTAATGAAGGTACCTGTGTCTATCTTATTCACGAAAAGGTTTTTCATTTTATATGGGCGGGTAAGCCACATTTAGCCAAATTTCATCTCTCCATCTGGGAAAGCCTGTCTTGGCCAAAGAAATTAGGTGGTTGGGGACTATTGAACCTAGATTGGTTTAATCAATCTCTCAGGACTAAAAGTAGGTGGTGATATTTATCAGATGATGGGTTATGGAGCTCAGTTATCAGGACTAAATACCTTAAAACCTTCTCTGCACTTCAATGGATTAGACAACCTATCTTACGTTACAGGAACGTGTCAATGATTTGGAGGGGTATCATCTCTACGTTCCCATACACTGGGGAGTACTTGAGTTGGCATATTGGTAGGGGCACTAAAGTTCATATTGGTATTTACCCCTATGTGGGAGCGGGAGAATCCTACAGGCTATCCATGCAGGTTTTGGCTCGATTACATTCTAAGCACATTCTAGTTCTTTCGCAGATCTTTCATGCCAGGGATTATCATAGCAAACCACATTGGTTAACTGTGGAAGAATTGGGACTAACATAAGACACTACTTCGGAATGGGATTCATACATCAAAAATCTCACTTTCTCAGGTGTTACTCCCTCTGATGAAAAGGAGAAATTGGTTTGGGATTGGCAAGATGCAAATGGTTGTCTATTAGTTAAAAAGGTTTATGTTGCTATTGTAAACAAACAAAAACTGCTTGAAGCCAAATAGTGGCATAAAGGATATGGAGTTGGAAAATTTCAATGAAGTTGAAATGCTTTTTATGGATATGCTTCGAAAATAAAATTCTTACTTGGCCAAACTTGTTGAAGAGGGGATTTAATGGGCCAAACATTTGTATGCTTTGCAAATATGATTTGGAGGATATTTCACATCTCTTTATACATTGTCATTTCTTTGGAAAGGTATGATGTGAACTACAAAGATTGTTGAGGGTGTCAGATGAATGGTATGGTTTATCTTTCAATGATTTCTTACTTAGATGGTTCCAGAAAAAAGTGAAGTATAAAACTCCGCCTTTATTTTCCATATGGGAGACCTGGAAGTGCAGAAATAGAGTGATATTTGAGTTTGTTGAGCCCTCTATTTATTTCATCTGTAGAAGAGTTTTACTTTCTTTGAATGATTATCCTATTCCTGGAAAGAAACATCTAATTAGATCTATTGTGAATCGTGATGTGAGTAGCAATGTCTCCTTTGACTACTTTGATGGTGCGACTAAGAATGGTATTTGTGGGGATGGTTTGGTCTTATGTATTAAAAGGGATCATAGTATTCTACTCAAGATGGGAGTAGGTAATGACAATAATATGAAGGAATAAATCTTAGCTCTTTGGGGATTATTATGGTTTGCATTAAAAAGAGGGATTACATGTATCAAAATCTTTGGGGACTCACAAACTATTATAGACTGGGTTGTTGGCAAGTATGCTATACATACTCTTCCTTTGATTCCTTGGCTGCAAAAATTGGAACAACTAATCAAATCATTTGATGACATCTCCTTCCTACATATTTATAGGGAGGTCAACATGGAAGCTGGCAGGTTTTCGAAGGAGGCAATAGGGCCAATGGATGGTTACCTATTTTTTGAAGAATTGGTTGAGGACACCATTGTGGATAATGGTAATGTGTATGCCTTCTAGTTCACGCACTTGTTGTGATCATTTGAGAGACAAATTGGTATTTTTTATGAGATGCATTTTGGAGGAGTTTTTGGTTTATTGTCTAAACTGATCATATGATATATTGCAAAGACAGGAGCATGTTGCATTTACTAGATGATATGATCTATTATGATAATCTTCTATGAACATCTTTGTAACTTTGATTTTCAAAAAGAAAATATCAAGTTATGGTTTTTTTCTTCTGAAAAAAAAAAGACTTCTACTTTAGCATACAAACTAAATCAACCGCATTATTAGGACTTCACTTGCGAGAATGTAATGGAGGCCACCATTAACAACACTTCTATGTTATTATTATGTAATCAATGTTTTAGTGTATTAACACAACTTTAAAAACACTCGATAAGTGACATTATATTTTTAAAAATTGTTTAGAATGTATTAATGTGTATTCATTATTAATCACATCATATAACTAAATGAGTTATTTTTTAATCATGTCATAAGAAGTTACCCAAAACTTATATTTAAAATTTCTAGATTCCTTCTGCCACTTACTCCATGTCACTAATACAACACCCTACTTAGTTTTGAAATGATTTTGTGAACCATTTTATCACATATTTTTTTCACACAGGAAAAAAGACAACTTTATGTTAGTAAAAAGTTGTTTTCAGATATACATTAGGATTAGAGAGAAGTGAGCTTCTTCTCTTCTATACGAAAAGACATTTCCAACAGTTACAAAGCCGCATCCAATATCCCAATACTGGAAACGATCATAGTTTTTTAAAAGACTTTATACATCTCATCCATCCTACTCAATCACACAAATAATAACCAAAATCATAAGAAAGGAAGGCAGTCAACAAAAATAAGGCCTCCATCCTTGTATTCTTCAATAAACATCCGCCCGTTCATCTTGCCAAGATATCTCTTGGATAGTGCATCCACCACCACACCGGCTTCCCAGAAAATGTGGTTGAAGTGGATCTGGTCAAATGTAGAGATCAAAATTCTAACATTTGTCATCCAATGACCCAACACTAGAGAGTGTAAAGTGGCAATGCCTAGAGCCCAGTCAATAATACAATTCAAATCCCCAAACACTTGAAGAGATAGCACTCCTTTGCCCTTTGCAAACCACAATAAACCCCACAAATCTAGAAGCTCAACTCTAGTATTAGACCTTGATCCACCCATAAAGGACAAGTGGAACTCATGTACAGAGTTGATCTTTAATACCAATCCCCCCTGCATTGCCCATCCTTTTAAGCTCCGTCGAAATATCCCAAAGGATAACGGTATGTTGATTCAGAGAAGTTTACCTGCCTCAAAGCCTTCAAGCAATCCTTTCTTTTATATTCCAGATAGAAAGCATAAATGCTTGTATATACTAGTTCCACTCTCGACTTCACATTTTTAAAAACAAATGCATTTCTCGCTTTCCAAATGCCCCAAATAGCAAACAATATTAAGAGAGGATCCTACCGATTATGTGCAAACCATCGTTTCATATTTTCTTCAAAAGAAGGGAATTCCCAAGGAAAATTAAAATTGAAAATATTTCTCAATTTAATCCAAATAGACTAGAAAAAGGAGCAATGTCCAAACATGTGATCGACCGTTTATGCATTTTCCAGGCATAAACCACAAATACTCGGCCCCTCAAAGCCCCTCTTCTGCAAATTCTGCCACGAGAGAATTTTATTGTGGAAGCACAACTGTGTGAAACATTTGATTTTGAGTGGGATGTTTCCAGTCCAGAACTTTTTTAACCACTAGCAGGGACGCACCTCCAGATCGGATTCCATAATAAGCTTGTATGCCAAACATGTCGAGACCATGCCATTAGAGTTGTTATACGCCCAAACTAATGAGTCTGCGTTCTCGTTCAAAATAGTACCTATTTGATATAGATTTTCCACATACCTATCCCATTCCTGGTTAAAAGGAAATCCCAGACATAGGTCCCCCGATGACCCCCAAGACAAACTACCATCCTAAAGAGTATCCGCCACCTATTTCAATACATATATATTACGCTCATGTAATTGCTTAATCAGTCTCCGGGATAAAATAAAACCCTTTTCGAGTCCCACTATATGATAAATTACCACATATATTTGAGTGCCTATACCACCCACCCAAGCTATAGCTTGATTAACAATAGGGAAAGAAACTTGCATACTATGCCAAATTGCAGAGCCTGAATTACCTCTTCGGGAATGAATCCTGAACCAATATACTGGGGGAAGCCTCTTAGGATACTTCACCTGTATCAATTTCCCCCAAAGACCATTTACAACTAAATTTCTCCAAAGGCTTTTCGCACATAACACCTTATTGAAAATACTCATATTTTTGATACCACAGCCCCCAATGGACTTAGGGAGGGACAATGCTTCCCAAGATGCAAGATGGAACTTTGAAAGACTAATTTTTCTAGCCCAGAGAAATTGAAAAATCTTACTCCTTATGATAGAAATCACAGCGCATGGAATGATGAATAAAGAAAACCAAAATACAGGAATGCTTTGTAGGACCGAGCTTACCAAAGTGAGCCTCCCACCCAACGACAACCACCTGAAGGACCATGAGCTAATCTTCTTTTAGATCTTTTGCACTAACCAGCTCTGGTGATTAGTTTTATAACCATTGGGCTTTAGATGGAATCCGAGAGATCTGATGCCTTTGTCTATATCAATCATCCGATAAGGAAGGATCGACTCAATTTGTTTAGTAAGGTTGAGGTCCTTGCATTGGTAAGTGAAGTTGAAGCTGGATTTCTATATACTTATAGCCATCTAGGAGCATGAATTATAAAAGAGAACTGATTCCGTTCAGCCTCATAGCCCTTTTCACATAAAACTATTTGAAGAGACTTTTTCATCATACATAAAACTTTTATCATAATAAATCTATGATCGTAGTAAAACTTTCTAGATTCCTTTTACCATCTACTCCATGTTTAACTAATACAGTTACCGTACTTGGTTTTGAAACTTTTTAGTTACTCGTTATGAAAAGTTTTAGTTAACCATCTTATCATATGAAACCATTTCAAAAGACTTTTTACCCATATTATCATAAAGAGCATATCCGTCCAGTCATCGACATGAAAGAGACATTATGAAAAGTGAGAAGCTTCGTAATTCTAAAATATAACATGATAACGACAGTTGGTTTCTTATAATAAAATTTTTGGAGCGACTACAGAGATAAATGGTCGACGAGAGGGAAAGCAAAGCGGGTTATTCAAATCTGGCGGACACGTGTATCTTTGTCGGATTAACTTTAGTAAATTATTTAAAAAATTGCTATAAAATATCAAAGTTATGTGAAACACTTTTTCTAAAATATTCGGAGCGATGATATAGATAAATGGTTGATATTCTATGGAAAAAAAAAGATAAATGGTTGACGAGATAGAAAGCAAAAGGGATTGAAATCAGGCGTACACGTGTTGCCTTGATACTGGGTTAAGGTATAAAAAATATTTTAAAAATATAATAAGACGGTAATATAATAAATGCATAACAAACTCATGAAGCCTCTCAAAATTTTCATATAAATCACTGATATAGCGTGGCTGAAGGGAAGAACAAAGAAACAGGCAGCAGCAGAATCGCGTCACCAGTTCGAAACTCCGGGAGAAAGATCAGAGACGAGTCAGTAGTTCGATTCTCCATTACATCCATCCAAAATACGAGGGAACTGAAAGCAGTTAAACATGTTCGTGAAGAAGCTCATCAGTAAATCCGGGAAAAAGGTTCACACTCATATCTCAAATTCTCCAAAGCTTTTCATGTCAATTTGCATTTCGTATGGCTTAAATCTTTTTGGAATTCTTTTCCCACTCATATCTCGAATATTCCAAAGCTTTTCATGTCATTTTGCATTTCGTATGGCTTAAAGCTTTGTGGAATTCAATACTCCTGCAAATGCAGAAGCTTGGCGTCAATGGTTTCATAGATTTCAAAAGGTCTATTTCGTTTCTGAGTTCAAATTATGGTCTGTTTTTTAAGAGATCATTCGGCTTCAAGCTGTTAGATTCTTTTCGTAGAGGAAAACTTCTATCCGAGCTTAAAACTATCGTAGCAGCTACTGAAAGATTAAATTCTGAAATTTTTTAAGCGAAGCATTATAAATCTAACCAATTAAAGCCGATCAATCCATTTATGAAATATGTGTGTTTAAGTCTGCAGATCGGATTGATTAATTGTGTGAGTAACATTTAATCTTGTCAATGTGGCATCTGCTAAGTTGCGGTGTTGTCGTCTCCATTTATACCCTCTGGTCCTAAGTCCGGTATTCAGTTCGAACGTCGCAAAGTTCCTGAACCGGTATTCCGTTCGAACCTCGCAAAGTTCCTGAACTAGTGGACTATGGTCAATCCCACAATTTAGTACCGGTCATTGTCCTGCAGGCTCATGGCTTAAATAGGAGGCATTGGAAGGCTGGTACTAGGTAGCATTGGATAAGATCTGTATTTACTTGAAACATAGAATGCCATCTAGTTTCTTAAATTATGAATTAAGGTCGACGATGTTGTCGCCTGTCCTTAATTAATGAAGGCCGATCATGTTGTCGCCGACTCTTAATTACCGTCCTCATCACTTAGAGTGAATTTGACAATGTGTGCCTCAACTATCAGGGTTTTTCCGATTATGTGGTTTTAGATTTCAATTCAATGAAGGCCGATCATGTTGTCGCCGACTCTTAATTACCGTCCTCATCACTTAGACTGAATTTGACAATGTGTGCCTCAACTATCAGGGTTTTTCCGATTATGTGGTTTCAGATTTCAATTCACCTATAAAGTGGTTTTATATTTTCCGATTATGTGGTTTCAGATTTCAATTCACCTATAAAGTGGTTTTATATTTTTCCGATTATGTGGTTTCAGATTTCAATTCACCTATAAACTGGTTTTATATTTCAATTCACCTATCTCACTGTTGAATGAAACCATTTGCTCACTGTAACTAAAGGACCATGTCCCTGTGTCAGTTAATTCGTTTCCTGGTGATTCCCACCTTCGACCCCTATTATACAGGAATTGAACAACTAATGTGTAATCTGTGGTGACTTAAACCTTCACAAATGTCAACTACCTACCACTAAGATTAAAATACTTAAACTATCAATATACTATTCAAGCTCCAAACAACTAATATAACATTCCAAACAAAGAAACAATTAAATTTTATCACATTTTCACATTACAAATAAGATGTCAAGTTTTATTTTTATTTTAATTAGTCATTTGTCATATCTTATTTTTGAGTTAATAAAGTTCTAGTTATGTTATTATTACCATCTCAACAACTAAATTGGAATCGAAATTATGTTTAAAAAAAAAATTAGTCCAATCTTGATCATCTTTTTAAATTTCTCATTTAAACCATGTTGATAACATTAATTAAATTTAATTCTTATTCATTTTTTAAATTTCCCATTTAAACTATTTTGATAACATTAATTAAATTTAATTCGTATTCATCTTTTTAAATTTCCCATTTAAACCATGTTGATAACATTAATTAAATTTAATTGTTTTAATGATTAACTAGCCATTTCTCATCTTATAAATTGTTATATTTGTATTTCAAAAATAAAATTGGAATATCAATTTTGAATTTTTTTTTTTTTTAATATTCTTAATTTTAATAAATTTAGGTTTTGATTTCTTTCGACATATTGAATTAATTCCTTACAAATTGTGTCGTGGATAAAGATCATTAAATCTAACTAGAAAAAGTATATTTATAATTCAAAAAAAATAAAATCAAGCGATTATAATGTTACATCTTGCTCAGAACTATATTCTTGTAAGTACGATTCCGTTCCTAAAGAAAATCACACAAAACTATAAATGTTTTTATATTTTTTCCTTTAACAGAAATGTAATTTAAGAGCTTTATTTCAAGCGTTAAAGTAATTTAATACCGAAGTTAACAAGACACTTTTGTGCAAGGGTCAAATTTGACTAGTAATTCGTCAAAAGGTCGAAGATCGAATTTAAATACTGGACAAATAAAAAAAAAAAATCGAACTCGTGTTATTTCCCGGCGTCCCGCTCGATAAGATGCTTGAACTTCTGTATTCTTCCTCTCGTTTCGGACTTCTAATGTGAACAGATTTTCTTGAATGAAGAAAATCAGAGTTTCATATTAAACAAATCCCATCATTGGACGAATTTAGATACCCAAAACTCAGAATGCAGCTTTCGGTATCGAGGATATACAGGCGTCTCCATATATGCCCGAGGCCCTAGTATAATCTCTTCTATGATGGCGTTTTTGGAATGCCTTGACCATTGCTTCTATGGCCTATTCCATCCGAACGTCTGAAACCTTTGAAAGTGGTCTGAAGTCATTGTTGGTATTAAATTTATATATCCCGGACTTTGTATTGTTTTATAGCTAGGGTAAGTGGGATTCTAATTAGTCCATAATCTTACGTAGGAGGCACATTTCATGTGCTTGTTTGGCTTTCAAGGACGTTTTGTATTGCCCATGCTGCAACTACTTGGAATCTAAAGAAACCCAACTCACATCCATCTTACTCCCCAATTTGTTATACACAAATATGTTAAATTCATTCAATATAATGATCTCAGTGTTTTCCCACCGGCTTGCTGTCTTTTTCTAGTTATTAACAACTCCGAGTGTTACGAGTTTAGGTATATTATAAATACAATATCACTTTTATAAACAGTAAATGGGTTTCCCTTTGCCAAAACATATTGAAGTTGTTAATAATTTTAAGGTCACAGCCAAGTTAAACACCAATTTGGTGTATGAAACCTTTTGTTTATGGGACAAGGGACTCTCTTTGTCCAACCATGTAATTGCTAAAATCTACAGAGGTGTATATACCCTACTCATCCGGATTTGAATAAAAAATAAATCCAAATTTGAACAGAGGATAAATCCAAAGGTATGTATTGTAGTCCACAGTTACTTTGTAAACTTTTAATACGATACTTTTTAATAGGAAAAGGAATGATAAATACAAACTTTCTTCATGAAATTAGATTGTATGATCCTCAAACTAATATGGAATACTCATGCAAAAGGATTTAGCAATGGGGTCATCAGTGACAATATTCATCCAGGACTTCGTAACCATTCTGTTTGGGACAATATTTGTTAGATAGCTGTCCTTGGCAGGTATTAAAGCTGTGTGAACACCAAACGTTTAAACTATAATGAAACCTATTGGGCTCATCTACACTCATCACCAATTTTCGTGTACCTTTCTACATGGATCTTGTTACCGTCTTGTATGATTGTACTAGGAAGAGGTTGCCTATTATGGATATAGACATATCAATCGAGTGACCAATTATATTTTTGTGAATTAGCTCTTAAGTAGATAATTTTGGAAATTTATGTTGTCAGTTCTGGTGGTTGTCCTCCCAAAATGCTTGAAGTATATGAAGTGAACATAGTAAACTTACGGTCTCAGGCTTAAGTCAATGACAAATTTGATACCAAATTGTCTGGTAGAGAGAGCGCACCTATTTATTGCTAAAGATGTTTCGTTATTTGATTGGAGAGCTTCTTTGCCATGTCTCTCGATTGATAGAATAACGGTCTGGTATAAAAGCCTTAATAGGGTCATGATACTTAAACCACTTTTATAGAATCTCAGCTGTCTTCTGGCGAAGTTGAGTTAATTCTTAGATAGTGTTGATTGGCCTGGTTTTGCTGGCCATGATCGACACCCAATCAATGTGATTGGTGTATGCCTAAGGGTCAACTTGACCCAGTGCTGCAGAAAGTGACACTCAAGAATTGGGAATGATCTATAATACCTACAGTGAGCTAGCCCCAGAGAGCTTAATAACCTAGCTGTAGAATCAAAGTTCCTATTTACTACTTTCTGAATTCCTGAGATCCTTACTAGTCCTGCAAAATGTCTTAATCTCCTCTCTAGGCCCTATAAATGATATTCTGATTTACTTCTTTTTCTCATTGTTTTGCATCTTGCTGGGATGGTGTAAATGTTGAAACTTGAGTTTTATTTTATTCATTTTCTTTCTTGTCGGTCTGCACAACTAAGCTTGAAAGGGTTGTGGAAAAGGGTATCTATTCAATTATGTCGATTAAGTTATGGCCCAACCTTCCTGACCCCTGAGCCAATTTTCCATGGCAAGCTATGAAATTGACTTTTTTAGAGTAAGGCGTAGAATTGACAATGGAACAATTATGTGGACTATTCTCTCATTGGCTTGCATAATATGTATTTTTATATCGTATGTGTATGTGCAAGACTGAATAAAAATTTCCTTGAGATTGAATCAATTCTCAGTAATATCGATTAAGTTATGGCCCAACCTTCCTGATCCCTGAGCCAATTTTCCACGGCAAGTTATGAAATTGACTTTTATAGAGAAAAGCGTACAATTGGCAAGGGAACAATTATGTGGACTATTCTCTCATTGTCTTGCATAATATGTATTTTTATATCGTATGTGTATTTGCAAAACTGAATAAAAATTTGCTTGAGATTGAATCAATTCTCAGTAATATGACATATGTGCTGGATATACCTGTCTTCCTAGTGCTTTCTAAAATATCAATTCTCCGTAATATGCCATATGTGCTGGATATACTTGTCTTCCTAGTGCTTCTAAAATATTTTCAACTTTAATAATGTCAGTTGAACGTCTGCACTTTTTTCAACATCAAATTTACATGCTAAGATTGATTTTATTTTTCTTGGCCTTTCAGTGTCCAATACTTGTGGGGACGTTGAAATCATCTGATCTAGATCCATCCCTGGCTGGACATTATGGGGTCCCAACAACATCAACCACCTTAGCTTTTGATTCAATTCAGTGCATTCTTGCTATCGCTTCACGGTAGGATACCTTCTTGGCTTTTGTAAAGTGGTGTCGTTTGCAATCTTCTCAAAAGTAAGCTGATTTATGTCATCTTTACAGAAATCGTTCTCAAAAAAGAATAAAAAGAATTAAATAGCTCTTATCTATTGAATTAGGATTCTATTTAGTGTTTTTTTGGTTAAAGAAGGATACTATTCGAAGACAGATACTTAGATGGTGCTTTACCATTCAACCATGTTGATCTTTGTGCAGGATTTTTCACTTCATTTAGAGTTCCACTTTGTTGAACATTATGGCAATAAAGTATACATTTTGATTTTACCAAACGTCAAAGTACAGAGCATGTCGATTCCATGATCCATCATAGAAAGCATAGGAAATAGATAAAGGATCAAGAGTTTAGTTCCATCATAGACATAATAATGTAACCGGTATGTTAACACATGGACATGGTTATTGATTTATCAATATAGAAA
Source organism: Larix kaempferi (assembly GCA_027924585.1). Classification (NCBI taxonomy): domain Eukaryota; kingdom Viridiplantae; phylum Streptophyta; class Pinopsida; order Pinales; family Pinaceae; genus Larix; species Larix kaempferi. The sequence continues at coordinate 7,928,464 of BSBM01000029.1, forward strand.
ATGACATATAGGGCATGTAGTCCTTAAATTAATTTTCCAATTTCTAGTAACAAGGTCAATGCTTCTCACTACAATTTCTTGTGCAATGTTTTGGATGTCTGTTGTTGTAAATTACTCAACTATTTTCATCACCCTTATTATCATATAAATTATTTAACGCATTTGTAGAAGGAGTGTTCTGCAATATGACTTAGCAGGCTGACAGAAGAGACAAATGGGTATCCAAATCCATTAGTAGACTTGGAAAATAGTGTGTGCATCAAAATCATGCATGACCATGAAGATTTGACTGTAGAACACTGTGCAATGAAGCCCACCACCCTACAGTAATGACTGTTCTATGGCAGTAGTGACTAATCGGGTGGCATATACATCAATAAATGGCCAAATGGGTATCCAAATATGTGCTCTGAATGCAAGGATCCCATGTACAATGAACGATGGCCTAACAAGTCCCTTAGTGACAGGAATGGCTACATACAGAATTGGACCAACAACTATTGTAAACATTGAATATCTCTGAGGGAGGCATGATGATGTCTCTGAATGTTTGAAACCATGTCATGATGTTGTACTGCTGCTAAGGAGTGTCTCAGGTGGACCAGTAGTGGTGTACATCTACAAAATCAATGTACACAATAGACATAATGCATTTAATTGTTTAAGTGTGAGTCATCATATAGCATAGTCATGAAATCATGAATGATATTCCCCACAAGTATCTTCAAACAGATTTGTTGAATTAATGAGTTAAGAGCATACCGGTACCATGCAGATATCAAAGTAACCAAAGAACTAGTTCTTCTTCGGGGTGGAGATGGATAACTCACAAGAGGTTTGAAAAGTGGATTGGCTTTGATTGGATGGTTGACTCAAGATAAGGAAATCAAGGTCTCCTTTGTGGTTTCGCCAATAATTTGGATAACCAAAGCATGTGTCTACCAGAAAGGGTGTGTTATGAGGTACCTTTCCTTTCATCCATAGTACTAACAACTCCCTTGATTCAACTTTTCCTTTTTCCTTCTCTTTTTCTTTTAGCATAGGGATAACGTTTGGAAGATATTGGCCCTGGTTTTACACCTTTTAGATGCTAGTGATGACACGGCCTTAGCTCCACTGTCGACAAGCAGTCCATAGCCCTGACAAAGTTGCCACAATAATGCATATAAATGCAAATAGGCATAGAAATTGCTACCATCTAGGCAATCCATAGCCCTGGTAGTGATTACCTATTCTTCCAATTGTTAACCATCATACACAATAGACATAGGGAATTTGGATCTTGGGAGAAAGCATTGCTCAGTTATAGCTCTTCCTGACTATTGACAACTAGCCTTGGGGAGCATACATGAGAACCTCTTATACTTGGGATTTTCTACAACACAACAACCCTTAGACACAATCATGAAACAACCAAGCACAAATGGTGACAGATCCACAAAGGAGGAGAGCAAGAGTCAATCAATCAACTTCGAGCCAATGGGATGAGAACATAAGATGGAGTGGTATGGATGAGATGAACAAGGTTAAAGGTGGAACCAAAGAAGGGGTATAGTCCTTAGAAATACCAAAATGAGTGTAATATCAAAAAGTCATCTTGGTTCATGGTATGTCATTAAATCAACAACTCTTTACCTTTCTCAACCAACTGGCCTTGGGGAGCATACATGAGAACCTCTTATACTTGGGATTTCTACAACACAACAACCCTTAGACACAATCATGAAACAACCAAGCACAAATGGTGACAGATCCACAAAGGAGGAGAGCAAGAGTCAATCAATCAACTTCGAGCCAATGGGATGAGAACATAAGATGGAGTGGTATGGATGAGATGAACAAGGTTAAAGGCGGAACCAAAGAAGGGGTATAGTCCTTAGAAATACCAAAATGAGTGTAATATCAAAAAGTCATCTTGGTGCATGGTATGTCATTAAATCAACAACTCTTTACCTTTCTCAACCTATGCAAGGTACTACTAGCTATACTCATCAAAACAATAAAAAATACATCATGTAATAGCAATATACAATAGTACAACATTAAGTAATACATCATCCTCATAGTACGCCACTTGACATGCTAGAGTAGTAGAACAAGGCATAAGAGATACATCATCTCATGATCATCTCAACACCCATATCACATAGAAGACCCATAAGCGGAAAAAAATAGGCCACTATAGTCTAGAATACATCAATAGGATGGGAGAAAGCAAAGCAAAAATGAGTGGTATTATCCTCATACAGTATGAGGCATAACAAGACCATCTGACATAGTTGAAGGACCTCTGACCAATGATCTATGGTGAAGCCACAGGTCTCATCTTAGGAACAACTGATAAAAAATCACCCGTTTTTGAAAAAGGGGTAACACGATCAATCACACATGTTTATCTTATTTGATCAAAACATTATTTCTTTCCTTTGAGATTAAGCATTTATAGAGTATTTTCAATACTACACACACCATTTTTTCTTTGGTTTATTGCCCTTTATTTGTGGATGTGAACCCCGTGAGCTAGGCATTATGATTGCACTAGACAAGAGTTAGGCATCGATGTTGTGCCTCCTTTATATTGCGGCCTTGAAAATACACTTTATGCATGGCTATTTATTGTGTATGTTGAGGGAGGTGTTGTTGTCTAAATACGCACCTCGAGTAACATGGCATAAATCTTCAAGCCACTGGGTGCGACCTTGGGGACAAGTCTGGAGTCAAGTGCTGTCACTTGATACTTGACTCCTTCGTTTGGGCTAACTCCTAGCAAAGCCAAGGGGGGAAAGACCCTAAGAAAATAAAAAACTAAGGCTTTAAAGCTAAGCTACAAAGGTGAAATTATTCTAGGAGTTTGAAATGAAGAAATACTGAAACAAGAGCATCACATACATATTAAACCAATAGTATGTAAATAGTATCCCAATCACGACTTATTAAAGTCACTTAAGTAAAATGCCATTTGATTAGACTAGTGCCGAAAAGGGTAAATGGAGTCTTCTAAAAGAGAATGTTTTGCAATGCTTCTTGGTCAGTTTTAATTATTATGGATGAATGGATTACGGGAAATGGGGTTCCGATATACCGTGAGGTATGAGGAAGCAAGTCCGGATTTGCCGAGTGTGGTTTCACACGAGAAGAAGGGCTAGATTGGAGTCGCGGGGGTGTATCCAACATTGACACCAAACGAGGGTGTAGCCTGACGTATCCCCATGGTCACTACCTAGTTGTTCCCCTTTCTCCATGAAATTTGCCCACAAAAGACAAGATGAGACGTCGGATTTCCGTCTTTTAAGCGAGATTGGTTTTAATTAAGTGTGAGTTGTTTAATTAAATGTGAAAGTTTATTGAGTGCAACAAATCCCGTTTCTGGTTGTTCCAAAGCTCAGGCAAGCCTGCGATGGACAAGAGCATACGCTGAGATTGTCCAAAATATTTATTCCAATTAACTGCGAAAGTAGAAAAGAACATGTAAAGCAATGAAATGTTATGCTAATTACTAAAGGCCAAGAACCTCTTTTCCCTTACTCGAGCAATCTATTTCGGTACTTCAGGAATGCAAGGCCGGATTCGTTACCCTTTATTGCGAAATAAAATAGCTTGAAAGAAAAACTAACTAAGAAAGAAACTGAAACTAATCGAAGGTTAGCGAATTCAAGCATAAAAGAAAAATAGCCATGCCATGAAAATGACACAAATCCCCAAGGGATTTGGGTGTGGGCGCTAGGTAGCCCACTTGCTTTATTATTATTTTACAATCTTTTAAAGGTGGAGGTCTTTCGTACGTATAAATTTGGATCCAAAGGCTTTACAAAGTTCTAAAATGAAGCAGGATCAAGGCTTGTTGCTTCGAGAGGTCCTGGATGGCCTGGATCTTCGATTTTCCGGCAACACTTCCTCTTACCCGTTCGTTAAAAGTGAAAAACCAGCCACTTGAAAGCACTCAAATTTGCTATATATTAAATTAAAAGCATAAAATAATTGAATACTGAAAGACGGGAAATAAGTGCAAGTACTCAAACATAAACTATATCTATAAATATAAGCTTTAAGACTTAGATCTAGCAGCATACTCAAATAAATCAGCCTTTAGATATTCTTTAAAAGCAAACTAATTTACTTAAGCATGTTAGTAATCATAACCAAAAGAAAGTTTAAGAAGAATTGAAGGAGAGAGAGAGAGAGAGAGAAAGAGCTGGAAGCCTAGGAACTTTGGGCTATAGAGTTTGTTGGTGGAGAGCGGAGGGACTGTGTCCTTTTGAAATTGCTTGGACGACATAGGAGTCAAACAAGATCCACTGATCCTTCAAGCTAGACAACCTGCACAACTAAAGCTACTTGCAAACAAGAGCGTCAAATCCAGTGCTTCTCATGCCAGAGATTAGAATAGAAAGCACACAAGCAAGTAAACACATTCAAATCCTATACTGCGGATATAAGCAAGAAATAAATGAAATCAAACTAGAATCATTTATCCTAATGACTATATTAGTCCTTCAAAGGCTAGATAATCAACAAATGCAACAAATAGGTAAGCTACGCTACAATTACCTCATAAACCATTGACATTACATCTACACACATAGGGCCATACACCAAAGGTTTTCCTCCAAATCCTTCTTTATTCCAAAGAGTAACACAATACAATACATAGCTAATCAACCTTTTCGTCCTCTGACCATGAGCTAAAAGAGAGCCCCAATGCCCGTGTAAATAACAAACTAGAGAGGGGGGGGGGGGCATTCACCACTGGAAGAGATGGGTGAGTTTAAAGAGTAAAACGAGGGATTAGATGGAGTTTAACTCCAGAGATGGGTGCCACCTCTCTTTGGGATCATCTTCCATCAACCAGATGTTGCCAAATAAGCTAATGTGGCCCCCTCTATGGAGAAAAATGCCCTCCTAATCTGGCAAACTCAAGTCAACTTGATTTGATGCTGATTTGATCTTTAGTTGGTTGATATTTGATTGCCAGTTAACTCAGCCAACTCAGAAACATGTCCCAGACAAGTTTCCACTGATTTAGGAATTGGATTTTCTCTCATATTTTCTATTTCTAAAATTTTTTATTCATTTTTTTGACTTTTTTGAGAGAAATTTAATTTAAGTGATAAATAATCACTCAAATTAATTCCAAAGTGGGTTTAGGGGTATAGCGGGTGCTCCGGTTAGAAAACAAGCACCCCTCATGGCAAAATCCCCTTCCAAACCACACTTTTATGCTTTTAATTTTTTTTTTTACATTAAAAACATTAAAAAATTGACTTGTTTTACGGGAAATTTTTTTATTTGCGAAACTTAAAATAGAACCTAGGGCGACCTATTACATGTTCATATGACTCAACAAAAGTGACTAGCATGGTAATATACATAAACACTTAGACTTTAATAACCTCCCAAGGTTTAGCTACCAAGGCAGATACTCCAGCTTTGGAAGTGTGAGTGAAAAACTCAGAAATTATACATCGCTAAAAAACAATATATAATTACCGAGGAAAAAATACCGCATTGATGTTTAAGTCTTAGGCAAGCCAAGTCGTTTACAAAATTCATCATGCTACATCAACTTATTACAATTCTCCGCAGGGTATGAACATGCAAAATTTATTAAAAATGGGCCAAGTTGGCCTACTAGGACTTTTGATCTTTTGAATACAGACAAGTATACTTGCTCCATCTTTGTAGGCTCACTTGAAAACCAACTAAGTACAACTTAGTTGGTTACATAAGGCATAAGAGACTTGCATGATCCCATGCTTGGTTTGGCATGAATCCTGTGATGATGTCAGTTTGGCATGAACATAATTAGGCCTGGTTTGGGTTACACTTAACTTTGTATTTTTATCATTTATAAGAGGGCTTGGTGGCACTAAGGAAAAACATTGTATGCACATATGATTATAGCTATGTGTATAGATTTTGGAGCCACAAGTGAATCATTACTGGTTATGGAGTGGTAAGGAGTATAAGTGGCATTAACCATATCTATGAGGATTTTACAAAAGGTTTTGGATGGTCATAAATCCTTTACCTATTGGTTTGATGTGGAAGGAGTCACAATGCATAAGCTAAGGGTCACATGTCCCCTAGGATTGACTGCAATTACATCGCATAGTAACTACCCTCTTTCTTTGGTGTATTTCTATAGGTATTGAAGCTTTTTTCTTAACATCTGCTGAGCTAAAATCCTTTATGGATCCCTGGTATAAGGGTCAAGTCATAAGTCTTTGTCTATGGTTGCTGGATTACATTGAGAGTTTATAGACTCTTGCTCTTGTATATAATCTACTATGATGTGGATAGTAGATATTTAAATTGTCCAACTATATTTTGGAACTCACTTGTTATGTTTGGAAACTACATTTGACATTGTTTCTCCTCTACATGGGTTGATATGCATGGCTAATACTTTCTTCAAAAGGGATTTATGCTCATACTTAGGCACAATTGAAGTTGAACCAAAAAAGCATATTATATTCTAATGTCTAGTCTCTTATGCGATTGAAGGAAGCTTCTTCTTCATCAATTACTAAGATCATTAATGTCTTACACTCTTTATATGAGAGATCCTTTGTTCTATGGATGAATCTCATACATATAAAGAGGTTGATTACATAAGATCCATTTCATCTTAATTCGAGGAAAAAAATTGTGTGTAGAACTTCATATTGCTTAAGGCCCAAGGGCTTTCTTGGAAATGTACGAGGTCTACTTGCCATAAGACTCAACCGGAACTTAAAATTACTGAAGAGACAAAGAATGAAGCTTTAAAGGATGGATAGGGTTTTAGAACTTTGATCTTGTATGCTAGAAGAGTGAGAGAAAGGTTCAATAGGTAGAGGTAAAAGTAGACACATGGATCTCCCTTGATGCAAGGCTTTATATACCACCATATCTAAACATGGAAGACAATAATGACTAAGGATCCAACAAAGAGAGTACATTCTTGACTTTTTCCTAGCCACACATGATTTTACTAGTATGAACATTCTTCATTAGGTTTTGTGTGGTTCCAATTTCATAGACTGCAATTAACTATTTGATGGTCCTCAACTCATTTCAATTAACTACTTCGGTATTTATGTTGAGGGATGGGCCTTAACTATGTCCGTGTATTTGGTTTTTAGACTCCAAAGTACACCTCAAAAGCAGTCTGCGTTTTTTTCCACTTTTGCTCAAGTATTATAGTTTAGTCAACTTGTTTCCATTCTCTTTACATCTCCTTTATGGTTTTATGTATCTACTTAGCTTAGATATATTTTCTTGGTAGGTGCATCAAGCACTTCATAGCTGGTTTTAATTTACATTCTAATTGGTCTTTTAGTGAGATTGACTACTTTTTGGTTGGACGAGGACACTAATATAATTTCAATTTCTTGAAGCATTTGACTCCACATAGTTATTGGGCTCACTTGATCTTGGTCCTGAATTCCATCCAACTACATACTAACTTCTGTTGAGATTAAATGTCCCATTCTAGTAGACAAAGTATATATGCTATGGTAGTCATAAGGATATTAGAAAGGCATTTGGATAATTGTCTATTCCAGCCTTTCTATCAAATTTGCTATCCATATTTCTATTCTACTTATTTAATGCTTATATTTCTTGTTATCGAGGAGCATTGGTTTGTTGAATATTGTGAATAAGGTCTCTCTATGAAAGAGTGACATGAGAAAACTTGTGTGTATCGTTTGTGCTTCCTTGTCGATGGAGCTTTTCTTGTATGGTCATCATAATCTTGATAAAGATGCTATTATGTCATAATTCTTTCACAATTCATTATTTGAAATTATTGTTCTTTGTTCGATATGATCCAAATTCCATGGTTGTTGACATTTTTATCTTTCCATTAGTGAATGTTTTGCTTGAGATTCATTAGGCATATCAATGGGGTTCATATTGGTCAAACTTGAATTATAATATTCAAATTATGTATCTTTATTTGACAAATCAACCTATGGGATTCTTCTATTGGGAACTAACGTTGTTTGAAATAACATTACTTTATTATTTTAATTTTCATTTTGATTTCAATGTAATACAGTATTGTGTGAAGCCCAATTTTTTTTAGATCTACAGTAGTTTACAAACAAAGCTGAATTGGTGGAATTGTTATCAAGCAAGATATGCCCAATGGTATCAATCTATGCAGTCCCTAAGTAGACACCGAATGCATATAAATAATGTGCACACATAATATAGGCCTTGATGGCCATAGTCTGGTGTACTCAACTACAAGGAATTGAGAACTCCATCGTTTAGGAACTTTACTGACCATTGTTGCTTATGGTACATAGACAGATCAATAATAATGTATTCACTGTGCTTAGGTAAGACATTAATTTGTTGCTGCAAACTATTGTGCAGGGACGGACGAATCAAGTTATTTGGTGCCGATGAGGCTCAAGTATTATTACAGTCTCCCAACCCAACTTCTTGCAAATTTTTGCAGGTTAGTATATGTTGTTATTAACTTTTCAATTCATAAAAATGGTGAAACTGAGTATCTAGTTATAAACATCAAGCAATATGGGGTTGTCTATAACTTCTATGCTATGAAGGCATCTTTCATCATATGGATTTCAATAGTCATAATGTAATTAAAAAATGAACATAGAACAATTAGATTGTGATCCTTCATATATCATTGTCTTCACAAATGGTGGAAATTCTTGTTCACTAGTTTTTCTAATTACTTCTTTTTTTCACTCTCTTTTCATGGTATTTCTTGAAGTTACTAATCATGAAATTTCATGAATTGTATCACTTAAGTCACCAAACGTGCACTATGCTGTTAAATTTCATACATTCATAGCATAATATTTCAATTGCATAAACAAGATCACTAGAAGAAAGACAAAGCACAAAACAACAACACAGAGTTTAACCTGGGAAACCCAAATGGGAGAAAACGCAACAACCTTCGTATAGAGATGATATCATGATAATCCCGAGATCAGAGTACAATCATAAAAGAGAAAAATGGAAAATGTCTTCCAAAAGTAGAAACCCCAAAAGGGCTGCGTTCTGCTGATAGAAGTCCAAAGGGGCTGCGGCCTGCTGAGAGAAAGCGCCAGTAGGACTGCGGCCTGCTTGGGGAGGATGAGATAGGTCCAAAAGGGCTGCGGCCCTGTTGGAGGAGGCTGAGATAGGTCCTAAAGGGCTGCGGCCTGCTAGATCTGGCTGAGAAGAGGCCCTTTAGGGCACGCCCTGCTAGATATGGCTGAGAAGAGGCCCTAGCAAGGGCTGCTGTGCCTGAGACATCCCTAAAGACAGCTGCCAATAAACTGTGGACAGTCCTAACAGGGTCAACAATCATCCAACAACTCGACTGTCCTGAAAAAACAAAAAATCAGACCTCATGAATGCCTGTGGCTGCCTCCAATTTATTGATCAGTCCACATGTGTGAGAGAAGAAGGTGACAACAGTAGATAAATCCCAAAAATTATCCTTTGAGCAGAGATGAAGATGTCTTGAATGTGTGTTGAACAAATGAGAGTCCTCTTCTATTTATAAAACATCATTGAGGGACATATCCTTAGATTTAGGATATATTTATTATTTTATTTTTCACTTTTAACCCTTTTTACTTTTATCTTGGTCCTTTGGACCTTTTCAAGTGGGATCTTGGTCCCTTGACCCTTACACGAGGGTTCTTGGTCCTTTGGACCTTTACAAGAGGGTTCCATCACCACAACTAGTCATCTCAAGTGTTCTTCTTGGTCTTCATGGTCCACACGTGCCAACTCGACGTACATCATCATAATAAGGAAGAATTTTCATTGTTCATCTTGTTCTCCTTATTGACATCAAGGTCATGTGCTAGGTACTTCAACAAGGGGTGGTTAGGCCCTTGAGAAGGTCCCATAGCCCACTAACCATGGAGAGGAGAAGATCACTTGCTTAGATCCAGTCTAGGGCTTCACGTTGATTTGAATCAACGTCTTGGCCCTGACCAGGTTCTTCAGCCCTAGGATGAAGGTTGACCGAAGTCAACATCTTGGTAACAGACGAAGTGCCTCCATTCTTAAAGAATGGCTCTTAGCCCCAGGCTGAGTTTCAGTCCCAAACTGAAATATGTTGATCAACCCCTTGGTCCCTGACTAGGTCCCCCATTCTCCCGGAGAATGGTTCTTAGCCCCAAGCTGAGCTTCAGTCCCATACCGAATGTTGATCAACCCTGGTAACAGACTAGGTGCCTCCATTCTCCCGAAGAATGGCTCTTGATGCTGCTAAATAATCAACACAAATAACTTGGTTCGTCCCTCCCTGTTGGACACCTAGTACTATTGCTCTGCGCTCATTTTGAGGGGATAAATTCTCATTGGGCCAAACCAAAAAATCAAACCCACTATAATAAAATCATCCATAAGTTAAAACTGACCAAGAGCATTGCAAAACATTTCCCTTTCAGCAACATCCATTTACTTTCTCGACGCTAGTCTACTTTTACGATTATCTGCTTAAGTGAATTTAATATGTCGTGATTGCTTGATTATTTATGTGCTGCTAGTTTAATTCATATTTGCTACTCTTGCTTCAGTATTTTCAAAACTCCTAGAATTCATTTATGCTTTAGCGTAATTAGCCTTAGCTTCTGTTATTAGGGACCACCCCTCTTGGCTTCGCTAGGAGTTGGCCTAGACAGAGGAGTCAAGTGTTAAGTGACAGTGCTTGACTCGTGACTTGCCCCCAAGGACGCACCTAGTGGCTTGAATATTTCTGCAACGTTACCCAAGGTGTGTATTAGGTGGAAACACTAATAATTTTTTTTTAGGTATTCTCTTCTTTATAGGTGGATATGTTGAAGCATCATCCACTTCGTGAAACATTCATGCAACCTCAAATGCAATCTTCTGCTTGGTTGGATTGGGATATGGTCATCAGGGCTAGCTTTTTGTAGTTTGGGTCATCTCTAGTTGGAGCACCACCTCTTTTCACTACATTGGCACCTTCTTGTGCTTCACCAATTCTTCTAGCACATTACGGTCAACCTCCAATCATGAGAAATTATGTTGTTTTCCTCCATTTTTAGTCAATATTATGAATCAGAGCCTCTCAATCCTCAACATTTTCACCACAGATAGAGCACATTGGTTTGGGTGGTTGGGGACAATCCTTTACATAATAGCTAGGGTCTCAACTCTTGGTAGTTTAAATGAGAAAATTCCGCTTTTCCATGACCTCGACCTTGATATGGGGTGTGACCAATGGGTGACCATTGTTTTTTAAAATATTTCATATATTTACAAAATATATTTACATCAAGTGAAAACAAATAAGCAGAAAGGTATATATACTGGTATTTATATCCTCTTCCTTAAAGCAACAAGAACAACAATAAAATCTAAATAGGCAACAAAGTCTAACACCTTGGTATCCTTGATTAAAAAAAAACTCTTTTCTAGTAGTTGCATGCATACCTCTTCTCTCCACAAAAGACAAAAGGAAAAAAAATGAGCTAATCTTGTTCTCAAGAACATATTTGCATCGAACCTTCCAAAGAACAAACATGGAAGAAATTCTCAAGCTGTGCTAAATACCAATAAGAGAAGAATTAACCACTCATCCTGAGGTCACCCAACGACATTGCATGCCACTGAAGTCGCCCTTGAAGAATAGTGAATAGATTTGTCTGAACATGCTCCCAACAGGACTTGACCAGAAGACAATCCTAAAATAAATGCTTTTTCATCCTAAGAAAGGAAGGGCGAAGCCCTTATGAGAAGCCACACTTAGTTAGGCCGCCTTGGACGAAAGGCCTTGATAGATCACCAACCAAGGAAATACTTGAAGCTTGTTAAACTATGAGAAGATGAGATGATATCACATTTTATGCACAACCTTGCAGTCAATTGATTGGCAAGAAATCAACCGCTAACCCGACACAACTACAGACCTTCCTCTCAACATGTCACTAATAGAAGAAGCTCCTCTTTTAGGTTTCCTAGACTTAGTAGTGAACAAGCCTAGACTAACCAAGGGAGAGACCCTAGCCAAGTTTTTTCTAAAGTCAACTATGAAGGACTTAGTTAATCTAGGATACTTAGCTAGCTTTGTTTTTAAGGAAGAGGTGCTTAGCTAAGAGTATGAGATGAAGTTTAAGACACACTCTAAGAATGATTCAAGGATATGATTTGAATGACTATGAAAAGATAAAGTATGACACATAAGCAAGATGAAGCCAACTCTTAACAATAACCAATGTATCATATAAGCTTAATAATCATGGTACTTGTAACTTAAGCAAGATATGATAATAAGTGAAAGTATAAGCTATGAACTACCAAGATCATCCACATGTATAGGAAGAAGTATCAACAACTCATAATATATGAAAAGCGTGAATTGCTCAATGAGCTTAACGTATCACAAGAAGTTGTTGAGAGGATTATAGCATATGGAGTAAAGAGAACCATTCATTATCATTCATGATGTTATTAGGATTATCCACATGAAATACAAATAGGAATCACGAGAGACAATTGTAAAAGTATGAAGTGATGATTATTGAACCAATTTATCACAACAATTATTGAATTGAAGCATTTTAGCATGTGGTTTGGAATGTGGCATTCGGAACTTAAGCACAACAACATAAGATCTAGGACCATTATCCATGAATCATTAAAATCATCCACATAACATGCAATTATATCACAACTTATGACAAGTAGAAATAGTGCAAATGGGTTAGTAGGCCGAGATTGCCTTATTTTTGTTATAAGATGAAAACGCAAAGCATTCACATATCAGCCAAAAACCCCAAGGAAATCGAATGCGCTGATGAAGGAGTTCAACGAGAGTTTGTGGTTGTGATTGGCCCTTTGATTGGCAGCCAAAACAATAGTATGGTGCCACATCCTCGTGAAGGAGGCAGCCCAATATTGGAACCATCACCACCGAACCCTTGAGCTGCCGTGTGGAAGAGCTGCCCTCGTAGATGGTTTTGACGTGAGCTATCAAATCGTAATCCATGGTGATTGGCATGTGAATGGAAGCCAAGCCATATTCCTAACGCCACCTCACCAAATGTTAGGCGCATCCCATTTGGAAATTTTACCAAACAAAAAGGCTGCCGTGGAGGAGAGAACGCCCACGTGAGAGATGGGGCCAATTCGAAATCATATGTTTTGATATTTACTTTAACCCAAACTTTCAATTGCCCATCGTATGACTTCATTGCATAATGCTTTATCCTTAAATATTTGACCATCATGTGACTTACGTTAGTGCTCATGTGATGCCCAAGTGAATATGGTGGACGCACTCCAAGTTTAATAAACTTTGGATATAACATAATACACAACCATATGATTTATAATATCATGCTTTAACCTTTTCAACTAATCGCCTTCCATATGTGACATCATGCTATGTCATTTTGTCACATGTTTATTCCACTTTTTTGAATTTTGAATTTTTGTACTTGGTGCATTTTGATGCACATTAGTATTAAAATGCCATTTTGTAGCTCTGATAGGCGGAACTGCTCCTCGGGATGATTTGAACTATCCAAAACATAGGAAGACTGGGTACCAGGGTAAAGAGGGTGCTCTGAGCTTGAAAACGAGCATCCTTGCACCAAAATCCGACTTTGGATGACACTTTTATCATCTTTTGAATTTTTTTATTTAAACCATTAAAAAAATGGCTTAAAATGCGAAAAAATTATTTTTCTCGGAATTGACTGAAACTTCAGGGGGACCTAGTAAATGACAAAACGATAAAATCCTGGCGTCTAGCATGTTTATAAACATTATAAAATAGACTTTAATAATCCCCTAAGGCCTAACCACCACTTTGGGCATTCCAGCGTTGGAGGAGCGGGAGAAAACCTCATTGATTATACTCGGCTAAAGGCAAAGCATAATCGACAAGGGAAAAAACTTCTTGGAATACCTTCTTTGGTTGTCAAGTCCTAGGGAACCGAGTCACTCAAAGACCACCATGCTAGTACGCTTTATTACAAACCCCGTAGGGCATGGTCATTTATTTTAGAAATGAGAAAGATGGCCAAAATTGGCCAAGGTTGGAACATCTGAACTCTGATAAGCACAAATAATTGTGCAATACTGGCGGCTCACTGAAGTCCAACTAAAGTGCAACTTTAGGTGGTAACAGAGTGAACAACACTTGCCTTGGTACTTTTTTCAACAAAATGTTGCTGTGGCATTCAGATCTGAAGCTAAGTATGTAACAGCAAGAAAAACTAATAGGAAATAGCATGTAAACAAATTTGAAACAACCCATTAGTTTAGCACTCCGATTACTTAGGATTTAGAGACTTGAAATGAATAAAACACCACAAAAACAATGATTAGGTGTTGCTGATTTGTGACTTCTATTATTGTGTGTTTAAGCTTATGCTTTTTAGGGTTTGATGTTAAGAATTTATTATCCCAAGGAGGGGGTGCGAATCCCCTAGGTCTCTTTTGAGGAGTGAATCCAAGTACCTACAAACATCAGAAAATGAGGTGAGAATATTTTTAGAAAAATGGAAGAAAAATTAAAATGAAACATGAAACTACTACTAAACCCTAGATCTAGTGCCTTGAGGGAAGCACTTGTTGGGCCATGGAGTCAAATAGAAATATAGAAAGGTGAATGGGAAGTCTTCAAGGGAGAGTGGAGGACAAAGCAATCCCTCTCCTTTGCTAACCAAGGTAATCAAGTAGATCTCCTACTCCAAGCATATGATGGGGTTCCTTTGATCATCAAGAGGCAAAGCAATCTATCCAGACACAAAATCCGTCAAATATTAGTTAGAAACTTAGTGAACGAAGTTAAAAATAAATAACAAGAGGTTGCAACAATCTAGTTAAGTAAAAACAACTTCAAACATAGAAGACAAGGTTGCAGCAATTATCCTTTACCTTACTAAGCATAAGTAAAATCAAAACAAGCTTACCTCAAGAGCCTAAGGACTAGAGCAAGAAAATAATAGAGTACTTTATTTCATTTCAATCTTTTTTGACCTAGACAATGAGCTAGAGCCTGCCTTTTATAATCTAAGGGGGGTGAAATGCTCAATAGAAGTGGTCAAGAAGTTTGTTACATGTGTGATGATCTCAAGATGAAGAATATCTAGATCAATGGTCGAGATTGCTCCTTTTACAACAAGAAATAATGCCAAAGGACAAGTCATTCAGCTAAGGAGGTTGGATTCCTTGCTTGACTTGTCAATAATGATAAACAATGCTAATACCATTGGTTTCTTCCAATACCAATGGTACAAACCGAGGGAAATGTTGAAACAAGGTTCCCAAAACTAGGGGTGGTTTCTCAAATCAAGCGTTGGTCAAATCCTCATTTAATGAGCAAGTCGCTGGGCCCAATGATCCAAGTGAAGAGAGGTTGATCCATGTTAAGGAGAGAAAATGAGTGGCCAAGATCTAATCTTGAGGTGAGTTGAATGCTAGTAGATCTCAATCTACCTCAACACTCTTATACATTTTTTTTTTTTTGAAAAGTACTTATATTCACATAAACTTATTTACAAAAAAAGATAGCCGTGGAACGGTATACACAATGCCTATCCTACGCGCTTCATGAAGCTTATTAGATCAAAATAAAATTAGAATATACAATAGGATCCAACTTTTTGGCATCCTTGATTAACGGAGCACCCTTGGCTAGTAACTGATGGTGGACCTCATCTTTCCAAAGCACAATAAAAGCTTAAAGAAAACTACTTTCTTGATCAAAAACATACTTGCACCTGAGCTTCCATAGCACAAACAAAGCAACTATCCACAAGCAATGCCACAAGCCAGAGAGTGAATCCCGTACCAAGGAATAGCCATCTCCAAGTAGAGCTTCTCTCCAATAAAGTTTGTTTAAGAATAGCTTGGGGTGCTACTCCTCCACAAATCTCCAACAGTCTTTGGAAAATCTACAGTCTCAAAAGATGTGCTTAATTGTCTCCAGTCTCTAGCACGCAAGGCACAGACCATCCGAGAGGCCAACTTAGCCAATTGGGTCTTGGATGGAAGCCCCTGATAGATCACCAACCAAGCAAACACTCTCAACTTATAGGAAAGTTGCACCGACCAAACCCTATGAGGGCGATGAATCCATCGCCCTCTGGATTTGACAAAATCCATCTTGCGTTGAATATCAACGAAAGGGGATGATGTTGATGAAGAGCTGTGTACATACGACGAGGATCATACTGCAATAGCGAGATACCAAAGCTCCAGTGCCAATCTCTCTAGAAAGGCCCTGGCATACCAATGTTCATTTTGAACAAATCTAACATTGGGAGATAGGCTTGTAGCTCCATGATTGCAAGGCGATCCGAGGCCAACAACCCAAACTCCTGAACATGCGGTCTCCACAAGTTCCATGAGCGATCTTCAGAATCCCAAAGATCACGCCAATGAAAGATACCCTTCCGACTCAATCGTCTCGCCTAGAATCACGACAACTTGCAATGCAGACCCCCTGGCCCCGCCAACCCCAAATCGGTTGACAGGCAATGTCCCACCTAGCTCTACTGCCCTGTCACTGCCACTGAACCAACCCAACTACCAACCTATGTTCTTTGTTCTTGTAGAGTATCCCTCAATCCTATGTCCACTTTCATGTAAAATATGAACATTCATTTGAGTGCCGGAGCCTTGATAAACCTTACCACATATGTTGTGCCTCCATTCTTGGGACCTTCCTCCTTGCAAGGACTACAACATTGTAACATGCCTGAAAGGATGGTATTACTCTGTTGTGTTCATTTCTCAAGCTCTTTAGGTATCCATTATGGAAGTGAATGAGAAGAATCCATTGGTGATAGAGAAAATGGAAGATAGAGAAGACAGAAAAGAAAGAAGTGAACTCTGCAGCGACAGACAAATTTGCCTCCTAAATGCTGCTATAGGTTCTTCTCATTGCATGCTATCTCACACAAATACTTCTCTCATAGTCGTCAATAATTACTTTTCTAAAACTTTGCTCACATGAGCCCCTATGGGTAGCCCAGCTAGTCGAAGCCCCCAAGTCATTGGCCCTCTGTCATGAGGTTGCAGGTTCGACGCCTGGGTCCGCCGGGGTTAGGCTCTTAGGTATGGGGTTGGCAGGTGAGGCCCCTGAGAATTGTTACATAAAAAAAACTTTGCTCACACGATAAAACTCATAGTAAACGAGGACGGTTGGGCAGTTTTATGCTGAATTTTTTTCTATGTTTGATGAAAAAATGGGACCTTCTAAGGGTTTAGGAGTTTTCTTTTTCTTTCATTTGATTTGTTGGTGGGTATCGCAGTGGCATTAGTTTATTAATGGTTGATGTATTACAAAGTACTTTTACGCACTCGTTGAAAAAATATCTTCTAGATTTTATGGTAATGCTGTCAGATGCAATTTATTTATATCAATTGTATTGTTAGTTGCCATTGCCATATCTCTATTTTCTTTACTGTTTTGAAATTATAGTTTTTAATAGTTGATCTATGCACTGAATTTGTGGTTTATACTTTATAAACACATAATAATGCTGCACTTACATTGAATTGAAAGCCTTCCTTTTCTTATTGTAGTTTCTGGAGAATCAAGGGATCCTTCTAAATTTAACATCTCGAAATGACATTGAGGTAAGTATGCTTCTCATCTCACATACTGTTGCTTCTAATTAGAAAAGAAAAACGGATTCACAAGGCATTAATTGCAACTTGGATTTTCTCTCTGTTTTCTTCGAGTTTTTGACAGAAAAGGGCATGATAATTGAACATATCGTATTTACAATGCTCAACTTGATGCAGCTAAGCTTTGCCTTATTACTGTTAAAACTTGGTTGTTTGTCTGATCTAAAGATGTATGTAACATTTGAAAGGTTCTTCTTCTTCATAGGTTTTGCAACCATTTTCAAACCACGCTCTCAAGATTAAGTATATAGTAAACACATGATGAAAGAAAGAGTATGTTAACATTTATGCCCAGTCTCGAGTAAACAAAATTGTGAAATAATATTTACATAGGTTACTTGCACCTCTCCAAGTTCTTAAAAAAACACCATTGCCGACCTAGAAAGAATTCTGTTTCGGGAATCAAGTATATTAGAAAGTGGCCTTTTTAACACCACCCGTTATTACCTTTTTCCTGTCATGTCTTTTGAAATTTAATGCTACCCTATAAATATTGAAAACCCCGTTTTACACAAAGTATTTCACTCATGTATAGTTAGGGGTATTGGAAAGAACATATAATAGAGGTTTGCTGAGTATCCATCCTTTTAAACGAGTTATGTCGTAGATTAAGAGGCTATTTAAAGAGGATACTTTTCAAACTATAAAATATGTTTTTTTTATATATTTAGTATCCTATTTATATGATATGAGTTATTACTTAAAATAGTTCCATCGTAGATTAAGAGATTATTTAAAAGTTTAAAAAAGAGGATACTTTTCAAACTATAAAATATGTTTTTTTTTTATATATTTAGTATCCTATTTATATGATATGAGTTATTACTTAAAATAGTTCCATCGTAGATTAAGAGATTATTTAAAAGTTTAAAAAATATATTTTTAAGCTATAAATATATGACTTTCTTATATCCTTTAATAACTTGCTTATATGTCTAATTTGGTTTTTATTTTCATACAGAGTAGAATAACCGGCGCTCTATAGAAGGCTAGAGCGCTGAATATGAGGAGGTCTGGGGTCGAACCTGGGTGGGGACGGCCACAAGATATGTCTAATTTAGTAATTACCGCCATGTGATGCATGATTACTTGAAAGCTAATGGTTTTAAGAGCTAAAGTTACTTTAAAAAATACTCATATTTCTACAATCTTAAATTATACAATTAAAAAAGAAAATACATCAAATATTATACCTTCCCTTTCTCACCTATGCTGGAAGAGGCAAGATATTAAACTGGGTAACATAATCCAAATCTATTATACTTTATAAAGACAAAACCTTTAGCAACCACTTGAATTGTGGGTTTGTCCCTTACCTATGGAACACACTCCCATATGAACTCTTGCTACCTTCAAAGATATGTTTAGAATGATTAGTCCAAAGGAAGGAGAGAGAGGTCATTCTAAGCAAGGACCAAAAGGGGTGATGAATTTCTGCATGTAACGCTAAGCGTCCAAGAAACGCTGCCCTGCAGTATAGAGGGCGGAGAAACAGGACAAAGAAGTGTGATGAGATATCTTGCGAAAGAGATTTGGCGAAGGCGCACTCACAACATCCATCCGGGACACCCGATCTGACTAACTTGGGTTTTCTTGGCAAGGTCTTGGCAAGGCGTGTAAAAGGATGAGCCAACTTGTGACTTTAAGCTTAAAACTGCAAGGATCCTCCAAAAAAAGTCCATTCTTTTGAGCCATTTGTGTTCCGGATCATTTAATTTTCATCTATGGGTTGTCTTATCTGCAAGTGATGATCTCTTCTTTTTTCTTCCACAGCACACGTATCATAATGATATCTGGCCTTGCCATTCGGCCAAAGCCTTTCTGCGATTCTGGATAGTTTATGGCCACTTTGAATATGTCACTTAATTCAATGATTGTTATGATGCTCATGCCCATAATACAATTTTTGTAAAGTATGCAGTTCTGAGCAAGATCTCTCCGATAGAATCAATCTCTATGTAGTTCTGAGCAAGATCTCTCCGATAGAATCAATCTCTATGTAGTTCTGAGCAAGATCTCTCCGATAGAATCAATCTCTATTCTCACCATCCCAGAGATACGACCAACTGAGGATGCCCTTCGTAGAAGAAATATTTCACATTAGAAGTGAAGGGTGAGCCCAATGAGCCTGCGGGTGTTTGCAAACACTATATATTGTTAGAACTCCAATCCTTGCCATGTTTCAGCCCATAAAAGTTCGACGAGAGGCGTTGAAAGACCTCTTGCCATGGTTCACTTTCTCTACTATAGGAATTATAGGGCCTCCTCACGGGCTACCCTGGCTTTATGTAAAGATACAAATTTTCGTTTTAGAAGGCATTTTAATCACGACTAATAAAGCACGAGTTACGTAACTTGGTCCGTTACTACGCTTATTATTATTAAGACCTGGTCGATGGGTTCTTGTTGTCCCATTACAGGATTGGCCTCTTAGCAACACCCATGTCATTGTTACCTCCTTCGCAGCTCAAATGGTTTGCCTCGTTATTCAAAACATTTTGGTTGCGTGCACCGGGTAGTACTACAAATTCCCACTCGTTTAGTTGTCCTAATCATCGTTTATGGTTCACCTATGGATCAAGGTTTCTATTCACTTACTAATTTCTTTGGTTTCGGCTTCGTGTATTACACGGAGACGCACTTCTTGGGTGGGAAGGGGAACTGAGTGTGGGACATTTCTTCAGGTCTCTTTTTCGAGGAAACTTGGAGAGATGCAAGGTGGGGTTTTTCTCAAGAAATGGCGACGTCTACTTTTCGTGAGAGATATCTAGGCGTTCCCTTTTAGAAAGAAGGACGTGAGAATGTTCTTTCAACTATTTAAAGATTAAAAAAAAATCCAAAAATCTAAAATGATGCGATTATTTATTTCATACTTTTATTATTATTTTTATACTTTTCATTAAAAAATTCGTAATTTCATTTCATTTGGTTGAAATTACATTCTGTAGATTGCCCAAGACATTTCAGTTCTCAAGATCCAAAAAGCTTCAACGATACCTCTTTTTAGTTACAAGTTTACAACGAAAAAAAAAACCACAACCCTACAGCTGCTTTGAGAACCTCATACACAATTCCAGAATTTATATCATACAAGGTTATCCCTCATACATCATCACACAAAAACTAAACCAGCTTTTTAATGCGATACACTAATAACAGTCCTCATCTATTACTGGCATATACATAAATTAAAAAAAAGGTGCTGGGTCAAATTCCTCCATATGACCCTCTTTGTTCCCCCATAAATGCTAATGTTCAGGTCCAATTTGTAGCACATCTTTCAATAATTGATTAATGATTTGCCATTGTACTTCTCTTTTGGTAGATATGTAAGAAGGAGATTTCATTTACAGCATGCTTCAGTGACATAACTTCCTCATGGATTGTTGATCAGAATATTTTGAACATGTACCAAACCCTTCATCCAATTCATGATAAGCATAGTCTCCCATCTCTCCATATCCAACGTTAAAATCAGTTTCAGAGCCAAAAGTTTTGCTTTGTTATTTGTACTCTCTACTATCCTGCTTTAAATTTAATGAAGTGTGAGTCTGAGAAGTAAAGTACCCCGCCTGCAACCCCCACGGAGGTGTGAAATTTTCACAATACTCTGAAATCTCAGATCTCAACTCGGTCTCAAGTCTCTCTAAAACACATGCAATGCCAAACCCAATTCTCAACTCCAGAGGATGTATATTAGCACAAACAATTATTTATAACATGAAACACATGAGATCTATATCAGTACTTTAACTTTTAGCAATCACACACATAAATGGACACAATATTTTCGGTCAATGTGACCCTGGAAAATCCCTTGTGGGAAAACCAGTGAGAGAAGTATTGCTTTTATTATCTCAAGCAGTTACAATGCGTAACAACAGAAAACTTCCAACACAAACTTATCTCTGAGCCTACAGCTTTGATGCTCAAGTCTGCTCTTTTTGATGGATAGATGGGAAATGCACCCCTCTCTTTGAACTGCTCTCTGTCTAAGGCTTTGTGCCCTCTCTGCAACTGGATCACTTCGTCAGTGATACACCCTCTCTCTGCATGATGAACTCAATCTCTTAGCTCGGCCTCCTACAGTGAAGTGTGCCCCCCCTCCACAAAAATGCGTCCCCCTCTGCCTTGATCAATCTTTGATCTCTCTGCTGATGAATCCTATCTATCTCAGAAGCTGACTCTTCCTCCAATGGATCCAACCTCTCCTCCAGACGAAGTGTTCTAGATCTTTGCTCAGTTCTGCGCCCCCCCCTCTCTCCGGAAATGCACCCCTCTCCTTAAGAAAACGCCCTAGCTCATGCACTGAGCTTTCTCTGTCCTCTCAACTTGATTTGCTTCTCACAAATCTTTAACTATGCCCTTTTGCCTTCTCAACTCTATTTTATCATTTGATTGACTTTTAGGGTTCCATGCAAAACTCCTGCCATGCAAACTTTTAATTAAAAAATGCATGCATGCATGCAAACTCAAAAATAAAGTTTTGCTTCTGCATGAAGCAAGGTTAAAGGTCCAACCACTTTCCTGGTTAACTTTTCAATAGCTCCTCTTGTGTAGCTCCATCAAAAAAATCCCATGGAGCAGATTTGTCAATGATCTTTGGAACCACCACCCTTGGTCCTTTTATTGATGATTCTTGTTTAAAACTTGCAAGATTGCTCAAACTTTGCACTGCTATCAGCTGTGGATTTTTGAACTTTCTTTCAAAAAGTTCCCCATTCCTTACCAGCCACACCCCCCAAACACAAAGTAATGGTAATGCTATATACTTTTTCAAATTTGAGTTATTACTCCAATTTTCTAAGCAATCATTTACAGAGACCCATCCCACAGCTCTTGGATGCCAACAACTCTTTCTAATTCTTTCCACACTGCTATGGAGAAAGTGCACTCAATAAATAATTGGGATGAGATTTCCTTGCATAGTGGACACTTGCCAGGACCCCACCAACTCTTTTTCTGCATATAGTCCCAATTAGGGACTCTATTTCTTAGCAATAGCCACATAAATAGACTAGTCTTCATGAGGCACTTGAATTTCCAAATGATTGAGTACCACCAACAAACCTCCTGCTTCCCTTAAGACTTTGTACCCCAGTTTAGGAGTGTATCTCTCTCCCACTAGCTTCCTAGACCATGCATTGTGCAAAGGATCATTCGAAGATTCCACATTAGGGAGAGTGCAGACGGAGGGATTGACAGGCTACTCTTCAGAGTTCAGTTCAGGTGGAGAGCTAGCAAGCTTGCCCATAGGGCCATACAACATGTAGTACAAATATGAATTGGGGTTCAATTCACCAAGAGAGATGGATTCCCCACTAGATGAGCTACATCTAGAAGGGCGGAAAGGGTAACTGCTTAATGGACCTTACATCATCTGATAAGCTTGGGAACTACAGTCTAACCCAATATTGAAACTAGGCTCACCAATGGACGAGCCAATTATGTTACTACCAAGAACATCTTGCAGGGCATTTCATTCATGTTCTCCGTCTTGGTCATGAGAAGGATCAGCATTAGGGACATTCATAACCATAAACATTCCATCCATCAAGGATGGGTTCATCATATCCAAACGTTTTGTCCATACCATCCTTAATCTCCTCCAGCTAGCAAGCATAGAATGGTTCTCTGTAGATTGATCATTTGTCCTTCCGCATTTGGAATGGAGGCATAAGATAGATCCATCTGAATGTGCCATGTTATCACAAAATCTCTAGTGACTCGGAGTGTGTGTAAAATCCTATCCATGATGGCAGAGAACTACAAGCTCTATGTTCGTGATAGCTAAGGAATCCTACCCCCAAAATGGTGTCATGTCGAGCAGACTCCTCTCTCTTTAGGCTTTCTAGTCTCACTTATGATGAAACTAGACTAGCCACAAGAGGTGACCCCAACCCAGCTTTCCAAAGAAGGAACCAACAACAAACCCAGCTCTTCCTGAGTACTTACTAGACTGCCTTTTTAAGAAGGCCACAAGGTACTTAAATGGTTTTAAGAGAAATTAAATAGGAGGCACCCTGGGTAAGACTTCAAAGACTTAGTAAAATGGTCGTTCAGTGGAGATGTTAAGGGCTGGTTGTAGAATCAACTGAGTGTATAAATCAGACCAGCGAAGAAAACTACTCAATGACTTGCTTAAATCGAAGTCTAGAAGTGGTATACGAAGCCCAAAATGTTCCAAATCAACCCATAAGTTGATTATATTTAAGCGGAAGGTGAAATGTCTTGATACGTGCATAAGAGGTGATTTGTATTGGTCTTAGAAGAGGCTTCACACACAAAATGTATCGCTGCAAATGGAAACTAACACAAGGAAAAATAAGGCAGCAAACAAAACACACATGTAAGGGTGAAATGAGAAATATCCACATGGGGAAATTGCATAAAATGACCAGTGCCTACACCTAGGGTCTATGGAGTCTATAATGTATAGATTTTGGAGTGCAAATTACCCACTAAATGTAGCATGCAAACGATTCCCAAGTAGAAATTACTCACAAAATCCCCCCAACATGCAACACAAAAAGTTTGAAAAGATTTTACTAATGAGATGACCAACCAATGGTTTTCAAAATAATTTTATCAAGAGATCCGGGTACTCACCTCATTCCGGATGCTTGATGTGGTTCTTTCTCCTCATTCAACAACCCCGAATAGATCCCGACTAAGAAAAACCTCACTTCAATACAAGGCACATTTGTTTTTTCGCTGACTTCAACCTGCAAACAACCGAGAGAATAATTAGAGAAATGAATCACGATGACTAAAAAATAAACTCAATATTTGCAAATTCAAATAGCAAGCAAGTAATAGAAAGAAATAGCAAGATTCCATTGGATCTAGCTCGGGTGGTTGGGAGTATTGATTGATAACCTCCCCACCAGGGTTCGATTTCTTGTAAGTGACATATCTTGACTATGTTTAGCCTCCCCACACGCCTCACGGTATAACGAGGAAGTACCATGGATATATCGACCTCTTGAAAGATAGAGGTGTGAACCACATGGAAAAAAATAGAAAGAAATAGAAAGAAATTAGATGGCTTAGGCAAATCGATTTCATCCATAGGAAACCCCCTGTCAAGAGACCAAATCGCTACAAGCAATTCGCCCTCTCTTGCTACAAGCAAATCACGCATAAATATCCAAGGCAAGAAATGATTGAGATCTAGCAGTAGTAGGTGCTCAGCAAAAATGTATAATCCATCAAAATCATCCAAGAGACAAGAGTCTTGCACCACAAGAATTTCTGATTTTTTCTCACTATTGAAATGGTCCAAAAGCCTCTTACAACGAAGAACTCTCTCTCTTTTAAAGGTAGAGAGTGGCAAAATCCCTAGCTCATCTTTTTGTGGATGGCTAAGATTAAAAGTTTCTAGTACATGATCAACGGTTGAGAATTTATCTCACTTTAATAATTTACAATGGTTCAAAATGACTATCTATGGAGGGGGGCGAATGACCTCCAAATGCCCAAGTACACTCTCAAGATACATACGAGATACATCAAATGGTTTGCTAGGGAGTTCAAGTTATCCCCTAGGTGATTACATTCCACCTTTATTACATTGCTAAGCTCAAGATGTAAGTCCCCAAATGAAGAATTCTCCCCCTAGGGAGAGAAAGGCACCCCACCATGAAGATGAACACTACATGCCAAGTGAAAATAAGTGATGGTGCTAGGAAAAGTGGTCCAAATGTGTCTAGGGGAACATCATAACAATACCCAAGTCATATTTTGCCATTCACTTATCCCACCATCATACATCAAAGACCTTGGTTATTTTAATTTTTTAATTTTATGTTGAAAAAAGTAATTAGTCACACAACTACCCAAATCTTCATCTTCTTTTGCTTGGATTGAAAATTTGATTACACAGACGGATTTGTAGACCTCAAAATCCATAAGATCCACTACCCATAACCAATCTGATATGATATGCTAGAAATTATCTCCAATTTTTTTTTAATGTAGAGGCTAATTATTTCTGCAACCTTAGGAAAATAATTATATTTAGTCAATTAATTCAATAATGCCTCAAATAATACTTGGAGGGGTCCAGTTGGCCTCCAATGGCTAAGATATGATCAATGATGACAAGTAGTGAAGTCCATGCTGCTGACCTGCCCCTTTGACCAAGTCAAAAAGTCAAAATTTGGTCAAAGTTTGAACAAAGCTTAAGATGATAGAATAATCATATAAGATGCCTGCAAGAGGTGTTAGTGCCTTAATCATGAGTATAATTGATAAACAACTACATGCTAAGTCATGCTATACATCAGTTATCATTTCAAAAACAACAAGTGCAAGACAAGTACCAAGTACAGTAAAGGATAAGAGTAACTAGTTTCATATATATATTCCAGCCTAAACTAATCACAAATGTAATGCATAGATCAACCTCTCCCTTGGGTGAAGTGGAATGAGTGACAACCATGAGCTTAGTCAAAGTATGGAGTTGACCATAGGATAGACTTGAGTCACTCTTGGAGAGATGGGCTAAAGGACACTTTGTGACATTTGTTGGGAGTGGCGAACACTAGGGAGGCAAGGTGTCTAACAAATGGATGAAGTGCTTAGAAGGAACCCCTATGACCCTAGCAAGCCTCCCCTTTATTTATTTCATAATTTTTTCTTTTCATTTCCTTTTCTTTTAATTGATTTTTCTTTTCAAGCTTTTTTCATTTTTTCTTTTGATCTTTCTTTGGAGCACATTTCACTTTGCAATCCTTTAGTTCGCTAATGGCCGAAAGGTACTGGCCTTACATAGCCTTCTGGGCCCCAGTTATGACATGGCCTTAGCTCCATTGCCAACCACTGTCCATAGGTGCAATGGAATTGCCACATAAATTCCTCTTTAGGGGAAAGTAGGATTAACCTCTTAATTCAAGGATTATCTACTCTCTCAGCCACTAACCAATTTCAAGGATAGGGAGCACTTGTTTCAAGTCTAGGGGGGACTCTTCCAATGACTAGGAATACCTTGCATGCACTCAATCCACCTGAATCTACAAGCAGAAAAAGATCAATGGGGTAAGCAAACTTTTGCCACACACATTAGAGCAGAGACACCAGGGAAAATATGGAGGCCATCTTAACAAGAGGTCATAGAGGGGGAGGTCCTTAAGTTCATCCGTCATGTCCAAGCCAAGGAGTTTGAAAACAAATGGATGAGATGGATAAGTGGCAGAAAGGCTATATACGGAACCAAGAGGGGTGGTGATCTATACATTCTACATGCAATCATCCCAAACAGGAACATGTGCATGAAACTACCATTAATGCACCTATACCACACCCAACACTAGTCCTACTGATAGCAACCAGAGAAAAATCACATGATCACTGATGCATAACAAAGTCTAACAAAAGTCAATCCATTAATAACACATGAAATCCATATGTATACCTCTGCCATATACTTGGTCT
Source organism: Larix kaempferi (assembly GCA_027924585.1). NCBI lineage: Eukaryota > Viridiplantae > Streptophyta > Pinopsida > Pinales > Pinaceae > Larix > Larix kaempferi. The sequence goes on from BSBM01000029.1 coordinate 7,955,536, forward strand.
GAACTGCAGCTGCATGGTATCCATTTGTGCTGACTCTGAAGGGCAAAGAAAAGATAAGATCCAATCTGCATAAAGATGATCATGAAGGTCCACTGTACCAAGGTCTAAAATGTATGATAGGGGATGACATGAAGAGGGATCAACATGACAAAGGTAGCCCCTCTGATACTATGCCACTGTATTTGATCCAACTGCTGAAAAGTGAGATAATCCTCAAATCCTCTAATACTATATGATAGAATACTGCACCCATTGTAATGATTGGCTCAAAACTCTGGTCTGCTCTAGCAAATTGAGAGGTATGTCCCATCTGTATAATATGTGATAACTTGGCCTCCAAGTCCACCATAACATTTCCGGCTTAGCAACATAGTAGAGTAGATCAATAACTATAACATTCATCAAGGTGGATATATCAGGACATACAAAGAGGTCATCCCTATGGTTCTTAATGAGACCATGTGCTTGGACCTGTTTGGAATCTATGTCACAAACATTTCCATATGGTCTAGTGATTTGCAATCCTAGGGCTTGCATGACTTTCAAAGGCATAATATTCATCGAAGCACAGGAGTCAAGCATACAATAATGTAAAAGCATCCCTTGTATCTCAAGTGTAACGTAAAAAGGTTGATGCCCTCCATTCCTTCGTTCATAAATAACACTCTGTAAAATGATCGGGGGGTCATTAGTGTTAAAGTTAATGCAGATGCGAGACCCATTCTTAGGGAGGATGGTACCCTAGTTAGTTAACTAGGGTTCCTGGTCAGTTAACCAGGCAGAGTAAGTCCCTAGAAGGTACCCTAGGGCCCCCAACATTCTCTCGGGGTTCTTGGTCTGGGACCAAGTAGGTTGATGCCATGGCAAAGTCTCTAGTATGTGGCTAGGGCCCCTATCTGTCTCGAGGGTATTCTGGTCTAGGACTAGGCAGTTTCTTGGTCACGAGGACCAAGCAGATCCTACAGGTTGAGTCAGAGACATCTTGGTCTAATTCTTGGTCTAGGACTAAGCAGTTCCTGCAGGTACATACCTGGTCAGTTCACTAGGTGGATCTTGGTTAGTTAACCAAGGTGATGATGTGTGATGCCCTCCTCTCCTAGGTCTTTGAGACGATTGAGCTAGGTTGTCTTCTTAAGGGACTGGCCACCCTTTGATGGAGTCACTAGCACTTGACCTCGGGAGTAGTTAGGAGGACCACAGGATCACATCATCTAGTGTGGACCTTCCTTATACAGTGATGATGAAATTTTAGTTAGTGTACGGAACACTTGTACATTTGAGAGAGAGATGGATGGGTTGTATCCCCACCTTGTTTGCATACCCTTGATCATCCCACCTTATTGTTCTAGGTCTTGTGGTTAAAAGGTTTACCACCTTGTTTTGTGGTTAGAAGGGTTGTCTACCCACCTTGAGTTGTCTCAACTCTTACCACTTTGTTGTTTTTGGTCTTATGGGTAAAAGGGTTGTTGACCCACCTGGTTGTTACACCTTTGGTCTTATGGTTAGAAGGGTCATGTACCATTCCTTGATTTATGGTTTGAATTGTGTTGCTGTGGTCTTGTGTTGACCAATTGTTGGTCCTTGTACTAGCGCCCCCCTTTTATTGTGGTTCCTAAAACCCTTTGTTATGATGTCTTCACCCTAGTACCCACTACTAAAAGACATCTTAACTTTATTTTATATTTTATAAGTGGTGACCCTTATTAATGTATGGTGTCTTAACCTTTTTGTTGGTAACCCTCCTTATTTGATGAAACCCTAACTCAATGAAGAATTATAAGTGAAACCCTTCTAGAAGCCTCTAAGAGATTATAAATTCAAGTCTATTTCCTTATTTGAGATTATCATTATCATAGATCCTAGATCGGATTTGTTTGGGACTGTTCTAGGGTGACGTCAAGGTTGTTTGTTGTTTCTAGGGCTTCGTTGCTTCATTATTGTGAATACCAAGGTTTGTTTCTGGTTGCTTGAGGTTGCCACTGTGTCTTCCAAGCTTGTAGAATGGTGCTGCTACCTCTTTTGATAAGGCCGCTGCCTTGAAGACTGAACCGTTTCCTCTCTTGTGGATTGATATGCTATCCGTGGTCTTTGTGGAGTACCCTAAGTCTTATCCCTTCTTGTGTGGACTGATACGTGGCTCCTTGTGGATTGATTTTGATAGGGCCGCTACCCAAATGTTTCATTTTGATGCCCTGTGGATGTTTTTGGGTAAGCCGAGCCTATATTAGGGCTGTTAGGGTAGGCCGCAACCTATAAGGCTGCCTGTGAATTGTGTTAGAGAGGGTCGCAGCCTTAGGGATGCCCCCTACCGTCTTACGTGGATCTACGATTTGACTGCTAACCTCATCTGTGGACCCAGATATGATTTCTACCTTTAACTATGGACTATTTGGTGGGCTGCTAGTTGTCTTTTATGGAGGCCGTTAACCCCTGTGGTTTGATCTAGGGTTGGCTGTTATCTTTTGTGGATATCACTGCTTGGTCTATGTTAGATGTACTGTTTGTGGAGTTTTCTGTCTATTGAGGTCATATCTACTTGTTTAGGGATGCTCTTTGGTCACCTGTGGAAGTCCCTGCCTGTTGGGAATTAGTTTGGATCAAATCTACTAAGATTTGAGGTCTGATATTTCTTGTTGGGTGACTTCCTGGGCTGCTATTGTGATTTGACTGTAAGTGACCACCATTGATTTGTTTGTGGTCTGCCACTTTGGACTGTGTTTGAGGTTGCCCTTGTGCCCTTCCCTATTTGACTGTCTTGGTCATCCTACAACCTATTCCATCTCTCTCTCTCTCAGGTATGTACTAACCCTCGGGTAAGGGTCAGATTGTTCCTATTGATTGACTTGCCTCTAAGAGGTACAGTCTGTTCTAAAAGTTAGTTTTTCTGAGTACAAAGGAAGGTCTAAACTCTCCAGGTAAGTAATCGGACTTGTTACTTTTATATTGTGAGTTATTTCTATGACTGCTGTTATAAATTGATCTAACTAGTTATACTACTGCTGCTGTTCTTTACATGTTATTGTTACTGTATGTTTTCAACTTTAACATAGGGACCTCTTTGGGAGTGTTAAAGTTGAAAGAGATGAAAATTATGTTTTAAATTATCTTGCCTTGTTACAACTGTACTATTCTGTTTCCTGTACTAGTTTGTTAATTTTTTTATTTGCATTAAAGTATAATTTTTTTAATTTTCTACCTCAAACCCTAACTTAACCCTAAATTTAACAATTAGTAGTGTCATCCTTATGTTCTATCTCTACGACGTTCTATGACAATATAGGGGTGACAACCTTAGGCTTGGAACAAGGGGTACCCTCACAAAATCGGAGAACCTTTTCTCTTTGATATGGTAGTTTGGTCAACTCAGATAAAGGAACTAGATATGTAACCTTCTTCAACATCCCCTCTAAATAAATGTTAAGCTCCACATTTTATAAACTCTTGGTTCGATCGAGTTTCTCAACTAGTTGCTTGACCGAAAGAGAAGTGGAACCCCAAGTCTTCTTTTGCATAGTCGTGGGTGTAGGACTTGCCACTTATCATTATTCTTTGTTTCAGGAGTTTCTACTCTAGATTTCTCAACATTCTTTTCTTGTGAATTCAATTTATCCTGTCTTGAAACATGGAAGACCCAATTAGATGAACTACTAGGACTGTAGTCGTCTAGAAAATGGACATTATCAGCAAGGTCAGAATCACATGGGTTAGCCTGGAAAGGACACTCACAGTCATCGTGATTATCCTTACAGGTGTCACACTAGTTAACCGTATTGTTACTGCTAGATCGTGCGGGGGCTGGTGGACCTGTTATCATAGAGAATGTGGTTGTCTCTAAGATGTATCTTATCCAGGACAGTAGAGGGTGGGTAGCCAAACTTAGTGACACCTCTAAATGAGTGGTTGCCACCCCGGACAAGGTACTTGTCGCTTTAGACAAGGAAAGAGGCCAAGTCAAGGGGGAGACCCTTGTCAACCAACAATGGTTAACATACAAAAACATGACACTAACACCCCAAAGATAAGCAATTAACAGTAGGGAAAGAGTGTCTAAGTGACCCAAGACTATGCCCAACCAACAATGACTGAAATATTGCCTCTGATGGATGGAATTCATCACTTTGTTTCAGATCTGATATGTAGATAAAATGACAAGATTTCACTAATTAAGTGGCTGGAAAATAATCTAAGGAGAAAATGGTACTAGGTGTTGAAGATTGATTTTCTGCCTAAGGGGGATTTGACCCAAAATGTTTTAAGTTTTTAGAGCAGAAATAAAATGAGCAAATTATGGCTGTCCTAGTACATTTAGGCTTAGTATTTGGTGATGATAATTCAAGAGAAAAACAAACCAAGCCTACCCAAGTCCCCAAACTCAAACAGTGACTGAAAATTGACCAAAATGCCCAAGGAGGGCGCAGACCAGCAAGTAAGACCAATGCTTTGATGGGGTAAATGGAGTGTAAAATACATGCAACTTGGTCTTTGGGGTTTTCTTAACAAAATAGACTTGTGTTTTAAACATAAAATTATTCCTACGGCTAGATTGTGAGATATTAATTTCGATAAAATTTAACTTGTAAAATTATTTTCTCTATGTGCTTTGAAAATGAAAAACCAAGAGAATGTAGTGAAGTACTTACTTGGTACCGGGAGAAATGCTTGACTTGATGAGGAAATGCACTCCAAAGGTCAAATAGAAAAAGTTGTGGAAGTCTCGGCTTGAGGATGAGTTGCCCAAATCCACCAATGCGCCCTCTCTCTCTGCCAAACAAGAGAAATATATTAGTTTGCTTGAGCAAGAAAATGAGCTACAACAAGATGAAAATAATATGAAGAAATGCTTGACATGAATAGCAAAAACACTCCTTATTAAACCCGGAATCCGGAGAGTGAAGCAACAATGGCTTCCAAGTGGTGCGCCTCTCTCCAAGAACTCTTATGACTCTAAAATAGTGCCTAGCATGGTAATATATATTGACACCTAGACTTTAATGACCTCCTAAGGCCTAACCACCAAAACGAGCATTCCAGCTTTGGAGGAGCAAGAGAAAAACTAAAAAATTATACCTCGCTAAAAAACAAAGTATAATGAACAAGGAAAAAATCCTTGGAATACTGGGATTGATGTGTAAGTCCTACAAAAGCCAAGTCTTTTACAAAAAAGTCATCATGCTACGACACATTATTACAAATCCCTGTGGGGTATGAACATGTGAAAAAAGCGAAAAAAAAGGCCATGAAAGGCCTAATGGACTTCACAACAATTATGATGAACATATGACATGTTCAAACTTTGCCTGCTCGCTTGAAAGTCCAACTAAGTCCAACTTAGCTGGTAACAGTTCGCATACAAACCATTAAGCAGTTGACAAGAGTTGAAAGTTTGTTTCTGTTTTTGGTTGAGGAAAGTTTAAAGTTTGTTTTCTGTTGCAGAAAGTTTTGCAGTCAAATCATTGTTGACCACCTTAGAAAACGTTTGGATGAAAAATGAAATTAGTGAAACTGAACATAGTTGGAGGCTGCACATTGGTGCTTGACTATAAGACAAAATATAGTCCTCAGCATGTGCTGTGATATTACTTAACTATTTAAAATATATTTAGCTGGTTGTAATTTAGTGAATGGGACGGGCTCTGTAATGTAAAGAGTTCAGGTTCAAACACACATGGGTGTAAAGGTGTAGAGTTTTTTAAGGAAAGATATTTGACTTTGTAAAATTGTTTTTCTTTAGTGATACAAAAAAAACTTATTACATTTTGAAGAAGCTAAATTAATTTGTCATGTAAACAGTTGAAGTTGAAATACCAGTGGATAGAGTTCTCCCAAAATTGCTTTCCATTCATTTAAAAACACTTAATATATATTAATAAAACTAAATTAATTTAAATAAATACTTAAAGACTACTTTATCTTTACTTTAAATAAATACTTATATACTACTTTATCCATCATATTTAATATTTGCTGATTGTAAATAAGCACTTGGTACTTAGTAGCGTATATTTATTAATATTTGATGTACTTAGAACTAACACAACCTTTTGTATGTTTGTAACCTCATAAAGTTTTTCTGTTGATCCGCTTTCGGGTTGTGGCCAATTCTGAATGGTGCAACCAGCTTTGTCAGTAAAAATATTTTCAGATTCTGATATTGACGTTGACGTTGGATAATATTCTAGTCAAGCAGACTTATCTTTCAGAATTTATCTTTAAGGAAACAGAAACCTTAAAGGTATAACACGTCTGCAAATTCTTTTATCTCCTCTTACTGTCATGGTTTCTGGGTTCAATCCTTAGTTTGGGAATTAGTTTGCAAATGATTCCATATTCTTTATACTTTATGAACATTGAGGTATCCTTGTTAAAAATAAAGTCAGGCAGTTATCCTTGTTAAAAATAAACTCAGGCATAGATTACTGTTTTTGACGCTGATTCTGTGAATTCTTGGCAAACATTAGGTGTGGGATGTCGACAAAAAAGAGTTGGCTCATGTATATTCTTGCAAGGAAATTACTGCATTTACAGTCTTACAGGGAAGTCCTTTCATGTATGTCATGTACTCAAATATAAATTTAAGACACTGCAAATTGAGTTAGAGATGCATACATTACTTATGGATTTCTAAGACATTCTTTTTTTGACAGGTATATAGGAGATGCGAAAGGAAATGTGTCTGTTTTACAATTTGATCGAGAGTTGAAACATATTTCGTGTATGCAATATTCTATTCCTATATCCATTACTCATGGTAATCAATACTTCTGCCTTACCATTTTTAATTTAATGTCTACTTCTGAATGTCGCATTACTAACTATCATGGAAGAGAGAACTACACAAATCTTGAGGAATGCATGCGAGGCGAATATGTGTAGGATTGCGTCCCTGTACACAGAATTCCTTGAGATACATAAATCTAACTTAGAAACAAAGAGGAATATACATACATTTATACATTTATTTGATTATGAGAAAACTATTGTTGCTTGTGATCTATTATCCACATTCGACACACAAGCATGATAGTGGGATGGTGGTTCTTATGGATGTATGCCTATTCGAGCAGCTAAAGAAAGTCATATGTTGCCTATATAGTAGACAAACCTTGCATAACTTTGCCAAAGCTATATGGCAAGTTCAACCTCTCAATGGAGACTGTCCTCGAAAGGTTAGAGCCATGTTGTCACCACTACGCCATCTAGTAGGTTAGACTAGTAGCTCTTTTATCACTCCATCCACCATAAATCGATGGGCATGCGATGTAGAATTTTCTGCACTTTTATTGTCTGCTGGTTTGTGTTAACAATTTGTGGTTTTCATTCCCAGTCGGTTATGCATAGACTGGGAACTACTTATAAACTTTTCTGTAACAGTCAAACACACAATAAAATGCTACTAACAGGCTGTAAACACATTTAACATTCACACATGAAAAATACACTCAGAGATTTTTGGCCAAATCGAGCCCTGGAAAAACCCCCACGGGGAAAACCAGTTGAGAGAGAGAGATATTTATTATTTCTTCAGCAAAGTTAATGTAACAGCAGTACAAGAAAAAATACAATTTATCTCCACATTAAATGCACCCCAGACTGCCTCGATTTCTGTGCACAACAACTGCCTAGAAATGCGTGCTGAAGCTTCTCGATTTCTGTGCAATTAATGACCTTGGTTTAGTGCTGTACCTCCCTCGATTTTAGTGCAAAACACCCTGAAAACTGTGCTGACTGTTACTCGAATTTTGTGCATATGCCAACCTCAAAACCGTGACTGAAAATGACTGCTGTACGGACCACTGTACCAGTCACTTCTTAGAAAACCGTGCAGACTGATATCCTCGAACAGCGTGACAGTTTACCTCGGGATTTGTGCCTGGGTTTGATGTCTCGATATCAGTGCCTCAACAGTATGAAGATGCCTCGAAATCTAAGCCCAGAATCTTCCTCGAACTGCGTGCTATGAGTAGTACTGCTGTACGGTATCACCTCGGGTTTTGTGCTTGAGATGACAGCTGCTCTCTCTATTCACTGTGCTGATAATAAATGCCAGAATACAAGCCTTGAAGTCTGAGCCAATATCTGGTGCTGAACTCGTGCCTGGAAACTCGTGCCAATGGGAAATGGCAGTCTCGATTTTCTGCTGGTGCCCTAGCTCCTCTCACACGATCTCTCTCTCTTTCATTCACACAACAACGAATTAGGTTTTGCCTCCCTCATACCTTTTGTCTAATCCCTAGATGGGTATCTAATCCAACGGTGGACATTAATTCAATCCAATGGCTAGGATAAGATGAGAGCAAAAATCACTTTAATTAATTCACTTAAATAAATTATTTGCTCACCCACTTTAACTTTAGCAAAAAGTGACTTTAAAAATATAAAGTCTCATTAATGTGTTTTTAATGTGAGGGTCACATTTCCCCTTTCTAAGTGACTTAGGCAAGTAGTCACTAGGGGAACACTTCCCTAGGTACAAAACTAACATGCGATAGCTCTCCTTGGTGCCTCATAGTCGATTAGCAAGAATGTAATCATTAGGGTTGTGCAAATGAGGCACGACTCCTTCAGTCTAGCTAGTATTTCGATCACCCTTATGTTTTGCAACTATGGCTAATGCAAATAATAAACCACAGACATGTTCCTATGTTATTAAAGTGGGAAACATGTCCATATTCATCTATCCATCTATTTTTTTTTCCACGTGTAAAACCCATTGCTCTTAATGAGACCAACTTCTTTATAGAGGATTTGTACGTCGCCTCGTAAAGCGGTCTATTTGACTAAGCCAAAAGATATTCTTTTATTTTCTTGCTTTTCAAAGTTTTGATCCTTTTGCCCCCTAGGGTTGAGACCAATTGGAAATTGCAAGTTGTAAAGACTACGGAGGTCATAGGTTCAAACCTCAACTTACCTGTGGTCCATGGTTGGGGTTTCTATGGGTTCACTAGAAGGTTATAGTGGTAGTGGACGAGATTTGCCCCTGTGTCACTCAAGCACGATATTGTCCCAACTCCACTATAATCCTCCAAAGTTTTAAAAAGAAATCCCTCCGGGGTGTAGGTCAATTGGCAATCGCCAGTTGTAAAGACTAAGGAGATCATAGGTTCAAAGTTACTTCAAACCTCAACTTACCCGTGGCCCATGGTTGGGGCTCTTTGGGTTCATCGGAAGGTTATAATGGTAGTGGACAAGATTCAACCTCGTGTCACACAAGCATGATATTGTCCCAAATATGCTATAATCATCCAACATTTGATGTCAATTCTCGCTAGCTCATTCGGTTAAGGTGTGGGTCTTGTCAGCAGGGCGACCCAAATTCTATTCCCCTTAGGGGTGAGCTAGTTGGGAGGAGACACTCAAAATCCAACCAGTTGAGGGTTGGTGTGGCCCAGGCCAGGTGCGATCCTCAGGTGATTTTGACGGCTTAGATGCCCCTGGTTCATGGTTTCTTATTAGACCAAAGGCCACTCCCGCAAGTCAGGTAGATTCTAGCAAAAAAACATGTTTTGATCCGTTCATCTATAATGCTATGTGGATCACACACTTCTTGCTAAATTTGTTCCACATGCATATAAATAGGCAACTCAACATCAAAATGGGATAATGATTTCGAAATATGATGCATTATTACATGAGCTAGAAACTCAAGTCTATAGGGTACGCTTTTACTTTTTCAATAGCAGTAAAGAGCCCTCAAAACCTTTTTGACAACTTGGTGCATCTTCTTGTAGTTGGAGGAAAAATGTAGAGTACATAATGAACTTAGTCCTTATGAAGAATGAAATGCTTGTATGAACTTAGTTATGATGTATATGAAGTATCTAGCTAACACCTTTCATGATCAACCCTTCACTATGCTCACACTAGGTAAGTACCATAACTTCTAGCGCAAGACAAACCTTTCCTTTATCTTAGGACAAGTTATCTTTATGCAATGATTGGGGGAAGATTATCTGTTACCTAATCTAGAAGGTAAGGTTCTGAAAGGTCTTACTTGAGCTTTTAGAGCCTTGCTATGCACGATTGCACAAATCCTTTATGATTCATGAAGAGTTGTCCTTTGAGTTCGAGTTAATTCTTTGACAATAAATAGGTGATGAAAATGGGCAAGTCTACACTAACTTTGATTTACAAACCTTTCCTTTATCTTAGGACAAGTTATCTTTATGCAATGATTGAGGGAAGATTATCTGTTACCTAATCTAGAAGGTAAGGTTTAGAAAGGTCTTACTTGAGCTTTTAGATCCTTGGCATGTGTTACCTCAAAAACTAGCACTCTTCCACGATCGAAGATATGTGGACCCAGTGGACCCAATGCTATGATCGACAACTCTTCAAGGAGGTACAACCAATCACCTCAATGTAGCTCTTTTCCTCTTTAGGCCTTGCTCCTTGGGCCATGGAAGGCTCCCCGATTAATGTAAGAATAGGCATGTAAGATACTAAAAGAAAACACCTCTATCCCTAGAAGATCTTCCCACCATCAGTAGAACAACGCCTTATGGAGTCAACAAAAAATATACACAATAAACCCTTTGGCTTGGAAGGCTAGGAGCAATAATGAATATGTAATGATACCAATTATATTTCTGTAGTAAAAACCAGCAAGATAAAACATGAGATATTTTCCAAACCAATCATCGGAATTATGCAAAATTTACCTCTCGACAGCCAACTACAGGGCGCACATCAATACCCCCTAGGGAACCCCTCTTTTGGTAGATGAAAAATGTGTTTCAATGCTGATTTTTACTTTAGACTTGCAAATTTCTACAGTCAAGGTGAACCAGAAATATCAAGGGCCTCAAATCCCCCCAAGGTCACCTTGGGTGACCTAGGAATTGAACCAATCTTCCTCAAACCCCTAGGTTTTTAATTTTCCTTTGAAATGAACCTGCAATAACACTTCAAACAGATCTGAAATCAACCCTAATGGCTGACGTCACCTAACCCTAGGATGACATCACCTCCTTTAGGGCACTTTTAGGGCTAAAAATGGACTCTTTTGCAATATTTTTCAACTTTTTAGGAATTTTCCAATGTTTTATCAAGATCTGAAATTTACTACTGCAATTAACTACTTCAGAAAATCAAAATTAAAATAACTAGGGCACAAAATAAAATATTTATTGGATTTTGCAAAAGTATAAATTTTTCAGGGTTTTTTCACAATATTTGATTTTTTTTGTATTTTTTGTGATATATAGTACGGAAATTTGATAAAAAGAGATTCCGAGTGAAGATGAGGGAATAAGACCTAAGTCTCTTCCCTTCAAGGCCATCGAGGAACCGTGGTTAGCGTTCCTCTCAAGAATTGGCAATCCAATTTTGATGAATTAGGGTAAACCAAGAAAACCTAGGGTTGTGTTGGCTTTGACATAATTAGGATAGAGAGAGGTACCGAATGCCTAACAAGAGTTACCCTCCAAGAAGGGATGTCCCACTTACAAGACAATGTTATCATGCATAAAAACCCTAATTAGCTCTTACCTTGGATGTCTCCGCCAGTACAAGACAAGAGAACCGAAGATCATATCACAAAAGAAGAGCAAATAAGAAGAGAGTAAACCTATCAAGAATTCTTCCCCTTAGACAAGCCTGTAGAATTTTCTGCACTTTACTGTTTGCTGGTTTATGTCAACATTTCGTGGTTTTCATTCCCAGTCGGTTATGCATTGACTGGAAACTATTTATGAATTTTCAGTAACAATTAAACACACAGTAAAAATGCACTAACAGGCTGAAATACACATTTAAACATTCACACCATGAAAATGATAGACTCAGAAATTTTTGGCCAAAATCAAGCCCTAGAAATACCCCCACGGGGAAAACCAGTTAGAGAGAGAGAGAGAGATTTTATTTCTTCAGCAATAATATCAAAACATAAATACAGTGAAAAAATCAACTTATCTCCACCAAAGATTTCATCTCAAAATCCTTGAAAACTGTGCCCAGCAAATGCCTCGAAAACTGTGCAAAAACTTACAACAGTCCGTACAGCCCTTGATTTTTGTGCCAGATTTGCCTCGATTTCTGTGCAACCTTTATCTCGATTTCTGTGCCAAACTGTGCCTCGGTTTCTGTGCAACTAGCTCCTTGATTTCTGTGCACAAACAGTGCCTCAATTTCTGTGCCTGAACCGTATTGTACGGATCCGTACACCTCGAAAACAGTGTAGCAAAGAAATGCAGTCCGTACCTGTCTCGAAATCTATGCCAGCAGTAAATGATGTCCGTACACCTCGGTTACTGTGCCAAAGTGGCTGCCTCGGGATGTGTGCCTATTCAAGAGAAATATCACAATCAACAATTTTGTACCATGCAATAAATGCTCAGCTAATCACCTCGAAGTGCGTGCCTGCTGAAAGCTGCATTCAATGCTCCTTGGAACTCGTGCCAAAGCCCTAGCTCAGTCTTTTGCTCTTCTCTCTCGACTTCTCTCTTTCTCAAACTCAAAAGTGAGTTCTCCAAATGCCTCCCTCATCTTTTTGTCTAAACCCTAAGTGAGTTTTTAATCCAACAGTGAGTATTGAATCTAATCCGATGGTTTAGATTTAATGAGAGTGAAAATACCTTTTATTTAAATCACTTAAATAAATTTCACTCACCCACTTAAGATTTATCAAAAAGTGACTTTAACTTTATAAAGTCTCATTAAGTGACATTTAATGTTGAGGGTCACCCTTTTCCCCCTTCTAAGTGACTTAGGCAAAAGTCACTAGGGGAACACTTCCCTAGGTACAAAAATAACACTCCCTCTTACCGAGGAAGGTGTTCCGCACCACTCCCAACTTATCTCTGAAGAAGACAAACTTCCCCCTCCCCAAAGACTTCGTCAGGACATCTGCAACCTGCTCATCAGTGGATATGTACTGTAGCTCAACTGCTCCTCTCTGAACGTAGTCCCGAATGAAGTGGTACCTGATCTCAATGTGCGTCGACCTGTCATGGAATATCGGATTCTCAGAGAGCTGACTGCAACTCTGATTGTCGCAATAAATCACCGTAGGTCTCAACTGCTGATCAAATAAATCTACCAATAACTTACGAAGCCACAGTGCTTCGCAAGTCGCCTGACTGGCTGCCATATACTCAGCCTCAGCATAACTCAATGCAACGGACTTCTGTTTCCTGCTGAACCACGACACTGCTGTCGAGCCCAAGCTAAAACAGAAACCGGAAGTGCTCTTCCGGTCCCTCACACAACCTGCCCAGTCTGAATCTGTGAACCCAACCGAGCTGACTCCATCCGAACCCCTGTAGTCCAGACCATAATCCACTGTCCCTGCTAGGTATCTCAAGATGTGCTTTGCGGCCGTCCAATGCACACTCCTAGGCTGCACCATGAACTGGCTAAGAGTGTTGACCGCAAAGCACAAGTCTGGCCTGGTGTTGACCAGATACATCAACGATCCGATGAGCTGACGATATAGTGTGGGATCCACCAACTTACCCTCTGAAGCATGAAGTTGCTTCAAGTTGGTGATCATAGGTGTGGACATAGGCCTGCAGTCCTCCATCTGATAACTCTTCAGAATCTCCGCTGCATACTTCCCTTGTCCTAGGAAAATATGTCCAGGCTCCTGCCAAACCTCCATCCCCAAATAGTAATGCATCAGCCCAATATCAGTCATCTCATACTCAGCAGCAAGATCTCTCTTGCACTATGCAATATGACGCTCATCTCCAGTGATAAATAAGTCATCAACATATAACATAAGAATGAGTGGATCTCCACCAACCACAATGTAGTATAGGTTGGGATCAGCCTCACTCTTCTGAAATCCCATCGAAGTCAAATATGCATCGATCCCGGAGTACCAAGCTCTAGGAGCTTGCTTCAGACCGTACAAGGCTTTCCTAAGCCTGCACACATGAGAATCTCTCCCATGTATCTCGAATCCCTGTGGCTGCTCCAAATACACCTCCTCCTGCAGAAGACCATTGAGAAACGCGGTCTTCACATCCATCTAATGGATCTTCCAACCCATTTCTGCTGCTATAGATATCACTGCCCTGATAGAGGAATACCGAGCAACTGGAGCAAATGTCTCATCATAGTCAACTCCCTCAACTTGTGAGAACCCCCTAGCCACAAACCGAGCCTTGAATTTCTCCACACTGCCATCTGCAGCATGCTTGATCTTGTATAGCCACTTGGAAGTCACAACTGACTTCCCCTCAGGTCTCGGCACAATCTCCCAAGCATCATTCTTCATGATGGAATGGTACTCTTCCATCATGGCATCTCTCCATACCTGATGCTGAGAAGCCTCCTCAAAGGTAGAAGGCGCAGAGTCACGAAGGCTCGCAACAAGGGCCATCCCATATCTGTCTGGCTCCACAACTGTCCTGATCGCCTCCTGAGGTCTACCAAATGCTTCTGCTTCCTTCAAGGTGTCCTGAAGCCACTTAGGCTTCTTCTTCCTTGAAGGCTCCTCCCAAATTGGTGTATCCTCATCTGAGGAAGTGCTAGAAGCAAAAGGTCTAACACCCCGAGGACCTGTAGCTGATGAACTAGTCCCTGAGGACCCTGTAATCTGTGAGCCTGAAACCTGTGATCCTGAACCTGTGCCTGTCCCTGAACCTGTCCCTGAAGTACCTGTAATCTGAACCATTGATCCTGTAGAAGCTGTGCCTGTACCCTGTGATCCAGTCACCCCAGAAACCTGTGGACCTGAAACCTGTATCGAAGAAGCCTGTCTCAACTGAGGTGTGGGAGTTGGTGGCTCCCCCTGCTCCATCTCTTTCGACTTCCTGAAGGCCCTCTCCTCATCAAACTTCACTTCCCGCCTAACTGCAACTCTCCTCTAGCCAGGAATGTAAAGTCGATATGCCTTCGAAGTCTCATCGTAACCCACAAAGATACCTCTCTTTGCAGTGGGCTCGAACTTCGTCCTCTTCTCAGAAGGGACGTGAGAGTAAGTCAGAGAGCCAAATATCCGAAAATGGCTCACCTCAGGGTTCTTGCCTGAATACATCTCCTCCGGAGTCATCCTCCCCAAAGCACGGTGAGGACTCCTGTTCTGCAGATACACTGCAGTGTTGCAAGCCTCTGCCCATAGAAAGAACAGTAACCCCTGATCATGAAGCATGGCTCTCGCTGCTCCAACGATCGACCTGTTCTTTCTTTCTGCTACTCCATTCTGCTCAGGAGTGTAGGGAACTGTCAACTGTCGCTGTATACCCTCCTGCATGCAGAAAGCATTGAACTCCTTGGACGTATACTCACCCCCATTATCTGATCTCAACATCCTGATCTTCCTCCCCGTCTGCTTCTCCACAAGGGCTTTGAACCCTTGGAAGACACTCAATACAAGTGGGGACTTCTTGTTCCTCAAGAAGTAGATCCAGGTCTTCCTGGAGTAGTCATCAATGAAGCTAATATAGTACTCGTGACCAGTCAAAGATACTGAGGACATAGGACCGCAAATGTCAGAATGAATCAAGTCAAGCGCTCTTGCTGCTCTCGTGTCACTGCTAGGAAAAGCAGTCTTGGTGTACTTTCCCAAAGCACACCCTTTGCACACATCACTCTGCTCAGTGTCGAACTCAGGTAAACCTGTGACCATGCTCCTCAACAATCTCAGAGCGGGGTGATGTAAATGGGCCATCCTCCTGTGCCATAACTCACATAGCTCACTGCTGCTACTGCTGCTGTGTGCTAGAGCATGCTGCGGCTGAAACAATAACTTGTACAGTCGTCCACATCTAACTCCAATATCCATGGGGGTAGATACACCTGTGGTCTTGGGAAATACCTGCACTCTCCCATCTGAGAAGCACACCCCAAGACCCCTGTCCTCAATAGTGGAAACTGAAACAAGGTTCTTTTTCAGCCCAGGGACGTACAACACATCCCTCAAAGTCATGGGACTCATGGACTCCCTCTCGAATGTAATGGTCCCTTGACCAACTGCTCTAACAATGGTGTTGTCACCAAGTACCACCTCCACCTCTCTAGCTGTCCGTGATAGCTCGGAGAACAACTCCCGAGTACCTGTCATGTGTCTCGAGGCTCCGCTGTCAATATACCACGTACCAGTGGTGGATGGACCTGTCTGATGCCCTGTCAACAATGAATGCTCACTCTCCATATCCATGTCTGTGCTGGTGGCTAAGGAGACTCTCTCTCTCTCAATCTGTCCAGCATATAGGGAAAACTCCCTCTGAAACCTGTCACCAAAATCATCAACCTCTGCTGAGGCTGCTGTCTGCTGTCCCTGTCCCTTCTTCTTCTTCTTGCTTGGACACTGTGATGCATAGTGCCCAAACACCTGACAACAATAGCACTTGATTTTACTCAAGTCCTTCTTCTGTCCACCCTGCGGTTGCTGCTGCTGCTGCCTCTTGGCCCCATTCTTCTTGGGACCCTTCTTCTTCTTACCCTTGGCTGTCAGTGCCATGTTCTCCTCATCTGCACCACCAGTTGATGAACTGCCCTGTATGAGACCCCTCCTGGTCTCCTCCTGCACAAAGTCGTCCCACAGTCTCTCCCAAGACGGTAGGTTCTCTCTACCCACTATGGCCTGCACAAATACATTCCAGGACTTTGAAGCCCCGTTCACTGCTGTGCGTACTAGCTCAGTAGGAGATACCACTTCACCAATTGCTGCCAGTTCATCCCGAACTGCAGAAATCCTAGTGAGGTAAGCTGTGACTCCCTCTCCTCCATTCATCTTGATACTCTTGAGTTTCTCCTTGAGAACCATCTTTCTGTTCTCATTGGAGCTCTCATACACGCTGGTCATGGCACTCCACATCTCATGTGCCCTGGTCTTCCCGGAAATGTAAGGGATTATGTGGTCTTTTACTGCATCAAGGATATTCCTCCTTGCCTTACAGTCCTTCTTGTTGAAGGCTGAAAGTGCTGTTGCATCAGTGGCATTGGGAATGGTAACCGGGTTAGCTGTAGTATTTCTCACCACCTCCACCCATAGCTCATTCTCCTCCAATATCAGTAAAATTCTGGCCTTCCAAGGCACAAAATTTTCTGTCCCATTCAGCCTATCCTCAATCCTTAGACCTGTAGCCATCTGAACACCAACCCAACAAAACACTGCCCACTAACAGAAGATAAAAAAAAACCTGAAGTTTCTGAGATCTGAAAATTTCTGTGTGTCTACAAACTATCACTGTTTTCTGCCCCCTTGCTCTGATACCATGTAGAATTTTCTGCACTTTACTGTTTGCTGGTTTATGTCAACATTTCGTGGTTTTCATCCCCAGTCGGTTATGCATTGACTGGAAACTACTTATGAAATTTTCAGTAACAATTAAACACACAGTAAAAATGCACTAACAGGCTGAAATACACATTTAAACATTCACACCATGAAAATGATAGACTCAGAAATTTTTGGCCAAAATCAAGCCCTGGAAAAACCCCCACGGGGAAAACCAGTTAGAGAGAGAGAGAGAGATTTTATTTCTTCAGCAATAATATCAGAACAGAAATACAGTGAAAAAATCAACTTATCTCCACCAAAGATTTCATCTTAAAATCCTTGAAAACTGTGCCCAGCAAATGCCTTGAAAACTGTGCAGAAATTTATAGCAGTCCGTACAGCTGTACGGCCCTCGATTTCTGTGCCAGATTTTGCCTCGATTTCTGTGCAACCTTTATCTCGATTTCTGTGCCAAACTATGCCTCGATTTCTGTGCAACTAGCTCCTCGATTCCTGTGCACAAATAGTGCCTCGATTTCTGTGCCTGAACCGTACTGTACGGATCCATACACCTCGAAAATAGTGCAGCAAAGAAATGCAGTCCATACCTGTCTCGAAATTTGTGCCAGCAGTAAATGCTGTCCATACACCTCGGTTACTATGCCAAAGTGACTGCCTCGGGATGTGGGCCTATTCAAGAGAAATATCACAGTCAACAATTCCGTACCATGCAATAAATGCTCAGCTAATCACCTCGAAGTGCGTGCCTGCTGAAAGCTGCATTCAATGCTCCTTGAAATTCGTGCCAAAGCCCTAGCTCAGTCTTTTGCTCCTCTCTCGACTTCTCTCTTTCTCAAACTCAAAAGTGAGTTCTCCAAATGCCTCCCTCATCTTTTTGTCTAAACCCTAAGTGAGTTTTTAATCCAACGGTGAGTATTGAATCTAATCCGATGGTTGAGATTTAATGAGAGTGAAAATACCTTTTATTTAAATCACTTAAATAAATTTCACTCACCCACTTAAGATTTATCAAAAAGTGACTTTAACTTTATAAAGTCTCATTAAGTGACATTTAATGTTGAGGGTCACCTTTTTCCCCCTTCTAAGTGACTTAGGCAAAAGTCACTAGGGGAACACTTCCCTAGGTACAAAACTAACAAAGCCATGCAAGATTTAGTAAAGGCCTCCAATCACCAAAAAATCACCACATTTAAGCTTCAAGATGCCAAGAAGAGAGGTGTGCACCACTTAGCCAAGATAGACAAGAAGAAAAAGAGATAAGACTTTATTTGATCCCATGCACGTGTGTTACAAATGAATGAGGAGTGTCTTATTTATATGTGTGACAAGACATGCCTTTTCAAAAAAGACACCTTCTAGGCCGACCTACCTAAAATTTCTAAAAATGACTTGAAATGATTTTTCAATGAATTTTTAGGGTTTGTCACCCACAAGCAGGGGACTAAACCTCATAAGACATAAAATAATAATAAAAATGATGAATTGCTATAATTTGATGAAACATTGAGCTTGGGAGGAGGGTGTCATGCCCCAACTAACCCCAACGATGTGCTTTTTCCCTCAACACCCTCCTCCTTTAGGTAGTCTGACCTCTTCAAAAGGATGATGTCATTATCAATTTGGCATTCTTGAGCCAAGATGAGGGTCAATACATGAGTAAAATAGGTCCAAGTGGGCATAAATGAGGTGTGCTAAGATAGGTATGACACCCCTTACACGTGCAATCACCTCTACAAAGCATAAAAGGAAGTGTGGCTGGGAGCCCCTAAGCCATGTGCCCTAATGGAGTCATCCCAAGAAGCACTAGACACCAACCCATGGCATAAATGCCCAACATGATAGGGGACTTCCACCACATCAAGGGGCAGTCAATAGAGCCATTAAGCCAATACTCCTTGAAATGAAAACCAAAAGGACCTTCCAGACCAGACCATGAGTCTTGAGCCCCACTAAACCAACAGTTTTACATAAAATAAGCCCTACTTGGCCTTTACATAGAAAAAAGACCCCTCCTCGTTGGCACATTTGATATGGCACACTGCAGAGAATTTGGAGTGTAACAGCATGCATGATTGCACAAATCCATTATGATTCATGAAGAGTTATCCTTTGAGCTCGAGTTAATCCTTTGACAATAAATAGGGGATGAAAATGGGCAATTCTGCAATAACCAGATTAAAATCATGGTATGTTGATAAGGGTTTTACATTGAACATGAAGGGTATGATGATAAGAGTTTTCCAACGAACTTGATGATATCAGGGTATGAAGAAGTATTTATTAGAATATGTATTTGTAATTGTAATGATGCAAAGATGTAAATACTCCAATTTTTTTATATAAGATAACTATGCCAGAATTAATTTGTTTTGTTACAATTTATCTATAGAAGGTGACGAACTTGATCAAATCAATTCAAATATTACTTCATTATTTCTTCTTGTCTTTTTATGATAGATTCAATGTAATGTTATAAAATGATCATGTGCATTCTTCATGTAGGGGTTGTTGCTGAAGTGTGTAGGGATGCTTCTGTTGTTTGTATCTTGCCTCAACCACTTTATGAATTTAGTAGGTAAGAGCTCAATCACTACTTATGAACTGTTCTACATTTTTACTTCATTGAATAATCATACCTGCAAAATGTTTGATTTATTGTCAAACAAGAGATGTGCCATCTTAGAGGCATCGATTCAATATAAACCAGGAAGAAAAATGCAATAGCATTCTCAATGAGACTGCATACTCTTCACACAACTATTTGAAACTCATCTTGCTTCCAAGGTATCTCTCATCATAATTCTTCCATGTTCGGAATAAGATAAGATAAGAAATAAGATAATTTTATTAATGTTCGGAATTAATATAGAGTGCTTTCTCTCATCATAATTCTTCCATGTTCATAATGAATCTAGAATGCTTTCTAATCTATGTTGGACCAAGCATCCATTGAAATTGAAGATGTGACATGTTCTTAGGGTTCTATGTGACACGATGCAAGAAAACATTACTTGGCTAGTTTAAATTGGGAAATGATGTCAGAATTGATATGTTACTTAGAATTATCCTTCATTATTATCTATACAAAATATGATTGTTTTGAAATAGACTTGTAATTTGAAATATAGTTCCAACTCAACTATGATGCGTATAAGATGATATCTAATCTTTCTTTACATGACCCCATAATATCCAACTTAAATGGTTACATTCAGTAAAAAGATAATGACCATTAATAGAAGAAAGTTAGGTTCACTTATATAAAAAAAATTATTGGAAAATTTAAGAAACATGATTTCATTGTTGGTCGATGTGACTTGTGCATGGGTTCTATCATCTATGTGACATGATGTGAGGAAACATTACTTGGCTAGTTTAAATTGAGAAATGACGTGGGAATTGACATGCTACTCCGAGTTATCCTTTCATTATTGTTTATACAAATTAGGATTGTTTTGAAATAGACTTGTACTTTGACATATAATTCCAACTCAACTATGATGCATATAAGATTATATCTAATCTTTCTTTACATTACCCCACAGTATTCAACTTAAATGGTTATATTCAATAAAATGGTAATGACCATTAATGAAAGAAAGTTAGGTCACTTATATAAAAAGTTGTTGGAAAATTTAAGAAATATGATTTCTTTGATGGTCATTATAGAAGCCAAATTTGAAGGGTATCTATTCCACCAAAATCACTTTGAACTTGTACTCGATCTCATGTTATTTGTGTGAGGTGAACTACCATTGGATTGTAATTTTGATGGATAGATTGAAACTCCATGGACCTTACTAGTGTGTCAATTCCCCATTGATGTTTATATAAAAATCAACTTTAAGCCATCTTTATATTTCCTTTTTTCTAACCTACTCAAAATAGTGTGCTAATGCCCCATTGGTGTTTATATAAAATTCAACTTTAAGCCATCTTTATATCTCATTTTTTCTAACCCAGTCAAAATCGTTTGAAGTATCATTAAAGAAACAACTTGTTTTTGATTGGTCTAAAAGATTGTATTAAACCATGAACTATATGAAATTACGAGGAAAGCCAAGGTTTTTGATCCGCACGCGCCCAGGTGGACGAGGGAGACAACAGTTCGATTGAATGAGTCGGTTCTGTTATGGTGGAAGCTTAAGAATAGAATAAGCAAAGCAGGAATACACTACACAAATAAACACAAATACACATAGACAATATGCAGGAATGCGAACTGATCTTCTCTATTACTTGTCGATTCAAATATTGATAGGATAAACTCTATGATAAGATGTATGTTACAATATTTTACATGCTTATATGGGGAATGCTGAGACGCTTGGGTGCCTGCTCGTTACGTTCAATTACAAGAGAAGTTATAACGCTTTCGGAAGTTCAACCGTTACAGTCGACTGGAAGACATAGAGACAATCTATCGCAATTCGTCAGTCGCTAGCTGACGTTGCATGTCGACGTTGTAAAGCTGTCGAAGTTGCTAAACTTGTCGAAGTTGCTGAGTTTGTCAAAGTCATGTCGAATTCAGAACTTGTCGAAGTTGATGACTTGTCGCGACTTGCAATCGATGTTAGCATCCGACAATAATGCCAACTGCTGAATGGATCGGATCTCCTTCCTTAAGAAACAATGGTCCCCATTGTTTGCTCGGTCAGGTGAGGAAACTTGTCGATCGGTTCAGTAGCAGAATACCATTATCCTTGGGATGGGAGCTGTCCGACTTTAGCAACCTGAAACAAGGGAATTGTGTTTGTCCTTGTATGTCGTACTCGTCATCCCACGATGGTGTCGCAAGGAAGTGGTTCCTGAACATTTGGATGGATGTCTTTGGGTTCCATTGTCGGTAAGTCGTTCTGTTCCAACAATGGTGCATGGTATGGTCGAAGTAGATCCACATTGAATACTGGATGCAGACCCAGGCATGCAAGAATGTCGAGCTGAAAAGCGTTTTCTCCAATTTGTCGAAGAATACTGTACGGACCATATTGCAAAGGTTTGAGCTTCTTGTATGGACCGGTGAGGCGTTCCTTCTTAAGATGTAACCAGACCTTATCCCCAATTTGGAATGAATGAGGAATACGATGCTTGTCGTGTCAGGCCTTAGCTTTCACATTTGCTCGTTGCAACATTTCCTGTGCTTGCTTCTGGATGTCGCAGATTTGATCTCGAAATTTCAAGGCTTTATCAACTACCCGCTGGCTGTAGTTAGTGTCGTTCGATTGTGTCGAGGAGCTGATCAAGTCCATAGGCGCTGAGGGTTGAAATCCGTAACAGATCTCAAATGGACTCTTTCTCGTAGACCTGTGCTGAGCACGATTGTAACTATGCTGCATGTATGGAAGACTTTCATCCCATGTTTGTCGATGCTTGTGGTTGTACATGCGAAGCAGTTGTACTACCAAGTGATTCACAACTTCCGTTTGTCCGTCGGTTTGAGGATGGAAAGCAGTCGACATGAGAGTCTTGTGTCTAGTTGCTGCCAAAGAGTCTTCCAAAAGATGTCGACGAATCTGGCATCTCTATCGGAGGTAATGGTTGTTGGTAAACAAAAGTGTTTCCAAACATGTGTGAAGAAGAGCTGAGCGGTCTGTTGTGCTGTCGTGGTCTTCTTGCATGGAATGAGAATGGCCATCTTGGAAAATCTGTTGACTACTACTAAGATCGCATCATGCTGATGTTTGGTAGTAGGATATCCCGTCAAGTAGTCCATAGAAATAGATTCCCATGGTCGACTAGGAATTGGAAAAGGTGTGTACAATCCCTGTCATCGATTAGGCGGTTTAGCAATGGCACAAACCACGCATGATCAAATGTACTTGTTGACGTCAGTTTTAAGTGTAGGCCAAAAGAAATACTTCTGGAGAATAACAAGGGTCTTTGCTACTCCAAAGTGTCTTGCAGTCTTGCTGTAGTGTGCATCCCAAATGAGCTGTTGTCGATGCCCACCGGTCGATACACAAAGCTGTCCAAGCTTGTATAGCAAGGTGTCTTTCAGGAAATAGTCGGAGGTCGACGACTTGTTGGTCTAAAGCTGTCGATAGACTGATGAAAAGTCGTTGTCGTCCTCATACAATTGAGGCCAAGTGGTGGTGTCATAACCCTGCAGACTCATCACTGTAAAAAGGAGAGTAATGGGTGGTCAACTTAGACAATCGGCGGCGGCGTTAGATTTACCTTTCCGATACTTAATCACCAACTGGAATTGTTGTAGGTAATTAATCTACTTGAGTTGTTGAGTTGTTTGTAGTTTCGACTGGGTCGGAGTGAACTGTAGAGGATTATGGTCAGTGAGGATGACCGTTTCCTTGCCAAGGATGTAATGCCTCCAATGCTTGAGAGCTTGCACAATGGCATACAGTTCTTTTTCGTACGTCGAATATCTTCTAACGGTGTTGTTAAAAGTTTAAGAATGAAAAGCGACTGGGTGACCAGACTGAGTGATCACTGTGCCCAAGGCATAGTCTGATGCGTCCGTCTCAATCTCAAAGGGTTGATGCAAATTAGGTAACACAGGTACTGGTGTAGTGTAGAGCTTGTGTTTCAGCTGTTTGAAAGCTGCTTATTGTGTCGATGTCCATTTGAAGACAGTTTTCACATTTCCCTTCGTCAACTGATTCAAGGGCCAGGCTATGTGACTGAAGCTGAGTATGAATCATCGATAGAAATTTTCCAAACCAAGAAAACTTCTTAGTTCTTGAATGCTTTGAGGAATGGACCAATCTTCGAGGATCTGTGCTTTGTCTTGATTGACATGAATTCCTGCAGAGTCAATTACATACCCCAAATACTTGATGTTGTTCATCACAAAGTGCACTTGTCCATGTTCAAGTAGAGTCGATGTTGCTGGAGAGTGTTGAGGACTTGTTGAAGCTGTCTGACATGTTCTTCCCATGATCGACTAAAAATCAATATGTCGTCGAGATAGACAATGACCCATTTGTCGATGAAAGGTTGAAGAATGTTATCCATGTATTGCATGAAGGTCATAGGTGCATTGGTTAAGCCGAAAGGCATGGCTAACCTCTCAAACAATCCTTCCTTGGTCTTGAAAGCAATTTTCCATACATCTGAGAGCTCGATTGGAATATGATGATATCTTGACTTGAGGTCGAGCTTAGTAAAGAATTTAGCACCTTTCAGACAGTCGATGAGCTCGTCTATCCGTGACAAAGAGTAGCGATTCTTTACCGAAATTTTGTTGAGGGCCCTGTAGTCGATGCACATCCGCCAAGTCCCGTCTTTCTTTGGAATGAGGATGACTGGACTTCCACAAGAAGAGGAGCTAGGTCGGATATAGCCTTTTTCGATCAAATCTTGGATTTGTCTGCGAATCTCTTCATTTTCGAGAGTGGATCTTCTATAAACAGACGCGTTTGGCAAAGAAGAACCAGGAGCAAGTTCAATAGAGTGTTTTACCTGACAATCTAGAGGTACTCCGTCTGGCTCTTGGAATAGGCTCCGATACTCGTCAAGAACGTTGTCGATCTGCTGCTTCTGTCGGGAGCTGCACGGGTCGGTGAGTCGACTGGTTGTTGCAGTCTTCCTAGAATGTTGCGGCTTGATCATGGTTAATGCGAACTGTTGAGCATGATTGATGAGCTTCTTCGTCTGTTTAGCAGATATGAGTGAGACCGTTGGTGTAGGTCGTCGCTCTGGTATGCTGTACCGTTGATTTCGGATTCTGACAATCACCTTCTGAGGTCGTGACTGATAACTTCCATGGCGATCTCACAAGTAAGGTTTCCCAAACAAGGCGTCGACTACGGAGAGTGGTGCCACGTCGCAGAGTACTTCATCTTCAAAAGGATTTATGAAGTAGGCGAGTTTGCATTGTCGGGTGATCGGTAGTTCCTATCCATCCTTCATCCAACTGATGTTGTAAGGTTGAGGATGTGGAGTGGTAACAAGACCTAGTTTCATCACGAGATCTTCAGAAATAAAGTTCTTCTGACTTCTGTTGTCCACAATCAGATGCAATGGATTGTTTTGAACCCATATCTGTGTATGAAACTGTTAGACACAATGCTCACTGAGAGGGGGGGGGGGGTGAATCAGTGAGCTAGGGCTCAATTCCAAATTCAACTTTTTTTACCAATTATTTCACATTCACTTCAGCATCATATTCATCAATGAATTATATATCAGTAATTAACTAATCACATATCATTCATCAATTAAAAACACAACATCATCAACACCTTGAGCAAGAGACACACGATATGATTGTAATGTTTTTGTATTTGGTTCAACGGCTACAACCGTGAGGTAATTCAACTACAATTGAAACAATGAGCACCAACTCATCATCTAGGACCCAGCCTAGTTTTTCTTAGACCCAACCAAGAAAAGGTTACAAGACCCTGCTTGTATTTAAAAGTACATTTCAGTACAAGACCCTGCTTGTAAATCATATGTACATATAAATTTTTGTTACCAAATAATCATAACAATTATCTTACACTTGTCTACACAATCTTGTCTTGTTGTCAACTCTGTCATCAAACAAACTACTGCCACTTCAATCATTATGTCCAGGCATTCATCATTCCAGTTCTGTCCCATACCAGCATGTCAAGCAACTTGACCACATCATCATTTTGTCCACATTAAAACTGCTGCCCCAAAAAGATTCATTCTGTCCATACATATTTGACTGCCCTAGTTCATCATAGTTCAGCATATTACAAATCTGCCCATCAAGCTGCTGCCCTAGTTCATTATAGTTCAGCATATTACAAATCTGCCCATCAAGTTGTTGCCCTAATCATCATTGTTCAGCATATTACAAATCTACCATCAAGTTGCTGCCCTAATCATCATTCTGCTTGTATGCAATATCAGCATTTTGTTCATCATCTGTAGCCCCAAAAATGTCTTCATCAAGTTATCATTATGTCCATCAAATGTATATGATCTCATCAATTGATTACACTGTCCACAAAGTGTTCATCAATAGACTGTCCATGTCTTAGCCAGCATACAACTGTCCAGCATCCTCACCATGTCTTACCCATGCATCATATCATCAAAATGTTCAGCATCATGTCATCATATTAAAATCATGTCTTCAGCAATCTTCAACATACCATCTTGTCCCTGTTTTATCTTCTCATTCTGTCCACCAGTAAGCATCAACTCATCTTTACTCTTTCCATGAGTATATCAGCATTACCAGTATGTCAAATACATCTTCAATACTATCTTTCCTACTGTCCTATCTCAGCATGTCATCATTATCAAGCTGCTGTAGACACTAGCATATTACTGAATGAACATCATCAAACAATTGAGTTAAATGTTGAGAGAAGAGACTGAAAATCTGAAGCAGCCCGAAATTTGCAGAGAACCCAGTTTGACAGTCCGAATTTCCACAGAGAAGACAGTCTGAAATTTCACAGTGAAGACAGTCTGAATTTCCACAGAGAGGACAGTCCGAATTTTCCACTCCAAAAGCACACCTCCCTTCTCACGAATTTCTCTTCTATTTATACAATTCGAGTACTATATTTTAGGAGCCGATCTATCCTTCAGATTCATTAAAAAATAAGATTAAATCCTCTTTTCTTAGGTCGGCTGACCCAAAAGATGGGGTTAACATTGCCACCCAACTTCAAAAATTAATATCTCTTCAACCGTGAAGAACCACGTGACGTGCCACCTATTGTTGGAAACGGCATGACGAGGGCTATTATCGTATGAGGGGCTTATTTGCAAAAACATGGTCCTTCATCCTTAAATTCATCAACAAACTTGTGGGCTTAAAGACCATTTTGTGGGTTCAAGGCTTCTTCACCATTCATATGGGCTTAAGAACCATTTTGTGGGTTTCATCATAGCACAAGTATGTCAAGGACTTCGTTATAGAAGCCAATCTCCCTCAAGGGCATCAAGAGCGAACTCGTAGGTTCAAATACCAAATTGTGGGTCCAAGGACATTTAGGGCATCACCATCTTATCTCCGTTTAGCTTGTGGGTTTCATGACTTCATCAAGCCACAAATGACCACAGAATGGGTCATTTGGCCCATTAGGTGTGCAAAAGCCCATCACCTTGGGGTCTTATCACTGCCATGTCATCAATACTTCAATTCTTGGGGTCTTATCACTGCCATGTCATCAATACTTCAATTCATTGTTTGATATCATCATGTCCTAAAGCTTCCTTGTCATTAATGTTGCCATCAATGACAACTCTACTCAACAGAAACATGCGCAATCATTCCTCCTCGTCGACGATAGTTGAGGCTGCTGGAGTTGTCGATGTCGATGTCAAAAGGGTCGTTGCTTCTGGGTCAGATTCTACCACAGTCTTGTCAAACGCGTCGGATGTCGACACTTTTTCCAAAAAGGTCTTCCGAGCTTTGCATTCAGATGTATCATGCCAAGATGAGTGGTGGTAATCACATCAATTCCCGATAGGGAGTTGTTTGCTACGTTCCCTTTATGAAAAGGATTTTTGCCATGATTTGGCTTTGGCGGTGTCGGCTGAGAAGATTTCGACTTGTCGAAGTCGGCTGGTGCATTCTTGTCGGGTGGTCATCCTGATGTCGGCTTTGCCGTGAAGTGTGCTTTTCCTTTCTGTTTGGTTGCGAGTTTGCTGGCATAGTGGAATGCATCCATGAGTGTGTTGACAGTCAGAAGTTCCATCTCCTGCTGAATGTATTGGGATAATCCGTTGACGTACTTCCGAACAAGCAATTTTTCTTCTTCTTGAACGCCGAGTCTAGCCATGAGTCGATAGAACTCGTCGGTGTAACTTTGTACTGATTGGTCTTTCCATTGCCTTAGCTGCTGCCACTTCTTATACTGGTGTTCAACTTATTTGGGTCGGTAAAACTCCTTTCCGACGTATTCGACAAATTTCTCCCATGTCTCTATGGGGTCTCCGCTTTTCTCCATCTTTGTCAAGAGGTTCTCCCACCAGCAGTGCACAGATGTTGACATCTTTAAGGATGCAATGGTGATCTTTTCGGCTTCTGAGAGTTGATTCACAGAGTAATAGGATTCCAATTGTTGTTCCCAATTGTCGACGGATTCCGCGTCAATCTTACCTTCTAGATTCGGTATGTCTAGATTTATTTGTACTTTGAACGGACTGATTTTGTCGGAGTGCGATCTTGTCGAGAATCCTCTTGATGTCGAAGCAAATCACGTGAGAATCTCATTGAACTGGGCGAACATTTTAGATCGTTGTCGAGCCAGCGCTTGCTTTATAAGTTGTGTCGTCTCGTCAACTGCATGTCTATCGTCTGTTTCTCCTGCCATCTCTAGAGGTAGTGTCTGCTTGGATTGCTGAGTTTGCGAGCATGTTTGAACAGGCATAAGTTAGGTAACTTTGATGGAAGTGTCTACGCAAAACTTAAGCATGAACAAAGTTGATGCTACTACTTTGATACCAATGATCCGCAAGCGCCCAGGTGCACGAGGGGGACAACAGTTCGACTGAATGAGTCGGTTTTGTTATGGCGGAAGCTTAAGAATAGGATAAGCAAAGCAGGAATACACTACACAGATAAACACAAATACACACAAACAATATGCAGGAATGCGAACTGATCTTCTCTATTACTTGTCGATTCAAATATTGATAGGATAAGCTTTATGATAAGATGTATGTTACAATATTTTACATGCTTATATAGGGAATCCTGAGACGCTTGGGTGCCTGCCCGTTACGTTCAGTTACAAGAGAAGTTAGAACGACTTCGGAAGTTCAACTGTTACAGTCAACTGGAAGACAAAGAGACAATCTGTCGTAGTTCGTTAGTCACTAGCCGACGCTGCATGTCGACGTCGTAAAGATGTCGAAGTTGCCGAGTTTGTCGAAGTCGTGTCGAATTCAGAACTTGCCGAAGTTGTGTCGAAGTCGATGACTTGTCGCAGTCGATGTTAGCATCCGACAATAATGCCAATTGCTGAATGGATCAGTTTTCCTATTTAATTTTTTTTGTGATACTATTTTTGAAGTTGATCAAGCTAGTTGAGAATCTGAGATTAGTATGAAAGTGAACAAATTAGTATATTGGGTCATGGCAAGGATATTTACTTGGAAGTCTAGTTGCATGGAGTGACTAGTGATAATTCATTCTTACTTTGATAAATGTTGTTAGCAATCAAATTATCTATTATAAATCTAATATAAAACACGACAAAAGAGGTCAAAATCACCACAAATAACTAATGGCATTCAACGATTAGAAAATCGTGTAGAAATCAAGATAAAGCTACATGTGATAGCAAATATGAAACTTTGATTTATTGATGTATATCTATCATTTCTCAATATAATCAACAATGACCTATCAACTCTTTTTATCTATTCATGCCCACACTACTACGAATAAAATATGCTAGTTTAATTAACTAATGAAGGATTGATAAAGGGAAAAAGGGACACATTAATCTTAGAAGATGCCCTTCACATGGACATTAAATTGCAAGCCAATCAAGCCCTAATGAAAGCTGTTGGCATGATGTATCAATGTTGTTATGTCCCCTAAGGAGGGTGTACTAATATAGTTAATGTTGGCGAGGAGAGTGTGCAAGGGAAGGAACACATGATATATACCTCTCACTTTCTCATGTAATCATTCCTTCTCATCTCTCTAATGCAAGGGCATTTATGTACTTCTTGGATTTTTGGGAATGATTATGTAGAGTGACCTCCTACTATACCAGGCTACATTTATGAGGATATTGTTGAGAGGTGCTTGTGCATCTATGAAGATTTTATTAATAGAGAAGAGCAACAATCCCCCACCTTATTATCTTAGATTTTGCCTTGGTTCATCATGGAGTTTCTCTTTTCTACTAGGGACCTATCGACTTTAGAAGTTTGGAGAGTTGTGTCCTATTATCACCAAGATTGTAGCTGCTACTAAAAAGGATCCTATCCAGGATGGTAGATGAAGAGCAGCTAAACCTAGTGACACCGCAAGGGCCTCTTCCACTACTGATGGAGTAGTTGTCACACCGAATGAGCTCTTGTCACTTTAAATAAAGCTAAAAGAAAGACCAAGGGGGAGACCTTAACTAACCTAGAGAGACTAACTCTAAAGACAAGACACATAAGCACTGAATAGTAGCTAAAGCACACAAGGGTATCTTGACTTAGTACCTTGGATTAGATAGATAGCCACTGAGATAAGGGTTAAAGAGCAGGTTGAGAAGCTTAATGACATAATATTATCAACTGATGGAAGTATCCCAATGACTAAAATCAAACAATGCTAGATCCAAGGTGGATTGAGTGCCAACTTAAAAATACCCAATTTGCTCCGGCTAGGGTTTAAGCATTAAAAATGTGAAGTGTCTACAAAATGGTGTTTTAATGGATAATAAGCACTCAAAATGGTTACTTGATGCTAGATACGACAATTGAAATTGGTTCAAGCAAAACCCAAGTCACCCAACAAACAAATCGAACAATTACCCACGGAGGGCAAATTGCCCCAAAGAGGACCAGTGTCTTGTGATGAGAAAATGGAGTCGGAATTGGATGAAACTTGACCCTTAGGGGTTTTAAGAGATTTTCTACTTGGGTTTTAAATTATAACAATGTCTGGTGATCGGAACTATGTCAACTGAAAAATGAGGGTTTTAATTTTATTATTTAGTGGCTGGTAAATGGAATAGAAAATTAGAGAAAGAAAAGACTTGTCGTAGTTGGATCCAAGAGATGTCGATTGATCCTTGTTAGTCTTCACTTGTCCACAAAATAGTTATCAATATCCATGCTTGGTTTGTTTGTTCAATTTTGCTAATGTTCCCCCCCTGTCACAAAATTCATCCAAAAAGAATGAAGACTCTAAGCCAAGTCGCTATCTCCAAATCGATTTTTTCTCATGTATACAAAACTTAATTCCAAAAATGCCAAATCGGAGTATATGATATCTAATGTAGAGATGTAAATCACAACAACATTCACCCGAACATCCACACATGAAATCACAAGATAGAGGCCAAGAACAAATTTCTTCTCTATAAGATTCAAATGCCAAATTCCAGTCCCTTTACAATGAGGGGTCTCCTCTCTTCAATAGATTTGAGAGAGACCAAATCCCTAACCAACTTTTTGACGGATGGTTGAGATTAAAAGATAATACAACAATAATCAATGGTGGAGATCTGATCTCACACTCACTACATGGATCACTAGACAAGAGGGGGGCACGTTGCCTCATAACGCCCAAATATAAGATATAAAGTGATATAATGTGATAATACATCAAAAGGGGTCACCTAGGGGCCAAGTGTGCCTCCTAGGTACATAACATAACATCTCACAAGGTACATGGCACTCAATACATGATAAAACATCTCAAGAAATCGCCCTCCCTAGGAAGTGTGATTTTCCCAAGAGAGGCAAAACAATAAGGTGCTGATGTTGGAGATGATAAAACCAAGTGGAAATGTGCCTGGATACCCTCTGGAGTGTAAGAAATATAATTCAAGTTAAATTGTTGCCATTCACTATCCCATCGTTTCGTTTGCTAAGCCATGGTCACTTTGATCATTTATAATTAAACTACCTGAAATGTTCTGTAAATACTCAAAATGCCCATAACTTCATCTTCTGTTGTCCGGAATAAAAATCTGACTGTGCCAAAAATTCCAATAAACAGCAATCTGGTAATACTCATCACTCACACCCCAAAAACGATTTTGGTGGAAGGCCTTCAAATATATATATTTTTAAAATTTGATAAAAATCTAGTTCATTTCATTAAAAATTCACCCAATCACTTCATTGAACCAATTTTTGCATTTCTGAAGCACTGGAATGGTCTGGATGGCCTCCAAAGGCACCAAAATGCAGCAATCGAATACCTGTAGCCACATGCACCTATAGGCCCCGCCCATTGATCAAGTCAACAGAGTTGATGAAATCAAAACTAATCAAAATACTGACCGAGCTGAAAACTAAGTGTCTCTGCATGCAAGAGGTGTAAGTAGCACATTCTTAACCATATTAGCAACATAATAGAAGCATTAGTAGCATGAAACAATGGTGATCGATAAAGAAAATACATAAGTAAGACTTGTAGTTAAAACAGTTGCATGATAGAAATAAAGTCCCTACCATATACTCACTTTCGCATCCAATCCAATCTACAAAAGAGATCATTCCTCATTCAGCTGGGTGACGTGGAGAAATGACATTGGCTATGGTTAAATGAGGTTTGAATTTTGGAAAGATTTGATTCACCCTTAGATATTTTGGGAACATAGGTAACCACAGTGACATTTGTTGGACAAGCGAACACTAGGGAAGGGAAGTGTCTCACAAATGGAATAAAGTGCTTGAAAGGCACCTTGTCAACTCTAACAAGCATCCTACATTTGATTCATTATATAAATTTCATTTCACTTTCAAAATACATTGAGATAATCTTTCTTCACTAGCCAGCCTCCAAGGGTAGGTGCTCTGGATAGCTTTGTAGGCCCTAGATAATGACTTTGTCTTACCACCATTGCCCGCCACCGTCCATAGGTGCGATGGAGTTACCACCTTGTTTCCCTGTAGGGGAAAATGGCCTTACATCATACAAAGGATGAGTGCTCATCCCTTGGCCACCGACTAGCTTCAAAATGATTTAATTAATTTCATTGATTTACGCCACGTGTTTAAAAATACAACTAATTGCAGTTGGCCTTGCATCCTTTAGATATAGCATTTATGCATTCCGATGCATTTCATTTCACAAAGGATAACTTGCTTCAAGCCTAGGGGATACACTTTCGGTGAACTATGCATAACAACTTCAACAGGGCTGGGACCAAAGCCACGCACTTCAGAGCCGAGACACAAGCAAAACATGGAGGCTATCCAAACATAGAGGTCATCATGGGGGGGAGGTCTTCCGGCTCACTAGTTTTATCCAAGTCAAGGGGTCAAAGCTTGCAGGTATGGAACAGCGGATGGATGGGAAGACAAGTGAAAGTGATGCCAGACAAAGTGGAGAATGATTTAGTTTGTATAGAGGCTAACACTACTAGTGAGCATATACCAGAGTCTAAAAATTTAAATCACTTAACCATTAAAATTTATAAGCCCACAGATAACCAATAAACTGTGATCACCAACGCCAACTACACATGCCAAGTCAAATCTACTACGATAACTAAGAAATACCATAAGCACAATCCTCATGCCATATACGTGCTCAATCAACTGCATCTGGGTTTGGAATACCTTTGACTGTCTGGTGGGCAAGGAAAATATATCAACTGCCTGCTTTGCTGCTCTAACAAGTGAACCAATGGCCTAGCAAATGCCCTTCCAGGATCATGAAGAGGGCTCAGAAGTGACAAGGATAACCTGACACACTGCTCCTGAATAGTCTAGCTGCCCTTGAATGTACTCTGCCAATGATCATCACTGTGGCAATGGATGCTCATCTCATGTAAAGGACCAGCTCATGCCTCTGACAAAACTGATCTGCATCATGGTGGCCCCAGCCACTATGGATGTGACAACAGTCTCCCAGACCTCACGGATTTTTCCCAGACCCCCCTGAAACCATTGAGGTATGTCTCCCAGACCTTCCTGTGGAAGTCTCCCACATCTAGGGCATGTGGGTAAGGTCTCCCACACTGCAAGGATGTACCCTTCCAAATGTGGATTTCCCTGTTGTCCCCAAGTCCCTGGGACAAGGAAATGCAGGGGATGCATCGACAACGGTGGGGATGGGTTACTGTGCAACACCACTTCCAATATTCTATGCACTGTAAATGGTCCTGCAACCAATGTTTTCATTATTTTAGTATCAAGGCCAAGATAAAATATATTTAACTGGTTCTAAGTTATAAAACGATAACAATTAGATTGGTAAAACAAACACCTTGTCTCATTTAATGTAACAGGTGTATTTAATAATGCTCTAAAAGGAAGGAAATTAGGGTGCTAATATGTGTCAACTAATACTCGAGATATTTTCTTGCTGCAACTGAAAAAGTAGGTGTCCTTGTAAATCCATAATATATGCCCTTTCATACTGGATCATACAGATTATTATCATTGAAGTGATAAGCTTTATTTGTTTATAATTTGTTTTTGCAGGGTTCTTGTCATTTTTAAGAATGGTTTACTTATACTGTGGGGAATTCAGGAGAGCCAGGTTCTTGCAGTCTGTGGCAATGTGGAGACTCAGCTAATGAAAACTGTCACAGTAGGAAATCAAAGAGAATCACAAACCTCGGATCCCCTTCAAAATAGAGTTAATGAAGAAGGTAAACAAATATCTTCTGCATGTTGGGCATGCTCTGATGGGAGTAGGATAGCCATTGGTTACACTGATGGAGATATCTGGTTGTGGAATGTGCCCACAATGTCAAAATTGAAGTACAATTCAAATGCTAAAGGTTTGGAATCCCGGGATTCTCAATATTCACCAATCTCTAAAGTGCAACTTTCAAATAGGAAGGCCAAAGTGCCCATATTTTCACTCAAATGGCATCGTGGCAGTGACAACTGGGGTTGTCTTTATGTTTATGGAGGTGTTGATTTTGATTCTTCACATGTGATTCGGGTATGGCTCTATTCTTAATTCTTTGATCCATATTGCATAAATATATTTTATAGTTCTTGTTACTGCTCAATGGGAAGCATCATGTAATATATTATGACAGCAGACATGGCACTAGACAACAAGAAAGCCTATAACATTCAGTTCTGTATTAACTTATGAAAAAGGTGTAGTGTTTCACTTTTCCAAACATTGAAAACATGGAGTGCAGGAATATAAATGGATCCTTACAAAAGATCAGTTTGACATGAGCTGAAGCTAATATCGCATACCTGAACTAGTTCACACTTTGAGCAGAATCAAAGACTGAGTGATTAGGAGTCTTTGTCATTCATGTTATATATTTTCACCATTTGAGTTGCTTCCATTTTATTGCTTTCTGTCAAATTGTTCTCTGTATTGCTCCTATCAGAGTAGTGGACAATGACACAGTCCGTCCCTCTGCTTCCACTTTGAGCATTGATACAGATATGTGATGGCATCTATCTCTTGTCTCAGTTTCCAGCTTTGGCCTTCATTTTCCGTTGAAGTCAATTTGTATATGTTAATGTACTTGGTTTATACTTTAGGTTTATCCCCCTTGCTATATTTACAATGTTTACTTTATCACATGGTTTTAGCATCTTAATTTTTTAGCTACTGATTCAGTCCCTAGGGTTCTTTCCTATCATCTGGGTGTAATTTCGAGTCCCATTGACCTAGTTTGGTCATTCATGGACATAGATATAATTTCTTTCTTTCTGTATCTCAGTTCCAGTATCTAATTCTTTTTCTATCCAGTTGTCTTTCTATAGAGTCTGATCCTTATTTGCAGTTGGATTTTACAATTGTATGTGACTGATTTTTGTTCCCTTGTTTGTTAGGTTATTCGTCTCCAAGAGTCTGGCATAACAGCAAATCAAAACAATCTATGTGAATTGGAGCTTGTCCTTCCGGGCCCTTACATTGATATGTCAATACTCTCAACTTCAAGTAAACATTCAAAAAGCAAGGTTGGAGGAGAATGCCTCATGGTTCTAACAAAAACGGGCCAGTTGTCTACATATGATATTATAGATATTGAAAAGCAACTTCTTGATGGAGAACGCATGTCATTACTATCTGAGTCAAGGGCCTTTATGGTAAAGCCACCTTTTGCAGATTCAAGTGTAACGGCAGCAAAGCTTGTTACAATGCCTAATGATATTGCGTCTTCTAATGCTTTAGCGCAGGTGACGTCTTGGAAATCTTTGCATGCATGGGCAAAAAACCCTTTTTGGTTCTCTTGATACTTGACATATAGTCCAGACTCAAGTTTATTCTGAATGATGAAATATTAAGATAATTTTTTGTGGCTTCTATCCAGCTTCATAGGTCATCAAAGCAACTTTTTCCTTCTACAATCAAATGGCCTGCGATAGAGAAAATTTTTATAGACAGCAAAGGACCGGTGACAATCAGAAGTGTGTATATAACAGGGCATAGTAATGGAACAATCAATGTCTGGGATGTATCATCTCCACACATGCTTTTAGTGCTGACTGTAAAAGCTCAGGTAGGGGATCTCCTCAGCATAATTTAGCTTTTCTTCACCTTCTGCCATGTTTTGTAATGGCCTTACCAAAGAGTCCACTTGGAAATGGATGATTTCTTTTGATGTACTATGTAGAACGAGAAAAATATCCTAATAAGCATGGCGAACTCAGTTGTTCCTTTCATGTCATTCTATCTTGTGCAGAGTGATGTAGAGGCCACTGTGAAGGGTTGTCCTATTACAGCTGTAGATTTCTGTCCAGTGTCTTGTTTACTTGCTATTGGTGATCAGCTTGGAAGGGTAAAACCTGTTGCCCATCCAGCATCCATCTAAATTATGCATTCTTTGTCATTATTCATGCACAAAGACCATTCGTTTAAGGGCTTTCTCTGGCTCTTGATTGTTGAGTCTGTTCTTTCTAGGTTCAAATCTACAAAATCATCCCCAAGCATCAGGATGTCAAGATCATGCTGGATAAGGGTTCAACTCATCAAGGTAAGTAACCAGAAACTAAAGTAATCTCATCAGTAATGCATAAGTAAATGGATTAACATCTTGTTTTTGGCAACCATATCTAGTTTAATAAGCACCATTACATGTCATGTTGACTAGGAATAATTCAAATATGGGGCAGTTACACAAGGTAGAAACAATCAAGACATAACAGCGGATTGAATTTTCAGTAATAATTAATCTTGTTGTATGTAGGCGAAAGAAAGAATTAAATAAATTAATGTTTTGAAGCCAAACATGATCATTGGGACTGGTTTCTACCTGCATTTGAGACATAAATGGGGGGAGTGGACAAGGCACATTCAACCTAAATCTGTATGTGCTATTTACAAAGGTAGTTACCAAGATTCTACTGTGGTAGAAACTACAATCTCATTCAAGCTAGTGTTAGTGGGACTGAATTATGACTAAATGATGCAACTCTGCTGGCAGCATATATCTATCATGTGTCCTGTCCTGGGAGTGTATATCATGTTTCCTGTGCAACATCACTTGCCAGAAACATAAGTTCATCAATCTCGTAAACTTAATAGACTAGTCTATAATGGGATTTTCTTACACAGTAAAACACAGGAAATCCAAACCATTAGCTAGAGCTTATAGGTAAGACTAGTTGGAGCTATGCTGTTGGGAGTGTGGAGCGGGAGTGGAATGAGAAATTTTCAAAAGCTTCCGTTTTGGGAGCGTTTTTTTATATAATACGTATTTTAATATATTTTGATGCATATATATTAAGAAAAACATGTAGAATGCCAAATTGGCCATAGAAAACATGAAAATATAGATATAACTATTTAGTACACATATAACATCAATCATCTAGGAGCTATAACTTATAACATTGTCATCAAATGATCAATCATCAACAACATCAACCTTCAAATTTCAACATATAATATTTTCCATCAACAAACTCTAATAGATAACATCAACCATGAAATTAAACAAAGCATCATAATATCATATTCATTGAATCATTACCAAAGAGTTGTAAGATGCAATCAACAATTTAAAGTTTAAATTTCAAAGGTAGGTTCAAAATTTAAAGTTCAAAGTTCCAAAGTTAAACTTATCTAATGATTACAAAATAGGCCATAATAAACATTAAATACAAAGTACTATGATACTATCTACTAAGCTTTCCTCTTGCCACAATAAACTTCCAATTTCTTTTCTCATGGTCTAGGTATAGGAATAAGAGCAGCTGGAAGTGTTCGTGGAACATGAGAAGAAGATGCATGCCCCCCATAGATTGCTGAATGTTGTGAAGATAAAGGAAAAACTTTTACATATGGAAACCTGTTGGTGGTTGGGGGTGGCATTTCTGTTGTATGAATTGGATCACTATCATGATCACCTAATAGTTCAGCCTCCAAGCGCTCTAATGCTATGTCTCCATCCTCCAAATTAGCCTCCTCTAGATTGTTGTCCCAAGTCATTCTTGGCCGAGTCACAATAATGGGACAACAACCTCAAATTGTAGTGCACATAAACCAAGCTTTCTGCCCGATCTACATTCAAACTACTTCTCTTGACGTTGTGGATGAAGTTGTAGGTGCTCCAACACCTCTTTGCAGAAGAACTATTAACAACCTGTGAAAACACCCTCACCGCAAATTTATGTAGATATGTGGTAGAAGAGCCATACATGTTCCAACATGTTAAATTTTAGTTAGGGTTGGGGTTTGATGCAGCGAAATAAAAAATTCATATACTTTAATGTAGAATTAAATTCAATAGATTAGTACTGAAGCAGCATAGTACAGCAATAAACAACCAATATAATTTAAAACATAATTTTCATCTCTTTCAACTTTAACACTATCAAGTAGGTCCCCATGTTAAAGTAATCTTCAGTAACATGTAATCAGCAGTAGTAGAATAATTAACAATAACATGTCTCATCCATAACAAGTTAGAAATACTTACCTGGAGTGTGGGACCCTTCCTCTTTTATACTCAGAAGAATTTAACTTTCAGAAGAGATTGTGCCTCTTAGAGGCAAGTCAATCATTAGGAACAAACTGACCCTCACTAGAGGGTTAGTACAAACCTTAGAGGGAGAGATGATAGGTTGTAGTACAATCAAACAATGATGGTCAATGGTAGTCAAATCATAGTGGCAGTTCCAAACAAGACTCAACACATAGGTCTAACCCCAAAAAGGTAATAGCACAGTATATCTGATCATAATTCAGTCTCAGTAATAAGTCTCAGCACCATAGATCTAACTACAAACAAGGCTCAGGACTGGGATCTGACCCAAAACAATTCTCAAAACATAGATCTGAACCAAAACAATCTTCAGGACATAGATCTGAAACAAAACAATTTTCAGATGTTGTGGTCTCCACTATAGTCAACAAACAACGCTAAAACATAACAAAGGCAATCCACAGACAACCTTTAGAGGCTGCGGTCTCCTCCCAATAGCTTCAACAGTCAACTTGAGGTTTGGTGGGCAGTTCAAGGATTGCGGCCCACCCTTAACAATCCATAACATGCTGCGGCCAACTCACAGTAGGTCTAGGCAGGCTCTACAAGCCCCAACAAGGTCATTGTTGCCACAAATAATCTCTCAGCAGGTTAGATCAAATCAACTGAGCTCACGACCTTCACAAATAGATCATCAACATGCTGGATTAGACCCAAAAGGAACTCACGGCCTCACACATGGATTCTCAACATGACAAATTAGAACAACAGGGCACATGGCCTCCA
This sequence comes from Larix kaempferi, assembly GCA_027924585.1. Classification (NCBI taxonomy): domain Eukaryota; kingdom Viridiplantae; phylum Streptophyta; class Pinopsida; order Pinales; family Pinaceae; genus Larix; species Larix kaempferi. The sequence goes on from BSBM01000029.1 coordinate 7,995,001, forward strand.
CTCATAGGATCATGCCATGCATAAGCAATCTCGGTTAGGTAGATCAAGCCCACGGTTTGGGCATACAATCCTCAACAAGCTCTTTAGCAGGCTCACGACTCAATCCTAATGACAACAACGAAATTCCAACAGATCCTAGCATAAAACCCTTGTTGTCAACCTATATCAATCAAACATATATGTGATATGATAATCTCAGCAGGTGGGTGGCCTAGGAAAAATAGATGAGCAAGTAGCAACATGAAACCCTTAAACCCTTTGACGTCAACCTTTCCAGAAAAATCATAGCCGATATGTAATAATAAGATGTTCTCAAAGTGAGAAATTAGACTTATTATATAGATCAATAATGACTTCTAGAAGGATCATGATTTTAATCTTTTATTTAGTTAGGGTTCCAACAAATAAGGGTTAAGACACCAAATAAAATAAGATCACAACTTATAAAAATATAAAATATAATTAGGGTGTCTTTAGGTGGGTACTAGGGTCAAGTCACTGTTATCACACTAGCTCTAGCTGCTACTAAAAGATATCCCGTCCGGGATGGTAGAGGGTAAGAAGCCAGGTAGGTGAAACCTGCAAACACCAAGTCCACCGTTCGAGGAACGGTCGTCACACCAGACAAGGCGTTTGTCTCTTAAGACAAGGCAAGTAGCCAAGTCAGGGAGGACACCCCGCTCAATTAGTGATGGTTGAGAGATAAAAAGACACCCAAACCCCAAACGATAAATCAAATACAAACAAGAGATGAGTGTTGAAAAGACCCTAAGCTTGATTTCAACCACTGACTGGACACACATGGGTAAAATGAGAGTGATATAGATTGCGACCAGCACTTAGATATGATGAAAATAATGAATTAGATCAACGTTTATGTGGCTGGAAATCAATTAAGGGTGCAAATTAAACTAGAAGTGAAGATGTGAAGCGGTTCTGCCCAAGGAAGAGGGTTAAACAATGATTTAGTGGACCTGGGGCAATGACAAATTAATGTTTTAAGGCACTTCTAGCGGATGAGAGTTTGATTTGTAATGATAAAATGATGTTTTAAACACAAATTCAAACTACCCATAACCCCAAAATGACCCAGCTAGACAGTAAGAGTTTGGGCGTTTTTGGCAAATGGACCAGTGCTAGTTCTAAGGGTAAATGGAGTCTAATCAAACTGAAATTTTGGATTTAAGCATTTAACAATATTCAGAAGTGGGTTTAGAAAGAAAAACAAGTTTTAACGGTGAATTTTCAAGATTTTAATTTTCCCTTGGTTTTTTATGCAATTTCAGCTCAACAAACATATCAGAAATTTAAATGGAGAATTAAGCATGAGAGAAGTACCTGAAACAATGATGAATAACTGAATATTTTATGAAGACTACTTGCCGAATTCAAGTGATGAGCAACCAACACTTTCCGTAAGCGGTTAAGCCAGCCAAAGACTAAGTGCGCCCTTGCTACTTGCCACAAAAATGGAATATCAGAGATCTGAAACAAGTAGATAGTTTGCACAGCAAAATGAAAGACAAACAGTAAATTCATCTCCCTCGTTAAATCCTTGAAGAAAAACCCAAGTGTGGAGCTCCCACTCCAAAAATTATGCCCTTCCTCAAGTGGTCTCTCAACCTGCAATTCGTTTCAGCTATAGATGGTGGAAAAATGCATTAGATAACTCAGCAATACATCAACAAATAGATATCAGTCACAACAATACTCATCCAAGCACACAATGTTTCAAGAACTCTCCAAGAATATTCTCTATTCAGTCCAAGTGTTCACAAAAAAATGCCCAAGAGAGCTACAAATGAGAGAGCTGGTCTCTTAAGTAGAGAAGGCTCTCACTCTATCCCTAATTCCCTCTATAATGGATGGCTGGGATCATCCATCTCCAAACCCCATCGAATGGTGGAGATCAATTCTAGTGAGGGGGGGCGAATTGCCCTCTAGCGCCCATGTGGAAGGTGGGGCCACTCGTGGGGCCCAATAAGCATACAAATAGGTGGATGGGGGGTGTCTATGGTATGTTTTAGCCCCCCATACCACTCATCCATAATCACATTACATAAAATTTACAAAAAATGAAGTTTTTGCTAAGTGAAAACGCCCCTCTATGGGCAAATTCGCCCTATGTGTTGGGTTGGGAAAAACTGAGGGCCCCACAACATAAATTCAATGTCAAAACATAGTAAAATTACCGTAGGAGACCCCCTTATATTAGCCAACCATTGCATTTGCCATTTTCAATAGTTACCTTTGCCATATTTGATTTTTTCATATTAATTTATTGCTGGTTTTTATTGATGAAGATGTAATTTGGGCTTTTGACCCACTTATATTGCCCGGATTGACAAACCGTCTGCTGCAATGCAATCGTAGACCCCAAATATAGTAGACATGGTCACTTGAACGACCACGATCCATCAATTAGGCACTGTTTGCCCAAAATCCAAGATTTTTAATTAAAACAGGTCCTTGGTGACCCATAATAATTAAAAATCTCATCAACACTTCAACTTTTATAAATTCTGACACTTGGAGGCACATATGGGACCCCAAGACATAATAAATGACCAAAATCGAAATCTTGATCGCAACTTTTTTTCGGGCCCATTTTTGGCCTAGTCAACTTGGTTTGATCAAGTCAAATCTGGTCAAAATGGCAATGGCTGAAAATCTGCACGCAACATGAAGCGTCAAGGCTTCCTTATTTAGGTTGGTACATTACTTAAAACATATAGTGCCGATATGGTGATCAAAACAACAATATATCAATAAAAATAGGCTCCGGGTGAGGTGGGCCCAGCACCTCCAACCAAGACTCGAATTTGCTATGCACAACTTATAGAATTGACCACTTAGCTAACTTTGGGTGAGGTGGATAAACAAGGTGAAGGATACAGGAAGACGAGGACCAAGACCATGTGACCCTTCAGACAAACGGGGAAGGCGGGACCCACTGACATAAGCATACCATGATAAAACACAAGGAAGGGTGGTGCCTCACAAATGGGTACAGTGCAGGGAAACCACCACCGATCATCTAACATGCACCTTGCAACTCACATCCGTGCCTTCAAAAGACTCTGTGAGGATCTTTTCTATAGCCGCCATGACTGGGTGTGCGACCAATCGTAACTTGAGACTCTAGTGGACAATTCGCATAGCTGCCCCTTACTCCATCTCACCTCCTTGCCCCGCAGGACGAGGTGAGGTAAAAAACCACTACAGTGTTAATACATATGGCTAACCTGTGTCCGTGTGTGTTCAAAAACACATTACTTGGACTTTACATTTGACTTTCATACTTAGCCTTTTTGGCTTGATTTACATTTCACATAGCCCTTTTGGCTTCATTTACATTTCATTTCATTACATTTCATGGCCCATTTTGGGCTACATGCATATCTCAAAAGATATAACAAGGTGCTCATACTACAAAGTAATGGGGACAAATGCACATGCTTCGATGACCAATGGGGAACACTCGGTGAGTCTACACAATCCTATACTGCATTGCAACATCGGGGACAACCGACAGGAGCAAATCCCAGGTTTGAGAATGCATCTCACACACTAAAGAGCTGAGGCACAAGAGACAAGGAATCATGGCATACTTAGGTGCAATGGGGAAGGGGATCCTTAAGGCCACAAATCAAGGTCCAAGTCGGGAAAAACCAACATGAATGAGTCAGATGGGTGGAAGGAAGTGACAGGTGGATCCAAGGTTAGCTGCCAAGGAGGAGGAAATGACCAAGTCTATACCGATAGTGGGGTAGGGACCAACGTGCATATACATGAGTCTACTAGAATGGGGTGGATTGACATCACCAAGGGCCCTACACATCATAATGAAAAACCAAGATCACCACATCAAACATCACATGTCAAGTCCGTGTACTATCATAAATAAACAAGTCTAAACAACAACATGAGTAATAAACCATAAAGTGCTATATCTGCCATACCATATACCTGCTGCTGAAGCTGACTCTGGAACTGGATCTCTACTGAATCCGGGCAATAAGTGGCAAACCAATAATATTCTGTAGTACTCTCACCACAATATGGCTAAGTAACTCTCTCAATGGGATCATGCAAAGCTCGACAAGGAAGGGTGACCCTGCGGTCACTGCTCTGTAATATATCTGGACCAATATAAAACCATCTATCCCCTTTGATATCTCTGCTCGGGGCAATCTGAATCCAATGAATGCCCCCTCTGTAGGCATCTGATCTCTGATCTGGAAAAAAAATGTAGTATGGTCCTTGACCACACAATCTGCAGCATGGTAGCTCCAGGTAACATGGATGTGATAACATCTGGCTCCATCTGGGACAAGTGTTCTAAGGGAGAGAGTGCTTGAGAACCACAGAATCTCTGGTCCGTAGCACCCCTCTCATCATCATCAAAGCGCATGCACATACATGCTATCTGCATCATGATCATATCTGTACTTATCCCTGTAAAATGTAGACGCTATACCAATCTTTGCAGACCGCTCGTCAGGACATACAATATATATATATATATATAAAATCCAGCAGAAATATAAACAAAATGACAAATGCCGAAAGGGAAATATATCAATAATGAAATGTACTCTATAGCATTCTAAGTTTTTATTACGTCGACACATAAGGTGTATAAAAAGGTGAAAAACAAGAAAAGGAAAGCTAGGCTACACAAACAAGCAAGAAAAAGAAAGAGCGGGCCAAAGGTAAGAAAGACAAAAGAGCAAGACAAAAAGGACAACTAACTACTAATCACGAGATCTGATTCAATTTACCTACCCGACTCTAACCAGTTCAGACCGATACTAAGTAAAATCATAGATCCAGTGCAACCACTCATCCAAGAGGTCAATAATTCTTCGTTGATGTCTTTTAGCAAGACGGGTCTGGACTAGACTGGAGATTAAGGAATTTAGGATCATGACCATCTTGACTTGTTCAAAATTCAAGATAGGCTTAATATGGTGCAAGATGAATCCATGCCAAGGTTGAGGCTGATTTCTACAAGTCTCTTCCATCCAAATGTCAATAGAATTAATGCAATGAAACTCAACTTTTAAGAATGATGGAGGAGAATGATACAATACTAGATTGAACCTTCCTTGGTTAACTTTGTTTCCCTCATGTATTTGGCTCGCATACTCAATTTCGTTCATCCTAGGATAGATGAGAGAAGCAAATGGGGACAAATTAGAGTGCAATGAACCCAAGATCAAAATTAGGCCCACTTTTTGCCCAACAATTGCAAAAAGGTGAAATTGATCTTTGAAGAGTTTCTCAGTCAACCAAGCAACAAGGTTATTAGATTGGAAAATATTATTAACCCAGGATGACGGGAAAGTGAAGTAAGAAGTTTTACCATCGACCCCTAGGCATTCTAAAGGCTCCTTACCAAACCTTTTGCGCAACAAAATTAGGTTAGAAAGAGGCATTGACTTCATGAGTTGGGATGGGAGGGAGGATTGAAACATATAGGCTTGTTTAGTATTTCCTAAAATTGTCATCCCCAATTCTGCGTGAGATAAAGGACACTTGTCAAGGAAATCATCAGGGTAGACACCAACCTTTCGAAGACAAGGCTTATTTTTATTCATATTTCCAATCAACTCATTTTGACCAAGGAGAAGGCGAGGAATATTATTGATGTTAAGCATGACACTTTTAGAAGGTTCTTTGTGACATTGATTCCATCTTGCAGGTTGCAACAAAGAACACTCAAGGTCGAGTTGATACATAACTGGATCATCATCATCTTGACAGGGAGGTATATTGATATAATCATTTTTAAAACCCCCATCATCTTCACGCATTTGACTTTCAAGCACATGATGATCGTTTGATCCACTCTCAACAAAAGTTTGATTATTTTAAATATTTTCTTTTTCTTCTTCTTCTTCAAAGGTATGAATGGAAAGTGAAACAAGGTCATGATCACTTGGGCATTGACTTGAACAATTGCCAATGAAGCAATGACTATGGGGCTGCCCCTTAAGAGGACCTCTAGTGGATTCACTGATCGAAAGCTCAACCACAGAATTTTGTCTCTGATGATCAATGAGATCCCCTTCTTCATTTGTGCCTTCTCCTGGTAAAGATGACAAAGTGCTTCGTATGATTTTAGTAAGTTCCCCTTCTAAGTCAATATCAAGATCAAAATATTGAGGGGTTGATATTTGCTCACTATCATACATAACTTCATCATGAGATTTATTGCCTATATTCTTCAAATACTCTACTACATTCTTATAGACTGAAGGCTCATTCAGAAGCTGAATCAAAGGCACATTCACCATAGGCTCGAGAGAGGAGAAATCAAATTGATAAGGACAATCACTGCTCATTTCAAAATTGCTATCCTGATCATCTTCATGACATTGATCCTCCACCACATAATCCTCATTTGATTGTTCTTCCATGGATTCATCAATGCTTTCACCCCATTCATCTTCACAAAGTTGGTTTTCAATTACATGATGATCACTAGATTGTTTCTCACATGAAATCTGACAATCCTCACCTTTCTCGTCCTCTTCAGAGAGATGATTAAAATCTGAGTCAAAATTCTGATTGTTTGAACATGGATTAGGACAATTGTTAACCATGTGATGATTGTGAAGTTGCTCTTCTGGCGATGCTTTACTGGAGTCACAAATGGGAAGGCGAATTAGATCCAGTATTCGGTTTGCAACTGCCTCAGGCAACGATAACAAAGTATCTCGTATGATTCGATTGATGTCTCTTTTAGTTTACACATGAGATTTTGAAGCATTATTCTCAAGATACTCTGTAACATTCCTATAGGCTGTAGGCACACTCATAATTTGGAACATCTCAGGAGAGGAATGATCCAATCGGGAAAGCAGATCATCAATGTAATCATCATCCATGACACAATCAGTGCTAGATTGACATTCCAAAGACTCATCAATGTTCTCTCCCCATTTATCTATTAGCAACCTCGTGAACATGTCATACCCAATGACTGATCCCGGTGGTAAATTATCAAACCACAAACAAGCATCCCCTTCGAGGGACGCACCAAGGGCCCACATATAGACATCCTCAGCATCAACACCTAGAGATTCCATACGGTCCAATAGGATATCCAAATGACTTTCAATAGATGTTCTATTATTTCCATCAAAACGAGGCAACCTCCTGGTGTATCCATTTGGCATAAGATGAGGTGCCCCATATATTTCTGAAAAATCAAAAGGGGATGGCTTGGGTTTCCTAAAGGCTCTCGTTGCTTGAATTGGGCGAGAATGATTTACCGAAAGCCCTGGCTGGGTTTGATATTGGCTAATTGGTTCATTTTGAAAAAAACTATTAGATGGATGAGGTAAATGATGGAGATCATAAGAATTTTGATATGCAGGTTCATACCCATAATTATATTCATATTCCTCCCCATACTGAGATTGTGCATCCCATTCATTTATTACCTTGTCTCCTTTCAGACCTATTCATACGTTCATTTAATTCTTTTATGGCTTGTGAGAGGCCAAGGAGGATATCTGGGTCCATCTTGATTTATCAATTTAAGAGTTCCCAGTGGAGTCTCATGTAAAGTGTCAGAATGATCTAAATTACGAAGGTTGTAGTGGTGGGTTCGGCCTCCAGTGGAATGTCATGAGGGGAAGTGGAGAATGAAACAAAAATGGTGTTGGCTGCAATAAATTATGCAAATGGAAATCATCCAACAGAGTTTTAAGTACAGATGCGATGATAAAATAAAAAGAAAGAGGCAAAAAGACTCAAACTCAAGAAAGACACTAGCCCTACCTCCCCGGCAGCGGCGCCAAAAATGTTATCACACTAGCTCTAGCTGCTACTAAAAGATATCTCGTCTGGGATGGTAGAGGGTAAGCAACCAGGTAGGTGAAACCTGCAAACACCAAGTCCACCGTTTGAGGAACGGTCGTCACACCGGACAAGGTGTTTGTCTCTTCAGACAAGGCAAGTAGCCAAGTCGGGGGAGACCCCGCTCAACCAGTGATGGTTGAGAAACAAAAGACACCCAAACCCCAAAAGATAAATCAAATACAAACAAGAGATGAGTGTTGAAAAGACCCTAAGCTTGATTTTAGCCACTGACTGGACACAAATGGGTAAAATGAGAGTGATATAGATTGCGAACAACACTTAGATATGATGAAAATAATGAATTAGATCAGTGTTTATGTGGCTGGAAATCAATTAAGGGTGCAAATTAAACTAGAAGTGAAGATGTGAAGCGATTCTGCCCAAGGAAGAGGGTAAACAGTGATTTAGTGGACCTAGGGCAGCGACAAATTAATGTTTTAAGGCACTTCTAGTGGATGAGAGTTTTATTTCTAATGATAAATTGATGTTTTAAACACAAATCCAAACTACCCATAACCCCAAAATGACCCAGCTAGATAGTAAGAGAAAAACGCCCAAGGAGGGCGTTTTTGGCAAATGGACCAGTGCTAGTTCTAAGGGTAAATGGAGTCTAATGAAACTGAAATTTTGGATTTAAGCATTTAACAATATTTCAGAAGTGGGTTTAGAAAGAAAAACAAGTTTTAACGGTGAATTTTCAAGATTTTAATTTTCCCTTGGTTTTCTATGCAATTTCAGCTCAACAAACATATCATAAATCTAAATGGAGAATTAAGCATGAGAGAAGTACCTGAAACAATGATGAATAGTTGAATATTGTATGAAGACTACTTGTCGAATTCAAGTGATGAGCAACCAGCAATTTCCGTAAGCGTTTGAGCCAGACAAAGACCAAGTGCGCCCTTGCTACCTGCCACAAAAATGGAAAATCAGAGATCTGAAACAAGTAGATAGTTTGCACAACAAAATGAAAGACAAATGATTAAGAAATTGAAAGACAAACAGTAAATTCAACTCCCTCGTTAAATCCTTGAAGAAAAACCCAAGTGTGGAGCTCCCAGTCCAAAAATTGCGCCCTTCCTCAAGTGGTCTCTCAACCTGCAATTCGTTTCAGTTATAGATGGTGGAAAAATGCATTAGATAACTCAGCAATACATCAACAAATAGATATCAGTCACAACAATACTCATCCAAGCACACAATGTCTCAAGAACTCTCTAAGAATCTTCTCTATTCAGTCGAAGTGTTCACAAAAAAATGCCCAAGAGAGCTACAAATGAGAGAGCTGGTCTCTTAAGTAGAGAAGGCTCTCACTCTATCCCTAATTCCCTCCATAATGGATGGCTGGGATCATCCATCTCCAAACCCCAACGAATGGTGGAGATCAACTCTAGTGAGGTGGGGCGAATTGCCCTCTAGCGCCCATGTGGAAGGTGGGGCCACTCGTGGGGCCCAATAAGCGTACAAATAGTTGGATGGGGGGTGTCTATGGGCTGTTTTAGCCCCCCATACCACTCAGCCATAATCACATTACATAAAATTTACAAAAAATGAAGTTTTTGCTAAGTGAAAACGCTCCTCTATGGGCAAATTCGCTCTATGTGTTGGGTTGGGCAAAACTGAGGGCCCCACAACATAAATTCAATGTCCAAACATGATAAAATTACCTTAGGAGACCCCCTTATATTAGCCAACCTTTGCATTTGCCATTTTCAATAGATACCTTTGCCATATTTGATTTTTCCATATTAATTTATTGCTGGTTTTTAATGCTGAAGATGTAATTTGGGCTTTTGACCCACTTATATTGCTCGGAATGACAAACCGTCTGCTGCAATGCGATCGTAGACCGCAAATACAGTAGACATGGTCACTTGAACGACCTCGATCCATCCAACAGGTCCCTGGTGACCCATAATAATTAAAAATCTTATCAACGCTTCAACTTTTTCAAATTCTGACACTTGGAGGCGCATATGGCACCCCAAGACATAATAAATGACGAAAATCGAAATTTTGATCGCAACTTTTTTGGGGCCCATTTTTGGCCTAGTCAACCTGGTTTGACCAAGTCAAATCTAGTCAAAATGGCAATGCCTGAAAATCTGCATGCAACATGAAGCGTCAAGGCTTCCTTATTTATGTTAGTACATTACTTAAAACATATAGTGCCGATATCGTGATCAAAACAACAATATATCAATAAAAATAGGCCTCGGGTGAGGTGGGCCCACCACCTCCAACCAAGACTCGAAACTGCTATGCACAACTTACAGACTTGACCACTTAGCTAACTTTGGGTGAGGTGGATAAACAAGGTGAAGGATACAGGAAGACAAGGACCAAGACCATGTGACTCTTTGGACAAACGGGAAAGGCGGGACCCACTAACATAAGCATACTATGATAAAACACAAGGAAGGGCGGTGCCTCAAAAATGGGTATAATGCAGGGAAACCACCACTGATCATCTAACATGCACCTTGCAACTCACATTTGTGCCTTCAAAAGACTCCGTGAGGATCTTTTCTAGAGCTGCCATGACTGGGTGTGCGACAAACCGTAACTTGAGACTCTAGTGGACAATTCGCATAGCTGTCCCTTATTCCATCTCACCTCCTTGCCCTGTAGGACTAGGTGAGGAAAAAAACCACTACAGTGCTGATACATATGGTTGACCTGTGTCTGTGTGTGTTAAAAAACACAGTGCTTGGACTTTACATTTGACTTTCATACATAGCCTTTTTGGCTTCATTTACATTTCATTTCATTATATTTCATGGCCCTTTTTGGGCTACATACATATCTCAAAAGATATAACAAGGTGCTCATATTGCAAAGTAATGGAGGCAAATGCACATGCATCGATGACTAATGGGGAACACCCGGTGAGTCTACACAATCCTATGCAACATCGGGGGCAACCAATAGGAGCAAATCCCAGGTTTGAGAATGCATCTCACACACTAAAGAGTCGAGGCACAAGAGACAAGGAATCATGGCATACTCAGAGGTCAATGGTGAAGGGGATCCTCAAAGCCAGAAATCAAGGTCCAAGTTGGGAAAAACCAACATGAATGAGTCGGATGGGTGGAAGGAAGTGACAGGTGGATCCAAGGTTAGCTGCCAAGGAGGACGAAATGACCAAGTCTATATCGATAGTGGGGTGGGGACCAGTGTGCATATACATGAGTCTACTAGAATGGGGTGGACTGACATCACCAAGGGCCCTACACATCATAATGAAAAACCGAGATCACCACATCAAACATCATATGTCAAGTCTGTGTACTATCATAAACAAACAAGTCTAAACAACAACATGAGCAATAAACGATAAAGTGCTATACCTGCCATGCCATATTCCTACTGCTGAAGTTGACTCTAGAACTGGATCTTTGCTGAATCCGGGAAATAAGTGGCAAACCAGCAATACTCTGTAGTACTCTCATCACAATATGGCTAAGTAACTCTCTCAATGGGATCATGCAAAGCTCGGCAAGGAAGGGTGACCCTGCGGTCACTGCTCTGTAATATATTTGGACCAATATAAAACCATCTGTCCCCTCTGATATCTCTGCTCGGGGCAATCTGAATCCAATGAATGCCCCCTCTGTAGGCATCTGATCTCTGGTTTGGAAAAAAAAATGTAGTATGGTCCCCGACCACACAATCTGCAGCATGGTAGCTCTAGCTAAGATGGATGCGATAACAGTCACCTCACATATAAAATAAATCATCTTAGGTGAGGTTACTAAGTTCATTGTTAAGGGTACAAGGACCAACAAATGGTATAGGTCAAAAACATAAATCAAGGAGGGGTACCTGACCCATAACCCCTAGGACCAAAAGGTGTACCACTAAGGTGGGTAACCAACCCTATTGCCCATAAGATCAAAACAGCGAGGTGGTATACATCAAGACAACTCAAGGTGGGTAGATAACCCTTCTAACCACAAGTTAAGGTGGTGAACAAGACAAGGTACAAGACCAAGAACTACAAAGTGGGAAGACCAAGGGTGAACAACCAAGGTGGGGTTACAACCAATCATCTCTCTCTCAAATGTACAAGTGTTCCATACACTACCTGAAAGTTCATCATCACTGTATAAGGAAGGTCCACACTTGATGATGTGATCATGTGGTCCTCCAGACTGCTGCATAGGTCAAATGCTAGTGACTCCATCAAGGGGTGGCCAGTCCCTTGAGAAGATCATCTAGCTCAACCATCTCGAAGACCTAGGAGAAGAGGACATCACACCATCATCTTGGTTAACTGACCAAGATCCTCCATTCTTAAAGAATGGATCTCAGCCCTAGGCTGAGCTTGAGTCGTAGACTAAATCATGTTGATCAACCCCCTGGTTCTTGACCAGAGATCAGATGGCCACAGAGGGGGCATCTTTTGGTTTTGAGATTGCCCGGAGCAGAGATGTCAGAGGGGACAAATTGTACTTTGATGGTCCAGACCTACTGCAGAGCAGTGATTACAGGGTCCCCCTTCCTTGTTGAGCTTTGCACGATCCCATTGAGAGAGTTACTTAGCCATATTGTGATGAGAGCATTACAGAGTACAGTTGGTTTGCCACTTGTTGCCCGGATTCAGCAGAGATCCAGTTTCAGATTCAGCTTCAGGAGCAGGTATATGGTATGGCAGGTATAGTATTGTATGGATATTGCTCATGATGTTTGCTTTCAGACTTGTTTATTTATGATGTCTGATGTGGTGATCTTATGTTTATTATGATGTTGATGACCCTTGGTGAGGTCAGTCCACCTCTTTCAGTAGACTCATATGCACACTGGTTCCTGTCCCCACTATTGGTATAGATTTGGTCATTCGACCTCCTAGGCAGCTAACCTTGGATCCACCTGTCACTTCCTTCCACCCATCCGACTCATCAATTTTTGGTTCTTTCCGGACTTGGACCTTGATATGTGGCCTTGAGGATCCCCTTTCCCATTGACCCCTGAGTATGCCATGACTCCTTGTTTATTGTGCCTCGGCTCTTCAGTGTGTGAGATGCATTCTCAAACCTGGGATTTGCTCCTGTCGGTTGCCCCCAATGTTGCAATGCAGTATAGGATTGTGTAAACTCACCGAGTGTTCCCCATTAGTCATCAAAGCATGCACACTTTCCCCCATTACTTTGCAGTATGAGCGCCATTGTTATATCTTTTGAGATATGTATGAAGCCAAAAAGGCTATGAAATGTAAATGAAGCCAAAAAGGCTATCTGAATGTAAATCAAGCCGAAAAGGCTAAGTATGAAAGTCAAATGTAAAGTCCAAGAATGTGTTTTTGAACACACACGGACACAAGCCAACCATATATATCAGAGCATTGTATTGGTTATTTCCTCACCTAGTCCTGTGAGACAAGGAGGTGAGATGGAGTAAGGGACAACTATGTGAATTGTCCCCTAGAGTCTCAAGTTACAGTTTGCCGGACACCCAGTCATGGCGAGTCTAGAAAAGATCCTCACGGAGTCTGTTGAAGGTACGGATGTGAGTTGCAAGGTGTGTGTTAGATTATCAGTGGTGGTTTCCCGGCACTATACCCATTTGTGAGGCACCGCCCTTCCCTTGTGTTATCATGGTATGCTTATGTCAGTGGGTCCCACTTTCCCCGTTTATCCAAAGGATCACATGGTCATGGTCTTTGTCTTTCCGCTATATTTTGACCTCGTTTATCCACCTGACCCAAAGTTAGCTAAGTGGCCAAGTCTATAAGTGTGCATAGCAGTTTGAGTCTTTGTTGGAGGTGGTGGGCCCACCTCACCTGGGGCCTGTTTTATTGAGATATTATTTATTTTGATCACCATGTCGTCATTATATGTTTTAGTAATGTACTAACATAAATAAGGAAGCCTTGGCGCTTCATGTTACATGCAGGTTTCAACCATTGCCATTTTGACCAGAGTTGACTTGGTCAAACTAGTTTGACTAGGCCAAAAATGGGCCCGAAAAAAGTTGCAACCAAAACTTCAATTTTGGTCATTTATCATGTGTTGGGGTCCCATATGAGCCTCCAAGTGTCAGATTGAGAAAATGTTGAAGCATTAGTGAGATTTATAATTATTACTGGTCACCAGGGACCTGTTTTAATTAAAAATCTTTGATTTTGGTCAAACAGTGCTCAATTGATGGATTGTGGTCGTTCTAGTGATCATGTCTAGTATATTTTGGGTCTACATTCGCATTGCAGCAGATGGTTTGTCAATCCGGGCAATATAAGTGGGTCAAAAGCGCAAATTACATCTTCAGAAATAAAACCAACAATTAATTAATGATGGAAAATCAAATTTGGCTAAGTTAACTTTGGAAATGGTAAGTGCAATGGTTGATAAAGGTAAGGGGGTCCTCTAATGTCATTTTTATTATGTTTGAACACTAAATATTTGGTGTGGGGTCCTCATTTATGCCCAACTCTAGTGGTGGGACGAATTTTCCCATAGAGGGGCGTTTTTCACCATGTATAAATTCAAATTTTGTAAAATTATTGTTGTGAGACTTTGGGTATATGGTCTAGGGGGCTAAAATAGCCCATAGACACCCCCTAGACACATCTATGTGCATTGTAAGGGCCCCACAAGTGGCCCCTCTTCTCCCTTGGGCGCATGAGGGCAATTCGCCCCCCCTCATCCACTTGATCTCCACCATTTCAATTTGGCCTTGGGAGAGATGATCTCAGCCATCGATTTTGGAGGGAGTTAGTGGTGGGACGAATTTTCCCATAGAGGGGCGTTTTTCACCATGTATAAATTCAAATTTTGTAAAATTATTGTTGTGAGACTTTGGGTATATGGTCTAGGGGGCTAAAATAGCCCATAGACACCCCCTAGACACATCTATGTGCATTGTAAGGGCCCCACAAGTGGCCCCTCTTCTCCCTTGGGCGCATGAGGGCAATTTGCCCCCCCTCATCCACTTGATCTCCACCATTCGATTTGGCCTTGGGAGAGATGATCTCAGCCATCGATTTTGGAGGGAGTTAGGGTTGGATTTGGAGCTATCTCTATAAGAGAACAAGCTCCCTCATTTGTACGCCCTCTTGGCATTTTTGACTTGGAATAGAAGAAAAATGATTTGCAGCTCTACTTGTGTTCTTATGGTGATTTCCTTTGGAGAGTCGATTGTCTTGCTATTTTAATGCACTAGAATAGATTGTGGTTGTCTTCAGCATATTATTCCTTACCATTGTTTGCAGCACACACGAGTTCTTGGAGGAGGGCGTACCACTTGGCCACCATTGCTGCTCCACTCTCCAGGATTGGTCTTCAAAGGGAAGTGTTTTTGCCATTTAAGCCAAGGATTTCTTCTCATTTTCATTTACATTGCTGTAGCTTTCATTTACTTGTCATGCAGATCTTATTTATGTCCATTTGTTTTAACGGCAAGGAAGGCGAATTGGTGGGGTTGGGCAAGTCGAATTCACTTGGGGACTTCCACAATCGCTTCTATTTGATCTTTGGGACGCATAACCTCAGCAAATCAGAGATATCACCCGGTTCCAAGCAAGTGTTTCACTTCTTTCTCTTGCATTTCAAATTTTGAATGGTTTTAGAGAGAAATCTTCATAAAAAACCCTAAAAATTAAAATCTTAAAACTTCACCGTCAAGACCTTGTTTTTCTTTTAAACCCACTTCTGAAATAAACTTAAATGCCTAAATCCAAAATTTCAGTTGATTCCGACTCCATTTGCCCAATAAATCAGCACTAGTCCATTCATCAATTTCGCCCTCCTTGGGCATTTTCGTTCTTCTGCTTGGTTGGGTCACTTTGGGCTTGTGGGTATTTCTGTTTTGGTTTGCATTGACTCAATAATATTTAATTTAAATAGAAAATCGCTGATTTTATTTGTTCTATGCATGCTCGGTCAATTTGAGTCATTTTCCCCCGTAGGCAGTAATTTATTCTTCACTTCTAGCATAATTTATACTTCTGATCTAATTTCCAGCCATTTATTATTTGAATTTTACTGTTTATATCATCAAAATCAGATCGGAAATTGCTCTCAATCATTGCTTGTGTCCATCACCCAATTTCAGTCTGCTGGTTGGATTAGAGTCATAGAACCCCTAGGCACTTCTCTGCTTTTTCTTGTTTATTTGGTTTTGGGAGTGTCTGTTTTTGTCTCTCAACCTTCGCTGGTTGAGAAGGGTCTCCCCTTGGATTAGGCTACGTGCCCTATCCGAAGTGACAAGCACCCTATCCGGAATTACAACTGCTCTCTTGAGCAGTGGGCTTGGTGTTTGCAGGTGTCACTTGATTGGCTGCCGTCCTCTATCGTCCCGGATGGGATACATCTTGAGGCAGCTAGTGTTTGTGTGATAACACCTCCCTCTGCTCATATGAGAAAGATGACTCATGGACTAGTGCTTCTTGCACTTCCATATTTATAACACTGGGAGGTCACATATCTTACTTCTTTTTTGCAGTTCCACTCTGATGGGGATTGAAGAGCATAATTGGCTCCCTCTTGATCTCTGATCTTACCAGTTGTTCCATTTTAGTAAGAACAAGTCATCACAAACAAATACATGTCAGATTCTCTTTTGCTGACACATGGGAGAATGAATATCTAGGATAACTGATCCTGTATTTTGTGGAGCCTCGTACTCCCTCTGTACCTGAGCACTCAGGTCCCTCTGGAACTGTGCATTTAACTCTGTGCATAAACATCATTTGCAAACTTCATTACTTGTCATTAGAGCAAGTCACATCATTCTTCCTTCAAGTTAAATTCAATTTGATATTCAACAATAACCAATATCAAATTCAAATAACGACATAGTCTTAGTTATCCATCCATATACTAGACAACTATCTAGATGCCATCAAGAGCATATCAATCACATATATGGAAGATGTCATAAAAATATGTTACACCATGACAATTCAAAGAATCAAAACAAGTTGGGATAGAAAAGTACTCCCTCTTTATATCTGCCCTTATGCAGAAGTCACAGTGTGCATCTTGATCTTGTCATCATATTGGACATGTACTTCAAAAGTGTGCAATGGCATTATCATATCATCCTTATGCAGTACCACACATTTATTAGCACAATTCGAGATATAAGAAATCAGGTCATGATAATTTCATGCATGGATGGACACTAAACTTCTTTGCACTTGCATATTTAGATCACAATAGGTCCCTGTAGGTCCCTGTGTTAAAGTAATCTTCAATAACATGTAATCAGCAGTAGTAGAATAACTAACAATAACATGTCTCATCCATAACAAGTTAGAAACACTTACCTGGAGTGTGGGACCTTTCCTCTTTTATACTTAGAAGAATTTAACTTTCAGAACAAACTGTGCCTCTTAGAGGCAAGTCAATCACTAGGAACAAACTGACCCTTACTAGAGGGTTAGTACAAACCTGAGAGAGAGAGATGATAGGTTGTAGTACAGTCAAACAATGATGGTCAATGACAGTCAAATCACAGTGGCAGTTCCAAACAAGACTCAGCACATGGGTCTAACCCCAACAAGGTCACACCACAGTAGATCTGATCATAATTTAGTCTCAGTACAAAGGATCAGACTTCAACAAAGTTAGGGCACAATAGATAAAAAATCAATAAGTCTCAGCACCATAGATCTAACTACAAACAAGGCTCAGGACTAGGATCTGATCCAAAACAATTCTCAGAACATAGATTTGAACTAAAACAATATTCAGGACATAGATATGAAACAAAACAATTTTCAGATGTTGTGGTCTCCACTACAGTCAACAAATAACCTTAAAACATAACAAAGGAGGTCCACAGACAACCTTTAGAGCCTGCGGTCTCCTCCCAACAGCTTCAACAGTCAACGTGAGGTTTGGTGGGCAGTTCAAGGATTGCATCCCACCGTTATTAGTCCATAACATGCTGCGAACAACTCACAGTAGGTCTGGGCAGGCTCTACAAGCCCCAACAAGGTCACTACTGCCACAAATAATCTCTCAGCAGGTTAGATTAGATCAATCGAGCTCACGACCTTCACAAATAGACCATCAACATGCTGGATTAGACCAAAAAGGAACTCATGACCTCCACTCATAGGCTCATGGCATACATAAGCAATCTTGGTTAGGTAGATCAGGCCGACAGCTTGGGTAGACTGTCCTCAACAAGCTCTTTAGCAGGCTCACGGCTCAGTCCTAATGGCAGCAATGAATTTCCAACAGACCCCAACATAAAACCCTTGGTGTCAACCTATATCAGTCAAACAGATCTGTGATATGGTAATCTCAGCAGGTGGGCGGCCTAGGCAAAATAGATGAGCAAGCAACAACATGAAAACCTTAAACCCTTTGACGTCAACCCTTCCAGGAAAAATTAGAGCTGAGATGTAATAATAAGATGTTCTCAAAGTGAGAAATTAGACTTATTATATAGATCCATAATGACTTCTAGAAGGATCATGATTTTAATCTTTTATTTAGTTAGGGTTCCAACAAATAAGGGTTAAGACACCAAATAAAATAAGATCACAACTTATAAAAATATAAAATATAATTAGGTGTCTTTACGTGGGTACTAGGGTAAAGTCAACGCACATATAAAATAAATCATCTTAGGTGAGGGTACTAAGGTCATTGTTAAGGGTACAAGGACCAACAAGTGGTACAAGTCAAAAACATAAAACAAGGAGGGGTATATGACCCACAACCCCTAGGACCAAAAGGTGTACCACTAAGGTGGGTAAGTAACCCTATTGCCCATAAGATCAAAACAGCGAGGTGGTATACATCAAGACAACTCAAGGTGGGTAGATAACCCTTCTAACCACAAGTTAAGGTGGTGAACAAGACAAGGTACAAGACCAAGAACTACAAAGTGGGAAGACCAAGGGTGAACAACCAAGGTGGGGTTACAACCAATCATCTCTCTCTCAAATGTACAAGTGTTCCATACACTACCTGAAAGTTCATCATCACTGTATAAGGAAGGTCCACACTGGATGATGTGATCATGTGGTCCTCCAGATTGCTGCATAGGTCAAATGCTAGTGACTCCATCAAGGGGTGGCCGACCCTTGAGAAGACCATCTAGCTCAACCATCTCGAAGACCTAGGAGAAGAGGACATCACACCATCATCTTGGTTAACTGACCAAGATCCTCCATTCTTAAAGAATGGATCTCAGCCCTAGGCTGAGCTTTAGTCGTAGACTAAATCATGTTGATCAACCCCCTGGTTCTTGACCAAGTCCTCCATTCTCTCGGAGAATGGTCCTCAACCCTAGGTCGAGCTTTCAGTCCCAGACTGAATGTTGATCAACCACTTGCAGGACTTACTTGGTCCTTGTGACCAAGAATCTTCCTGGTCTCAGACCACGAATGTCTCTGTTTCAACCTGTAGGAACTCCTTGGTCCTCGTGACCAAGAATCTGTCTGGTCCCAGACTATAATACCCTAGAGACAAATAGGGGCCCTAGCCACATGCTAGGCACTTTGCCATGGCATCAACCTGCTTGGTCCCCGACCAAGAACCCCAAGAGACTGCTGGGGTCCCTAGGGTACCTTCTAGGAACTTACTCTTTACTTTGCCTGGTTAACTGACCAGGAACCCTAGTTAACTGACTAGGGTACCATTCTTTCTGAGAATGGGTCTCGCAATTGCACTAACGTTAACACACCATTTGATAGGACTCAACCTATCTCAATCTTTGGTTGCATGCAGGGTACCAAAGACTCCTTGTTCACTAATGTATTTGCTCAATTCACTCCATACTTGAGCACACTCCTCCTCATTAGGGACCAACTTGTCTAATGCAAGCATATACCCATTTTGCACCTTTGGATCTGTGTGTGGTTTTCTCCTAACTCCACCCTAGGTGCTGGTTGGGCCAACCAAGATGGAGAATAATATTTAGGAGTAAGAACATATGCAAGGGCATGGAATGGAACATTTAGATTATCCCACCTTTTGACCACATGTTTATGAATATGATCATACAAGATTGCATTTCTTAGCTCAACAATGTCTTTGATTTGTTCAAGCATGCTATCCATTTTCTTATGCACCTTCCCAATCATCGATTGATTTGTATTTGCGAAACAAATCATGATATAAACAGGCTTGGTGAACTGCATAACATACCTAACTTGTGCCCAAAACTAACCATCAAGAATGGTGTTCTCCACCTCCTGAAAGTCATGTTATATGTGCTTGCAACTCTGTCTTTCAATTCTTGCTATGAATCACTTGAGACCATACTAGCGAATGCCTCTCTTACCTTCAAAATCCTCACGAAGGGGTGAGGTAGTATCTAGCAAATCTAGTCTTTGCAATCTTCAATAGCTCCAACCTAGTGTGATTGCCAAAAATGTGGTGGGCCATGCTATGATTGATAATAAATTTTATCATTTTATTCCCTCTCTTGTACAAGGCACCAATTCATCGATAATTAGGGTCCTTAATCTGAATAATATCATGCATCAAAAGGTTCAATGTGTGAACCAAACACTCTGACCAAAATATGTTGGGATACATATCCTCAATGATTGTTCCTGCTGCCTTACAATTAGCATCATTATCAGTGATGCCTTGAATGACATTGTATGGCCCAATATCTTGAATGGTTTTGAGTAAAGGTTGTGCAATATTATACCAGTCTTGTAGCGATTTGAGTAGTCATGGGCTGAAAGGAAGATCACACGACTAACAGACACAACAAGAATATTTATCAATGGCTTGCCTTTAACATTTGTCCACCCATCAGATACAATGGATATCCCATAGTTGGACCAATCATTTGTAAACTTTCCAAGATTACTATTCATTTTGGCTCTTTCCTTGTCAAGTCCCAGGGTTTTAGCTTTGTCATACCCATGGCTCCTGTATCCTTTAGGGACACCATTGATGACTTGTAACATTTTGTGTCAATAAGCTGAGTGAAGAACATTGAATGGTACACCACATGCATAGAGAAACTTGTAAATTTTTGAAGAACATTGAATGGTACACCACATGCATAGAGAAACTTGTAAATTTTTGAATCCACATCATCTCTACAACCTTGGTCAAGGAAATATGAAAATGTTCTTCTCATAGGAAAGAATCCACTACTATGGGGGTATGAGGGTCTCGATCGAGCCGATGATGATCAACTACCAAACATTCTCTGTGAGGCATTAGATTCAACCCTTGATCTTTTGTTTTTTTTTTTTAGCGGCCTCTTCTTCTAGCTTGTATTTGTTTCTCTTTTCCTGGCAATTTGTCACAGATTTTGACTCCAACAACGTTCCCTTGGTCGCATGGCATAATCCCACATAAATGCTTTCTCACACGTGTATATGAACCTGTGTAAGTTTTAGTGCAATGGGAGCATATAAACTTTGTAGTTCCACCCCCTCTCTCTCCCCCAAGCCTTATCACATACTTCCACAAAGGTGTTGTATCTTTTTGTTTTTGCCCATCATCACTTTCAACATCATTATCATCATCCTCTTCCCCTTCCTCCTCCTCTCCATGATATGTGCCACTCCCTACCCATTCCTCCTCATCATTGCCATTAGTATATCTGTTTCCCAACACCACCATCATGATAAGAAATGGAACAAAAAAAAACCACATACCCATTACGCTTCTTGACTCAAGATGATGATCACTTGTAGCCTACAATGGAATTATGGAGGAGAATGGAGGAGAAATGGGAAAGAGTAGGAGAAGAGGACATTCAAGATTTAAAATTTTAACATAGTGAAATATTTTTTCAAAAACAAACAAAGATTGAGATTTAGAGCCTACCTCTTTAGCTCTCCAATGGTGGTTGAATGTCTCTATGGACTTCAATCTCCCTTCCAAGCTCTCACAAATAGTAGCCTTCGATCACCCCTTCAATCTCCCTTCCAAGATCCCACAAATTTGCTCACAAACAACTAGCAAACCCACTCAAAACCCTAGCAAAGAGAAGTGAAATGCGTGAAATGAGAAATCAAATGAGAGCAAATGAGTCAAAGAGTGTTTAAATACCTTAAATAAACCCTAAGCAAGCAAAACAACCCGAGTGGAACCATGCCTTGGTTCCAAAAGCAAAAAAGCCCAAAGACAATGCGCCCAAACTTGCAGAATCACCGAGGAGACGTTTTTGGGAGACAAGCTGGCCTAAGTGACAATTTTCTTGATTGTTGATTGCATGTTATTATATCTTGTATCTTTATTACTAATATATAACTATTAGTCTTCCTGGATTATATGGGCTTGTCCCTTTTCTTATGACTGCTAACGTCAAGGTATGTATTTTTGGACTGTATAGACTTGTCTTTGTTTACGAAACCTCAAGACATTAAGACATAAAATAACTGCCAGTAAATACTTTTTTTTTTCTATTACTAAAATCTTCTTTGATAAAAAATAATTGCGAAGTATGTTGGCCTGCAATTTTTTTTGGAATTTCGTACCTGGAATTTTGCAAGAAAATGTGTCCTAATGGAGAAATTCTAATAATTTCATGAAAGTACATAGCACTACACCAGCATAGACACATCTAAAGGGGATCTACCAAGTGCAGAGAGGGATCAAATCTCTCCAAATGCAAATTTCTTTTGAGTGCAAGTGCTGAAGAAGGTTTTAATTTATCCAATTTGTATAGTTTTATATATATAAGGTTGTAAATATTTTAAATTAATTTAAGCATACATGTTATTGTTTATAATATTTTTTTATTTTTCCTAAAAAGACAGTGCCAGCCCTGGGCTCCGAGATGAGCAAGGAAGAAATCATACATCTTCCCCTTACTGAACTGTAGAATGACGCAACCAGATAATTAACCCACCGCAGTAGAATGACGCAACCAGATAATTAACCCACCGCAGACATAGCCGGCCATCTTTAGACAAAATCGGTCTTAGCCGTCCATCTTTAGACAAAATCGGTCTTACCACAGGACTATCGACATCGTCCAAAATAAACCTTTTTGCCGCCACCATTTCCCCTCCGCCACACAGTGGCCAAAATTTCAGACTGAGTCACAGAAATGCCTGTACTCCAGCAACGCGCTAACCAATAAAACAATTGCCTTTCTCCGCAGCACTGTGTCGACTATGGTCCATAAAATTGCCGCATTTATCCGCAATTATCACGTAGCCATCAGTTTATCCAGCGCATCTGTAGTGCCCGCCACAGCTGCGGCAGAAAAGTATAAATTATACTGTATGTAGAATATCAAAGGCACCAAGATTGCCAAGCGAATCCGTTGCCGTGGGTAGAATTGATTAAGTTCCGATCATCCCGTCAAAATTCCTTGGAGATTAGTCAAGCTTCTTTTGTTTCTTGTCCTTCTAACAAATATATACCCTATTAAAGGATAATATCCCCATGAAAGTGAATCTGAGGAGCCCATTATTCGATAAACGACCTCATCAATAATTGACAAATCAAATATACGTCTTGATCTTTAACTTTTTCCCCTTGTTACAGAAAAGCCCCTGGAATCTACTGCTGACGTTCTGAAGGTTGGGATACTCAAAGTTCATAAGGCAGCGATTCGTTGCATTTCCGTTGACACATCTTCGACGCACGTTGCTGCTGGATGTGAAGAAGGATCGGTATGTAAAAAATAAAAAATTTCAAGTCAAGATAGGAAAACTACAAATTAGAGGTCCACACTAGTATCTGAGTATGCTTTAGTTGGCAGTGTTAATGGAGGCTCTTTGTATCAACCCTACATGTAGTGTAAACTGCTTTCTAACCTGTTGACGTAGCTTTTCTTTTACATGCAGGTCTCATTGATCGATACAAAATCATGCACTCTTTTATCCTTTAAAAGTTATTTCTCTGGATTTTCTTCAAGCGTCACCTCTCTGCGGTTCGGAAAATCCGTGTTCCCTGGTTCAGGGAAATCTGTATTATTTGTAGCAGCAAGAGATGCATCTGTAGTAGCTATCGATGGAGATACAGGACACTGTTTTAGTCCTTCTATTGTGAAACCTAAGCAACCATCTACTGCAATCTTTATGCATGTTTTAGGTTTGTTTTAAAAAGCAGAACCAGTTACAATATCTGATTTCTTTCAATATGTTAAGAAATACATGTGTATTGTTTTCATTTAATTTCGGTTCCTTCTAGAAGAAAGCATGGAACTATATAATACGCAAATCTGACTTGCATTTACTCCAGCAAAAGGAAGTGCTGGTGACTTGACTAAATGCTTTCATCAAATTCTAATGTCTTGTTATATGTTAAATCAATCTGACTTTTCCTAATGTGATAATGAACTGCAGAACCATCTATAGAAACCATAGTGGGAAATAGTGACGAGAAATCGCTCTTGCCTAAACAGTTAAATGGTCATGAAGAAAATAATACCTCACGCACAGATGCGACCCAGCCTTTGTTGTTACTCTGCTCAGAAAATTGTTTGTGGTTGTATTCAGCATCAGCCATCACACAGGTCCATGATAAGAATATGTTGAGAGTAGTGCCATACCCATTTTTAAAATAGAGCTCTAATTTTTCCTCTACATTTCAAATGTTTCATGAACTAATGTGGACATGAAATAATTACAGGGCACGAAGAAGGTATATCTAAAAGAAAAATTTCAAACTACTTGCAGCTGGGCTTCAGCTTTTCAAAGCTCTAACAATAGTCCTGGTCTTTTTCTCCTATTCACAACTGGTAAAATTGAAATAAGGTAAGTAAACTCTGGCTATCCATTTAGATTTATCTTCAAAAATTCTGAAACAGCCATATTTATTACTCATCCATTTTAACGTTCTCTTTTAAATTTTGCATTAATTTCTTGGTTCAATCTTGTCTTCATTCTCTGGAGTTAACTCACATTAGTTCAGGTAAAATTTATTCAGTAAAGAAAAAGTTCAGTTGCAATGCTGGCATCAAAATATGCTCAAAAGCCCAGGACAGAAAGGGATTTATCTCATATACATGATAATGACGTGGTTTATTATACATAAACATCAATTTTTATTGTGTAGAATACAGATATTAAAGTAGTTAAGTCAGGAGTTAGAGTTCTGTAGGATAACTGGTAAGACTTAGCTCTAAACTTGCTATTAAACTGATGAAAATAAAAGCATTTGTAACTTTACTACAAAGGGGTAGGAACCAACTATTCTATGTCATCAGAAGGTTGGTTTGCTAGGGTTTTGTCTCTCTTATCAGATACATGTCTTGTGTTTATTCTTCTTTTGCTTAAAGCATTCCTCTTTTTGTTTTTCTACACAGCCATTGGATAAACGTTGGCTGGCATGCACTTTTTTCTTCCCATTGTTAAGCATTTGGTAATCTGTCTGTTCAAAACATCTTTTTCCAATATCCACCAGCAGGAAATCCTAAATGATAGGTACCTTTATTCACCAGAAGGATGTTGTCGGCATTCCTTTGCATTGTGTTAATTAGGTCTGAAATGTTTGTCTACTGTATTTAAGCTCTAAATTCACTTTATTTTCCTTGGAATATCAGGACCTTCTGTCTCATACCTCTATTTATGAATCACTCTAAATCAGATAAGGTCGTTTCTTTTCTATGATATCAATTGAAGACAAATTTGATTGAATATGAAATGTCTTAGGTGTGAGAGTCATAGTTGTCATGGTTGCATTAAGGAAATAATGTGTTCACAAGAATGCATTAGGCTCAGCAACATTGCTATGCCTCCACAGCCAATTTGCAATTGGCCTTGGTGATGGTATGCTTTCCTTGTTCTTCATTTCATATTGAAAAACAGCCATGCACACTTCTAACTGCTTGTGCAGATTTTGCTTCACTGGAAAATCAAAATCCACTGTCAACCAAAGGAATTAAAGTACCTGTTGGATTTTTCCATTGGAAAGAAGAGACAAGTCTGCTCGTTAAAAAGTAGAGTATTTTGTGTGTGTTTTTCTGTGTGTTTAGGGCAATATTTACCTGGTCATGAAAACTAAGTTTGGCTAGAAGGATGGCAGTTTAAACTTGGTGAATGCAAATCTAGAAGAAACATATCCCCCTGTAGTATCATTTTCCAGATGGCGATGCTGAGTGATTTTGAGATTATGAAGTTCTATATATTTATCTTGGGAGAATGTATCACACACTCCCTGTTTAGTTATACCTTACATGCTGATTTGTCTTTCAGTCTAAAGTAATTAAACTTGGACTCAGCTTGGACTTGACAAGTCCTCTAATTATGAGTCGGCTTAGACTTGGCCTTCAACATTGCTAGAAGGATGGCAGTTTAAACTTGGGGAATGCAAATCTAGAAGAAACATATCTCCCTGTAGTATCATTTTCCAGATGGCGATGCTGAGTGATTTTGAGATTAAGACTGAAGTTCTATATATTTATCTTGGGAGAATGCATCACACATTCCCTGTTTAGTTATACCTTACATGCTGATTTGTCTTTCAGTCTAAAGTAATCAAACTTGGACTCAGCTTGGACTTGACATGTCCTCAAATTATGAGTCGGCTTAGACTTGGCCTTCAACTTGGCAAATGACTCAGTGGAACAAAAAAATTCAAACTTTCACATATATATATACACACACACACCCACACAAACAATTAGACACTAAACATTCAAATTCATTGATGTATATATTAGACACTAAACATGCAAATTCATTGATGTATATTGCATTTAAGGATGCAAATAGGAAAAATTACATCGAGATGCATAAACTATGAGTTTTGAGATAGATAAAATTAAATTTTGAGACATAATAATAAATTATTGAGGTTCTAAATGGCCTTCAATGTCCAAAAATCATCAACATATATTGAATGAGTACATACTATGTCATGAGTCACGACTCTTGAGTCTTTACTCATCAAGGTTATCAGCATAAGCTAAATCGTCAGGGATGTCCTTTGGATCAGCTTTTACATCTGCTGTAATCCCCACTTGAGGGGCTTCTCTTCAAGGTCCACCACTCATCCCCTGACACATCCACCTTTGGTGGATTATATAGCTTCAAGTTCATCCAACTCAAGTTTTTCTCTTGGGTTAACAAGTTTAGTCAGTCTATCCAATCTGATAACACCAGAGAGACTAAAGTTAGGGGTTGACAGGGTTCTACTTTGGATACATGCTGAAAGAAGAAAATGCTGTTACGTTGAAAACTTGAAAACATATCCAAATTCCATCTTCACTGTGTGAGGTCCAAGAGGTTTGATTCCATACCAAACATTCTGGAATGCGGTTATTCCTTTCACTTTTAGTGTTAAAATTGAAGTCAGTCAATTTAAAAATTGAAGGCTTCTGGTGCCATCGTCAGTTCTCACAAAACAAATTTTTGGTTGGTTGGAGTTGATTCGCCCTGAGATTGAATTCCTGAGGCTTGGTCCTTTATTTGACCTGGGGTGATTGTTAGATACCTTGGTGTTCCTTTTGGGACAGGCCTATCCCCAATGTCCATGAGGGACCGGTGCCTGTAGAGACCTCAGAGCAAGCTGCATGTATGGCATCACAAGGCTCTTCCTTTTGCAGGGAAGCTGATAGTAGTTGGTCGTATTCTCCAGGACTCTCATGTGTATTATGTGTCCTGCTGGTTTCCCAGCAGTGCTCAGCTCAGACCACTGGAGCATATTCCGCGTGCTTATCTTTGCTTGAAGTATGGGTGGGCTAGAGGTTTGCCCTTAGTTACTTGGGATGTCTGCACTATCCCCAAGGATGAGGGGGGGGTTATGATTGATTGATGAGGGGACGTTAGGATTGATTGATTGAAAATTGCACTTCCCACTTTGGTTCCCTGCTCCCAAGTCCCAACAGCCTTGGTCAAGACATTGAAACTGGGTTGATTGAAGGTATTTTTTGTGTAGGAGAGATTTCCACCATGAGTCCCCATCATATATTAGGCACCATAGGATTTTTGTCCCCGTTCCTTGATTCGTCATTTGTGGATCTTTTGTCTCCAGCCCTTCACATTCCTTTGGAGTGCATACTGTGTTCGCCTATTGGGGGCCCTCCTTAGGCTGGATCCATGGCCTGGCGGTCAAAGAGCAAAGCAAGGGAGTTGATCATATAAGGGTTTCAATCAGAGCTCTAGAGTCATACAATATCCTTTATGATATCATTACGGATAAGGACCATTAAGGTATTTCCTATAATCTTCTGTTTTAATGATTGCTATTGTATGTTTCTGATGGAAAATAGACACAGACAAAAGCTTGTAATATGCATAAAGCCATCATCTTAACGTGTATTTAACAAGAAGGAAACTGATAAAAATGGAGAATGGGAACAAATAAGGAAGAAGAGAGGGAAACGTGACCAACAAAATAAAATGAAGAGCTCATCAGTGAGGAATGATTTGTTAAAGTATCTGTAATTGTATGTTTCAAACAGGATGTGGACATGTATATTTTCTAAAATCAACTTTCATTGTTTAACTGATGTTTATGTTTGTAGTTAAATTAATTTGTTTTTCAGAATTTTTCTAGACACTGCTACTGTGGTCTGAACAAATCTTATAAGCATTTCTTCTCTTATGACTTTCAGATCCTTGCCCGACCTATCTGTTTTGAAAGAAACTACACTAAGCAGATGTTCATTATGTGATTTGAAACCAAGCACGGGTCTTATCAACTCACTTTCATGTGCTTCGGATGGTCTACTGGTTATGGTAAATTCCAATGTGGAAGCAATATATTTAAATTTTATTCCATATTCATTTATTCCTTATTTATATTTATCCATTTCCACAGCTTGTACTCTGATGTCTTTATTGTGGATTTAATAGACTGACTGAACTCTCAAATTTAGATTGATGGAGATCAAGAGCTGTTTTTTGTTTCCCTTCTCAACGAGGACAATGATTTCAGGTACACCAGAAGTTCCTCCTCATTTTTCCACGTAAACTAATTGAAACTATTTCAGAATGAGTGTGCTTACAGTGGATTTATGAGTTAGTTAACTAGGACAATGGTATTGTGGTTTTGTCCTTAGGTTGCATGGAAGTTTTCCACTATCATCAGTAGTGTTTATAAATTTTATCCAAAATTTGAAATTGCAGAATGCACCTTTTGAATACAATCAATATGATCTGGTGTATAGCAACTCGATTAGATCTACAATTTTTCTAACTTCACTCGATTCTTCTTCTGAAAGATACTTCATTAGTGCCAATGGGAGAAGATTGGACATATGTAAATCTATGAGAATTTATGGAAACATTTTTATTTATGTGAGCATAAGAAAAAAAGTTCAATCCAATGTGTATTTGAAAATTTAGCTGCATTTATCTGCACCACTTCAAAGCAAAGCAAAAGAAATCGACAACTTAATAACTTTAGTGAAATAATGCAAAATATATTGTTCTTGAAATGCAGGTTATCTGGATCCAAGATCCAAGTATATAATAAAGAGATTCAAATTTCTCCTGATCACCCAGTTGTGCATCTTCCACATACAACCAAGAAAAAGGTTGAAACTAGTTATCTTCAGTACTGATTACTTCTGGAATTGCTTTCTTATAGAACAACTTTAAAGCTTGTGGCCTGAACTCTTTGTAAACTGTCTCTAGAGCCTTGTTAAAGCTCTAATCAAGGTTAAGGTCAGTAAGTCAAAGAATTCGTCAGAGGATGAAGACAAACAATCTGCAACACCTCTTAGATTATCAGAACTGTCTAGTATATTTTCAGTCCGCAATTTCCCAACATCGGCTGCGAGTTTGGACGAAAAGGCAATCTCTGATATAGATGACAAAGAGCTGGATATTGGTATGATGATTGTCTTTATATTAACTAAATTGAATTTGGATTATCAAGACACTAAACTTGCCTTGACTCATATATTGTATTTGTGTTTTGTTATAGATGACCTTGATATAGAAGATCATGATGAAAATACCAATTACCACCATAGTGGGGCCTCAAACAACCGCAGCTTGGTCAGCAAATTTCGGAGAAAATTAAAAGGTCATTATATATTGTTATGATCTATCCTATTTCTTGACAACTAGGCTAGAAATCTTTGAAGATGTTAAAATAGTTTTAACTTTTATTATTTCTCATATTTATCAGCATGGACTGAATTTGAAATCCAATGAGAAAACTGAAAATATCAAAAATTGGGCACAATGCAATGTTTGTCCAAGGACTTGACAGTTAACTAAACTAGATATTTTTTTGTCAATTCTTTTTCCTAAACATTAAAAATTGAACATCAATATTTCATTTTTTTATTAGTTTCCACAAATGTTGTACACGCATCTCTTCCACCTGGGTTATAAATCACCTCTCTTCTCTCAGTGCAATAACTGTCACACATATATACACCATGTGTTTCCACAATGCCCTCATTTTTGACAAAAGCATCATCTACAAACCTTGATTTCCTGATTCAAAACTGGGTGCCATAATCTATTTCTAACACCCCCCTTGAACTCAATATGGTGATTCAAGAACCCCTCCAAGAACATATGGATGAAACTTAGCCAATAATGCAACTCCTGTGCTAGTACATCTTCCTCCCCACTGATGTACATGTGGTCATTTCCACAAGTTGATTATTTTTTTGAAGAAGCACAACTATCAATCCAACTCATGAAATGGATGGGTAACTGGTTACTGTAAATGTGCTTCATAGTATATTGGATAGCAATGTGAAGGAACCCTTGTTTTTCATCTACAAAATATGTTTTTGTTTTGACTTCAGTTTTTCAAAAAAAGGTTTTTTTTTGAAAATGTTGCTTATATTAACAAACAATGCTACAAAGATAATATACAAACAGGCATGAATCTACCTATTTACTCATTGATCAAGTTATCTCTGGAATTCTTGTATACATATTTTCTCAAATATTATATATGGATAAGCTTTTTTATTGAAAAATTGATTAGTTAAACAGACTAGCACCAAACCTTGTAGAAAGAAGTGGATTTATCAAAGATGAAAAAATTAACTCCTGTTATCCCAAAATGCAGGCATAAAAGGATCAAAAGATATCCAGTCCACTAACACACCAATCAAGGGAAATGACAAAGAAGATCTAAGTAGAATTCGAACAATTGAAGACATAAAATCTGCTTATGGTCATTCCCAATTAAAGGTAAGCTATCTATTCAGTTGTAATGAATTTGTTGTAAAATATACATGAAACAAACTCATGGTGGCTTGTAGACCTTGAATTATAGCTCAGTATTAGTCATGTATAGAAATGAGGCAGAGATGCACTGAAATTTATCTCTTAATGAAATTATTCATCTTTTAGTGGAACAAAGAAATGTAATAGGAAAACATCAAATCATTAATGCCAGTCGATAAAGCAAAGACTAGAAAGAATAGATTCAAAAGTCATTACACCTAAAACTGCAATGCTTGTAGATTTGTGAAATTCCAAATGATAATAGTTAGGACTTTATCACGAAATGTTGAGTGGCTAAAGTAGTATCGATGTTTAGTACTTTAGTTTGAGATGCCTTTTGGCAATTTTAGCCTGAGCCAAAAATGATTGTGATACCCAAATATCTTGTTTGACCTGGACCTGGGTCACAATTTGCTAAAGTTTGCTGATTCCAGAAAACTTTATGAGAAATGGCATCTAAGTGAATGCAAACATTTTCTTTTCAATTATAATTGAAAATAATTACAACAATAAGTATACCAATCTTTGGCAACAAAAAGTAACTGTAAAAACTGAGTCCCAGGCAAAACTGCCAGGATCAGAAATAAAAACAATAAAACCTAGGTCTCTGTAAAAGCCCAAAAAGAGGGGCATTTCTTGTTAAAATGTCTAATTAGCTGTGGAAATTTGCATTTCCACTTGGGGGTCAGTGGGAGAGCCCCAGGCATCTTCAATTTCTGGTTTCTCCATGATCTCACAGCCTGGATTCACTATTACATTGGATTGGCCAATCATCGTCATCAACAACAGTTTCTCACTGGAGGATGATGCTTCTTCCCCTGCATCTAAAACTACCTCTTGTATGGATAAAATAAGGAGCAATTCTAGCACTTCTCCTTGCACCACCTGTAGTTATCTCACCAGCTGCCTATGCAATTCTGAAGGGAAGGTTTTCTCCCACTGCTTTGCTCCGATCTGCTCTGCTACAGAAGAAGCCCAATAGCTGAATGCGTCCTCCTTTGTGTTACCAGCTAAGTTGTACTTAGTTGGACTTTCAATAGAGCGGGCAAAGTTGAACATGTTACATGTTCATTTTCAGTGTTTTTGTAGTCCATCAGGCCTTTATAAGGCCCCCTTTTTTTAAATTTTTCTTCACATGTCCATGCCCTGCAGGGTTTGTAACAAAATGTTCTAGCATGGTGTTTTATGTAAAGGACTTGGCTTCCTAGGACTTGTCGACCAAGTCGGGTATTCCAAAGAGTTTTTTCACTTATCAATTATGTCTTGCAATTTTCACATAACATAATTTTTGAGTTTTTCTCCTGCTCCTCCAAAGCTGGAATGCTTGGTGAGGTGG
This sequence comes from Larix kaempferi, assembly GCA_027924585.1. Lineage (NCBI taxonomy): Eukaryota > Viridiplantae > Streptophyta > Pinopsida > Pinales > Pinaceae > Larix > Larix kaempferi. Next base: position 8,027,244 of record BSBM01000029.1, read on the forward strand.
ATAGGCCTTAGGGGGTTATCAAAGTCCATGGGTCAATGCATATGAACATGCTAGACATTAGTTTTGAGTCATGTGGACATGTGCTAGGTCCCCGTAGTTTTTTTTTTAATTCGGAGGAAAAAATTATTTTTTCGTAACTTAGGCTTTTTTTTAATGTTTTATAATTAAAAAAGTAAAAAATCATTTAAAAGTGTGGTCTAGGGGTCTTTTTGGCCATGGGGGTGCTCATTTTCTAGCTTAGAGCACCCACCATACCCCAAAACCCACTTTCCATGGTTGTTTGGTCATTTATTTTTCACTTATACCCAAAAAACCAAAAAAAGTGAAAAAATGGTGAAAAAATGCAAAAAGTCAAAATATGAGAAAAATTAAACGTCAAATTTTATGGGATTTGGAGTCAAGTTTGGATCAGCTATGTAAGAGGAGGTGTAAGAGACATTTTAGAAAGATTTCTGGGAAGCTATTTTAGTGGGATCATCTTCCCACTTAGGGGGGCGCATTTCCCCATGAGGGGGGCACACTTCCCAAAGGAGAAAGGCCCACGCATTAAGGAATTTGCAGCTTGTTTCATGGCTGATATTTGGTTGATTTACTGCTGTGTTTTGGCAGCCAAATAGGTGGGAGGCAGCCCCATTTCAGCCCCCACTCACTCCACCACTCTCTCCCTCACAAATGCGCCGTCCTCTCCATCTTTGGCTATTTAAGCATGGCTGCCCACTCCATTTTTCTCTAGTTAGAGTTGGAGCAAACCTCTTATTGTACTTGTTGTTATCTTGCATTGTGAATAAAGAAGACTTTGGAGGTCCATGTGTGATGCTTCGTGAGTGGATGAATGATTTCATGGCATGAGGTAATTGTTAGTTTTGTACCTAGGGATGTGTTCCCCTAGTGATTTTAGCCAAGGTCACTAAGAAGGGGGAAAAGTGACCCTCACATTAAAAACACATTTAATGAGACTTTATGTTTTTAAAGTCACTTTTTGCTAAAGTTAAAGTGGGTGAGCAAATAATTTATTTAAGTGAATTAATTAATGTGATTTTTGCTCTCATCTTATCCTAGCCATTGGATTGAGTTTATATCCACTGTTGGATTGGATTCCCATTTAGGGATTAGACAAAAAGGGAGGGAGGCTAAAACCTAATTCATTGTTGAGTTGAACAAAAGGAGAAATCGAGAGAGAGAGGTCGAGAGAGAGCTGCTAGGGCACCAACACGCATATCGAGACTGCCATTGTCTCCATTGGCACGAGTTTCCACAGGCACGAGTTTCCAGATATTGGCTCTGATTTCGAGGCATGCATTTGGCATATATTATCAGCACGATTTTTCAGATAGCAGTTTAGCTATAGCACAAAACACGAGGAGAATCACCGTACTGCAGGTATCTTTTCCTGCACGCAGTTCGAGGAGAATCTGGGCACCATTCCCGAGATATATTCTGCTGAATCTGTGGAGAAGGTACAGGGCACGGGTTTCAAAACTTTGGCACAGTTTTCTAGAAAGAATAACAGCATAGAAATCGAGAACAAACAACACAGGAATCGAGGAGGATTTCAGTTTGGTTCATGCACAGAAATCGAGGGAAAGTACAGTGTACGGACTGTGTATTTTTTCCAGCACAGTTTTGAGTTATTTCTGGCACAAATTTCTAGGCTGTGGGCACACTAAACGAGGCTCAGTTTGGTGCACACTTTTCAAGAAAGCTTCTGCTGAGTGGTGAAGATAAGTTAATCTTTTCATTGTAATGCTGTGATGAATATCTTGCTGAAGAAATAATATCTCTCTCTCTCAAACTGGTTTTCCCCGTTGGGGTTTTTCCAGGGCTCGATTTGGCCAAAAATCTCTGAGTCAAATTTTTATGTGTGATTGTTAAATGTGTTTACAGCCTGTTAGTAGCATTATTTTGTGTGTTTGACTGTTACAGAGAAATTTATAAGTAACCTACAGCGAATGCAAAACCGGCTGTAGGTGAAATCCACAAATTGTTAACACAAACCAGCAGACAATTTAGTGCAGAAAATTCTACAGTAATCTGTAGCTATGTCAATTTTTGTGCAAGCATTTTAGCCATCTTCTAGCTTACTTAAAGGACTGGTATCAGTTTTGTAAGAAATACTGACCAAACTTGTTTGTATTAGTTAGTTGTTTTATTTGTCATTTTGATTAGAGATTCAAAACATATATGTTTCATTTGTTTATGCTCATATTGTTTTAATTTCTAACCATATGCATTTCTAGATTTGATGGGTTTTTTGTGAGTGTCTTTAGCTACAAGTTGACAGGATTGAAGAAGAAGATAGCTTGCTTGCTCTCTTTTTCCTCGTCTGTACATGCTTTGGTGGATTTGCCCTCGGTGTCCCACTTCCAAACCTTCAAAGATTTCTGAGTTCAAAGGCCATTCTGTTTCCTTTTCTCTTACTCGGCATAAAAAAAATCTCGAACTCTCTTGGTTACTTGGGTTTTGAAAAAAACAAATATTTCTTAGATCTTTTTTTAACAAAAGATTAATCATAAAAGGATTTGCTTTGTTTGCATAAATAGATCTAGTCAAAGTTGTTAAAGGTTTATCTAGTTTTATAGATTTATTTGGCTAGTTTCTTACAAAAAAAAGTCATTTTTATTGAAATTTTTTTACAAGCTTGAGTAGGGAACTAGTTGTTGCTTTTAAAAGCTTATCTTGCAAATTAAAAGTGCATTTCATTGGCTGCTTTAAACAAGCAGACCAAGTTCTTGCTTTCCTTGGTTATTTTTTTCATTTATCATAGGATTAACTTAGTTATTTTTTCGGTAAATTTTTGGGTAACCCAAACTCACTTTCTAAGTGTTTTTGGGCACTTATTACTGACATTTGCTTGCTGGTTTGAAGCACTTTATGAACAGATAGGAGGAGATTCTACTCGAATTTTGGTGGATCGGGCCATCCAGAGCACCCAAAAACATACATTTTTCACCCAGAAACTCCTTCTGTTCAATTTTGTAAGCCTTTGAGTCAATTTTAAACGACTGGGGCACTTCCGATCATATTGTAAACAAATATTAAACGAGATCAAGTGGGCTAACCAGCGCCCACACCCCATCCCCCCATGGGGGAAAACTGTGTCGACTCAAAATTTTGTGGTTTGCATTTTTAGTTTAGATTTGTTTTTCCGGCACTTAATTAAAATTAACTAGGGATAAAATTAACCTTGTTGGTCCGTTCCATTGGCGGGCCATAAGTTCACTCAGGACTTAGTTTTATCATTTTTTTTACGATCTTCAATTTCGTTACTTTCAAAACAATCCCTTGCTTTCTCGAAGTATGGTTTCAAGATAAGGGCTTGCCCAAGTGCTGGACTGAAAAGAGACTCTTAGGGCATAAAAAAGTAAAATATTTATTCAAAAATACATAAAATTAACAAGGCTTTGTCCTCGTATGCTCTGGATCACTGCAGCTTTGTCTGAACATGCTGATCACACTAGAAAGGGACATAGTGACTAGTAATTAGTCTAACACTGCCCAATTAACCACCCTTTACGAAAATCCGGCGTAAACGACTATTGACACTGGTGGGCAAATTTCTCAGAGGAAGCGGAAACCACTGGGTAGCGACCTCAGGATACCATTAGACTATACTTTCGTTTGGTATAGTGTTGAACACCTCCCAGAGACTCCGATCTAGCCCACATGTCCAAGTGAGGAGCCACCTTGTCAATTTCCGGACATATTTCCAGTACCTTGCGGTATATTGGAAATCCCCCATCCATAATAGAAACTCATTACTACAAAATAATAAAATTTATCAAGAACAATTGCAAAACATCGTTATTTCATTTCAAGCACTTTATTTTTTGACTCCATTTATCAGCACTGGTCTTATTTATGAATATTTCATGATGATGGATGTTTACATTTCAATGATGATGTTAGATGATCAATGATATTATGTTTTAAATATTGCATTGCTCTTGTGTTCAAAAAATCAACTCCTAGAGTAGTTGTTTTTATCTTTCATAGATTAACCTCCTTAGATTTTTTTTTTACTTTTTAGGGTCCACCCCCCTTGGCTTCGCTAGGAGTAAGCCTAGACAGAGGAGTCGAGTTTCAGGTGACAACACTTGATTTTGGCTTGCCCCCAAGGCCACACCAGCGGCTTGAAGATTTTGCCGCGTTTTCCTTGGTGAAGTGCGCCCTCTCTCAAGATAACAAACGCTCGTACGGAATCAAATCTCTGATTGTCACAGACCTTTCTCAATCACTGAGACAAGGATGATATGAAAGTCTCAGCTGCTCAAACGATCAACCGTAAGCTGTATGAGCTTCTCTCTCCTCAAAGAATGCGCCCTCCTCTCTTAGGAAAGTCGCCCACCTCTCAACTGGGTGTATCTCAGATCAGTTGGCTCAGTGACTCTGTCAGACACCTTCTGTCTCCTTATATCAACTCACTGCCAAATTAGCTTTACCAAAAACCTAAAGTGGGTGCATGCAAAACTCACTTTTGCATGCCCTCCAGAGAATAACTTCCTTGGTTAACCTTTTAACACTCCCTCTTAACCAGGAAAATATTCTGAACCACTCCCATCTTCTCCTGGAAGTACTCAAACGTATTTCTCCTCAAGGATTTTGTGAGAATATCTGTAACCTGCTCATCTGTGGATATGTATTGGAGCTCAACTGCTCCTCTCTGAACATGATCTCGAATGAAGTGATACCTGATCTCAATGTGTTTGGACCTATTATGAAAAACTGGATTCTCAGAGAGTTTGATGCAACTCTGATTATCACAGGGAATCACCGTAGGCTCCAATTGCTGATCAAATAGACTCACTAACATTTTGCGAATCCAAATGGCCTCGCAACTGGCTGAACTAGCCACCATATATTCTACTTCAGCAAAACTCAATGCTACAGACTTCTGTTTCCTGCTGAACCACGAGACGACTGCCGAACCCAAGTTGAAACAACACCCAGAGGTGCTTTTCCTGTCACCTACACTGCCTGCCCAATTTGAATCTGTAAAGCCAACTAGCTATACTCCCCCTTGCCTTACATAATTCAGTCCATACTCTGTTGTTCCATTGACATACCTTAGAACATGCTTTGCTGCCGCCCAGTGTACATCTCTAGGCTCTACCATGTACTGACTTAAGGTGTTGACAACAAAACTCAAATATGGTTTGGTGTTGACCAAGTACATCAAGGAACTGATGAGCTGTCGGTACCTGGTGGGATCAACCAACTTACTCAGAAGCCACTTGCTTCTTCCAGTTGGTTGTCATAGGAGTAGTCATGGGCTTGCAATCTTGCATTTGAAATCTGTTTAGTATGTCCATTGCATACTTGCCCTAACTAAGGAAGATATGCCCATCCTTTTGCCATATCTCCATGCCTAAGAAGTAGTGCATCAATCCTATGTACTTCATTTCAAACTCAGAAGCAAGGTCCTTCTTGCAACCACTGATGAGTTTTTTTGCCCCTGTAATGAATAGGTCATCTACATATAACACAAGAATAAGAGGATCCACATTCACTACGATGAAGTAGAGATTGGGATCAGCTTCACTCTTTTGAAAACCTAGCTGTTGCAAGTAGGTATCTATCTTAGAATACTAAGCTCTAGGTGCTTGCTTTAAGCCGTATAGAGATTTCTTTAGTTTGCGTACATGAGACTCTCTCTCAAGTATCTCGAAGCCCTCTGGTTGCTCAATGTACACCTCCTTCTCTATGAGTCCATTGAGAAAAGCTGTCTTGACATCCATCTTGTGAATCTTCCATCCCAGCTCTGCTACTACAGAGATCACAGTCCTAATGGAAGAATCTTTGGCCACCGGAGCAAAAATCTCATCATAGTCAACTCCCTCTATCTGTGAGAACCCTCTAGCCACAAATCTAGCTTTGTATTTCTCAATGTTGCCATTTGCAGCATATTTAATCTTATAGAGCCATCTGGAGGTAACTACTGATTTTGCCTCTGGCCTGGGCACAACTTCCCAGACATCATTCTTCATGATGGAAGCATACTCTTCCAACATGGCATCTCTCCAGGCATGCTCACCTGTTGCTTGCTCATATGAGGATGGCTCTGACTCACTGATACTGCTTACCAAAGCTAAGTAACTGCAGAATCTCTAAGGTGCCTTCCTCTCTCTAACATTCTTCTTAGGAGTTCCCATTGACTGTGCTTCCTTCAAGGTATCTTGAAGCCACTTAGGATTCCTCTTCCCTGAAGTGACATCTTGAGAGGAGAACTCCTCACCCTCGTCCCAATCACCTGTATGGGAATGAATACCTCCAGTAGAGGTACCAATAGTCGTCGATCCTGTAGCCCGAGAACCTATAATCTGGGACCCTGATCTTGGTTGATCACCAACCTGAGATCCTGTGCCAGTTCCTGCTCCTGTGCCCGCGGAACCCGTAATCTGGGAATCTGTCACTCCAGATACTTGGGACCCTGTTGGCTGTGGACTAGCACTCTGACCTGTGTCATCCAGAGATGTAGTAATCTGCTGTTTTCCCTTTTTTGACTCACATGACTTTCGAAAAGCCCGATCCTCCTCAAATGTCACATCCCGCCTCACAATAGTCTTCTTGAGAGAAGGAATGTAAATGCGATAGGCTTTCAAAGTCTCATCATATCCAACGAGAATTCCCCTCTTGGCTGTAGGTTCCAACTTTGTCCTTTTCTCTGAAGGAACATGCGAGTAGGTAAGGCATCCAAAAATCCTGAAATGCCCAACTTCGAGTTTCTTTCCAGAGAAGGCCTCTTCTGGAGTTTTGTCCCCCAAAACTTTATGAGGACTCCTGTTCTGTATATACGCTGCAGTGTTACATGCCTCAGCCCAAAGAAAAAATGGCAAACCCTGGTCGTGCAACATAGATCTAGTAGCACCAACAGTGGCCCTGTTTTTCCTCTCAGCAACCCCATTATGTTGAGGTGTATAGGGCACAATCAACTGCCTCTTGATGCCCTCCTGGATGCAAAACTCATTGAACTCTTTGGAGGTATACTCACCTCCATTATCAGATCTGAAGATGTTGATCTTCCTTTCTGTCTGATTTTCCACAAGAGCCTTAAACACTTGAAATATTTGCAAAACTTCTTTTGATTCTTTACTCTTTAAAAAATAGATCTAGGTCTTCCTGGACTAGTCATCAATGAAAGATACATAGTACTTGTAGCCTTTCAAGGATGTAGTGGACATCGGACCACAGAGGTCAGAATGAATCAAATCAAGTGCTCCTGTAGATCTGTTGTCACTCTTGGGAAAAACAGTCTTGACGTACTTCCCGAGAGCACACCCCTTGCACACATCATTGTGCTCTGTGCTAAACTCAGGCACTCCTATCACAATCTCCCTCAGAATCTTTAGGGCAGGATGGTGTAGATGAGCCATCCTCCTCTGCCAAAGCTCACAGGTGTCACAATCACCATCATGGCTACTATGACTCAAGGCATGATGAAGCTGAAAGTTGAGCCTGTACGGTTTTCCACTGCAAACTCCAATCCTCACAGCTGAGGTATCGCTGGATCCCTTGGGATGAACTAGAACATTTACATCTCTGAACATCACCCATAATCCTTGATCTTCAATAGTAGACACATAGATCAAGTTCTTCTTTAGACCTGGGACATATAGAACATCTCGAACTCATAGATTCTCCTGTTTCTCTCTGAAAGGACATTGTTCCTCGTCCTACTGCTTTGACAGTAGAATTGTCTCCCAGTACAATCACATGATCTAGCCCATCCTCGGACAGATATGTTAAGTACCCACGAACACCTGTCATGTGGCTAGAGGCTCCGTTGTCTATGTACCATACACTAGAAGTAGAAGTGCTTAAAGATTGACAAGTGTTGAGAGCCATCTCTTTGTCAATCTCGTCAGTAGAATGTTCATCTATATCCATAGAGGAGCAAGAGGTGCAAGCAACTTGATCATCACTCACACTTGTGGTCATGGTGATCTGAAGGAACAGATCTATCTCCTGTAACTGCAGATTTGAATCCCAACAGAGATCACCACACAGATTTGGTACACAGCTTGCAGATCTGAGTGTGATTGCTCTCCATGACCCTTACTAGGGCTCTGATACCATGTAAATTTTAATCCAGAGATCACTACTCCCTCTGGATAACCCTGAGATCTCAAGCAGTTTGAGTCTCTGTAAATCAATAATACTCTAATGACTTAAGAATCAACAACTATTGATCTCTTTACAACTTAAATAATGAAATGATCAATCAATCACACATATAACACTGCATATACTTTGGAAACCCCAACCGAGGAAAACCAACAATCCTGTGGGGATTTCTTCTATCTCGAGCCCAAAGCAATATATGAAATAAACAAATACAACAATGTTACCTCAGTTGTAACACTCAATCCTGACGGGTCAATACCCTAGATCTGCATGCACCAGTTGAAGCATGCACTAAGGAAATGTGCCCTAACTATCAATCTGGATCTGAGTCTGTCTACAAGTAGCTCTGACTGTACTGCGTCTCCCACTGCTCTGCTCTGCTACAAAAGAAGCCCAATAGTTGAATGCGTCCTCCTCTGCATGGATAAGTGCGCCCTCCCTCAAGATAACAAACGCTCGTACAGAATCAGATCTCAATAGATCTGAGCTCTGATCATCACAGACCTTTCTCAATCACTGAGACAAAGATGCTTTGAAAGTCTCAGTTGTTCAATCGATCAATCGTAAGCTGTACGAGCTTCTCTCTCCTCAAAGAATGTGCCCTCCTCTCTTAGGAAAGTCGCCCACCTCTCAACTGGATCTATCTCAGATCAGTTGGCTCGGTGACTTTGTCTGACACCTTCTGTCTCCTTATATCAACTCACTGCCAAATAAGGTTTACCAAAAACCTAAAGTGGGTGCATGCAAAACTCATTTTTGCATGCCCTCCAAAGAATAACTTCCCTGATTATCTTTTTGACACTTTTGAACCCCTCCTTAAGGACCATCTTCCTGTTTTGATTATTACTCTGATATAAGCCTGTTAGAGTGTCCCACATCGCCTTGGTTGACGTCTTCTCACCTATGTGAGGGATCAAATGATCCTTCACCATGTTCAAAATAATCCTCTTGGCCTTCACATCTTTCAAGTTGTGAGTTGCTAGGTCCTTAGGATCTATCGACGTGGTTGTTGTTGTGCTTGCAAACTCCTACAACCTGTTTTCCATGAGAATCTACAGACCCATGCCTTCCAAGGGATTTTGTTGGAGGCACCCTCCAACATTTCTTCATATTGTATATTGGCTGCAGCCATCTACACTTGTTGCCCGGATTTTTGCTGCTCAGACCCCTTCCCAAGGTTGCTCAAACACTGTCCGTTGCTCGGATCTGCTTGAGGTTTTCTGGGCATTGCCTAGACACTTTTCTAGGCTACTCGAGCCTCCTGATCATTGTTTGGGCTTGTTTTAGAGCTATTCTAGCCTACCCAAAATTTTCTAGGCAACGCTGGGAGATTTTTTGGGTTGTACGAGTTGCCGTCGGCCTTGCTCAGTTGACTTGGCCACTATTGGTATGCTGGCTGACTGCACTTCCACGCGGGCTCAACTCTCTACCCAACCTCCTGTCCTCATCATGTTTGTAGCTCTGTGTCACTAGCCTAGGGTCCCTCTAGTGTCCACAATACCTTGGCTGCTACAATTCTGTAGCGTTGGCTTTCCCTTTCCTGTTGGCTTGTCTGGCAGTTGTTGTTTCACGTCAGCTCCTATCTAGCTGTCGTTACCCTTGGCTCTGTTGTTGCTGTAATATGCACCTGGGGGTTATCGCAACAAAAATATTCAAGTTGCTTGGATGCGTTCCTTGGGGACAAGTTTCGAGTTGAGATACTGTCACTCAACACTCAACTCCTCCGTTTAGGCAGAACTCCTAACGAAGCCAAGGGGGGTAGTCCCTATGAGTTACTAAGGCTGATTAAGCAGTTTAGTTTTGAATGGGTGAGTTGTTTAGGAGTTTGAAATTGATTGACTGAAAGCAAAAATTTACTTGCAAAATATAATTTAAGATCAACAACATAACATAATCATATAACACATAAGATCCAAATCAAAGATTGAAATAAATGTAAACAAGATTAGTGCCAATAGTGGAGTCAAAATAGCATGTTGTTGTATTGTAAATGTTTTGCGAGTGCTTCTTGATCCGTTTTAGCTTATTATGAGATGAGATTTGATTACGGGAGAAAAGGAGCCCCAGATATACCGTGAGGTACAAGGAGTAATGTCTAGAAATTAACTAAAGGTGGCTCCTCACGAAGGCGTGTGGGATGGAATGGAATCTTGAGGGTGGTGTTCAACACTACACCAACAAGGGTGTAGCCTAACTGTGCCCTGAGATCACCTCCCAGTGGTTCCCGCTTCTCTTAATAAATTTCCCCACACAATAATTAATGTCTGAGTGCCGGATTTTCACTATGTTCACGGTTGTTAATTTTATTAGTATGAGTTCTTAATTCAAAGTGAAAAATTAAGGAGTTGTTGCAACTCTTTCTGATTTCCTAGGACTAGGCTAATGCTCGCAAAGGGAAAGAGCATTCTTTGAGTTGGCAACAAAATATTTGTTCCGATTGATCAAAAGAAAGGTAAACAACTAAAGTAAAGTGTTATGCTAATTACTAAATGCAAGAAATCTCTTTTCTGATCATCCGATCACGTACTCAGGCCAAGTCCTTTATGTGGTGGCGAGAGCATACTTTAGAAGAACAATGCCAAATTCGTTACTTTAAAGAAATGTAGCAAAAGATTGAAATGACTAATGACAATATTTATGATCTTTAAATTGAAAGTATACTGCATGTTGTGCGTGTGTGTTTGTGTTTAAGAAGAAGAAAAAAATTTGTTAGAAAAATTCATGCCACAAAAAAAATGCGAATCCCCAAGGGGGGATGGGGTGTGGGCGCTGGGTAGCCCACTTGCTCTTCTTTTTATTTATGTTTTTACAATAATTCTCAAACGAAAATGCGTTGGATCTTTATAGATCTAGATTCAAAGGCTTACAAAAATGCAAGTACAAGCTGCTGGTTGAAACTAGGATGCTCCAGGAAGCTTCGGATTGGCCTAAACTTGATCTTTTTGCCCAAAAAGTTGAAAAACCTGCTAAAAATAAAAACAGGACAGTGAACAAATTAGTGTTAAAAAATTCCCAAAATCACTTTAAAAGCGATTTAAGCGAACTAACAAAAATATTGAAAATATTTTAAAGTTAATCTACTTGCAAAAAATGACTAAAATGACTCAAAAGGACAAGTCATTTTGAGGATATTGGCTTGCTTTTGAAGGCAGCCAATGAAGCACTTTAACTTTTGTCAAATAAAACTTAAAAAAAAACATAAGTAACTTCTAATTCAAGCCTTGAATTTTTTCTATGAAGTAACTTGCATAAAATGAAGCTAGCTAAGTTAGATCTAGAAAAAATGAAGCTTTTAATTGCAAGATCTAAACATATAACCAGATCTAGAATGATAAGTAAATTTTAAATTTGAAAGAGTGACTAGATCTGAGAGTAAGAGAACCGGTAACCAAGAAAAAAATGTTTAAAGAGGAGAAAGAGAAGCGATCTTGATGCCGGAAGGAGTTCTTGTTGAAACTTTTGGTGGAATGCTATTGGACTAAACCACATGAAAACTGTTATCACATCTATGTTAGCTGGAGCTACCATACTGCAAACTGTGCGGTCTAGGACCGCACAGTACTTTTTTCCAGATCAGAGATCCGATGCCTTCACAGGAGGCACACCGTTTTGTTCAGATTGCCCCTAGTAGATATATCAGAGGGGATAGTGGGTTGTACAGTGGTCCAGACATGTCACTTAGCATTTACCGCAGGGTCACCCTTCCATGCCAGGCTTTGATATAAGCCCATTGAGACAGTTGCCTAGTCTTGTGTTGATTGAGATTATCACAGAGTATTGCTGGTTTACTATTTGTGCCCGGATTCAGCAGAGATCTAGTTCAGAGACAGTCTCAGCAGTAGGTATATGGTGCGGTAGGTATTGCATTTATATATATTGCTTATGATTGCTGCTTAGACTTGTTTATACATGATAGGACACTAACTCTACATATGATGATTGATGTGGTGATCTAGTTTTTATGATATGTGGTGGGGCCCTTGGTGATGTCAGCCCACCTCTTCCTAGTAGGCTCCTGTTATATGCACACCGGGTCACACCCCTATTCCTGGTATAGACTTGATCATTTAGTCCCCCTAAGCAGCTGACTTTGGATCCACCTTCACCTTCTGTTACTGGACAATCCACTCGGGCGGACACGAGCAGGATCTCCCTAGCTCAATGCGAGTCTAGAACAAATAGAACAGACTACAAACACGTTTCCTAGATCTACTTAAGGATCAAGTGCTAGATGTCTTACCTCTTTGATTTGCTATCCTTTCTACCGAATGTTGATCCACGTCCCACGGTTGTCAGATCCAAGCTGCAAGACCTGTCAAGACACAAAAAAGAGAAACGCGTAAAGAGCATCTATACAATAAGAGATCTATGTAAACAGTTAAGCAGGTAAACAACACAACATCATTACATATAAGAACGATATTGGTGGAAAGCATTTGTATTACTGCAAATAGAGGAGTACACTATAGAGATATAGGACTACAACCAAAGACTTAACGTAGCAGCCCTTCTCCGACCGTATCAATTGCCATATCCTTCCAAGGAAGCATGAGTTCTTCAAGAGGTGAATGGAGTATCTTGGAAGAGATTTCACCAGCATGTAGATATTATAGCCTTCCTCTAAGGTAGATTTCACCAGTGTATGGATACCTTAGTGTTCCTCCCTTTGGTATGGGAATGAGCCTCACTTTTATAGGACTAAATGGATAGGGTGTGGACAGGATAGGTTGAGGAAGGGTAGGAGAGAGATAGGGGATCTTCCCAAAGAGTTAGGGGTTGAGTACCAGCTCTCCTAGAGGTCAGGGATAACGCCCCAAATGAGCAAGTTTCGAGAAGGATCTCGAATAAGCTATTTTTGCCCTTTAACAGACCTCATCGCACCCTGTAGTGGTGCAACCTGCGACGTCGCATGTTGCTAGTGTGCAACCTGCGACGACCCTTCAGAACCTAGCACAAATGGGTACAAACCCTCCCAGAATGGTTATTAGTCCAAGTGCCTTCAGGGGTGTATACACTGAATATGGTGATGAGTAGATTTTGGGTGTAACAAAATGCCCCCCAAAGCATGAAGCTGTTAAGGATGTACAGGTGAAGTGCTTTGATAGAAATAATGGCAAAAGACTTGTCGGATAAAGGACGCTGCTGTAGTACAACTGACTCTGAACTGACAATCTCATATGAAGTACAACATGGCTGCCAACCAATACATTGCAGATCCATGGTAGTAATGACCGACTGAACACAATCATGGCTACTAGACACAAGCGTAGATCCATGATGAGATGATAACACAGTCACGACCAATACAAAAGTGGATCCGTGTAATATGACTCAATAGAAACTCCATCTCAACCTGGGTAAAACATAACACTCCATGGTCTTCAAGCTGAACCCGCAATGATATGAATCTATCCATGTGATTACAAATGTTTTGACGTCGAACATGGTAGAAACCACTTGATTACCGGTCATTGATGTAACCCATTAACAAGTGCGAGGGAGATCACCATTAATGTCAATGATTCCTAAGGTATCACAGTACATATCATCAAGCGTGAATAAATGAGTTGACGTCGAACACAAGATGAAATCTTTTAATCAAGAGTCAATGATGTAAACTCATGATGAAAGCAAGGTAACCTGCCATTGAGGCATGCGGGGCCAAGGTACTTGGTTGGTTTCTAGATTCAATCCTTGGATGATGAGTTGAAGTCGACAAGGATGAATCCGTCGAATGAGGGCCATGATGAATCCCCCATTAATCGACACGAAACACGACAAAAGATGTGTAGAGTGGATCGGATGGTACAGTAACATGTGAGACCGACTCAAAGTAACAACAGTATGACGACGTGTGTACTGACTGCAAATGATAGATGGTGAACGTGTTCTTGAACATGGGCATGGCGTGACTTGGCAGTATTGACATGAGAATGACGCAGACTTCTAATGCAAACGATGGTGGAAGCTTTCTCCGAATGACTCAGAGAAGTAACAAGACTCAGAAAGTAAGTGGGGACTCATAGACAAACAGATGACCCAAGTACTGTATGCAAATGCAGATGAGTGCCATGTTCAAGAACGACTATATACTGCCACTAAGGTATGTAACACAAACACTTTCCTTTTTTCCCATCATGAATGATGAGTGCCTCATGTGTTTTTTACGAGCTTGATGAGGGTAACCAGATGCTCGGTATAGCTCATCTCATAGATGAGTCCAATCCCAAATATTTCCCGAACCTGGGATAGGAGGGGTTCGTCTTATGACGGGCCCTTCAATGTGAAAATTTAACGAGTTCATAGAAGGTAAACTTGGTTGTCATTTCATATTTAGAGAGTCTGAAAAGAACTAAAGAAGACTCCAACAGTCCTTTTTTGTAAAGTTAGCCTCATCACCCGAAAAAGGGTAAAACAACGCGGGAGAGGACTCTTCCAGTCATGATTGGCTGGAGTATTCCTTTTTCATAATTAGTGCCCCCTGGTCCGAAAAAGGGGTAAACTATCACCAGGAAGATGACCATTCAAATACTTTAACAAGCGTGAATGCGACAAGTTCGCTTAGCGATCTTTTCAATTTTAGGGAGTTTGAAAAGAGCTTAACTATGGATTCCGGGGGGTGTCCTTTTCCGTGGAAGTTTAACGAGCCCGAAAAAGTGATAAATCATAACTCGGTACTTGTTCTCATGGTTGGGTGAGTACGAGAACAAACGAAGAGTAAACTCATCCTCATACAATAATTACGACTAACTAAAAATAATAATGACAAAACATTGAAAGGGGTGTTCATACCTGTAGTTACCGTTGGTAATGCGAGAAACGGCACAAAAGACCACTTTACGACTCCTGTACACTAGAAAAAGTGTCAAATAGCCCCAAATATAATGATAAACGGTCGAAACTATAGTAAATGGCCCAAAAGCATCAAATTATTTGAAAAGAAATATTCCATTCTATTTATAAATAGAAATATGGGCCAAAAATAGAAACATTGTTCAATTGCCAATTTGGATGGAGAAGTACCAATTTGGAGCCAAAACTTCCTTTGCCAATTTTGGGAGCTACGATCTGCCATTTCACCAGCCGTCCGGACCAGGTAGGCCTAAATCTCAGCCAACAACTTTGTAGTGGTTTACTTTTTGCATTTTTGTCCATTTTTTGAGTTTCTGGATGGTTTGTGGATGGGCCATTGCACCCTCGGCTTGTCGCAAGTGGCCCTTTCGGGATTTGCGACAAGTCTGGGTCGTCGCAAGCCTCGAAAACGAGACCTGCGGCGACGTTGCGCTGTACCTGAAGGTACGGTGCGATGGTGGAAACCCAAATCCAAGACACAAAAACTAAATAAAAAAATGAGCTTGTGAATGCTGAGGCAGGTCCTAACAGGGTTTAATTACCCCTTTTGGCAGGTTACTAGCAAGCAAATGGGGTATTGGAGTGGCGGGAGAGAGAACATGAAGTGGAAGATGAGCAAGCTGCAAATGATCCACAATGTGTGGCTGCTTTGAGAAACTGCGGTTTGCTCAAATTCTTTGAGATACAAAGGATGAGAGCCCAGATCCCGTTCCTGACACACATGCTCCAGAGTTGGGATGCGGCCCAACAATACTTTGTGATAGGTGAGCATATCCTCACAATTGACATTGAGGATATCTACTTTCTGACCGGTTTGTCCCGAAGAGGGGATGCTGTACAACTCACTGGGACACGGGCTAGTGATCGTATAGTTGAGGATATGGTGTCTCAGCACTGCATAACTTCTTCTCGTCCTTCCAGCGGGAAGATATTCATCAGAGATGTGGTGATTCGTCCACTGTAGACCATACTGCTCACTATTACCAGGGTGGCGGGTAGCCAAGCTCCACATACAGCTACTCGGACTCAGATGTTGTATGCGGAGGATTGTATGTCTCCCATGGTTTTCAACTAGTGCGAGGGTGTCCTCGCCAACATCCGAGCTCAGCTGACCAAGTGTCGGCGCGGGGAGCTCAAGCAGTTTGGATACAGATCGATCATAGTATCGTTCCTCTTGGAGCGGGTTCCTCTCTTGTGCCCGCAGGTGGTACTGGATGATAGGCATCTGAGAGATTCTCACATGCTCAGGTGGGCAGAGGTGATGACCCGCCATGGTGGGGGTCCCATCATCAGTTTTGGTCCCGAGTTCTTTAGCTGGCTAGAGGGCCAGTTACTTATGGTCGAGGACTTTCCATATGGCGGCACGGACTTTTGAGAGGATCTCGACTTGGCACTGCCAGAGGGTGCAGCATGGGGTGATATCGGTAAGAACAAAACCCTTGTATTTTTAGTTTTGTATATTATATCATTTTTTTGATGTAGTGTTGACAAGTACGTAATATGTGTGTGCAAATGTGGGCCTCGTGCGACCAGTAGGTCTCTCCCTTCTGGCGAGGAGAGACAGAGGTGTGGACGCAGTGGTTCCTGCAGGTGCTCATCCTGCCATCGAGGAGATGGAGGAGGTGTACAGGGACCTATTCGGGCTAACTGTGGAGGTACCAGAGCCAGCCATTGACGACCTACCGAGGCCCATGCAGAGATTTGGGGTGGGAGCATCCGTGCGCTTCAACTCCTTACTCCGCAAGGTGGCTCATATTGTAGACTGCTTTCTCACCCAGCGTCAGAGAGCTGTTAGAGGCAGGGGTGGTGTACGGGTCAGGCGTCCAGCCTGATTTCACTTTTATACTTGTATTGAGAGCTTAGAGGCCTCAGATTTTGTACTTACTGAAAGCTATGATGCTTCAGATTTTGTAGAGACTCACTAAAAGCCATCGTGCTTCAGATTTTGTACCAGCACTACTTTTGAGCGATTTATATATATATATACGTTATCGGCAGTTTATACATTATGTATCTTCAAATGAGTAGTGATGTGATCTTGTTCATATGTTTGCTTCTGTACATTATATTTACATGTTGTGAATGCTTTTACATATTATGGATGTTATGTGTGTGCAATGTACCAATCCAGAATGAAATTGGCCATCGAGTCAACAACTGTGTTAAACTCTCGTGGAATGTGCAGGTATTGAACAGATTCAAATGACCTTTCCAGGAGACGTACTCGTCTGAAGAGACAGAGTAAGATGGGATCACGAATGGCGTATATTCGGTTCAGATGGGAAACCACTAATTGAGAATCCATGTGGATGACAATGTGGTTCATACCCAAGGAAATGGCATTAGCTAGGGTTCCGATTACTGCCTAATATTCTGCGGCATTGTTGGTTGCAAACCCTAGGCAACTTCCTCCTGAGCTAATGAGCTCACCTGTTGGGGAATATAGTACCCAGGCTGCCGAAGCAAGGTGAAGGGTATGACGGCTGGCGCCGTCCGCGAATCCATAGCATGTTGCCATCTGCACATGTTGACAGAACATGGTATGAGAAGCAGAAACAAGATCAAAAGACACTCGAAAAGAAATGCGTCACAACACAAAAACACAAAAACACGCCATGTACAGTATATACAAGCAAGTCTATGCATGAGAGATCAAGCGTAGTATCTCTTCAGGTAAAGCCCATTGCGGGGTTCACCCAAAGAGATTCCGTCATAATCTTCAAGCTCGTAAGCGCCTTTTTCCAACACACGTTTTATGACGTAGGGTCCATGCCACATGGACTCGAACTTCCCTGCCCCTAGTTTATCGTGCTTCTGGTCATAAGTGAGGACCAGGTCACCCTCGTTAAAGATACGAGGTTCAATCGACTTATCGTATTGGGCCTTGATGTGTTTCTTATGTGCTTCATTAGCAAGAGCGGCATCTCGGTGAGACTCGTCAAGTTTTGCTAGGTGTAAAAGACGTTCTTCCTCAGCAGTAGTGTTAGGAAGAAGCTCGACCGTGAGCTGTAAAGACGGGATTTCGCATTCTATCGGCAAGACAGCCTCCAGTCTATATACCTATTGGAAGGGAGTGAATCCTGTGGCGGTTTTAACGGTAGTTCGGTAGGCCCATAATACTGAAAAGAGCATATTAAGCCAATTGGACTTTTGTGTCCCTACCATCCTCTGGATCATAGTTTTCAAGACCTTGTTAATTGCCTCGACCTGTCCATTGGATTGCGGGTAGTAGGGTGTTGAGTTTTCATGGCGAAAACCCAACCTGTCGCTCAATTCATCAACCATATGGTTCTGAAAATGAGAACCATGATCGGTAACTATGGCCTGCGGAACTCCAAACCGTGCTATCACATGATTAAACATGAAGAGTGCGGTGGTTTTGCCATCGTTTTGGTATGTAGGCATAGCCTCGGCCCACTTTGTGAAGTAATCCACAGCTACGATGATGTAACTATGCCTCCCGGCCGAGGTAGGCTTATAGTGCATAAAATCGATGCCCCATTTTGCAAATGGGCCAATGGCAATAACCGGATGGAGTGGGGCGGGATGAGTGCGCTTCTTCGTGTGGAAGTGTTGGCAAGGAGGACATTTTTAACGGCCTCAATACAATCTTTGAAGATAATAGGCCAGTAATATCCTGCACGCAAAATCTTCTGGGCTGTAGCCATCCTAGAGAGATGACCGCCACATGCCCCAGCGTGACAGTCATTCAGAATGCGTTCAGCCTCATCATGAGTGAGACAACGTCGAAGAATTAAATCGATGCCACGACGATACAAAGTATCATTAATGATTAAGTAATACTTTGCATGGTGACGAATCTTACGACGGTCGTCGCGAGAAAGTTGAGGATCAAAGTGTTGGGTTTGAAGATATAACAGGATATCTCCATACCAGCGGTCAGTCGTACTCATGAGAAACAATGATTCATCCGAAAATGAGTCATTGTGTTCAACTTCTACATTAGAACGGGGAAGGTCGCAAATAAGCTCGGCAAACACCAAAGACTTCTTAGACTTGGCTTTCTCGAAAAGAAGATCGAATTCTTGCAGTATCACAATCCAGCGTGAATACTTGCCCCCAAGCACCTGACGTGTCAGTACGTGGTACATGGGGTTCGAGTCGGCAATGATGGTGGTGGTGCGGAACAAGATGTAATGACGAAACTTCTGGACGACAATGACTGCTGCGAAAGCAAGTTTTTCGACATGTGAGTATCTAGTTTCGGCGTCAGCTAGACCCTTACTTGCATAGTATATCACATGTTCTTGAGCGTTTTGATCTTCCTGTACCAGAACCATGGCGATAGTGGTAGCAGAAGCGGCGAGATATAAGATGTAATCTCGATAATAATTAGGCGGTTGGAGTACGGGGGCATGCGTGATGGCATGTTTAATACTGTCGAAGGATTTTTGAGCTTGATCGTCCCAAATGAACGGGACGTCCTTCTTAAGCAGTCTCATATAGCCCTGAGTCTTCTCCGCGAAATTACAAACAAAACGTCGTAAGTAAGTCGCCTTCCCTTGGAGACTTTGAAGTTCGGTCACATCAGTCGGGGGTGGTAGGTTGATGATGGCCGCCACCTTTAAGGGATCAATGCGGATCCCATCCTTCGAAACGATAAATCCTAAGAGGCGTCCGGACTCAACGCAAAAGATACACTTGTGAGGATTCAGACGGATATTGTACCATCTGCATCTGAGGAAAATGGCCGTCAGATGATCAATGTGGAACTTGCGCTGCTTTGAATGAGCAGGGAGGTTGTCCAAGTAGGGCTCCACAAAGTCCTTAATATCGTGGAAGGCATACGACATAGCTCGCTGAAACGTGGCGCCAACATTTTTAAGGCCAAATGGGAGCTTGCGATAAGCAAATATAACCCATGGGCAGATGAAAGCCGTCTTATGTTGGTCGGCTGGGTTGATCTCAATTTGGTTGTAACCAGAAAAGCCATCCATGAATGAGAAGATGACGCTTCCGGCACAATTGTCGATGATCTGGTCGATGAAGGGGGTCAGGTAGTTGTCTTTTGAACAAGCCCGATTAAGGTCTCGATAATCAACACAGACGCGAATGGTGCCTTGCTTTTTGTTCACAGGAACGACGTTTGAGACCCAATCCGTCAATGGGCCAGGATAAATAAAGCCAACCTTTAAGAGCTTTTCAATCTCTGCCTTTATTGCCGCAGTCTTCCGGGGGTGTACCGGTCGCAACTTTTGCCGTACAGGTTTGATGTCGGGATAGGTTTTTATTTCGTGAGAAACAATTGCGGGGTCTATCCCAGGCATCTCCTCATAGGACCAAGCAAACACGTCTCGAAATTGCTTGAACAAGGCCGTGCTAACAGCGATTTCTTCAGGGGAACACTTCTAGCCTATGCGAATGTGTTCCACTATGCCAGGTTTCACCGAGATGTCTACTGGGGTGGTTGGCTCAATGTTGGCCAAGTTGCCCTCCGTGTCCGTAAGACATGTAAGGATGGGGGACTGAGGGGATGGGCAGATATCTGGTTTAAAAGAGGGTATGGATGTTGTTCTCTATGTATTCCAAGGGAGGAAGAAAAGATGACCTATGATGGAGATCATCCCACGGACTATCGTCAATATTCATTACTTCCATGATGGACTCGTCTGAATGAAAAGTCCGAAGCAAGAGATCGGGTAGAGAGGACGTCCGTCATAGAGAACAAGATGGGGAGGCCATGGTTAAGTGGTCCTCCGAAGCTGATTGGATAGCCTCATAAATACATTTAGCTGGTGAAAGAGGCATCATATCTCCAAACAGGTGTGTTGTGGCTTCATCCGATACAAGCCAAGCATCGTTTGAGTGAGATAAAATCTCAGTGGAGATCATGTTCACCATAGCAACATGATTAGGGGTGTCTGTGGCTGGAAAAACGCACATGAGAGATGAATCTTTCAAAAGGCCAACCCCTACACTCTCATACTGTTTTGACATCTGTCCAATGGAAGGAACATGGTTAGCAGGATGAGTAGTGGCGTCCGATGTACAAAAATCTAACTGGTCGATAGTAACAATTCGTCCTTGGTGGGGGAACTGTACTATGCGAAAGACCAAAGAGGCTACCGCCTGCATGGTATAAAACCAATTGCGACCGAGCAACAGATTATAATCTAACGGGGCCGAGACCACTTCCACGTTAATGGTTACGGTCTTTCCGCTCAACTCAACTGCAAGAGCTTGTAAGAACCCGTGAGGTTGAAAGCCACGCTCGTCGAATGCTTTCAACGTGGTAGGAGAACGATTCAATTCAGGGGAGCCAATGGCTTTCCAACAAGCGATGGACATGGCAGAAGTGGAGGCTCCTTCGTCCAAAAGGGTACGATGGACAATCTTCCCAGCAATGTTTGCAGAAACTTGGAATCGATCTGGTGTGAGAGCCTCGACTTAAAGTTGTTAATTCGGAACATGATGGTGTTCAAGGAATCCGGGTCAACTGCACCAATAACTGCAAGGAGAGTTTTGTGTTGATTGGGACAATTCTGCAAAACTTCCAGGGTAGACATGGCGCAAGGAGCTTGTGCCAAGTCTTTTACAATATTGTAATTCTATGCCGCTCGAGCATTAGGATTGAAAACAACTTTTCGAATCGTACTCTTGGGCGGACGTAATGTCGAATCTAAGGAGGGTCTCTCGATGGTGAGAGAAGTCGATGGTATAGTGACATCGGTTAAAGAGTTGGAAGCTTTTTCAGCATTACTTCCAGTGGATTCCTTCGGAGGGAACTGGTTCGTAAGATCGCGAGCGAGTAGTCAAATTGATCGCCTCGTTATGCAACATGAGAACATGCGCGGTATTGGATGGTTCCCCCTGGGCTGGGGGGGTTTGAGTAATCATCTGCTGGTTTTGAGCAGGAAACGGATCGTTGAGGACTGCGAGAGTCGGTTTACCCCTAAGAAACTTTTGCACTTCGTCTCTATGGGGACACTCTTTGGAGAAATGGTCTTCTCCACACAGTAGACAAGGATACTTCAGCTTCCTTTTCTGCTTAGTATCGTCAGGAGTGCTCTTGGGTTCCTGTTGGGCAGAATACTTTTTGGGTTTCCCCTTCTTCTTTTTGCCGTTAAACTTCTGAGATGAAGTTGATTGAACATAATTCACCTCTTCAGTTACAGCAGGAGTGGTGGACTTGGCGGTGCTGTGACCAGCCGGAGTTGGGTTGGATGATCCAACAGTGCTAACAGTAAGCTGGGTGTTAAGGGAACCTATGATCCCGTCAGCTTGGGGTCCCTTATGTGGTTTCGTGGGATCGTTAACGTTCCGGGGTGCATCAGGCAAAATATTGAATAGAGTGCTAGATTGAGTGTAGACCAGGTCTAACAGATGAGCACTCGCGATGGCTTGTTCTTCGGTGATAGCACCTCGCATGGCAACATCTTTTGCTATGGTGGGGATGAGCGATTTAGTAAACCAGTTTGCTAGGAGCTGATCTAGGATGGGAGCTTTAATGAGACGTCGTCTCCTTCGCCACTCGTGGATATGATCCGAAATGTGAGTGGCGGTATTCTGACGGAGCGAGGTTAAAAGCTCAGTACCAGTCTCATACCGTATAGGCAGTTGGAAATGCGTCAAAAAGTTCATAGCAAGAGCCAAAATTAGGAAAAGAGTGCGGTGGCAACTCAATGTACCACTTGGCAGCCGAACTAGTGAGAGTCCTTTGGAACAATTTAAGACGAATTGAATTGTCCATTAAGGAATTAGATGAACACCATAAGTGGTATGTCATCACGTGGTTCTTGGGGTCTTCACCCGGCTTGCCGTCAAACTTGGGGATATCAAACGGAAGTTTCACCGGAATCGGTGGCCAGTTAGATCCGTGGTAAATAGGATTGTTGGTTAAACGAGAGAGATCAGGTAGGTCCAACGTAGCTAGAAAGGGCAGCTGTAGATTAGGCTGCGCGTATTGATAATACAGATATGGCGTGTAAGGACTAAACTGACCTTAAGGTGTACCAGGATAAAACTGACCGTAGGGGGGTGTGCCGCCCGAACTGTAAGGAGGTCCACCACCATAAGATGGTCCATTCCAATAAGGTGGGGGTCCACCTCCACCTCCGGGAGGGGGCGGAGATCTGCTGCCACCACTAGGAGGAGGTGGGGGTCCATAACTGTAATAAGGTGGCCCACCACCGCCTCCGCCTGGAGGGGGTGGTGGATCACTTCCGTTGCCAGATGGGTGGGGGCCCCCACTACTTCCGCTGCCGGAAGGATGAGAGTTTCCACCACCACTGCCACCACCATAGTAATTAGGTCCTCCACCGCCTCCGCCTAGAAGGGGTGGTGGACCACCGCCGCCACCCGAAGGGAAATGTCCTCCTCCACCATGATAGGGTGGTCCGCCGCTGCCTCCGCCTGGAGGAGGGGGTGGACCATTCCCGCCACCGCTGGAGGGGTGAGGGGGGTTGTAGGTAAAATGAGGTAGGCCTCCACCAATGTTAGGTGGGGGCGCGTTGCCTTCGGGAGGAGGTGGGGGAGGACTGATTGGGGGTGGTGGTACTTGAGGGATAGTCGGTTGGGGTCCTTGTTGCAACACAGGTTGTTGCCCCCATAGAGTGTATGGATTCCCGAGATAAGGTATCCCATATGGCGCGTTCCAAGATTAGGTTGGCCCGACACAGGGTTAATAGAATCTGGATACGCTTGACTCCATGAGTGTTGAGTTACATTTGACGGTCCTCCAACATGAGATAATCCTGTGGTGGATGGTCTAGCGGGATGGGAAGGTCCAACGGAAGGTCTGTTGGGGACTCCACCGCCTACATTTTGGTTAAGAAATGGGGGTTGCCCCCCAGCGACAGCAGGCTGACCACTATTCAAAAGTTGAACCAACGTGGGTTGTTGACTAGCTACCGTGGTAATAACATTACCAATAAGATAATCCGTGGGAATGGAATACCCTCCCCTCGAATTCTGAGGTGGGGGAGGAACTGGTAAAGTAACCGTGGTAGTGACAGGTGTGTTGGATCGTTGTCTTTCCATCGGTTGGTTCACTTGAGGTGCAGGACTGGATTCTTGCGAGGGTTGACCAGTCTCATTAGTGGTCATGTGGTGGGATAGTTCAGGTGATCCAAAAGATATCAAATGAACTGGGATGTTTCCGTTGTCAAGTCTTATTTGGAAATGACGATTATGGAACTCTTCAGAGTGTCGCTCGAGACTTTGTCTTCGAAGGTCATCACCTTTAACACGTATTTATTCCAAACGTTCATGGATGGGGCCGAAATTCTCGTCCAGGTTAGGGCTATAGTAAGGCCTAGTGAACTTTGGAGTAGTCCAGTTAGGTGGGGATGAGATGGCAAAATGAGCCACTGGATGGTCTGTAGAGGATGTCCAGTAAGCTGCTGAAGGACTAACAGCTGCAGCAGGATCGTCTTGGGGTTGGTTTATCCATTCCAACGATCCAGGTTCTTTCGGGATGACGGGAGGAAGGTCATGAGAAGTGGGGGTGTGTGCTTCTTCATCCCGTGTGAGATGAGAGGTAGGTGAATCTGGAGGAGTTTGTGGAAACAAAAGCCCTCCAACATTCAAAGTGGGGTTCCTTACTTCAGTAGCTACGACCACGTTACGTTGATCCATTCTTACCCTCGAAATAACCTCTGGATTAAGGGGAAATTCGGGTGGCAAGTTCAAGATCTTACGGGACCTTCTCCAGGGAAAATCCGTCGGAGTATCAGGAAAATCAGCCAGAAAGGCCGAAACAATGTTTCTCCTAAAGATATTCTAAAAGAAAACAGTCCAAGAAACCTACTCCAACTAAGGCAACAAGCAAACTTATGTGACAGAGTGGATTCAAAAGTCTGGAACCTCACGGGATTATCAAGGCATCGCAAACTGCGATAAACTGCAGGGTCCAACAATATGACGCGACAAGGAGGATTGGGACCGTACCCTTGCCGGCATACCTGATTACCTGGATAGTATGTGCGTGCTAATCTCCCCGAGTGCTGTTCTCGGTGTATTGCTTTGCCAAGACGACCAAATGGTTAACTCGGTTGGTTTCAGGAATCCTAATGGTGTCTCCCGATATACGCAAGGTATGTGGGAGTTCAAATCCGTAGTGGTGCTGTCTAATGCACAGCCGTTGGCACGAGACCTTTCGATATACGTGTCGAGTACATGATACACCCTTCGATATACGCCAAGTATGGATTATGATACTTGGTGGGTACGTGAAAGAGCTCGATATACCGATGTACGTGGAAGACTACAATACCCCCGGACTACAGTGCTGGCAAGTAACGACAGCTGCCACACTTAACGACGCCGGAACACGTCTCTAACTTACACACAAGTTGCTAAAAATTTTACCTAGTTCTACCGTTAATTTTATCTTGGATGGTTAGGTGAATGCATGAGGTGAGTACATAATCGGAAACATAATGCAAGCCCTAGCTACATGCACGAAATATTTTTTTCTTTCGATGAATTCTACCTATGGTAAGGAGAAAGTTTTTTCTTTCCAATGGTATTGCCAAACAAACTCAATGCAACGCAATCTCAATTCAAACAAATTCAACAATGAAAGCACTCTTTTATTTTTCAACGAAACACACAAACGTATACAACACTACTATCCAAATCAAAGTTTTTTTTTTTTTTTTTTCAAAGTAAAATGACACTAAATGATGAAAAGAGAGGATTCCGAAATGAAATATGCAAGCTTTTCAATTTCGATTTCAATGATCTAAGAGCAACAAAAATAAAAAATGCATCTATCTTTCCTTAGCATGGAACTAGTTTGCAAAAATTGAAGTGTTCTTTGAGTCTTTCAAGGAAATGAATGATTCATAATTCGAGAAAAACACAAGAGATCATACATTCTTTCAACTTTTCCGAAACATCAATGAGACTTTTCCAATGCACAACAATCTTTCTTCAATAATTTCTGAGAAACAAAGGGAAAGAGACTTTTTAATTTTCCAATGGATGTATCAAAGCAATAAACCTGATAACAACTTTGTTTTTAGATCCAAATGACTGAAAAGAAAACACTACTTGCAGCATTCATACACTCAGAAAACTCAAGAAAAGACAAGCACTCAACCAAGCGGAAAAACACACACTTAACTCAAAATCAAGCAGCAGCAAGCAAACTAAGAAAACAAAGCTCAAAACAAAAGTAGATGAGGTCTGGAAGGTGATCCAATGCAATGATCAGAGCAGGGATGGAAGGAAGGGAATGCAAGAGTGAACGGATGAAGGTGGAGGAGACCCAAGTATCCACCACTACCAGTTTCAAGCTTGTCCAAGACAGAACCCAAAATCAATCCAAATGAAACCAAACTCTCAACACACAAATTATCAAAGGGGTCTCTGGCTGGATTTTGCAGCACAGAGGGAATCCAAACATCAGACCAAGACGTAGACTGTCAAATGAGAGGATGGATGCCTGTATGTCAAGTCTCGACAGATCGGCGCACTCTGTCTTTGCAGACAATGCGATGTCGCAGGTTACTTACACGAGAGGTGCGACGCTGTCGCAGTTCACCAATGCATAGACCGCGACGAGTAAGCAACAGACAAAGGACAGAGACTCATAAAAACACAGTGTCGCTCTGTTCTCACTGCCCAGGTGCGACAGGCGAGTTCTAGATTCAAAAATGAATCAGATCTCTCAATAATGAGCCACAAACAAACTTGGAACTGAGTTGTATAGACTCAGAGGAAGAAGATCAGAACCTTCAATGTGAAGATCTGAAAGTGAATGGCAAAAATGATAAACGGACTTGAGTGAAGTAATCTACTGAAAATGACTTTCAGATGAATGACTACTAAAAAAAACAAGCAGTACTCCCCAGTATGGTTGCCAGATTTGTTACCGGACAATCCACTCGGGCGGACACGAGCAGGATCTCCCTGGCACAATGCGAGTCTAAAACAAATAGAACAGACTACAAACACGTTTCCTAGATCTACTTAAGGATCAAGTGCTAGATGTCTTACCTCTTTGATTCGCTATCCTTTCTCCCGAATGTTGATCCACGTCCCACGGTCGTCAGATCCAAGCTGCAAGACCTATCAAGACACAAAAAAGAGAAACGAGTAAAGAGCATCTATACAATAAGAGATCTATGTAAACAGTTAAGCAGGTAAACAACACAACATCATTACACATAAGAACGATATTGGTGGAAAGCATTTGTATTACTGCAAATAGAGGAGTACAGATAGAGATATAGGACTACAACCAAAGACTTAACGTAGCAGCTCTCCCAAGAGATAGGGGATCTTCCCAAAGAGTTAGGGGTTGAGTACAAGCTCTCCTAGAGGTCAGGGATAACGCCCCAAATGAGCAAGTTTCGAGAAGGATCTCGAATAAGCTATTTTTGCCCATTAACAGACCTCGTCGCACCCTGTAGTGGTGCAACCTGCGACGTCGCATGTTGCTAGTGTGCAACCTGCGACGACCCTTCAGATTCTAGCACAAATGGGTACAAACCCTCCCAGGATGGTTATTAGTCCATGTGCCTTCAGGGGTGTATACACTGAATCTGGTGATGAGTAGATTTTGGGTGTAACACCTTCTCCATCCATCCGACTCATTCATGATGATATTTCCTGACTTGGATTCCGATTTGTGACTTTGAGGATCCCCTTTCCCCACTGATCTCTGAGTATGCCATGGTTCCTTGTCTATTGTGCCTTGGCTCTTTAGTGTGTGAGATGCACTCTCAAACTTAGGATTTGCTCCCGTCGGTTGCCCCCGATGTTGCAATGCAGTTAGGATTGTGTAGCCTCACCAGGTGTTCCCCATTGGTCGTCGAAGCATGTATTGCTCACCCCCATTACTTTGCAGTATGAGCACCATGATTATATCTATTGAGATATGTATGTAGCCCAAAAGGGCCTTGATGTAAATTGAAGAAATGAAGAAATTTAAAGCAAGCCAATAAAGGGCTTTTTGTAAATGTAAATCTAGCCAAAAAAGGGCTAAGTATGAAACTCATTGTAAAATCCATGCAATGTGTTTATAAACACACATGGACACAGGTTAGTGATACATGTCAGCATTTGTAGTGGTTACTCCTCACCTAGTCCTGCGGGGCAAGGAGGTGAGAGGGAGCAAGGGACAAGCTCAAGATTGTCCCCTAGAGTCTCAAGTTACGGTTTGCCGGACACCCAGTTTGGTGGCTCTAGAAAAGAACCTCACAGAGTCTTCGGGCATGGATGTGAGTTGTGAGATACTTGTCAGATTACTAGTGGTGGTTTCCCTGCACTATACCCATTTGTGAGGCACCGCCCTCCCCGTGTTTTGTCATGGTATACTTATCTTAGTGGACCCTACTTTCCCGAGTTATCCAAACAGTCACATGATCCCCATCCTTGTCATCCCTTATCCTTCGCCATGTATTTCACATCACCCAATGTCAGCTAGGTGGTCAAGTCTATAGGTTGTGCATAGCAGTTGAGTCTTGTTGGATGTGGTGGGCCCACCTCAACTGGGCCTTGTATTTTCTGGGATTTAATGCAATTTTTGATCACCATATTATTATCAAGATGTTTAGTAATGTACTAACTTGTATAAGGAAGCCTTTCACTTTATGATTGCATACAGGTGTTCAGCTAGCACTATTTTTGACCAGATTTGACTTGGTCAAACTAGGTTGACCAGGCCAAAAATGGGCCCGGAAAAAAATTTTGCGACCGGAATTTCGATTTTGGTTAATTATTATCTACAGCGGTCCCATATGAGCATGCAGGTGTTAGAATTGCAAAAGATTGAACATTTGTGAAATTTTTAATTATCATTGGTCAATTTTGACCTGTTTTAATTAAAAATTATGGATTTTGGGCAAATGGTGCAAAGTAATGAATCGTGGACATTTAAGTGACCATTTCTACTATTTTTGGGGTCCACGATCACATTGCAACAAACGGTTCGACTTTCCGAGCACTATAAGTGGGTCAAAAGCCCATTTTACTTCTTCAGCAAATTAAATCAGCAAAAATTACATGGAAAATCAAAATTTGACTAAGGCAACTATTGGAAATGGCAAAAATCAATGGATGGCAAATGAAAAGGTGATTCCTAAGGTAAATTGGTAATGTTTGACATTGTATTTGAGCATGGTGGGGCCCTTTATTGGACAGGTCACTCTAGAGGTCGAATTGGCCCATGGGGGGCGTTTTTCTCCACTTAGGGAAATTCGATTTGCATGGTTCATTGTATGTGGGGCCATGATGTATTAGCTAGGGGGCTAAAACATCATATAGACACCCCCTAGCTTGATGTTGATGTTTTGTATGGGCCCTACAAGGCATCCCCACTCCACAAGTGCGCTACACATGGCTAATTCGCACCCCCACTTGACTTGATCTCCACTATTTGATTTGGTGGTTGGGTATTAGATCCCAACCCTCCATTTTGGGGGGAAACTAGCTTTGAGGAGTGGCCTTTCTCTATAAGAGAAGGCACTCACTCCATTTGTACCTCTCTTGGCATTTTTGGACTTGAATAGAAGATAAAAATATTGCTGTTCTTGCTTGGCTCTTGGGTGATACTCTTGTGAAATTGTTGATTGCCATACCATCTTGATGCACTAGTGTATATTGTAGGTCGTTTCCAGCATTATTTCTCACCATTGTTTTACAGCTAGCACAAAGTCTTGGAGGAGGGCGCACCATTTGGCTTCCACCGCTGCTTCACTCTTCGGATTGGCCACAAAAGGGAAGTGGTTTTTGCCATTTTCAGCCAAGCATTTCTCTTATTTTTATTTGTGTTGCTGTAAATTTCACTTATTTGTCAATACTAATTTGATTTACTGTCCATTGGTGTTGGCCGGCAAGGAGGACGAGTTGGTGGGGATTGAGCAGTTCAATTTCACCTGGGGACTTCTGCAATACGCTCTATTTGATCTTCGGGGCGTACAAACCTCATCAAAATCCAAGATATCAGCTGGTTCCAAGTAGGTGTTACATCTTCTTCTCTTGTATTTCAATTTCTAGTTTGCTGAAGAGAAAAGTCACTAAAACCCCTAAAAATTAAAATCTACAAAATCCACTGTTAGAATTTATTTATATTGTAAACCCACTAATGAAACGTACTTAAAAGCCTGAATCCAAAGTTTCATTCATTTTAGACTCCATTTGCCCATAGGATCAACACTATTCCATTTGGCAAAAACGCCCCCTAGGGGTGTTTTTCTCTTTCAACCTGTTTGGGTCAGTTTGGGGTTATGGGTACTTGAGATTCGGTTTCAGAACGTCTTTTTACCTTTGGAACTTAAGTGCCGTTGGCCGTAAGTGAGTATAAACGCTAATTTTTTTATGCCCTAGGTCCATTTATCCACTACTTAACCCATTCCCCTAGGGCAGTTTCGCTTCACTTCTTGCTGGTCTGTTTTTCTTGTTCTAAATCAGCTAAGTAATCAATTTATAATTGCTAGAAGATGTGTTTCAATTGCTTAATGCACTGCTGCCATGTATGAGTAAATCATAACAAGCTTCATTCCCCATAGGCAGGATTTCCAGTCACTCTTCTAGTCAATTTTTGTTTGTTGATTTAGTTTCCAGCCTTCTAATCTTCAAAGAATTCATCATTTAACACTTATAATCAGATCCGAGATCATTTCATTCAGTGTATTTTCTAATCCTTAATCTCGATCTCACTAGGCTGGAAGAAACCTCACGTTTAGTCATCCATCTTGCTTCTTGCTTTGTTTATCCTTTGGGTTTGGGTGCCTCATTGTTGAGTCTCAACCATCGCTGGTTGAGTGGGGTCTCCCCCCTGACTTGGTTACATGCCTTGTCTGAAGTGACAATAGCCTTGTTTGGTGTGACTTCCGTTCTTTGAGCGGAGGACCTGGCTATTGCTGGTTACACCTTCCTAGCGGTTCACCTCTACCATCCCTATTGGGACACCTACCACCAACAACTAGAGTTTGTGTGATAACAAAATCTTGGAAAGAGAGAGAACAATCTTGTTCAAACTCCAATCCACGGTTACCTGCAACTATTTTGAAAGACACTTGCAACAAAGTTTGTGAGATCTAGTTATACATGCATGAGAAAAGCTAGAAGCATAATAATAATCTTATTAGAATGCTAGATCTATATCTTTAAACATGTATGAGCAAAAGAAACCAAGAAATAAACTTATTAATTGATTTCTTCTTATTAATTGAGAACAATCCTACCAAAGCTAGGTCCACCATACAACGTTGCAAGAAACATTTAATCAAATATAGGTTACCTCAAACATGCATGGCCATGATCATCCGACACAAGACACTACACCAATGGGCCTCCAAAGCTTGAACTCTTTATTCCAACAATGCAAAACATAAGACAATTACAAATAGCAAGACTACTCTTCTCCACAATTCCAACTAGTTTAAATGAGAGAATGGAGCCTCATTATATAGCAAAACCGAGAGAGATCCTCTTTGACACTTGGAGAAATGAACACCTTTCTCATGATACAGTTGGAAAATGCTTGTTGATACATGTGAGAGGTTTGGGGAGGTTAATGACATCTTTCTCCAACCATTTGACATTTTTCAACCTCCACTTGACACATCTCCAACCACAAATTCACCCCCCCTTTGGTGGATCTCCAATTTTCAATCAAATCATCATTTATTTGCTCAATATTCTCCTTGATTTGATTGCCAATCAAAGGAGATTTGATTCCAACACATTTGCTTGATCTGTGGGATTGAGATTTTGCTTTTATTATGTCTTTTCTGCCAATTAAATTGGTCTTTTTGTGTTTTTTGAGTAAATATTAATTTTTGAGATAAATACTTAGGATAAGTGGGTTTATGGGTTTAGTGGATGCTTTGGCTTAGAAAACAAATTATGCTTTGGCATCCACTTGACAAATTATGCCCACAAACCATACTTCTATTACATTTTTAATTTTTCCAATTAAACTATTAAAAAATAGTCTAATTTTACGGGAAAATTTATTTTTCTTAGAATTTTAAAAAAAATTAGGAGGACCTGGCACATGTCCATACGACTCAATTCTAATGTTTAGCATGGTAATACACATTGACACTTGGGTTCTAATGACCTCCTAAGGTCAAGAAATCATGCCGACCACCCCAACATTGGAGGTATGAGTGAAAAACTTGAAAATTATAAGTCGTTTATTCAACAACATAAATTGACAAGGGAAAAAACACTCTGGGCTAGTCGGATTGATATCTAAGTACTAGGAAAGCCAAGTTAATTACAAAACCATCATGCTATGACTTTTTTTACAATTTCCCCTTAGGGCATCTACATGTGATTTTATTAAAAAAAAAGGGCCAAGGTGGCCTACTAGGACTTATGATCTTTCTGAATATGAAGAAGTAAACTTATTCCATCTTCACAGACTCACTTGAAGTTGAAACCATCTAAGTGCAACTTAGCTGGTAATAAGCTCCACGTGGATCCTTCTCTCGGTTGCTACAACGTTGGCTCCGACTTGTGCACCTGTTCCTTTGATTTGCTGGCTCTGTCTTTTCCCATAACCCGTTTTGTAGCAGCTGATGGCTCCACGTCTAGTGACCCTACGTCCACATGGTACATGCTGAATGGTAGCTCGCTCGACCACATCTGGTCCGTGCAGCGATTGGTCAACTCCTAGCTCGGTCCTCTCTCGGACCCATCACACTATTTCTCTCTCGCCACCCTTTTGTGTCCACAACACACCTCTTGGCGGCTCACAGCTCTTCACTGTTGTGGCTACTTGTCGCTCTGTCGGCTCATCTACAGACTCCACAATAGTTCGTCCACTATGCTGCCTTATGCTCGAGCCCATGTATCCTTTGTCCCAGCTCTCGATGACTGTCTGTGTTGACGCCCAACTACTCACGACCAGATTTGTGACGATTCTCCTCTACCTCCACTTGCCTGTAGTTGCTAATAGCAGCTCAATACAACAAAATGGTAGTTGTACGATAACCATACGTCCCGTACAATGGTCGTACAATCCTTTTTTTCTTTTCTTAAATCTGTCAATTTGATGTCCCGCTCAAAGCGAAATTGAGCTTTGATACCATGTTAAATTTTACTGAGCCCAGCTCTGATTAATAGTCACGAATAATTTACTGTAATTATTTACTGAAAACACATTGAGATATAACAAATTTACACAACAAAAAAACACGAATCACACACATTTGACACAGTTATTTACCCTAGAAAATCCCAACTGGGGAAAAAACTAGCAAACAATGATTTTTATTAACTGTAAAAATCTTGGGCTGCTTTTCTGGGAAAATGGCCCAGTGAGGATTTACAATGACAGGATGCTATCCTTAACACCTCAAGATTAGTCTTTCGATCTTGCTAGTTACTAGCCTTCGACTGCCCCTTGCTCCTTTCCTCTGACTCTACCTCGCACCCGCACACTTGGCTGAAAGTCCTTCTCCTACCACTAAATTAGATCCCACTCACTATGTGTGACTATTGTGTGTTTCATCCTCTCCTTACGCTTCCTCTAATATCTTCTCAATGACCAAATCCCTAACCGTAGATCTCCAAAGTGATCGATGGTTGAGATTAGATCTCAAGCCTTACTAAAGATCAACGGTTGTGACTTAATCTTAAGTTCACTTTTTAGTCGTTAGCCAACATTAAGTTAATAATTTGTCTTTCCTAAGTTAGACTTAGGAAAGAGATACAATAGTCTCTTGCTTTCTTAAGCAAGCTCCTGGAGAGCAAATCTAGATGACTCCTGCATTCCAGACACTTCGCCTATGTAGAAGTACCTGTCCGGTGCTACAAAATTCAATAGAAGGTACCCCTTTGACTTTAGCAAACCCCCCATTTTTTATTTGACATTTTTCATTTGACATTTGACTTTCTCATTTGAATAATTTATTTTCTTTGGATATTTCTTTGAAGCTCTTTATTCATTTGCAATCCTTTAGTTGGCTAATGACTAAAAGGTATTGGCTTTGGATTGCGTTTTGGGCACCAATTATGACATGGCCTTAGCTCCGCTGCCAACCACCGCCCATAGGTGCAGCAAAGTTGCCACAATAATGCCTTTTTAGAGCAAGTAGGCTTAACCTCTTAATTCAAAGAGTACCTACCCTCCCAACCACTAACCAATTTCAAGGAAGGAAAGACTTGTTCCAAGACCTAGGGGAACACTTATGGAGATTACGCCAACCTTAGCTCACACTCAATCCACAAGGGTCTATAAGCTGAATGAGATCAATAAGGCTTGATCCCACACATTAGAGCCAAGATGCTAGAGAAGACACGGAAGCCATCCTAATAAAGAGATCAGAGAGGGGGAGTGTTCTTGAGTCACTTAGCCATATCCAGATCAACTAGGATTTGTATCAGGTAAGGTGAATGGGTTGAAGATGGGTAAAACCAATATATGGATCCAAAGGGTTAGGTGATGATCAAAGCAACATTGTGGAGACCTACTAGAGAACAACATGTATATAAACCACAAACTAACACTAAATGTAATGCCATGCCAATGTCCTACTCATCATACTTATCAAATAATCAAAAGTCATAAGATAAGTCCTACTGCTAGTTAGTCTACCAATACCACACATAATCATCCATAAATATCCTCTAGACACAATATCTGTCACATAACTGCAAATGTAAGACACACCATAGACACATATGTGAAGCATTGTAAGTCAAGGTCCAATCTCACTGTCGAATAATGGAGAAATCCATTGTATAAAAGGTTCCAACATGTATGGTAGGGATCCCAAAATCCCTCGGTAAATGACTTGGAGCCCTGCTCCGAGGCTTTGCTCACTCAATTGATCTAGCTAAGATCTCAAAAATGGATCCCATCTAAACAAAAGGAAGCATGAAGCATGAAGCCTCTACAGGGGCAAGGCATATGGTCATTACGCCAGTAATTGTCGAAGTTCAAACAAAAGGAAGCATGAAGCCTCAACTGCTGATGTTGATGAAGACACTGCTCACAAGAAGTCAAGGAATGATGATCATTCAAAGTTCTTCTTCTAGTTCTCCCTATGTTGAGGTGATATGAAGATCCAGCCTGCCAGAACATAGGTCTCTCATGGTTCCCACAAGAAGGCAGTGGGAGTCCACACACAAAAACAATAAAAGATAAGTATTTGGCTTTATTGCTCACATAGATCTGTTTTGTCTTATACATATCAAATTATATGCAAATCTATTAGGAAGTGTGTTGAGCAATTGATATAGTTTACTTTTTGATGTACCGTAGGCTCTTGTTGTATTTGTTATGGATATGGGCTGCACAAAATTCCATGAACCCCTGATGGAACTAGTTTAGATGGTATCTCCTTCCTACATGCTTAGAGTAGTGCACACTGTTGATGGCATGTTCTAGTGGAGATAACTGAAATCTAGATAGTTCCCAGATGTGTTTGGAAGACATGATTATGATTGTTGTGATAAAGCATCAGCCAAGATGCCTAGTGTAAACTATCGTCATTGCATAGAAATAGAAATTGGTTAAATTTGATTATGCAATGTCACTAATCATCAGACGAGATTTGACTTGTAGGGAAAAGACCATATGATATGGCCTACAAGAGAAGGATGATGAGACTTGTTTCGATAAACAAGTGGTGGACACATGAATCCCGTTAATATTCAAATTATGACTCTCAGCCTAGAAGGATGACCTTGGAAGAAGCTTTCACAGGAGTGAAACTAGAAGTGGGCCACCATCGGATCTTTGACTGTCTAGTCTACATACATGTGCCCAAGAAGAAAAGGATGAAGTTAGAGCCTTCAGACAAGAAGGGAACCTTCATGGGATAAAATGAGTCTTCAAAGGAGTACAAAATCTACATCCCAGGATCAAGACAGATTGAAGTCGGCAGGGATGTGTCATTTGAAGAAGAGATGGCTGTCAGGAAAGGCAGAGGATCAGACATGGAGATCGATGATGATAAAATGCTAAGATCATCTCCCCCTCCAGTAGTTCAGAGGGAGTTAGTAGAGAAGGATGAACCCATCGATCCCATTGATCCAGTTGAGCCAGTTGATGTTCCCAGAGATATTGCACTAGGCTGAAAGAGGCTTAGATGGACACAATAGACTTTGCAAGATGCAGAGGGGCATGAAGCTCCACATGGTACTTTCCAAGAAAGTAAAAGACCTCAGAGGTTCTCCAGTTATGTAGCATTGATGAGTCACACATTGACTCAGAACCTGCCACTTATGAAGAAGCATCCAAACACCAAGTTTGGAAGGATGCCATGGTGGAAGAATACCAATCCATCATGAAGAATGATGTGTGGGAGGTTGTGATGAGACCAGAAGGGAAGTTCGTAGTGACTTCCAAGTGGTTATACAAAATCAAGCATGGAGCAGATGACAGTGTTGAAAAACACAAGGCTAGATTTATTACCGGAGGATTCTCTCACAAAGAAGGAGTCGATTATGATGAGATATTTGCTTTTGTGGCTCGATATACTTCCATCAAATCGATTATTGCTATTGCTTCAGCTATGGGATGGAAGTTGCATCGGATGATCGTCAAGAAAACCTTTCTAAATGGTGTTATTTTGGAAGAAGTATATTTTGAACAACCAAAAGGGTTTGTTGTCCATGGAAAGGAGTCTCACGTATGCAGGCTGAAAAAAGGCCCTGTATGGACTTAAGCAAGCACCCCTTGCTTGGTAAGGATAGATAGATGGATTCCTGGTGAGTCTGGGATTCACCAAGAGTGATGTAGACCCCAACCTTTACTACAAGGTTGTGAATGATAAGCCACTCATTTTGGTCCTTTATGTTGATGACCTCTTTCTCACTGGAAATGAGAAACTTATCGTATGGTGTAAGAAGAAACTTGCCTTTGAATTCGAAATGAAGGATCTTGTATTGATGCATTACTTTTTGGGATTAGAAGTATGGCAGAGGCAGAAGGAGATTTTCCTACGTCCAGGAAAATACACCATAGATATTCTGAAGAGATTCGGGATGTTGGACTGCAAGTCCATGGCCACTCCGATGGATTCAAATTTGAAGAAGCTGAGGGATTCTGCTTCAGAGTCAAATTTGATTGATTCCACTATGTATTGCCAATTGATTAAATCCTTGATGTATCTGACGAACACCAGACCAGATATATGTTTTGCTGTGAATGCTCTCACCTAGTTCATGTGTGAGCCAAGGCAGATTCACTGGACTGCTCAAAACATGTGCTTAGATACTTGCGTGACATTGTGGGATATGGCCTGAGATATGCTTCAGAGTGTGACTTGAGATTGCTGCAGATAGGAAGAGTACTTCTGGATGTTGCTTCAGTTTGGGTTTTACAGTAATTTGTCTGGTGCAGTAGGACGCAGAACTCAGTAGTACTCAGTACTGTAGAGGTCGAGTATATGATTGCTAGTACAGCAGCCCGAGAAGCAATGTGACTTCAGAAACTCCTTGTGGGATTGTTTGGCCAGATTCCAGAGCCAACTTTGATTCACTGTGATAACCAGAGCTGTGTGTAGATGTCAGTGAATCCTGTATTCCATGACAAGTCGAAGCATATAGAGATTTAGTATCACTTCATTCATGATATGGTGCAGAAAGGTGCAGTCGAGTTACAATATGTTCCGACAGATGACCAGACTGTAGAGGTTCTCACCAAGTCTCTTCCCAGGTTAAAGTTTGAATACTTTCGTGGAAGACTTGGAGTAGAAGAGAATGTGTCCCTCCTTGAGAGGGAAAGATGACATAGAGATGTTTACCTTGCTTTCACCCAGGCACCTCTACTTGTCCAGGTTCTCAGCCAGGTATGGGCGTAATCCCATTGACAGATGAGAGGGATAGGTAGTAGATGGTCGGGTTCCACCCAGGTATCTCTACTCGTCCAGGTTCTTAGCCAGGTATGGAAGTAATTCCATCGGCAGATGAGATGGACATGTAGTAAATGGTCGGGTTACACACAGATGCCTCTACTTGTCCAGGTTCTCAACCAGGTATGGGAGTAATCCCATAGGCAGATGAGACAGATAGGTAGTAGATGGTCGTGTGATGCTTGCACAGGTACCTCTGCTAGTTCAGGTTCTCAGCCAGGTATGGGAGTATCCCATCGGCAAATGAGATGAACAAGTAGTCGATGGGTGTGCACCTCTGCTCGTCTAGGTTCTCAGCCAGGTATGGGAGGATCCCATTGGCAGATGAGACAAACAGGTAGTAGATGGTAAAGCTTATCTCTTAGACATCCAAGTAGGATGGAGAGGCTACTCTTGGACTACTGGTGGCGTTGATGCATGATGACACTTCTCGAAGGACTGAGACTATGTTGAAAACCTTCAGTATGTATAGAGATGATCGAGACAACATAGATGTACAGATGAAACCTAAATGATCGTGATGCTGATGATGACCAAACAATACCTTCCTTGTTGAGAGGGAGTGTTGGATTTTGTTCAACTTCGGAAGATATTCTTATTATATTTTCTTGTATTGATTTGTTCCTCCTACAGCAGATGATCTTGATGTAATTGATTATGTAAACCCTTGAAAGAATCAATGTAAACCTTGGGGATAAATTACCCAAATAAAATATTAAAATAAACATTATTTATTTGTCCCTAGGTCAATTTGGCCCAGTCAAGTTAGACAAATCGGCCCAGTTAGGGAAAAGGCCAGTTTGGCAAGTGTATAAATAAAGGGGATGTGTTCCTCATTTGACACATTCACTCACTCACACAAGTTTGCATCACTTGAAGAGAAGCTCGCATCTGCAGCTAGGAGAAGCTGATTTTTTGGGGTTTTACTTAGAGAGACTTTCTTCTTTCTCTCTCTCTTCATTGTACTTTGTTCTCAGAATTGTTCATCTCTATACGAAGGTTGCTGGGTTTTCTCCCGATTGGGTTTCCCAGGATAAATTCCCGTGTTCTTTGTTTCTGTGCTTTGTCTTTCTTCTAGTGATCCTATTGATCTTATGCAATTGAATTATAATGCTATAATTGTATGAAGAACTAACATATGAACCTTCTCTCTCCCCTCATTCGGACTTGGCTTCTAGTTCCAGCATGCCTTAACATCCTTTATTGTTGTCATGGTTTTGTTTCTACACTTATTTTGCACTTTTAGCTATGTACTTAAGCTCTTTTTATGATATAAGAGCTGTAGAAGCTGCTTTTGCACTCCCACTATGTACTTATGCCAGATGTACTTTTGATCCCTATTGATCTACTTAGTTTATCTACCCTTCTACCATGTTCTCATCATTTCATATCCATGTCAAAGTAGCTGTCTACAAGTTTATAAATGACCTTTCGGCAGATCTCTTGAATTGATGGACCAAGATTCCTTAACAATGTTTGAATGTTTACAATTAATAATACTCCTTTTAATTGAATTTGAATCCCATTAACATCAAGTAAATGAACTCCTCAACCTTTCTGA
This sequence comes from Larix kaempferi, assembly GCA_027924585.1. Taxonomy (NCBI): domain Eukaryota; kingdom Viridiplantae; phylum Streptophyta; class Pinopsida; order Pinales; family Pinaceae; genus Larix; species Larix kaempferi. The sequence goes on from BSBM01000029.1 coordinate 8,066,565, forward strand.
ATAATGGTGAAAGAATTGAATGCTAATTTTGCAATCCTACATATCCAAGAAATCCTTGCATGTTTATAATCAACTAGTAATTTCTAATTTTCCCATAGCTGATGGCAACAAGTACTTCATCCATGATTCTTCCTGCCAGCATCTCTGCATTACTACTAAGATATATGCTACTAAATGGTTTATACATTACTATTGGCTAATAGGTAGCATATTACTTTGTGAGAAGAAAGAAAGAAAGAAATTGTATTTTATCTACGTCATCTTCTTCTGGCCCTTATCAACTTTGTTATTCTTTATTATATATTTTGATTTGTTATACTAGATTATTAACTGGGTTTTATTTCAAATAAAAGGAAGAGTATAAATAGATTAAGTGGGTTATGATTTCAGTGGTAGAATTTTTTGAAGGACATCCCCACTTAAGATCGCATTCTCTGATATCTGGTGTGCAGGAGCCAAATGTTCATGAACTAGCAAAGGAAAAGCTTTTGGAAAACCAGATAAAACTGCAGGTAATGGTTTGAAAGTTGAATGTCAGAACATATTTATGTCAACGTTTTTAGTGATGTCTATGAGATAAATTGACTGAAAATACTAAATAGTCTACTTAAAATTTCAATGAACAAAGTAACCTTGTATTTGATAGAAATACATGAAAATATAAGTATTTTTCCAGAGGTTAAAGCACTTTTGTTGTTAGTTTCTTCTATAGAACAGGATGACCATAAATTTTATCTGGACTTATTGTGCAGTTCCTATGTTAAGCACACTGTAGTCTTATGCATGTTCTTTTCGTGCTTAGTATATTGAATTCCTCAAACAAGTGCTTGATCTCTATCCGTTCTTAATAAGTTGCTCAAGTTACAATTTACAGACATCAAATTATTTAATGTATTTATGTGTGTTTTAAGGCGATACTAAATTCCAAAACATATTAAACAAAATCAGTTTATCAATTGTCCTGCTTGTTTACATGTTTATTTTGTACTTCTGTTTTTAGCATTAACTATTAGAGCCCAAGAACAAGCATGATATGCCACCTCAGCATGTGTAGTCCATGGCTACATGTAGAGGAAATTAACCATAGGCTATACAACCAAAACATCAGACATGGGACTTGTTTCTATCAAGAAATGCTACCAAAATGAAATCATCAAGGAACATCTAGGGAATGTTTCCCAAAAGTTTCTTGTCGGGAAACATTTGAGAAATATTTATGGGATGTTTCGTAATGCAATTTTTTTACAGAAATGCTGTTTCCAAATTCCATATTCTAGAAGCATTTTATTTTTAACTTTTTAAAAATAAGTCATGTGCAGACTAACTACAAAGTTGAAAAAGAAACAGTTAGTAAAACCTTAAATAGATAGAAATATCAAATTATGAAAATTTGAAGTTCTTACCCACACACCTTTATGTACACTATGTATATAACTTTTTTTCCTTCTTACTCATGCTCCTATATGTAGTTATGTACTTTTGTCATGTCCCTTTCCGGATGACTACCAGAGGACGACTTATTAGTTATTAGCTTATCCAATTCTCGTAGGCTATAGTCGGCGAGAAAATAATTGATTAATTATTTAAATGTCACCTAAGCCAAAAGTACATTATAAAATGGCATTTAATGGTTAATTCATAACATGACATTTAATGGTTAATTCATAAAATGAATTTATAAAGCCACTTTAATTATTTAAGTGAGCAGGAAAAAGTTAAAAGTGGTGTAAAAAGGTAAAAGGGTCCAAAAGGAGGTGAAATGAGCTTAAATAGAGAGATTGACCCCCTCACTCCTCATTCATGAATTATTTTCGAAAAGTGATTTTGGAGAGCTTTTGTGGCTTTGGCTCTTAGGACAAATACCTAAGGAGAGAAAAAAATAGTTTCAGTGGTGAAACAAATCCACCCTAGCTATCAGGAGGAGAAATCACTTACGTTTCTCATATGCACTTCATTGCCGTGGTTGAGATTCGAAGTTTTCCTTGCAATACTGAAGATTGGAGCTGAGTTCCAAGGGACTCCTTGAGGGGGCACACTGCATAAGAGAGCACACTCACTGAAGAGGGCACAACTATCTTTGTTAGGGTTTTCTTTTGATCTCTTCCCTAGTGTCAACAACCCAAGAGGGAGGCACACTAGTTGTGGTGGAGTTGAGGACTGTTAGAGGGTGTGACTTGCTGTAGAAGAGGGGTTGCAAGACCAGATTAATTTTGGAGGAAGGGTGCAGCAGTGGTATTGTCCTGGTTCACTCCAGATATCTAATTAGAAGTGTTTACATCCTCAGATATGAGCTTGGAGGAGGGCGCAGCCTATTGAGAGGAGGCATACCCACTGTGGGTACTCTAGCAGACATGTGCAGCGCAGTTATTTTATTATTTGCAGCCATTTCCAGCCCATGGTAAACTGATATTTTCCAATTGGGCACATCCTTCAGTGACCACCAAGTGCCAACACATCTAAACAGTCAAGTCATGGGGTTTAAAGACTGTATAACACCACAGGAAAGTGTTGAAGCTGCCATCGTTATCTACAGGACATTGTTCCAGGTTTCATCTATGTTATTTGTATTGCTGTAGCCTCTGCAACAAATACTTAATATTTCAGCTAATAAAATCACTGTTAGAGACCTGAACTTTTCATGGTTATTTCTTGTCTTCATTCTGTCCACATATGCCCAGTAATGCATAACGTTTCTATTGTATGTACAAGGGGAGATATGATTTAAAATCTGCTAGAGACACTCAGAAAAATCATAGCAGCAGTAAAGTGCATCCTACAGGAACCCACAGTGTAACTGTTTGGCAAAATTAGTGAACCAAGAAACACTAAGTTTTCCACAATCCAGTGAGGTGGGACTGTACAGTGGGATGAGAATGGGTTTGCAAACTATTCGACAAAGTATCTGATATATATATATATATTCACTGTTATGCCATAAAAGTATTTGTTGAAATTCCTCTTTTGTTGGAACAAGTTTATATATATATTCACTGTTATGCCATAAAAGTATTTGTTGAAATTCCTCTTTTGTTGGAACAAGTTTATGATGATTGTAATTAGATTTAATGTTTAATGACATGTTATGGAAGTTTGAGATTGATTAAGATTTACACTGTATACAAAACTCTTTTCAAGCAATATTCAACACGTGTTTGTCAAAATATCAAAACAAGCCCAATTATACAGTACACACCAAACACTCAGATTTCCCCTAAACAGTCAACTGTCAACTATAACAGTATGTTTGAGAAGTGTTTGACGAAAGTCATCACTCAGAAACATTAACAAGGTTCAGGAGTTAGGTTGTCATAGTAATCTACAACAGTTAGTAAAGGGCTGCAAAGTGTTCGACGTAATTCTTAAACCAAAAATCATTACAGCAGTAAGTCCAAACCGTTCAGATTGGGTTAGGGACTTTACAACTTTCTTTGCTTCTTAAATTTTTGAAAAGCAGAGATGGTACTGAGTCTACTGACAACTCCTTCAATAACATTTATAGCTCAATTTCCAAAGAGAATACAGTGCCAAAAGTCAATGTAGTGACTTAGGAGGAGTGAAATATAGTTTTCTGCTGCACTGTTTTCCCAAGGGGTCTCTCTAACAAGACTCCTTACTACCCACTTTGCTTCCAAAATTATCCCCTGCATGTAGATGTCATTAAGACCTAGTCCACCTTCTAGTTTGGGATATGTTATATACATGATTGTACACTATAGTATATAAAAGTTTTTCCTTCTTACTTATACTTTTATATGTAGATATGTAATTTCTTTGTTTCCTAAATTTTTGAAAAACAAAGATGGTACTGACAGTTTTTCATACAATTATAGCAGTATGATTTAATTGCATTTGAACAATAGGATCACTAGAAGAAAGACAAAGCACAGAAACAAAGCACATGAGAATTTATCCTGGGAAACCCAATAGGGAGAAAACCCAGCAACCTTCGTATAGAGATGAACAATTCTGAGAACATAGTACAAACATGAGAGAGAGAAAGTAGATAGTCTCTCCAAGTGAAAACCCCAAAAATATGCTTCTCCTTGTTGCAGATGCGAGCTCCTCTCCAAGTGATGTGAACTTGTGTGTGTTAAGTGAGTGATCAAATGAGGCACCCAGCCTCTCTATTTATACACTTGCCAAACTGGTTTTTTCCCTAACTGGGCTGACTTGTCTAACTGACAGGGCCGACTTGACCTAGGAACAAATAAAATAATGTTTATTTAATTCTTTTCTTTGGGTAATTTATCCCCAAGGTTTACATTGAATCTTTCAAGGGTTTTACATAATTAATTAAATCAAAATCATCTCCCGTAGGAGGTACAAATCAATACAATAAAATATAATAAGAATAACTTTCGAAGTTGCACTAATTCCAACACACCCTCTCAACAAGCAAGGTGTTCTTCGAACACGGTCATCCATTAGAGGAAATTTGGGGTCTAAAATGGGCCTTATAAGAAAACGAGCCAACCATAATTTCTTGATGAGTTGGAATTCAAGAACGAATAGAATTTCAATAAAATGAGTCTACCATAATGGTTTACTTGAGATATTTGTCATAAAAAAACTATTTTTTTGTTCGTATTTTCAACATTGCTCTTTGCGTTTTACTCAAATTTCGAGCGGGAGCACTCGTTGGATGCGGAATTTAATTCCGCATCCAACATGTGCTCTCGTTCGAAATTTGAATAAAAACACAGGGATATATGTTGAAAATACGAACAAAAAAAGTAGTTTTTTATTTCTTCCTCCAAAATTAATAAATATTATTTTATTATTTTAACTATTATTTTATTATTTTCCTTAGGAGGCCCATTTTAGACCTCAAATTTCCTCTAATGATCAACATTGCAATCATCTAGGTCTCATTTGTACATCACAGTTGTCTCGATCATCTCTATACATACTGAAGGTTGTCAACACAGTCTCAGTCCTTCAAGAAGTGTCATCATGCATCTGCTCCACATAGTCCATTGGTGGATCCATACATTAGCTTAGCGATTCTACACAGTCTGTCAGAGAGTACAGCAAGCATCATAACATCATAGTCCATCGAGAATCAATACAATGTGCATCCGGTCATCCCAGCCCTTCAGGGAACATGCACCAACTCAACCAGTCCTTCGGTGAGTCCAAGAGTAGTGTGTATCAGCCTCTCCATCCAACTTGGATGACCGAGAGATATCTACTACCTGTTTGTCTCTACTGCCGATGGGATCCTCCCATACCTGGCTGAGAACCTGGACGAGTAGAAACATGCTTTACACGACCATCTACTACCTGTTTGTGTCTACTGTCGATGGGATCCTCCCATACATGGCTGAGAACTTGGGCGAGTAGAAACATACTTCACATGACCATCTACTACCTGTCCGTCTCTACTGTCAATGGGATCCTCCCATACCTGGTTGAGAACCTAGACGAGTAGAGGTACCTGTGCAAGCTTTACACGACCATCTACTACCTATCCGTCTCCTCCGCCGATGGGATCCTCCCATACCTGGCTGAGAACCTGGACAAGCATAGGTACCTATGCAAGCTTCACACGACCATCTACTACCTATCCGTCTCGTCTACGGATGGGATCCTCCCATATCTAGCTGAGAACCTGGACGAATAGAGGTACCTGTGTGAATATCATCTTTCCCTCTCAAGGAGGGACACGTTCTCTTCTACTCTAAGTCTTCCGCGAAAGTATATAAACTTTATCCTAAGTGTTAAAATTCAATATGCTAAGAAATAAAATATCAGTATTACATTCCATTTCACAACAATAGCGTATACAGGATCATTGAAAGAACAATAAGCACAACATAAACACAAGAGACACATATTTATCCTGGGAAACCCTCATGGAGTAGAAAACCCAGCAAAGATTCCTCAATATAGATGACCATCAAATACAAAAGATGTAATCCCAAACATGAGCTCCTTCTCCTCCTATGCATATCTCTCTCTCACCTATGCGCCACTCACAAGTGAGTGAATAATGAGTGAGTGTGATGAATGAGGAACACACCTCCTCTATTTATACACTACTCTTCCTCCGAAAGTACTCTTCCTATCTGCAGCACGTCTGGCCCAATCAAGGTTTGAAAATCCCTGCAATCCCTTCAACAACAAGGTTACCCTCGGTTTCTAGGATAGGAAATTGAATGCTCCATCTAACCGGTCTTCAAATCTAAGATTGGCTGCTGTCATTTTTAGATCTAATCAAAATAACTGACGTGTGCTTATTCCCTCAAACACCCACCAAGATCTACTGTTGTAGACTTCAGATCTGCCTCCCTGTCAGAGTGAAAGCTCTGATACCATCTAGATAAATATTTCCTAGTGATTTCCTTATAGAAAAATTTAATTTGCAGCTCACTAAATAATTTATACTACTGAAATTTATTAACAGAATTTAATAGCGGTAGCAAAATGGAAACACATCTACTCAATAACACATGCACATAATTTTCCACCCTTCAGATCTGCTTTTCATCAAAATAATATCCAAGCATACAAGGGCTGCCTTACTAGGAAAATGGCCCGAGAAATACAACTACAACAAGCCTAGCAAATCTGCCCCACTGAGAAAAAAAACTTCCTCCTACAAATCTACCCCAGAGAAACCCCCTACACATGCTACTTCCCTGCTGCACCTGTACGGCCTCTATACAGCCTGTACGAATCCATACATTCTGCTGTACGAACCGTACGACCTGTACAGATTTGCTGCAACTGCATATCGACCCGTGGCTAGCTTGTACGACTGGCACATGTGGTTGTACGACCCTCTACATCCTGCTTGGTTATACCATTTCCCCTGCAAGTCTGAATCTTCACCCAACTGGTATGACCTCTTGCAAAAACTCTATGATTGTTGTCTTCTTCTTCCCTGCCAAATCTGGAAAATGAAAGTCCTTCACTCTCTTAAATGAGTCACTAGGTCAATGTTTGTGTGTTGGGGTGTCTTCTCCTCTCAGCTTGGTTGTCTTTTATAATCTTGAGATGAACCAAAACCCTAACCTCCTAAGTGATCAATGGTTGAGATTAGATCTCCCCTCACATGATATCAATGGTTAAGATTCACTTAATTAACTTAAACCACTAATGCCAAAAACTTAGGCATTTTATTAAATTAACCTCGATTAATTCTAAAAAGACATTCACTTTAATAATTAACTTTATAAAGTGGATTTCTAAAGTTTTGAGAGGTATTAATGACGATTTCCACAGATTAGACACAAACCCACGTGGAAATACTTGTTTGAGCTACAAACTTCTACAGGGACCCCTTTGTTTGTGGGACAAGGGATCCCCTCCATTTACCTCCTTTAGTAACAAGCAATGTTCCCCCAAGGTTCCGAGACGGCGGGACGCAGGTGCGGGGAGACGCACATTCGGGACGTGTGGAGACCACCCCCAAATTTTAGAGAATTTCGGGGGGACGGCGGGACGCGAGAGTTATAAATATTTTTTAAAATATTAAAAATATGCAAAATATAAATCCCAACAATAACAAACCATCCCATGCAAATTAGTGGATTACTAAACACTACATTTATCATTGTGCAATCATGCAATGTAAATGCAAAGTTCAAACAAATTACACGATTCATCATAATTATATTAATATATGAATCTATGATTAACATGAACATCATATTTCGTGTTTGTCACTTTTGAGTCTTTGTCATTTGATATTTCAGTTTTGAGTCTCGCCGGAGTTTCGGAGTTTCGGGGGGGACGCCCACAAGTCTCGGAGTTTCGGGGGGGACGCCCACAAGTCTCGGAGTTTCGGGGGGGACGCCCACAAGTCTCGCCGCCCACCGAAACGTTTCGCTGTGCGTTTCGCCAAGTTTCGCCCAAAGCGGGACGTCCCGAAACGTTTCGCATGGAGTTTCGGAGTCCCCGGGACGCAAGAAACGCCGAAACGCGTCCCCGACCCTTGGGGACGCGTCCCCGTGGAACACTGGTAACAAGTCCAAGGCACAAAAGTTAGTGTGGAGCCATTTTGAGCTACTTCTATTTCATTGTGTATTGATAAAGATGTGCTGACCTTTTGAACGTGCTAACCTCTATAACTATCCCTTTCGGTTTGTGCTTATGTTCTGGGTATGCAGAATTGAATCACTAATATGAACTTCGTGGCTAGATATAACCTTTCTGCAGTGATGTATTGCTTCTTATAGGGTTTATTATTTCAAAAGAATTTGGATTCATTTACGTTAATTTTCACCATTATGTTCACCCCTCTCACTATAATGGAGTTCCCAAGCATATTTAGTAACTTATCAATATTTAGAATTTCTTTCCCCCTTGATTTTCATATTAGATTGAACATGCTCTTTTAGTTTTCACGTGATATATTGTGATTATACCATCATAATTTGACATGAATGTTAGACAATTTATACGATGTGACATTGGCAGGGTATTAATCATCGTACAGCAAAAATGGAAGAAGGTGCTGAAAACTTCCAATCAATGGCGGAGGAGTTGTTGAAGATAGTGAAAGAAAAGAAAGGATGAAAAGGTTTGGGTACAAGGAAATTGAAGGATGTGAATATTTGAAGGGGCCTTCTTTGAATGAGATAGATTGCAAACTAATTAACGAAATGTATTTTCTTACCTTCTTCTATCTTTCTTTGTGTTGGGCTACATTGCAGTTCAGGTTATTGGACTTGAGAGCATCTTTTACTATTAAGCATCGATCAATGATGTAAATTGTATGACATATTTCTCATGAGTAGAATTAAGGTGTCATGTGGATCAGTAGCTCTAACACTCTCAAGGAAGCCACTGCTTTAATGTTCTCTTTGTAATAATTATATAAATATAATTTAATATGGAAGTTTTTCTATGTAGTTACCCTGCCATTTTTGTGGTTTGGAGCAATAGGTTATAAGTTTTTTGTACAATTTGATACACAGATTCAGAATAACCTCTTCAAGAATATTGACTTGATTATAATAAGTAGCTCAAAAATGGTATTATACATCAGTGATTGGTGAGGAAGTCCAAGCCCTGGTTCATGGAAAGTTTCAAATTCTTTTCCAGTACTAAGTTTGTAATCGTCGGAAAAATGTAGGCAGAATTAACTTTAAATATTGAAACTGAGAAATGCACATCTTCCTCACATGCTAACTACACTTGTTTTAAAGCAATGTGCATTAGCTTGTGCTTGCACATGAATGGTGCAGCGGTGCAGCCACTAGAATTTCCATTTGTAAACTCACACATAGCTTATACATGACAAGAATTTCCATTTATGAACATAGACATACTGTATATCAACACCACTTGTTAGAGATAATGGTCATAAATAGGTAATGAAGTCTTAGTTAGGGTCTTTATAATAAACTTACAAAGTGGTGTAATCATGAGTTAATTAATGTGGTCATTAAAAGATTAGGTATTTAGGACTACGTAACTATTCATGTTCCTTCCTAATATGTAAAGACTCGAGATATTGCATCATTCAATCAATGCATCAATCCACCCTCTCTTATTCTTATGTGTTTTCTTGTTTATTCTTTTCTGTGTAAACACTGACATGGTCTCAAAGCTACGATGAGAAGTCAAGGAAGCAAAAGCAAGGTCTAGGGATCGCTATAGGTCAAAGTGGGACTGCGGGACTGCATAAACACACATGAAGAGGTTGGATTGAAGAGAAAGAATGGCAAGCCGACCAGGAAAAAAAGATTAGTTGTGAGTCCAACTTGACTTTTTATTTTGGTAATGATAAATTAATATTTATAAGTGAGAGACTTTGGAAGAAATAAAGTTTCGAAAAACATGGAGAGAATTGTGGAAAAGATCAAATTAATCTCTTTTTTGACAGGACGAGAGGGTCATGGCCAATCCAGAGAGGTTGATAGGGTAAATTGTTGAGGAGTGTGGTTTACATTGAATAGAGCCATTGTGGGAATATTGTGGTCGCACTAAGCAAAGTTGTCTTGGGGTCATGGTCAAGGGTTGTTAGACACCATCAGATCTCTTGTTCACATATCTTGTGACAGAGTCATTTACTCTTGCAGCATTTTTTTCTCTGATTGTCATAATGTAGTGACACAGGGAGTCAAAGTTCTCATTGAGCTGGAACACTGATCAAATTTTCAACGATCTGGGTTGATTTAGAATTGGGAAAGATCTCTATTAGTCTAGGTACATCGTTCCACTAGACACAGAACTTGGATTATAGTTAAACTCTGATCACTCCTAAAATTTATGTTAGATTCTTATCAGATTTGTGGCTAGAAAGAAGATCCTTTCGCTACAACACTAGCATACTCTTGTAACACCCCGATCAAGACTATCACAGCATGGGAATATTTCCGTTGTGGTAATAGGAATAAGGAGGTTACCGATGTTAATCTTGTGGCCCCAGTGAGCGAAGAGGTGGGGATAAAGCCTGATATAGTAACCTACAACATTGTTAAAATGATGTCATTAGAAGTAGCAATTTGTGAACAATGCCCATGATCTGAATAGGAGCAGTCTATTTGTGTAGTAAACATCCCTTTCCATTAGGTAAGTTGATGGATTCAGTGATGAAAATTGAGATTTTGACAATCAAATTCTGCTATTTAGGAAATTCTGACAACGTAGATGGATTTCTAAGCCCCAATTTATCTTGGAACAACTCCATGCTGCAATTTCAACAATCACAACTAGTAATTCCAACAATCATTCCAAAATCTTGCTAGATTTGTGATGAAAATCCATTGAAAAATACGATCTGTTTGTTGCACGAATAGCCTATTCCATCCAGATATTATTGTCGAGAATTGGGATAAAGATATTATACACTTGTGAAGAGTTGCATGAGATTGTTAGGTGGATTGTCAAAGCTACAGGTGAGAAAATGTCTGTGTTGACTATTGAGTAAATGTGTGAATTCATGAAGAGGTCAAAGGATCACCAACCTGATGAATATTTGTGAGTGAGTCCCTAGCCATTGGGATTGAGTAAAGAGTATGGTCAATTAGCTTACTTGTAGAAGAGTGCATCCATTGTGGAGATAATCATGAGTCAATAAAGATAGGAAAAGGCTAGAAAAACAAAGAAAGTGCTTTTTTCCTCTGAAAATTTGGGCTAGAATTATTTTTATTGGTGAAACAAAAGAAGGGTGTCTTTTGAGTGCATCACTGAGTTTTTGGTGGGAACATATAATCATGACTTGGCAGAATTGGAATTAAAATGGTTGATGGGATTATAGCAATAGGATTGTTTAAATTTTTTTGAAGTTTTTGTATTTGTAATTTCAGTGTTTGGAATATTGCTAGAGGAACATTGACTGTATGAGAACAGTGGTAGACCTGCAGTTGTTCTTTCGATGTGTGGAACAGTAGTAGCATGTTCAAATATTCAGTGATAGCAGGAAGTTCAAAATCGTTTTTAAACCCTAAAAAACAGCCAACCTGTCTCAGATTATGTAGGAGGGAAATTAGAAGTTTAACAGAAAAATATCTACCACATGGAAACAAAGAATGCTTGTGATTTTTTAATATCAGTGCTTAGAGAAGCTTGTCTTCAGAAAGGTGGTGCAAAGTATAGTGGATGTGGATGTTGAACTTGAGTATGATGCAAAATATTGGGAGGTTGTCATGTTGATCAAGTTCTATGTGACCAATGATATGATCTTGAAGTCCAAGATGATGTTGAGACTTCCTAGATTTGTGGGTGTTTGAAAAACATGCATGAAACTCCAGATAAAGGTAAAGCTTTCTTTAAAAAAATATTATTTTCAATAAATAGGGAGAAATATCAATCACTTCATGACCACTTTATTGAATATAATAGATATTAGAGATCAGTGGAAAGCCATTGATATAAAAGTTGAAGAAGACTTGGTAATAATTACATTAAAAAGCCTACCGTCTTCATATGAAAATTTAATTAAAGCCTTGAATATAACTTTGGGATATGTTGATCTAATATTTGAGTAAATAAGTAATGATCTTTTACATAAGGATATGTGCAAGTAGTTCATTAGCAGCTGTGTGAATAGAGTTTCAGATGTAGCATTAAAAACACAGTTCAAAGGGAAAGACAAGCACAGAGATGGCAATAAGAGCATTGATTTAGATACGCAAAAACCTGGGAAATGCATGGAGTGTTTTTATTGTGGCGAGCTAGGACAGAGGTCCAAGATTGCAGGGAACAAGTATGACAAAAAAATGTTGATGTAAATGTAACTTCAGAAGATATTCACTTGTATTTTATATTGATATTATTATTGTATTTTATTTGTACTTCCGACGGAGATGTTTTTCCTCTGTTCGGGAAAGTCATTATTATGTTTGGTCATGCAAAGTCATTGAGGTAGAACCTCCATTGTAAGTCGGGGCAATAGATCCCCTAGAGTCAAATGTAAAAGGGTTTATTGAGTCTCCCTAGAGAAGTCGGCCCAGTCAGTTTTAGTGAGGCCAACCTAGTTAGGTAAAAGGTCAAGTCCAAAGTAAAGTATAAATAGAGAGCCTTGCTTTCTCATTTGGACACATTACTCACTCACACAAGTTCGCATAGCAAGGGAGAGAAGACAAGTTTGCTAGAGGAGAAAGAGAGAGACAGTTGCAGAAGACATATTTTGAGTTTTCCACTTTTGGCTTGATATTGTATTAGTGACAAATCTATCTTTGAGGAAGTTGTGGGGTTGTCTCCTTTATGGTTTTCCACAGGAAAACTATAGTGTCTATTTTGTTTTGTTGTGCTTGTTATTCTTTCAGTTAAAGATCCTAGATAATATTGAATTAAAGTACAAACTCTAACAAAAAACACAACCAAGGGCCTTCTTCCGAAAATCAGTGAGAAGAAACAAGCCAATGGAGTTGAATGTAATGAGGAAAAATATTTTTAGGTATTTGTGACTAACATTGAATGAGTCATTGTTTTATGTTTTGCATTGAACATTTTCCAAGTGTATCAACTCATTTCTCCAAGTGTCAAAGAGGATCTCTCTTGGTTTTGCTATATAATGAGGCTCCATTCTTTCATTTAAACTAGTTGGAATTGTGGAGAAGAGTAGTCTTGCTATTTGTAATTGTCTTATGTTTCGCATTTTTTTTTTAAATTCAGAGAAATATATATATATATATATATATATATATATATATATATATATATATATTTTTATTCTTTTCCGTAAAATTAGACTGTTTTTTAATAGTTTAATTGGAAAAAATAAAAATGTAATAGAAGTATGGTTTGTGGGCATAATTTGTCAAGTGGATGCTCGTTTTCTAAGCCAAAGCATCCACTAAACCCATAAACCCACTTATCATAAGTTTTGAGTAAGTATTTATCTCAAAAAATAATATTTACTCAAAAAACACAAAAAAACCAATTTAATTGGCAGAAAAGACATAATAAAGGCAAAATCTCATTCCCATGGATCAAGCAAATGTGTTGGAATCAAATCTCCTTTGATTGGCAATCAAATCAAGGAGAATATTGAGCAAATAAATGATGATTTGATTGAAAATTGGAGATCCACCAAAGGGGGGGGGGGGGGGGGTGAATTTGTGGTTGGAGAGGTGTCAAGAGGAAGTTGAAAAGTGTCAAATGGTTGGAGAAAAGTGTCATTAACCTCCCCAAACCTCCCACGTGTGTCAACAAACATTTTCCAAGTGTATCAACTCATTTCTCCAAGTGTCAAAGAGGATCTCTCTTGGTTTTGCTATATAATGAGGCTCCATTCTCTCATTTAAACTAGTTGGAATTGTGGAGAAGAGTAGTCTTGCTATTTCTAAGAGTAGTCTTTTTGTGCAGATGAGGGTATGGCCATGCAACACATTGTTCCCTACACACCACAACAAAATGGTGTAGCAGAGCGAAAGAACAGAACCTTGAAGGAAATGGCAACTTGCATGCTAGAGTCGAAAGGATTGTCTCCTAGAGTTTGGGCAGAAGCCATTACTTGTGTTGCTTACCTTCATAATAGAGTTCCTCACAAAGGAATACAAGGTAAAACTCTTTTCGAATCATGGATGGGATACAAACCTGATGTATCTCATCTAAGAGTATTTGGATCCAAAGCTTGGGCAAGTTCCAACAGAGAAAAGGATAGCCTTGGAGCCAAAGAGTAGAGAGTGTATACTTGTTGGTTATGCACTCAGTGCAAAGGCCTACAAACTTCTAGATATATCCACCATGCATACATTTCTTGAGAGAAGTGTACAGTTTGAGGAGTGGCCACTGCATGATGCTCGTCAAGTTGATGAAGACAGCTTACCAACTACACCTACACAGCTTATTGAACAAGATAGTGAAGCCTCTTCTCAAGAAAGTTTAAATTCTGACCATGATAGTGAAAATGAGCGAATGCTAGATTTAGATCCACAAGAACCTGAAGATCCAACTCCTCTTCCAAGATGGGCTGCCATAACTCTTGATTCTGTCGGTGATCTTGTTGGAGATCCACAAGATCCAAGGAGAACTAGATATGATTTTCAAAATGCAAGGTTTGCACTTTCTCACACAGATCCATTTCTTGTTGACATATGTTTTCTAATGATTGGATCTTATCCAAAAACTTTCTTTGAGGCCTCCCAAGATCTGAGATGGATAGTAGCTATGGATGAAGAGTATCAATCTCTTCAAAGAAATGAGACTTGGGAGCTTGTTTCTCTTCCTCCTGGTAGGAAGCTTGTTTAGTGCAAGTGGTTATATAGAACAAAGATGGATGTTGGGCATGACCCAAGTTGGCACAATTTTGATGAAGTATAGTTTTGGCAGTTGCACAGTTCGAGCTTCGAAGTTCAAGTGGCATAGTTTTGTTAATGGCGCAGTTCGGATTGCGAAGTCAGATATGTGCAACAAGCAGTGAGAAGTCTAGACACAGTGCAATTTTGTTGATGCGCAGTGCCAACGCAACAACTATTTTGGGTAAAGAGTATAAGTAAAGGAAGCGGTCGAGCAGATGAAAGCTACCTATTTTGGGTAAGCGAGGATGTGAATTTCGAGGAGGAACGGGCCTTTTGGAAGTCATGTGAGTTAGAGAAGGGAAAACAACAAGTTGCTACATCTCCACTTGACACAGGACAAGGCACTGCTCAGCAGTCTACAAGGTCCCAAGTATTTGGAGTGACAGATGCACAAGATACGGTTTCCACGGGCACAGGAGCAGGGATTGGCATAGGATCTTAGGTTGGTGATCAACTGAGATCAGGATCCCAGATTACAAGTTCTCGAGCTACATGATCAACAACTACTGGCACCTCTACTGGAGGTACTCACTCACATACAGGATATTGGGACGAGGATTAGGAGTTCTCATCTCAGGATGTCACTTTAGGGAAGAAGAAGCCCAAGTGGCTTCAAGACACCTTGAAGGACGCTCAGGTAGTAGGAACTCCCAAGAAAGATGTGAGAGAAAGAAAAGCTCCACATAGATTCTGCAGTTACCTAGCTCTAGTATGCAGCATCAGTGAGTGAAAACCTTCCTCATACAAACAAGCAACAGGAAAGCAGGCTTGGAGAGTATGCTTCCATCATGAAGAATGATGTCTGGGAAGTGGTGCCCAGACCAAAAGGAAAATCCATAGTCACCTTCAGATGGCTCTATAAGATTAAGTATGCTGCAAATGGCAGCATTGAGAAATACAAAACTAGGTTTGTGGCCAGAGGTTTCTCACAGATAGAGGGAGTTGACTATGAGGAGCAAATGTTTGCTCCTGTGGCCAAGTATTCTTCCATCAGGACTGTGATTTCTGTTGCAGCAAAAATGGGATGGAAGATTCATCAGATGGATGTCAAGATAGCTTTCCTTAATGGACTCATCGAGGAGGAGGTGTACATTGAGCATCCTGAGGGCTTTGAGGTACTTGAGAGAGAGTCTCATGTGTGCAGATTGAAGAAAGCTCTATATGGCTTAAAGCAGGCACCCAGAGCTTGGTATTCTAGGATAGATACCTATTTGCAGCAGCTAGGGTTTCAGAAAAGTGAAGCAGATCCAAATCTACTTCATCGTAGTGAAAGGGGATCCTCTTATCCTTGTGCTTTATGTAGATGATTTGTTTATCACAGTGGCAGAAAAAATCATCAGTGATTGCAAGATGGATCTTGCATCTGAGTTTGAGATGAAGGATATAGGACTGATGCATTACTTCCTAGGGATGGAAGTCTGGCAAGAGGATGGGCATATCTTTCTCAGTTAGGGCAAGTATGCAATGGACATTCTGAAGAGATTTCAGATGCAGGATTGCAAGCCTATGACGACCAACTGGAAGAAGCAAGTGGCTTCTGAGAGTAAGTTGGCCAATTCCACTAAGTATAGACAACTCATCGGTTCCTTGATGTACTTGGTCAACACCAGACCAGATTTGAGCTTTGCTGTCAACGCCTTGAGTCAGTACATGGTAGAACCCAGAGATGTGCACTGGGTAGTAGCAAAGCATGTTTTGAGATACATCAGTGGAACAGCAGAGTACAGACTAAATTATGTGAGGCAGAGAGAAGTCCAGCTAGTGGGGTTCACAAATTCAGACTGGGCAGGGAATGCAGGTGACAGGAAAAGCACCTCCGGGTGTTGCTTCAACTTAGGTTCAGCAGTTGTGTCATGGTTCAGCAGGAAGTAGAAGTTCGTTGCATTGAGCTCTGCTGAGGCAGAATATATGGCGGCTAGCTTAGCCAGTTGTGAAGCCATTTGGCTTCGCAAGATGTTGGTGAGTCTATTTGATCAACAGTTGGAGCCTACGGTGATTCACTGTGACAATCAGAGTTGTATCAAGTTTGTTAACACCTAAAAAGTGCTCACTAGCTCATTTCCTTGTTCACATGACCCATTTGTCCACTTTTTCACCATTTGAGCCTCTAAAGCCACCAAAAGGTCACCAAAAGACCTTAATACACCCCTTTTTCCACTCAAAATGAATATTTTTCCTCAAAAAGCATAAAAAACCCTCAAAAAGGGTCCAAAATTCCCAAAAATATTAAAAAGGGAATAAAAATATTCAAAAATATTCAAAAAAGGAAAAAGGAGGGAAAAAATACCTAAACCATGTTGGTCAATACCACTGGTTTCCACAAAACCATAATGGTATTCCCCACCACCAAAAACTATAAAAAAGTGGTAGGAGCTCCTCACTTTACATCCATCCATCTTCTTATCCTCATGCTGCCAAAATATCCCATGAGTTTTTGGCCATTGTAGCTACCTTGGAGAAGGGACCCTTTGGAGTTTGGAGCTGCTCACCCTTGGAGCTACTCAACAATCTTAATCACTTGGAGGTATTATTATTGCAAGCACTTGCTTGCCCCCATTTTCAATACAAATTTATTTTTTCTATTTCTTGTTCTTGTTTTCAATTCAAAAGTTTATTATGATATGCACATGCTAGTTTAGTTTTAGTTTTAGATTTACAATTGTTTTTGCTTTAATATTTGAGACTGCTGCTACTAGTTAGCAGGTGCCCATAGCACTAAGCTTGTTTGCAAAACCAAGCCAATAGTTTTTTGGCGACTCCGCTGGCTTAGAACTCTTAGATCTCAAATTTTGCTTTAGATCTTAGTTTTTGTTAGTATTAGTCAGTTTAATTCATAGATCTGCCACCCTAGACAGCAGATCCATTGCTGCTCTAGATCTTGGCCCATTCTATTGCCATTAACAACCCAAAATTTTCAATTTTCGGGTTCATTTTTCGGCGTCCGTGTACGGCTTTCGCCTCGCGGCTTTTTTCCCAACAGTCACGCAGCTCATCGCGACTGCGCGGCTCTTTTCCGCGCGGCTCATCGCGGCTTCGCGGCCAATTTGCGGGTTGCACATCGCGGCTTTGCGGCCATTTGCCGCGCTGCACATCGCGGCTGAAAACCACGCTGCCCATCGCGACTGTGTGACAGAAACCTGCGCGGTCCATCGCAGCTGTTCTGTCAAAACCTGCGATGCTAATTTTTTCCATTCGACCAATCCGTTTAAAAAATTAATTTTTTGTTGTATTTTCTGCCCAATTAGCACATTTTACAGTATTAAAATTCCTGCATTCTTTACAGCTAGAAATCTTTTTACTATTTAGAATGCACCTTTAAAAAAGTCTTTTTAAAAATTTTCAGAAATTGAAAGAAGGATTTATTTTGCATTTTATCTAGATTAAAATTTTTTACTGTTTACTTCCTTGATATTTTGCCCATAGCAAATTTTAAAAAGAAATCCATTTATTTCTTGAAGAATTCATATTATTTGCTTTCTTATTTCAAAAGATCCTTTCTTTTTTGAATAGTTTTTTGCAAAGCATTTAATTTCAGTTTAAAATACCACGCGTGCACCCACTCAAACACATAATTTAAACTAAGAATTAAAATTTACCCTAACTTCAACCAACTTTTAACCCCACTTGGGGAGCACTTAAAAGAACTTTGTAGCTAGGTAGTATTGAGGGGATAGGTGTTCCAATAACACCCCTCAGTTATTACATTTGAGACATAGCTGTTGTCCATTAGGGAACCAAAATCTCATAGTATTTTTTGGCACGGTCACAACCAGTTTATCGGAAGGCCTCTCCCCTAGGAGGGTTGAAGTCGCGAGGATGGTTCCGGAAACCTGAGTGGAATACCGAAATCCATTCAGTAACCGAAGGCTACCATTCGCAGTTCTCGGGATATCCCTGTATGGGGGTATTGCGGTAAAAGGACCAAATGACAGATTTACCTTTTCTAGACGTGTCATGAACGGAGTATCCTAGTTGCCATTCTTTAGGATTGATTACCCGGTGTCCCTCCCGGTAGGGGGATATCTAGCCGTTGATTCAACACTCAATATTGTCTGACTTGGATTTCATCACCTTGCAGAGAATATCGTTTGTTGATTCACAATACTTTTAGTTAGGTGTTTGCATGATACAATCCACCTTTGGTCTAGTAGCACCTCTTTTTTCTAGAAGCTGATTGCCTGTTGGTACTCTGACCATTTTTGTTGCATCCCTCCACTTATTATAGCACAGCTGCTATAATAAGTGCTTTTTGAGGTTGATTTTTTGGCCTGGGAGCCTTTATTTTCACTCCCCTTTTTGCACCCTTAGTTGCATTAGGGTTTTGAGTTTTTATACATTACCACCTTACACTAAACAATTTTTTCACAAAAACTTATTTCTCACCATTGAGAATTTTAGACGATCTCGTCGTCTTCAGGGCGAACTCCCAGAGTTCAGTCTACTTGGCTTTCCACGTCACCGACGCCGAGCCTTGTCCCTTGACTCGACACATCATCGGTCAAACATACAGTCATCCGATTCTGACACGCCTCACTTCACATCTGATTCTGAGGCAGAATCCGAAAACCCTACTGCGTTATTCCCAACCAACCTTATGGCTGGAACACCATTCGACCCACTTTTTACCGGTACCATAGGAGATACATCCACAAACCCTTCTACTGCGGTGCCATCCATGGCAACCACCCCCTAGGTATGCCTAATATGGGGGACACTCCACCTTTAGGAATGCCCAACACATGACTACCTCCTATTATGGGTATGCCAAACATAGGGGTCACACCCCCTCTCATTACCACAACCCAGATTCCAGGAATTCCTATTACTATTCCTAACCTCGGTGTAACCCATGTTGCACTTGGAAATGCTGGCCCATACCAGACCACAGCTGTTGGAGGACACATACCTTCAATACCTAGCATACCCTTAGGGGCTACTGGACCACTACATCATGCCACCATGAATAGTCATGTACCAGTCACTACACCACATCCATCGGCTAGTTTACCTTACATGGCGAGTCTGAACTTACCAGACTTAGCCAGGCTAACCAACGATCCTATCAGACACGACCCTGCGTGGCCTCACATGCCCACCAAACTCCCCTCCGACATCCCTAAGTTTGAGGGCAAGGCAGGTGAGGACCCCCAGAACCATATCATGTCCTTCCATCTATGGTGTTCCTCCAACTCCATAGTGGACGACTCTGTCCGCCTCCGTCTGTTACAGCGCACCTTCAATGGCTTTGCAGCTAAGTGGTATATCGAGCAGCCCCATGGGACCCATGCCACCTTTACCTCCCTTGCCTCGACCATCCTGCAGTTCTTTCAGTTACCGGTCCGCTATGATGCGGGAGTCGAGATCCTACTGTCTTGCAGACAAAACACGGCCATCCACATCACTGACCACATTCATGAGTGGCGTTGACGCCGAAGCCTCTGCAAAATCAAGTTAGACGACCGTATCTTCTTAGATTGGTTTCTAAAATCCCTCCTCCCTCTCATTGCCAAGGATGTGGCATCCGAACGACCCCAGTATGAAGAGGAGGTCATCCTCAAAGCCCAACAATTTGACCTCATTTACGCCCAAGCGGGCTATCTCTACCAGTGTTATCGGAATCGGACCGGAACCGGAAAAACCGGCCGGTCTGACCGGTTTACAGAGGTAACCGGTCCGGTCAGGGACAAAAACCGGTTGAACCGGAATTTTGTCTGAACCGGGTACTGAACCGGCCAGAACCGGCCGGAACCGGTCAAAACCGGCCCGAACCGGCCGGTCCGTACAATGGACCCATGAAACTGATTTTTATTTTTTTTAAACACAAAAAAAAGTTTTCTATGCTTCTATGATTAGTTTATTGTTATTCATTAGTACTATGGTTGCCATTTCGAGCCTCTTTGTTGATGTACTTTGGTTCAGAACCTCAGAGATGTATTGCACTGGGTGCTGTTTTGGTTATTTGCACCCATACTTGCTATATATATATATGAGAAACTTTGCATATTTGTGTATTAATGGTTTGGATTCATATGTATGCACATGAATATATATGTTTTTTACAAAATATGAATATTTTATGTATTTTTTAGTCGACCGGTTTTTTTCCCGATTTTTTCCCGGTTCCGGTCCAGTTCACATTTTGGGCTTCGCCGGTTCGATGACCGGTCCGGTTCTGATAACATTGATCTCTACACCATTATACCGGACGCCCCTCGGGGCGATTCATCCCAACATGATGCGCTGGGGGCATCCCATGCCGCAGATGGCATCATTGGTCGTATGGCCTCGCATCCCCAACCCTTTTCCATTGCACATCCTAGCCATGGCCCCGACCTTCTGCGGGCTACATCTCAATCTGGAGCAACCAATTCATATGCTCCCATGGCACATCACCACCATACCCACGGACCCTCATGTCCACCTCAGTGCTTTGGTCATGCACCACTCGCATACGCCCCCCCAGCCGCACCTCAACAAATGTATTACCTGCAGCAAGCTGCGACAGCTAACCCAACACCTCCAATAGCTCAGGGTTATCAACAACCCCAGCAGGTAACTGGACCACCTCCAGCCCCACCAGCTTATTATCCACCGCAACCTGCTCCCGCACCTGCGGCGAACCAAAATCCTCCCACTGCTCAAGGGCAAGTGTACACACAACACAATCAGCCCCAACATCAAAACAACCAACGCAACCAGGGTGGAAACCAAAACCGTGGAAGAGGACATAACCGCGAAAACAACCAACAACATCAGCAAGGTCCACCATCTCCCAATCCTCCGCATAATAACACCGCTGCTCCTCCCTACCAGAATCCGGATCGTAATCCCAGGCAGCCCAAAAACAATAACCTCAGAACAAACCATCCTTGTTCTATCTGCGAGGTCTATGGCCATTACACACATGCTTGCCCACATTTGGAGCGAGCTCGGCAACTCTGGACCGACGATGCCCATCGTCAAGGGCAAGCGACTCCTCAGGCGCCACCCAACCCTCCACCACCTCAACATCAACCTTTGGTGTTGCAAAACCCCTTTCCAACCCAAGGCGTAGTGAACACTCAACCGTTAGCTCCCCCTCAGGGCAACGCGCCACCACAACAAATCACTTATGCCGCTCCTGATCAACCCATGTTCGATTCAGATACCCACCACTTGTTGATGATGTCATCCGTAGATGCCAACCTCCAAACCCGCCGGAACCAATATGGCTCCACCCCTGAAGCCCCTCCCGCCGACAAGAACACTAACGTTCATCCCATAGAGCAGATGTTACGTATACCTCCGGCTCCACTCGATGGCGCTTCTAAAGCACCTCGCTTCCCACTTCGTCGCATCAACAATAATCCCAATGCTCGTGCTGCGTCGAATTACAACATTGTAGACGACTTAGCCTAGTCTCCTGCAGCCATGTCTGCTTTAGAAGTCTTAAAAAACTGTCCTTCACAGCGCAAGACTTTACTCTCTGCCATTGGCGCCATTGACCCCAATGATTCACAACTGATGGCATTCGATTCGGACCAGTCCGAACCATGCTTACCTTCTACTTTAGCGTTCCAAGTTTCCGTTTCCGTTCGGAATCTTGTCATCCATCGGTGCATTATCGATGAAGGTGCCTCTACATGCGTTATGTCCACATTCGTTTGGTAGAAGTTGGGATTTCCTACTCTCCAGCAGTCCACCACTGCGTTGCGAGCCTACGACGGCCGTTCGGCTCAACCCCAAGGTCTCTTAGCTAATGTCCCCGTCCAGCTGGCTGGTAAAACCGTGCTCATTGACATAGAGGTCATCAATGCCCAACTTGACTATAACCTCTTACTTGGCCGCAGCTACATGTATGCCATGCGGGTTGTTGCCTCATCCGTTTTTCGTACCATGATGTTCCCCCATGAAGGACGCGTGGTCAAGGTCAACCAACTCACCTATTACGATCCCAAGGCCCCCGCTGCACCTGAAAATGTTCTCCCTATGGTTGAACAACCTATTTGTGGTGCAACTACCTCGTTTGTCTCCTCCATGGGACTCGGACTTTACTCCGAAGCGCCGATGACTTCTACATTCCAATCCATTCCAACACCGTCACCGGAGACCCACGTTGCTGACCTCTGTACTCTTTCACACAATACACAAACACCCAACAATCAACCATCCTTGTTACCTAAACCACCATTGGTCCCTAGTCACATTGGTGTTACACCCATCCACACAATCCCCTTTCTATTTCCTCCCTCAGGCGTAGTAAGCGCTCTGGTTATGGCTACCCTTAGTCTCCTCAGGTTAACCCTGGGATTACCTGTGTGGTATATTTCACCTCCCATTCCCCCGTCGACACCAAACGTCGTCCTGCAACCGGTGCAACCCATTTTTACTTCTACCCAACCACCTCCCGGTATCACTACCACTTCATCATCTACGAATCCCCCTCCTCTCATCAGGCCCACTGGGGGCAGAGGCCCACAACCATACACTGCGGTACCCCCTCCCAAGACATTTAACCCCCCCCGTGTTTCGTGCTCCCCCCAAATGCTCGTTGTGTGATGAGTTAGGGCATCCAACTCATCAATGTCCACAATTACCCGCATTACAGGAACACATGCAAATGCTTGACGACGACCCCAACATCCTGGTTGTCAAAATCGACCCAAACACCAAGCCTCGTGATAAATCACTGCGTACCAACCACCCTTGTGCGATATGCGGTATTTACGGCCATTACTCACATCATTGTCCTGATATCCCAGATTACAGAGCAGCTCTCTACAAGATGAATAATTTGGACCTTGAGACGGCGCCCCCCACAATTGAGGAAATTCATCCCCCACCATCTTCTTCCTTGGAAGAAATTAACACCATTTACACGGTTTCCACTGGATACCCCTCTGTCCAGTCGGTCCCTTCCATTGATCCCTTTGACACACATGTTCAACCCTTTCAAATCGACGAGGAAACCACATGTCCACAACATGGGGGCAGGCCCAAAACCTTGCCTACTCATCATCATCGTGATTCTCGTCGGAGATACTGGGGGCATCCACCCCACAAAGGGAATCCCCCATCATCATATCATCACTTCAGTATGCCACCACAACCCACAGCCTCATGGTATAACACCCCGCCAGCAGTTGCTCAATGCCCTATTGATCTCTCTCTGAGACAACATCTGCACCACATTGACACCTCTGAGTTAGGGGGCATAATAGATTACCTTGACCCCGGGATAGGGGGCATGATCAATCATTTTGAACCTTCCCCATCATCTCTATCTCAACACCTCAATGAGCCCATAGTTCAAACCAACACATATGTGATCCACAATCACAAACCCCATGCACATAGCATGGGGGCAGGTCATTAACCTTGCTAACTTCTTCACATGCGTGATCTCAACCATTTTTTGAGGTCACATATCACTTGTATATTCGATTTGATTTGATACACCTAGTATTCTGCCCCCGCGGGTCATCATTTCTCCCCACCACTGCATTCTTGGCTTGGTGGGCTCACCTTTATTTGTAGCCATTTTTTAACCTAGTTATTTGCTTTAACCATTTTGGAGTCCTTATGACCTCCGTTTTTCGCACCATTTGCACCGTCGGATTCAGTTTTCCGCGTTCGTGATGACGCTTGAGATCATTTCTCACTCTCACGCCCATATTTTTCGGGCATTTTTTACCATGCTCCCTCGTCGCCTCGGTTTGCGTGCCACATCGGTCGTCATCCGTTTTTGACAAGTCTTATATCGCCGGATTTAGTTTTCCGCGCTCGTGATGATGCTTGAGATCATTTCTCGCTCTCGCGCCCAGATTTTTCGGGCATTTTTTCCATGCCCACTCGTCGCCTCGGTTTGCGTGCCACATCGGCCGTCGTCCGTTTTTGACGAACCTTATATCGCCGGATTTAGTTTTCCGCGCTCGTGATGATGCTTGAGATCATTTCTCGCTTTCACGCCCATATTTTTTGGGCATTTTTTTCCATGCCCCCTCGTCGCCTCGGTTTGCGTGCCACATCGGTCGTCGTCCGTTTTTTACGAACCTTATATCGCCGGATCCAGTTTTCCGTGCTCGTGATAATGCTTGAGATCATTTCTTGCTCTCACCTCCATATTTTTTGGGCATTTTTCCCATGACCCCTCGTTGCCTCGGTTTGCGTGCCACATTGGCCGTTGCCCCTTTTTGACAATCTTTATGTCACTGGATTCAGTTTTTCGCACTCATGATGATGCTTGAGACCTTTTCTCGCTATCATCAATCCCTTCTTGTTCGGTATAATTTTACTACTCCTTTGGGCCGAGCAATCCCTTTTACGAAAAAGGCACTTAGGGAGTTTCTGTTAAGCTCTTTTCTAACTCCTAAAACAATGAAAAGATCGCCGAGCAACCTTGCTTCCTTTCATGCTCGCTAAACGTATCTGAAAGGGCGTCTACCTGGTATAAGTTTACCCCTTTTCCAGACCTTGTAGACTAATTACGAAAAATGAATACTCTAGTCACATCGGCTAGAAGAGTTCTCCATTTGCATCATTTTATGCTTTTTCGAGACTTGGAGACTAACTTACGAAAAAGAACACCGATGGAGTCCACTTACCACTTTCAGACTCTCTAAACATGAAAGCGACCACGAGCAATCACCATCCTAGGCTCGTAAAACCAACAGGACAGTAATCATAACCACTGCAGAGTCTTCTTATCGTTTTCAGACTCCTTAAAAATGAAAGCACCAATGAGCACGAACAGTCCTGGGCTCACAAAATCCACAGGACAGTACCATTTCAGAGCACACTTTTATACCTTCTTGGAGCTCATTAAAACTACGAAGAAGGACCCAATGGTGCTTCTCGGTGCCACAACAGATCACGTCTACTCATATGGCAGCTTCCCCATTTTTGGTCGCCTTTGTTCAGAGTATTCTGTAGTATCTCACCGTGAGAATCCCTCGACAACACCCATTAGCTTGACCCCCCCAGAATCAATACATACCCTTCAGTCCTTAAAAGCAATGATACCCACACCTACAAGTCAGTCCCCTACGCTGCCAGGTCAACCATGTCATCATGCTCTGAACAAAGGAAGTTTGAGTCTACCCACTCTATGACCCCAGTTACTTCCCATCCCCACAAGTATGTCAGTCCTACCATCAGTACTACCACACTTCAGTTCTACACCTCGCGCTCCTATCAAGGAAACATCATTGCCTTGTTAGTTGCTGGTCTCCCTCTGTCGACGACAATTAAATTTATTCCAGAGGATAGACCTAGAGGTCCCTGTGTCTTGGACTCATCACCATTCATGATGAGTGCCTACGAATCATTTCGAGAAAAGTCCTCAGTGCCTCTCCAAATGGTTGTTTCTCACATGCTCGACTTCAACACCTTGATCGCATCGTTGAGACTCGCACAGGGTATTGGTCCTTTCAGTTATTAGTCGAAGACCCCGGATACCTCCTGGCTCTTCCACATTTGAGAGTCTACTTATGGAAACAACCAGTTACATTTTTTCTATAGATATCCGGGCTGCGCATGGCGATAGTATTTAGATGTACCCCAGTTTTATACTCCCTCGAGTATATAGTTACATGTACATGTACTTCTCAGAGACGACTCTCAGTCATTGAGTCCCTACAGATGTTGGACACCTCCAGTTTCAGCAGTTCATCAACCCTTCTGAGACCTTTGTCAAAACGGTTGTTGCTTTATTCCAATGTATCAGTTATTGAGATCAGTCATGTTATGATCATGAGTACATCCCAAAATGATATACCCTCTGGACCATTATGATGTACCAGCATATTTTTTATGTATTTTTTAGGTCCCCCTTCTTGGGACTAATTGTTTATATATGTCTTGATACGAGCATGGGTATCCCCGCCTCGTCCATTATCAGAGATCATTCCTCATTCATACTGAGGCCATGTAATATTTTTTGTTTTTTGCAGCTTCCAAGGGCCGTGGATCCAGTCTCCAATCGGTCTCTTCCCCTCCCCAAACCCCAGAAAAACGACAAAAGAACTATGATGTCTATCGGCCATACGATGAGCTCCTGCCCTCACACATCAGGGGGCAATCTGTTAACACCTAAAAAGTGCTCACTAGCTCATTTCCTTATTCACATGACCCATTTGTCCACGTTTCCACCATTTGAGCCTCTAAAGCCACCAAAAGGTCACCAAAAGACCATAATACACCCCTTTTCCACTCAAAATGAATATTTTTCCTCAAAAAGCATAAAAAACCCTCAAAAATGGTCCAAAATTCTCCAAAATATTAAAAATGGAATAAAAATATTAAAAAATATTCAAAAAAGGAAAAAGGAGGGAAAAAGTACCTAAACCATGTTGGTCAATACCATTGGTTTCCACAAAACCATAATGGTATTCCCCACCACCAAAAGCTATAAAAAGGTGGTAGGGGCTCCTCACTTTACATCCATCCATCTTCCTATCCTCATGCTGCCAAAATCTCCCATGATTTTTTGGCCATTGTAGCTACCTTGGAGAAGGGACCCTTTGGAGTTTGGAGCTGCTCACCCTTGAAGCTACTCAAAAATCTTCATCACTTGGAGGTATTATTATTGCAAGCACTTGCTTGCCCCCATTTTCAATACAAATTTATTTTTTCTATTTCTTGTTCTTGTTTTCAATTCAAAAGTTTATTATGATATGCACATGCTAGTTTAGTTTTAGTTTTAGATTTACAATTGTTTTTGCTTTAATATTTGAGACTGCTGCTACTAGTTAGCAGGTGCCCATAGCACTAAGCTTGGTTGCAAAACCAAGCCAACAAAGTTCTCTGAGAATCCAGTGTTTTATGATTGATCCAAACACATTGAGATTAGATATCACTTTATTCGTGATCATGTTCAGAAGGGAGCAGTTGAGCTACAATACATTTCTACATATGAGCAGGTTGCAGATATTCTGACAAAGTCCTTGATGAAGACCAAGTTTGGGTACTTCAGGGAGAAGATGGGAGTGGTACAGAATCCTTTCCTAGTTAAGAGGGAATGTTAAAGTATTAGCCAGGAAAATGATTGGAGAGAAATGCATGCAAAGGTTTGCATGCAACTATTTTAGGTTTTTGGTAAACCTAACTTCTCAGTGAGATGTTATAAGGAAGACAGGAGGTGACTGTCTTCATCAGAGAGGCTATTGATCTGAGATAGATCACTAGAGAGGAGGACGACTTCTCTTGGGTAGAAGGATGCATCCCCCATAGAGGAAGAACCTCGTACCGCATCCGGTAGAGCATTTGAGTGTATGTAACTTGCAGAGTATCTTCGTCTCAGAGGTTGAGGAAGATCAGTGACGATCAGAGCTCAGATCCGCTGAGATATGATTCAGTATGAGTCTTTCATTGTTGGAGGGAGGGCGCACTTGTGCATGCAGAGGAGGACGTTTTCAGTCATAGGGTAGTCTTCAGAGCGAGCAGAGCAGAGCTGAGGATAGAGACAGATAGATCAGGCAGAGGCGGATACAGGAACACTCAGATCCAGTTTTTCAGTTAGGGCTCATCTCTTCCATGCATGCATCAGCTGGATGCATGCAAATCTTGAGTTTTCCTGAAGAAACTTCCGAGGTAACCCTGTATTGTACTAGTCTCTTTTCCTATATGCTTTGGGCTCGAGAAAGAAGATAGCCCCACAGTTTGTTGGTTTCTCCCGAAAGGGTTCCATGGTACATTTGTTGTTTATGTATGATTGCATTTATATTGTTCAGTTGGTAAATGCAGATCTAGTTGTTTGAGTTCATATTAATGATGTATTGATATCGAGACTCATATTGCTTGAGATCTCAGGGCGATCCAGAGGGAGTAGTGATCTCTGGATCTAATATATTTACAAAGACTATTATCAAAAGTTTTCCTATTTTGAATAATACCTCCTTGATTGAGCGATATTATCTGAGGGGGAATCTTCTTTACCCAATTTGCAATAATTTTAGTCAAAATTTTACCAAAGGTATTGCAAAGAGAAATAGCTTAAAATCTAGAAAAAGAATTGGGATTTACCTCTTTAGGGATGATATCTAGAAAATATGAGTTGGTGTTGTTTTCCCCACATTTTGATTCTTATGGGAATATTGAAGTATCTGATACAGGTCATGCTTCATAGTGCACTAGAAGGATTTGTAGAAATTGATTAGGAAATCATCTAGGCTTGGATATTTGTTAGGTGCTAGTCCTCAGATGGCACTAAAAATATCATATTCCTCTATTTTCTGAAATACATCATTCTTACTAGAATCATAACCAAGACTCACAAGGGAATCCAAATCTTCGATGAAATCCATCTATTCCACTTCCTTCACTCACAACTAATCCAATCAACAAACCAACTAGATAACAAAGATAGAAGGTTAGTGGAGGGAATTATGTAAAAATTGGGTCATCATTCCTTATCCCATCCCCTAAGCCTCTTTAATTTCCTTTTCATGTCACCCTACACATTGGTAAATCCATGTCAAGTTGCACTAACTTCATTTAATGGAAGATGGGATGATGCCTTAATAAGTGCCCTGTCCTCACACATTTCATAGCCTAGCCCCTAGTTTTTAATTGAAGACATGGATCTATCTTTCATAGATGCATATAAGAAATTTGAAGCTTCCATAATTTGGATCCAATCTAGTTTTGGGGTAGAATATACCTGTGGTGGATTAAATCCAAGTCTCGACTTTGTGGAACAAGTCATATCTTCTAGGTGTTCTTCTTGTGGTGTTTCACTATTGATAGACTCTATGTTTGGCCAGGTTTGAGAACTAAGCTCAATCACCCTTTGTATTTGTGCAGGCCCATCTCTAGTAGTAAATTGACTGAATATATGTCATTCCTCTCATGTATCATGTTTGTTTTCTCCTAGGATTATTGGCTTCAAACTTATCCCTCTCACAAACAAGGGTCTACTATGCAATCTCTTTAGTCTCTCAACTTGGATTTTAGTGTGTTTGATCTCGAGGAATCTCTTTTCGTATTTCCTTATTCGAATTTCCCCTACCCTTATGAGAATAGAGGCCTTCTCATGTTTGACAATTCAGTGAATACAACCCCCCTCTTGTCCAATCTCAAGTAGGGATTCTATGTAAAACTAACTCTATCCCTCATGTCAACTTACATGGACAAATGCCATTCATTGTGCCAACAAGATATACAAGGAATCTGATGATTCCTCCATAGGGAGGAATATATTATCAATGTAAGACAAACCTCAATATTTTTTAGTTTCCACTAAGGGCCATGATCTTGAGAACTAGCAGGTCTCTCAAAATTCCATAATCATGAACTTACTGGTCTGGCAAAAACAACAAATAGAGGTTTTAGAGAAAAAATGTGTGAATTTGGAAGCCATGGTCCCAGCCCTTAGCAAAGGATCAACCTCTACAACATCCAACATGAATGCCTCTATTGGATCCCATGAATGGCCTTTAGGTAAGAAGAAATAGTCCACCAA
Source organism: Larix kaempferi (assembly GCA_027924585.1). Taxonomy (NCBI): domain Eukaryota; kingdom Viridiplantae; phylum Streptophyta; class Pinopsida; order Pinales; family Pinaceae; genus Larix; species Larix kaempferi. Next base: position 8,096,703 of record BSBM01000029.1, read on the forward strand.
AATGGAGAAACAATGGATAAGGACAAGTAGGGATCTCCTCTCTCTAATCAACCCTAGGATTATGCTCTCGGTAAAGGTTTATTTTCTTAGTTTCTTGTAATATCTCATGTATTTCATATGATACCTTGTTTTGGGATTCTTTTATAGGATATATTATACTAGAAAGCATGTTATAGTATGTACAACCAATAGGGATTATAGGTTTATTTTTGCAATCATAATAGAGCAACACCTTTTGAACTCTACGTACGCTCTCCATTTTGTATTAACCCATTGTCCATCTGGGTTGCAACTTATTTTAATACAATCTTAAGTTGTTTTTCTTAACACACACACACACACACACACACACACACATATATATAATCTCCAACAACTTCAATTATGTTAGGATCTCAATGATATAGACAAGAAATTTGAAATGAGGAACTTCTTATATCAACCAGTTCACTAGAAGGTCAACGAGGGGTTCCAAATTTGATAGTCATTTCTTCGGTCATTGGTTGACTATGAGTTGAGGAAGGAAGGTGAGTAGACTGTCTAGTCAGAGCTATAAATTTGGGTTTAATCGATCATGTTTCTGTCGCGATTTCAAAAGGATCGCTATCCATCAAACCAAAAGATGAATTCAACAATTTAATACATGTGGTCTTTTCATCAATGACAATGTCCCTTCAAATCATGATTTGTTGTTTGACTAGATCAAGTAATTTGTTGGCCTTTGAATCCTCAAAGTATTCCATCTTGATGCAAGCATGACATTTTGCATCTAATTTCTTTTTGTATCCATTTGAGATGTGTGCCCATGTAGTACATCCAATTTTTCTAAGATGATCGACTAATGGTTTCCTCCCACTCCATTTCTTAACGGGATTCATATTAAGAACAACTTTAATTGAAATAAGGTTCAACATATAATTTGAACAATACAAAAAAAAGTTCACATAAGTTATTTAGCAAATCTTTTGTCTAAAGAAAACAAAGTGCCATTTCGACCAATGTTCATTTTTTCCTCTCTGCAACTCCATTATGTTGGGGTGTGTGAGGTACATCTCTCTTCCAAGAGTTTTCATTTTGTCTCAGGTAGTTTTCAAAATCTCTAGCCACGTATTCGAAACCACTGTCTAATCTTAATCATTTCACAGCTCGATCATATTGTTTTTCTGCTAATGCCATAAAATCCTTGAATTTTTCAAAGACGTGAATCTTATTATTTAATAAATATACCCAAGTGTGCCTAGAAAAACCATCAATGAAGGTTAAATACCACACATTTTCTAGTGATAGATGATGGTTTGTTCATGGAACATAGATTGTTGGGAAAAAGTTCCAGCTAATTCATTTATCTCCATGCGTCCCTTTCTCAAAGGGAGGTTGGTGATCCTTTTCAAGCACACACTCTTCACATACTCCATTAAGGGGAACAATGTTAGGTAGTTCAGTAACCATGTTATGTTTCACCGTCAGTTTCAAGCTTCAAAAATTGAAATTGCTAAGTCATTCATGCCAAACTCTACTGCAACCATAAGTCTAATTTATGAGTGTAGTCGGCCTTAATTGTCTCTTGGGAACATCATGGAACTTATACATTCCATATTTGGGATCAAGTAACTCTTCAAAATCAATTTCCAAATTGTTCATGTCCTTCAAAACAAATCAATCTAGCCAAGATTCAACCCTTTTTCCAGTTTGGGTAAGTTAGGGTATCAACAACAAATTTTCGCTCAAGTTGGGTACATGATACACACTTGTCATCACACCATTTTGACATTCAATGTCACCATAACCAGAAATAGTAAGTGCATAATCATCTGCTACAAATATTTTCTTTTATGTAGCTTCACTTAAGAAAAAAAAGAGAGAAGCATATTTAGCCATATGGTGGGTACAACTAGAATCAACTATCTACTCACTCTGATCAAAATGAGCATGTGGGGCCTGAGAAGTACTAACAGAGGATGCATAATTGTCTTCTATACCTTCTGGAAGTTGATGTTGAACATCACGACCATCCAGTTGACACATTTGTTTCAATTTTCTTGATCTACTCTTCCATATCATTGGTCTTCTTCCAACAAACCTTCTCCATGTGTCCCACATTTCCACAATATTGATAATTCTTCGTATTCCTTTTTTTTTAGTCAAAGTTGTCTCATCATGCTTCTTCTTCTCATTTTGGTCAACACACTCTCGAATTTTTTCCAAGTTACACTATCAGACCCTTTCTTTGTATTTATGTCAACCTTTTCCCTTCAATAGATGGGCCTCTTGCTTGACATTTACTTTGCCTTCATCAAACAATTTCTCCTATGCCCTAATTATCAATCCACAAAAAGAGTCAAAGGTATAGTCCTTAATTTCTTATTTTCTAGATGCCCAACTAGCATGAAATGTCGAATATATCATAGAGTGTCTTCATAGTCATGAGGATTAGTTCAATGAGTTAACAATCCTTCATTATAAATTACTTGCCAAATTCACCTAGTTTCAATTGTAACTCCTTGACACGATCCAAGTAGTCCTCAATCCTTTCAAAGGAGAGAGTATCCAAAGAGATCAACTCTTTCTCAATCTACATAACCTGACTCTCATCAGCTTTATCAAATATATTATTCAGTTTCTACTAGAACTAATGAGGATAATTGATCCAACTTGTATGAAAGTGAATCTCCCTTGAAATGTAGGTAGTAATTACTCCTATAGTATTATCCTTTTTTATCGTTAACAAATTTTTGGTGGTCATCCTTCAAATTTGGGATCATAGTCTTGGTAAATTTCTACATGTCCTTACTTTTCAACAAGGTCTCCATATATTGTGCCCATATTCCATATTTGTGACCATTCAAGATCACTAGTTCTTGCTTAGAAACAATAGCATTGATCTATCAATCTAAACATTGATACAGTCTGCAAGTCAAAACCTAGATTCAATCACAAATATATATAACTCAATAGATTATGTCTAGTTGACACCTTAAAATACTTACATACAACAAGCCTTGCGATTCAAACCATTAGCTCTAATACCATGTTGGAGAATTAGGGAATTATATAGATCAGAGAGCTAATGTTCCAAGAAGAGGTGGTGTTGATAGATATCACTCAACACTTAAGCAAAACATATCACAATTGATAATACATCAAAATGCAATTTCCATCAACCATTAATTCATTACGTTCTCGACCCATAGGGCCATCCTTTTATAATTCCAAGATATGGGCCAACTCCCTCGAAGTGAGGAAGAAAAGGTCCACATTCTTGGGTCATAGCACATAACGTACTCCTTTATTTCTACCTTATTTTGTGCCATAGTCGACAATTCTATTCAAATTTCCCAATCAGTTAGTCGGTTAGTTAACCCCTTCATCATTTGGTCGATCTAACTAGTTGAGAGCTTAGGTAGCTCGTTAATCGACTCTTCTAGTCAACTATCAACTATCAACTATTGATTGTCGATCTCTAGAAGATCAAGAGGTGTGATGAACTGACAAGGAATGTTGTTCCAGTATTTTGAATCTCTTCCTTATCCACATGTCTATAGCTTTATGCAACAACGTGTGTGAGATAATCCAATGGAATAGGTTATTTGTGTAGAAAATGCTCCTTATTTTTCAACGAGTTTTTTTACAAGTATGGAAATATTTTTATAAATTGTTGGAAATACATGTTTTAATCACTAAGATTGTAATATGTATCTTTTCCAATGAGATTGAGGGTCTATGAATCCATCTAGACTGTTAGAAAATAAGCTAATAGTATAGAGAAAAATTATTGCTTTATTTCTTACTAAACCATATAAATTGTAGATGCAACTACTCCACAATGTGTATTTGTAACTTCGGAAGATATTCACTTGTATATTGTATTTGTACTTTATTGTATCCCCAACGGAGATGTATTATTCCTCCGATTGGAAGTGTCGTCAGTTGTACTTGCATGTGTCGCAAGTTATATTGTAAGTGTTGTAACTTATACTTGATGGGTTATTAGACCACCTTGATGGAGTCGGCCCTGTATGAGTCTTGTGGGTTAAAGGGTTATTAGACCACCCTAGTGGGGTTGGCCCAGTTAGTATTATGTTAAGTGGTTAAGTTGGGGCCGACCTGGTTAGAGTTAAAAGGCAAGTCAAGTTAGTGTATAAATAGAGAGTGTGCCTCTCTCATTTTACACATTCTATTATTCACTCACTTCGCATTAGTGAGAGAGAGGAGGAGTGTGCGCAAGTGGAGGAGGAGCATGTTGCTGAAGATATCTATCTCTTGGGTTTGATCATGGTGATCATTGTATTGATGCTTATTCTATCTCTGAGGAAGTTGTGGGGTTTTTCACCTTCTTGGTTTTCCCCGGTGAAATGTTTTGTGTCTCTTGTCTCTTGTCTCTTATGCTTGATATCCTGTACATGTTGTTCTTTCAGTTAAGATCATAGATCTATTGAATTAAATGATGAAAATATAACATGGTATCAGAGCTAGCCTGAAGGAAGGCATGTTATGGCATTTATGAGACTTGTTGCACTTGCGACAAATTGGAAGCTAGGGCTTAATATAGCAAAAACCAGTCATCATGGCACTTTCGCTATAAATCCATTTTGGTGAAGGTTCGGGATTTGAAACTTTCACAGGTCATAGATAACATCCCAATGTACCTTGTGTCCGAAGCACAACATCTAATTCGTTGTACTTTCTATTTTATGATCAACACAATCTAGGGTTTCTGCCTTTTCCATATCTCAGTCATAAACAGGTGACCTAGGAAAAAAGGTCACAACCTGGGCTAGGAAGCTCCAAATGAAATTTCTTAAAAAGTGACAGGTAGAGCACGGACTGTAGTTTCACGGGTGATTTTTTCATAGGCCGAAGTTGAACTAGTGACACGTGGCATGTGAAAATGCCCACATAAGATCCAAAGAGATGATGTAAACCTCACAATGAAATAATTTAGGAATAATAGAAGAAGAGAGAAGCAATAGAACATATATCCAAAGGAGCTCTGATAGAGGCAGAATAATTACACATGTTACATTAATATGAATAGTAAACTGGTAAATATACAATGTTGAGGATGAGGATTCGAATTCACTAGGTGTAATTCGAATTAGCCTTCATGCACAAATCCATAATCAGTGGAGAGTCATCAAAGAATAACTAGGAGTCCACCTTCTCATCAGTGAAGTCATCAATGCACAAGTAATGGTCAACCGGGAGTCAAACTGAGTCTAACTGAGTGTGGTTGGTGTAACTGGCATATGGAAGCACTAATGTAGTGAAGGAAGCTCAGTGGAGGGAGTAGATGGAGCTAACTGGAGTCAGAATAGGTTGTCTAGTCACACTGTAGGTCCATCAGAGTGATAAGGTCAGTTAGGAGTCAGTTAATCCTTAAATCAAGGAAAGAACTGAAGATAATTGAACTAAACTAGACTGGTAGGTGAAGAAAGGCGCCCTTCTCATGCAGTAGGTGGAAGGAGGGCGCACTAAGCTCCAGGAGAGCTAAAACTGATCTGAAGGAAGCTCCAAGGGCTAGTTTGCTGAGGGCTAGGTGCTGGTACTGATGACTAGGATGCATGCAAACCCTAATTTTGCATGCATGACTGAAAATGAAAATGACAGAAATGCTAGAAGGATTAGGATGGAGTATAGGAATATCCTAACACCCCCCCTTAATCCATCCTGGGCCCTAGTAACTATGACCAAAGGTCACCCATACAATCAAAGAAATGATAGAAAAATAAAGAACTGTCCATAAACCGAGGAAATGGGGAAAACCTCATGGAAAAAACACCCCCCCTCAAAAAAACAGCAAATAACTCAAGGAACCATCACACTATGCAGAAAAGAAAGAAGCTTTCATCAGTGAAAACTTTTGCAAAAGACTTGGCAAGCTGATCCCCTGTAGGAAACCAAAGTAGAAGCTAGATCTGGATCTAGTCTCTTGATATGCCTCCCACTGTGTGGAGAATGTGTTGGACGAAGCAAGTCTTTCAGGAACTCTTTCTGTAATTGGAGCGAATGGAACATGAGGAGTCTTTCCAAGAGATGGAAGAGAGAACCCCATCATCATGCTGCATCTCTCATGGAGAGGTGGATGGCATAATGCAAGGTTGGCATGATGCTGAAGTCTAGTAGTTCTGTGAACAGATAAGTCATCAACTATGTTCTCAGTAGTAGCAAGGACTGTGTGAGCCCATATTGACCTCGAATCTGGACTGAGAATAGGTGTTGGTTCTGGATCTGAATCTTCTTGAACCATGATCTTAACATCAAAATCTTGATCTTCTTCTTCATTAGAAGAGGAGTCACTGTGATCTTCATCAGAATCTAAAGGAATAGTCGGAGAGAAGGGCATGAAATGTGAGAACTCATATGTCTTTGAGGCATTATTAGCAATCCCATTCATTATAACCTTTCCAGCGGAGATTTATGTAATCTCTACTATGTTTGGACCAAAAATTACTTGCTTTGGTGATCCTGTATGAGTCATTTGATATACTGACAACAAATTAGTTGTTAGAGAAGGAACAAATAAAACATTTTTGAACTTACCATGCTCCATATGAATTGTACCCAATCCTTTGGCAGAAATCTGAGAGTTGTATCCCATGTGAATGGTAGGCCCATCATGGAGATCCAAAGAGGAAAAGGATTCTTCAGAGGAAACCATTTGGTTGGAGGCTCCAGAATCTATGAAGAGGGCTTTTGACTTTGAAAAACCAGCCATCAATGCATGGAAATCATCAGATCCACTTCCAGAATCAAACATCTTTGCTCCTTTTGGAACAACAATTTTGTTTTGTTCAAGAAGCTTGGTTAGAAGATCAATTTTCTTGTGCATGCAAGCTTTCTCAGGATGGTTTCCTCTCTTGCAGTAAGAACAATTTGCTCTCTTTTGTTTGTCATTCTTGGATTTTGATGGCTTCTTGTCTTTGTATTTTTGCCTCCCTTTTGCATTCGCTCCACTTGCTTCACCAACTGGAAGAGCTAGATCTTTGGAGGTGTTTATGGCACCCATTTGAAACAATTTGTCCTCTCCTTGAATGAGGGCTCGAATGAAGACTTCTAAGGTAGGAAACTTCCATCCAGGAATTGACATTCGCCCAGAATGGAAAGTAGATACAAAGACAAAAAATTGAGATCCAAGTTTGCTCAAAATTGAGAGCACCAATTGCTCATCACTTTTAGTGATGCCACAATGCTTGCATTGTAAAACCAAATTCTTAAATTTTGAGAAGAATGCTTGAATGCTCTCGAAATTGCTAGGTTGTAGGGCAACCAATTCATTTTCAAGAATATGGCCTCTTAGCCCATCTTGTTTGCCAAAAAGACTCCAATTTAGTCCATAACTCACTTGGAGATTTCAATCCTTCAATATGAAACAAAAGATCTTTAGACATGTGAAGACATATGAAACCAAAAGCTTCATCCATTTTATTTAGATGCTTGATTCTTTCTACAGCTGTATGTGGTATGGCATCTTTTTCAAATACCATTCTATTTAGCTGTCTATTCCACAAGTGTAATCTCATATCACTCTTCCATTTGAAGTAATTGAAGGGAGTGAGGATCATAGGAGAAAGAGAAGAAGAAGCATTTGAATTGCTCATCTTTGACTGCTGGAATAAGTGCAAATAGAAACTGTTGAATTTGCTACTGCAACTGCTGGAACTTCGAAATGCCTGCAAAAAACTCTCAAGAATGGAGGTAGAATATACTCTCAAATGGCTCTGATACCATGTGAAAGTGCCCACATAAGATCCAAAGAGATGATGTAAACCTCACAATGAAAGAATTTAATGATAATAGAAGAAGAGAGAAGCAATAGAACATAGATCCAAAGGAGCTCTGATAGAGGCAGAATAATTAGACATGTTGCATTAATCTGAATAGTAAACTGGTAAATATACAATGTTGAGGATGAGGATTCGAATTCACTAGGTGTAATTCGAATTAGCCTTCATGCACAGATCCATAATCAGTGGAGACTCATCAAAGCATAACTAGGAGTCCACCTTCTCATCAGTGGAGTCATCAATGCACAAGTAATGGTCAACCGGGAGTCAAACTGAGTGTAGTTGGTGTAACTGGCACATGGAAGCACTAATGTAGTGAAGGAGGCTCAGTGGAGGGCGCAAATGGAGCTAACTGGATTCAGAATAGGCTATCTAGTCACACTGGAGGTCCATCGGAGTGATAAGGTCAGTTAGGAGTCAGTTAATCCTTAAATCAAGGAAAGAACTGAAGATAACTGAACTAAACTGGACTGGTAGGTGAAGAAAGGCGCCCTTCTCATGCAGTAGGTGAAAGGAGGGTGCACTAAGCTATAGGAGAGCTAAAACTGATCTAAAGGAAGCTTCGGGGGCTAGTTTGCTGAGGGCTAGGTGCTAGTACTGATGACTAGGATGCGTGCAAACCCTAATTTTGCATGCATGACTGAAAATGAAAATGACAGAAATGCTAGAAGGAATAGGATGGAGTATAGGAATATCCTAACATGGCACGTCGTACAAGTTCGCTCTCCTGTTTTATCCCATAAACAGGCCACGTTGCGACACTTGGCATAAATCTCTCTCAGAGAATCCAATTGAGGTCAAACCTGTGGGGTTGGAAAGATGACAGATCAAGCTACCACAGGACGAAGTTTCAGACCCTGTGGATTCATAATTTCAGAGATGCACCAGAAACAATCAGGTGCATATTTCTGTCAAAACATAATTGGATTTTGCGCATTCTCATTTTTGACTTATCACTGCTGCAGGAAATTAGGGTTTCGGAGAAAGTTGAAATTCTTGGAATCAGAGAACATGGCTAGATGTTCCTCATCAAAATCAAAATTTAGAGACCAAGATCGAATTTTTTGGTTGGGCAGAAGGTCGGGCTTGATCAAACCCTAGTTCGGGATTTTGATCGGAAAGGTGGAAAATTAGGGCTTCTGCAAAAGTTGGAATTCTTGAAATCTATGACCACGGCTGGAAGCTCCTCAGGAAAATTGAAGTTTAGAACACAAGATCGAACCTTTTGGTTAGGCAGAAGACAGGGCTTTATCAAACCCTAGTTCGGGATCCTGTCCAGAAGATCCGGAAGTTTCAAAGGCAATTTTGAGGGGTCAAATTTTGCAGTTTTCAAAATTGAAGTATACCAGCTTGATCAGCTCAACAAGGCACATCTTTCCATCTTTCCATTCAGAAGTTTGAAATTCAAAATTTGAATTTTTAGGGTTTCTCTAAAAAACCCTAATCCGGCTCCAGATCCAGTTTCAGCAAATCAAAGTGGATTGGGTTAATCCTAGAAGATGATGAATTGGACACCTACATAAGTGAAGAAATTCCAGTTGTAGAGGGAGATGAGGCTAAGGCCTTACTCAAGAAGTCTACAAGCAATCCCGACATGTATGACTTTAAGAGATACAGGTACATAAAGAAAGACAGATCAGGTTCTAGATCAAGAACATATGACCATGGTGACATGAAGACAAAGATTCATCCCTAGCCATTATAGAAACTCTACTTACGAGGTATGTATAATTTGGTTCTACAATGGTTAACTTATGAGTTATGCAGGTTACCAAGCACAAGTCATTGAAGAGAACAAGAAGACATTGTTTGGGTGTGTTAGACATAACTAGCAAACATGATAACCAGGTATGTTTTTCCTATATAAAGTTAGAATCCTACCTTGTGTTAGGATCTTATACTTTTGTATGAATGATAATGATTATTCTTGAAGTTAGTAATCAAGGGTTTATGCATATTATGTTTCTTACTTTGATTGATGATATGACTAACCAGAAGAGTTCTATGGTCAAATAAGAATATACATGAGTAAAAGAAGTCTTCCCTGGAACCTTGAATACTAACACTTATTACCTATGTATGAAATGATCATGACCATACATAAGATTATTTAGAATCATAATGTTTTGATAGTATTGAGATTATACTAATGTATGTATGGTTATGTATTAGATATTGAGGATAACACAATGGTGACACTAGTGTACACTTAAGCATGCATAGTGGTTCAGGATGAGTATAAGTTCAAGGACAGGTAATCCAGGAAGCAAAGATCAAAAGGGAGCACAATCCAATAGTTTCTGCAAGGAAGCAAAGATTGAGAGGGAGTCCCCTTGCAACCAAACAAAGATAAGTATTTGAATTGTCATTTCTTGTATATATGATTACTTAAATGATATTGTCAAGTCATGTACATACTTATGTTCCTAGATTTAGGATATGTATTATGCATCTTAGAAAATTTGCATTAATGAATAAGATACTACTAATATGCAAGTAATGGGTAAATGGCCCGTGGTACTGTACAACATTCCATTGCTACTTATCTAGAATGAAACCTCTTTTCTAACATGTTGGGAGTTTTGCACACTCTTAACAAATGTTCTAGTAGAGATGGAAGGCATCTAAAAAGTTACCGTGTGAATACGGGATATGGATAAATGTTGTATTGAAGCATTGGCTAAGATAATTGCATGAATGTATGACAAATATTTTTATGTGTAAGATTTTGTTCTGAAAACTATGAGAAGTTTCTAATCATGCAATTGAACTTGTCTTGTAGGAAAGACTATGTACCATCACCTACAAAAGAAGAATTACAACATTTGTTCCAGCAACGAAGTTCAAAGAAAACTATCTATTGAAGATATTGAAGAATTTGAAGTTCCCAGGATCTAGGATGCAGTAATGGAAGGATGCCATGATCAAAAAGTACCAGTCGATCATGAAGAATGATGTTTGAGATGTGGTCCCAAGACCTGAAGGGAAGTCTATTATGAATTCCAAGTGGATCCATAAGATCAAGCATGCTGCAGATGGCAGCATAGAGAAATACAAGGTGAGGTTTGTAGCTCGTGGCTTCTCCCAGAAAGAGGGATAGATTATGAAGAGACTTTTGCTCCTGTAGCCAGATACACTTCCATCAGAACAATACTTGCTCTGGCTGCAGTGATGAAGTGGAAGATACACCAGATGGATATCAAGACAACTTTCTTGAATGGTGTAGTCGAAGAGGAAGTGTATGTGGAGCAGCCACTCGGTTTTGAGACACATGACAGGGAGTCATATGTGTGCAGAAAGCCTTGTATGGCTTGAAGCAAGCTCTTAGGACTTGGTATGGTAGGATACACGGCCTTCTATCCATTGTGGGATTTACCAAGAGTAAAGCGGATTCCAACCTTTGCTTCAAGGTTGAGGAAGACAATCCAGTGATACTACTATTATATGTGGATGACCTATTTGTTATATGTGAGGATAGATTGATTGTCGATACGAAGAAGAATCTTGCTGCCGAGTTTGAGTTGAAGGACTTGCGTATGATGCTTTACTTTCTAGGCATGGAGGTGTGGCAGAGTGCAATGGAATCTTCCTTGGACAAGGAAAGTATGTAGTAGAGACCCTGAAGCGGTTCGGGATGATGGACTGGAAGGCCATGGCCACACCTATGGCATCGAACCTGAAGCTTCTGTGTGATGCTTCATCTGATCCGGTTGATGTCACGGTGTATCGTCAGATGATTGGGTCCTTGATGTACCTAACGAACATGAGACCATATATTTGCTTTGCGGTGAACACATTGAGCCATCTCCTGACGGATTCAAGAGGTGTTCACCTAGTTGCTGTAAAGCATATTCAGAGGTACCTGAAGGGTATGGTTGATTATGGGCTTAATTATGATGCGAATAAAAAATTTAACCTGGAGGGTTATGTTGATTCAGATTGGGCAGGCAGTGCTGCAGATAGGAAGAGCACTTTTGGGTGCTGCTTCAGTATGGGATCAGGTGTGATCTCTTGGTTTAGTAGGAATTAGTCCTACGTAGCACTAAGTACGGCCGAAGCAGAGTATGTCGTAGCTTGTTCGGCTAGTTTTGAGGCAGTATGGCTTAGGAAGCTTCTATCTGAGTTATTTGATCTCCCGTTGGATGCTACCTGTATCTTTTGTGACAACCAGAGTTGTGTGAAGTTGTCTGAGAACTCGGTGTTCCATGACAGGTCGAAGCACATTGAGATCAAATATCACTATATCAGGGATATGGTGCAGAGAGGAGCAGTGAAGCTCCTGTATGTTGCGACGAATGAGCAGGTTGCAGATGTGTTGACTAAACCACTAGCCAGAGTGAAGTTTGAATACTTCAGAGAGAGGCTTTGTGTTCTTCAAATTGAAGATACTTCGAGGAAGAACTGATGTGACACATTTGCAGGAGCCATTCCAAGCATGGTGGTAGGAGGATTCCTCCCATGGCTGTGGATGTAAGCGTTGTGTGATGAGCATCAGGATGATTCTCCAGTTACTACTTTGGATATGCATTAGTTGGATGCTTTGTATGATCAGTTGGATCATGTATATGTATATGCATCAGGTGGATGCTTTGTATGATCAGTTGGATCATTTATATGTATATGCATCAGGTGGATGCTTTGTATGATCAGTTGGATCATGTGTGATGAGTATCAGGATGATATGCATCAGGACGATGCTTTGATGATCAGGACAATCATATGTGATGATATGTATCAGGTGGATACATTGCATGATCAGTTGGACTATGTGTGATGAGTTCCGAAGACACAGATGCACATGGGATTTTCAGACATGGTGTAGATGTGTTCTCCCATGGTCGTGATGTAATTGTTGAGCTTTTCCGACAAAGGTGTAGATGTGTTCTCCCAAGGTCGTGATGTAATTGTTGATCCATTCTTCACAAGGTGTAGATGTGTTCTCCCACGGTGAAGATGTAAGGGCTGGAGCCATTCTTTACAAAGGTGTAGATGTGTTCTCCCACGGTAAAGATGTAAGGGTTGGAGCCATTCTTTACAACGTGTAGATGTGTTCTCCCATGGTAAAGATGTAAGGGTTGGGGCCATTCTTCACAAGGTGCAGATGTGTTCTCCCACGGTGAAGATGTAAGGGCTAAAGCCATTTTTCACAAAGGTGTAGATGTGTTCTCCCATGGTGAAAAAGTAAGGGCTGGAGCCTTCCCCGAATGGCGGTAGATGTGTTCTCCCATGTTGGTGGTGTAAGTGCTGTGTATGTGCATCTAGGTTGTGCTTCGTGAACGATGAGATGATATGATCAGTATGATCATGAGTATCAGGATGATACTCCGTGGTCGTGGACAGGTTGTGCAGTTGCATGTAAAATATCCTGGTGTAAGTTTTAAACCTTAACAGTGAAGTACAAACTTATATGATTCTTAAGCATTAACAGAAAATACACAATGGCACACACATTACACAGAGATTTTCACCTGGAAACCCTTAACCGGGAAAAAACCAGCAAAACTTAGAGCCGCATAGCTCCTTTTTCATTATATGTTTTATTTAACCATGTACAATACAATAAATGGTATTCCGCAGCATCTAAAACCCTAATTCGTTTACCCGAAATTAGGTTACAACCCTAATCCCTGTAAGTTTAAAACCTTAACAGTGAAGTACAAACATATATCGATTCTTAAGCATTAACAGAAAATACACAATGGCACACACATTACACAGAGATTTTCACCTGGAAACCCTTAACCGGGAAAAAACCAGCAAAACTTAGAGCCGTATAGCTCCTTTTTCATTATATGTTTATTTTACATGTACAATACAATAAATGGTATTCTGCAGCATCTAAAACCCTAATTCGTTTACCCGAATTAGGTTACAACCCTAATTCCTTTTACCGGAAAAAATGGAGTACAATGGGTCGAAAATCGCAGCGACCATGTGAAGAGATATAACATACCCAACAATCCCTTTTACCGGGATTAGATAGAGTACAATGGGTCAAAAATTGCAAAAAAGCAAAAAGCAACCCAAAAAATTTTGCGCTCCGCATGGACTCCGGGGGCCTAACGGCCCCCTCCGTGTCGTTTCGGAACCTAACGGTCTAAAACGAAGGGGGTGGGCCCTGTCGGGCTACCCCCCCCCTCTAACCCCCCCCCCTCTGGACGCGCCCGGCGCAGGCGAATCACTAGTTCCGTAGGGATCGTGTTGTACACGCAGCGACCATGTGAAGAGATATAACATACCCAACATTCTCCCACTTGTTGTTCTCTTCACATACAGGAGAAATTTATGACTTCAACAATTCAGGGCAACAATGCCCATGTTCTCTTTACACCAAGAGAACTTCTGAGTACTCACAGACTTTGTCAAAGAGTCTGCAACATTTACCAAAGTGTCAACCTTCTCCAACAACACTTTGTTTTGTTCAACCATGTCTCTGACGAAATGGTACTGCACATCAATGTGCTTTGTCCTCGAGTGATAAGCAGGGTTCTTTGCCAAAAATATTGCACTTGAGCTATCACAGCCAATTTTTACTGCATTCTGAACAAAACCAATACCTGAACACAATCTTTGCAACCATACAGCTTACTTACTTGCATGGGTAGCTGCCATGTATTCAGCTGCTGTAGTTGAGAGTGCAACTACAGCTTGTCTTCTACTCATCCAACTGATTGCTCCTCCAAATAGATTAAAAACGTAGCCACTTGTAGATCTTCTGTGATCAAGATCTCCAGCCCAGTCAGCATCAGCAAATCCTTGTATATCTATCTCTCTGTTTAGACCGGGTCTTCCTTGGTAGCAGATTGCAGAATCTGTAGTGCCACGCAGATACCTGAAGACCCTCTTTACTGCAGTCCAATGTTCCTTTCCTGGTTTTGACATGTATCTACTCAAAACTCCCACTGCATGGGCTATATCTGGTCTAGTACAGACCATGGCATACATCAGACTGCCAACTGCACTAGCATAGGGAACATGAGACATGTCCTCTACCTCTTCTTGTGTCGTGGGACACTGTTCTGCAGATAACCTTACACCTACAGGAATGGGCACCTTCACTGGTTTGCTTTCCTGCATATTAAATCTCTTCAATATCGTTTCAACATATTTCTTCTGATTTAACCAGAGTTTCCTGTTTTCATGATCTCTTTTTATTTCCATGCCCAAAATGAAATTTGCAGCACCAAGATCTTTCATGTCAAATTCAGATGACAGCTGATTCTTGACATCCTTGATGATTTCCTTGTTGTTTCCAATTAGCAACATATCATCAACATACAATATTACATAAATAAAATGATCACTAGTTAGCTTAAAATAAACACAGTGATCAGCTTTGCTTCTTGAGAAACCAAGTCCCAGTATATAAGTATCAAATTTTTGATACCACATTCTGGGAGATTGTTTCAATCCGTAGAGAGATTTTTTCAGCTTACAGACAAGCTCCTTTCTTCCTTTCACCACAAACCGTTCTGGTTGCTTCATATAGATCTCTTCATTAATATTTCCATGTAGGAAAGTCGTCTTTACATCCATCTGTTCTACTTCAAGGTCAAAAGCAGCAGAAATAGATAGAAGAAATCTAATAGAAGTCAATTTTGCAACAGGTGAAAAAATCTCACCAAAATCGATGCCCTCAATTTGGGAGTAACCTTTTGCAACTAGTCGAGCCTTGTACTTCTCCACTTTACCTGCTGCATTTAACTTCTTCTTGAATACCCATTTGCTTCCAATAGGCTTTCTTCCTTCTGGCAACTCAACCAGATCCCATGCCTCATTTTTGTCCAAGGCATCCATTTCTTCTATCATGGCCTTCTTCCATAGCTTACTATCTTCTGAATCCATTGCCTCTTTAGCAGTTCTAGGATCATCATCAGTAATAGATAACACAAAATTAGAACGAAAATCAGGGGGACTGTACCTTTCAACTTGCCTTCTTTCTCGGTCAGATCTCCTCAATACCGGAGTCTGTGGATCCGCCTCTTCATCTGATTCAGACGATTCTGCCTCCTCATCTGATTCAGACGAATCTGGTTCCTCAAAAGAGTCACCTCTTTCATCCTTGATATCAAAGTGTAGCTTCTCTGAATCCTTTTCCTTTGGTACATCCTCAATCTTGGAAGTGCTTTCAACTTCTCTGAAGATCACATCTCGACTGTAAACTGTTTGCCTTTTTACTGGGTTCCACAGCTTGTAACCTTTCACTCCATCCTTGTAACCAATGAAGATACATTTTTCCGCTTTATTATCCAACTTGCTCCTTTTCTCCTTTGGAACATGTACAAAAGCATCACACCCAAACACTCTGAGATGAGAGAGAGAGGGTTTCTTACCAGTCCAAACCTCATGAGGTGTCTTGTCAACCAACGCTGATGTGGGTGTCCTATTCACTAGGTAACACGCAGTGTCAACAGCTTCTGCCCAGAATTGTTGTGCTAGCCCTGCACCACTGAGCATACTCCTTGCCTTTTCCATCAATGTCCTGTTCATCCTTTCTGATACCCCATTCTGTTGAGGTGTGTATGGAGTAGTCTTTTGCCTTGCTATTCCACACGTTTTACAGAACTCCTCAAATTCACTTTCACAGAATTCTCCACCGTTATCTGTTCTGAGTACTTTTATTTTCTTCTCAGTTTGATTCTCTACAAGAGCCTTAAATTCTTTGAATCTATTAAAAACCTCAGATTTCTTACGCAGGAAATAAATCCAAGTTTTCCTTGAGAAATCATCTATAAATGAAACATAATACACAGATTTACCAAGTGATGGAACAGGCACAGGTCCAAAAACATCACTGTGTATTAACTCTAAGATTCCTTTAGCTCTTACAACACCAGATGAGAATCTTACTCGATTCTGTTTACCATATAAGCAATGTTCACAGAAATCAAAATCTAATGTGAAATCAGACATGCCTTCAGCCATACTTTTACCTTGTAATAGTCGAAGACCCTTCTCTCCAATATGTCCCAGCCTTCGATGCCATAGCGATGTCTTCTCACTAGAGACAGTAAGGACTCTGTCTCCTTCATTTTTACCCTCAGGAACAATAGTACTGTTACATCCATTTTTGAAGGTGCTTCCCAACAACTTGTATAGAGTTCCAATCCGAACTCCCCTCATCAGCACCAGTGATTCTCGAACCATCTTGCATGTGTTCTTTTCAAATAATGTTTTCACACCTGCATCATCCATTTTACTTACAGATATAAGGTTTCTAGCCAGCTTTGGAATGTGCAGAACCCCGGGAAGAGTTTTAAACCCTTCCATCTTTGAGCAGTAGCTTGATCTTTCCTCGACCTATGATTTTCGCCACCGAGTTGTCTCCCAGAAATACATATCCTCCATCATACTTTTCGTATTCAGAAAACCACTCCCTGTGAGGAGTCATATGATAAGACGCACCTGAGTCAATCAACCACGAATCATGCTCTGCATGTGTACTTGAAGATTCCAGATACACATCTCCTCCTTCCTCTGTAGATTCTTTCCCATCTGCGGATGGAGCATCATTAGGTCCTCTGCTTTTATCAGTATTTTTGGATTTACAATCCTTCTTGTAATGCCCAGCTTTACCGCACTTCCAGCATTTTCTTACAGAAGGTCCTGGAGATTTAGATCTCCCTCTAGATTTAGATCTACCACTTGAAGACTTATTTTTAGATCTGTCTCCAGAGCGACCTCTTACAAATAAGGCATCCTTGGCTGAACTATCTATGGATCTCCGCCTCATTTCCTCAGATAGTAGGGCTGCAACCACATCATCGAAGTTTAGCGTGGTTGCATTACTCCCAATAGCTATAACTAGATTATCCCATGAATCTAGCAAAGAGCACAACAGACTAATACATTTTTCATCATCAGCAATTGTAATACCAACAGATGTCAACTGACTTACCAGAGTATTGAAGGCGTTTAGATGCTCTGAAACAGAGTCTCCATCAGTCATCCTCAGAAGGTACAATTTCTTTCGCAGAAATAACTTATTTACCAGGGACTTTGACTGATACAGACTTCCCAGTTTATCCCATAGCTTCTTTGCACTGTCTTCTCCAGATACGTTCACCAATACCGAATCTGCAAGGCAAAGACGAATGGTGCTCCTTGCTTTTCTTTCCAGCTTTTCCCATTCTTCTTTTACCGCACCAGAGGGCATGGTACCTGGATCTACTGCAATCCACTGTTCTCTATCTACCAGAAGATCTTCCATCTTGAGCTTCCATAGCTCAAAGCTCTGACCATTAAATTTCTCAATCTCAAATCTAGAACTGCTTGCCATTTTTAAAGAAAAATAAATCACCGCTGCAAAGCTCCCACTGAAACCAGGTTTATCACAAATCCAAGATCGAGCCAAACCCTTGGAAACAAAGGCGTCCCTCTGAACCCAAAAAATGCTCTGATACCAAATGTAAGTTTCAAACCTTAACAGTGAAGTACAAACTTATATGATTCTTAAGCATTAACAGAAAATACACAATGGCACACACATTACACAGAGATTTTCACCTGGAAACCCTTAACCGGGAAAAAACCAGCAAAACTTAGAGCCGCATAGCTCCTTTTTCATTATATGTTTTATTTAACCATGTACAATACAATAAATGGTATTCCGCAGCATCTAAAACCCTAATTCGTTTACTCGAAATTAGGTTACAACCCTAATCCCTTTTACCGGGATTAGATAGAGTACAATGGGTCAAAAATTGCGAAAAAGCAAAAAGCAACCCAAAAAATTTTGCGCTCCGCGCGGACTCCGGGGGCCTAACGGCCCCCTCCGTGTCGTTTCGGAACCTAATGGTCCGAAACGAAGGGGGTGGGCCCTATCGGGCTACCCCCCCCTCTAAACCCCCCCCCCCTCCGGACGCGCCCGGCGCAGGCGAATCACTAGTACCGTAGGGATCGTGTTGTACACGCAGCGACCATGTGAAGAGATATAACATACCCAACACCTGGGAGATCCGATAGGTTGAGCAATGAGCTTGTAAAAGTCCTGGGATGCTCTTTCGAGGTTTTGTTGACGCACGTAATAAGTCCTACGGATTCCATAGTATGGCCAATTGTAATGCCCCTCCTCTAGGGTCTTTCCTGTTTAACCTGAAACTCAACCACTCGATACAAAAGAGATTAGAAAGCATAACGACTGAATAAATAAACTAAATAAATGAATAAAATAGCAAATTAAAACAAACCATAACCATAACCAGCAAAGCTCGTTTATCCGTAGGCGAAGCAACCGTTAGCTCCGCCACCCAACCATAGGCTCCTGCTTTCAATCGCATGGCCTCCCCCGAGCTTTGGGTCGTAGAGCTCACACACGTTTTTCAGAAATCCAGCTTGGGTTTCCCTTCCCACCAGGATTTCTTAGCCAAACCCTTAGATAGCAGCAAGTCTTTGAGGCATTCGAAAATTACGACAATCGTCCAAATTATGGGCCTTTACCCATTCCCTAAGCCTTCCTTATAAAGGAAAATCTCCTACGACACATGTCGCTTCATGCATAATTAAATATTTTTAATTAATTATTTAATTAAAACACTCACCCATCCAAGTGTCAGTTTCTCTGGGAAGTGCACCTACATCCCTAAGTTTGCTCTAGTTTGTCCCCCAGATATTTTAATCAACTCCTAGCTTTTAGTTGACTAGGTGTCTAATATTAGGATTCTATTTTGCTCCTAAAATAATGATTTCTATTATTTTAAATGCTCAACAAAAACAACTATTCATGTGCAAATGTCTAAACTATTTTTTTTTTATGCATTTGCTAAGTAATAATCTAGAGTTATTCTCCTAAGTTTTTATGCAGTTTAATTTAACAATCAAACTCACTAGGATCACGGTGCCGCGCCGTTGGGCTCCTGGTTCCTTAATTTTAATTCTCTGACATGGCACCACTCCGTCGGGTCCAGTCATCCATGGTTTCCATTCCTTGGCATGGTACCGCAACATTGGGTCCTTGCGTCCATTCTTTCATTTCTCGACAGGGTACCGCATCGTCGGGCCCTTCTGCCACCATCTTTCCGTTTTGACTTGCGGGAACTCTTGTAGGGATTTTAGGAATCGTTACCATCCATCCTCCGTCTACATGCTATCTAGGGACTAATGGCGCTGAGGAGTGAGTCCGTTCTCACTGCGCGCCCCTCAACTCGTACGTGACCAGCTCCGTCGTGGCCTACCTCGTACGCCCTCACGCATTCCTCTTGAGCAAGCGGATCAGTGCTTATCTGCTCATGCGTGGTATTCTTGTCGGAAGTCGACATCGTCGTCGCTCCCCCTGTGTGTGATTTAACCGTACTCTATGACCCTTCATATTCCTTTGTGTGTCCTTCGGTGAACCGTTTCACCTATTGCTACACACATTTCTCACAAACATAAATCATTATTTTATTGATTTACAATCAATCGTAATCATAAATATACTCAAAATAAAATCAAAGGATTATTTTATTAATGTTTCAAACAGTCGGGTCACTAAGCAAGTGCCCTCAATGTCTACAGTAGTCTAGGGGCACTACATACACCCCTACTTATTTAGAACTTCGTCCCGAAGTTCAGAATAAATGCGGAAAGCTATGACGCATCTCAGTTGCGTCCTCCCAAGTCACAAAGCTAGGGTTGTAGCTGTCCTACTATACTTTGACTTGACCAATCAAGGCTAAGCATTTAAGCAAGAACTGATTAATCAATTATCCCAGTCCACACATATAATTCAATTCATTAATTTATTTATCAACTATAGTCATGCACATCATCAGGTGATTCTCCCTTATTAAGACACATCCTAACTCAAAGGGCCACTTTATTGAAGTCTGTTACGCCGGGTCACTCGACAGGTGCTCTTAAAGTCCATAGTCATTTTAGGGGCATTACATACACCCCCTCATATATAGAACTTCGTCCCGAAGTTAATTTTGTTCTCGTACTTCCGACACTAGGATTAACTTTTAATTTCCTATTCTCATCTTCTTGTCATTTTCTTCTATTTCTCTCAAGCAATCGAGGCCATAAGCAATAGTGGTTCTAATAAATAGTTTTCCTTCTCATCCAACATGGTTCCAATACATCCGCAGGATCTCAATCATAATTTCGTAAAATATCAATCCGGTAATACATTCAATAGTTGTGAGTCCCAACTAGATTTCCTATATCTCTTACTCATTCTTGAAGGTCTACGATGTCCAAATTTTCAACAAGTTGCATTGCGTCAATATCCACCCAATAGTTTATCAAAACATAACAAATCCAAGCAAGGTTTCAAATGTATTTGGTTATCCCTTCCTCCAAGACAAGAAGGTAAACATAAAAAAATATTGGTAAGGTATAATCACGGTTTTAACATATCAGGGGAGATCCTCAGATTGTCCCAAATCCAAATTCCATATGACTACTTTAAAATCCCCAAATGTCGGTTCTCAATTCGATAGGATTCATAGGGTCGGAACTTAATGGTTTAGTCAAAAATATTAAGATTTATCTCTTAGTCCTTTCATCAGTATCATTGCTCAAGGTTAATGAGATTATCACATCCTTACCTCATTTCATCATTCATGAGGTTAACATTATTGCGTTCAATTCAGCGTGTTGAGCATATCCATACTTTGTTTTACAAAATCCATCTTCATTCGACCATTCGGTGCCATGGTTAAATTTCAAGTTCGTAGTCCTGAGTTTTCGTAAATGATTTTTTTTTAATGCAAAATGCATGTCGTTGAGTTCAGCTCTTCATACCGATCACAATGATATCTTGTTTTCAAATTTTAAGTTCGTTTCACTCCCTCAACAATCTCTTAAAGTATCGTCAATCTGAGTATCTAGGTGTCTTGTTAGTCCAAAATTTATCATTTTCCCGTCATTTAATAAATCCACCAATATATTCGTCCACTTGTCTTCATGTCATGGTTATGTAGAAATTTTTTAAAGGTCCCTCGATCTCAAGCAATAAGCACAAAAGTTGCTTGTAATGCATCTAACAAATCTCCTTTTAGTTCTAGTCATCATTATTTAATTTATAGTGTGATGATCACTACCCTTTCGTCATAATCATTTATGTTTGTCCCCTGGGTAGGTCTTCCAAGTTACACTTCATCATTACCATACCATTATGCATCCCTACTTCAATTTCTCCCCAAACATGATTAAGATATTCCTTTTCAAATTAATTCAAAAAGCTTCCCAATGCTTCTAATTCCCATCACATCTTTCTTCAATTTTTGCACTGAAAAGTTTAACTGAATTTAAGATAATACATATAATTAATTTAACTATACTTTCACCGATATAAATATAACCTCCATCATTAACATTTACCATCATATCTATTCATAAACAAATATATACTCTATCATTATTTATCCTTTGTTAACATGAGACACAAATGGCCCAACATTATCTTACCTATGTATTAGCGCATAATTATGTCTACATGCCCTATCATCAACGATTTTATATTAACCTATAGGTACATATAATCTAATACCATCCTCACTAATTATATAAATAACATTCTTAAGATTTCAAGATTAGGTAATATACCACTCTCAATCTAAACATATAAATAAAACTCTATAGGTATAATTATAGGTGTGGTTCCCTCTATGCACCATATATATATATATATAAATTATTTTCTTTATGCATTACATACAATCCTGCCTCCATGTGCATAAGTAAAATTTTGATCCATATTGTAAAAAGAAGTGTCTCCTATGTTTATATTTATATAAATATGTTTCCTCACATAAGGGTATGTAATGATAATTATATTTTACTAGTATGTAAAATATGTTTCCAGCATTTTTAGGGCAACTAGATATATCTCTTATATATATAAATATTCTCTCCTAAAGAAGCTAGAAATTTCCTTTCGTCGTGTACATGCATAATTAATTGTTTTTGAGTCCTTGGTTATTTATATGTATAATTTTAATTCACAAAATACTAGAATCTCTAAATTTAAGTACGAACATAAATATCAATGACCGAATCCAAGTTTCTTATATATATATATATATATATATATATTAAATAAGAAATAACTAACGAAAAAGAATAGGGATTTAAGTTTAATGTCGATCCCTTAATTACAAGTGGGACAATAACTAAATCGCACTTATAAAACTCTCACAAATAGATAGTATAGGTTACCACATATTCATATTCATTTTCATATATATATTTCAAATAGAATAGTCAAATAATGAACTATACATTTGAACTAATTTAACTGCAATATAATCCTTTCAACAAAATCCAGTCATCAACATTATAAGTACTCACAATAGGTAGTCTAAGTTATGACGTATTTAATTTCATGTACATCTCTTTATTTTTTTCTTTAATTTTTTTTTATAAATAGTATAGTAACCTAATTAAATATTCACTATGAATTAATCTAATTCACCATACAATCGTTCCAACAAGCAAATAATTAACGCTATAAGCACTCTAAGTTATAACATGTTTATATCTAATATGAATTACAAAATTACAATATAATTTTTTTCTACAACATCAAGTAATTAAATTCATAAAGTACTCATAATAGGTTGTTAGCTGGATAAGAAAGCCCAAGTTGGAAAGTTGGAATTTCTCCCCTATATGGCGCGGCTTTATGAAGATCTTCTTCTGGATTAAAAATGATCTTACATGGCAGGTTGGATTTGGCAATAGAATTAGGGTTGGCATTGACCCTATCATCGGCATGGAAGAACACTACAGTCTGCCTCCACCCATCACACGATATCTTCAGATTCTTGGTTTGGACACTTTAGATAAAATCTTTCGGCCACACAGTGGGATCATGAATAATGCGAAGTGGATATCAGCTCGGGACATTGGCTTATCTGGTCATTTAGCATACAGCTGGGACAATTATATCTCACACTTAAACTCTGCAGGTGTTCGCATTAGTCAAGAACCCGATTTGCTCATTTGGGGGGGAAACCCTGCTTCTGGTGTGGTCACAGCACGCACTGCATATTCCAGAATTGCACAAGAATTTTATATTTATCCTATGGAGTGGTGGTACAAGAGACTCTGGAAATGGCATATCCCTACAAAACTTAAATGCTTTTGTTGGCTGCTTTTACAAAATAAATTAAAAACCTGGGACAATCTATACAAACAGGGGTGGTGTGGCCCTAGTATTTGTATCCTTTGTAAGAATGCAGCTGAATCCAAACAACATCTTTTTGTAGACTGTAGCTTTACACAAAAGATCTGGGAAGTGGTTGCATCTAGCTTGAATTTTCCTTCTTGCTGGAATGTGGGGGATTTCAATAAGTGTTTATTAAATTGGTTCAGGCGCTGCAGAAAACACTTTTTCATTGCCATTTGTATTCCCTGGGCCATTTGGTTTTCCAGAAATTCTGCTTTATTTCAGAATATCTCCCCAGATTACCATTTATGCTGCAGGGTTGCTTTGAACATGTTTGATATTTGCAAGATAGACGATCATCAGCCAAATTTGGATAGAATAAGCCTCTTTAATTTTAAAGAGGATCAACCTATCCTCTTTTTCGATGGAGCTTCACAATTTGGTATTTGTGCTGTCGGGGGAGTCATTTATCTCAACGAGTCACATTATTTTTCCATTAGACTCAATTGTGGATCTGGCACAAACATGAAGGCGAAACTTATGGCTTTATGGTGTGTTCTCAAAATTGCAAACATCTTTGGTCTGATAAACATCAAGGTATTTGGCGATTCCAGAGTAACCATTAAATGGGCTGCAGGTGACTTTAAATTGAATGTGACGAATCTAAGACATTGGGCACATCGGACACATTTTGAGATTTCCAAGCAACAGGGGATTACTTTTGAACATATATACAGAGAACATAATTCCCTGGCGGATAAGCTTTCCAAAATAGCTTTAGATGGGATGGAAGGACAGCTGTTCTGGGAGGAATGGCTAGATAACAGCCTAGAGGATTGTGGTACTACCTACTTTTTTGATTGAGCTATGTAGCCTCATCCTGTCTGGTTTTATTACATTTGTAATGTATTAATGACAGCTGTTTGTAATCAAGGTAGCTATAGAGCAGGGATTAGATCTTGTCAAAGCTGCTTTTTGATGACTATCAAGATACTTGGTTCAGCTGTAGAGCTGGGAACTTTTTTGTACTATTTGATTCAATCTTTGAATATCAATAGTTGATTTTTTCGCTGGAAAAAGTAGATACTTAGAGGGTTGGTAAATGGAGATAGTAACTCGTGAAGTCACCCTTATAGTGAGCTGGAAGTATCGATCCCACCGAAAGACAAACTGGAGTAATAATAATCTATTTCTAAATAAAACAAAACATGGAAATTAATGGAATACGGTCTCTCCCTCCAGGTGTCCACGTACATCAGCTCCAGCGATTGGGTTCAGAATTCGTGTAGGGTGTAATCACTTGTCAAAAATCTGCGGATCTTTTAACTTAAAGACAAAGAGTGAGAGCCTGAAGTGGATATATTCCTGTCGTTCGCCAATAACGCAAGTACAGAACAGAATCAGAACAAAATCCCGAAGAATTGATGTAACTTCTGGGTTGTCTTCAAGGCATGGCGAGAGTGAAGGTTCATTCGAACGCATGCTCTACGTTTTCGTCACATCGGGAGATCCGAGCAATTACTCAAAGGATTCTTTTAGAGCGTCCGGCAAAACCATAGGGCGGTAAAACAAAATACTGAAACTTTAATTATTTCCACAATAAAAGCTAATCACGAATTTGATCATTCACCAAACATTATAGAAATGCAGTACTCAGCTTCAAGGTAGACTACGACCTGTATGAAGGTAACATTCTACTCTGTATAGCGATTACAGAAATCATTAGAACAATGTCCAGCGACGGAGATCGGCTACGATCTGGGTATGAGGAGATTACCCAAATCAGATATGA
Organism: Larix kaempferi; assembly: GCA_027924585.1. Taxonomy (NCBI): domain Eukaryota; kingdom Viridiplantae; phylum Streptophyta; class Pinopsida; order Pinales; family Pinaceae; genus Larix; species Larix kaempferi. Next base: position 8,122,372 of record BSBM01000029.1, read on the forward strand.
ACAAGGTGTTAAATGGTGATGATCCAAGGCGATCGGGATGTGCGAATGATATCCATGACAGAGTTCCTTGCAACAAATTACAACCCTATGATTCTATGAATTCACTAAGCGATTTACATGTACAGAGGTTACATGGATTACTTCACAACGACTCCTATTATAAAATTACTTTATTTAGAATTTGCAACACAAATACATTTTCACCGAACCGCATTCACCATTTACAGAGTACAGAGGATCAAAAATACTTATTGAATTATGCATGTACAGAGTTCATTATGTTTTCCACAAGCTTGGATCTACAGATCTATTAACTAAAACAAGTACAACTTGAGTGGCCCCGGGTGGTTCCCTGTCGAGCAATCTAAAAGGGAAAACAGGTATATGCATAATTGCTGAGAAGTCATGTGGAGTCTTGCATGTGGTCAGGAGTGCTCTATCAGAGCATAAAATTAGAGAGCTTGTTTTTAGAAGCAAAAAAAAAAATGCAGAGAGAAACAAACATTCAAACTCTGTCAAGCATTGCGCAAAGGCCCGCTATCCTCCAGACAATCGCAGGCACCTAACTTCCCAATAAACCCAGTCGAATCATAGCACTGTTAGACACAGATCAAGTCTGATGCCAACTGGAAACGACATAGACTGTTCAACACACCCAAACAGAACTCGACTGAAAGGATCAGCGCCGATAAAATAAAAGCTAAAAATTCAACAGGGTTAGACTCCATTCCACAAATCCAAATTTAACCAATTGAAAGGATCAGCGTCCATAAAGGTAAAACATGCATCCTGAAAGGAGGCCTTTCCTCCTAAGTCATACAAACCATGCACTAAAACAAGAAGCCCCAAAACGGACAGATCGCACTTGAATCTAACTCAAACGGAAAAACAAACAAGTAAACCTCTTACACTTCTGCACAGGAAAACTATCTTAATCAAAACAATACTCAGATCCTGATCTCTATCTTGTATTCCAGGAGAGGTAGTGAATACACAGGGATCAAATTCATAAAATACTGCAACATTAAACCCCAACGATCATCCCGAGATCAAGGCAGTAATGTATACTTCCAAGATGGAGATCGTGCATACATATATTCTGAGATACTATCTGGAAACGAGAACCATACTACCCTACGCCGAGATCTAAACTTAACTTTGAAAACTCAGATCTATGACACAAATATGAAATATAATCTGCACCTTCGGAATAGAAATTGAGATCGACATTTAAGTGCATAACAGAGAGTTACAACAAATAAAATATAAAAAGCCGAGATCTAGCTTAACTTGAATCTCAGATCTATCACAAGAATATAAAATAAAATATGCACTCTCGGTATAAAACTGAGATCTACATTTAGGTGCATAACATAGAGTTAGAACCAATAAAATATAAAGCCGAGACTTAAACTTAATCTGAAAACTACGTTCTGCAATTTCAACTTAAAGCAGAGATTGGTAATTAAATGTAAAACGGAGATCTAGATTTAAATTTTCAGGGTATAGCTTAAATGACGACCGTCTGATAAAGCTCTATATTATAATGAAATCACCATTTGCTACATGCCATTTCACCTGATAATACAAAAAAAAAATCATTAAACACTCAATAAAATGCTGAAATAATATTGAACCTGATTCGGCAGTCGAGCTGGAAGTTTGGTGGATGCTTGTAGAAGCAGTTAATTCAGCTTTCCAAATCCAACCTTGACGAAGATACTGACAACCCTTGATAGAAATATGACTCCAGTTCCCTCAAGGCTCGACCGGCTCTGATACCAAATGTAATGCCCCTCCTCTAGGGTCTTTCCTGTTTAACCTGAAACTCAACCACTCGATACAAAAGAGATTAGAAAGCATAACGACTGAATAAATAAACTAAATAAATGAATAAACTAGCAAATTAAAACAAACCATAACCATAACCAGCAAAGCTCGTTTATCCGTAGGCGAAGCAACCGTTAGCTCCGCCACCCAACCATAGGCTCCTGCTTTCAATCGCATGGCCTCCCCCGAGCTTTGGGTCGTAGAGCTCACACACGTTTTTCAGAAATCCAGCTTGGGTTTCCCTTCCCACCAGGATTTCTTAGCCAAACCCTTAGATAGCAGCAAGTCTTTGAGGCATTCGAAAATTACGACAATCGTCCAAATTATGGGCCTTTACCCATTCCCTAAGCCTTCCTTATAAAGGAAAATCTCCTACGACACATGTCGCTTCATGCATAATTAAATATTTTTAATTAATTATTTAATTAAAACACTCACCCATCCAAGTGTCAATTTCTCTGGGAAGTGCACCTACATCCCTAAGTTTGCTCTAGTTTGTCCCCCAGATATTTTAATCAACTCCTAGCTTTTAGTTGACTAGGTGTCTAATCTTAGGATTCTATTTTGCTCCTAAAATAATGATTTCTATTATTTTAAATGCTCAACAAAAACAACTATTCATGTGCAAATGTCTAAACTATTTTTTTTTTTATGCATTTGCTAAGTAATAATCTAGAGTTATTCTCCTAAGTTTTTATGCAGTTTAATTTAACAATCAAACTCACTAGGATCACGGTGCCGCGCCGTTGGGCTCCTGGTTCCTTAATTTTAATTCTCTGACATGGCACCACTCCGTCGGGTCCAGTCATCCATGGTTTCCATTCCTTGGCATGGTACCGCAACATTGGGTCCTTGCGTCCATTCTTTCATTTCTCGACAGGGTACCGCATCGTCGGGCCCTTCTGCCACCATCTTTCCGTTTTGACTTGCGGGAACTCTTGTAGGGATTTTAGGAATCGTTACCATCCATCCTCCGTCTACATGCTATCTAGGGACTAATGGCGCTGAGGAGTGAGTCCGTTCTCACTGCGCGCCCCTCAACTCGTACGTGACCAGCTCCGTCGTGGCCTACCTCGTACGCCCTCACGCATTCCTCTTGAGCAAGCGGATCAGTGCTTATCTGCTCATGCGTGGTATTCTTGTCGGAAGTCGACATCGTCGTCGCTCCCCATGTGTGTGATTTACCCGTACTCTATGACCCTTCATATTCCTTTGTGTGTCCTTCGGTGAACCGTTTCACCTATTGCTACACACATTTCTCACAAACATAAATCATTATTTTATTGATTTACAATCAATCGTAATCATAAATATACTCAAAATAAAATCAAAGGATTATTTTATTAATGTTTCAAACAGTCGGGTCACTAAGCAAGTGCCCTCAATGTCTACAGTAGTCTAGGGGCACTACACCAATATTGATGAAGACCTATAGGTGGTGGGCCTACATCCAACATGAAACAGGGTTGGCTCTGTAGAACTTCCTATGACAAGAAGAATTCAGAGATAGCCCAGTGATCGAGATGACGAGTATAACAGTGGTGATGATGATGATGCTCCGTGATTCAGTGACGATGATCCAGCTCCATAATTGAAGACTTGTGCCAATATGTATTGATGACTTGTGTCAAGAGAATACCTTCCTAGTTAAGAGGGAGTGTTGATGTATTTGTAACTTCGGAAGATATCCACTTGTATATTGTATTTGTACTTTATTGTATCTCCAACGGAGATGTATTATTCCTCCGATTGGAAGTGTTGTCAGTTGTACTTGCATGTGTCGCAAGTTATATTGTAGGTGTCATAACTTATACTTGATGGGTTATTAGACCACCTTGATGGGGTCGGCCATGTATGATTTTTGTGGATTAAAGGGTTATTAGACCACCCTAGTGGGGTCGGCCCAGTTAGTATTATGTTAAGTGGTTGAGTTGGGGCCGACCTAGTTAGAGTTAAAAGGCAAGTCAAATTAGTGTATAAATAGAGAGAGTGTCTCTCTCAATTTACACATTCTATTATCCACTCACTTCACATTAGTGAGAGAGAGGAGGAGTGTGCACAAGTGGAGGAGGAGCATGTTGCTGAAGATATCTATCTCTTGAATTTGATCATGGTGATCCTTGTATTGATGCTTATTCTATCTCCGAGGAAGTTGCGGGGTTTTTCACCTTCTTGGTTTTTCCTGGTGAAATGTTTTGTGTCTCTTGTCTCTTGTCTCTTATGCTCACTAGTGGATTTGGACCCAAAATCCGACGAAGGACTATGTCGTCGGATTTCACCTTAAAAATTTCAAAATTTAATGGTTTTTTTAAAATTGATAGGAGACATCGGATATCCTACGGATATGCTGATATACGATGGCTCTGTGGATATCCGGCATCATATTAAGCATTGGGATGTCGGATATCTGATGCCAAGCTATACAACCCGAGGATGTCGGAAATCTGACATCAATTCTCCAACGGTAACTAGGTTCAAGGCGTCGGATATCCGACGGAGGATGACTTTTAAAACTTATAAATATTGAAACATTCTGACATGTTTGCTATACAAGCGATGGTTTGCAGAAGTTTTTTTAATCGACGGACTGTTTTTCATTATTTCCATTGTTTTTGAGATTCAAGTGAGCGAAGTGTGGAGATTCATTTTCTAAGATCGATAATCTTCATTCAAGCTCTTTAAGAGAAAATGTCAACTAGCAATATTCCTGATCCAGACGAACAAAATCGACAATTGTTGGCTAGATTATGGGAAGAAGTTGAAAGAAGAGTGATAGGAAATGCTATTTGTCCATGTACTCAATGCAGGGGATTTAAGAGGAGAAGAATTTTGATCACAACAACCACAAAACATTGTAGGGAGCATGGTCACGTTGAGGGGGGACATGAATACCATCCATTTGTATGTTTTGCATTATATATGTTTTTATTTTGATTTCTTTTGTAAATTTATGTATTGATCGTGGTTTCAATAGATGGGGACTAACATGGACAATAAATATTATTTTAATATTAAATATTTATTATACTATTTCTTTTTCTTTTGTGCATGTTGAATCTAGGGTATAGTAGAATAATTCATTTATTTGTTTGTTAGTGAGACTAACCCACTCACCGGGGAAATCACTTAACTCTTTAGATTTGTGACACTTTCCATCATGATAATAGAAATAACGACTATATTGGCATGTTGTAATTTCTCTTATATTTTCTCTATAGAAATTACCATAGCATCATTTATCTTACCTTAGTGGAGTATAGTATGAGAAATTTTGTGTTATATTTGAGTAGCTTTGCTCAGTAATTGGGTCAATTATTATGTCTCTTGGATAGTTTGGATGCACCTATTTGACCAACAATACAATTGGTCGTTGTTATTTTCATCCCAACAGTACAAAATTTGTTACATTTTAAATGCATCACATAAATGTTTACATTTTGCGTTTGAAATTTTTACATTTTGCGGTTGAATTTCTTATATTAACTTTTATCTATTGATGGTTTCATGTAATTATAAAGGAAAGACATCCTAGGGCACTTCGTCCGTAGGAAGTGCTTCCAGAACAAGTACCAGAAGCTATGAATATTAATGGAGAACAAGTTAATGATCACATTAATGAAGAAGATGATCATACTGAAAACATAGTTGAAGATGATGTTACAAACAATTTGATCCATGATTCATTCGATGTTGGAATGGTCGATGTTGATGATGATAATCATCATCATGAAAATGATGAACATTTTGATGATATTCATGATATACCTCTTCTTGATAAGGCATGCGAACCCCTTTATGAGGGCTCCAAGACAAATCTTCTCTTTGGTATATTATTGATAATGAACTTGAAAGTTATGAATGGTCTTTCAAACATATCAGTCACACGGATGTTAAGGTATGTAATATATTCCATCACAAAATATATATGATTGTGTATTTTGTTGTTCATTCATATATAAATCAAATTATTACGGATGAAATTTGTTCCATTAATATTATTTCTATATTATATTAACTAGATTTTAATTTTAATTTGTTGTAGCGTGATAGGTGAATATTTGTTACCACCGTCAAATATTTTATCTCGCACATATCGAGATTTATCTGCCATCATGAAAGAAATTGGAATGCAATATGAAGCAATTCATGCATGCCCCGATGACCATGTTCTATATTACAATCAACATGAATTTGCAATAGAATGTCTTGAATGTCATATCAGTATATATCGCACAGATCAAGTAACTAAAAATGTGCCTCGCAAGGTTCTACGTTATATTCCCATTATTCCATGTCTGCAACGACTGTTCAGGTGCAAAAACATAGTGCAGTTTATGGATTACCATGCATGGAACAAAAGTCAAGACGACATATTCAGATGCCTGCAGATAGGTCTGCATTTAAAGATATGGAGCAAAAATGGCCCCACTTTAAAGAAGAACCTCGTAATCTTAGGATTTCTTTGGCAACATATGGTGTCAATCCATTTGCAGAGATGAGATCTGTTTACTCGGTGTGGCCTATTCTTGTTATCAACAACATTCCTCCATGGTTGACAATAAAGAGGGAGCACATTGCTCAATTTACGTCGCATTTGTGATCCATAATCCAATAAGAGTTTCGAAGGGGACTATCCGAAGGGGAAAGGTAGATCGAGGAAGGGGAAAGGTAGATCGAGGAAGGTGAAAGGTAATATAACACATTTGATTGGTGATTTTATGTATATATAATATCATACATATTCTATTTTTATATTCAATATTTTGCATAAATTTAGAGTGTAATATACTTTGTTAAGTTACTATTTTACATTTGTATTGAATTTTAATTTTATTGTCATGAAATAGTTGGTCGAGAGTGGGATGCAATTCATTTATACATCGCAAACAATTTTGACTGGATGAAAGTATGGATCGAACGATGTGAACAATCTGGTCATGGAATATCATGGGAAGGTGTGGCTTCATTGGTTAAAGCTGCACATTGCAATGGAGACACCAATCTAACACAAAAGGAAATCGATTTAGCAAGAGGTTTAAAAGATAAGAAGGTAAGCATATTAATCATCCACACTATTGTTTTTTTGTAAAAAATAATGTCGTTGTACGTCACGTTGTTTTTTTCATTGTATGGAATTATAAACATGCACTAGTTAATCATAAATATTGGATCATTATGTAATCTTTTCCTATATGGCTTGTTGTAGGTAAAACACCATAAGGCTATGTGGTGCAATGGATGTAGATATCGAATCAAAAATTTGGATGAAACAAAGAAAACATCTGATTGTGGGATATCTGCAGTCTTTGAGGTGACCAATGTTTCTTCTAGAAGTGACAAACATCCAGAACTCTCTGAAAATCGATACTATGGGTATCTGGAATACATTCTTCAATGTGACTTTAACTCCTTCAAGGTATTTCTGTTCGTTTTCAAATGGTACAGGTGTTGATTGAATCAACGTGATCCCAATAAAACAATAATTGAACATGATAATGAATTTACCATGGTAAATACAAGGTTGTTTGAGCCAAGAACGGAGCCCTATGTTCTTCCAACCCAATGTGAACAGGTATTTTACTCTGAGGTTCCAGGTAGAGCAGGGTGGTCATTTGTTGTGAGACACGATCCAAGGGGAAGGCTGGTAAAGTATAACATAGATGAAGATAATGAAGACGTTCTCGAAGAAGAAGACACGGTAGAAGATGATCATGATCAACATGAGTTAGATGATCATGGTCCAGAAGAAGATGTCGAAGAACTTATTGAATCAGATGATGTATCAAACAATGTCCACAAAGATGATATCGACGACAACATGATGATCATAACTGACATCAATGACGAGGATGATATGGTCAATCCTTACAATGTTGAATCTGGATCATCAGATGATAGTACAGACGATGACTCAGATGAAGAAGATGATGAAGACCATTGAAGTTTACGAGGTATGCAATAATAATAAATTAACTGTTTCTTAGTGAGTTTCAATTTTCCTGTATGATATAATTAGAAACATTGCTTGTTATAGAGTATGTCAAAAAACACATTTAAAGTTTTTGTACATATATTTTTGTCAGGTTATGGGGAATTGAGAGTGATGTGAGGAGCCATAAGAGCTTCCACCTTCACGTGGTTGGCCCTGTTTAGTAGATAATATTATATTATTCTCGAAACAGAAAGAATCTTAGTAAGGAAATGCACAATTATCAAGACTCAAACATCATCATCATCATCATCATCATCATCATCGTCATCGTCATCGTCATCATCATCTTCATCATCTTTTTCTTCTTGATCATCATCTTCATCATTGTCATCATCGACATCATCATCAGTAGCATCATGTTCATCGTCGTCGTCACGGCCACCATCATCATCATCATTGTGATCATCATCATCGTCATCATCCTCATCATCATCATCATCATCTTCCTCATCATCATCAACATCTTCATCATCATCGACATCATCGATCGTCTTCATCATCATCGTCATCTTCATCATCGTCATCATCATCATCTTCATCATGATCATCATCATTATATGATATCCAATGCAGCTACCTAGAAAAACCAATGGCGTTTGTCGTCAGTGGTTTAGCGATCTTGTCGGATTCTTTTGAAGTTAGAAGTTTGATATCCGACGCCTCTTGCCGTTGGTGGCATGGAGAGGTTATCGGATTCATCATCATCATCATCTTCATAATGATTATGATGATGATCATCATCATCATCATCATCATCATCATGGGGCTAACGTTGAATTTTTTTAAATATGTGTTGGCTTGGACTAAAATTTGGCATGGTTAGACTAGACGCATGCATTGACGGTGTGGGAGGGTTTCAAGACTCAAATGAATGACACTAACCAGTGTAGCATAAAAAACCATACCTATAAATTAAATAATGTGATACATGGGGCCAACGTTGAAATTTTTTAAATATGTGTTGGCTTGGACCGAAATTCGACATGGTTAGATTAGATGCATGCATTGACGGCGTGGGAGGGTTTCCAGACTCAAATATGACTGACACCAACCATTAATGGAGTATTAAGAACCATACCTATAGATTAATTAATGTGCTACATGGGGCTATCATCATCATCATCATCATCATAAGTAATATTTTGAATTTAAGGTGAGTAATGAAAGATAAAGACACAAAATTAATAGAATTAATAAACTATAGATAGATTACATGTATTAAGAAGCTAATTAGGAGAGAATATAATGTTTTCACTTATCATGTTTATATATATTAAAAGGATTTGGTCAATATGATACTTAATTCAAATCGAGTAACATGTTCCTTTCCTATCACTTTATTTTAAGGAGAGTAGGAAAATAATAAAGTGCAATGTTGAAAACCTACTCACTTTTAGTGGTGAATTACATGATAATGATGCTTATGATGACAATGATGTTCTTGATGATGATGGCAATGATTATCATGGTGATGACAATGATGATCATGATCGAGATGGTGGCTATGATGACAAAGACGATGAAAATGGTGTTGTTTATGATGATGATGCTAATTAATGACAACGACGATGTTAATGATGGTGCTTATGATGATGATGACGATGATGAAGATTAATGATGACGACAACGTTAATCATGATACAACATTAATTCTTAGAGCATTTTTTATTTTCAATAAGGTTTTTTTTATAAAAAAATATTTCATTTTCCAATTGAACTATGCTCATCCATTATTTATACAACAAGGTTATAAGTTCAAGATTGTGACTTGAGCTTGTAAAAAGGATTACATATGTTATTAAGACATTACCTACTTAGGTAGAAATTAATCAATACTAGGTCTTGAGATTAAGATCATGATTAGACATATAATTAGGACCAAGATCATCTTTGAGCTTAAGATCAAGATAAAACCAATTAATAGGACTATGATATTCTTTGAGCTCATCAAGCTAAGGATCTAACCTATGTTTAGGACCAATATCTTCCGAAGCTCAAGACCAAGATTTTTTTTTTGAAATAGAATGTTTAACCTATATCTCCAAATGAACTCTTACACAATTTTTGACCTAACTAATAGAATTCATGTAATAAATTTGGACGATTAAAAAAAAAATTATATATAATAATTAAAAAAACATTATATATATAATATTATATATAACAATTAAAAAAAAACATTATATATAACAAAAAAAACATAAGTGGTGATCATCAGATCCATCATCATCATCATGGATCCATAAGTGTGATTATTTATTAGCATGGTAACAAAACATGGGTGATACTTCTATGTGTGGTTATCAAGTAATGAGCAAAAACCAGAAACATACATAAGCATCCAAAGCAAATCCATGACATACAAGGTATATGGCTTAATAATTGCACACTCTAACTTCATTACAAGTGCTACAAAATTGAGCAATTAAATTGTATGTTTATGAAAAACATCCATGTGGCTAGAGCCAAGTAGGTAGACAAATGTGAGACCAATTGCACTTGTAGTGAACAAAATTAAACTCTTGGATATTGTGGTGATTTATAAATCAATTATGATACAATATTTATAAAGTTGCTAGAAAATTTAAAAAAATGAATATATTAATGTAATATTTAATTAAAAACAAATTTAAAAAAACCAAAAAAACAAACATTATATATAATATATATAGAACATAAAATAAAAAAAGCCCATATGCATTTCATAAACCACACCCATAAAACCCCCCTGCAGCGACTTTTCGATTGGACTTGCTCTCGACCTGAGACCTGAGGCATTTTTCCAATTGTGGGTGGGGGAGAGGGAGTGACCTGATGAGCAAGTAGTGGGATTGACCCGACAAGCAAGCAGTGGGGGAGGGTGGTTTGGACCAGTGGATAGTTGGAGTTTTTGGAGGCGGATTGGACTAGTGTTCGATAGTGGGGAGAGGCGATTTGTGATTATGGCAGGGGAGAGGGAGTGACCCAACAAGCAAGCAGTGGGAGTGACCCAACGAGCAAGCATTCAGAGAGGTGGTTTGGACCAGTGGATAGTGGGAGAGGCGGTTTGCGACTTGCGGAAGGGGGGAGGGAGTCCAAGCAAAGAAACTATAAGAGGATCCGAAAATGCTTCCCAAGTCTGTGAGTACCAAGCCCTAAATTGTTTTGAATTTGACAAATTTAAAAATTAGGTAGCAAATCACTGTGGTTTCATTGCTAATTCAATCTTCCAAGAGGGTTTCATTGCTAATTCAATCTACATTAGGTTATAACCTTTCAATACCTCACACTCCATCATTTGGAAAACCTACAATATCACGTGGTATCTACCATTTGCAGGAAAAAATGTCTTGCGGAGCACAAACATGCCTGGCAGGGCCAAACCACTTTCCTTTTATCCAATGTATGGGATTGTCGAAACAACTGAAGGGACGCACACTACCCGTGTCCTATGGAGCTCTCAACGAGTAGGGCATTTCTCATTTAGGTGCTAGCAGGGTAGTAGTTATTGGCAGATTCACCTAGAACTAAAATGCTTACAAAAGTACTGATAAGCCAACGTTAAACCCTTTTGATCATGGTGGAAGGTCTTAGCCCAAGGGATGTGTGCTTACCCAAAAGGGGAGGCCACATGCTTCTCTCACTATACCCCCAAGCTAGGCATCGTCAGCATCCAAATTCCTCCAGGCAACCATCGTAACTTTGAACAATATACATAAGGGTTAGTGATTGTTAAATGGTATCTAAAACAAAACAAAATGTTAAACTATTATCAAGCTTCATATACAGTAAATTTTTCAAGTCTGTGAGAAGTGGAATTACCATTTAAAAGTCATGAAGGCTGGAAACGTAACCCTGAGTGGAAGCGACCATCTTTGTCGACTCGAAAGAGAATGCACATATTTTTTGAAAATCACAAATCACACCTCACTTCATGGTGAAGGAAAAACATAGTAGAGCATGGAGGTAGTAGCTCAACTCCCAAAACCCTCCTAATTGTGTGACCATATTATACTATATGATATTGAAGAGGCCTTACACTTATTATTATTGTATAAAAATAAGGAAATAATATTAACTGTAAATCCAATAAGGAAATCATATTAACTATAAATCCAATAAAAAAACCATGTTAACTGTAATTCCAGAAATATGCAAACCAGAAATATGATATGGCCCTCTAGGTTTTTTGCAGTAAAATCTACAGGAAATTTTAGAGCCTTTTTCAAATGAAACCCTTACTCATTATTCCACATATGTTTAATGTATAGGATTGGAACATTTTTCTGGAGATAGTCAAAAGATTAGGCATCCCTGACACTTCAGCTCCTCCCTTGTAGCAATCCCTTGATTCTTCTTTTTCTTTGTATTTTTATCTTATTGCATCTAGTTTTTTTTTTAGTTTGATGGGTGAATAAGTTGTTGGGTGTGTGAACATGTTAACAATCAATCCTCACTTCTTTGTCATTTCCCATGGAAGCTATTATGCTTCTCATCCCCGTTGATTGTTTTTTACTTTGACTTAATTTTTGTGGCATTCAAATTTGTCTCGAATCCCTTTTGGGTGCAACCTTCCCATTGGGAAGCTTTTGGCCTATAAAATATGATCTATGGAGGAGATTGAAGTACAGAGTCTCCACTTTTTTTTTTCAAGTTCAACATTCCATTAGTCCTATAGTTTAGCTACTTCTTATTTTCCCCTTTGAGTTACTAGTTTTCTCTTGTTCCATTTCTACCAAATGTGTTCTTCCTCTCCATGTATGTGCTTTGATGAGGTAGGCCTTGTGACATTTAAGCAAGAAAAATTTGTTGTTTTTATTGTAGAAGGTTGAAACCCGTTTCCCCATAAGTATGGGTGTCCAAACATCTCCTCACATGCATCAAGTCATGCAACTTCATATTCTACTTCATTTGTGTGTTGACTGTAACTACAAAAAATATCTTCCATGTGTTGGCTTCAATGCCATGTCCTCCTCGCCATATCTTGTCATCCAATACCCATATTCTTGAATTGGGGCAGACTTGTAGGTTAGGTTTGTTTATAGCAGGGAATGAAATCAGTGGTTCCTAACTAGATGGTTTCTCGCATGGTCAATAGTGAGATGTTACCCATCATGGATAGTTGTATATGTGGCAATTTTGGTTGTAAATGATTTGAGCATGTATAGCTTCCATTCAACATCTCTTTGAAGCTTGTAGCATGGATTTCTTATGGTCCTATTTTACAACTTTTCTTCATTTAGAGTTCTAAGATTCACAAGATCATGCCAGGGGATACTATCCCCTAGATGGAGCCAATGTTAACACCAAATTTTCCTTCATAAATCCAATTGTTACTTTCCAACATATATTCGTGGAAATTATTCGAGGTGAGCTCAATCTTACGTTACAGAGTTCACTATTCGACATTGATGGTTTGTAAACATTATACAAGATGAACTCAACATTGGAGTCCATAATTCAGCATCAATGATTCATGAGTACCTTGGCTCATTGATTTATTTTGGATCTTGCATTACTAACATCGGTATTTGCTCCCTCTTAGTCAGTTCTCTAAATTCATTGACCATAATTTCGACATTGATGCTTTTACATTTCTGCATGCATAACTGTGCTTTTAGGGGCAGGTTTTTGTGGTCTAACAATAGATTTACATGTTTCCCAAGCCAACAATCTGTCCTTAGGTGTAAATCTATGTTTTGGATGCTTGCTTGGTGTGTTTTAATGCATATTACAAGTCTAATTTTTCAAATTACAGTAAGCATTTATTGCAGTTTGGATGTTTTTTTTATCTTTAGCGTTCACACTTTGTATAAGGATTATCCCATGCAGTTAGCAATCACTAACCCAAAGTACAACAAGATAATATGAGGTGACAATGTACATTATCCAACCTATCATAGACTTCCAAGGTTCTATTTTTTGCAGTTTTCTCCATGCAGTATATTTACATATATATTTTGGAGGATGTAGGGGGGATGGACAGTTTCATATTTTCAATACTCACAAGCTCAAGAAGTTTCTAATTTTAGAAACTTCATCTTGCTTGAAATCTGAAAGTAAATTTGAATGCATGTTGGAAAGATGAGCATGGTGTTTCAATTTTCATGTTGGTAAATTCTCAACTTGTTTTAGGCCCCGATCAAAGTTGGTCAACTCTTGTCAAACCCTAGGCCTAAAAACAGTCTCAGCTCTAAAAGATGATCAAATTTTTGAAGACCGAGCATTGAGTATAGTATGAGGTTAAAATTTGGTGGCAATGAAAGATTGTTGATTTGGGCTATATTTTTAGCAATGTGTTTTTTCGAAGTTTAACACAACTTCTAGAGACCCAGTATGGTGTAAAAGATAAGATAAGTTTATTACTGTCCAACAAATAACAAAAAATTAGGTCAATGGGACTGCTTAGTACATAAGTGGTGATTTGTTTAGTTCATCAAGGGCATCAATTTCTAAGGTTGAAACAAAATCGAGGGCAATGAATTATGTTGATCCAGCCCCAGATGCAATGACCAAATTAATGGAAACCGTGGAGAATCTCCACGTCTGTTACAAGGATTCAACACCAGATGGTTTGAGAGGAGAGAGCACATTATTGTGTGAAAGACCTTCCCCACAAGAAATTAGGGATATGACATGCAATACTTATACCCAATGGCATCTGGAGAGCAGTGGGGAGTTACATATTAGCTTGGCTTCAAGGAAGGTGAAAATGAAAACAAGTTGTTCCAAGCTATGCCACCAAAAGAGGTCCTTACTAAACAAAAAAAGTTGTCCAAAGGCCACTAGAACAACCACATGAAAATATACAAAGTGCTAATGTGTTGAATTTGAATTTCCCTAATAAGTTGTCAAAAATCAAAATATTTGTGCACCAAACTGAATTGGTGAAGATTCTAGTGCAAATGGAGAAGTTGAGAAAAAATTTGGGCCTTGACAAAACAAATGAAGATTGTCCTGTAGTGTTTCAAGGCATGAATCAAGGAAGAGCGAATGGTAGTCACTGCCCATTTTATATCAGTTTGATTGTGAATAAAATGTCACTTCATATTCATAATTTTATGCTTGACTCAAGGGCCTACAGTTGTGTTTTCGGCGGTCTTGAGTTTCATCTTGGCAATGGTGACCCACGCCAGTCGTCACCGTTGCCATGCTGAAACTCAACACCACTGGAAACACTCCTCGGATCAAGTCACATTGTAATTAGTACTAGTAAATGACTGTTCTTTAAGTTCACAATTATGTCCTGCATAATGATATTCCCCAGTTGTGGTTACTATTTTTTATTAAGCTCATGAAGATTTATATGCAGTTTATTGTTTCTACTATCACTGTGTTTTTGTGAAGAATGATTGAAGAATGTTATAAGTGTGCCTAAAGAATTATGAACATGGGTATATACAATTCCTTATATTTATTATCACTTTGTTTTATGTGATGAATTCATTTGCATGACTTGAGTATATCTGAAGCTCTCCTTGAGGTCCCATGAATGAACTTGAACACTTGTTGCATTCATTTAATTTGAAAGAGTAATTATAGTTTGAAAGAACTCTCTCCTTACCTTAGCTAACATTCATTAAAAGGAAAGGCTTATTTTATTCATATGCATTTGCATGGTTTGAGTCAGTCATCACACCACAAGTTGCACTTCCATCACCCGACTAAGTAATACAACCATTATAATTTAACTCGTTAACTCAACACACTTTAACCTTGCTTGAGGATAAAAAGAATGTGTTAGTTAGTTAGGACACCGGGGATAGGAATCTAAATAATTCTCCCTTGTCATTATCATCCGAGACATAGCCGTTGTCCTCCAGGGTGCTAAAATCCTCTTGTACTTATTGACATGGTCATCGACCAGTTTGTGGAGGGGCCTCCTATTGTTTCAGGGGTTAAACCGTCGCGAGATCGAGAACCAGACGGACTCTATGGAATGCCACACTCCACTTAGCCCTAAGGCAACATCGATCATTGTCTTCCTTGTATTCTCTGGCCACCATATTGGTGATACAAGGGTGATAAGGTAGAAGCGCCGAAAACCTTTTCCGACATGTCCTAAACAAGGTAGCTTAGTGACTTTTCTACTAGGGCTCTTTTACCCAGGATCCCTTTCGGTAGAGGGATATCCTTCCATTATTGGTCTCTCATTTTGTATTGTTCGACTTGGATTTCATCACCTTGCAAAGGATACAACTTGTTGAGGTCTCCAGCTCTTAGTTAGGAGGTTTTGCTTGCTATTTCACCTTTTTAGATGGTCTTTTTTTTTTAGTGCTGCTTGTTGGCATTCTGGCCACTTTTGTTTCAGCTCGCTTACTGTGACACCGGTCCCAGTACAGTTTTTTGAGCTTGCTTTTTTGGCTTGCGAGCCTTGTCTTTTCCTAGCTCCCCTTCTGCACGCTCGGTTGCTTTAGCGTTTTTGAGTTCTTATATGGTTAGTTACTAATTATCTGATGATGTGTGATGTCCTCTTCTCCTAGGTCTTCGAGATGGTTGAGTTAGATGGTCTTCTCAAGGGACTGAACACCCCTTGATGGAGCCACTAACGCTTGACCTTAGGAGTAGTCTATAGGACCACGTGATCACATCATCTGTGTGGACTTTTCCGTTTACTGTGATGATGGCCTTTCAGGTTATATGGAACAATGGTACATTTGAGAGAGAGATGATTGGTTGTACTCCACCTTGGTTGATTGTCTTATGGTCTTTCCATTTTGTCGATAATATTTGTGTGGTACCTTTCCTTTTACCTTTTGGGTCTTTTACTCATCTTGGTATATCTTTTGATTTGTACCACCTTTTATGTTTTTGGTCTTGTGGGTACTACGGTAGTTTGTCCACTTTTGAGGTACACCCCCTTTGTCCATAGTTGTTATGAATCTTTATACCCACTTCGTACCACCCTCCAGACCTTAGTTAGGAAGGTTGCTTGCTATCATACCTTTTGGTGGTCCTATTTGAGTTACAAGAGGTAGTTACAAGGAGCTATTGCATATATTTGACATTATTTGACCTTCCATCTCTTTGGCATGTCAAATAACAGGTAGTTACAAGGAGCTATTGCAATATATATTTGACCTTATTTGTACCTTCCCCAAAATGGTTGATTTACTTTTGGTCCTTACACCTTGTTGTTTATTGGTCTTGTGGTAGCTTGTCCTTTAATTTTGGTCCTTTCATTTTTTAGTGGTACCTTGCCTCTCACCTTTTGGGTCTTTTACTGATCTTGAGATATCTTTTGATTTATACCTTGCCTTTTACCTTTTGGGTCTTTTACTCATATTGGTATATCTTTTGATTTGTACCACCTTTTATGTTTTTGGTCTTGTGGGTACTACGGTAGTTTGTCCACATTTGAGGTACACCTCCTTTGTCCATAGTTGTTATGAGTCTTTATACCCACTTTGTACCACCCTCCAGACCTTAGTTAGGAAGGTTTCTTTCTATCATACCTTTTGGTGGTCCTATTTGAGTTACAAGAGGTAGTTACAAGGATATATTGCATATAAGAGGGAGTTACAAGGAGCTATTGCATATAAGAGGTAGTTACAAGGAGCTATTCATGCATATATTTGACATTATTTGACCTTCCATCTCTTTGTCATGTCAAATAACAGGTAGTTACAAGGAGTTATTGCAATATATATTAGACCTTATTTGTACCTTCCCCACAATGGTTGATTTACTTTTGGTCCCAAGGGTTATGAGTCTAATTTATAACCACTCTTTTCTTTTTTACTTGTATCTTACTGGTTGGGTTTTTTACCCTTTGGTTGGTCCTTGTACATTACCGGGGGCTGTGACTCTCTCTGGCCTCAGTCTACTGGATGTTAGCTCATCTTTATTGTGATTGTACTAAGCCTTTTGACCCTCATTAACTTTCTTTGATTGACCGTCCCCATATCCCAGTCATATCTCTCTCTCTGGTTTGTACTAACCCTATAATAGGGTCACTTGGTTCCTAGAGTTGACTGGCCTCTAAGAGGCACAGTCATTTTTGAAAGTAACTCTTCTGAGTATATTACAAGAAACGTCTAGTTGGATACAGCGGGACAAGTTCATATGATAGGGGGAGTAGTTGGAGCAAATGAAGTAAAAGTTCATTTGTTTCGACTACTCTGCCTATTGACTGATCTTGATATTGTGTCTTGTAAATTATCCTTGTACCTTGCCATCTTCATCAACATTTTGCGGTTGGTTTTTTCATGCTAAAATGCTCCCCCTTATGCTACTTCAAACTTCAACAAGGTTCTGTCAAGTAAATTCATAAAATGTAAGCATGCATCATCATTCCATACTCCCTCAAATCTCTCTCTCTCTCTCTCATTTTTTTTTGAATCATGCTTACTACCTATCCATCCTCCCTCTTCTACAACATTACCATTTTCAAGCAACAAACTCCACAAATGCTTGGACTTCTCAATCATCTCTTCATTTTGGTTTTTTTTTAACACAAGAACTCCTCTATTGCAATCATATTCAACACAATGTTGCTATACTTCATCTCCACTCTTTTCCATAAACTCTTATGATACAACTGCTATATTTTTACTTTGGTTTTATCCACTCTGTTTTCTTTTGTTGCACTTTCAAATTCATCTGCAAAGATATCAACACACTACACATTATGGGAATAAGACATTCACATTTGCATCTTCCACTACTACATCTAATTAAATATCATCTCCTTGCAGCTTCACCATTGTAACACCACTCTCTTCTATAGTGTCATCTTCTACAACAACACCACTCACTACTACAACATATATCCATTATTTCTTGAGTTTCTTGTACAAGCTCGACCTTTACCCCCAATCTTTTCCTTATTGTATTTTGCTACAATCAATTCTTCTACACCTTTATTTGGAATTATAGCAACACACACTTCCAAACAATAATGTTTTTTTTTTTAATTTCTCAATGGTGTCGGATAACTGATGGGCATAACAAAGACAACCAACAACTTTTCCATAGATCCGACGGCAAATGATGTCGATGCTCAGCCATTTTCAAGTGGGATGGGCATCGGTTTTTTGACCTCCATAGTGCACAAAACCAACAACTTTGCCATAGATCCGACGGCAAACGACGTCGGTGCTCAACCATTATCAAGAGGGATGGGCGTCAGTTTTTTGACCTCCATAGTGCACAAAACCAACGACCTTGCCATAGATCCGACGCCAAAAGACGTCGGTGCTCCGCCATTATCAGTTTTGAGTGGCGTAGGTTATCCGACGGCAGTAGTGAAAAAAACCGACAAGTATGCCATAGATCCGATGGCAGAAAGACGTCGGATCCAAGACATTTTCAGTTGTGACGGGCATCAGTTATCCGACGTCCGATGGTGTCGAAGAACTGACGACGTCCGAGGCGTCGGTTTTAATCCGAATTTGGACCGACGTTAAAAAAATACTGAGATTGTCAGATACTCGACCACAAGATGTAGAAAATCCGACTTTGTGGCCGTCGGATTTTGGGTCCAAAAAACCTAGTGGCTTGATATGTTGTACATCTTGTTCTTTCAGTTAAGATCCTAGATCTATTGAATTAAATGATGAAAATCTAACACAATGATCATGTCCCATTCTATTAAATGACCACTATATTAATCCTTCTTAATAATATAGAGCCATTCCACGAGCCATTTTTGATAGTCATGCATATTGTAGACTTGAGACAGCGTCTATATTGTATGTAGGTCGAACCCATATTTCACTTGTTCTAACATGTGCTCCTTGTATACTTATATCATCGTGGTCCACTTTCTTAGTATCTCTTTAGGAACCTACAATTGACATTCCATGTTCTTTCAAGCCTATCATGCATCCAATTATTATTCACCAAAGAGAATTAGAAAAACTTTGTATATTACTTCCACATCAATATGAATCTCAAGCTCCATTTCATTATTGCTAATTATTTGATCTATGTCATTTTAGTTATTTATGAAAGCCTCCACCATTTATTCAACCAATACTAATCCATACATGATCAAATGATTCATTTCCCCCTTCTTCTTAGATTTCATGGTTGAGTGACATCATCTTTCATTGCCCATGACATTCATAGTGTTGCCAATCATCATGCCTCTCTATTGTTTGTAAATTCCCAACTTGTCAAACTCGTGGTTTAGTTTGCTTTTTTTGACATGTTTCTCATTGATCACTCAACCAACTATGTTTCTCATTGATCACTCAACCAACTCATTTTGGAAACTCTAATGTAATGTTTCTTAGTCACCACCCTTCCATGTTACTCAATCTATGGAAGGAAGCTTTAAAATTTCATCTTTGCAAGTCTATTGACACTTCAACTTGGTGATTAATATACAGTCAACAACAGAGTAATAAACGATGTATATGTTGGGATATACACAATTGGATTTGAAACTCCAACTATGTATATCCCAACATATACATCATTTATTACTCTACTGAGTGCAAAATGTTTTCCCTTCAAGTTGTTCATCTTTGAATGGTGTTTCTTTGGTTTAAATGATATTTTACCAATTGTTAATCTGTGTACCATCATGTAGTAAATGCACAACTATACCAGATCCTTCTCAATTTTTACATTGTAAGTTTTGGTAGGTATGATATCCACACATTAGATTTGAATGATATGTTTCTCATTCAATGTGTTCGGATTACACATTTTTTAGTGCTACATGCAACGCTTCCAAAATGTTTATCTCAACAGTTTTATTTTGTCAATTACCTAATGGTATTTCCACAAATCATGGATCATGTAATTTTTGTCCTTGCATTCATAGGTGATATGTCGTCTTCTCCACCACTTGATATCTTTCCCATCCTTGCTGCACTCGTCTTACAAAAAAACTTGTGTCCTATCAAAGAATGCAACACCTATGATTTTAGTGTATTTTATCCTTTGTTGTTATTATCATGATTCAATAGACATCTTTCATATGCTTCCAATGGACTAGTCCATCTCTATGGATAAAAAATCTCTTTCTAACATCCAAGCATGGATCATCCACACAATTAGGTGATATTTTTCCCAATCCATAGACTCAATGAACTCTATCTGACCCCCATGATATACATGGTCTATTTTTGCAAATAGTAGTACATTTCCATCTACCCTTTACCAATTTTTTCATGCATAGAACAGAAAGGATAGGAACCCACTATATTGTTGTCTTTCTCAAAGAATGTGTATTTAATGGTTATTTTGCTCAAACAACATCTTTGAAGGAGTTTTCCACAAATCATGTAACACACCCAGTGTCACATTAACTTAACATACACAAAAATTAATATTTCTTTTGGTATAAATAGCACATGCATAAATTTCATATGCACTATTTAAGCTATGTTGCGCACTTATCAATTATAATATTACTTTATAATTAATGCACATATTAAATATTTTCCATTAAAATATCTTATAATGGACCCATAATAAATTAAAAACTTGGACCAAAGTACAGTAAGAACTATAATGATAATGCAATAAAAATAGTATAATAAGGATTGCACCTTAAGAACTATCTAGGAACTGTGCACTATAGTGCCAATGTTTCAAATATAAGGAATTCATTATTCCAACATATTTAACTAAACCTATTGCACTGTAAAATAATTCAATAAAATAACTGCCCAGTAAAGTTAATATACTATCATATTAACTGTGCATTAAGATTACATGCATAAAATAAGTAGGATAACCAATATCAATTATCGAGAGTATGGAATATAATATTCGGACATATTAATTACCGCGCAGTAAGGATTGATATCTCAACAAATTTACCGTGCAATAAGGATTTATATCTCAACTTATAATTGCGCATTAAGATAATAATTCAACATGATCATTTAAACTTATTTGGATAAGCAAAAGCAGCCCATGGTTTCTAAATAAAAGAAACCATTCAAGGCTAACCCTGAATAACAACCCTTAATATGTGTAAATTGTTTACAATTACCCATTAAGAAAAATAAGGATAATTAAGTGCATTACAATGCATTACCACATATTAATTTCGTGTGGTTTATATTTGCAGTCCATGGTTTTCCAAAACCAGGATACCATTCAAGTTAAGTTTTAATAACAACATTTAACAGTTGTTAATTATCTTCTTAAGAATTTATTAAATAATAAATATTCAAACATGGTTCAAACCTTGTGCTCTACTACACATTTATTTATGGATTGCACTTTTACTTTATACATTTGGGGGAAAGTTTATAAGTTATTAAATATTAACACTGTTTGGAGGCATGGAGATTTCGTAACCAGCTTAAGATTTTGGTCAAAAAACTGTGGTGATCACCTTACACTTCCAGTTTTCATTTCCTGGGCAATTTGGGGAATGAGGAATAAATGCATATTTGAGGATCAAATGCCAAATATTGATGGGGTGATTTCAATAGCTCTTCATCATTATATGTCATTTAATCAGTTGAAGGAAAAAACCTCAAAGAAGATAGTAGGAAACTTTAAAGTTATCTTCAATGATCCTATTATCTTTTTTGATGGTGCGGCAGCTTTGGGACAGTGTGCAGCAGGAGGAAAGATATTTTTAAATCAGGATCATTTCTACACTTTCAAACTCAGATGTGCTTTGGGCACAAATATGAAGGCCGAGCTATTAGCATTGTGGACTTCTGTGAGATTGGAAAATCTATTCGGTTTCCCAAGACTGAAGTTGTTTGGTGACTCCAGAGTTACGATAAAATGGGCTTTAGGGGTATACAAGCTGAATATCATAGCATTAATACAATGGTGCAGCAGAATGAGGGCTAAGTTGGAAAATATTGAGGATATTGACATTAAGCATATATACAGGGAACACAATCAAGCAGCTGATACTTTATCCAAACAGGAATTGGCAAGAGAAGATGGATATCTTATGTGGGAAGAGTATTTTGAAGAAGAGATTCTGGACAAGGGATCTCTTTTTTTCCTGAACTAGTTTTGAAAGCTACTTTTTTTGGAAAGAAATGTGACAAAAGAAATTGGAAGGGTAATATTTATGTTATTTTGATATCATAGAACGGATAAGATGTATTGGCGGGATGAAATGTCAAGGCCAATAGTACTTGAAGATGGAATGTATAGTGATCTATGTCATTTTGTGACTGATCCATCATTGTACTGTTTTTTTTCAATTATGAATATAAACAATATACTTTTTTCCGTTGGAAAAAAAAAATACTTCACAAATATTTCATTTTTCATAATGAAATGAACTATGCCCATTAAACCATTAATTATTAAATATTTCATTTTCCTTAATGGATTGAGTTATGCACATTAACCAAGTACATGGCTAATCAATTGCTACTTCACAAATATTTCATTTTTCATAATGAAATGAACTATGGGCATTAAACCATTACTTGTTAAATATTTCATTTTCCTTAATGGATTGAGTTATGCACATTAACCAAGTACATGTACATGGCTAATCAATTGCTCATTAAGTAATGAGGTCTAATTATTGCGCGGTAATAATTTATTAAGAGCTGGGTAAATAAATAGCAATGACATAGCAATATTATGGCCATTGCACTCAAACATTAACCTACAGGCAATTTTACAGGTGTCGATAAGTAAATTCATTCTATGGAAAACTATACCATATCTAAATATAAAAAAATGCCCTTCCCTTTAATTAATAATTTATCACCGAAATTTCTAATTTCGGGTCTGCACAATTTAATATCTTACGGAAAATAAAACCTAGAATTTTAACTAGCAAGCAAATAAATTGTAGAAATAAACCTGTGTCAATTCCATGTACAGGAATTCAACAAACATCTTAGGAATTTATAAAATTGTAACTTTATTTATCATTCATCAATTAAACTAAATTGAGAAATAAAAACTTATCTGAAAACACTCAAAATGAACAACTGGTTGTGTGGCTTCCACACTCCACCCAACCGTAGGCAATTTTTCTCATCTATCTCTTAGCCAAATGCCACCCCTGAGCTGAGACTCATGCATTCACCAAGAGACACCTCTCCAATTCTCATATTTCTCTCAGGATTTCCTCACTTGGCGAATAAGATTTACTGGTTTGTTACCAAATCCATGCCAACTGTGCAATCCCTTCCCTTAGCTTCATTCTATCTAGCACCACAGTGAAACCCATTAATGCATATGTGCTTAGAATTCCATTAAAAGAACTTCTTATGCCATTTCCATTTCACACATGCAATCAGAGGAAAAATGGCCAGCATTTCGACAGATATTTATCAACAATTTGGCTCACAGGTTGAGAAATTCATCCCAGTTTTCAATCTTAGACAGAATTTGACTGCCCTGCTCTCTCAGACACACCCTAGCAAGGTATTTTTTTCCATGGAGATTCATTTTTCTCCCAACCTTCGTGCAGAATGGAACGTGCCTTGCATGCATAAGTCTCTCCATTCAAACTGGAAAAACACGTGGGCTCTCCCAGCCATTTTCATTTAAACACATAATCACTTAATTAATATTAAAAAGTTAGGACTTAAGTCATTAACTTTGGGTATTTTTAGAGACTTAGGATTACAAAAAGGTCTTAGCAAAGGTTCCCCACCTAAGGCATTTTAACCCCCTTGCTGACTCTAGTGAATACATGAGTCTCCGACCTTTCAGCGTTCTACCTCGGCCACAGCCAGTTATAATTTGATTATTATAATGTCAAAATGTACAATTGTCTTGCTTTTTAGGAATTACATAATAATATTCACATGTAACTTAGGATCAATTCAGGGTTCTTAACCAAGGGTGTTACATTCCCCTCCCCCTTAAATCCAACACCGTCCTCGATGTTATCTTTGTCCAAAATACATGAACAAAATTTTTCAGATTTAAATATATATGTACAGTCTTCAAAATAGATGGGGATACTCTTTCTGCATCTCGTCTTCTAATTCCCAGATCACTTATTCAGGACTGTAGTGGGTCCGTTGGACTTTGACCTGTCCTATGACCCTGTTCCTGAGTGTCTTGACTCTTCTATCCAATATGCAAACTGGATGGACTTGGATTTCCCCTTCGGGTTCCACCTGTACCACAGACCAATCAACTTTGTGATTAGAATCATAAACATACTTTTTCAATATTGAAACATGAAAAACATTGTGCACATTAACTGTAGGAGGTAGAGCTAGCTCATAGCCTACTAATCCAATTCTGTTTAGGATCTCAAAACGTCCACAAAATCTGACGGCCAACTTCTTGCAGTTACCAAACCGCAATGAACGTTTTTTGCCTCTAACCTTTAGGAACACTTTGTCCCCAACTTGAAACTCTCTATGCGTTCTATTTTTATCTGCATAACTCTTCTGATGATCTTGAGCTATCTTCAAGTTTTGCTTGATCTTGGTTACCTGTTGTTCCATATCCTGAAGCATTTCGGGTCCAACTATTAGTCTATCCACTGGTTTTTCTCAATTCACAGGAACATTATATTTCCTACCATATAATGCTTCAAATGGACTCATCTTCAATGATGCTTGGTAACCGTTATTGTAGGCAAATTCCACTAAGTACAGGTAATCTTCCCATTTATTGGGTTTGTCCATTACATACATTCTGCGCATGTCTTCAATGATTTGATTTACTCACTCAGTCTGTCCATCCGTCTGTGGATGAAAAGATGTACTAAAATTAATTTTGGTCCCAAATTCTCATAACAACCCCCTCCAAAATTTTGAAGCAAACTTTGGATCTCGATCCAAAACTATTGCTTTTGGAATACCATGCAACCCATAAATTTCCCTCATATAAATTTCTGCGAACTTAGCTGCTTTATATGTTGACTGCACTGGAAAAAAATGGGTTGACCTTAACAATTTGTCAACCCCTACCATAATGGAGTTGTGTTGCTTCAGTGTTCTAGGTAACTTTGTAATGAAATCAATAGTTATCAAATCCCACTTCCATTCTGGTACCAACAATGAATTGAGTAAAACAGCAGGGTGTTTATGTTCTACTTTTACTATTTGACATTATAAGCATTGAGCAATAAATATGGCCACTTCTTTCTTCATGCCTATCCAATAATATTATTTGTTAATTGATGTCAACATCTTTTGGTATCCAAGATGACCTGCATAAGGCACATTTTGCATTTCATGCAAAATAATTTTCTTCAATTCACTTTCAGTTGGTATATAAATTCTACCATTAAATTGAAGAATTCCATCTTCATCCAATGCATATTTGGAAAATTTTAATGGTATATTGTAGGGTTCGTCTAGAGCAAATTTTTATTTTTATTTTACTTATAAATTGACATAGATAAGAGAATATTACATTTCAACTCTATTATTTATTTCAATTCTATGAAATATAATTTTGACTTAAATACAACCATTATATTTCAAATAGTGTATATGCCCGATTGACTGAGACATGATAATAAATGATGAATAATTTGTATACTCGACTGACTGAGATACTAGAATGGATGATGTAAATATTTTATATAGTGCAGCGTTACTAATGTGCGCTTGAGTGTGTGCAGTGGCAGGTAAGACGATATACCGACTGACCCACAATGGAAATTTAGGGGTCGTAAGAACGGAAAGAACACGTAGGGGTACGCCGACTGACTGTCGACCCTGGATTAGCATTCCACGCACGGGTGAAGCCATTTCAGCTCACCCGGGGAAGCGTATGCCGTACGGTAAAGGCCATAATGATTTGGTCGCATACGATGAGTTGAGGGGCGCGCAATAAGGAGAGCCTTATCCCTCAACATCCCTTAGTCTCCAAGGAGTGTAGTTGAGAGATCGCGGTAATGGTTCCCGGTCGCTACGCAGTACTCTCAATAAGAAGGAAGAAATGAAACTATCAGAAGGGCCCGTTGAAGAGGTACCTAGACAAGAACGAGAGGAATAAAATTAATCAATCGTATAAGTGAAAATTTCACATAAGATTTAAGAAATACTTTATTTTCATTTTGTTCTATTTTATTAATTTGAATAATTCTATTCCAGGTTTTTTATTTATTTAGTTTCATTAATTTGAATTATTCATTTTAATTGATTTTATTAACTTGAAAAGGAATTGAAGAAATTGACTTTATTTATATTAAATTTGATTAATTTTATTATTAAGAAAAATTATTATTTATTCAAAAGATTTTATTATTTTAAATCATTTTATTAAAGATTCTATTTAATTGACTTCATTATTTTGAGAAAGAATTGAGATAAGTCATTAATAAAAGAATTGTTTTTCTTTTATTATTATTCAAGATTTTACTTTAATTAATTTTATTATTCATTTAAATTATTTTATAAAGAGGAAATTTAAAATAGATTATAGTTTTAGTAAAAGGAATCATCTTTTAATTCAATCTTAATATTAGGAAAAGAAAGAAAAGTAGAAAGCAATAAGTCTAACTAAAATATTGTTAAGTAAACTAAATGAGAACCAAAAGAGAAGTAGAACTCTTCTACACCTAACTCCCACTGATATAGGGATTTAGGTGCACATTAAAGACATTAAGAAGACATATGTGTTTGAGAATATTGGAAATTAAAATATTAAATTAAATTAAATATATGCATGGGAAGACACATGGCACACAGGCTTTTGCTATATAATGAGGGAGGAGAAGGAGAGAAAAACATCTCTTGCTCCATAATGCTAGATGGTCATCATAATCTCGGATTATTTTATGATCCTTGGAGTTGGGATTAGCCGGAATGGGGATTGAGAGATCATTTCGGGAGGCTAGCTTGTGTGTTCTTACGACCCCATTAACTCGGGGGTTCGGGGTGAAGGAGAGTAACCCCGATACAGTAGGGAGGTCAACCGAGGGGTCACTCGGTACTTCGTCAGGAAATTGGATTGGATCATGCGGAAACCACTTCGAGACTCCATCGATTCGCTGGACCAACCGTTGAAAACAGGTTTGAAGTATTTATTTTATTTATTTTGCTAACTCTTGTGGTGGAACGAATAAATCTGGGTATATAGTTTTATTTATTGACATTTATGTACTGTAATAGATAGAACTAGATCTGTGGCCTCTATATCTTCTTTTGAAAAATCATATTAGAAGTTCTGAAATTAATTATTCTTATATGTTCAAAGTCCGTGAAAGTCTTTTTTTTATTTGGGAACCCGAAATGAAGGTTCCTACACCATATAAATGCAATTCATGTCCTTTTAACAAAATACCATAAATATATGTAAATCATATTCTCTTTAAAACATAAAATATATAAATACAAATCATATCTCTTTTAAAATATACCATATACAAAAATAAGACATGATCTTTTAAAAACATACAACATATAAATGTGAAACATATTCTCTATTAAAATAGATCATATATGAATGCAAGACAGGTTCTCTTTGTAATTGTTACAATATATAAATGCACAACCTATTCTCCTTTAAAACATATCATACATAAATGTAAAACATATTCTATATTAAAATATATCATATGTGAATGTAAGACATGTTCGCCTTGCAAAATATACAATATATAAACGCACAAGGTATTCTCTTTTCGAATATATCATATATAAATGTAAAATATATCCATCCTTAATACGGAGTAGCAACGAAATTTAGTTTAAAAGGGATCCATACAGAGTCTAAAGCCATGGGGGGATCCATACAGAGTCAACTTACAATCCAATTAACAGATCTGGACGCGTTACCCAAAAGGGATCAATACAGAGTTTAAAATCTCAATTTACAAATCAATCAACAGATCTGGACGCATTACCTCAAAAGGGATCAATGCAGATCAATACAGAGTTTAAAATCTCAATTTACAAATCAATCAACAGATATGGGCGTGTTACCCAAAAGGAATCAATACAGAGTTTAAAATCTCAATTTACAAATCAATCAACAGATCTGCGCGTTACCTCAAAAGGGATCAATACATAACTTCAAGAACTCGATTGCAATTTAATTAGCATATCTGGAAGCATTTACGTAGAAGCACAGGAAGTCGAAAATAAACGAGCATCATCACAATTAGATCCGGGACCATCTTCAACTCAATTTAAACACAGGGTTGGTATACATAATAATGCAGAATTTGAAATTTCTTTGCTCTCACAAGAATTTCGAAATTATATACATGCTAAGCCTGAATTATAAATTTATAAAACTATATCAGTCCTCAATCATAAACTGAGTTGTATATCCTTACGAAACTAGAATGATTCATATATACATAAAGAAATATATTATTAATCTTAAATATTAAAAGAATTTAACCTAAAAAAGACAACAATGAACCTGATCCGGTGGTTGGCTCTCAGGTCGAGTAAATAGTTGTAGCTGCATTTAATCGATCATCCAATCTTTGACGAAGATACCGACAGCCCCTTGGTTGACCACCCTATCGTATCGAGGTTACTCTCTTTCACCCCAAACCCCGGAGCTAATGGGGTCGTAAGAACACACTAGCTAGCTTCTCGAAAGGATCTCCCAATCTCCGTTCCAGCTAATCCCAACTCCCAAGAATCATAACATAATCTGAGATTATCATGCCCATCCAACATTAGGGAGCAAGAGACGTCCTTCTCTCCTTCTCC
The DNA here is from genome assembly GCA_027924585.1 of Larix kaempferi. Taxonomy (NCBI): domain Eukaryota; kingdom Viridiplantae; phylum Streptophyta; class Pinopsida; order Pinales; family Pinaceae; genus Larix; species Larix kaempferi. The sequence continues at coordinate 8,151,718 of BSBM01000029.1, forward strand.
TCCCTCATTATATAGCAAAAGCCTTTGTGCCATGTGTCTGTCGATGCACATATTTTATTTAATTTAATATTTTAATTTTAAATATTCTCAATTACATGTGTCTCAATGTCTTTAATGTGCACCTAATTCCCTATATCAGTGGGAGTTAGGTGTAGAAGAGTTCTACTTCTCTTTTCGTTCTCAATTAATTTACTAAATACTTGTTTAGTAAATTTTTTGTTTTCATCTAATTTACTCTTTTAAATAATAAAACTTGTATATGAGAACTTGTTTATTTTATTTAATAACATCTACTTCCTTTTAAAAATATATATATATATATATATTCCTTTTAATTTTTAAATTCTTTATCAAGTAAATATCTCCAAACTTGAATGTTTTAAACTATTAAAAGTATTCTACTCCTAGTAGACATTACTATAGTACTTATAGTTTAGTTTTTCTTTTTCTTCTTTTCATCAGGTAGATAAATAAATAAAATAATTTAAACTAAACAATATGTTTTTGTTTTAATTCTTTTTCAATTTCTAATATTTCTTTTTTTCTCTTAACAAAAATAAAATAAGAAATATTATTATTATTTCTCTTTTTTTTGTATTGTCTTTTAATTCTAAGTCACTTGAATTTATCTTTGACAACTTTTCCATTTATTCATATGTTAATTAACATTATCTTTTTCTTGTCTAGGTGTCTCTTCGGCGGGCTAACAGTTTCATTTCTTCTCTCTTATGGGGAGTACTGCGTATGTCAAGTCCCCTCCCATCAGACCGAAACAGTGAGAGAACATGACACTAAATCTGAGCATCTAGCCCCATATCCATTAAGTGAAACTCATTGATAATAAGTAAACGTATACATATGCATAATATAGAAACACAGCGGAATTAAAATCATGCTTAATATCTAACATACATTCCACATTTTCATGACAGCCATTAAATAAATACATTGCAGAATTTAACACAAGAGAGTACTTATCTTTAAACAAAGTAGTACCGAGCAACTGGCTATGCAACTGCAACGTTCCACCCAACTATGGGCTAATTGTGCTCATCAATCTCTTAGCACAATTGCCACCCCCGAGCTGGGCATGATTTCTACAAGGAAAAAGGGAACAGCAGGCTCACACGTAACCAAGGATACACCAAAATCAGCCAAGCCAATCTACAGTTGGGTTTATCAGGCTACTAAGGCAATGGAAAGGAGGAATTGCTAAGCTATTGAGCTCAACCACAAAGATATGGATGCCCTCTACAAGATCTATCTAGCTTGGCACCCACAATGCCTACACACCCCACTCAAGGAAGTATTCCCTTCATCAATACGCGTTCCCTTAGGCCATACCCTCCATTCTAGTGTTGTCCAAGGTGTGCATAGAAGAGTAGCCATCCCTTTTGATCTTTCTGAGAGGTTACTCCCCTCACTAGGTTTATCAAGCCAATTCTATCCACTAACACTCCAAATTTCTTGCTCACAGGTTCAAACCAAAACAGAGATGCACATAACAACAAAACCACAATTGTTGGGCATGAAGAAAAAACGTTTTTTCAGTGGGATGTCCAAAATGGGGTTTCCATTAGCTGCAAAAAAACGTGGGCAACCAAAAACGGAAATGGCAATTTGGGAATCAACCCTGGGAGAGAAAAATCGTTTCCAGAAAATGATTATGGGCATTCAAGGGACAAAAACGACCTCCATAAACCCCAAAATCGTGGCTCCCTTCCTCCCAGCCATTGTGCAATACAAAAATGAATTCCCAGGCATGGAAAATGCAGGAAAATGGTGAAAAACGTGATGGGTAAACCCAGCTAGATCAGATTGCGAGAGAGGGCAAAGGCCATGGGTGAAAAATGGCTTTGGGCACCATTTCGTGGGTGTTTTCTTGCCCAAGAAGCAAAAAATATGAATTCCCAGGTTGATGGCTTGACCATGCATGAAATTGGCTTCCATACCTCTACATTCCCAATGCATTAACTACCTCAACCAACTCTTGGAAGAATTAAATGATTGGATGCATAAGTCAAAATGGGTAGTTGGCGGTTTATGGGTTTTTTCATGAAATTTGGATTAACACTATTGGCTCAAGGGTTTGAATAATTTCTCTCTTTATTCCTTGTGAAATCATGCCCCCATCTCTTTGTTGTATTGCATAGCTAGTTGTGGGTATTTCATTAAAATTTGTATTTACATGATGTATTAATTTACATTGTGCATGTCCAGTACAAGAACCATAGGCATCTATTTTTAATTTTCGATACATACAAAGCTAAATCGATGGCGGGGCCTTGGCCTTGAGCTCCTCACCATGATTAAATAATGATATTTACATCATTTACAATTTTAATGCAATAGGGTCAAAATCGGGATATTACATTCCCCTCCCCCTTACATTAACACTGTCCTTAGTGCTCATCAAAATTGAACAAAAATGGATATGCCACTCTCATGGCATCCTCCAACTCCCATGTAGCCTCATTGGGACCGTAGTGCCTCCATTGCACATTTACCTGTCCGATGGCTCGGTTGCGGAACAATGTTACCTTCTTGTCTAGGATGCGCAATGGATCGGTTTGGAACTCTCCCTCGGGTTCCACCTAGATCACATCCCAATTAATCACATGGTTAGGATCATGTACATATTTCTTAAGCAAAGAGACATGAAAAACATTATGAGCTCTAGTTCTAGGAGGCAATACAAGTCTATATGCAACTGGCCCTATTCTTTCAAGCGCTTCAAATGGCCCACAATATATAGGTGATAGATTGGCATAACCCCCAAGCTTCAAGGAACTCTTCTTTGGCCTCACTCTAAGATACACATGATCCCCAACACTGAATTCCCTATGCGCTCTAAGCTTATCCGCATAGCTTTTCTATCTATCCTGGGCTGCTTTTAAATTCTACCTGATCTTTGCAACCTCTTGTTCCATTTCCTCAAGCAATTCTGGCCCAAGTACAATTGTGTTCACTGGATTATCCCAAGTCACTGGTGTCCTACACCTTCTTTCATACAAAGCCTCATATGGACTTATTCCCAATGATGCTTGTTTCCCATTGTTATATGCAAACTCTACCAAGTGTAGATAATCCTCCCACTTGGATGGTTTGTCCATAACATACATGCGAAGCATGTCTTCAAGCACCTAATTTACTCTTTATGTTTTCCCATCTGTTTGAGGATGGTACGCGGTACTAAAGTTCAAATGTGTACCTAAATCTGCAAAGAGACCCTTCAAAAAAATGGAAGTGAACTTGCTATCCCTGTCGGAAATTATTGCCTTAGGCAATCCATGTAATCTGAAAATTTCCTTCATGAAAATATTTGCAATGGCATTGGCTTTATGTGTGGACTTAACCAGTATAAAATGTGTTGCCTTTGTTAACTTGTCCACCAACACCATGATGGAATCATGTTGTCTCACCGTCATTGGCAAACCTGTAATAAAATCCATGGAAATTACTTCCCACTTCCATTCTGGAATTGGCAATGGATGCAATAAACTTGCTGGGTGTTGGTGTTCAACCTTCACCTGCTGACATTTCATGCACCTAGAAATGTATTCAACGATGTCCTTCTTCATCCCTGGCTAGAAATAATATTTTTTTGTTGTAGCAATTTTTTTTTGATATCCTGAGTGACCGGAGTATGGAGTTTTATGGATTTCATCCATAACAATCCTCCTCAAATCTACCACATTTGGAATATAGGCTCTATTCTTATAAGTAAGGAGTCTGTATTCTTCCAAATGGTATCATTCATACTTCTTTTCAAGGTCTTGCTGCTGCAATTTGTCCTTTATCTGCACATACACTTCGTCCTCAACAATATGGTTAACAATCTGCTGCCTCAAATCTGGTTGGGAAGTGCTAAGCACTGCCACATGCATTTCATGTACTTTCCTGCTAAGTGCATCAGCCACCTTGTTCTCTTTCCCTCTTATGTGTTTGATTTCAAAATCAAATTCACACAAAAATTCCAACCATCTAGCTTGCTTAGCATTCAAATTTGGTTGATCAAATAAGTATTTCAGACCACAATGGTCTGTCTTTAGCTCAAATTTCCCACCCATTAAGTAATGCCTCCACATCTTTAAAGCATGTACTATGGCTGCAAAAACTAAATCATGAGTAGCATAGTTTTTCTTGTGCTCCTTCAACTTTCTTGACTCATAGCATACCACGTGGTTGTCTTGCATAAGAACTCCTCCAAGTCCTTGGTTGCATGTATCGGTACACACCACAAAGAGTTTTTCTGGGTCTACAATTTTCAAAATTGATGCACTCGTAAGAAGATTCTTCAACCGTTGGAAACTTTCCTCACATCTTGGTGACCATTCAAACTTTATCCCCTTCTTTTGCAAAAAAATGATCAGGTTTGCAACCTTGGAGAATCCTTCAATGAACCTTCGGTAGCACCCAGCAAGTCCCATAAAGGATCTCACATCTGTAACATTTCTAGGAGTTGGCCAATTCATAATGGCTTCAATCTTCTCAGGGTCCACAGATATTCCTTCGTCTGAGATAATGTGGCCCAAATAATGAATTCTATCTTTATAAAAGTCACATTTGCTCAACTTTGCATACAGTTTATGCTCCCTTAGTAATTGCAATGTCATTCTCAAATGTTCTTCATGCTTTTCTTCATTCTTAGAATAGATAAGAATGTCTTCTAGAAATACAAGAACGAACTTGTTCAAATACTTGCTAAAAACACTATTCATGAGACACATGAATGTAGCTGGTGCATTTGTGAGACCAAATGGTATCACCACGAACTCATAATGTCCATACCTTGTTCTAAAGGTTGTCTTATGAATATCTTCCTCTTTGATTCTTACCTAATGGTAACCTGACCTTAAGTCAATCTTTGAAAATACCTTTGCTCCTCTCATTTGATCAAAAAGGTCATCAATTCGGGGCAATGGGTATTTGTTCTTCACAATAACTTTGTTCAACTGCCTGTAGTCAATACATAACCTGAGTGTTCCATCTTTCTTTCTCACAAATAGAACAGGTGCTCCCCACGGGGACACACTTGGCCTGATATATTTATTTTCCAACAACTCTTGTAATTGCATTTTCAATTCTAACAATTCCGGTGTACTCATCCTGTAGGGTGCCTTGGACACTGGTGCAGCTCCTGGAACAAGTTCAATTGTAAAATCAATGTCTCTCTTTGGAGGAAGTCCCAGAATCTCATCGAAAAAAATATCCCTGAATTCCTGCAACACATGATAGTCCTACAACTTAAGAGTTTCATTCTCTGTTGCCTCCAAAACATGGGCCGCATACAATTGACAACCCTTTCTATAGAACTTCTTTAGCTGCATGGCTGAAACCTGTCTAACAGAAGTCACCTTGGGAATGCCTCTTACAACCCTTGGGTTTCCTTCTTCGTCCATGCATTCAAAATTTTTATTGTAGCAGTCAAGTTTAACCATGTGTGCTTCTAATCAATCCATTTCAATGAGAATATCATAGGAACCCAGTGGCAAAACTTTCAGATTTGCATAAGTGAATAGCCCGTCCATCTCTAAGGGACATTTCTCTACAATTTCACTAACTTTTCTCTTGGTTCCAGTGGCTAGTTGGACTAACCATGATTTACTATGCTTTGATTTCTTAAAAGCACAAATCTCAACAATTTTAGGAGTAACATAACTGTGAGTAGATCTAGGATCAATCAAAATAGAAACAGATTGCTCAACAATCTTACCTTCAACTTCAACCACAGTTGAATGATGATCTGCCTGGCGGTTGTCTAGTGCTGCATAGATTCTAGGTTGACCCACAGTTTCAGCTCCTTGGATGTTGTGAACTTGATTTCACATTCCCATTCCGATGTGGACAGTTCCTAAGCATGTGGTCTCCTCCACAACCCCAACATTGAAGTGGTTCTCTTGGCTCCTTTGGATCTCTTGGCTTGTCTCCAATCATCCTAGTTGGCTTAGTCACAACCTGTGATGGCTGCCTTTGCTGATTTCTGATATGAGGAGGTTTGAAACATTTCTTCCTTTGGTCAAACTTCTCATTCTTCTTGTCCTTCCATGCCTTATGGAAATTAGGTTTGCTTTTGTTTTGATCATAGCAATACTTGGCCTTCCTTATTGCTTCCTCTAGAGTTCGAGGTTCATCGAATTCAATCCTATCTTTATATGACTGAGGTAGCCCACTTAGAAAACGTTGAATTTTCAACTTATCATCTCGAATGTATCTAACATACCTCAGTATCTCCAAGAACTTGTTTGCGTATTCTTCCATGGTCAATTGTCCCAATTTTAGCTCATGGAACTCTTTGATCTTGTCATCATAGTACCTATCAGAGAGGTACTTCTACTTGAAGTATTTCTTGAACTGTTTCCACACAATCTTTCTTTCATTGATCTTCCTCACTTGTCTGATGTGTTCCCACCATATAGATGCTCTTCCATTCAAGTTGAAGATGGCTACCCTTGCCTTCATATTTCCAGAGTAGTTTTGGACTTGAAAATACTTTCTCATCCCAATAAGCCAAGCTTCAGCTTCTTGACCAGACTTTACCTCTCCATCAAATGTAGGAGGTTTTGCCTTCTTAAATTCCCCATGTGAACTGTTCTTGTAATGTCTCTTTCTCTTATTCTTGCAAGATGAAGAGCTTGAACCTTCAATGGATCCTTTAGAGTCAAACGATCCGCTAGAAGAGATTTCTGGAGTATATGTTCTGTCTCTAGAAACTCTTCTTGAGATATTGGACCTCTTGCGGGAATTTCTCCTTGAACTACTCCGACTCCCTTCTGGATTTTCCGACTGATGTCCAAGATTAATTTACCTCTGGATATCTATCAAACTCTGTAGCATGGCTGCATTCAACTGATTTTGTTCTTCCTGAGCTTTAATCATCCTTTCATTATTTTCTCTACAACTTTGAAACTCCACCCTTAGACTCCTCATGGTGGCTTCAATATCTGGGGGAGTCTCTCGATTTCTTCTTCCATTGGATTCTGTTTCAGCATTCTCAACATGCATGTTTTCCCCCATGGCATCTGTCTCAAGCTCATAGGGATCCTGTGCATCATCCATGATGTTGATATTCTTGGCCCAACCAAGACCAAAACTTTCCAATTGCACTTATATGGAATGTTGCTTTGATGTGGCTATAATTCTGCAAAATGTGTTTATAAACACAACTGTTAGCGGCATTATAATACCATAAATTATTTGCATGTGTGTGGGGAAATCCTATATTGACAACTTTGTCCAATCATAGACTTTCTCACAATCAACGACAGTCTTAGGGGGACGATGGGGGTCAAGGGGGCTTGCTTGTAATTCCTTTGATTTCGCGCAATTTGGTGCATAACTTTCATGGCGATTTTTCCATTTTCGGCACCTAAGAATCTCAGTGAAAAGCTGTTGCATTTTCCTGTTTGGCACAAATATTAAGGTTAAAATGGCCGCCAGTGTCGCAAATATTAACGTTATTTTTTCCACCGGTGTTGCGAATATTTAGCTTAAAAAGCGCCACCCTTGTCACGGAATTTTAAGCTAAAATTCGCCACCCTTGTCGCAGATCTTAAGGTTATTTTCGCCACGCGCTTCGTAGATTTTAACATTAAAATTGCCGCCGGCATTCGCAGATCTTAACGTTAATTTCACCGCGCGCGCGCGTCGCAAAATTTTTCATTAACTTCGCCGTCGTGTCGCAGAAATTAACATTAAGTTCGCTACCGCATCGCAAAATTTAATGTTAATTTCGCCACAGCGCGTCGCAAAACTTAGCTTTAATTTCTCCATTGTGCGTCGCAAAACTTAACACCAAAATTGCCGACAAAGTCGCCAAAGTTAGTGCTAAACCCACCAACCGTGTCGCGGAAATTAACATTAATTTCGCCGCCATAGTCTTAGGCAAAATTTCAAAAACACTTAGAAAAATTCAAAATTTTTCCTTTCTTTCCGTGATGATCATTGCTCAACAGGAGGTGACTTTTCCTCTGCAACTTTGCAAACTGTTCAACCTTAGCCTGTTTAGGCCCGACATGGTAACCTGTGGTGATAAAGAAGGAGTCTTCCCTGTGTAACTTTGATCATACTTGGCCCATAGAGGCCCAATGTTGTAGCCTATGGCTCTGATACCACACTGTCAAGTCCCCTCCCATCAAAGTATTCTACTCCTAGTAGGACTTTACTAAGTATTGAATGGATACGCACAGAGGAAGAAATAACATTATGCCATCAAAAGTTGGGTCTGGAACGCCCTTTTTATTTCAAATAAGTGTGTGGAGAGTTTTTAAAAGAAAACAACAAAATCTTGGGGATCTTGAAAAACGTCCCAACCAAAACGAAGATAGCACGCAGAGTAGCAAGGAAATTTAGTTTAAAAAGGATCCATAGAGAGTCTAAAGCCATGGGGGGATCCATACAGAGTCAACTTACAATCCAATTAACAGATCTGGACGCGTTGCCCAAAAGGGATCAATACAGAGTTTAAAATCTCAATTTACAAATCAATCAACAGATCTGGACGCATTACCTCAAAAGGGATCAATACAGATCAATACAGAGTTTAAAATCTCAATTTACAAATCAATCAACATATATGGGCGTGTTGCCCAAAAGGAATCAATACAGAGTTTAAAATCTCAATTTACAAATCAATCAACAAATCTGCGTGTTACCTCAAAAGGGATCAATACATAACTTCAAGAACTCGATTGCAATTTAATTAGTAGATCTGGAAGCATTTACGTAGAAGCACAGGAAGTCGGAAATAAACGAGCATCATCACAATTAGATCCGGGACCATCTTCAACTCAATTTAAACACAGGGTTGGTATACATAATAATGCAGAATTTGAAATTTCTTTGCTCTCACAAGAATTTCGAAATTATATACATGCTGAATTATAAATTTATAAAACTATATCAGTCCTCAATCATAAACTGAGTTGTATATCCTTACGAAACTAGAATGATTCATATATACATAAAGAAGTACATTATTAATCTTATATACTAAAAGAATTTAATTAAAAAAAGAAAACAATGAACCTGATCTGGTGGTTGCCTCTCAGGTCGAGTAAATAGTTGTAGCTGCATCTAGTTGATTGTCTAATCCTTGACGAGGATACCGACAGTTCCTCGGTTGACCACCCTACTGTATTGAGGTTACTCTCCTTCACCCCAAACCCCCGAGCTAATGGAGTCGTAAGAACACACTAGCTAGCTTCTCGAAAGGATCTCCCAATCCTCGTTCCATCTAATCCCAACTCCCAAGAATCATAACATAATCTGAGATTATCATGCCCATCCAACATCAGGGAGCAAGAGACATCCTTCTCTCTTTCTCCTCCCTCATTATATAGCAAAAGCCTTTGTGCCATGTGTCTGTCGATGCACATATTTAATTTAATTTAATATTTTAATTTTAAATATTCTCAATTACATGTGTCTCAATGTTTTTAATGTGCACCTAATTCCTTATATCAGTGAGAGTTAAGTGTAGAAGAGTTCTACTTCTCTGTTGGTTCTCAATTAGTTTGCTAAATACTTGTTTAGTAAATTTGTTGTTTTCATTTAATTTACTCTTTTAAATAATAAAACTTTTATATTAGAACTTGTTTATTTTATTTAATAACATCTACTTCCTTTTAAAAAATTTATAATATATATATATATATATATATATATATTCCTTTTAATTTTTAAATTATTTATTAAGTAAATATCTCCAAACTTGAATGTTTTAAACTACTAAAAGTATTCTACTCCTAGTAGGACTTTACTATAGTGCTTCTAGTTTAGTTTTTCTTTTTCTTCTTTTCATCAGGTAGATAAATAAATAAAATAATTTAAACTAAACTATATGTTTTTGTTTTGATTCTTTTTCAATTTCTAATATTTCCTTTTTCTCTTAAATAAAATAAAATAAGAAATATTATTATTATTTCTCTTTTTTTTTATTGTCTTTTAATTCTAAGTCACTTGAATTTATCTTTGACAAGTTTTCCATTTATTCATATGTTAATTAACATTATCTTTTTCTTGTCTAGGTGCCTCTTCGGCGGGCTGACAGTTTCATTTCTTCTCTCTTATGGGGAGTACTGCATATGTCAAGTCCCCTCCCATCAGACCGAGACAAGGAGAGAACATGACACTAAATCCGGGCATCTAGCCCCATATCCATTAAGTGAAACTCATTGATAATAAGTAAACGTATACATACGCATAATATAGAAACACAACGGAATTAAAATCATACTTAATATCTAACATACATTCCACATTTTCATGACACCCATTAAATAAATACATTGCAGAATTTAACACAAGAGAGTACTTATCTTAAAACAAAGTAGTCCCGAGCAACTGGCTATGCAACTGCAACGTTCCACCCAACCATAGGCTAATTGTGCTCATCAATCTCTCAGCACAATTGCCACCTCTGAGCTGGGCATGATTTCTACAAGGAAAAAGGGAACAGCAGGCTCACACGTAACAAGGGATACACCAAAATCAACCAAGCCAATCTACAGTTGGGTTTATCAGGCTACTAAGACAATGGAAAGGAAGAATTGCTAAGCTAGTGAGCTCAACCATAGAGATATGGATGCCCTCTACAAGATCTATCTAGCTTAGCACCCACAATGCCTACACACCCCACTCAAGGAAGTATTCCCTTCACCAATACCCATTCCCTTAGGCCATACCTTCCATTCTAGTGTTGTCCAAGGTGTGCATAGAAGAGTAGCCAGCCCTTTTGATATTTCTAAGAGGTTGCTCCCCTCACTAGGTTTATCAAGCCAATTCTATCCACTACCACTCCAAATTTCTTGCTCACAGGTTCAAACCAAAACAGAGATGCACATAACAACAAAACCACAATTGTTGGGCATGAAGAAAAAACGTTTTTTCAGTGGGATGTCCAAAATGGGGTTTCCATTAGCTGCAGAAAAATGTGGGCAACCAAAAACGGAAATGGCAATTTGGGAATCAACCCTGGGAGAGAAAATTCGTTTCCAGAAAATGTTTATGGGCATTCAAGGGATAAAAATGACCTCCATAAACCCCAAAATCGTGGCTCCCTTCCTCCCATCCATTATGCAATACAAAAACAAGTTCCCAGGCATGGAAAATGCAGGAAAATGGTGAAAAACGTGATGAGGAAACCCAGCTAGATCAGATTGCGTGAGAGGGAAAAGTCCATGGGTGAAAGATGGATTTGGGCACCATTTCGTGGGTGTTTTCTTGCCCAAGAAGCAAAAAATACGAATTCCCGGGTTGATGGCTTGCCCATGCACGAAATTGGCTTCCATACCTCTCCAATCCCAATGCATTAACTACCTCAACCAACTCTTGGAAGAATTAAATGATTAGGTGCATAAGTCAAAATGGGTAGTTGGTGGTTTATGGGTTTTTTCATGAAATTTGGATTAACACTATTGGCTCAAGGGTTTGAATAATTTTCCTCTCTATTCCTTGTGAAATTATGCCCCCATCTCTTTGTTGCATTGCATAGCTAGTTGTGGGTATTTCATTAAAATTTGTATTTACATGATATATTAATTTACATTGTGCATGTTCAGTACAAGAACCATAGGCATCTATTTTTAATTTCCGATACATACAAAGCTAAATCAATGGTGGGGCCTTGGCCTTGAGCTCCTCACCATGATTAAATAATGATATTTACATCATTTACAATTTTAATGCAATAGGGTCAAAATTGGGATATTACACTCCCCTCCTCCTTACATTAGCACTGTCCTCGATGCTCATCAAAATTGAACAAAAATGGATATGCCACTCTCATGGCATCCTCCAGCTCCCATGTAGCCTCATCGGGACCGTAGTGCCTCCTTTACACCTTTACCTGTCTGATGGCTCAATTCCGGAGCAATGTTTCCTTCTTGTCTAGGATGCGCAATGGATCGGTTTGGAACTCTCCCTCGGGTTCCACTTGGATCACATCCCAATTAATTGCATGGTTAGGATCATGTACATATTTCTTAAGCAAAGAGACATGAAAAACATTATGATCTCTAGTTCTAGCAGGAAATACAAGTCTATATGCAACTGGCCCTATTCTTTCAATCACTTCAAATGGCCCACAATATATATTTGATAGCTTGGCATAACCCCCAAGCTTCAAGGAACTCTTCCTTGGCCTCACTCTAAGATACACATGATCCCCAACACTGAATTCCCTATGCACTCTAAGATTATCCGCATAACTTTTCTGTCTATCCTGGGCTGCTTTTAAATTCTACCTGATCTTTGCAACCTCTTGTTCCATTTCCTCAAGCAATTCTGGCCCAAGTACAATTCTGTTCACTGGCTTATCCGAAGTCACTGGTGTCCTACACCTTCTTCCATACAAAGCCTCATATGGACTTACTCCCAATGATGCTTGTTTCCCATTGTTATACGCAAACTTTACCAAGTGTAGGTAATCCTCCCACTTGGATGGTTTGTCCATAACATACATGCGAAGCATGTCTTCAAGCACCTAATTTACTCTTTGTGTTCGCCTATCTGTTTGAGGATGGTATGTGGTACTAAAGTTCAACTGTGTACCTAAATCTGCAAAGAGACCCTTCCAAAAATTGGAAGTGAACTTGGTATCCCTGTCAAAAATTATTGCCTTAGGCAATCCATGTAATCTGAAAATTTCCTTCATGAAAATATTTGCAATGGCATCAGCTTTATGTGTGGACTTAACTAGTATAAAATGTGTTGCCTTTGTTAACTTGTCCACCACCACCATGATGGAATCATGTTGTCTCACCGTCATTGGAAAACCTGTAATGAAATCCATGGAAATTACTTCCCACTTCCATTATGGAATTGGCAATGGATGCAATAAACCTGCTGGGTGTTGGTGTTCAACCTTCACCTGCTGACATTTCATGCACCTAGAAATGTATTCAACGATGTCCTTCTTCATCCCTGGCCAGAAATAATATTTTCTTGCTGTAGCAATTGTTTTCTGATATCCTGAGTGACCGGAGTATGGAATTTTATGGATTTCATCCATAACAATCCTCCTCAAATCTGTCACATTTGGAATATAGGCTCTATTCTTATAAGTAAGGAGTCTATCTTCTTCCAAATGGTATCCTTCATACTTCTTTTCAAGGTCTTGCTACTGCAATTTGTCCTTTATCTGCACATACACTTCGTCCTCAACAATATGGTTAACAATCTGCTGCCTCAAATCTGGTTGGCAAGTGCTAAGCGCTACCACATTCATTTCATGTACTTTCCTGCTAAGTGCATCAGCCACCTTGTTCTATTTCCCTTTTATGTGTTTGATTTCAAAATCAAATTCACACAAAAATTCCAACCATCTAGCTTGCCTAGCATTCAAATTTGGTTGATCAAATAAGTATTTCAGACCACAATGGTCTATCTTTAGCTCAAATTTTTCACCCATTAAGTAATGCCTCCACATCTTTAAAGCATGTACTATGGCTGCAAGTTCTAAATCATGAGTAGCATAGTTTTTCTCATGCTCCTTCAACTTTCTTGACTCATAGCATACCACGTGGTTGTCTTGCATAAGAACTCCTCCAAGTCCTTGGTTGCATGCATCGGTACACACCACAAAGTCTTTTTCTAGGTCTACAATTTTCAAAATTGGCACACTCATAAGAAGATTCTTCAACCATTGGAAACTTTCCTCACATCTTGGTGACCATTCAAACTTTATCCCCTTCTTTTGCAAAAAAGTGATCGGGTTTGCAACCTTGGAGAATCCTTCAATGAATCTTCGGTAGCACCCAGCAAGTCCTATAAAGGATCTCACATCTGTCACATTCCTTGGAGTTGGCCAATTCATAATGGATTCAATCTTCTCAGGGTCTACAGATATTCCTTCTTTTGAGATAATGTGGCCCAAATAATGAATTCTATTTGTATAAAAGTCACATTTGCTCAACTTTGCATACAGCTTATGCTCCCTTAGCAATTACAATGTCATTCTCAAATGTTCTTCATGCTCTTCTTCATTCTTAGAATAGATAAGAATGTCGTCTAGAAATACAAGAACAAACTTGTTCAAATACTTGCTAAAAACACTATTCATGAGACACGTGAATATAGCTGGTGCATTTGTGAGACCAAATGGTATCACCATGAACTCATAATGTCCATACCTTGTTCTAAAGGTTGTCTTATGAATATCTTCCTCTTTGATTCTTACCTGATGGTAACCTAACCTTAAGTCAATCTTTGAAAATACCTTTGCTCCTCTCATTTGATCAAAAAGGTCATCAATTCGGGGCAATGAGTATTTGTTCTTCACAGTAACTTTGTCCAATTGCCTGTAGTCAATACATAACCTAAGTGTTCCATCTTTCTTTCTCACAAATAGAATAGGTACTCCCCACGGGGACACACTTGGCCTGATATATTTCTTTTCCAACAACTCTTGTAATTGCATTTTCAATTCTAGCAATCCCGGTGTACTCATCCTATAGGGTGCCTTGGACACTGGTGTAGCTCCTGGCACAAGTTCAATTGTAAAATCAATGTCTCTCTTTGGAGGAAGTCCCAGAATCTCATCGGGAAAAAAATCCCTGAATTCCTGCAACACATGATAGTCCTACAACTTAAGAGTTTCATTCTCTGTTGCCTCCAAAACATGGGCCGCATACAATTGACAACCCTTTCTACAGAACTTCTTCAGCTGCATGGATGAAACCTGTCTAACAGAAGTCACCTTGGGAATGCCTCTTACAACCCTTGGGTTTCCTTCTTTGTCCATGCATTCAAAATTTTTATTGTAGCGGTTAAGTTTAACCATGTGTGCTTCTAACCAATCCATTCCAATGAGAATATCATAGGAACCTAGTGGAAAAACATTCAGATTTGCATAAGTGAATAGCCCGTCCATCTCTAAGGTACATTTCTCTACAATTTCACTAACTTTTCTCTTGGTTCCAGTGGCTAGTTGGACTAACCATGATTTACTATGCTTTGATTTCTTAAAAGCACAAATCTCAACAATTTTAGGAGTGACATAACTGTGAGTAGATCTAAGATCAATCAAAATAGAAACAAATTGATCAGCAATCTTACCTTCAACTTCAACCACAGTTGAATGATGATCTGCCTGGCGGTTGTCTAGTGCTGCATAGATTCTAGGGATTGTCCTCGCCACTTGACCCACAGTTTCAGCTCCTTGGATGTTGTGAACTTGATTTCACATTTCCATTCCGGTGTGGACAGTTCCTAAGCATGTGGTCTCCTCCACAACCCCAACATTGAAGTGGTTCTCTTGGCTCCTTTGGATCTCTTGGCTTGTCTCCCATCATCCTAGTTGGCTTAGTCACAACCTATGATGGCTGCCTTTGCTGATTTATGATATGAGGAGGTTTGAAACCTTTCTTCCTTTGGTCAAACTTCTCATTCTTCTTGTCCTTCCATGCCTTAGAGAAATCAGGTTTGCTTTTGTTTTGATCATAGCAATACTTGGTCTTCCTTATTGCCTCCTCTAGAGTTCGAGGTTCATCAAATTCAATCCTATCTTTATATGACTGAGGTATCCCACTTTGAAAACATTGAATTTTCACCTTATCATCTCGAATGTACCTAACATACCTCAGTAGCTCCAAGAACTTGTTTGCATATTCTTCCATGGTCAATTGTCCCAATTTCAGCTCATGGAACTCTTTGATCTTGTCATCATAGTACCTATCAAAGAGGTACTTCTACTTGAAGTATTTCTTGAACTGTTTCCACACAATCTTTCTTTCATTGATCTTCCTCACTTTCCTGATGTGTTCCCACCATATAGATGCTCTTCTATTCAAATTGAAGATGGCTACCCTTGCCTTCATATTTCCAGAGTAGTTTTGGACTTGGAAATACTTTCTCATCCCAAGAAGCCAAGCTTCAGCTTCTTGACCAGACTTTACCTCTCCATCAAATGTAGGAGGTTTTGCCTTCTTAAATTCCCCATGTGAATTGTTCTTGTAATGCCTCTTTCTCTTATTCTTGCAAGATGAAGAGCTTGAACCCTCAATGGATCCTTCAGAGTTAGACGATCCGCTAGAAGAGATTTATGGAGTATATGTTCTGTCTCTAGAAACTCTTCTTGAGATATTGGACCTCTTGCGGGAATTTCTCCTTGAACTACTCCGACTCCCTTCTGGATTTTTCGACTGATGTCCAGGATTAATTTGCCTCTGGATATCTATCAAACTCTGTAGCATGGCTGCATTCAACTGATTTTGTTCTTCCTGAGCTTTAATCATCCTTTCATTATTTTCTCTGCAACTTTGCAACTCCACCCTTAGACTCCTCATGGTGGCTTCAATATTTGGGGGAGTCTCTCGATTTCTTCTCCCATTGGATTTTGTTTCAGCATTCTCAACATGTATGTTTTCCCCCATGGCATCTGTCTCAGGCTCATAGGGATCCTGTGCATCATCCATGATGTTGATATTCTTGGCCCAACCAAGACCAAAACTTTCCAATTGCACTTATCTGGAATGTTGCTTTGATGTGACTATAATTCTGCAAAATGTGTTTATAAACACAACTATTAGTTGCATTATAATACCATAAATTATTTGCATGTGTGTGGGGAAATCCTATATTGACAACTTTGTCCAATCGTAGACTTTCTCACAATCAACGACAATCTTAGGGGGACGATGGGGGTCAAGGGGGCTTGCTTGTAATTCCTTTGATTTCGCGCAATCTGGCGCATAACTTTCATGGCAATTTTTCCATTTACGGCACCTAAGAATCTCAGTGAAAAGCTGTTGCATTTTCTCGTTTGGCGCAAATATTAAGGTTAAAATGGTCGTCAGTGTCGCAGATCTTAACGTTATTTTTTTCGACAATGTTGCGAATATTTAGCTTAAAAATCGCCACCCTTGTCGCGGAATTTTAAGCTAAAATTCGCCACCCTTGTCGCAGATCTTAAGGTTATTTTTGCCACACACTTCGTAGATTTTAACATTAAAATTGGCGCCAGCATTCACGGATCTTAACGTTAATTTCTCCACGCGCGCTCGTCGCAAAATTTTTCATTAACTTCGCTATTGCATCGCAAAAATTAACATTAAGTTCGCTACTGCGTCGCAAAATTTAACGTTAATTTTGCCGCCGCGCGTTGCAAAACTTAGCTTTAATTTCTCCATTGCGCGTTGCAAAACTTAACGCCAAAATTGCCGACAGAGTCACCAAAGTTAGTGCTAAACCCACCAACCGCGTCGCGGAAATTAACATTAATTTCGCCGCCACAGTCTTAGGCAAAATTTCAAAAACACTTAGAAAAATTCAAAATTTTTCCTTTCTTTCTGTGACGATCATTGCTTAACAGGAGGTGACTTTTCCTCTACAACTCTGCAAACTATTCAACCTTAGCCTGTTTAGGCCCAACATGGTAACCTGTGGTGATAAGGAAGGAGTCTTACCTGTGTAACTTTGATCATACTTGGCCCATAGAGGCCCAATGTTGTAGCCTATGGCTCTGATACCACACTGTCAAGTCCCCTCCCATCAAACCGAGACAGGGAGAGAACGTGACACTAAATCCGGGCATCTAGCCCCATATCCATTAAGTAAAACTCATTGATAATAAGTAAACGTATACATATGCATAATGTAGAAACACAGCGGAATTAAAATCATGCTTAATAGTTAACATACATTCCACATTTTCATGACAGCCATTAAATAAATACATTGCATAATTTAACACAAGGGAGTACTTATATTAAAACAAAGTAGTCTCGAGAAACTGGATATGCAACTGCAACGTTCCACCCAACCATAGGCTAATTGTGCTCATCAATCTCTTGGCACAATTGCCACCCCCGAGCTGGGCATGATTTCTACAAGGAAAAAGGGAACAACAGGCTCACACGTAACTAGGGATACACCAAAATCAGCGAAGCCAATCTACAGTTGGGTTTATCAGGATACTAAGGCAATGGAAAGGAAGAATTGCTAAGCTAGTGAGCTCAACCACAGATATATGGATGCCCTCTACAAGATCTATCTAGCTTGGCACCCACAATGCCTACACACCCCACTCAATGAAGTATTCCCTTCACCAATACACAGTCCCCCAGGCCATACCTTCCATTCTAGTGTTGTCCAAGGTGTGCATAGAAGAGTAGCCAGCCCTTTTGATCTTTCTAGGAGGTTACTCCCCTCACTAGGTTTATCAAGCCAATTCTATCCACTACCATTCCAAATTTATTGCTCACAGGTTCAAACCAAAATAGAGATGCACATAACAGCAAAACCACAATTGCTAGGCATGAAGAAAAAATGTTTTTTCAGTGGGATGTACAAAATGGGGTTTCCATTAACTGCAAAAAAATGTGGGCAACTAAAAACGAAAATGGCAATTTGGGAATCAACCCTGGGAGAGAAAAATCATTTCCAGAAAATGTTTATGGGCATTCAAGGGACAAAAACGGCCTCCATAAACCCCAAAATCGTGGCTCCCTTCCTCCCAGCCATTGTGCAATACAGAAGCGAGTTCCCAAGCATGGAAAATGTAGGAAAATTGTGAAAAACATAATGGGGAAAGCCCAGCTAGCTCAGACTGCGTGAGAGGGCAAAGGCCATGGGTGAAAGATGGCTTTGGGCACCATTTCGTGGGTGTTTTCTAGCCCAAGAAGCAAAAAATATGAATTCACGGGTTAATGGATTGCCCATGCACGAAATTGGCTTCCATACCTCTCCATTCCCAAGGCATCAACTGCCTCAACCAACTCTTGGAAGAATTAAATGACTAGGTGCATAAGTCAAAATGGGTAGTTGGTGGTTTATGGGTTTTCTCATGAAATTTGGATTAACACTATTGGCTCAAGGGTTTGAATAATTTCCCTCCCTATTCTTTGTGAAATCATGCCCCCATCTTTTTGTTGCATTGCATAGCTAGTTGTGGGTATTTCATTAAAATTTGTATTTACATGATGTATTAATTTACATTGTGCATGTCCAGCACAAGAACCATAGGCATCTATTTTTAATTGTCGATACACACAAAGCTAAATCGATGGCGGAGCCTTGGCCTTGAGCTCCTCACCATGATTAAATAACGATATTTACATCATTTACAATTTTAATGCAATAGGGTCAAAATCGGGATATTATAGCGTAGCGACCGGGAATCGTTACCACGATCTCTCAACTACGCTTCTTGGAGACTAAGGGATGTTGAGGGATAAGGCTCTCCTTATTGCGCGCCCCTCAACTCATCGTACGCAACCAAATCATTATGGTCTTGCCCGTATGGCATACGCTTCCCCGGGTGAGCTGAAATGGCTTCACCCGTGCGTGGATTGCTAATCCAGGGTTGATAGTCAGTTGTCGTACCCCTAAGTGTTCTTTCTGTTCTTACAACCCCTATAATTCCATTGTGGGCCAGTCAGTAAATCGTCTTACTTTCCATTGCACACACTCAAGCGCACATTAGTAGCGCTGCACTATAAAACATTTTCATCATTCTTTTCAGTATCTTAGGCAGTCGAGCCTATTAAATATTCATCATTTAACATCATGCTTCGGTTAGTCGAGCATATTCATCAATCATTGTTTTATCTCAATCAGTCGAGTTTAAAACTATTCATCATTTTCATTTCAAGTATTTTCAATATTCATCATTATGTCTCTGTCAATCAAGCATATACCATTTTCATTTCAAGCATTTTCAATATTCAACATTATGTATTTGTCAATTGAGCATATATCATTTCATTTCAAGCATTTTCAATATTCAACATTATGTCTCTCTCAATCGAGCATATATCATTTTCATTTCAAGCACTTTCAATATTCCACATTTTTCATTCTAAAGCATTTTCATCATTTCTTCTCATTTCTCAGTCAATCAAGTATATCTATCTCTTATCTAATCATTTTCATTTCACGTGGTAAATTTCAAAAGAAAACATTCATGGTCCAAGCTTTCATAAATCCAGGTCACTTCAAACTAGTGCCCCCAATAGTCGAATCAATCATAGATATCAAATCATCAAATCAATCATAAGTCTCAAATCATCAATAAAATTGTAGGTGTTGAGGTGGGCATTACACATATTGCCTGTTTTCAATGCTTCCACCACTTGCAAATAATGATCATATGCTTTTAGTGCCTCATGTAACCTGATTTTTAAATCAGATTACCAATGGCTGATAGCTGAAATTTGTATTATTTGACTTCTTCTACTGACTGCATATGCCACTGGATTCAATCCATCTAGCTTGTCTGGAATTCAAGTGAGTCTACTCAAACAAATATTTTAGACTATTATGATCCGTCTTTAACTTAAATTTGTTCCCCATGAGATAATGCCTCCACATTCGGAGTGCATGAACTATAGTGGCTAACTCCAGATCATGAGTAGCATAGTTCTTTTCATGTTCCTTCAGCTTTCGTGATTCATAAAAAATCACATGCCCATCTTGCATCAAAACTCCACTGAATCCCTCAAGAGATGCATCTGTACAATCCACATTCTCTTTATCTGGATCTGAAATTTTTAATATTGGTGCATATGTGAGTAATTCTTTCAAGAGTTTGAAGCTCTCTTCACACTTTTTGTTCTAGATGAACTTCACGTCCTTCTTTTGTAATGATGTAATCGGATTTGCAATCTGAGAAAAAGATTCTATGAATCTTCGATAATAGCCTACAAGTCCCATAAATGATCTCACTTATGTGACACTCTTCTGAGTAGGCCATTCCTGTATGGATTTTATTTTCGTTGGGTCCACTTCTACACCCTCTTCAGAGATGACGTGACCCAAATACAAGAATTGTTTTTGATAGAATGAGCATTTGTTAAGTTTGGCATATAGTTGATTTTCTCTAGGGATTTTCAAAGTAATCCGAAGATGCTCTTCATTCTCTTCCTCAAATTTATAATACACCAGAATATCGTCTAGGAATACTGTAATGAACTTGCCCAAACATTCTTTAAATGCACCATTCATTAGACACATGAATGTGGTTGGGGAATTTGTCAGTCTGAAAGGCACTACTGTATATACATAATCCCTATACCTGGTTCTAAAGGTTGTTTTGTTGATGTCCTCATCTTTTATGTGCACTTGGTGATACCCAGATCTCAAATCAATATTGAAAATACTTTTTCCCCTCTCAACTGATCAAAGAGATCATCAATCCTTGGTAGTGGATACATGTTCTTGATTGTAGATTTATTCAATTGCGTGTAATCCACACACAATATTAGTGTGCCATCTTTCTTTCTTACAAACAGAGTTGGCACTTATAATGGTGACACATAGGGCCGAATGTATCCCTTCTTTAATAACTCTTCCAGTTGGATCTGCAATTCTTTCAGGTGTGGGGTACTCATTCTGTAAGGAGCTTTTGATGTTAGCACAGCTCCAGGCACCAAATCAATTGTAAATTCAATGTCTTGCTTCGGTGGTAACCCATGTATGTCTTGGAACACATCCTCAAATTCTTTCAACACTGGATGTTCATCAAGGTTTGGTTCTTTTTCAGTTTTCATTTCTTCCGCATGTATAGAATATAACTGTCACCCCCTTTCGGAAACATTTCTTCATCGGCATGGATGAAATTTGTCTTATGTAAATTGGTCTTGGAATACCATTTATCTGAGCTATACTCTTGTTATCATCCAGACAAGTAAAATGTAGCATCTCCTTATCCTAAACAGGTGAAGATCATTTTTTTTGTGGGCTTAATTCATAAGTAGTTAAACATTTTCTCTAAGTGTACATCATAAAGACCTTTTCTACATTTGAAGTATAACATATATTTCTCTAAATTCACAAGCGTTAAACATTCAACGTTCATTCTAAAAATACATTTATAAGCAACTCTTCTATAATTTAATTATAGCGTATAATTCTTTAATTCAAAAATAATTAGCATCTATCATTTATTCTAAGAGTGCATTCACAAGGAATTCTTCTACAACTTAATTATAACATATAAATATTTAAACATAATAAAAGTAACACTATTCCAATGGTACATTTATATGAGGCTTTTCTACTATTGAATACAACATATATTTATAAAAGGTAAAATCGAAGAGAATCATTATAACAACTCTGTTAGTAATAATGCATAACTGAAACATGATTCTTTGAATAAAGGGGCGGAATCGCATGGGTCATAAAATGTGACCTTTAATTATAATATATAATTAATAGTAGCCATAACATAATTATTTTATCTTATGCTGGAATAATTACGCAAATGATATGCAGATAACTGCTATGTGCACCCAACACGTAACAGGTGTAAAACATCCAACCAACTTCCAGGTCCTTGACATAAATAATTTGACAGCATAAACTCCCAGATGTGTAAATCGACACATAATAAATATTGCAGGTAAACAAATCTGATTAATAAAGGGTCCTTTGATCAGTTCAAGCGGATCAAGACGTATTACTTATGGAACGTCTGACTTGGTAAATTCTGATTTATCATCCTTCGTGGTGGATTGCAGATCGCCTAGCTCAGGACATTATCAAACAATAGTAATACCTCTATATCCACGTCGATTTAACCGGAGGGATAACGTTTGAGGAAGAATGAATGATAGGCTTAAGGATCTTGGTGATGGTTTATAGATCCTCGATCTTATTGTAGGTATCGGCATTGTAGCAATGTCTCCAGATCCATTCGAATTAACCAGAAGAAGTATGGGGTTAAATAAATAATGGCAGCCTTAAAGATCAGGAAAATACGTCTGTCGGTAATTCGTTGTCCTATTCTAACAGAGAGACTGGTTCCATCACGAGGCAACGTTCTAATTTCAAGCCGATAAAAGGAAAAGGTACTGAAAGATCAATATCAGAGTGATCATCTTCTAATGGTGAAAATAACAAAAATATATGAATCATCTATCCTAAAATAAAGACATCCACATCACAGATGTATCTCCAGGTAGGTTCCGATTCAAAAGGAAAATAAAGAGTATTGATAGACTGAGATCAGGGTACTGAAGATCGAGATCAGAGTGACCATCTTCTAATGGTGGAAAGAACAATAATATATGAATCGTCTATCCTAAAATAAAGACATCCACATCACAAATGTATATCCCGATAGGTTCCGATTCAGAAGAAAAATTAAAGAGTATTGATAGACTGATATCGAGGGATGCGTCGTTCGACGGTGATAAGTTTAAAGGTTGTGATCCTAATTTGCAGGTATCCAAGCCACATGCGTATTTCCAGATCTGTTCCCTAGATCTGTTTCGGTTCACTAAAAGGAATAAGGATAGATTTAAGGTTTGATTACATATTTTTAATGGTGATATTATTTAGGTATCGTTATCCGAATTTATGGATATCCATCAACAGATGAAATTCCAGATCTGACCTCCGGATCTATTCTGATTCGTTCAAAATTTAAAAAGGATTACTGATATATCTAAGATTAGATTACATATTTTCAAATGTTAATAGTATTTAGAAATCGTTTGTCCAGTTTATAGAATAATACGGCGTATGCGATCCATGGGTTCTTCATAATATAAAAATTTGCAAGATAGAAAGGCCTGCAGATACATGAAGTTTTAACTTACGGAACTTTTTGATACATACATTTCTTTCTGAAATTTAATTCGTTCAACTAAGAGAGGAAATTCAATCATCCAAGTATAATGAGTAACTGTTCATTTCTGCACAATTTTATCTCTCTCTCTCTATATATATAAACAATATTTATTTGTAAATAAAACTTGATGAGAGGGTTGCTCCAGTCGTTGATGAATTAGAGGTAGATCTATCGTCGATCCACTTCAAATTCCCGAATTTACCGAAGACCCCTCGGTTGACCTCCCTACCGTATCGGGGGTAATCTTCTTTCCCCCGAACCCTCAAGCAAGTGGGGTCGTAAGAACATACAATCCATGGATTTCCACTGGGATCTCCTAATCCCAAGACAAGTTATTAGCAAAACCCCAAGAAATCACACTCAATAGAAATCTCTATTACGATACCCGTCAAGCACTAGGGAGCAAGAGATTTCCTCTCCTTATCCTCCCTTTATTTTATAATCCAAACTTGCATGACATGTGTCTTCTCATGCATAAATAATTTTTAATTTAATAATTCCTTAATATTTACCCTCATGCAACAAGTGTCACTCTCACATCAGTGTGCACCTATATCCCTTAATTATCTCTTTGTTGTCTCCCCAGTCAATTTTCTAATCCCCAAATCAATGGGTGTAGGTGGAGTGGTCTATACATAAATACTATTCTAGTTTTGCTCCATGATTTACTAATTAAATATTATTTGCAATTCAATTCTCATGCATAATCATTCTAGTATAATGGATACACACATCTACCCCAATTTCCCTTTTTATGAAGTCTCATAAAATAAATTATTCCTTTATTTGATTTTCTAGAATCTTATATGCACTTTTAATCATATATGCATAATTATTTTAATATGTAAAAAGTGTGAGTAATAATCTTTTTTCGTTGTTGTCTAGGTACCCTTCGGCAGGTCCTTCCGACAACTTCCTCTTTTCCTTGTGTGGGGAATACTGTGTTGCAATAGGGGAATCGTTATCGCGGTCTATCGACTACACTTCCTTGGGGACTAATGGTGGTTTAGGGATAAGGTTCTCCTTATCACGTGCCCCTCAACTCATCGTATGCAACCAAGTCGTTGTGGCCTCGCCCGTACGAAACATACTTCCCCGGGTGAGATGAAACGGCTTCTGACCCGTGCATTGAGTGCTAATTCAGGGTCGACAGTCCGTCACCGTACCCCTATGTATATTTCGCGTTCTTACAACCCCTATTATTCCATTGTGGCTCATTTGGTAAATCATTTGACCTGCCACTGCACACAGTCAAAGTGCACATTAGTAGCGTTACACTATAAAATCATTTAATCATACATCATATTCTCAATTCAATTTTATCTAAATCAATACCATTCATTCACATCTATGAAATCCAGAGCATCATTCATTGCATTTATGGGGAACATCATCATAATATCTCAGTCAATCGAGTATATTTATCCTCTATTTGTTATTCAATCATTTTCATCTCATAATCTCTCAGTCAGTCGAGCATATCTATCATTCAATCATTTTCATTTCATACAATAATATTCAAAGCATAATCCATGGTTCATGTTTTATTTAACCGGGTCACTTCAAAACTAGTGCCCTCAATAGTCTAATCATTCAATGCACTGAGGCGGGCGTTACATACACCCCCTCTTATTAAAACTTCGTCCCAAAGTTCAAAATAAAAATGGAAAATTATGACGCATTTCAGTTGCGTCTTCCCAGGTTGCGGAACTGGGGCTATAACTGTCCCACTGAACTTTAACTTGGTTGATCACATGGTGCCTAAGTAGTTGTGTTCAATGGTCCAATATGCAAATCGGATCAACTGTCATGGCCCCTTCGTCTGATATCAGTAAATTGCTCATGTCAATAATATGTGTAGAATACAAAACATAATGCCTAAGTGTTGTCACATGAAAAACATTGTTTATCCTATGTCGAGATGATGGTAGTGCGAGACGGTAGGCAACCGGTCCTATCCGTTCTAACACCTCAAAGGGTCCCACAAACCTAGGAGACATTTTGGTCCCTTTCCCAAACCTAATAGTGCTCTTTTGTGGTTTTACCCGCAAAAATACTCGGTCTCCAATTTTATATTCTCTGTCGAGTCTATGCGCATCAACATAACTCTTTTGTCGATACTGTGCCTCTTTCAGTCGAGCACGAATATCTTCCATCTCTTGAATCACCTCAGGTCCTAGAAAGGTCTTATCCTCTAGTTTATCCCAACTCAAGGGAGTCTAGCATGGTCTCCCGTATAAAAATTTGAATGGTGCTATCTGTATGGAACTCTGATAGTTGTTGTTATAGGAGAACTCTACTAGAGGTAAAAATTCCTCCCAACGAGTCTGTTGATCCATCACATACATCCTCAGCATGTCCTCCAATACCTAGTTTACCCTTTCAGTCTTTCCATCAGTATCAAGGTGGTAAATTGTGCTAAAGTTGAGTCGCATTCCCATAGCTTCCTGGAAGCTTGTCCAAAATCTACCTGTGAATACTGATCCCCAATAAGATATTATCTTCCTTGGTACCCCATGTCGTATTATTTCGTCAATGAATACTCTAGCAATTTCCGGTGCTTGGTAAGTATTTTTAATGGGAATAAATGCACATTCTTTGTGAGAGTGTCAACTAATACAAAAATATTATCATGCCTCTTGTGGGTCAATGGTAATCCCACAATAAATTCCATGGAGATGACCTCCCACTTCGACTCTAGAATGGCGTGAGGTTGAAGTAATCCTGCGGGATGTCTATGTTCTTCCTTAACCAACTAAAACTCCATGCATCTGGCAACAAAGTTCGCTACATCCTTCTTCATGTCGTGCCAGAAAAATAAGGGATATAAATCCTCGTACATCTTTCTTACTCCTGGGTGTGCTCTATACACCACTCGGTGAGCTTCTGCCAGGATCAAGTTTCTAAGCTCATCATTCATTGGTACATAAATACGGTTATTGTACCTTAAAAATCCGTCATTTTCCAATGAATACCCCTTATACTTGGGTAATTCCATCTATTCATTTTCTAGTCCGGTCTTTACCTCATTGTACCAGGTGTCTCCTTGTTGGACTCCGAGTATTTTCTCCCTCAAATTGGTCTTCATCGGGATCACTGAAAAGATGCGGGGTTTGTGACTAAGCGCATCTGCTACCTTATTCATGGTTCCTTTCACATAGGAAATGTCGAAATCATACTCACTCAGCTGCTCAAACCATAATTTCTCCATAATTGTAACGCATGCATTATAGCGGTCAATTCCATGTTATGTGTTGCATATTTTTCCTCATGCGGCCTAAGTCTTCGGGAAGTGTAGTAAATCACTCTGCCTCACTGCATTAATACACATACGACCCCTTCCTTCGATGCATCAGTGCATACTAGGAAATCTTGTTACATATCCGTCACTTTTAGAATTGGTGTCGTCGTTAGTAATTCTTTCAATGTCTCAAATGCCTTGACACACTTATCTGTCCATATAAAAGGCTGATCCCTTTTCTGCAATTCCGTGATAGGTCCCGCAATCCTCAAGAATCCTTCCACAAATATTTTGTAGTATTCTGCAAGTCCCATGAAGCTCCTCACTTCATGTACATTTGTCGACACCGGCCATTCCCAGATAGCCCCAATCTTGGCGGGGTCCACAGTTATACCGTCACCGGAAATAATATGTCCCAAGTAGTGGATTTCCTTATGGAAAAAGGAACACTTTGGCAACTTCCAATAAATTTGATTCTCTCGGAGACACTACAAAACCAACTTGATATGATCTTCATGTTCCTCTGGTGTCTTTGAGTAGATTAGGATATCATCGAGGAGCACTTGCACGAACTTGTCTAGGTACTGGCGGAACATGTTGTTCATCAAGTTCATAAACACACTAGGCCCATTGGTCATCCCAAAAGGTACAACTACAAACTCGTAGTGTCCAAATCACGTTTTGAAAGCAGCTTTCAGGATATCTGCCTCTTTGATTCGCAACTGATGATATCTGGATCACAAGTCGATCTTCGAGAATATTGTTGTGCATTTCATTTGATCGAACAGATCATCGATCTGAGGTAGAGGGTATTGATTTCTCACAGTAGACTTGTTCAGCTTGCGGTAGTCAATGCAGAGATTCCATGGTCCATCCTTATTTTTGACAAAAAAGTACTGGCGCTCCCCACAGGGAAACGCTTGGTCTAATCAATCCAAGATCCAAGAGCTCTTGCAGTTGTATCCATAGTTCCTTTAGTTCTGGTACAGACATTCTGTACGGAGCTCTTGAGATAGGTTCAGTTCCCGGTTTTAGTTCAATGGTGAAGTCTAATTCCCTCTGAGGCAGTAATCTGGGTAAAAAGCTTCAGGGAATACATCCATGTATTCCGCAAATAAAGGGTGATTGGTGATGTCGGTTTGTCCTCATCCTTGTTCATTGCTATCACTTCATAGAGGTGACATCCCTTCCTCAATATTTTCTTTAGTTGTAAAGCGGAAATCATTCGCAGGGATACTTTATTCTTTTTCCCCATGAGGACCTTCTTATGACATTCATCTTCATAAAAATTCAACTCCTTGCTTCGACAATCCACTATTGCGGCATTGGATTCCAACCAATCCATGCCTAGGATTAATTTGTAGGCCCCTAGGGCGGTCGCATAGAAATAAGTTCCAGTGCGACATATTCCTAAGTCTACTTCACAATCTTCTAGCTTCAGTCCTACGTTCTGGGTATTCCCGGATGCCATTTTGACTAAGTCGAAATCATCTTGAGCACATGCCATCATCTTAGTCCTTTCTAATGCAGAATGAGAAATAAATCTTTCAATGCCACCAGTGTCTATGAGTAAAGAGAATTTCATACCATTAATTATACCAGCTGTCTCTAGTACAGTTGATTGATTTTCTGCCAGGTGTTTGTTAACCGCCGCATGGATGCGATGCGCTCATCCCAGATATATTGCAGTATTCTGAGGTTGCATCTGTCCTGTCTCTGACATGACTGTTGTTGAGGGCAATCACTCTGGTAGTGCGGGCCTCCGCACTTCCAACACCCCTCTCTTGGTCCTTTCTTCGTTCTTCCTGCTGGTATGTTGGTACAAGGTCCAAACTGCACTGGCTTCCCAAACAATCTCGCATTTTCCTTCTTGAAGGGTGGTTTTTATGGAATTCTCATATTCATATAAGGTTTCTCATGGATAGGTCCCATGTTATTACTTCGCTTCCCATAGTACATCCTTGGTAGATCAGAAGGTGGTCTCACTCTATTCCAGTTTGGAAAGTTCTACTTGGATGAGCCTCCACTCATCAGTTCCTCTTCGATAATTAGGGATTTTGTATTGCGTCATGCAAGGTCTGCGACATGAGGATGCACACCTTGTCTCAGATATTTTAGTTCATCCCATAGATATACTTTTTCACATTTAGTTTCTCTGTCACAATGTGAGGCACGTATCTCAGGAGTTCCATAAACTTGATTTCGTAATCTTGCACCGTCCTGATTCCCTGTCGGAGAACATTGAATTCGTGGAGCTGCCTCTCAATGAATTCTTCTAATAGATAGTGCTTGCAGAAATTTACCTCGAACAACTCCCAATATACGTCGTTGATATCTATTCCCAACTGAGGTTTTAGAGTCTTCCACCATAGCAGTGCTTCCCCCTTCAATTGTAGGATAGCCATATGTACCTTCATATTGGAGGTGTATTCCCTCAAAAAAAAGCACATCATCATATTATCACACCACACCTTTGTCACGGTCCCTTCAGTGGAACCCCAAAACTATGGAAATATTACTTTTTCTAGTTCTCGATGCATACTAGCTGGTGGTGGATTTTGAGGTTCATTTGTAGGAACTAGAGGTCGGTCTTCTTCACGGTCTATTCGGTTCATCAGTGCTTCCGACATCCTCTGTAAGTTCCTCATCATGGTCATAACCTCCCCGGCGGGTAGGTTAATAGTCTCTTCGGTTCTTGGTGGCATGGCTACAGGAGGGATTGGTGGACGTGTTGCTCGCCCTCATACTCTTCTCGTTCTACCTCTGCGAGTTCTTTGATCCATAATAGTGTCTGATGATCATGAGAAATAAGTTCTAAATTAGTTCCTTAGTTTTAATCCAAATTTTGCCAAAAGTTCATAAGCAGTATACATTTAATAATTGCAGAAAGTGTTTTGGTCCTAACTAGGTTCAACGTGGCTCTAATGCCAAATGTAGCATCTCCTTATCCTAAACAGGTGAAGATCGTTTTTTTTTTGCTTTTTTTTGTGGGCTTAATTCATAAGTCGTTAAACCTTTACTCTAAGTGTACATCATAAATCCCTTTTCTACATTTGACTTATAACATAGATTTCTCTAAATTCACAAGCGTTTAACATTCAACGCTCATTCTAAAAATACATTTATAAGCAACTCTTCTATAATTTAATTATAGCATATAATTATTTAATTCATAAATAATTAACATCTATCATTTATTCTAAGAGTGCATTCACAAGGAATTCTTCTACAATTTAATTATAACATATAAATCTTTAAACATAATAAAAATAACACGATTCTAACGGTACATTTATATGAGGCTTTTCTACTATTGAATACAACATATATTTATAAAAGGTAAAATCAAAGAGAATCATTATAACAACTCTGTTAGTAATAATGCATAACTGAAACATGATTCTTTGAATAAAGGGGTGGAATCGCATGGGTCGTAAAATGCGACCTTTAATTATAATGTATAATTAATAGTATCCAGAACATAATTATTTTATCTTATTTTGGAATAATTATGCAAATGATATGCAGATAACTACTCTGTGCACCTGACAGGTAATAGGTGTAAAACATCCAACCGACTTCCAGGTCCTTGACGTAAATAATTCAATAGCATAAACTCTCAGATGTGTAAATCGACACATAATAAATATTACAGGTAAACGAGTCTGATTAATAAAGGGGCATTTGATCTGTTCAAGTGGTTCAAGACGTATTACTTATGGAACGTCTGACTTGGTAAATTCTGATTTATCATCCTTCCTGGTGGATTACAGATCACCTAGCTCAGGACATTGTCAAACAACAGTAATACCTCTATACCCACACCTATTTAACCAGAGCGATAACGTGCGAGGAAGAATGAACAATAGGCTTAAGGATCTTGGTGATGGTTTATAGATTCGCAGTCTTATTGTAGGTATCAACATTGTAGCATTGTCTCCATATCCATTTGAATTAACCAGAAGAAGTATGGGGTTAAATAAATAATGACAACCTTAAAGATCAGGAAAATACATATGTCGGGAATTCGTCATCCTATTCTAACTGATAGACTGGGTCCATCACGAGGCAACGTTCTGATTTCAATCTGATGAAAGGAAAAAGTACTGAAAGACCAAGTCAGAGTGATTGTCTTCTAATGGTGAAAATAACAACAATATACGAATCGTCTATCCTAAAATAAAGACATCCACATCATAGATGTATCTCCAGATAGGTTCTGATTCAGAAGGAAAATTAAAGAGTATTGATAGACTGAGATCAAGGTACTGAAGATCGAGATCAGAGTGATTGTCTTCTAATGATGGAAAGAACAAGAATATACAAATCATCTATCCTAAAATAAATACATCCACATCACAAATGTATCTCCGAATAGGTTCTGATTCAGAAGGAAAATTAAAGAGTATTGATAGACTGAGATCAGGGGATGCGTCATTCGGCGGTGATAAGTTTAGAGGTTGTGATTCTAATTTGCAAGTATCCAAGCCATAGGCGTATCTCCAGATCTGTTCCCCATATCTGTTTCGGTTCATTAGAAGAAATACAAATAGATTTAAGTTTTGATTACATATTTTCAATGGTGATATTATTTAGGTATCGTTATCCGAATTTATGGATATCCAGATCTAACCTCCGGATTTGTTCCGATTCGTTCAAAATTTAAAAAGGATTATTGATATATCTAAGATTATATTTACCTATTTTCAAATGGTAATAGTATTTAGAAATCGTTTGTATGGTTTATAGAATAATACAGCGTATGCAATCCATGGGTTCTTCACAGTATAAAAATTTGCAAGATAAAAAGGCCTGCGGATACATGAAGTTTTAACTTACGGAACTTTTTGATACATACATTTCTTTCTGAAATTTAATTCGTTCAACTGAGAGAGGAAATTCAATCATCCAAGTATAATGAGTAATCGTTCAATTTTGCACAATTTTATCTATATATATAATAATAATAATAAACATTTATTTGTAAATAAAACCTGACGAGATGGTTTCTCCAGCCATTGATGAAGTAAAGTTAGATTTGTCGTCGATCCACTCCAACTTCCCGAATTTACTGAAGACCCCTCGATAAACCTCCCTACCGTATCGAGGGTAATATTCTTTCCCTCGAACCCCCGAGCAAGTGGGGTCGTAAGAACATACAAGCCCTGGCTTTCTGCTGGGATCTCCCAATCCCCGGACAAGCTATCAGCCAAACCCCAAGAAATCACACTCAATAGAAATATCTATTACAATACTCGTCCAGAACTAGGGAGAAAGAGAGTTCCTCTCCTTCTCCCCCCTTTCTTTTATAATCCAAACTTGCATGACATGTGTCTTCTCATGCATAAATAATTTTTAATTTAATAATTCCTTAATATTTACCCTCATGCAACAAGTATCACTCTCACATCAGTGTGCACCTAAATCCCTTAATTATCTCTTTTTGTCTCCCTAGTCAATTTTCTAATCCCTAAATAAATAGGTGTAGGTGGAGTGGTCTCTACATAAGTACTATTCTAGTTTTGCTCCATAATTTAATAACTAAATATTATTTGCAATTCAATTCTCATGCATAATCATTCTAGTATAATGGATACACACATCTACTCCAATTTCCATTTTTCTGAAGTCTCATAAAAATAAAATATTCTTTTATTTGATTTTCTGGAATCCTATATGCACTTTTAATCATATATGCATGATTATTTTAATATGTAAAAAATGTGAATAATAATCTCTTTCCGTCGTCGTCTAGGTACCCCTTCGATGGGTCCTTCCGACAACTTCATCTTTTCCTTGTGCAGGGAATATTGTGTAGTAATCAAAGAATCGTTACCACGATCTCTCAACTACACTTCCTTGGGTACTAATGGCGGTTGAGGGATAAGGTTCTCCTTATCACGCGCCCCTCAACTCATCGTACGCGACCAAGTCGTTGTGTCCTCGCCCATACAAAACACGCTTCCCCAGGTGAGCCAAAACGGATTTTGACCCGTGCATGGAGTGCTAATTCAAGGTCGACAGTCTGTCATCGTAACCCTATGTATATTTCTCGTTCTTACGACCCCTATTATTCCATTATGGGTCAGTTAGTAAATCGTTTTACCTGCCACTGCACACACTCAAAGCGCACATTAGTAGCGCTGCACTATAAAATCCTTTCATCATACATCATATTCTTCATTCAATTTTATCTAAGTCAATATCATTCATTCACATCTATGGAATCCAGAGCATTATTCATTGCATTTATGGGGAACGTCATCATAATCTCTCAGTCAGTCGAGTATATTTATCATTCATTTGTTATTCAATCATTTTCATCTCATAATCTCTCAGTTAGTCGAGCATATATATCATTCAATCATTTTCATTTCATACAATAATATTCAAAGCATAATCCATGGTTCATGTTTTATTTAACCAGGTCACTTCAAAACTAGTGCCCTCAATAGTCTAATCAGTCAATGCACTGAGGCGGGTGTAACATAAAAATATTTTTATGGCATTCCAAAACTACAAAATGCTTATCCATCCAATCCATTTTGATTAGCACATCATAAGAACCAAGAGGAATGATATCCAAATCAGCGTGGGTATGACACCCATTCATTTCCAAACAACAATCTTTAACCATGGAAGTAATTTTTGTTTTCATTCTGGTAGCCAATTGTACCATTCTAGGCTTGGGCAGCTTACTGCTTACTAAATTTCATCTTAGAACCAGATTAGTATTTACATAAATGTAAGAAGCTCCAGACTCAATTAAAATTGAAATTGGCAAATCATTTATTTTACCTTCAATTTCAATCATTGATGAATGGTATCTGCTTGACAATTATCCAGAGTTGTGTATATGCGAGGAACACTTCTAACATCATCTCCCACCGTAGAAGCTTCTTGCACATTATATATACCAGCAAATTTATTTTTCCTTTCAGGACAATTACTGAGGTAATGGTCACCTCCACATTTCCAACATTTAACTTGGAATGGTTTCTTTTGTCCCGCAAACTTAGTCACCATTGATTCACCTTTCAAATTTGATTGTTTAGAATAATTAAACAAATATTGTTTAACACCAAGAGGCTTAAACCCCTTTTTCCTTTGATCCTGCTTATCTTTCAATTTACCCTTCCAAACTTTGTGCACATCTTGCCTGCTTTTACCTTGCCCATACAAACATTTAGCTTTCCTAATGCATTCCTTCAAAGTGTGAGATTCATCATAAGCTATTTGTTCCTTGTAGAACAATGGTAAACCACTAATAAATCGTTGAATCTTAACCTTTTCATCTTGAATAAATTCAACGTAGCATAGTAATTCTAATAATATTTTCTCATATTCTTCCATAGTCATATTTCCTAGTCTGAGTTCGAAGAACCCTTGAATCGTCCTATCATAGTATTGTTGGGACAAGTATTCATTATTGAAGTACCTTTGAAAACTCTTCCATGAAATTTTCCTTTCATCCATATTTTCTACCTGCTTCAGATGCTTCCACCACCTGTAAGCTTTTCCCTGAAGATTACATATATAAATACGGGCTTCTTGATTATCAAAATAATCATGTAATTGCAAATATTTCTTCATTTCTAGAAGCCAAATCTCTGCAATCTCTCCAGAATTTTCCCCATCGAAAGTGGGATGTTTAATTTTCCTGAGTTCACCCTGTAATATATTTCCATCGTGTTTTATCTTTTGATTCCTTCTGAGAGGAGTATCATGTTGGATTTTAGGCATCTCATTCCCATGATGACTTTCGAATATTTAATATTTTGGAAATGCAAACCCTTTTTGCATTCATCTTTATCTCTGGAATGTTGATATCTATCAGGAAATTCTTTGTTCATTGATTCCTCTTCGTCCCTTCTTACAATGGAAGACACTTGATGCATCTGATTTTGTAATTGTACCAGATTCTACATCACTTGTTGATTTATTGGGTTTTGTTGTTCTAAGCTTTGTATATTTTTTCCATTCCCAAATTGTATGTTCTTCAAGGTTTGGAACACCTCTATTTTTCCCATATCAGTTTGATGACCATTGGATTCAGTTCTTTGAACATCTATACCAAATTCCTCGAAAAATTTGGATAAGGTAGGCTTTTCTGCCATTTTTTTAATATCACTTTCCTACTACTCTGGCAATCTGCAATTACAGTGATCTCAAAATTGTGTTGTCACTAGCAATCTGAGATATCATCCATAATTGTTAGTTCATATCAGATTTCACATGCATATATATTTCATCTTTAACTTGCAAACATTCATTTTAGACAAATAAAATGGAATCCCAAAGGTTCAAGAGTTGTAACCTTAGCTTTGATAACAATTTGTAACACATCCAGTGTCACATTAACTTAATATACACAAAAAAATTAAAGAAAAATTGGTATAAATATCACGTACATAAATTTCATATGCATTATTTAAGCTTATGTGCAACAATGCATAGCAAAAATATATTAAATGAATATTTTAACGGAATCTTAATTTAATTATGTGTTTCCCACTTATCAATTCTAATATTACTTTATAATTAATTCACATATCAAATATTTTCCATTAAAATATCTTATAATGGGCCCATAATAAATTAAAAACTTGCACCAACCTTTCTAGTAAATTCTTTACTAAAACTACGCAATAAATATTCCATTAAAAGTTGCACAAAACTGAACAATAAAACCGCACAATAAAACATTATTATAAATTGAGTATTAATGAGCATCTAGGTTTAGAATCATATTCATAACATAATCTATAAATAAACTTTGCACTAAGATCTGCCCAGTAAAAACTACCTGCACTGCAAATACTGAGTTCATCGCGCAGTAAAAATAGTATAATAAGGATTGCACCTTAAGAACTATCTAGGAATTGGGGCACTATGGTGCCAATATTTCGAAAATAAGGAATTCATTATTCCAACATATTTAAGTAAACCTATTGCCCAGTAAAATATAAATCAATAAAATAATTGCGCAGTAAAGTTAATTACTGCATAGTAAGGATTGATAACTCAACAAATTTACCTCGCAATAAGGATTTATATCTCAACTTATTAATTCAGAAGTAAGGTTAAATGCATAAATTAAATGGGATAGCAAATATCATTCCTTCCAAAACCTGGAATGTAATCTTCCAATTTAATAATTGTGCATTAAGATAATAATTCAACATAATAATTTAAACTTATTTGGATAAGCAAAATTAGCCCATGGTTTCTAAATACAAGAAACCATTCAAGGCTAAACCTGAATAACAACCCTTAATATGTGGAAATTGTTTACAATTACCCATTAAGCAAAATAAGGATAATTAAGTGCATTACAATGCATTACCACATATTAATTTCATGTGGTTTATATTTTCAGTCCATGGTTTATCAAAACCAAGATACCATTCATGTTAAGTTTTAATAACAACATTTAACAGTTGTTAATTATCTTCTTAAGAATTTATTAAGCAATAAATATTCAAACATGGTTCAAACCTTGCGCATAAATAAATACTTCACAAATATTTTATTTTTCATAATGAAATGAACCATGCGCATTAAACTATTACTTATTAAATATTTCATTTTCCGTAATGGATTGAGTTATGTGCATTAACCAAATACATGGCTAATCAATTTCTCATTAAGTAATGAGGTCTAATTACTGCGCGATAATAATTAAATTCAAGGAATCTTTCAATTTAACTATTAATCAATAATAGCTTGAGCATTTGCAATTTATGGATTATTTATAAGCATATGGCCAAATGAAAATTCTCACCATTTCCATGCACATGAAATTAAATTAATCTACATATGAATTTCATCTTTAATTCAAATGCGGTAATTTTCAACACTCAAATTGAAATAATCAATTTGCGCGTGCATCCATAATTAAATCTCATGACAAATAGCCATTTCATGGTTGAAATTCCATCAACTATCATGTCAAGATAAGTGACATAGATTTATTAACAAATGGGTAAATAAATAGCAATGCCAAAGAAATATTATGGCCATTGGCACTCAAACATTAACCTACAGGCAATATACCATATACACGTGTTGATAAGTAAATTCATTCTATGGAAAAATATACCATAGTTAAACATACCAAAAATTCATTTCCCTTTAATTAATAATTTATCACCAAAATTTCTAATTTCACTGCGCAATTTAATTTCTTATGGAAAATAAAACCCAGAATTTTAACCAGCAAGCAAATAAATTGCAGAAATAAACCTGTGTCAATTCCATGTACAGGAATTCAACAAACATCTCAGGAATTTATAAAATTGTAATTTTATTCATCATTCATCAATTAAACTAAATTGAGAAATAAAAACTTATCTGAAAACACTCGAAATGGGCAACTGGTTGTGTGGCTTCTACGCTCCACCCAACCGTAGGAAATTTTCCTCATCGATATCTCAAAAAAATGCCACCCCGAACTGAGACTCATGCATTGACCAAGAGACACCTCTCCAATTCTCATATTTCTCTCAGGATTTCCTCACTTGGCGAACAAGATTTACTGGTTTGCTACCAAATCCATGCCAACAATGCAATCCCTTCCCTTAGCTCCATTCTATCTAGCACCACAATGAAACGCAACACTGCATATGTGCTTAGAATTCCACTAAAATAACTTCTTACACCATTTTCATTTCACGGGTGCAACTAGAGGAAAAATGGACAACATTCCAACAAAGATTTATCAACAATTTGGCTCACAGGTTGAGAAATTCATCTTAGTTTTTAGTCTCAGACAGAATTTGATTGCCATGTTCTCTCAGACACACCCCGGCAAGGTAATTTTTCCACAGAGAGTCATTGTTCTCCTAACCTTCGCGTAGAATGGAACGCAACCACATTTCCTTGCATGCATAATTCTATGCATGCAAACTGGTAAACATGTGGGCTCTCCCATCCATTTTCATTTAAACACATAATCACTTAATTAATATTAAAAAGTTAGGTCTTAATTCATTAACTTGGAATTATGACTTAGCCAAAAATTTGGGTATTTTTAGGGACTTAGGATTATAAAAGGATCTTAGCAAAGGTTTCCCCACCTAAGGCATTTTAACCCCCTTGTTGACTCTAGTGAATACATGAGTCCCCAATATTTTAGCATTCAGCCTCAGCCACAACCAATTATAATTTTATTATTATAATGTCGAAATGTACAATTGTCTTGTGTTTCAGGCATTACATAATAATATTCACATGTAACTTAGGATCAATTCATGGGTCTTAACCAGGGGTGTTACGTTCCCCCCCCCTTAAATCCAACACCGTCCTCGGTGTTATCTTTGTCCAAAACACATGAACAAAAATTTTCAAATTTAAATACTTATGTACAGTATTCAAAATAGATGGGGATACACTGCCTACATCTCGTCTTATAATTCCCAGGTCCCTTCTTCAGGACTGTAGTGGGTCCATTCGACTTTTACCTATCATATGACCTTGTTCCTAAGTGTCTTGACTCTTCTGTCTAATATGCAAACTAAATGTACTTGGATTTCCCCTTCGGGTTCCACCTATACCACAGACCAATCAAGTATGTGATTAGAATCATAAACATATTTTTTCAATAATGAAACATGAAAAACATCGTGCACATTAACCATAGGCGGTAGAGCTATCTCATAGGCTACTGATCCAATTCTGTTTAGGATCTCAAAAGGTCCACAAAATTTGGCGGTTAACTTCTTGCAGTTACCCAACCGCAATGAACTTTTTCTTCCTCTGACCTTTAGGAACACTTTGTCCCCAAGTTGAAACTCTTTATGTGTTCTATTTTTATCTGCATAACTCTTCTGACAATCTTGAGCTACCTTAGTTCTACTTGATCTTGGTTACCTGCTGCTCCATATCCTAAAGCATTTCTGGTCCAACTATTAGTCTATCCACTTGTTTGTCCCGATTCACAGGAACATTACATTTCCTACCATATAATGCTTCAAATGGATTCATCTTCAATGATGCTTGGTAACCGTTATTGTAGGCAAATTCCACTAAGTACAGGTAATCTTCCCATTTATTTGGTTTTTCCATTACATACATTCTGAGCATGTCTTCAATGATTTGATTTACTCGCTCAATCTATCCATCCATATGTTGATGATAAGTTGTACTAAACTTAAGTTTGGTCCCAAATTCTCTGAACAACCCCTTCCAAAAGTTCAAAGTGAACTTGGGATCTCAATCTGAAACTATTGCTTTTGGAATACCATGCAACCTGGAAATTTCCTTTTTATAAATTTATGTGATCTTAGTTGCTTTATATGTTGACTGCACTGGAACAAAATGGGATGACTTTGACAATTTTTCAACCACTACCATAATGGAGTCGTGTTGCTTCGATGTTCTAGGTAAATTTGTAAGGAAAGCAATGGTTACCGCATCCCACTTCCATTCCGATACCGGCAATGGATTGAGTAAATCAGCAGGGTGTTTATGTTCTGCTTTTACTATTTGACATTCTAAGCATTGAGCAATAAATATGGCCACCTCTTTCTTCATGCCTGGCCAATAATATTCTTTCTTAATTGTTCTCAACATCTTTTGGTATCCAGGATGACCTACATAAGGCACATTATGCATTTCATGCAAAATAATTTTCTTCAATTCACTTTCAGCTAGTATATAAATTCTACCATTAAATTGAAGAATTCCATCTTCATCCAATGCATATTTGGAAAAATTTAATGACATATTTCCTATTTGCAACAGTGCAACCACTTGCAAATAATGATCATATGCTTTTAGTGCCTCATGTAACCTAATTTTTAAATCATATTTCCAATTGCTGATAAATGAAATTTGCATTACTTGACTTCTTATACTGACTGCATCTGCCACTCGATTATCTTTACCCTTTATGTACTCAATTTCAAAATTGAATTCACTCAGAAATTCAATCCATATAACTTGTATGGCATTCAAGTGATGATTCTCAAACAAATATTTCAGACTATGATGATCTGTCTTTAACTTAAATTTGTTCCCCATGAGATAATGCCTCCAAATTCGGAGTGCATGAACTATAGCAGCTAACTCCATATCATGAGTAGTATAGTTCTTTTCATGTTCCTTCAGCTTTCATGATTCATAACAAATGACATGCCCATCTTGCATCAAAACTCCACTGAATCCCTCAAGAGATGCATCTAAACAAACCACATACTCTTTGTCTGGATCTGGAATTTTTAATATTGGCGCACATGTGAGTAATTATTTCAAGAGTTTGAAGTTGTCTTCACACTCTTTGTTCCAGATGAACTTCACATCCTTCTTTTGTAATAATGTAATCGGATTTGCAATCCGAGAGAAATATTATATGAATCTTCGATAATAGCCTGCAAGTCCCATAAATGATCTCACTTATGTGACACTTTTCAGAGTAGGCCATTCCTATATGGATTTTATTTTCATTGGGTCCACTGCTACGCGCCCTCCTCAGAGATGATGTGACCCATATACAATAGTTGCTTTTTATATAATGAGCATTTGCTAATTTTGGCATATAGTTGATTTTCTCTCAGGATTTTCAAAGTAATCCAAAGATGCTCTCCATGCTCTTCCTCAGATTTGGAATACACTAGAATATCATCTAGGAATACTATAATGAACTTGTCCAAGCATTCTTTAAACACACCATTCATTAGACACATGAATGTGGCTGGGGAATTTGTAAGTCTGAAAGGCACTACTGTATATCTGTAATTCATGTACCTGGTTCTAAAGGTTGTTTTGTTGATGTCCTCATATGTTCTACGCACTTGGTGATACACGGATCTCAAATCAATCTTGGAAAATACTTTTTCCCCTCTCAACTTATCAAAGAGATCAGAAATCCTTGGTAATGGATATATGTTCTTGATTGTAGCCTTATTCAGTTTCCTGTAATCTAAACACAAACTTAGTGTTTCTTCTTTCTTTCTTACAAACAGAGTTGGCACTCCCCATGGAGACACACTAGACCTAATGTATCCCTTCTTTAATAAATGTTCTAGTTGCATTTGCAATTCTTTTAGCTACAGGGAACTCATTCTGTAAGGATCTTTTGATGTTGGCAAAGCTCCAGGAACCGAATCAATTGTAAATTCAATGTCGCGCTTTGGTGGTAACCCGGGTACATATTGGAACAAATCCTCAAATATTTCAACACTAGATGTTCATCAAGGTTTGGTTCTTTTTAATTTTTCATGTCTTCTGCATGTATAGAATATAACTGACACCCCTTTCTGAAACATTTCTTCATTTGCATGGTTAAACTTGTCTTACGGAAATTGGCCTTGGAATACCATTTATATGAGTTGTACTCTTTTTATCATCCAGACAAGTAATAATTTTGTTATGGCAATCCAAAACTGCAAAATGCTTATCCATTACAATCAGTACATCATAAGAACCAAGAGGAATGCTATCCAAATCAGCTTGGGTATGACACCCATTCATTTCCAAACAACAATCTTTAGCCATGGAAGTAATTTTCCTTTTCATCCTGGTAGCCAATTGTACCATTCTAGGCTTGGGAAGCATACTGCTTACTAAATTGCATCTTATAACCATATTAGTATTTACATAACTTTAAGAAGCTCCGGAATAAATTAAAATTGAAATTGCAAAATCATTTATTTTCCCTTCAATTTCAATCATTGATGACTGGTGGTCTGCTTGATGATTTTTCAAAGCTATGTATATGCGAGGAACACTTCTAATAGCATCTCCCACTGTAGAATCTTCTTGCACATTATACATACTAGTAACTTTTTTTTTCCTTTCAGGACAATTAACGAGGTAATGGTCACCTCCACATTTCCAAATTTAAACTTGGAATGGTTTCTTTTGTCCTGCTGACTTAGTCACCATTGATTCACCTTTCAGATTTGTCTGTTTAGAGGAATTAAACAAATCTTGTTTAACACCAAGAGTCTTAAACCCTTGTTTCTTTTGATCCTGCTTATCTTTTAATTTACCCTTCTAAACTTTGCGCACATCTTGCCTGCTTTTACCTTGCTCATACAAACATTTAGATTTCCTAATGCATTCCTTCAAAGTGTGAGGTTCATCATAAGCTATCCAGTCCTTGTAGAACAATGGTAAACCACTGAGAAATCATTGAATCTTAACCTTTTCATCCTGAATAAATTCAACGTAGCATAGTAATTCTATGAATCTTTTCTCATATTCTTCCATAGTCATATTTATAAGTCTGAGTTCGAAGAACTCTTGCATCTTTTTATCATGGTATTGTTGGGACAAGTATTCATGCTTGAAGTACCTTTGAAAACTCTTCCATGAAATTTCCTTTCATCCATATTTTCCACCTACTTCAGATGCTTCCACCACCTGTAAGATTTTCCCTTAAGATTATATAAAGTAGTACGAGCTTCTTGATTATCAAAATAATCATGTAATTGCAAATATTTCTTCATTTCTAGAAGCCAAATCTCTGCAATCTCTCCAAACTTTTCCCCATCGAAAGTGGGAATCTTAATTTTGTTGAGTTCACCTTGTAATATATTTCCATCATGTTTTCTCTTTTGACGCCTTCTGGGAGGAGTATCATGTTGGATTTTAGGCATCTCATTCCCATGATGAATTTCGATTGTTTGATATTG
The DNA here is from genome assembly GCA_027924585.1 of Larix kaempferi. Classification (NCBI taxonomy): domain Eukaryota; kingdom Viridiplantae; phylum Streptophyta; class Pinopsida; order Pinales; family Pinaceae; genus Larix; species Larix kaempferi. The sequence continues at coordinate 8,194,172 of BSBM01000029.1, forward strand.
GCAATGCAACCCCTTTCTGCATTCATATTTATCTCTAGAATATTGATATCTATCAGGAAATTCTCTGTTCATTGATTCCTCTTATTCCCTTCTTACAATGGAAGACACTTGATGCATATGATTTTGTAACTGTACTAGATTCTGCATCACTTGCTGATTTATTTGGTTTTGTTGTTCTAAGCTCTGTAGATTTTTTCCATTCCCAAATTGTATGTCCTTCAAGGTTTGGAACACTTCCATTGTTCCCATCTCAGTGTGATGACCATTGGATTCAGTTCTTTGAACATCCATACCAACTTCCTCGGCAAAGTTGGATAATGTAGGCTCTTTTGCCATATTTTTAATATTGCTTCGCTACTACTCTGGCAATCTGCAATTACAGTGGTCTAAAAATTGTGTTGTCACTAGCAATATGAGATATCATCCATGATTGTTAGTTCATATCATATTTCACATGCATATATATTTCATCTTTAAAATGCAAACATTCATTTTAGGCAAATAAAATGGAATCCCAAACGTTCAAGAGTTGTAACCTCAGCTTTGATACTAATTTGTAACACACCCAGTGTCACATTAAATTAACATACACAAAATTAATATGTTTTTCGTATAAATAGCACATGCATAAATTTCATATGCATTATTTAAGCTTATGTGCAACAATGCAAAAACATATTAAATGAATCTTTTAGCGGAAGCTTAATTGAATTATTTGCACACTTATCAATTCTAATATTCCTTTATAATTAATTCACATATTAAATATTTTCCATTAAAATATCTTGTAATGGACCTATAATAAATTAAAAACTTGGACCAACATTTTTAGTAAATTCTTTACTAAAAATGCTCAATAAATATTCTATTAAAATCAACACAGTAACAATAAAACGGCGAAATAAAAAATTCTTATAAATTGCTCATTAATGCTACACAGTAACAATAAAACCCCTAAATAAAAAATTATTATAAATTGCTCATTAATGAGCAACTAGGTTTACAATCATATTCATAACATAAGCTAATTCTTATAAATTGCTCATTAATGCTACACAATAACAATAAAACCCCTAAATAAAAAATTATTATAAATTGCTCATTAATGAGCATCTAGGTTTACAATCATATTCATAACATGAGCTATAAATAAAGCTGCACACGAAATATTAAGTGTATGGAATATAATAATCCGACATTTAATTACCGCAAGGATTGATATCTCAAAATTCTGTTTTGCTTGAAAGAGGTCGGTCATTAATGATTTCAGTGTGATATAACAACTATACTTTCTTTAGTAAATTATTTCATACGGTAGTAAGGAGTAACCCTAATTTTTTTAGATTGATTCTCATTCAAAACTGTAAACATTTCAATGCTGTAAAAGACTAGCTAAAGAAAAAAATATGAATGTATTACAAATGTAGCCTCTGCGTGTATCATTTGTGAAAAGGATGCCAAGGGTTTTGGACCGTTGTACGATGGTTTTTGGAGAAAAGTGCACATTCATATTTACACAGACATTCTTATGTTTAACTAAATGATAGATGAATTTCTAAATCGGCTGTGTTTTTCAGAAATTGGTATTGTCGTTCAATGAAAGTACCATCTTAAATTGCAATAAATAAAACTTAAAGTAGATACTTTACTTTTTACTTGCACGAAGTTACTATCCTGATTTCTTTTACTCAGATTTTGAATTTGTGTTTTCTGGGAAAAATTTATACATGTTAACTTCCACATGAAAATGCATAGAAATTTCTCTATTTTATAAACACATAATCAAACCTTTGGCAAGTACATAAGCTACTACAAAGCTTTCAGAATTGACAGTACCCCTAGGTTAATATTCTTTTCTTTTTGTTCTAAGCTCACTTACAGAATGATCAAGATCTACAACACTGCTAAAAAGTACCTCATTCTTACATAAAAACGAGAAATACTATTTTAAACCATAAATTCCATGGAAGTTCATAATAGAATTTCAGTATAGTAATGGCTTAATAGTAGGGAATCTCCATGTTACCTTAGCCGTAGAGAAACCTTTAAAAACTACTAAAAGTTTTAAACTAGAAGAACTAGTAATTAATATTTAAATTCTCAGATGTCTATATGGGAGGATGATTTCCTTGTACTCTAGTATATGAACAGGGTGGTACTCACCCCAGATTCCGTAACTTGCAGTATCCCACAAGATAATTAATTACAGCATAACAAAACAATTCTACTGACACCATAAACTATCCATTTGTACGCTCCTATATATATTTGTGTATATATATACTAATCTACAAATCTATGAATTATCTTGAACATAATCATATATAAAATAAAAAAAATGCAGAGCTTTGGAACCTGTAACAACACCAATATGCGAATGAAGTAGGGTCAACGCTGCTCCTCCCAACCGTAGATCCAGAGTAGGCTAACCCACTATGATCACCCCCGAGCTAAATCCAGCTCTTCAAGAGTGTAGACTGTTAACCTGATCACAATATTCCCTTACTTAGAGTTTCTTGCCTAACAAATTCGTGCTCACGCAGCAATACTTCTCCATGCATACTAGGCAGCATCCTGCCTCCCGCATATGCATCTTTTATAATTTTCCTAGGTCTTACACCCAGCCGATTCCCTCGGAATCCTGTGGTTGTCAAATTCCTGATTTCCAGGAAGTGTGTCAGTGCCATCAATGCACTCTGACACTTGTTTGATCACTTTTAGTTAACACTCAGTCTTGTCTCCCACTCTTGAAGTCTGATTTCCTCGTTTAGCATTCGTTGCCCACCTATCCACATTTTTATTAAAACAAATAATAATTTTGTCTCTTTACAATTGTAACCATTCGGTTATTTGACTAGTTTTTGGTCCAGTTTCTTTATTCGACAACAATTAAAAAATAAAAGAATAATAATGAAAATTGTTTGCGGGGTGGATCTTACATCCTCACCCACTTATTTTAACATTGTCCTCAGTGTTTTTATTCTTCTTCCATAGGTTCTGGAAATAGTTCATCATATCTCTCCTGCATATCCTTTTCCAGCTCCCACGTTGCTTCCTCGGGGATAAAGTGCTTCCATTGCACCTTTACCCGAGCAATGACTTTGTTCCGAAGTATTAATGCTTTCATGTCCAGAACTTGCATAGGTTCCACTTGAAACTCGCCCTCTGGTTCCACCTGTACCACATTCCAATCAATGATGTGAGTAGGATCATGAATATACTTTTTTAATAAAGCCATGTGGAAAACATTATGTATTTTTAAACGTGTTGGAAGTGCAAGTCGATAAGCTATAGGTCCGATTCTTTCTAGAATCTGAAAGGGTCCGCAAAATCGTGGTGCCAATTTTGCGTAGTTTCCTAATTTTAGTGAACTTTTTCTTGGTTTCACTCGGAGATAAACGTGGTCTCCGACTATGAACTCTTTAGGCCGTCTCTTCATGTCTGCATAAATCTTTTGACGATCTTGCGTCACCTTTAAATTTTTTTGTACTTTCTGAACAATCTGTTCCATATCCAGTAATAATTATGGTCCTATTATAACGCGATCCACTGGGATATCCCAGCTAACTGGGGTGGTACACTTTCTGCCATACAAAATTTTGAAGGGACTCATCCCTGTCGAGGCTTGGTACCCATTATTATACGCAAACTCTACCAGGTGTAGATATTCTTCCCACTTCGTGGGTTTCTCCATGACGTACATCCGTAACATATCCTCCACAATCTGATTAGTACGTTCTGTTTGTCCATCTGTTTGAGGATGGAAACTTGTGCTGAAGTTTAATTTAGTTTCTAAGCCTGCAAACAGAGATTTCCAAAATTTTGATGTGAATTTTGTGTCTCTGTTCGAAATCACTATCTTTGGTACCCCGTGTAATCTAAAAATCTCCTTCAGGAATATGTCTACAATATCCACAGCCTTATGAGTTGCTTTGACAGGGACAAAATGTGCAGATTTACTTAACTTGTCAATCACCACCATAATTGAATCATGTTGCCTTTGCGTTCTTGGCAGTCCGGTGATGAAATCTAGAGATATGATCTCCCATTTCCATTATGGAATTGGTAGTGGTTGTAATAGACCCGCAGGGTGCTTATGTGTTGTTTTTACCTATTGACACTCCAAACACTTTGATAAGTAATCAATTAAATCTGTTTTTAAACCAGGCCAATAAAACTGTTTTCTTTAGGCTGTTATCATTTTTTGATAACCAGGGTGGCCTGCATAAGGTTGTTTATGCATTTCATTTAGGACCAGCAGTTTGATTTCTGTTTACATTAGGTATGTACAACCTATTCTTAAACCACAACAGTCCTTCTTGGTCTATTTTAAATTATGTCCCGTTAAGATTAACTTCATCAGTTAATAGTTTTCTTATCAAAACTCCATATTTAGTGTCATTAACACTTGTTGTTTTAATTCTATCCTTGAGGTAACTCCTGGGTTGACTCATAGTTATTTCATAAATCTCGTGTGTTCTCCGACTCAATGCATCTACTACTTTATTTTCCTTTCCCTTGATATGCTTCACTTCGAAATCAAATTCACTCAGGAAGGTCAGCCACCTTGCTTGGAGAGCATTTCGTTCAGGTTGAGTGAACGAATATTTTACTCCAGTATTGCCTGTCAATAACAGAAATCTTTTTCCCAACAGGTAGTGTCGCCACATCTTTAAGGCATGCACTACCGAGGCAAGCTCTAGATCATGATCTACATAATTTCTTTCGTGATCTTTCAATTTGCGGGATTCGTAACTTACTACGTATCCTTCTTGAGAAAGTACCCCCCGAGGCCTTCCTTACTTGCATCAGTACAGACTATGTAGGCCTTAAGTGGGTCAGCTACTCTTAAAATGGATGTTGTTGTTAGGATTTCTTTTAATAGCTCGAAACTTTCTTGACACTTTGCTGGCCACATAAATTTTACTCCCTTTTTCTGTAGTGAAGTGATAGGGTAAGCCACCCTAGAAAACCCTTCTATGAAACATCGGTAGTATCCGGTAAGTCCCATGAAAGAGTGGATGTCTGCTACATCCTTGGGTATCGGCCATTCAAAACTAGCTTTAATTTTTTCAGGGTCTGCAGCAATTCCTTCTCCTGAGATTATATGGCCTAAGTATTGTATCTTGTTTTTGAAGAATTCACACTTCTCAAACTTAGCATATAATTCATGTTCCCTTAAGGTTTGTAACACTATCTTCAGATGTTGATCGTGTTCTTCATTTGTTCTGGAATAAATAAGAATATCATCTATGAAAATTAAGACAAACTGATCTAGATATTCTTTAAAGATATTATTCATAAGACACATAAAAGTCGCAGGGGCATTCGTCAAGCCAAAAGGGATTACCACAAATTCATAGTGTTCGTATCTTGTTCGGAAAGCAGTCTTACTAATGTCTTCTTCCTTGATCCGGATTTGATGATATCCCGACCGTAAGTCTAACTTGGAAAATACCTTGGCTCCACCTACTTGATCGAATAAATCGTTGATTCATGGTAGTGGGTATTTATTCCTGACAGTCATCTTATTGATCTGTCGATAGTCTATGCACAACCTCATAGTCCCGTCTTTCTTCTTAACAAATAAAACTGGCGCTCCCCAGGGTGACACACTGGGTCTGATATACCCTTTATCCAACAACTCTTGAATCTAAATTCTCAATTCATTTAAATCTGGAATACTCATCCGGTATGGTATTCTAGAAACAAGTGCAGACCCAGGCATAAGTTCTATGGAAAAATCAATTTCCCTCTGAGGAGGTAATCCCGAAATTTCTTGGGGAAACACATCGGTAAAATATCTTAGAACAGGGAAATCTTCCAGATTTACACTGTTTTCTTTGTTGAGTACATCTTTTATTCGGATTGCATATATTTGGCATCCCTTCCTCATGCATCTCTTAAGTTGCATAGCGGAGATCTGTCTTGTGGAGACAGGTTTACCTATACCTCTAACTGTTCTAGGAATGTTATCCTCTGTTGTATAAACAAAGGTCTTATCATAACAGTTTAGAGTTACTTTATTCCTTTCTAGCCAGTCCATACCTATTATCATGTCATAAGACCTGTTATCACCTAAGCTGTAGTTACCCCTATGGATGGATCCAGTCATGGATGGCAATAGGGAAGGGCAACTTAAGAGGTGCAACCACGATCACCTCGACCTCCAATATATGGTTGTCACGCCAGTCGAGGCAACCTTCGCTTTATGTTGTCTAGCCCAAACAACAAAGGGGGAGACCCGATCTACTCCCGACAGGAGAGATCAAAACCAAGACACCAAATCAGGGTATTTCTAAGTGAAGTTAGGTGTATGGTTTATCCTAGACCTAAGGGTAAAGTCACAAGCCAAGTGAGGGTTTCAATAAGTATAGCTTTGGTTCATAGTTGATGTAAGAGTGACTTATAATGTTTGTAGTGAGATCTAGGGCTAGTGTACTAGTTCAATATTGGAAAGTCCACTGCCTTGGGAACCGTGTCCCATGCAGGGTAGTTAAGGGTTGTATTGGGGCTAACTAGTACAGATGACGAGTTTGACCATGATACATGATAGCTTCAAGGGTTTGGTTCACCATGCATAGGTCAATCCACAAGTCAATCCAACAATCTAGGAAAGTCGAATTATCTTGGAGAGAAACCAGTGCCTTGGGAATTGGGAAGTGGAGTCAAAGTAGGGTTGACTTGTGGTTTAGGACTCCTAGTACTTGGGACAAGTGGGAAATAGAGGTCTTGATGGATGAATGAGTCTAGATCTAGGTTTGACCCAAGTGGACCACAATCCCTTAAAACAAGGAATGCAATCCCCAAGGCAAGATTTGACAAAGTGACAGTCTAGACCTAGGTTTTGAATTATTCCGGTTTCAGATCTCCAAAAATCTCAAGTACCCAGTTCCTGGAAGTGAGTCAACTCACTTCTCCAAGGTGGTGCGACTTTGCCCAAGGAGGCTAAAAAGTGAGGTTAGGTGGGTCAAAACAAGTCGGATGGCATCCAAACTTTAGATCCGGGTAGATCGGTCAAGTAGGAGTATGGATCTGTAATTTCGTGGTAATCCAACGGTTAGATCTTAGTAGATCTGAGTTTAAGGGTTCCAAGTGGCCCAAAATGGGGATTAAATCCCTTAAAATGTGGAATGGGGCCCACAAGGTGAATTTCAGGAAAGTGACAACCTGGGTGTATGTTATTGGATGTGTAGATGTCAAATCAAGTGGAATCTCAAACACCCACCACTTAGATCTAGGTCAACCTGCTCAATCAATGAAGTGCGCCTTGCTTGGGAGAAGCCAAGTTGGTATGGGAGAGGGGTCAAACGGAAGCCAATCCTCACCAAACTATAGATCCGGGATGCCGTGGATGCTATAGAGGTGGGTTTTCAATATTATACCCAACAACCCACTAGATCTAAGTAGATCTGAGAAAATGTAAAAATGGGGTTTTGATTAATTTAGGGTTTTAAGATGTTTTAGACAATTGGATAGATCATGGAGATAGAACTTACCTTGAGATCATACCTGAATGATGTGGATGAGATGCCTTGATGTTGAGGAAGATTCCCGCAGAGATCAAATGAGAGATTGTTGATTTTGCTTGCCGAAATGATGCCCTAGCCCACAAGTGCGCCTTCCTCTACCTGTCAAACCAAGGAATGAAAATTCAATCAGTAAGATCAAGTATGGAGGAAATACAAGAGAAATGCAAATAGTAACATGAAATAGAAGGTCCTGGGACAGTAATACTCCCTGTTACCAACGAAGAGCTCCAAAGAAGAAGTAGGGAGAGTCTTCCCCTGCCAATATCTCCTCCTCCAAGCAAATCGGCCTCCACCTGTAGATGCAAAATCGTGGTACAAAATATATGGCAAACAATATCTTCAATAACTCAGTGCAAAGGAAGAACCAACGAACGAACACCAAAAACATTCACCACAACATTGGAGATAGATGCAATAATAATTTTCTATTCCAATAATCCAGAGCCAAAAGTCCCTTTACAATGAGAGGCTCTCTCCTTTAAATAGGAAGGAGAGGCACCAAAACCCTAACCACTTTTTGAATGAGTGGCTAAGATTAAAAGATACAAATGTCTAATCAATGGTTGAGATGAGCTCAACAATAAAATACATGGATCACTAATAAAATATAATGTAAGTGGACAAAATCGCCCTAGAAGAGGGGAATCCCACCAAATCATGATGATAAAATATCATAAGAGGCTTATGGTGGGTCCAAGGGGTAATTTTATCCCTCCTTGGTCAATCCCCATAGCACAATAACCCAAAAATAATCATGAATGTACCAAATCGTGCCTCCATAGTGAAGTCGTGGTCCTCAAAAGACCTCAAAAATCCACAGAAAGTGCCATAAGTGATGGATGCGGGCCCCGATGAAGCTGAAACTGCTGGAGAAGGTGTGGAAGGTCCCGATCTATCATCACTGATCATCCCATGCCATAACTTTGCCTCAGTAGCCCAAATCAATTTCCTCAATAGCCATTTCTACCAATCCTGAAATGCCTCGGGAAGCGTGAAACTGCCCCAAACAGCCTCCTGGAGTGCTGGCGCTGTCAAGGTGAGGGCACCAATGTGTCCGGAAGGGGGGTATAATGGTAAAAACAAGTGGCTAGACCACCCCCTCCATCATCAGCGCCCTAGGTCAACCGGATAAAAGTCATCTCTGCTCCGACAGGGCCTCCAACAGACCAAAACTGCACTGGGATAGCCTACTGAGGCTCAATCATCACTGTAAGTGCCCGGAACTGAAAACAAACTGTCCCATTGGACTCAGAAAGTCCAAATCTATCCAAGATGTGTACTCATACCCCATATGAGTCTCTGCATGATCAAAATAAATATCCGATATACCGAAACAGGGCCAATAATAATGTGTTGTACATATACAAATACTGCTGTAACCCCAGAACCATCATCATAACCCTGTAGCTGCTGCATAGAATCATCCTGTATGTGTACATAGACCATATATCATCTATCCATATCATCATAAGGTCTAACATCTCATGTCCCATGGTCCTCCATGGTCAAACTAGGTCTAACCAAGACCAAATATAACTCAGACCATCATCCAAGGCTGCTGCAAAGTGTCAAGGTTAATAAATGCTCTACCACTTATTCAAATAGCAATTATAACACATAATGATCATAACTGGCGATCTACATCCAAATATATAGTGTCGTTAATTATTATTATTACTCAGACTAGACTTTCAGGATCATACTCACTTCATAGTTGTGATCAATTTGCTAGTGAAGGGTGAAGGCTAAATTAAGTTGGCTAGGCTAAGGGATGACTTAACTGTCTTGAATTTGTGACACTTTGGCAAGGGAAAGGGAATACACCATAGTATATACTGAATGAGCAATAACACAGGGAATGGCGGTGTCTCACAAATGGATGAGTTGTTTAAAGAGGGTTTATTCACCTTCACAGATGCGCACAATCCATAATACAAATAAGGCCAGCAATTGTTTAGATATAGCATTTAAGTTCCATTGCTTTTTGGGCCTGAAGTTTCCATAGCCTTGATCTATGTGTGTTTACAAACACATTGCATAGATTTACATTTTTTCTTTAGGCTTTCTGCTGCATGTGTGTTTTTAAGGCACTTGTTTACCTGAGCACTTCTAGGTGTGTCATGGATAGCTTGTTTACCTAGGTATTTATTTTCCACAGGATATAACATTTTATTTTTATTGCCATGTTCATTTGGCATGCCTCTCATTCATGTGTGTTTAGAAACACATTGCATGAATGGGCTTTTCATACAAGATATAGCATTTCATTTTCCAGATTTTGTATTGATGGCAGCACTAAAAGTTTCAGGTTTAGCCAACACAACTTTAGTGACTAGAGGGAATTCACAAGGAACTCCAACTCACCATAGGTAAGTTTTGTCACCAACTCAGAGCCGAGACACAATAAACAGGGAAGCTCATCCAATACAGAGGCTACAGTGGGGAAAAGTCCTCCATGCCACTAGTCAAGAAGTAAGTCAAGGTGCTAATCTAAAAGGTAGGCCATGGATGGATGAAGACAATGAAATGATGGAGCCAACACTAGCAAGCCAAAGTATGGTGTAATGATCACCTCTATTCTCCCTAAGGAGGGTATGTACCAGTGAGTATGAATAGTGAACTTCTAAGTCTGAGTAGGGACAGTATAATATATATAATAGATCAACCAGGTCCATATATTTATATGATCGCCAGATCATGACACTAAATGCTAAGACATGCTATAAGAATAAGTATAAAAGCAATCTAACCATAACACCGTAATATACCTGCTGAGTCATATACCTGAATGCACATCAACCTGTACCATCATCTGTCCTCTGGAACTGCTGCTGTAACTCTGGGCACTACTGTCTGCTCTGTACCAATGGTATAATGGCTACATCGGTCATCTCTCTGAGTGTCCTGAAACTCAGTCATGGCATGGGGAATATAACTGCTGTCCACAATCTGATAATGATCCAATATAGATGCTCATCTCGGCATCTCAAATGCAAGGGAACTGGCTGAATGGTGTATTGGAATGAGAAAAATAATGTATGGTAGCCCGGCTACTATATATGTGATAACATCTGGCTCCGGCTGGGACAAGTGCTCTGCTGAAATGAGCGCTTGAGAACCTCAGAATCTCTGGTCCTCGAACTCTGCTACTCGAATCAACGATCCAGCACTCTACCATTTTATTTCCAGCTTTTATTCTTGCAACCTATTTTCTGCATTCACAAACATCGAAAATACCTCATGCCGCATGTGTGGGAAAAATATAATAAAACAACTGAAATGAAATCTATTCTATGTCAGAAATATAAATGCATGAGAAAGTAAATTAAACTACTAACATAATTTGCAAAATTTGACATTTATTGTGCAGGAAAAGAAAAAGTGACAGGTACTCAGTTAAACTAGAAGCTTACAAAGGAGCTTAGAGACTAAGAAGGTGCCAGACTCAATGGCTGAAAAGACTAACTACTGCCTAAGTAGGCTTATTTGGTTTCCTACCTACCCTAATCTACCAGGCAATGCAAGACTAGGTCATTCAAGGTTGATAGGAGGAAAGTAATGTTTCAACATCCTCCCATTTACAGGTAACTCAACTTCATCTCCATCCAAGGTTTCAAGGACAAAAGATCCCTTTCCAGCCAGACTACTTATCTTATACGGACCTTTCCATAAACTTTCCAACTTCGTGTGATTTCCTGGTTTCTCTTTATGCTTATCCCACAATAGGACTATATCTCCTATACCAAAGGTAGTACCTCTAGTATTTTGATCAAATGTGCCTTTTACCCTTTCTTGTTCTATAAGCATCTTATCGAGAGCACTTCTTCTCTTTTCATCCAGTTCAACTAATTTATCAATTCTTCCTTGCATTGCTTCTGTATCTGAAGTGCACTGCTGCAATAGTTCATAAACAGGTATTTGCAAATTTATTGGTAGTCTACAGTCTTGTCCATATACCAACTCAAAAGGAGATTTTCCTGTAATCCTTTTCACTGTTGTTCGATCTGCCCACAAAGCATATTTTAATTTTACATCCCAACTTTTCTTATTTTCACCCACCATTCTTTTCAACAGCCTAATTAGATTTTTGTTACTTGATTCAGCGAGACCATTTCCCTGGGGGTAATAGTTCGAAGAATGAGAGAGGGTGATTCCATGATTCATGCAAAAGGTGGACATTTCTATTTTACTGAAGGCTGGGGCATTATCTGTTGTCAGTTTCACAGGGCAACCGTATCTTGACACAATATTTTCTTCCAAAAACTTCACAACCACTTCAGATGTGGCCTTCTTGGTTGGAATAGCTTCTACCCAACGAGTGAAATAATCCGTGCAGGTCAACATGTACTTATATCCATTGCTCGAGTTTTCATTAAAAGGACCTACAAAATCCATACCCCATTGTTGAAAAGGGGCTTCAACGACTACAGGATTTAAAGGTAAGGCAGGCAGTCTTGGTTTTCCTGAGAAAAACTGACATTCTTGGCATATCCTAATATAAGCATGTACATCTTTAAAGAGTGTTGGCCAATAATACCCTGCTCTCATGATTTTTGCAGCAGTTGTTCTTGGAGCATAATGACCACCACATAATCCTGAGTGCATCTCCTTTATAATGGTTTTTGACTTCTCCAGGTTGACACATTTCAAGATTATCCCATCGGGGTTTCTCCATCCTAATCCATCCTGGGTTAAAACATACTTTTCAGCTTTTAGCCTTAATGCCCTTCTTTGATGATCCACCAGGTGATCAGGGCATGACAAGTTTCTCAAGAAATATACGATATCTTTGTACCATTCATGCTCTTCATCAATGTTTAAAATAAAAGGATCCCTTTCACTTATCACATTTACCATATTTCCTCCCTTTTCAGTTAGAAGTTGAGCTAACCCCGGACCTTTCACAATCTTAATTGGTTTAATCTCTAGATCATATTCTTGTATACGTGAAATCCAATTTCCTCTTACACCTATGCCATCTGCTTGTGATAGAACATCCTTTACTGCTTGATAAGGCACATATGCTTTAATTTTGGAATACCCCACATAGGTTCTGAAATGTTTCAAGGCTTTAACTAAGGCATAGGCTTGCTTTTCAGTTGTGGTATATTTTAGTTCGGCATCTCTCAAGTTTTTACTCATAAAGGCTATAGGTTGTTCATGGTTTTCGTTGTTCTTTTGTAATAACACACCAGCAATAGTATCTTCCGAAGCATATGAGTAAATCATGAACTCTTTATTGTAATCAGGACAAGCTAGCACCGGGGAGGTTGAAATGGCCTTCTTGAGCTTGGTGAAAGATGATTCACATTCTTTATCCCAAACAAACTTCACATCCTTTTTAAGAAGGGCATTCAATGGTTTGGCCAATTCTGCTAGGTTTGGAATGAATCTTCGAACAAAGTTTATTTTGCCAAAGAAAGATTGCAAGGTGGCCACATTATGGGGTGCTGCAATAGCATTGATGGCCTGGACACGTTCTGGGTCGATTCTGATACCTTCTTTTGACACAATGTGTCCTAATAGCTTACCTTCATCTACTCCGAAAGTTGATTTTTTGGGGTTTAATGATATACCAAACTTTCTGCAACGTTCAAAAACTCTTCTCAAATGTTCTACATGGTCTCCTCGTTCTTTTGAAAACACCGTTAGGTCATCCTGATAAATGGAAATGATTTTCCCAATCAAGTCACTAAATGCTTGATCCATAGCCCTTTGAAAAGTGGAACCGGCGTTTAATAACCCAAATGGCATTCTTATATATTGGAAAGTTCCCCATGGAGTAGTAAAGGTTGTTTTATTTCTGTCTTCCTTTCTAATACGCACCTGATTATACCCCGAAAAACCGTCCAACATTGACAACATACCTGCCCCAGTGACACTTTGCAACAAATTTTCCATATTTGGCAAAGGGTAATTGTCCTTAAGGGATGCTTGGTTCAAGTTTCTGAAATCAATACATATTCTGATTTCACCACTTTTCTTTCTCACAATCACCGGGTTAGAAACCCAAGTAGTGTGTCGGACAGGTTGGATAATTCCGGCTGCTAGCATTTTCTCAAGCTCTTTCTTAATTAAGGGAGCAAGTTTTGGATTGACATTTCTTAACTTTTTCCTATAAGGTTTAGCTCCTTCATGCAAAGGGATAGTATGCTCAATAATTTCAGGATCAAAAGTTCTGAGTTCGTCATATGCCCAAGCAAAAATATCTCGATACTTCCTAATTAGATTCACAATCGCCTTTCTTTCTTCTGGGGAGGCATTCTTTCCTATCCTAATCATTCTGGGAGAAACTGAAGTTCCAATATTTATCTCTATAACCTCATCTACCGGTTCAGCTCTCTTACCTTTGTATTCATCATGCCTGTTGAAATTTTTCTCCAGAGGTATTGCTAATTTCATAACATCAAGATCTTGAATGGAAAAACCGCTTGATTTATCTTCTAGATTCACATTGCAATTCTGAAAACTTTCATGGTTTTGTAAGAATGCAATGATTTGTGCATCAGAATCAAAGACTTGCCAATGATCTTGATTGTCAGGAACGGAAGGTCTAAATATTACTTCAACCTTACACTCTTTATTTTTAAGATGATCAGGAGTTTCAAAGGTGCACGCTATTACTGATAATGCATCAGCCAGGGTATTCTCTTCTCTCGGGACTGCTCGTATTGCAAAGGCATCAAACATTTCTATAGTATCCCAAACAGCATTTCGATAATCCCTAAGCCTATTATTTTTGGCTGCAAACTGGTTCTTCACTTGGGATACAACCAAATCAGAGTCTCCAGTTACATTTAGGCATTTGATCTTTTGTTCACGGCAAATTTCTAAACCTAAAAGCAATGCCTCATACTCAGCTACATTGTTTGTGCAATCAAATTCAAGACGGTATGCAAACAATTTTTCTTCACCAGAAGGAGATGTAAGGACAATCCCAGCTCCAGCACCGTGCCTAGACTTTGCCCCATCAAAATGCATTTTCCAAACTTGACTAGGAGGGAAAGGGTGCTGTCGAGGTTCTTCCCAATAGTTGGCCATCACCATATAATTTCCAACTTCCTCAGTGGGACGCATAGCGTCTTCAAATAAGTAGTCGGGTGTTTCTACGTGTTCTGTCATAGGTTTTTCATTCATCAATCTATAAGTGGCCTTTTCTCCTATAGGGATGGTCGCGTAAGATAAATCCATTTGGATACTTCCTCCTAATTTGGCAGCCCATTCCCTTGATAGCAACATCCCCCATGCGTCAGGAATGTCTAAAACTAGAACATTCATACTTATTTCAATTGCAGGATAAGCAGCTAGTTTCATTTTGAGGTTCTCAATCATACCCTTCGACTCAACAGGCCTGGAATCCATCCCGCACACATTTTTATATTCTCTGGATGGTTTCAACTCCAATTGTTCCATGACCTTAAGGGGCATAATGTTTACTTCCGCTCCTGAGTCTAACATACAGTTATGCAATATCAATTGATTTATCTCCAACGCAATATAAAAGGGGGGGTGACCCCTACCTTTATCAATTACACTTTGAATCATGATGGGGGGATCATCCTCAACCGTCAACTTCACAGGATTCTTGACCTTAGGCTCAATCCCTAGGAATTTAGTTGCTTGATTGAAGTATGAAGGGATTTTCAGAAGTTCCTCCAAGGGCACAGGGATATTAGGTTTGGATACGAAATTACTTAAATCAATCTTCAAGTTGCAAGCCTTTTCTTTGTCCTTGGTATTCATTTTTAAACCCAATAAATGCATTACCTGTGTTCTAACTGAAGGAATAGCTACCAAATCTTTCAAAGACACCATGACAGAAGACCCTGAGAGTTTTCCCAGTATGTTTGAATTTAGCTTTTCTTGTGTTATAGGAGATATTTCTTTACTTGGAGTTGGAGTATTTTCTTGTTTTCTTTGTGCTAGATCCCTAGCCTGGGGTTTGGCCGGGCTTGGGCTTGTTACCTTCTTAGTGACTTGAGGGGATAACCTTCTGGGTTGATCATTTTTCTTTAAAATCCCTTTAGGAGAAGTGTTTGGAGTTTGAGTGGGGAATCTACGAGTGGTATTTCTTTGGTCCAGGGAATTTTCTTTCAGACTAGTTTTGTTCTTATCAATGTCTTTCGCGTTATTCTTTGCCTGAGACCTAGTTACTACTCTGCCATCAGAAGTGGGCTTAGTTTGAAGATATTCATTGGTATACACACCCTCAAAGGTTCTAGAAAAAGGTTTATATTTTTCAATATTTTCTCTTTGTTTTCTGAGAACTACCCCATTCAGGTTTCGGATTAAACCACTCATTTCTGTCATCATTTTCAAAATCATATCGTTGTCTGAATTAGTGACACAAGGCATAGTTCTAAGTGTTTTACGGATGTAAATGAGCTCGCTCCTCAGCAGAGTCACGATTGGGAGTCGCCAGGTAGATTTAAATCTTCTACCAAGATGTGTGTCGTTGTATATGTGGGAAGGACTAGGGCAAGCTATTGCCTCCCCGGCAACGGCGCCAAAATGTTATCACCTAAGCTGTAGTTACCCCTATGGATGGATCCAGTCATGGATGGCAATAGGGAAGGGCAACTTAAGAGGTGCAACCACGATCACCTCGACCTCCAATATATGGTTGTCACGCCAGTCGAGGCAACCTTCGCTTTATGTTGTCTAGCCCAAACAACAAAGGGGGAGACCCGATCTACTCCCGACAGGAGAGATCAAAACCAAGACACCAAATCAGGGTATTTCTAAGTGAATTTAGGTGTATGGTTTATCCTAGACCTAAGGGTAAAGTCACAATCCAAGTGAGGGTTTCAATAAGTATAGCTTTGGTTCATAGTTGATGTAAGAGTGACTTATAATGTTTGTAGTGAGATCTAGGGCTAGTGTACTAGTTCAATATTGGAAAGTCCACTGCCTTGGGAACCGTGTCCCATGCAGGGTAGTTAAGGGTTGTATTGGGGCTAACTAGTACAGATGACAAGTTTGACCATGATACATGATAGCTTCAAGGGTTTGGTTCACCATGCATAGGTCAATCCACAAGTCAATCCAACAATCTAAGAAAGTTGAATTATCTTGGAGAGAAACCAGTGCCTTGGGAATTGGGAAGTGGAGTCAAAGTAGGGTTGACTTGTGGTTTAGGACTCCTAGTACTTGGGACAAGTGGGCAATAGAGGTCTTGATGGATGAATGAGTCTAGATCTAGGTTTGACCCAAGTGGACCACAATCCCTTAAAACAAGGAATGCAATCCCCAAGGCAAGATTTGACAAAGTGACAGTCTAGACCTAGGTTTTGAATTATTCCGGTTTCAGATCTCCAAAAATCTCAAGTACCCAGTTCCTGGAAGTGAGTCAACTCACTTCTCCAAGGTGGTGCGACTTTGCCCAAGGAGGCTAAAAAGTGAGGTTAGGTGGGTCAAAACAAGTCGGATGGCATCCAAACTTTAGATCCGGGTAGATCGGTCAAGTAGGAGTATGGATCTGTAATTTCGTGGTAATCCAACGGTTAGATCTTAGTAGATCTGAGTTTAAGGGTTCCAAGTGGCCCAAAATGGGGATTAAATCCCTTAAAATGTGGAATGGGGCCCACAAGGTGAATTTCAGGAAAGTGACAACCTGGGTGTATGTTATTGGATGTGTAGATGTCAAATCAAGTGGAATCTCAAACACCCACCACTTAGATCTAGCTCAACCTGCTCAATCAATGAAGTGCGCCTTGCTTGGGAGAAGCCAAGTTGGTATGGGAGAGGGGTCAAACGGAAGCCAATCCTCACCAAACTATAGATCCGGGATGCCGTGGATGCTATAGAGGTGGGTTTTCAATATTATACCCAACAACCCACTAGATCTAAGTAGATCTGAGAAAATGTAAAAATGGGGTTTTGATTAATTTAGGGTTTTAAGATGTTTTAGACAATTGGATAGATCATGGAGATAGAACTTACCTTGAGATCATACCTGAATGATGTGGATGAGATGCCTTGATGTTGAGGAAGATTCCCGCAGAGATCAAATGAGAGATTGTTGATTTTGCTTGCCGAAATGATGCCCTAGCCCACAAGTGCGCCTTCCTCTACCTGTCAAACCAAGGAATGAAAATTCAATCAGTAAGATCAAGTATGGAGGAAATACAAGAGAAATGCAAATAGTAACATGAAATAGAAGGTCCTGGGACAGTAATACTCCCTGTTACCAACGAAGAGCTCCAAAGAAGAAGTAGGGAGAGTCTTCCCCTGCCAATACCTCCTCCTCCAAGCAAATCGGCCTCCACCTGTAGATGCAAAATCGTGGTACAAAATATATGGCAAACAATATCTTCAATAACTCAGTGCAAAGGAAGAACCAACGAACGAACACCAAAAACATTCACCACAACATTGGAGATAGATGCAATAATAATTTTCTATTCCAATAATCCAGAGCCAAAAGTCCCTTTACAATGAGAGGCTCTCTCCTTTAAATAGGAAGGAGAGGCACCAAAACCCTAACCACTTTTTGAATGAGTGGCTAAGATTAAAAGATACAAATGTCTAATCAATGGTTGAGATGAGCTCAACAATAAAATACATGGATCACTAATAAAATATAATGTAAGTGGACAAAATCGCCCTAGAAGAGGGGAATCCCACCAAATCATGATGATAAAATATCATAAGAGGCTTATGGTGGGTCCAAGGGGTAATTTTATCCCTCCTTGGTCAATCCCCATAGCACAATAACCCAAAAATAATCATGAATGTACCAAATCATGCCTCCATAGTGAAGTCGTGGTCCTCAAAAGACCTCAAAAATCCACAGAAAGTGCCATAAGTGATGGATGCGGGCCCCGATGAAGCTGAAACTGCTGGAGAAGGTGTGGAAGGTCCCGATCTATCATCACTGATCATCCCATGCCATAACTTTGCCTCAGTATCCCAAATCGATTTCCTCAATAGCCATTTCTACCAATCCTGAAATGCCTCGGGAAGCGTGAAACTGCCCCAAACAGCCTCCTGGAGTGCTGGCGCTGTCAAGGTGAGGGAACCAATGTGTCCGGAAGGGGGGTATAATGGTAAAAACAAGTGGCTGGACCACCCCCTCCATCATCAGCGCCCTAGGTCAACCGGATAAAAGTCATCTCTGCTCCGACAGGGCCTCCAACAGACCAAAACTGCACTGGGATAGCCTACTGAGGCTCAATCATCACTGTAAGTGCCTGGAACTGAAAACAAACTGTCCCATTGGACTCAGAAAGTCCAAATCTATCCAAGATGTGTACTCATACCCCATATGAGTCTCTGCATGATCAAAATAAATATCCGATATACCGAAACAGGGCCAATAATAATGTGTTGTACATATACAAATACTGCTGTAACCCCAGAACCATCATCATAACCCTGTAGCTGCTGCATAGAATCATCCTGTATGTGTACATAGACCATATATCATCTATCCATATCATCATAAGGTCTAACATCTCATGTCCCATGGTCCTCCATGGTCAAACTAGGTCTAACCAAGACCAAATATAACTCAGACCATCATCCAAGGCTGCTGCAAAGTGTCAAGGTTAATACATGCTCTACCACTTATTCAAATAGCAATTATAACACATAATGATCATAACTGGCGATCTACATCCAAATATATAGTGTCGTTAATTATTATTATTACTCAGACTAGACTTTCAGGATCATACTCACTTCATAGTTGTGATCAATTTGCTAGTGAAGGGTGAAGGCTAAATTAAGTTGGCTAGGCTAAGGGATGACTTAACTGTCTTGAGTTTGTGACACTTTGGCAAGGGAAAGGGAATACACCATAGTATATACTGAATGAGCAATAACACAGGGAATGGCGGTGCCTCACAAATGGATGAGTTGTTTAAAGAGGGTTTATTCACCTTCACAGATGCGCACAATCCATAATACAAATAAGGCCAGCAATTGTTTAGATATAGCATTTAAGTTCCATTGCTTTTTGGGCCTGAAGTTTCCATAGCCTTGATCTATGTGTGTTTACAAACACATTGCATAGATTTACATTTTTTCTTTAGGCTTTCTGCTGCAGGTGTGTTTTTAAGGCACTTGTTTACCTGAGCACTTCTAGGTGTGTCATGGACAGCTTGTTTACCTAGGTATTTATTTTCCACAGGATATAACATTTTATTTTTATTGCCATGTTCATTTGGCATGCCTCTCATTCATGTGTATTTAGAAACACATTGCATGAATGGGCTTTTCATACAAGATATAGCATTTCATTTTCCAGATTTTGTATTGATGGCAGCACTAAAAGTTTCAGGTTTAGCCAACACAACTTTAGTGACTAGAGGGAATTCACAAGGAACTCCAACTCACCATAGGTAAGTTTTGTCACCAACTCAGAGCCGAGACACAATAAACAGGGAAGCTCATCCAATACAGAGGCTACAGTGGGGAAAAGTCCTCCATGCCACTAGTCAAGAAGTAAGTCAAGGTGCTAATCTAAAAGGTAGGCCATGGATGGATGAATACAATGAAATGATGGAGCCAACACTAGAAAGCCAAAGTATGGTGTAATGATCACCTCTATTCTCCCTAAGGAGGGTATGTACCAGTGAGTATGAATAGTGAACTTCTAAGTCTGAGTAGGGACAGTATAATATATATAATAGATCAACCAGGTCCATATATTTATATGATCGCCAGATCATGACACTAAATGCTAAGACATGCTATAAGAATAAGTATAAAAGCAATCTAACCATAACACCGTAATATACCTGCTGAGTCATATACCTGAATGCACATCAACCTGTACCATCATCTGTCCTCTGGAACTGCTGCTGTAACTCTGGGCACTACAGTCTGCTCTGTACCAATGGTATAATGGCTACATCGGTCATCTCTCTGAGTGTCCTGAAACTCAGTCATGGCATGGGGAATATAACTGCTGTCCACAATCTGATAATGATCCAATATAGATGCTCATCTCGGCATCTCAAATGCAAGGGAACTGGCTGAATGTTGTACTGGAATGAGAAAAATAATGTATGGTAGCCCGGCTACTATATATGTGATAACAAGACCCTAGAGGTAACACATTCAGGTTTACTCTAGTCTTATGTCCCTGTATTTCAACTTCACAATTGGCGACAAGGTCAGTTACCTTCCGTTTTGTCCCTGTGGCTAGTTCCACTAGCCAGGACTTTCGATGCTTAATCTGAGATAAATGACATACCTCTACTGTTTTCAGGGCGATGTAACTCAAACTAGCTCCAGGGTCAATTAAAACAGACAGTTTTTTATCAGAAATAATACCTTGGATTTCTACGATGGCGGATTGGTGATCTGCTTGTCTGTCATCTAGAGCATCATGTATTCGATGAATACTCCTGCCCATATCTCCCACCGTTGAGGCTTCTTGGACAGCATGGATTACTTTGTTTGTTTTTTGGAGTTGTGGGCAGTTTCGCTGTAAATGAGGTTCTCCGCATTCCCAACAATTCAAAAGTTCCCTGAGGTTTCCATTGATTCCTTTGGGACTTGTAAACATTGGTCTACTAGGTTCCTATGTCTGTTGTCCATCTCTAGCAAAATTATTTCCTGGGTTATACTTTGGCAGATTTCGGAATGGAGGTGGCCTGAAACCTTTCTTCCATTGGTTGAGATTTTCTTGTCTTTTATCTTTCCAGGCTTTAGGCGTCTCAAACCGGTTCTTGTATTGCTCGTAGCATAGCCTTGCTTTCCTCAATGTCTCCTCCAATGTTTTCGGATTGTCAAATTCTATACGATCCTTGTATGATTGTGGTAGACAGCTCAAGAATCGTTGCACTTTTAAATTTTCCTCTTTTATGTATGGCACAAATCTTAGGAGGTCCAGAAATTTGTTAATTAATTCTTCTATGGACATCTGTCCCAATCGTAGTTCATAGAACTCTTTCGTTTTTCTTTCATAGTAACTCTCAGACAAATACTTCTTTTTGAAAAAAAAATTGAATGCAGACCACTTCATGTTCTTCTCCTTCAGTCCGTGGGAAATTTTTATATCTTGCCACCAAATGCTGACCTTTCCATTTTAGGATATAGACCGCCATCCGAACTTTCATGTTACTGGAGTTATTGTAGATCTGGAAGTATTTCTTTATGTCTAGTAACCATGCTTCTGCCTCTTCTCCTGTTTTCGATTCTCCATTGAAGGTAGTCGGTTTAATTTTTTTGAATTCACCTTCCAGGTGGTCGACTTTTCTCTTTTCCAATGGATTTGCTTGGCGTTCTGTCTTTCGATCCTCGTTGGATGAACTATCGATTTTCTCACCATTTGCTGCTAAATTGATTTCCACTTTTTGTTCTTCTTCTTTGTTTTTGTGATGTAAATTGTTTAGCAGGATCTCGTTAATTTCTTGTTGTTTTTCTTGTTCCTTCCGTAGTTACTCATTTTCTGCTTTGTATGCTTGTAACTCTGCAATTATATTCTTCATGGTCTCAATCACCTTGCTAGCTTCAGAGTCACTTGGTACTGCTTCTTTTCTTTGTTCGTCTTCTTCTTGGTGATCATCCTCTTCATCATGGGAAGCCATAATTCTACTATTGTTCTGTAACTATCTGTAACAATTTTCAACAGTAATGAACATTTATATTAAGTTAGAGTTGTTAGGATATTCCTATACTCCATCCTAGTCCTAGCAACATTTCCATTGTTTGCATTTTCAGTCATGCATGCAAATATTAGGGTTTGCATGCATTCCAGTCATCAGCACCAGCACCTAGCCCTCAGTGAGCTAGCCCTGAGAGCTTCTTTTCTTGCCATGTCATCCCTCCCAATGACTAATGCGCCCTCCTTTACTCCACTGCATGACAAAGGCGCCTTCTTCACCTACCAGTCCAGTTATATTCAGTTATCTTCAATTACTTCCTTGATTTAAGGATTAACTGACTCTTTACTGACCTTATCACTCCGATGGACCTCCAGTGAGTCTTAACTGCCTGTTCTGACTCTAGTAAGCTCCTACTGCATCCTCCACTGAGCCTCCTTCATCTAGCTAGTGTCTCCATGTGCTATTTACATTCAGTTACACCTACTACACTCAGTTAGACTCAGTTTGACTGACAATTGACAGTTACTTGTGCATTGATGACTCCACTGATGATCATGAGGAGACCTAGTTGTGCTCCAATGACACTCCAGTGATCCTTTGATCACTCCATGAAGGATAATTCGAATTTCCACCTTAGGCATTCGAATCCTCATGCTTGTACTATTTATTTGTCCATACTGTGATTAATTAATTAGTGTGTGTGAAGTATTATTGCTTCTATCTGAGTTCTACTGTACCATATTATTCTGTTGCTCCTTATACTGTATTGTTCACTCTTCTTCTATTTTCCTTCTTAATCATAATTACTCTTGTGAGGTACACATCATCTCATAGATCTGCTGTGAGGATTCTCACATGGTATCAGAGCATGTTGAGAGTACTGTTTATCTCCATTCCTGAGACTTTTTTGCAAGTTATTATCAAGATTTCGAGTGCAGCAGTTGCAGCAGTTTCTACATTTATGCAGCAGTAGCAGTTGCAGATATTCTCTATTGTTTTTGCAGGTCTTCTACAGCTTCAATGTTTTCAGAAGATCCTCCTCTTTATCATTCAACTATGTTGAATGGAAACCAAAAATGATATCATATTTGAAGAGACATGATCTCTTTGATTATTGTTTTGAAAGAGAGTTCAAATCCTCTGAAGAAGAGAATGACTGGTTAGATGAAGGTGGAAGAGATATTGCAGCCATGATGTTTGCTATGTCTCGAAGCTTGGCATTCTACTCCCTTGATGATGAATATGTTAAATCTCCAAAAGAGCTATGGGCCCACCTGGATAAAATTTTTGGCAAGCAGGATGAAGGGATTGGTCCAAACCCTTTCAAGAGAAAGCAAAGTGATGCATTCGCCCTCCTTGATGATCTCATTGATCATGAACCAGTATCATCTCATATTGAAGTTGTTGACAAAGAACTTGCAGATTCTCCACTCATGCTCCAACTTTCTTCTCTTTCTGTGCCAGCTCACACTCTAGATATTGCAGAAGGTCCTAAATCCTCTCTTGCACCAGAGTCTGTTGGTTTGCATCATGATCACATGATTATTTCGGAGGTAAAATCAGCTATTGGAGGTAATGCATTCGATCCTCTCAAGCAATCATCTCTTTTATACTACTATATGATCATTAATTCATGCTTTCAGAAGGTTATTGAAGATTATGGCCATTGCCATTCGCTTGGGAAAAATTTTCATGCAATTACTGGTTTTGATCTCACCTCTCATGGTTCAAAGGAAATCTCAAGAAACCATGATTCAAGTCTTGGATCTAATTTGGATTCTAAGCAATTACTGCTTGGGATAATTTCTCATGTATATGATAGTTTTGATCTCACCCCTGCTGGTTCAAAGGAGATCTCAATAAACTGTCTTTTAAGTCTTAAATCTGATTTTGATTTCAAGCAAACATGTAATAGTTATTTTTGGCATAATCTCACCCATGGTGGTTCGAAGGAGAAGACAAAAGACTATATACACTTTCACAGATTTGATCCTACCTCAGCTAATTCGAATCACAGGTTCAAGGATCATTCTCATACTGTTGGATTTGTTCTCATCACATTCGATCTGAAGAGCAAGTACAAACACATGCTTTTTGAGCATGATCCACTTCTTCCCAAGAAGAAGATACCTCCAGACATATGACTAAGCATCGCACCTGCTTAAGTTTGGAGCATTTAGTTTTGTGTGTGCCTTACAGTCTATTTTTGAGGAGGGGGTATGTTTCCCATGAAATTTTCCCACTTCCTTGGTTTATTGATTGTTATTATTCATTGTATTGGGTGACCTTTGGTCTTAGTTACCAGGGCCCAGGATGGATTAAGGGGAGGTGTTAGGATACTCCTATACTCCATCCTAGTCCTAGCAGCATTTCCATTGTTTGCATTTTCAGTCATGCATGCAAATATTAGGGTTTGCATGCATTCCAGTCATCAACACCAGCACCTATCCCTCAGTGAGCTAGCCCCGAGAGCTTCTTTTCTTGCCGTTTCATCCCTCCTAGTGACTAATGCGCCCTACTTTTCTCCACTGCATGACAAAGGCGCCTTCTTCACCTACCAGTCCAGTTATATTCAGTTATCTTCAGTTACTTCCTTGATTTAAGGATTAACTAACTCTTTACTGACCTTATCACTCCGATGGACCTCCAGTGAGACTTAACTACCTGTTCTGACTCTAGTAATCTCCTAATGCATCCTCCACTGAGCCTCCTTCATCTATTTAGTGTCTCCATGTGCTAGTTACATTCAGTTACACCTACTACACTCAGTTAGACTCAGTTTGACTGACAATTGACAGTTACTTGTGCATTGATGACTCCACTGATGATAATGAGGACACCTAGTTGTGCTCCGATGACACTCCAGTGATCCTTTGATCACTCCATGAAGGCTAATTCGAATTGCCACCTTAGGCATTCGAATCCTCATGCGTGTACTATTTATTTGTCCATACTATGATTAATTAATTAGTGTGTGTGAAGTATTATTGCTTCTATCTGAGTTCTAGTGTACCATATTATTCTATTGCTCATTATACTGTATTGTTCACTCTTCTTCTATTTTCCTACTTAATCATAATTACTCGTGTGAGGTACACATCATCTCTTAGATCTGTTGTGAGGATTTTTCACAAGAGTTAAGTTTTTAGGAAAATTTGGGTCTATAAGGTCCACAGTATTGTAACTGGGAGCTCTGATACCTCAACAAATTTACCGCGCAATAAGGATTTATATCTCAACTTATTAACTGAGCAATAAGATTAAATACATAAATTAAATGGGATAGAAAATATCATTCCTTCCAAAACCTGGAACATAATCTTTCAACGTAATCATTTAAACTCATTTGGATAAGTAAAATCATCCCATAGTTTCTAAATACAAGAAACCATTCAAGGCTAAACCAAATAACAACCCTTAATATGTGGAAATTGTTTACAATTACCCATTAAGAAAAATAAGGATAATTAAGTGCATTACAATGCATTACCACATATTAATTTCATGTGGTTTATATTTTCAGTCCATGGTTTTCCAAAACGAGGATACCATTCATGTCCATGGTTCAAACCTTGCGCATAAATAAATACTTCACAAATATTTCATTTTTCATAATGAAATGAACTATGCGCATTAAACCATTACTTATTAAATATTTCATTTTCTTAATTGATAGAGGTATGGGCATTAACCAAGTAAATGTTTCAATTTAACTATTAATCAATAATAGTTTGAGCAGTGCAATTTATGGATTATTTATAAGCATATGGCCAAATGAAAATTCTCACCATTTCTATGCACATGAAATTAAATTAATCTACATATGAATTTCATCTTTAATTCAAATGCAGAAATTTTCAACACTCAAATTGAAATCATCAATTTGCATGTGCATCCATAATTAAAACTCGTGACAAATAGCCATTTCATGGTTGAAATTCCCTCAACTATCATGTCAAGATAAATGAGCTAGATTTATTAACAGCTGGGTAAATAAATAGCAATGCTAGAGCAACATGATGACCATTGGCACTCAAACATTAACCTACAGGTAGTGTTGATAAGTAAATTCATTTTATGGAAAAATATACCATAGCTAAACCTACCAAAAATTCCCTTCCCTTTAATTAAGAATTTATCACCGAAATTTCTAATTTTAGGTTTGTGCAATTTAATTTCTTACGGAAAATCAAACCCATAATTTTAACTAGCAAGCAAATAAATTGCAGAAATAAACCTGTGTCAACTCCATGTACATGAATTCAACAAACATCTTAGGAATTTATAAAATTGTAATTTTATTCACCATTCATTAATTAAACTAAATTGAGAAATAAAAACTTATATGAAAACAGTCGAAATGGGAAACTGGTTGTGTGGCTTCCACACTCCACCTGTAATGTCCCCATTCAAATAATTGCATAGCAAGACAATCCCATCAATCCTACTAGTTCCCTAGGTTGGATGGATACATTTGAAATTGTAATAAGGGAGCTAATAAATGATGTTTAGACATTAGAATAGTTCAAGTATTTAATAAGGAGGTTGAATAAATAAATTCAAGATAAATTCTAGGTGGCAATTGGTTTTGAAGACATATGGAGGATGTGGGACCCACACTAGCTTGATTTTTCAATGCCACATGGCATCTCTCTCTTGCCATTTAGAATCCATGAGAATGAAAACATTATTGGATGAGTTGGTAGGCTCATACACATGGCATTTATCATCGTAGGTCGAATTTGGATGGAATGGTAACCTCCATGGAAGAGGAAGAGTCAAACTAGAAGTTTGTTGACACTTGGGCTAAATTCCCTAGCTCCTATGACAACAATGATGAAGAATCTATGACACCTATGAAAAAATTCAGACCTGATTGCTGACATCTGACCAATATGACATGTCAGGCCCAAAAATAGGCTCCAAGGTGACTCTCATGGGAGTGAAGAAGCCAAAGAGACTCCTACTCGAATTGGGAGAAGGTCGAAGGTTGGGAACATGGAGACAAGTGGCATAACGTGGAATCTTTCCTAATTGGAAATCTCTAGAAGCTAATGGGAGGACTTCGAACCATAGGAGGCTAATTTTGGTTATAAAATACATGAATCAAACATGAGAGGGGCTTTTGATCATTTGAGAATTTGCATTTGTGAAGAGAGAGAGCTAGTGGAAAACTAGTATGCTTGCCTTAGCCAATTTCGAGGGTGAAAGATTCCCATCCAAGTTGGTGTGTGGAAAGGCCATTCAGGTCTTTCATGGAGATTTAATGGCTTCATAAGTTACAAGTGCAATCTATAGGGAATCTCTTGGACACTTCAATATCATCTTGTTCTCTCATCTATTCCAATTTTTCTCATCATATTCTTGCTCTATGGATTGAGGCGCACTTGGTGAGCTATTGACCTCTTTGGGGGAGCTTCCATAACCCCATTATTTTGTAATATGATATAAATTCTCTCTATTTACTTTCATGAAGAGTCTCAGGTCAAGATCACAAGTGGATTCATGTAAATCTGATTGTTAATGAGAAAATGGTGCCATTTCCCCACTATCTTGATGTATGAAAATGAAATGTTCTTATCTTTGAATGAATGAGTGAGCCGTGAATATTAAACTGATTTATGGACCATTAATGATGCATTATAAGAGTTTCATGTTCATTATCTAAGCATTTCAATTCATTTTGTGAATTTTCATTGCATTTGGAGAATATTTGATGCCATTTCCCCCAAGGTCGAACTAGTGATTTTGTAGTTGTTTGGGAGAGGGTTATAACAGACTTAACAAACTGAATAATGGTGCACATGAGACCTTAATATTTTTCCTCAGACATTCCCTACCTCTTTTCATAAATTCGAGTGGGTTTGGAAGCATTTGGAGAGCCATTTTCAGCATTTACCCTGGGGGGATTTGAACCCCAAATTGCTAGTGAAAAATCTTATCTTGGACAAAAGTTTAAAGAAGTTTGAAGAAGTGTTTTGATGGTCCTAAATCATCCCTGAAAATCATAATCAAGTACTAATATCATTCATACACTTCCCCTGAATATTTGGAGGCATTTGGAGCAATTTGGAGACCTAGACATCAAAACTAGTCAAAGGTATAATTAGGGAAAAAGGTGAAAAATTTGTCATTTTAATAAATTTCTTAAAAAGGGACATTACAAGTGGTATCAAATCATGGTCTTGGAACCTGATGGTCTTGAAAAGGATCCAAATAAATAATCCACCACCCTTAGAACCTAAAGTTGAAGAGGCTTTTGTTGAAGAGGAATTAGTAGGAGCAAAAGAGTACATTGTTGAAACCATGACTGAGGAAGGAAAGGAAACCTCAGAAAATGAGGAGGAATTTATTGCAGTCATAAAACCATTTTTTGATGAACTTTAAATCGGAATGAGAGACATGAGAAAACATATGATGAAAGGCTTCGAATTGATGGCTAGCCAACTTGGAAGCAGAGGGGTAATAGGAGGCAGCAGTAGTTCACAATCAGAAGAAAAGAAGACAAAGGGTGAGCATATATTTTCAAGTACAGGACCCCATAATAGACCTAATGAATTTCAGAGCACACCAAGGTCTACTACACCTAAATTTCTTATTCCCAAAGAAGATCCTAACATCCCATTTGACATGAGTGAATTGGCAAAAGAATGGGAAAAGTTGAGTGAGGATTGTAGAAGGACTCTACCATTTGACCAATACTTTACTGTCTCAAACAAACTCAAGAAGAGGGAGGATAATAGGGCTCTATACCAAAACAAAGAATTAAATTGTGCCATCGGTAAAATGTCACTTCCTACTTTTGATGGTTCCTCTCAAAGTTATGCTAACACTTGGGTGCAGAAACTAGATGTGTATTTTCAGCTAAATCCAATGGTGGAGGAGGATGCCTTAAAAATGGCTATCTTGCATCTAGAAGGAGATTCCAATGAATGGTGGTTCCATGGTATGAAAAATTTGGGACATGATCAGGTTACTACCTATGGAGAATTTGTTGACGGGGTGTTAGAAAGATTTGAGCAAAAAGACCCAGGATTACCTTTTAAAGAACTAGCCCAATTGAAGCAAGTGGGAACTCCTGTTGATTACATGTTAGAATTTCAAAATTTATTAGTCAAGGTGGATGATATATCTATGAGGAGGTTAGTATTTTTGTTCACTAAAGGTTTGGATGAACCCTTAAAAGGTTTATTTAAATCCCACAAACCAACTACATTAAGAGATGCTATGAGCTTGACTAGAGATCTCCAAAATGTGCTTCCTAGAATAAGATTTCCTCCCAAACCTAACTTCAGATTTGAAAATAAACCTTGGAAAAGAGATGCATTTGATAAGAAGCCTTGGCAAAGAGATTCATATGAAAAGAATAAGAAAGAAGGACTAAACAGGGAAGAACTTAGAAGGAAAAAATTGTGCTACACATGCTTTCAACCATGGGCACCGGAGCATAAATGTACTAAGGGAAAGGCTCAATACATCGAAGTATTTTCTAATAATGATGAGTATGAAGGGGGTATGGATGAAGAAGAACATATTTCATATCAATAAGAGGCATATGAGACAGCAGAAGAAGGAAGAAAAGAATAAAATCATCCCTCACCAGACAATGCAAGAATGGCAATACTTTCAGCAGTGCCTCGTTATCACACTATTCGATGCAAGGGTGTGGTACTAGGACAAAGAGCTTCAGTTTTGGTAGATGGAGGATCCACACATAACTTCATTGATGCAGACATGGTGGAGAGAAGGAATATACCTATTGAACCATTTGATGGCTTCACAGTTGTCATTCCGGGTCACAACACAATGCAGTGCAAAACATGGGTTCCAAAGCTGCAAATCACCGCATGTAACTATACTTCTGTTGATAGTTTTTATGTGGTTGATGTTGCTGATACTAATTTGGTTTTTGGAGTGAAATGGTTGTACTCTATAGGGGAGCATACAGTAAACTATCAAATTCTTGAGATGAAATTTCAAGATTCGAAAGGTGTACTAAGGCTTGTGAGAGGGCAGCACACTTACCCAAATCAAGTAGTGACTTGCAATAGTATGAGATCTATATTGAGTCATGGGGACATAGAATGGGCTGTTTAATGTCATATCACATCTCCCAAGCCAAACATAAAGGTTTTTGAACACCCAAAGGAGATAGAGAAACTATTGCAAAAGTATGAAAAAGTTTTTAGAGATCTTCCGCATGGTAGACCACCTGATAGAGGGGTTGAGCACAACATTGTTTTAGAGAAGGGTACTTAACCCATTAAATTACCACCCTATAGACATCCAAAAAAATTCAGAGATGAAATTGAAAAGGTTATCCAATAACTCCTAGAGTTGGGACTCATTAGACCAAGCTCTAGCGCTTATGCTTCTTCGGTAGTGTTGGTAAAGAAAAAAGATGGAACCTTGAGGATGTGCATAGACTTTAGAGCCTTGAACAAGAAGACAATCAATAATAGGTATCCTATTCCTAGGATTGATGAGCTCATGGATGAGATATTTGGGGCCAAGTATTTCCAAAATTGACCTTAGATCAGGTTATCATCAAATTCAAATGAAGGAAGAAGATGTGCAAAAGATTGCTTCCAGATTTCATTATGGCCACTTTGAATTTCTTGTTATGCCATTTGGATTCACTAATGCTCCAGCCACATTTCAAGCATGCATGAATATGATCTTTTGCAAGCAGCTTAGAAGGTTTGTTTTGGTATTCTTTGATGACATTCTCATTTACAGTAAAACTTGGGAAGAGCATTTGCAACATTTAGAGATTGTGTTGAAAACTTTGCAATAACAGTCCTTGTTTTCTAAGATGTTTAAATGTGAATTTGGGATGAAGGAACTATTGTATCTTGGAAACATTATTGGGCAAGAAGGAGTGAAGTACACATGGAAAAAATCAGGGCCATCTTAGAATGGCCATCACCAAAAAACATCACAGAATTAAGAGGCTTCATTGGAATATGCACCTATTATAGAAAGTTTGTGAAAGGGTTCTCGAAGTTGACTTCTCCACTCACTGATTTGACTAAGAAGGATGCTTTCAAGTGGGATGAAGAGGCTGAAAAGGCCTTCCAAAAAATGAAAGAGGTAATGAGTAGTTGTCCCATACTTGCATTACCTGATTTTTCTAAGCCTTTTGTTGTTGAATGTGATGCTTCAGGTGGAGGAATAGGGGTTATCCTAAAGCAAGGCCAACACCCTATATCCTTTGAGAGAAGAAATTTGTAGCCTCATGAAAATATTTACTCCATCTATGACAAAGAAATTTTGTCCATCATGCATGCATTGGCCAAGTTTCGACAATACTGGGTAGGAAACAAGATTGTGGTGAAAAC
Organism: Larix kaempferi; assembly: GCA_027924585.1. Lineage (NCBI taxonomy): Eukaryota > Viridiplantae > Streptophyta > Pinopsida > Pinales > Pinaceae > Larix > Larix kaempferi. The sequence continues at coordinate 8,225,603 of BSBM01000029.1, forward strand.
TAACCATAATAGTCTAAGGCACTTCCTCACCCAAATGATCTAAATGAAAGGAAACAAAAGTTGGTAAGAAAGATTCAAGCTTATGATTTTGATATTGGATATGTGAAAGGAAAGAATAGCATTGTAGAAGATGCATTATCTCGAAGACCTTCTTTTTCTCTCATGGACATTGCCAAGGATTGGAAAAACATGCTACTAGTTGAATATGCCAAAGATAAATTTGCATGTGATGTATCAGATGGAATCAAAGGGGATGATAACTAAATGATTTTGAATGGAATGATATATTATAAGGACATAATTTATTTGCTTCAAGATTCAAAACTCAAGTACAAAATTTTGCAAGAAGCACATGATTCCCCACTAGCTGGCCATCCGGGGATCTTCAAACTTATAGGCAATTAAGGAAAATATTATTTTGGAATGGGATGAGGGAAGATGTTCAAAAATATGTGAATGAATGTAAGGTATTTCATCAAAATAAATCAGAACTTACATGCCCAGCTGGCTTATTGCAACCATTGCCCATTCCAGAGCAAAAATGGGACAGTATCTCAATGGACTTCATCACCGGTTTGCCCAAATATTTGGGTAAGGATTGCATATATGTGGTAGTGTATAGGTTGAAAAAATTTGGTCATTTATTTTTTGTTACATCATCTTTTAGTGTTCAACAAGTGGCTGATATTTTTTTTCAAATAAATCTTCACATTGCATGGGCTCCCCAAGAGCATTGTAAGTGATAGAGATAGTATATTCATGGGTGGTTTTTGGCAAGAACTTTTTATATTGGTGGGCACTCAATTGACTCCAATTATAAGCTATCATCCAAAAACTGATGGACAAACAGAGAGGGTGAACCAATGGTTGGAAAGGTACCTAAGAAACTATGTGGGAGAGCAGCAAAAAGCATGGGCAAAATGGCTACACTTGGGTGAGTTTTGCTACAACACCATTTTTCATATGTCAATAGGGATGTCTCATTTCAAAGAATTATATGGTTATGATGTAATTAACTTTGTTGAAATTATCTTTGGTGATAGTAGAGCCCCAAAAGCTAAATATTGGGTGGAAGAGAGCCAAGAAATTTTAAAGCTTTTGAAGACAATTTGCAAGTTGCCCAAAATCAGCAAAAACAATATGCAGATAGACATAGAGAAGAAAGGACCTTTCAGGTTAATGATTTAGTATATTTGAGGTTGCAGCCATATAAACAAACATCTCTCAAAAATAATGGAGAAGAAAATCTAAAGCCAAGATACTATGGCCCAAACAAGCTAGTTCAGAAGATTGGGGAGGTAGCATATGAATTAGGACTTCCGAAAGGAAGTAAAATCCACAATGTATTTCATGTTTCTTGTCTCAAGAAATCTCTTGGTCAACAAATTGTCACTTCTGAAATAATTCCTCCCTTGGATGATGAAGGTCAGCTCATACTTATTCCGAAAATATTTTGAAGACAAGGGAAAGGAGATTGAGGAGTAGAACTATCAAAGAATACTTAGTACAATGGAAGGATCTACCAAGTGAAGATGCGACATGGGAAGAGGAGAATATTTTTTAGCATCCAAATCTGAAATTGCTTGAGGACAAGAAATCTTGGGTGGGGAGGACTGTAATGTCCCCATTCAAATAATTGCATAGCAAGATAATCCCATCAATCCTACTAGTTCCCTAGGTTGGATGGATACATTTGGAATTGTAATAAGGGAGATAATAAATGATGTTTAGACATTAGAATAGTTCAATTATTTAATAAAGATGTTGAATAAAGAAATTCAAGAGAAATTCTAGGTGGCAATTGGTTTTGAAGACATATGGAGGATGTGGGACCCACACTAGCTTGATTTTTCAATGCCACATGGCATCTCTCTCTTGCCATTTAGAATCCATGAGAAGGAAAAAATTATTGGATGAGTTGGTAGGATCATACACATGGAATTTCGCATCATAGGTCGAATTTGGATGGAATGGTAACCTCCATGGAAGAGGAAGAGTCAAACTAGAAGTTTGTGGACACTTGGGCTAGATTCCCTATCTCCTATGACAACAATGATGAAGAATCTATGACACCTATGACAAAATTCAGACCTGATTGCTGACATATGACCAATATGACATGTCAGGCCCAAAAATAGGCTCCAAGGTGACGCTCATGGGAGTTGAAGAAGCCAAAGAGACTCCTACTCGAATTGGGAGAAGGTGGAAGGTTGGGAACATGGAGACAAGTGGCATAATGTGGAATCTTTCCTAATTGAAAATATCTAGGATATAATGGGAGAAATTCGAACCATAGGAGGCTAAGGTTGGTTATAAAATACATGAATCAAGCATGAGAGGGGATTTTGATCATTTGATAATTTGCATTTGTGAAGAGAGGGAGCTAGTGGAAAACTAGTCTTCTTGCCTTAGACAATTTCGAGGGTGAAAGATTCCCATCCAAGTTGGTGTGTGGAAAGGCCATTTGGTTCTTTCATGGAGATTTAATGGAGTCATAAGTTATAGGTGCAAGCTACAGGGAAGCTCGTGTACACTTCAAGATCATCTTGTTCTTTCATCTATTCCAAGTTTTCTCATAATATTCTTGCTCTATGGATTGAGGTGCACTTGGTGAGCTATTAACCTATTTGGGGGAGCTTACATAGCCCCATTATTTTGTAATATGATATAAATTATCTTTATTTACTATCATGAAGAGTCTCAAGTAGAGATCACAAGTGGATTCATGTAAATCTGATTGTTAATGAGAAAATGGTGCCATTTCCCCACTATCTTGATGTATGACAATGAAATGTTCTTATCTTTGAATGAATGAGTGATCCATGGATATTAAACTTATTTATGGACTGTTAATGATGCATTATAATATTTTCATGTTCAGTATCTAAGCATTTGAAGTCATTTTGTGAAGTTTCATTGCATTTGGAGAAGATTTGATGCCATTTCCCCCAAGGTCGAACTAGTGATTTTGTAGTTGTTTGGGAAAGGGTTATAACAGACTTAACAAACTGAATAATGGTGCACATGAGACCTTAATATTGTCTGTTAGACAACCCCTACATCTTTTCATAAATTCGAGTGGGTTTGGAAGCATTTGGAGATCCATTTTCAACATTTACCCTGGGGGGATATGAACCCCAAATTGCTAGTGAAAACTCTTATCTTGGCCAGAAGTTTAAAGAAGTTTGCAGAAGTTTGATGGTCCTCAATCATCCCTAAACATCACAATCAAGTAATAATATCATTCATACACTTCCCCTTAATATTTGGATGCATTTGGAGCAATTTGGAGACTGAGACATCAAAACTAGTCAAAGGTCGAATTAGGGAAAAAAAGTGAAAAATTTGTCATTTTAATGAATTTCTTAAAAAGGGACATTACACCACCCAAACGTAGGCAATTTTTCTCATCTATATCTCAAAAAAATCCCACCCCCGAGCTAAGACTCATGCATTCACCAAGAGACACCTCTCCAATTTTCATATTTCTCTCAGGATTTCCTCACTTGGCAAACAAGATTTACTGGTTTGCTACCAAATCCATGTCAACTGTGCAATCCAGCCCCTAGCTTCAATCTATATAGCACCACAGTGATACACATCATTTCATATGTGCTTAGAATTCCACTAAAATAACTTCTTACACCATTGTCATTTCACAGGTGCAACCAGAGGCAAAACGGACAACATTTTAGCAGAGATTTATCAACAATTTGGCTCACGGGTTGAGAAATTCATCTCAGTTTTCATTCTTAGACAGAATTTGTCTACCATGTTCTCTCAAACACACCCCAACAAGGTAATGTTTCCACAGAGAGTCATTGTTATCCCAGGCTTCGCGCAGAATGGCACACACCCACCTTTCCTTGCATGCATAATTCTATGCATACAAACTAGAAAAACACGTGGACTCTCCTAGCCATTTTCATTTAAACACATAATCACTTAATTAATATTAAAAACTTATGTCTTAAGTCATTAACTTGGAATTATGACTTAGCCAAAACTTTGGGTATTTTTAGGGACTTAGGATTATAAAAGGGTCTTAGCAAAGGTTTCCCCACCTAAGGCATTTTAACCCCCTTGCTGACTCTGGTGAATACATGAGTCCTCAATCTTTCAGCGTTCTGCCTCATCCACAGCCAGTTATAATTGTATTATTATAATGTCAAAATGTACAATTGTCTTTCCTTTCAGGCATTACATAATAATATTTACATGTAACTTAGTATCAATTCAGGGGTCTTAACCTAGGGTGTTACAAAGCATGTTTCTTTAGATTGACTAATTGAGATATTGACCTCCACCATGATCCACTTAGATCTTCAAAGACGTCCACAAAGTATGTTTTCTGAGCTTGATTAGTCAGGATATTGACCTCTTCCATGATCCACTTAGTGTAACCTTTTTAAGAGAGTGTTCTCATGTTATGGAAATACATTGTCCTATATTAGCAGACATTTTAGTGTCCACTTCCTTTAGGGAACATATTCTAATAGTCCTCTATTCAAGGGAAACCTCATCTATTTTCTCCCTCATTTTCTATGTGATTTGTACTTTTATTTTATCGTCTTGGGCTCGTATAGACTTTGAAAAATATTTTTTTATATTTTCATACCTCGTCTATTTTCTCCCTCATTTTCTATGTGATTTGTACTTTTATTTTATCGTCTTGGGCTCGTATAGACTTTGAAAAATATTTTTTTATATTTTCAGTGAATATTTAATATATAAGGTATGTATTTGAGTTGGCCTTTCTGGATGATGGACCATGCTATATTGGTACGAAACGTCGATATTTGTAAACTAATGTGATGTATCCATAAGACAGTATTCATCATTTTTCATGTGTATATTCATGCGTGCTAGATATTCATCATTTATTCCATGCAAATGAGTTTTATTGGATTAAGTGATTGCAACTATGTTGGGAACCACCTTACTCTGATGTGATCCATCCCTATCATTGTCCATGGGGGAACCCCTTTAATTTATTAATGGTTATCGTGTCACTTTTGCATATACAACTCACACTTTAGCATTTGTTCCTTTAGTTTTCAAAGTTGTGTCACTGCCACATCGTTCCAAATGTCAAATAAATTCATGGTTGAGCTCTTGGTATATACATAGTTTTCAATTGTTAAACTTAAGCTCCAAGATCTATCAATGTTCCCTCTATTCATATGATGGAATGGCCCTTGTTTCACTTGTACTTGAAAGGATTGTCTTGTGGGTTTCACTGTAATGAAATTTGTACCTAGACATATAATAGTATGATTTCCTTATTTAGGTTACACATATTGGTAGTGTCTTGTTCATTGCAACATATTTGACAAGCCCCTTCCCCCTTTGTGTTGAATGTTACATTTGGAAAGGGATTGACCCACCTAGGGAGTGCCACCTGTAAAATGAAGGAGAGATCTCCTAAGATATCTCACCATGAGTTGTTGGTGCTTTATGTTTTCCCTTGTGAAACGATCATAAGTCTTGAGACATCGTAGACAAAAAATCCAGTGAACAATAAGGCAATGGGATGATTATGAAGCTCAGCGTGTGAACCATACCAAATGACTCAAAACTAGGAGGTACATAATTTTTTGAGCCAAGGGAGAATCATGTAGGAATCAAGAGCACTATATGGGAACATGCTATATTTTACGGGGCATTTCACCGACCAACAATGTGGCTATATAATTTATGAGTAAATTAGATACTTGTTTTAAAACTAGAAATATGCTTTTGTTTTCATGATTTGAGAGGTACACTCATTTAGGGATGGATTTTCAAGCTAACGTATGGTAGGAGAGAAAAGGTAGTGTAGATTAAACTTCATTTTCTAGTTGCATTTCATTCAAAGAAATGTTATATGACTTCAGAACTTATGGTAAATTATCCTTAATCCTACATTTCAAATTTATTTCTCTCTACTTATTTATTTCAATGTGGTTATTTCTTTGCATGTTACTTAAGTATATGAGGGCATATTCCATATCATTGTGTTTTTTCGCAGGCCTATACAAGCTTAAACCAAATTTACAACAGAATGTTGAGCATTGAGATCTACATCAATTGGATTGTTTGTTGTAACCAACAAAAATTAGCTTACATTAACTTTGATCTTATCTATGTTAGAATCAACACATGGTATGGAACCATAAAATTCAAATGACTAATGTCCTTTGGTTTTTCCCCAAACCAAGCATGTTTTGGTGTGATGTATTGCTAGATATTCTACTACATAGATACATTGCTATGTAAACTACTCCCCAATATTTATTTGGTACATCTCTACACTATAGCATGCATCTAGCCATCTCAACAATAATGGTATTCTACCTCTCCACAACTCAATTTTGTTTTCTATAAAGAGAAGAAAATCGCCAATGAATTCCTTCAATTTTACAAAAATCAAGAATAGCTTTCAATGTCAAAATGAAGGATCTTTATACTTATTATTTTTCAATTATTTTTTATTATTTCCTTAAATACTTTCAATTCAAAAAATGCATCAAATTGTTTTTCAAGAAATAAACCCACATCTTGAAAAAATCATCAACAAAAGGTAAGACTTCTATGCTTCCATGTACTAAAATTGTGTACTTTAAACTTTGGATTAGACTCCAACATAAAATTGGTGAGAGTATTCATCTTCACCATTAAAAAAAAAATGCCAAGCATTTTTTTTGGAATTCCCTGCCACCTAGAAATTGCAAATTTTTCTACCTCTAAATTTTTCTACCACCATGAATGTTATGCTACCACATACCGCATATGTTATTCCACCCAGAATGTTATGTAATCATTCTATGCTTCCATGTACTAAAATTATGTACATTGAACTTTTGATTAGGCTCCAACATAAAATTGGTGAGAGTATCCATCTTCAACATTAAAAAGAGAATTGCCAAGCATTTTTTCTAGAATTCCCTGCCACCCAGAATTTGCAAATTTTGCTACAACCATAAATGTTATGCTACCACATACCACAGATGTTTTCTTAAAAAAGCTCATAATCCATTGATACAAAATGGATCCCAACAAAATGAATGGTTTGTAGAGCTCAATACAAAAAAACAAAATTGACAATTAATGAAAGTTAAAAAGAAAATGGCAATGCAAGTTTTAAAAATTAAAGAAAAGAAAAGAGAAAAAAAAATAAAAGAAAAAGAACAAACAAAAAATAGGAGAGAAGAGAGTTGGGAATGTGAAATGAAAGATTGGGTCTTTTGGCACTTCCCATTACCCCAAGCTTTACCTATATCTTATTGCAACTCCACTCACAAAGAGATTTTTGTTGGCCAAGAGGTGAAGATGCAAAAGATAAGTCTGGATGTGTAAATTGTTGAATGACCATAGACCTGAGCTACATTGTAACATGAGAATGTCAAAATGAAGACTAAGCTACAATTTGTTGTTTTTCTCGTTTGAGTTTCCAATGTAAACATGGTGTTCATTGTGCCTTGAATGCTTTGAGATCTCTCTGCGATAACGGTGTATAGTTCCATGTGTGAGATTATTATTACTTACATATGGTTAATTGTTGTTGTTATTGGTATTCATAGTTATAATGAAGAATAACATATTGCAATTATGTTAGTTATACTCATAAGACAATTTCCTGTTAGAAAATAGTGAATGAATGACTATATATCTGAGATGACCACCATCCATTCTACTCTGAATTCTAAAATCAATGGCTACTAAAGTTTGATTGTTGCAATTCTTTAGCTTCATTTCTCATTATATTATTGAAGAAGTACAATTCAACGACTAGTGAGGTTGTCAGCAAGTAGGGACAAGCTTGTGCATAGTAGTTGTTAGTCCTTTGAGGCTGCATGCATCTGTTAATTCATGCATAGCCCTAGGTAAGTGTGTCACTACTCTCCTTTGACTCTTCGTTGAATGGTTTCTTGTAGATAGAGTATGGAGTTCAACAAAATTAATTTAATATATCTTTCCAACCGTGTTTCACATTCTCCATAGCTAAGGGAAGTCACATTAAACAGTCATTAGACATTTCCATTGCTTTGTCAAGTCGCATCAACCAAATCATTTGGATTCTATTACTTTGTCTAATGTTCATTAATTGTTGGAGTTGTTATTATATATATATAGACACACACGAGTTTTCATGTTGAATTTCTCTCACATGGTAATGGTTGAGATTGACATCGCTCCAAATATGAATATATGGTCATTTTTCTTTCATTTGATTATTCAAAATAGAAGTGTTGAGAATGTATTGGACACACGATGGTCACAAATAAATAGTCATCAACAAACTAAGAGGAATTCAACCTTGAGCATTGGCACAAACATGACCACACAAAGCATTACCAATTGAAATTAAACTTCGTTACGATGAATTAATTGGTAAATTGGGTATTCGTGGGCTAAAAACCCGTTAATTTTTAAGAAACCATATAGATAATTATTGTGATGGATGAGTGTTAACATTGTATTCTTGTTGTCTACTTGAACACTAGTCACAATTGCTCATTCATTGGATAGATAAGAATCTTGAGTATTGGGTAGAGTGTGCAGAAACTAGAGTGCAACCTATGTATCAGTTCATCTAAAGGAGTCAGTGGTGTTTCCTAATCAAATGACTTGAGAAATAATTTGCTTTTTAATTGGAAGATAGAAGAGTAGAGGTTGTTATGTTTTAGCATTGATAGAGTGTAATTGTTTCCCAATGTTGGCATTACAATCCCAATGAGTAGAACCATCCTTTTATACCTCGGGGGGTATTTAAGTAGATTTTTCATTGGATCAAATTTTTTATAATCAATCTTGAGTAAAGATTGTAAAGAAAAAAATTCATTTTCGAAGAGAATTCATGTCGGTGAAGCAAGTGGGCTAAAGTCTCTCATTTATGAAGAATATTGGTATTGAAGTAATTGAATCTTTAACTATGATGCAACTGCCATAGCTTTGAAAAGAAATCATTCTCAATATAGGTAAGGCATAAGAGAGAAAGGTTGGAAGACCTGCAAGCCATTAATGTGCATATTTAAGAAGAGAATGTGCACTTGAAGAAGAATGTACATATGTTTGACCAAAGGATAGCACGGTTGGAAAAAGATCTTGAAACCTCCACAAAATTGTTGACATTGCTCAAGAATCAATATGTTGAATTCTAAGACTCCCTCACTATTGTTACAATAGACTGGCATAAAAACAAAGTTCAACTTGTATAATTGGGATAGAAGGTAATTCAGTTGAATAGTTGGCAAGAGGATAGGTTCACTCAGATGATGGCTAAGTTGCACCAAGAGTTGGAAAGGGAGGAGGAAGCATTATTAGAGAGATTTTGAGGTCAAAAAATGGCCTCCTAAGAGATGTACTAAAAAGTATGAGATATATTAAAATATTATGAGTTAGGGGTTTTATGGGGTAGGTATATATGACAAGCCACTTCCTACACTATTTTCTATGCACAATATAAATAACCATGGTTGAGTTACTTTTCAAAATTCACTAGAAATAAAATTATTAAAATAACTCTACATTGATGTGACTAAGATTCATTGTAAATTCCCAAAAACTTATTGTCCTTTAGCATTTATTTGTCTTGAACTTTCAAATAAAATTAAATAATAAAAAAATTAAGAGCTATTTTTTAATTTATATTTAGTATTTTTCTCATTAATTTAATATAATGTGATTTAATTGAAAATTTATTTACATGTAAAATGTTAATAATATTATTATAATCCACATTGCATTATTATTATTATTATTTATTTATTAATCATTAATAATATTATTATAATCCACATTGCATTATTATTATTATTCTTTATTCATTAAATCTAGATTGGTAAATTAATATCAAAATCATAAACTTTTGGGGGATATTTATTTTATTGTAAATAAATGTTATAGTTAAGTCTCTCATAGAAAATAATATAAGACTTAATTTATTCTTAAAAATTGAATAGTAAAAATTTATGATTTTTTTTAACTATTAATATTGTCTTTAGAACATTATTATTTTGTAAAACATGTTTCTTTAAAGCTTTGAAAATTGTGATGAAATTGAATTTTTTAGAAATATTATAATATGTTGTCATGTATTATTATTGAAATAAAATGGACAATTTGTGTGTGTGTGTGTGTGTATAACATACATTTTCATATTAATATCATTCATGAATTTATTTTATTTTAAAAGTACAAGGATATATATATATATATATATATATATATATATATATATATATTAGTTTGACATTATAATATTAAATAAAATGGAGTGAATATATAATTAAAAATTAAAAATAGTTTTGGAGGAAGGATGGCTAGGTTTAGGGTTTTTTGGTTGCAATTTTACTGCATGAATGGTGTGATTCTGCAAGAGGCGGCTAGCTAAACTTCAGGCAACAATGCTTGGAGTCCCTTGGCCTCTCGGGGTCAACTAGTACCAGCCAAGTTAAAAAAAAGTGGGAAGTTTATCGTTATGTTGCCAGGTTTTAGTTAAGTGCTAACTGTCTTAATCAGCTATTCTTGTGTGTATTCTCTAGACATCTTCCCGGACCATTCTCGTGGTGGAGCCCTGCTAAATTTGTGGAGGTGGCTGCCCTTTGTATTATCCTACTATTTTTGCGGGGTGGTCCTTTGTTTCCTAGGTGGCCTCCAGGTGTCTGGTCCTTTGTTTCTCCGTGGTGGTGCTTGTGTCTACGATTTGGTGGACTCTAGGTGTTAATTTCTCAGACGGACTGGTGCCGGTCACATTTGCTTGGGCGTTGTGTCCTAATGTTTTGATTTGGAGAGGTCGCCTGCTGTGGTTTTGTTGTAGCCAACTGTGGGTTGGGTTACCGGATTTCCCGATTTGCAGAAACCCTTTTTTCATTTTTGGTTTGGACACTATGTCCCTTCCATTCCTTCACGGGGGTTCTGGCAGTGCTGCTTTCGAGGGTTCGGCTCCTGGTGTGGACGCCCATCCTGCAAACCCTAATTTGTTTGGTGTCAGGGCAAAGAATCGACGTAGGGTGAAAACTATTAAGGCAAGGGAATAGGTGGACCGATATGTAATATCGTTTGTTTCAAACTTGGATAGAGTTGAAATGTTGGTTGAGTGGGTGCTGGTAGGGCGTTTGGAATACACCTTGGGTTCGAGGGAAGATATTGTGGAATGGGTGAAGAAATATTGGTTACCGATCACTGATATTGCCCCTCGTATTAACTTATTAATGAACCATTGGATACTTTTTACCTTCTCAAAGTCAGAATACATGGAACAGGTTCTGGCTGGTACGTGGCTGTTTAAAGATGGGTCTTTGGTGCTTAAGAAATGGCACATTGATTTTGACCCTCTCCGTGAAAAACAGGGTATCAAGCACTTGTGGATGCTGATTCCGGGTTTGCCTATAGAACTCTGGACAAAAGACATTATCGTGGGGCTTGCGAATTATGTGGGGAGGTTTATCCAGCTTGTCAGGAAAACCCTGTTTGGCATTGATCGTAGATATGCGAAAGTTATGGTTGAATTTGACCTAAGTTTGGGGTTACTGGCAGATATTGAAATTGTATGGGGGTCGAGGACGTGGTTTCAGTGCCTGGATTTTTTTCACATACCGTTTAGATGCTTCCACTATCACACTATTGGGCATGTTCGGGCTTTGTGTCCAAATTTGATGGGTCAAAATGATATGGGTGCACCTGTTCCTGTCAATTCTCCCTTGCATCCTACATTTGATGGTTCAGCTCAAGCTCGCCAGGGCATCGGTAAGTCAAAATCTATTCCGGAAAAGACATATACTGATGTTTCCAATGAAGATTTATCTTTTATTGCAAATTGGGAAAGGGATTTGGATAGAAGAATTTCTTTAGGTGAGGTTATTATGGGTAAGAGTAACCATAGTACTCCTACTGGGGGGAAGGGGACTGTGGGGGCTGGGAATATTGATTCGATAGCTCAGAATTTAGATGGTGAACTTAATGCTGTTGGTTTAAGGTTGGCTCCGACTTCCTTTGTAGACCTAGAGTCGAACCACTCTCCTGTTTTCCCTAACCCTCCTGAGAAGGGTATTGAATCACCTATGGTACAGGACCCTGGTAAAAACACTATCTTGGAATGCTCTCAGGTCTCGGGGTCTGTGACTTGTGATTTGGTTGGGGATGAAAAGAATTCTGAGTTATCTAGTGTTTGTGAGGGTAGGGTTACGGAGATTTTATCACCTTTACCCGTTTATTCGAAGAATCCCTCTTTGAATTCGGATACTCTTCCTCTCGACTCCATTAAGTTTCAAAATGTGACAATTAGGAAAAGGAGAAAGGGGAAGAAGGGTACTGTAAAGGAAAATTTTGTTGAGGATTATCTTTCAGTGGCTGACAGACTTAAAGCTGAGGGGAAGGATTTTTTATCTTTTTTGGGTCTTAGAGCGGAGAACCCCGGGGGATATGGTTCGTGATGTCCCTACTCTCCCTGAATGTTCGTGGGTTGGGGAAGGCTTCACGGGATGGGGCCTTGTCCAACCTTTTTCATGTTACTAGCCCGGGTATTGTCTTAATACAAGAAACTATGTGTTCGAGTTCTGATGCGGTTACAAAGATTGGGGGGGTTTTTCCATCTTGGGAGGTTTCGGCAGTTGACTCCAATGGCATTTCTAGTGGCCTCGTTGTTGTGTGGAATCCAAACCTCTTTTCTTTCATTGTATATAAAACGCCTTGGGGCATTCTGATGCGGGGCTGTTGCTTGGGATTGAAGTTGGAACTGACTATATTTAACTGTTATGCTCCTTATAGTGACAGACAGAAATTTTGGGATTCCCTGGATAGTTCTGGTATTCTTAATGCAGCCAATATTATTTTTGCAAGGGATCTGAATATTACGAAGTCTTCTTTTGAAATCTGGGGCCAAAAGGCCAGAATGGATCCTTTGGCTGACTATTTCATTTCTTTCCTTGAAATAAATGCACTTATTGATGTGGATCCGGTAAAGCTGTGTCCTTCCTGGACGAATGGTAGAGGTGGTAGTGATGGAATCCATAAATGTTTAGATCGTTTCTTGATAAAGGAAAATCTTCTCTGTCAGTTTCAAAAGTACCGGACATGGGTGCATGAATCGAAATTTTCAGATCATTGGCTAATTATTTTTCAATTCGAGAACCTGGGTGCAAAGTTAAAAAGACCTTTTAAATTTGATAGTTCATGGCTTGAGCAGGAGGAGTTTTTCTCTATGGTTAAAAACTTTTGGAAAACTGTTACTGTTGAAGGTACTGATCCGGTAGATTTCTTCTGCAAAAAAATGAGAAATCTTAAATTTGTTGTCAGTAAATGGATAGTGGAGAAAAAGGCAATAGATAAGGAGGAATTGAATCAGTTAGAACTGGATATTCAGAGGTATCATTAAGAAAATGTTTTGGGGGTACTGGATATGGATGGATTTGATGTCGCAAAAAAATTTGAGAAAAAAAAGGAAGAAATCTTGCTTCAAGAGGAAAAGGAGTGGAGGTTGAAGAGTCGGGCCTTATGGGTTTAGCATGGAGATAAAAACTCAAAAAAATTTCACTCCTATGCTTCTGCCAGACGTAATATGAATACTATTTGGGAATTGAAAAATGACCTGGGCAATATTATTTATGGGGATGATTCATTAAAGTCTGAAGCTGTTAATTTTTTTCGCAATATTTATAAAGATGATGGGGATGGTGTGTTATTGGACCAGATTAGAGTAGCAAAACTCTTTCCCAGATTTTTTGATGAGCAGGATGCAGCTGAGTTGGGAAAAGAGGTTACACTGGATGAAATTGAACATACTCTAAAAAATTTTAAAAAGGAGAAAAGCCCGGGGCCCAATGGCTGGCCTGTTGAAGTTTATATCCATTTCTTCGAGGTTATGGGTAAGGATTTACTCAGTATGGTGGAATACACTAGATTGTTTGGGGTTTCTTCTGGTGCCCTTAATTCTACTTTTGTTACATTAATCCCCAAATGTGATCACCCGTCACCCTTTGGGCATTTCCGCCCTATTGCACTGTATAATTTAGCCTACAATCTAATTACAAAGATTATTGCGCAGAGGATTAAGACTGCTTTATCTAATCATATTACTGCTGAACAATTTGGTTTTTAGCACAACCGCCAGATTCATGATGCTATTGGTGTTTCTCAAGAGCTCATGCACACTATAAAGACTAGGAAGCTGGAAGCTATGCTTTTAAAAATGGATTTGGAGAAGGCATATGATCGTGTAAATTGGGTCTTTTTAAGGCTGGTGTTGATTCAGATTGGGATGCCCCCTTTGGTCATCAATTGGATTATGGCCTGTGTTACAACGGCAAGCATTGCAGTGTTGATTAATGGGACACCTTTTGATTTATTTCAGTGTACCAGGGGACTGCGCCAGGGTTTCCCTTTATCACCCCTTCTGTTCATCTTAGTGATTGATGCTTTCAGCAGACTTCTTAATATTGAAAAAGAGGAAGGTTTCATCAAAGGTATTGAAGTCAGTCGAGGTTGTATCCTCACACACTTGATCTTTGTTGATGATGTGCTATTGGCGGGTTTAGCAACTATTGAGGAATGGATGGTATTTAGAAACATTATCAATGTCTTTTGTAATGTCACAGGCATGAAGGTGAGTTCTGCAAAATCAAATTTTTTCCACTTTAATGTAAGCTCCACTAGAAAGGGTAGAAATTGGGAGAATTCTGCCTTATAGTTGCCGTGATTTAGAAGATGGGGTAAAGTATATTGGTTTCCTTTTTAAGCCAAACAATTACCATTTGGATGACTGGAAGTGGCTTCTGCGCAAGGTTGAGGCTTGTGTATCCCATTGGACCTACAGGTTTCTGTCCATTGGGGGTAAGCTCATACTTGTGAAAGATGTTCTTACAGGTATACCTGTGTATTGGATGTCTCTGTTGGATGTTATGGGGTCTATATTGAATGCGGACAGAAAGTTGTTATTCAATTTTTTGTGGACTGGTGGTGCAAATCGTGCAAAGCTGACTATGACAGGATGGGAGACTCTATCTAGGCCAAAAAGGTTCGGTGTATGGGGTATAAAGGATCTCAAAGTTTTCAATAATGCCCTTAGACTTGAGAGTCTGTGGCGTGGGATTTTTGGGTGTTCACTATGGTCTCACGTCATTCATAATAAATACATAAAGTCCGAGGTGCACTCATGGATATGGAAACCAAAGAATCTGGCAGGTTGCATTTCCCCGATGTGGAGAGGTTTGTTAAAGGTTTCTAGCTGGATAGTTGATGATTTAAAATGGCAGGTGGGCTCGGGTGAAAAGATAACTGCGGGGAAGGATCCCATCCTAGGAATAGAGGGTACCAATAATTTCCCTAAGCGTTTGTTGGGTTACTTAAATATTTATGGCTTATCTACCTTGAATCAGATAAGGAATGGAGCTTGGTTTACCGGTGAAGGCAAATATTGGCTCGATGCAAAAGATTTGGGGCTTCATGGCTCGGATGTTGTTGTTTGGGATGGTTATATTCATAATTTATATATTGCAGGTGTGCATTTAAATGATGAGGTTGACAAACTTGTCTGGAATGGTGATGATAAATCTGGAACGGTCACTGCGAAAGCTGCTTATAACAGAATTCTTCATGAAATATATATTTTTCCGCAGGATTGGTGGTATAAACAAATTTGGAAATGGGAGTGTCCATTGAAAATAAAATGTTTCTTTTGGAAAGCTCTCCAGGGTACTCTCAAAACTTGGGATAATCTATTAAGACGGGGTTGGTGTGGTCCCAATCGATGTATTCTCTGCAAGCAGAATATGGAAACTATCAGTCACCTTTTTGTTGATTGCCGATTTGGAAGGGATATCTGGAATATTGTTCGTGCAGACTTGCATATTAATGATATATGGGAGGTTGGAGATTTTGGTACATGTCTTCACAATTGGTATAGGAATTCAAATTCTCACCTTCTTATACCAATCTTTGTGTCATGGATAATTTGGTATGCTAGAAACTGTGAAACTTTCAATGGTAGAGTGCTTGAAGTTAAGGCTTGTGGGTTAACTGTTCTGAAGATGATTCATATCTATTATAATGAAAAGTTGAAGCCTGAATCTTCTCGTATCAGTTTGCTTACATTCACTGTAAATCAGCCTGTTCTTTTTTTTGATGGGGCTGCCCAGAATGGCTTATGTGCAGCAGGTGGTGTGATTTTTTTAAACAAAGATCACTACTTTACTCTCAAGCTCGATTGTGGATCTGGGACAAACATGAAGGCAGAATTGTTGGCATTATGGTGTGTTATGAAGACGGAAAATATCTTTGGTCTTGTGGATCTAAAGGTATATGGTGATTCGCGGGTGACTATTAAGTGGGCGTCCAAGGATTTCAACTTATAGGTTTTGGCCCTTCGTCATTGGTGCTGGCGCACAAGAACTGAGATTGATAAATGTGAAAAGGTTACTTTTGAACATATCTATAGAGAACAGAATGACATGGCCGATAAATTATCAAAGCTGGCTTTTGATGGTATAGAAGGATATCTTCTGTGGGAGGAATGGTATGAACAAAATGTACTGGATCATGGGACTCATTTCATTTTTGGGGATATTTGAGATGGCATAGTAATATTTTGATGCTGGATTGTAAATTTTCTGAACTTTTTCTAATTTTTGTTTCATGTACGAGCCTGCGTGCTTTGGTGATAAAGAAAAGTCTTGGGAATATGAGACTTAGACATATCTTTGTACTATTTGATTCAGAAGAATAGCAATAGTAGGTTTTTTTTTTCTCTGAAAAAAAAAATTAAAAATTAAAAATATGAAAATGATAAAAATATTATTTTATGAAAAAATGTGATATATATATATATATATTAGTTTGGAATTATGATGTTAAATAGAATGGAGTGAATATATAATTTAAAATTAAAAACATGAAAATGACAATATATTATTTTATAAAAAAAATTGAAAGGACCTTCTTTATGAATTATGAGTATTTTACTTGAAAATGACAATAATATTATTTTATGAGAAAGTGTGAAAGGAAAAAAAAAATGTGAAAATACATTCATTATGAGTACTTTACTTGAAAATGACAATAATATTATTTTACGAAAAAATGTTAAAGGACTTTCATTATGAGTACTTTCCTTTATGACTTAAAAGTACTTATATCACTACCTTGGTTAAGTATGGGTTTTCCTCCACCATAGAAAATTTGACAAATAAGCATTCTTAACTCATGCAATGCCACCTCAACCATGGGGGATGATAACCATACATGTAACAAATGGTTCTGTTGGCACAACATGTACATTTTATTTGTTTTGAGGCCCATTTTTTACCTCAAAATTTCTCTAATGACCAAAGTTACATGTAGTTGTCAAAGACAGCAAGGAAGCAAAGAAAACTTCAATTTCCATTGCAAAGGCCAACACCATGATTGAGACAAGCACGGTAAGATCATCTTCCTTAGAATTTTCTTAAAATCATTTTGGTGATTTTGAAAATCATACAAAAGGAATTGGTTTGAAATTATTAATTCATATGGGATATTATGGACAAGGGCTAGGAAAGAGAATTCAAGGCATCATAAGTCCATTGTAGTTGCACCAAGGGTCAAGCGTGAAAGCCTAGGTTTTGATGGCATAAAGGAAAAGTCTGTGCCCACCAAGATTATGTTTGTGAAGGCAAGAGATGTTACACATTTGGCCTTCTCATTAGAAGGAAGAGCAACAACGAATGAAGATGGCAACATACTACCACTACATCCTTCTCGTGGTGAATTGCAGAAGGGAAATGATGAGGAAAGCTCAAAAACTCGACCTGCACCAACACATAGAAGTAACAAGCCAATCAAGCAGAGCAAGAAGAAAAAGACCAAAAGGTATGCATTAGGTAAGACATCCCTTGTTTGTTATTGTTGCAAGAAGAAAGGTCATGTCTCTATCAGTTGTTGGTATTCTAAGGTATGTTCGTTACGTAGAAAGAAGGGGCATTTTGAGGCTTCTTGCTAGGAGAAGATAGTCGCATGCCACAAGATTGAATGTTTTCATAGGAAGGATGACAAGAAGAATTCCCCAATGCAAAAATGAACTTAGAGGCACATGAATAAAAGGATTATGTCAAGGAGTCTATGCAACACCAAACAAATTCTTCAAGTTGCAAGTTTAGCAAACATTGGGAAGTCAAGTGTTGGAGGCTTCATCCAAATTTTCATCCTAGGAACCACACAATCAAGACAAGAGTGCGGAGAGTGAATATTAAAGAGGATGAATAGTTGTGTGCATCTCCATCTCAAGGAGCATACAATGTCCAAGCATTTATAGAAACATAGGAGTTCATTGTCACCAACAAAGTGGACATCAAGTTGACATCAAAGGCAATGCCAATCTAGTTGTTTCCTTCAATCTTCCAACATGAGGTTCCCTTCTTAGAGATGTGTCGAAGATTGGTGAATGGAGGTCAATGACCTTGTGGGTTCCTTGGAACTCCATGGTAGTTGATGAAGCAAACAAATGCTTAATAACTCATGTTTCACCCAATTGTCTACTAGTCATCCCTTGCACTATCTAAATCTTGAGGCATTCCATTATCCTCAAGATTGTATACATCAACGTCAACTACAACCATAAATTGCATGATTTGTCAATTGTTCAGGGTAGGTGTTATGATTGCACATGAATATTGTCATCTAAATGACTTGTTGTAGAGAGACAGTGCGTGTAAGCATGACATAATTGTTTCCATGTCAAAAGGAATTGATCACACTTCCTTTCATGGATTTGCTATGTGATGGCATATGCTTGTTTGGATCTCATTAAACAAGAGAAGACTAGAATTCGACTTAGCATATGTTGGCCACCAAGATAGATTATCTCCAAGATTAAAAATGAAAGGGACTTACACAATGAAGATGGGAATGAATTGTAATTGAAGCGTTCAGGTCTAAATATTGCTCATAGCAGAGATTCAATGAGCACTTCATGAACAAAAGAGCCAAAAACCAGAGACAGAGCCATATGCTCAGCTAGAGTCGAAAACCAGAGCCAAATCCATAGGCAGAACCAGATTCAAAAGCCAAATCCAGAGCTAGAGTCAGAGTTGTAGTCGATATCTAGATTTGAGAACCATGTTCCAAAGAAGCAGAAGGCAGACACATTGATCCAAAACTTAGTTTCCTTAAAATATTTTAGAGACCAAAAATCCTACCAATGCGGAGGTCTGATCCGAATTAGATCCGAACAAAATGAATGCTTTGTAGAGCTCTATACACAAAAGAAAATCGAAAAAATTTAAATAAAAAGAAAAGGACAATGCAAGTTTTAAAAATTAAAGGAAAAAAAGAGAAAAAAAAAAGTTAAATGAAAAAGAAAAATAAAAAGAGAAGAGTGTTGCGAATGAGAAATGAAAAGTTAAGTCATTTTTCCTTCCCATTACCCTCAACTCTATCTATATCTTATTGTAATTCCACTCACAAAGGATTTTTGCTAGCCAAAAGGTGAGGATGCAAAAGATAAGTCTATATGTGTAAATTCTTGAATGGCCACAGAGCCATGAGCTGCATTGTAACCTGATATTGTTAAAATGAAAATTGAACTACCATTTGAAGTTGGATTTCCCATTTGGATTTCTAGGGTAAAGATGGTGTCCATTGTCTCTTGAATTGCTTTAAGATTTCTTTGTAATTGTGATGTATACTTCTATGTGTGAGATTATGTTGTTTATCTATGGTCAATTATTGGTTGTTAGTTATATTCATAGTTATTATGAATAATTTCATATTGAAATTCTATTTGTTTTACTCTGAAAATAATTTTCCATTAGCAAAATTGTGAATGACAACAGCTCTAAGATGAACATCATCCATTCCACTTCAAAGTCTAAGATTAATGGCCACTAAAATTTGATTGTTGCAATTATTTATATATATAAAAGTTGTCATGTTAATTGCACATTTCTTATTTTGTCCCTCAAGAACAACAAAGTGACAATTGTTTATTCAATGGTTATAGTTTCTTGTAGATAGTGTGTGGAGTTCAACAAACTTCATTTAATATCTCTTTCCAACAATGTTTCATGTTCTTCGTAACTAGGGAAATCCACATTAAACAATAATTTCGCATGTTTATTGCTTTGTCAAGTCACATCAAGCAAATCATTTGGCTTCTAATACTTTGTCTTATTATTTGTTGGAGTTGTTCATATATATAGATATATACTTTGTCTTATGCTCATTAATTGTTGGAGTTGTTCATTCATATATATATATATATATATATATATATATAAGTTGTCATATTGAATTGCACTCACATGGTAATGGTTGGGATTGAGCCTATTCCAAGTATGAGCATATAGCCATCTCATTCCCTTGCCTTGACCTTTACATGTAATACTGATACTTGTGGAGGATATCCATTGAAAATTGACAAGTAAAAGCATTCTTCGTATTCATATTGCTTGGGGCATTCCTTTCTCTTGTCAACAAAAGAGTAATCAATATTCTCAGAGTCAGTTGTTAGCTATATTCCAAAGTATTGGGTTGTGGAAAAATGGTGTTGAGATTTGAATTGGATCGATAGACTAATGCTTTTTCATTTGATTTTTGGAAATAGAAATGTTGAGAATGTACGACACAAGATGGACCTAATTAAATAGTCCTCAATCAGAGCGAGAGGAATTCATCCTTAAGTGTTGGCACATATAATGCCGCACAAAGCATAATCATTTGAAATTAGGTAACCATAGAAAAAAACCTTGCAATAGATGAGTGTGCACATCATATTCTTGTTATCAACTTGAAAAATAGTCACAATCAACGTAGACCATAAACCTGTAACACAACTAAATACTACAGAGCAATGCTCTACCTTCAGAGTACATAGTGAAACTCATATAGTTATGGAATAATAGAAGTTTAATGTTGCTTTATTAAATTCTGGAATAGAAAACTCACAATACAATCAATGAATTACTAGAGACGATCAATCCTTGCTCTTGGATTAATCACAAGCAATTACATCCACCTGTAGGTTAACATCATAGTCGAGTTTTGGTGTTGAACTGATTGACATCATACTCTAAAGTCGCAGCTTCTTCCTGGAATTGGTGTGTTGAGCCCCCTTATCCTCTCCCCTCCATCCTTTTTTCCTTTCTTCCTCCTTCTCTATTGCCTAGTCGTTTCTCCAACTCACGACCTTTCATGTTCCTACCCTCTCTGATCCCTAACTGTCGGAAGATGAACCATCATGGCAATTCAACGATCCATCATTTCCTTTTCCCAAAATTCATTTCCCTTTCTTTCCAATGGTCATTCATACTTTGGCGCAAACAATCCTATGGAAAATTTTGAATTAGTTGACCCCAAGAATCGGAACCTGGAGTAGTGGCACAATAGAAGTAACAGCACCATGTTGGAATCATGTGTTGTTGCAACATGGATTTGTAACAACACAGTTGTAACAACGCACAACTATTGTAGCATGGAGTTGTAGCAACACAAGTAACAACGCAGTTGTAATAGCAAGGTTCTGACGAAATGGACCAACAACTAAGGAGTTGCAGTCGTCCTTATTCCTCCTAAATCTACTTACATAGAAATAAAAAAATTTGGGTGATGTCGATTTCCCAAGACCAAGGATGCTCCTGCATCAGACACCCTTGGTAAGAAGAACATGAGATTCCATCTCATGTGATAGTTGGTTCAGAAGTTGAAGAATCACAAAGGCATGTTAGCTCCTACTTAGTCACCCACGATGCATCCTCTAATCCTATGTTTTCCATTTAATTAAATATTCCAAATACTTCTTGCAACGAGTCTCTTTACCAACTCTTATGGCCAAAATCTCTTCAATTTATTCCATAGGCTTGATCAGTATCTATTGCTTCCATTCATCTAGAGCACTTCCCTCATCACTATGTTCTCCTTCATGAAACTCATACGAATCTGCAACATTGAATATCGAAGAGATATCCAAGTTTTTCAACAATTCCAACTTGTATGCATTTTCAAAAATCTTCCTTAAAATTTTGCATGGGCCTATCTTCTTGAACTTCAATTTATTGTAAGTACCCCTAGGGAATATTTCCTTCCTTAAATGTGTCATTACCACCTCACCTTCCTCAAAAAATTTGGTTCTTCTCTGCAGGTCGACCCTCCTTTGTACTAGGCATTACTTTGTTGCAGCCTCTTCTTCACCTGTTCATGCATTTCCTGCATGCCATCTGCAAAGTCACTTGCATCGGCACTCTTTCTCTCTTCCAAATCTGGTAACTTTATCAATCCATTATTCCTTTTGGTGACCTTCCATAAACAATATGGAAAGGACTCTTTCTATTTGATCTATTTACCGAATCATTATAAGTAAATTCATCCTATGCCAAGACCATATCCCACTAGCTGGTATTTTCACCACTCAAACTTCTCAGCAAATCCCCAAGACTCATGTTCACCACTTCAGTTTGCCCATTTGTTTGTGGGTGATAGCTTGAACTATACAACATTTTAGATCCCATTTTGTTCCAAAGTGTCCTCCAAAAATGACCAAGAAATCTTGTGTCTCGATCTGATGTAATACTCTTGGGTAAACCATGAAGTCTCACAACTTCTTTGAAGAATAAAAATAGCCACTTCAATAGCATCACTTCTCTACTTCCACACTATGAAATGTGCCATTTTTTAAAACCGATCTAGTACAACCATCACGGAATCATGGTTCCTTTGTGTTCTTGGCACCCCCAAAACAAATTCCATGCTCGCATCTTCCCAAGGCCTTTCAGGTATTGGCAATGGAGTATACAGTCCTATATTTTGACTTCTTCCCTTTGCTGCTTGGAAAATTCTACAACATTCAACAAACGTTCTGACATCCTTGTTGATGCTAGGCCAAAAGTACCTTTCTTTTACATACGTTGTGATCTTATCCATGCCAAAATGTCCAGCTCGGCCTCCACCATGTAGTTTTTTAATAAGATTTAATCTTACTGATCTTTGAGGAATGCACAACTGCTTATTTTTAAACAAGAATCCTTCTTGGATGTGATAATCAAGGAACATTGTTCTATCCACACTCCATGGTGCTTTACAAGCTTCCCAAGCTTCTCCAAAATCTGCATCTTCTTCATACAATTCTTTCATGCTTTCTAAACTCACCACTTCCACAGATAATGTGTTAAGTAACAACACTCTTATACTCAACACATCTACCACTTTGTTTGACTTTCATGATCATTGCTTCAAAACAAAAGTAAAACTTTGTAAGAATTCAACCCATTTAGAGTGCCTTTCATTCAACTTACCTTGATTGTTGATGTATTACAGCGCCTTGTAATCAGTAAACAAGACAAATTCCTTGGGCAACAAATAGTGCCTCCATTTTTCCAAAGATTGCATGATAGCATAAAATTCTTGATCATACATAGAACATTTTATTTTGGTATCATTCAACTTCTCACTGAAGAATGTTATTGGTCTCCCTTCTTGACTTAAAATTGATCCAATCGCTACCCTGCTTGCATCACAATCAACTTGGAATACTTTGTCAAATTTTGGAAGGGGAAAAACAGGTTTCTCGGTCATCTTCTTTTTCAGATCTGTAAATGCTTTCATTTTTGCTGATGTCCATTTAAAATTTTCTTTTTCATGCACTCAATAAGAGGTGTACACATTTGAATGAAGCTTCTAATGAACTTCCGGTAGAAGCTTGCTAACTCATGGAAGCTTCTCACTTCAAAAGTGGACTGCGGTGTTGGTCATTCCAAAATAGCCTTCACCTTCTCAGGATCCATCTTCAATCCTTCCTTGTAAATCACAAATCCCAAGTACACTAATTATGTCTGCAGAAATGTGCATTTCTTTAAGTTAATCAACAACTTTTGTTCTTGTAACCGTTGTAACACTTGCCTCACATGTTTCAAGTGTTCTTCCTTGTTCCTACTGAAAATTAAAATGTCATTCAAGTATATTACAACAAACTTCCCCAATAATGATTTCAAGACTTCATTCATAAGCCTCATAAATGCATTGGGAGCATTAATTAGCCCAAATGGCATAACCAACCATTCAAACAATCCATCTTTCGTCTTGAAATCAGTTTTCCACTCATCACCTTCCCTTAACCAGATTTGATGATAACCACTCTTAAAATCAATCATTGTGAAGTATGCATCCCCACTCAAATAGTCCATAAGATCCTCCATCCTTGGTAAAGGAAATCGGTACTTGATGGTGATTCGATTAATGGCTCGTGAATTTGTACACATTCGTCACTCTCACGTTTTCTTTGGATTCAACACTGCTAGCACTGCACATGGACTTCAACTTTCTCTAATCGGCCCTCTATCAAGTAGCTCTTGTACTTGCCTATTCACTTCTTCACTTTCTGCAGGAGTCATTCGATATGGTGCCTTGTTTGGTAAGCTTGATCTGGGAATCAAATCAATTTGATGAGAGATACTTCTTACTGAAGGTAATCCCTATGGTAAATCATCAATGACAATCTCCTTAAACTCATCCAATAAAGGCTTTAATTCTATTGGTATAACATTTTGCTTCTCTTCCTCTTTCACTTCCTTTGGAATCATTGGTAAACAAAATGTTGCCCTTCTTTCTTCCTACAAAAATTCCTTAGTGGAACATAGCATGATCTTGTTGTTACTAGTGTTTGTATCAGCACAATTTCCTGCTGCTTTTATTGCATTTTTCCAGCATTGGGGTCAATTTATACTATTGTCCATCTTCTTGAACCCATATGTATTTTATCTGCCATCATGGTGAACTTGTTGGTCAAATAGCCATGGTATTCCAAGAAGTATGTGGCACGCATCCATCTCAACCACATCACACAATACTTTCTCCTGAAGACTTCCCATCTGAAAGATTAAAGACTTCCCATCTGAAAGATTAACAAACATTGTTCATTCACAGTCACTTGTTGTCCTCTTTTCAACTATGAGACACGGTAAGGAGTGGGATGGAACAACCTCTTCAATCTCAATTTCTCCATAACTTCAATGGATACCAAATTTTCTATACTCCCACCATCTATAACCAAATTACAGCATTTTCCTTGGAACTTACATTTAGTTTTAAAAACCTTATTTCTTTGTTTTGGTTCTTCTATTACCCTTTTTTCATATTTAAGCAACACTCAATGAAACATCAAGTTCTCACCCTATTCTTGCTCAAGTACAACCACATTTTCTCCAATAACAAAAGCTTCATCGGCTTGTGTGACTTGTGTTCGTGCTTCACCTCTTCTCCATGAATTTTGTCCTTTTGGGCATTCATATTTCTTGTGGCCTTCTACTCCACAATGATAACAAGTAATCACATACTTGCCCTTTCCTCTTCTGAATCCTCCTCTGCCTTTCCCAACATTATTTCCTCCTCTACCACTTTGACCACTAGTAGATTCTTCTTCTTTCTCACCACTTTTAAAAGTCCATGTCTTACCTCTTCCTCTAGAACCTCTTCCTCTACTCTTCAGTTTTGTTTTCCTATCAATCTTTTCTTCTACCTTCAAGGCAACTTGATAGGCTTCATCAACAGTACGAAAATATTGTGTGCTTGTTTCATCTTGAATAAAATATTTCAATGCATTTACATACCCCGCAAATCGTTGAAATTATGGTTCTTTGATAACTGCTCAAAGTGACAGCCTAAAGAATTCTTCAGTATATTCATGAACAGATGTCTCCCTTTGTCTGAGGTTCTAGACTTGTCTATACAAATTTTGTTGGTAATCAACATGCATAAATTTCTCCTTAAGCTTGGTGACCATCTTCTTCCAAGTTCTAATCTTCTCCAGGCAGTCACTCACTCTATCCTTCTGTAGCATATCCCACCATAGTGTCGCATGACTCTTCAGCTTCGTAATGGAAAATCTTACCCGATTTGGGTTCTAAACATTTTCATACTCGAAATATCTTTTGAGTTCCCCAATCTAATCAATGAGAACATCGGCTCTCTAATTGCCATCATAATAGGAAACCTCAACTCTTGTGCTACCTCTATTACTCAAATATGAAATTAGCCTTACTGTTGGGCCTCTTTCTTCACCCTCCTATTCTTCTTCAATTTCCCCTTCTGGCTTGGAATCTACTTTAGCATCCACATTCCTTCGATTCTCTAATTCCTCTATTCTTTGTCTCAAATCTTCCAATTCTTGATTTCCTACACCCCCTCGTCCTTCTCCTCTCCTTCACAACAACATTCTTCCAAGTTGCATATGTCTCACCAACATCCATGGAACTCACTCCCGGTTCTTTATCCCAATTTGACCCTTCATCACTTTTGCTAAGGAACCACCACGAACAGGCATTTTGTACCTTGTCTCACGAAAGCAAATTTAGGGCGCAAATCCTAGAGCAAAACCTCGTTCTGATACCACTTAGCGCAGACCATAAACCTGTAACACAACTAACAGGTACAGAGATATGCTATGCCTTCAAAGTACACAACGTAACTCATACATTTATGGAATAATGGAATTTTAATGTTGTTTTATTAAATTCTGGAACAAAAAGACACAATGCAATCAATGAATTACTATAGACGATCAATCCTTGCTCTTGGATTAATCACAAGCTGTTACATCCACCTGCAGGTTAACATCATGGTTGAGTTTTGGTATTGAACCGATTGACAGCGTGCTCTAAATAAGTCGCAGCTTCTTCTTGGAACTAGTGCACTGAGCCCCCTTCTCTCCCCTCCATCCTTTCTTCTCTTTTTTTCTCCTTCTCTATTGCCCAGTTGTTTCTCCGACTCGCAACCTTTCATGTTCCTACCCTCTCGGATCCCTAATTGTCGGAAGATGAACTGTCATGGCAGTTCAACAATCCATCATTTCATTTTCCCCAAATTTGTTTCCCTTTCTTTACAACAGTCATTCATTTTTTGGCGCAAGCAATCCTATGGAACAATTTGAATGAGTTGACCCCAAGAATCAGAACCTAGAGTAGTGGCACAATAGAAGTAATAGTGTTGTGTTGGAATCCTAAGTTGCTACAACATGGAGTTCTAACAACACACAACTACTGTAGCATGGAGTTGTAGCAGCACAAGTAACAACGCAGTTGTAACAGCAAGGTTCTAACGAAATGGACCAACAACTAAGGAGTTGCAGCCGTCCTTATTCCTCCTAAATATTCTTATACAAAAATAGTTTTTTTTGGGTGATGTCGATTGCCCAAGCCAAAGAATGTTATTGCATCACACAACTTCTCATTCATTAGATAGATAAGAATCTTGAGTTTTATGTAGTGTAGAAACCAAAGTGCAACCTATGTATTGCTAGTTCATCTAAAGGAGTAATTGGTGTTTCCTAATCAGTAGACTTGAGCAACCGTGTGTTTATTGATTACGAGACTACATAACAAAGGTTGTTATTTTTAGGATTGATGTGGTGTAATTGTTTTCTATTATTGGCTTTTGCCTTGGCATTATTGTCCCAATGAGCATAACCATCCTTTCATACCTCTAGAGGCGCAAGTAGGTAAGCAAAGTTTTCATTGGATTGTTTTGCCAGTAATATATGGGCATTATAATCAATCCTAAGCAGATATTGTAAAGAACAAAATGCACTTCCAAAGAGGATCCACATTGGTGAAGCAGAGATTGTAAAGAACCAAATTCATTTCCGTAGATGATCCACATTGGTGGAGTGAGCTATAAATCCCTCGTTTGTGGATCATTTATAACATAATAAAAATAAAAATAAAATAAAAAATGTATTACCTCTATCTCGAAAGTCAAAAAAAATTATGTTCCTTGTAGGTTGACGTCTTAAATTTTTTGCTTATAGGTAAATTGTTCATGTTCTCAATCCACATTAAAATATGTGCAATAGTACATCAATTCATATACACAATTTTTTTAATTTATATGCATAATTACCTTGATATTTTACATGAATATCACTTGATTTTTTATACAAATTCTTTGAAGTCTATGCATATCAACTTGCCTCAAATTTGTCTCAATTTTTGTGCACAAATTTTCAAATTGTTTACCTTTAAAATTTGCTTTAATATTGATTGTGTTTTAGTTTTGAATAATGATGTTTCAAAGCACTCAAGTTTGTCATCAAAAGTATCACAAAGAAGATTGGCGCATGGCAAGATTATTAATATAGATTAATGATGGAAAAAAATGTCCACTAATTATTCTACCTAATTAAGAAAACGAGAATAATTTATTATAATTTTATTTATTTTTCACTTCAACACTATTATATCATAATTAATTATTCTACCTAATTAAGAAAACGAGAATAATTTATTATAATTTTATTTATTTTTCACTTCAACACAATTATATTATAATTGATTGATTAATTTAGGCATATTATAAATACCACTGATTATTAGAGATATATCTTTGAATCCTATTAAAGATATTTAATTAATGTTTTCTTTACTATACCTATATTTATTCATTTTTAATGTTACTTTGTTATTAATAGTTATTTTTATTTGTAACAATAGCTAATAGCGTACTTATATTATGGAAAACTTCAATGCAAATAATTTTAAAGCATTAATCTCAAAAAAATCTCACTATAGATGCTAGAAAACTCTAATATCATTATGTGCTTGTCAACTTAGCCCAAATTCTATGCACAGCTGCCTTGTTTTTTGTCCTTGTTGACTTACCTTAAAATGAGTGCATTTTTATTCGCCTACTCCAACCTATCTTGAGTTGCTTCCCTATCACATAACACCTATTCATGTGCTTGTTCTTAGGAGATTCTATGTGCGAATTTAGACCTATAACAAGGCTATATTTCAATGCATGTGCTTTTTATGCCCAAATTTGGTATGTTACAAATTTGTTTTAGGGTTATATTTCATTGAGTTGCTTGCCTATCAGATACACCTACTCATACTTGTTCTTAAGAGATTATGTGTGCAAATTTAGACCTATGACAAGGCTATATTTCAAGGCATGTGCTTTTTATGCCCAAATTTGGTATGTTGCAAATTTGTTTTAGGGTTCTATTTTTCACGGCCTCTCTCCCTTTCACACTACTATATGTAGGTGATTGATTTCCACTCCTATCCTTTTTGTGCCAATCAATTATTTGGCCATGATTCCTTGTTGGTGTGCCACACTGAATCAATTCTCAATGTGTTTCAAATGCCTACCTCCATCATGGCTCTAATACTATGCGAGACTTGCATACTTCATTGATAAGATGAATAATATTAATGAGAAGTACAAAATATGAGCTTTGATTTTGAAATGGAGTCATCATATTTGATTACAGGGATCCCTTTAATTAGGTCAATGTAGTGGTTATATTACCTAATTGTCCTAACTAATTAACAAAATCCCTAACATCATTTTATTAAAGTTATTAATAACACTCCAACTTTATTACATCTCAGCTTTAATATTAGAGCGGTAATACTCAAACAGCTAAAGCATTTGCAGAACATATGAAAGGTTTGTACATGTGGTAGAAAAAAAATTTAAACCAATGAATGTGGAAGAGATATCATTCCTCCATTTTTTGAAAAATCTCTTATATTACTATATAGAGGGAATGATTGTTCACTTAGCATTTCAATAATTCGTGAAAAAGTAAATATCTAATCTAAATAAAGTTATTACAATTGTCTATGTACTTTCTAACCTAAGAAACTAAACTTATTACAAATGTCTATGTACTTTCTAACCTAAGAAACTAAAGCCCTTCACTACAGTAATCAATGGACTTAAATGCCAACCAAAAGTGATTCACTAATCAGATTAGATATGAGTATTTGTTACCAACCAACCAATTATCAAATCTCATGGGCTCCATAGCTCACCTATATCTTAACATAGTGCAGCTTGGCCCCACAGTGGATAATACAAATCTCATGGGCTCCATAGCTCACCTATATCTTAACATAGACACTTGTGTTTAAGAACATGACATCGAATCCATCTAAAAAGTTAAAAGATCCAATGACAATCTTGTTCAGTTCAATTATCCCTGTCTGTGTTATCCAGGTGCAGAGGATAACTAGAATAAATTTTCTTGTTATTCAATTATCCAGGGTCTGTATTTCAAAGTTTTAGGTGCGGAGGATAACTAGAATATATTTTCCACTTACAAGCCACTTTTGCCACATCCTAAAAGACATTATGATTTAGGTTAATGTGTCTACATATATATAATGTTCAGGAGCAAGCTTAGTAATTTTAACAAACAAGCTATCAAAATTCAGAGTCCGAGTTCGATAATCAAGTAAAAATACATGCATAGGATTCCAGAAGTGGTTGAGCGGAAGCGTAAATAAAGTACATTATTCAGTCATTCTTGAGGTTTTGTAGAATATAGAAAAGAAAATTATATTTGTGATACAATACTGCATAGAAATAATTTGACGCAAATGATCAGTTGCTAGATTATTGGTGGTAGTATCTAGTATTCCTATCAATTTGTTCTTTCGAACATAACTAGCCACTAGCTACATAAGCTATCAAGTTTTCGTCTTATAAGAGAAATAGGCATATTACAGACCTTGACAATTTTTAAAAATTAAATTAAGGTGTTCTTTCATTTCTGTGAATTTTGCACTAGCCAAAGCACACCTGAACATAGACTTGCCAATGAAGAATTCGATCAATCACAAGAAAAGTTACCTCTCTGGACACTAACAAGAATAATGTTCATTACTTGAAAAAGAATGAAGTTTTATCAATTGATAGGTGAGAATTAACCTAATGTAAACAAGGAGGCTTGTACATTCAGAAGGCAATAATATCACCAAAAAACGTTTATAAAATGTGCAGACAGTTGGAGATCTTCAAACCAAGCAAGAAGGGTTCATGGGTGCTACAACACCCAATCATAATAGTAATCTCCCATTACTAAAGTCCATTCATACTGTTTTATGTAAATGTAACTGAGACAGGATGAATTGTAGGTTGTCTTCATCTCTAGGAAAGCCCTCGTTTCGGATACCTGTCTGACAAAGTTCCCCTATAGGTTTAGTCTTGAAAGATGCTAATGAAATTGTTATTGCCCCATCTAGAAAATAAACTATAGCAATCGCACATAAAGTTATAAGTCAAAATGGGAGATCATCCACGGTACACTTATATTTCATTCAATGCCACTTTAATTTGTGCAAATAGTTGACTTTATTCTAACATATATTGAAGAGATAACAGACTCTTCCATTATGAATGTGGTCAAAATAAACCCCTTTGGATTGAATCGCCAGCATAAAATTAAATAGAAAATTTTCACTTTTCTTGCAGAAAATATACTGTCCATGATCACACAATTATTTTCGTCATAGAGAAGACAATTGGGAAGAAACTTGTTCCATGATTCTGTCCCTATTATCTTTGCTGAGTTTGTGTAGAATTGCATCTTCACGATTCCTAAGGCTTGCCACTGCAACAGCAAACTTCAATTTCTTAGTCAATGCAAGACAGGGCCATTTAACTCTCCATATTTGTTTCTCATCCAAATATATAGTACAAATTTAAAAGAAGTTGTTCAATTATTTATATGCAATTCATAGGCATGCATGGTCGCAGCACAAGTCAAAATATCATCACAGCAATTGTTAGATTATACTCTGGAAATACTTCAGGCTAATGCAATAAACATGGAAGGTATGCTTCAAGTAGATGTTTGCCAACACTAAATAATTTGTGTACATTTAAATATCATAATGATCCAATAAAATTGAAGTATTAACACTCTAGGGACGTCCATGTATAGGTAGTAAATTTGAAAAAGGTTATGTTTTCTGCTTGGTTATTTTATTTACTATAACATATAGGATGTCCATGCCAACTAGCAATCCGTCCAATATATTCTGGTCTGAAAGCATGTAGAGTTAGTCAGTGCAAAGCTATCCACCATGTTCTTGACAATCGGATTGGATACCAGAAATATGGAGATTGGATTCTGAATGAAAAAGCTAGTGTAAAATTCTTAACGATGATGTTTCCTATGTCAGTGCAAGGGACTCCTACATACATATTCATATGATCCCTAATACCAAATACCTAAACAAAAGGAAACTACGATGGAGAATGAATCTGAATTCTAGCTTCTAGGAAAAATAACAAGGCTAAATGGGGATTTTTCTTCCTCCCCTAGTATTGGGGCCTGAAATTTGCATTATTTGTCTCATTATTGAATGTACAAGTTGATGGCTGCATTTGGAAGTAACTGCCAACAAATGAAAATAATTGTCCACAGTTACAAGAAGGTACTAGTTCATAGTACACGCGGGTATTGGCATAGGTGAGCCCAAGTTATAAGCTCAACCCGTTGTCACCAATGTTGCTGAGCATTTGGCTAGTTCCATGTCAGTAAGTGCCCAGTTCGAATCCCCTTGGGTGAGGCACACTAGTCTATGCAGACCAGTTTACTGGCAATGCTATCCACAAATGCAGGGAAGCATCCCTTGGGTTTCCCCACAAGATTTTCCTTAACAAAAAGGTATTGGCATAGTTGTGAGGATGATTAATTACAGTTACATTCTAAATTATGATTTGAGCACAAAAGAAACCATAGTAATGAAGGTTAAGATGAGGCCTGAGGCTAAGATTGCACCTTTCACATGGATATGTCAACCAAGGCCCATTGGCAGTGTTAACTAAAATGGCTCAATATGGGTAGGTTGTATTATGTAGCTGCATGTCAGCTGGAAAGTTGTCTACAACAGGAAAGTAGTACATATACTTCCTCAATTTCAGCATTTGTACCATTTTCTTCTCATACGCAAGAGACTTCATGGCACCTCAGTGTGATCTCTGATCTTCTTAAGGAAAGCTTTCCCTCATTGGCTGCAGTGACTTTATTTATGAGCATTTATGACTATAGGCATGCTGGATTTGCACAATTATGATAGTGCAGCATGCATAATCCCTCATTACATGACATGCAGCAAGCAAGTGTTCTTTTGTGACATGCCTTTTGCTGCAAAGTAGAATTGAAAATCATTCAAGTTATTGTGCGATTCGTTCCATTTTTTTCTCTTTCAACCATAGGTATTCTTTCTAGAGAACTATGGGGAAATGAAGCATGCGGATCTTATTGATGCTAGAATCCAAAAGAGGCTTGGGCATTAATTACTTGGACCATATTTGCAATTTATCTGTATATAGAATGAATACTGTGTTGTTTCCATCTCCGAGAGGAAGGAATAAGTCCGACGCAAGCACTTCACTGAGGCACGCCCTCTGTCATTCCATCTGAGGGCTCACAAGAACTCAAAGGATGCCTAATGATAAGGGTCATCATTACTTTACAATTACATATTACAAACTGGAGAGATAGCATAGGGAAGAATAGAATAAATGAATCAAAAGGAACAAAAGTCACTAGCTTTATGCTTCTCTATCAAGCCCTTGTTATCAAGAAAGATGGATCTATCTATTTCATAAGAAAGAAAGAGAATTCCCAATGAACAAAGCCCTCTATCAGCTGCAAGCCTCACTATATAATGAACGACTATACATAATCCAACCGATTTGACCAATGAACTTCAATTTGAATCACCAACCATTTCGACTCCCATGCATGGCAAGCACTACAAAATAAATAATACATTGTGGCCTGAAAAGGATTTCGATGAATTCGAAGATCAATTGCAGAGCAAACTACCACAATTTTACACAGCTGAATCTCCAAATCTCTTCTATATTCGCTATTCAAAAGAAGGAATTCCAATTTCAACACGTGTGGCAAATATTGATTGGCATCTCTTTGATCTGTGGCTTACAAATTTTTACTACAACCTTGCTATCATGACAATCCTTGATCGCAACCCTTCAGTCATGGTGAAATCAATGCACACACCTCGACTTATGGACTTGTGAAGCTCAAACCCTACAATGATGGTAGGACTGGAATATGAAAGATTTGGAAGCAAGACTACAACCAGAAATAGTCAACTAGTACAAAGTTGCATTCTGTTGCTCTAGTAGATATGTCTTTCCCAAAGGACCACCTTCGCACCCATGTCATTATATATGATTGTTAGTATAAGGATAATTTATGTGTAATATACTTTTAGTACCTTTATACATGTGGCAACTATATTATTGCATGCATGATTTTATATTAATGCCCATAATCACATATTTTCTTAAATTTATTGAGTTAGCCTTTTGGATATGGATTGATCATGGTAGGACCCATGTTGGTCACATGTACTCCTAGCTAGTTGATACTTGAAATGGTACATATCTGCCAAAAGCATAATTGGCTTAAACTTTTAAACTATGTAACTGTTGTCACATCCATAGTAGCAGGGGCTACCATGATTGCAGACCAGTTTTGAGCACATTCCTGAGCCAGTCCTTTGCTATCTTATGCACGCGATCAGTAGCTGATGAGCAGTTTTGATGATGATCACTCTTACATTCAGTGGGCCCAGAGCATGTACACAGTCCGTTTCATGTCAGGACTGAGCCTCATGACCCCATGTCGATGACTGAGTTAGCCATTTTTCACCTTACACAGCAGAGATGATGATAGTGCCCATGATGTACACAGTAGCAGTGTTCCAGTGTTCTCCAGGTGTTATAGATGCAGCGGCAGGTATATGGTTATTGTACTGGGATGTTTGTCTTGCTCGTTTACTTATCTTAGTAGCTGGACTTGGTATATAGTGTTTATGCTTCAGTGATATTCTATCTTGTTCTTTATTGATGGTTTAGAGTAGAAGTGATTAAGTTGTTGTGAATGAGAGGTTCTTGTGTATACTCATTGGTCATGCCCTTATCATAGTATGGACTTGGTCATTCCCCATAGGTCTTTGCTAGTCATGGCTTCACCTATTCACTATCCCCATCCATCCATTATCTTCCATTTTTTATATGATCCCGACTTACACATTGACTAGTGATATTGAGGACTACCTCCCACTTACACCTTTGTGTTGGATAGACTCCATGTTTACCTTGTGTCTCGGCTCTAGAGTGTGTGACTTTTGCCACCAGGATGTTATCCTGTAGTCCTCAAAAACAAGTACTCCTATAAAAGCATCGGATCGCATAAATGTTATATCTAAATGGATGCAAAAAGTCAGCAAAAAACTAGTGATACTAAACACTAAAGCAAGTAAATAAAATGTCTTCCGTAGCTAGTCAGTTGCGAAGGGACAAGCACTCATCCTTTGTATGATGTAAGGTTGTTTGCCCCTACAGGGAAACAGGTTGGTAACTCCATCGCACCTATGGATGGTGGCGGGCAATGGTGGTAAGACCGAGTCGTTATATGAGGCCCGCAAGGCTATTCAGGGCACTTGCCCTTGGAGGATGGCTAGTGAAAGTTGATTAAAAGTTAAATGTTAAATGTAAATCTTAAATGTGCAAAATCTAACAGTAAATCAAATGCAATAAAGGTTGCTTGTCTAGAGTATATTGGGAGCATTCTAAGCACTATACCCATTTGTGAGGCACCGCCATCCCCTAGTGCCTTCTATCCGGCATAAGTGTTAACTGTTAAGTGGTTTTCCCTTTCCCTCATGTCCGAGAGGTCATAGTGTTGAGGTCGTTAAGTCAAATCCCCTTAGCCTAGGCTTGTTTCATCCATGTTCACCCATAATTAGCAAAATGGTCAAGTCTGTAAATGAATATACACTTTAGGCTTTTACTTGGAGTGACTGATTGCTTTGATCTAGACTTACTGTTGATGTTTATGTTTATGATCACCATTAAAATGCCACTTAATGCTTTAGTCTTGCTACTAATATAAATAAGGGAGCATATTTCATCCATTTGTACATGCAGGATCAGTTGTTTTCAGTCCGAGTCATTATTTTGATCATTTATGACCTAGTCAAACCAATTTGACCAAGTCAACAACGAGTTCCATGATGAGTTTGGCCAACAGAGTTCGATTTTGGTTATTCCTAGCCCTTTGATGTTCATTAGATGGTTCCATGCTCTAGACAGTGATTTTTCATGGTGGCTTGCATTTTTTTTATTATTATTAGCATTTACAGGCCATATTTTTATTATTTGGGCATGGATGAGCTTCCAGATCTATTTATGGATGGACATGGTGTATGAGTACTCATTCCTAGTGGATTTGGACATTCTAAGTCCATTGGTGCACTTATATATCAGTTACAGGAACAAGTACTCGACGGTATGGCCAGTTTATCTTCCAGCAACAAAGTACCTATTATCACACTAGCTCTAGCTGCTACTAAGAGGTGTCCCGTCTGGGATGGTAGAGGGTAAGCAGCCAAGTAGGTGAAACCTGCAAACACCAAGTCCACCGTTCGAAGAACGATCGTCACACCGGACAAGGCGTTTGTCGCTTCAAACAAGGCAAGTAACCAAGTCAGGGGGGAGACCCCACTCAACCAATGCTGGTTGAGAGACAAAAGAGACACCTAAACCCCAAAAGATAGAACAAATGCAAACAAGGAATGAGTATCGAAAATATCTGAGACTCTTTTCCAGCCAATGGACAGAAATTGGGTAATGGATGGGGTGCTTAACTAATACAATTTCTGATCTGATTTTGAAGATGAAAATGGTTGAATTAAGATGTTTAGTGGCTGGAAATGAAATTAGAAATATAAAATCAGTTAGAAGTGGAAGATGAAATTCTTCCTATGGGGGAAATTGACCCAAATTTGACCAAGTATGTAGGGCAGAATTAAAATCAGGGATTACACATGACGTCTAGCAATTTTCTGTTTATATTAGATGATGTTTAATCAATACATACCAAAACAGAAATACCCACAAGCCCGAAATGACCCAACTTAGCAGAAAAATCGAAAATGCCCAAGTAGGGCGAAATTAGTGAATGGACTAGTGCTGGTTTATTAGGAAAATGGAGTCGGAATGGAGTGAAACTTTAGGATTGAGTTCTGAAAATTATTTTAAAAGTGGGTTTGTAATAAAATTTAAGTTTTAGCGGTGAAATTTTTAGTTTTTTAAGTTTTGGGTTTATTTTGACAATTTCCAGCTTAACACACACACAATGAAATTTGAAATCTATGAGACCAGCAAAGGAGCGTACCTGGGATAGAAATGTATGGATGAGATAGCTTGAAGACCAATTCCACGTTCAATAGTTGAGCAACCAGCAAGTTTCTATGGGCGTTTGAGCAGCTATATGACCAATGGCGCCCTGGGTACCTGCCACAAACAAGAGAGAATCAGCATGTGCAGCAAATAACCAAGCAAGAACAGAAAATAAATGGCTGAAAATGAAGAAATTGACAAGCTAAATAGCAAAGACAACTCCCTTGTGAATATTTTGATGAGAAATGCTAGAATGGAGCTCCCACTCCAAGTGTAGCGCCTCCCTTCAAATGGCCATTCTCCCTGCAATTCGTATTAGTCAAACATGAGCAGAAAACTCACTGAAATCACTCCTCAAAGCTATGAAAACCAGCTAACAATCACGACCATCAACATCCATACAAATCATCTCAACAAATCAGGAGATAAATGTCTCTATATCAGTCCAATGTCAAGTATACAATGTACCAAGAGAGCTGCAAAACGAGTGAGTCTCTTCTCTTATAGAGAATGCTCACACTCAACCCTAACTCCCTCCAAATTCGATGGCTAGGATCAATTCTCCCCAAACCCAATCGAATGGTGGAGATACAATCTAGTGAGGGGGGGCGAATTGCCCTCTAGCGCCCATGTGGAGGATGGGGCCCTTCGTGGGGCCCATAAAACATGTGCAATAGGTGGTTGGGGGGTGTCTATGGGCTGTTTTAGCCCCCCATACCACTCAGCCATAGTCTCAATACATAATAACCCAAAATATGAAGTTTTGCTAAGTCAAAAACGCCCCTCTATGGGCAAATTCGCCCCATGTGTTGAGTTGGGCTAAAATGAGGGCCCCACATCATAACTTGAGTGTCCAAACAGTACAAAAATGACCTTAGGGGACCCCCTTACCTTAACCAACCTTTGCACTTACCATTTCAATAGTTACCTTTGCCAAATTTGATTTTCCATTTTTAATTTATTGTTGGTTTTATTTCTGAAGATGTATTTTGCACTTTTGACCCACTTATAATGCCCAGATTGACGAACCGTCTGCTGCAATGGGATCGTAGACCCCAAATACAGTAGATATGGTCACTTGAACGACTCTGGTCCATCAATTAGGCACTGTTTTCCCAAAATCCAAGATTTTTAATTAAAACAGGTCCCAGGTGACCAATAATAATTAAAAATCTCATCAACGCTTCAACTTTTTCTGAATCCGACACTTGGAGGCGCTTTTGAGACCCCAAGAGATGATAAATGACTAAAATCGAAATCTTGATCGCAACTTTTTTTCAAGGCCTAGTCAACCTAGTTTGACCAGGTCAAATCTGGTCAAAATGGCAATGGCTGAAAACTTATGTGCAACATGAAGCGTCTAGGCTTCCTTACTTATGTTAGCACATTACTCAAAACATATAATGCCAACATGGTGATCAAAATAAATAATATCTCAATAAAAATAGGCCCCATGTGAGGGGCCCACCACCTCCAACAAAGACTCAAAACTGCTATGCACAACTTATAGACTTGACCACTTAGCTAACTTTGGGTGAGGTGGATAAACAAGGTGAAGGATAGGGGAAGACAAGGACCAAGACCATGTGACCCTTTAGATAAACAGGGAAAGCGGAACCCAGTGACATAAGCATACCATGATAATACACAGGGAAGGGCGGTGCCTCACAAATGGGTATAGTGCAGGGAAACCACCACTGATCATCTAACATACACCTTGCAACTCACATACGTGCCTTCAGAAAACTCTGTGAGGATCTTTTCTAGAGCCGCCATGACTGGGTGTCCGGCAAACCATAACTTGAGACTCTAGGGGACAATTCGCATAGCTGTCCCTTACTCCATTTCACCTCCTTACCCCGCAGGACTAGGTGAGGAAATAACCACTACAATGCTCAGATACATATCGCTGACCTGTGTCTGTGTGTGTTCAAAAACACATTACTTGGACTTTACATTTGACTTTCATACTTAGCCTTTTTGGCTTGATTTACATTTCACATAGCCTTTTTGGCTTCATTTACATTTCATTACATTTCATGGCCCCTTTTGGGCTACATACATATCTCAAAAGATATAACAAGGTGCTCATACTGCAAAGTAATGGGGGCAAGTGTACATGCTTCGATGACCAATGGGGAACACTCGGTGAGTCTACACAATCCTATACTGCATTGCAACATCGGGGGCAATCGACG
The DNA here is from genome assembly GCA_027924585.1 of Larix kaempferi. NCBI lineage: Eukaryota > Viridiplantae > Streptophyta > Pinopsida > Pinales > Pinaceae > Larix > Larix kaempferi. The sequence goes on from BSBM01000029.1 coordinate 8,264,749, forward strand.
GGAGCAAATCCCAGGTTTGAGAATGCATTTCACACACTAAAGAGCCGAGGCACAAGAGACAAGGAATCATGGCATACTCGGAGGTAAATGGGGGAGGGGATCCTCAAGGCCACAAATCAAGGTCCAAGTCGGGAAAGACCAACATGAATGAGTTGGATGGGCGAAAGGAAGTGACAGGTGGATCTAAGGTTAGCTGCCAAGGAGGACGAAATGACCAAGTCTATACTGATAGTGGGGATAGGAACCAGTGTGCATATACATGAGTCTACTAAATGAGGTGGACTAACATCACCAAGGGCCATACACATCATAATGAAAATCGAGATCATCACATCAAACATCATACATCAAGTCCGTGTACTATCATAAATAAACAAGTCTCAACAACAACATGAGCAATAAACCATAAAGTGCTATACCTGCCATACCATACACCTGTTGCTGAAGCTGAATCTGGAATTGGATCTCTGCTGAATCCGGGCAATAAGTGGCAAACCAGCAATACTCTATAGTACTCTCATCACAATATGGCTAAGTAACTCTCTCAATGGGATCATGCAAAGCTCGGCAAGGAAGGGTGACCCTGTAATCACTGCTCTGTAATAGCTCTGGACCAATGCAAAACAATCTGTCCCCTCTGATATCTCTGCTCGGGGCAATCTGAATACAATGAATGCCCCCTCTGAAGGCATCTAATCTCTGATCTAGGAAAAAAAAATGTAGTATGGTCCCCGACCACACAATCTGCAGCATGGTAGCTCCAGCTAACATGGATGTGATAACAGTACCATGGAAAAATAGCATTAAAAAGGTAAAAATGGCTCGCAAGGAAATCGATTTGGCTTAGTGGGGCAAAGAAATGGCATCAAACTTGTTCGAGGCATATTAGTGATGCTCTAAACATCTTCCGGCATGGTCTTCATCTATTGTTGGGGTCCACACAACTTCATCTTCATCATTGGGGGCGTCATCTTCTATGTAGGGGGCACACATCATAGTGTTCCTTGGTCATCACATGTTGTATCTTATATTGATGTATTAGGGGGTGCTAATGGAGTGATGCTTTTACCTCCTAGACCCCCTTTATCATGTTATTATGATGTACCTAGTCACATCTCATGTCATACATCCCCCCTAGGGCATCTTTGAGGGAGTGTGTCCCCCCTATTTGAGTGATCTCATGTATATTTATCCGGCACATGTTTAGCTGTTGATCTTGATTTATGATCTTTTGATCATAGCCGTCCATACTTTTGGGTTTAGGGTTTTTTATTGTGAGGATCTATTTATATGATCTCTCACCCATTTGTAAAGGACCTTTGGCTCTTGGAAATATTGCCAATAAAGAAAATTTTCTTAGATCTATTGTGAAAGCTTTGATGAATGCTCTTGCACATGATTGGAATGCCTCTTTCTTAGACATTTGAGTTGATTCGATGTGGTTTTGAGACAAATTTTGTGGAGGCCGAATTGATTTGTTGCAGGGGTGCGATTTGGATGGAAGGCGTGATTGTGAGGGATCTCCATCCTTCTCTTTTGCAAATCACTTCATCTCAGGGAGTATCCAATTGTGATTTTGTCCATTGAGTTATTTTCTTGAGATGTCTTGCATAATTTTCTCTTTTGCTTGTAGACCAAATCTAACTTGCATTGTTTGAATTTGCAGGTAGAAGAGGGCACACTCCATAGTTGCACAGGTACCGCTCTCGAGATTTTGGCAACCCGTACCCAACGTTTCCTTGCTCTTGGGAGCTGGTACGAAACGTCCCCTTTTTGTTGGGAGCTTGGGAGCCTTTTGGGAACTTGCTTTAGCCGCTCCCTTTTTTTTGGGACTTGTAGAAGCTCCTTGCCTATTTAGGAGCTTCCAGAAGCTCCTAAACAGACAGGGAGCTTCTACAAGCTCCCAACCATGTGGAGCCCAAAATCATAAGAAAAGTGTCGAAAATCAATTGAATGATTGTTGTTTATTGTTCCAGGAAATCACCGATAATAAAAATTCCAATTGAATCTATCAAAAACGCCATTTTTAAAATTTTCAAGGTTATATAAATTAAGAGGGCTCACACATCTTAAATGTTTAGATCCATTCACACTCAAAATATAAGTTGCTAGTGTACTTATGTGAGTAAACATGGATCTTTCTACAATACTAAGATATTGAACAAATTTAATTCATGTATCAAATGTTTATAGCTAGCTTATGTTATTCATATTGATTGATATAGCAATATAGGATCATAAACCACATCAAACTCAAAATACTGAAGAATTTGAAAGTTTGTTACTTGAACTTGAAACAATCAAGCCTTCATTCACATAAGAAGTAAGTAGTAGTTACCATCAAAAAAATGCAGAGGCACCCAAATACTAAGCACCCTTAGGAGCAATAATAGAGATGGAGTTGAAACAAGGAATTAGAAAAGATTGAATCTTACGATTTATGAAGTTATTTGTGTTTCGTACACACACACACGTATATATGCAATTTTCCTTTACAAACTCATACATTGGGATAAAGTTGCAGGTCAAATTTACAAAACATACCATGGCACTAGAGTCATGCATAGTTAGGGTTTACTTCATGTCACACAAACCCAATTTTTGTATAATGTGGACCTAGAGGAGTGAGCAAATTTAAAATGATTGAATTTCATGACACTACTAGAGGCTTAAGAGGCTAAAATAGTTTAAGCTATGAAATTAATCAATTATGTTTTTTCAACTCTTAATTTTTTTGTAATATATTTTAAAAAATTAATATATATTATTACCGCTCCCAACCCGATGTTTCCTGCAAATTTGGGCAAAGCTTCTAGCCGTACCGGATACTCGTACCCAGGTACCCAATGCACCCGCATTCCAGAAACGTGTGCAACATAGGCACACTTCCTCCATTGGAGTAACTCGATCTAGCTTGGAATCGTTCGGATCTATCTTAAAATTGTAACTAAGTGAAAGGATCATCAATGTGCTTAGCGGCCGCAAGATTTTCAAGTAAGATCTATCAAGTTTTTCTTTGTTTCAATTTTATATTCCATTAGTCATTAAAATTTAAAAGTTTAAAACCCTCTTTTAGATCTAGTAGATCAGGCGATCTTCTTGGCTTAAAAATCAAAACTCGAGTTATAAATAATTAAAAACCACTAGAGACCAAGTTTGGACCAAAATCGACCCCATTTGCCCTTGACCTAGCACTGGCCCTCCTCTAGGCAATTCACCCTCCTTGGGGATTTGATCATTTGTCTCGATCTACCATTTGGGTGTTGCTTGATTGTCCTCTAAAGCCTAGATCTAACCCCAAGCAACCAATTTGAGTGCCATTCGCTCCTTAAACCCTCCCATTTTGACCATCTTGTATTTTATTGCTTAAACCCTAGGTGGATCTAATTTGGGTATTTGTTATTGGCACTAGATCTATCTAGATCTACTACTTTAAATCCATTGTGGTGATACATCTTCAAGGTTGAGCATTTTTACTATCTCTAAGCCTCCTCAACCGGTCCCTAACTCTCATATCCCACATATACTTCCTAGATCTAGATCAATCCACTAAAGATCTCATTGCTTCATCCCATCCGCATCACTTAGTGTGTCTTGTGTTGGTTCGCTAGCCCTCATGGGCTGGCTAGGGTCTCCCCCTTGATCTTGCTCTCATCCAGATCTAAAGTGACAAGAGCCCGTTCGATGTGACAACCTGTTATCACATACATAGTAGTTGGGCAACCATGTTAGCAGAGCAGATATCTGCACTTTTCCGAGCTTTTCCTTTGCACATATTCAGTGAGATCAGCTATGATGAGCAGCATTATTTATGATCACTCACACGTAAAAGCATCCTTATATCAGACATTTAGTAGACCTTATGCCAAGGCTGAGCTTTGAGACCTCAGATTTGATGACCGATATGACCTTTTATTCCATACAGATACAGGGCAATGTTCAGAGTTTCAGATGCAGTGTTCTCGGTGGATATAGTGGATCTAGATTACAGATATTGATATATGACCCAGTGTATATATATGATGTGCATTGGCTTTTATGATCTTGCTGTTTAGGTCATTTTGATAGCATTAACTTGGCATATAGTAATTATGATCTGGCAATATATATGTTAAAACGAAATTTGGTTATTATGGATTCTATGCATGATTGTATTACTGACATTTGGAAACTCTTGCTTTATACTCATTGGTCTTTACCTTCTTAGGAATGTGAACATGATCATTTATTGTCTTATTGACTTGCCAGCTTAGGCACCATTTTCACTTGTCTCCATCCACCCATTTGTCCTTCCTCATTTATTGATATTTACCCTAACTTACACCTTGACTTGTGATATGGAGGACCTCCCCGCTTTTGCCTCTGTGTTGGACTGCATCCATGTTTATCTTGTGTCTCAGCTCTAAGTTGGCAACAAAACTTACCTTTGGTGAGTTGGATTTTATACTTTGATCTCTCTAGTCGGTTGCCCCGATGTTTGATCTTGATTGTGGAAGTCCCCCTAGTTGCTTGAGTTGTGTTGGCTAAAACCTGAAGCAAATTGTACTAGCTTTGGAAATTATTGATATATATCTCTTGTGAAACCCACTGCAAAGGGTTGTGAAATGTAATGCAATGAAATGTAAAAGCACCCCGGATGAAAGTTGTGATTAGTTGTGCTTGCAAGCACATGCAAAATCCCAGAGGGGTCCTATAGGCCGAAAAAAGCAATGGATAAATGTATGCTAAATCTAAAGATTGTTGGCCATGAAATTATATGAAATGAAATGAAAGGTCCAAATAAAGCAGTTGATAAATGTATGCCAAATTTAAAGACTGCTGACCTTATGTGAAATTTTCCTCATTGAGCCTGCGGGTTATGATATGAGATGGAGCAAGGGACAACTAATTCTAAGTGTCCTGTTATCACCTAAACTGTAGTTACCCCTATGGATGGATCCAGTCATGGATGGCAATAGGGAAGGGCAACTCAAAAGGTGCAAACACGATCACCTCGACCTCCAATATATATATGGTTGTCACGCCAGTCGAGGCAACCTTCGCTTTATGTTATCTAGCCCAGACAACAAAGGGGGAGACCCGATCTACTCCCGACAGGAGAGATCAAAACCAAGACACCAAATCAAGGTATTTCTAAGTGAAGTTAGGTGTATGGTTTATCCTAGACCTAAGGGTAAAGTCACAAGCCAAGTGAGGGGTTCAATAGGTATAGCTTTGGTTCATAGTTGATGTGAGAGTGACTTATAATGTTTGAAGTGAGATCTAGGATGAGTGTACTAGGTCAATGTCAAAAGATCCACTGCCTTGGGAACTGTGTCCAATGCAGGATAGTTTTGAGGGATGTATTGGGGCTAACTAGTACATAAGACAAGCTTGACCATGATTCATGATAGCTTTAAGGGTATAGTTCACCATGCAAAAGTCAAACCACAAGTCAATCCAACAATCTAGGAGAGTTGGGTTGTCTTGGAGATAAACCAGTGCCTTGGGAATTGGGAAGTGGAGTCAAAGTAGGGTTGACTTATGGTTTAGGACTCCTACAACATGAGACAAGTGGGCAATATAGGTCTTGATGGTTGAATGTGTCTAGATCTAGGTTTAACCTAAGTGGACCACAATCCCTTAAAACAAGGAATGCAGTCCCCAAGGCAAGATTTGACAAAGTGACAGCCTAGACCTAGGTTTTGAATTACTCCGGTTTCAGATCTCCAAAAATCTCAAGTACCCAGTTCCTGGAAGTGAGTCAACTCACTTCTCCAAGGTGGTGCGACTTTGCCCAAGGAGGCTTAAAAGTGGGGTTATGTGGGTCAAATCAAGTCGGATGGCATCCAAACTTTAGATCCGGGTAGATCGGTCAGGTAGGGGTATGGATCTATAATTTCGTGGCAATCCACCGGTTAGATCTTAGTAGATCTGAGTTTAAGTGTTCCAAGTGGTCCAAAATGGGGATTAAATCCCTTAAAATGTGGAATAGGGCCCACAAGGTGAATTTCAGAAAAGTGACAACCTGGGTGTATGTTATTTGATGTGTAGATGTCAAATCAAGTGGAATCTCAAACACCCACCACCTAGATCTAGGTCAACCTGCCCAACTAGAGAAGTGCGCCTTGCTTGGGAGAGGCTAAGTTGGCCTGGGAAGGGGATCAAATGGAAGCCAATCCTCACCAAACTATAGATCCGGGATGCCTTGGATGCTATAGAGGTGGGTTTTCAGTGTTATGCCCAACAACCCACTAGATCTAAGTAGATCTGAGAAAATGTAAATGAGGGTTTTAAGATATTTAGGGTTTTAACAATTTATGAGTTATGTCAATGGATTGGATAGAGGAAAGAGAAACAAACCTGTGGATCTTACCTGGGTAACCTTGTAGATGCCTTGATGATGATGATCTATGCAATCCCGATCAATTTGGAAGCTTTGAGGTAGTTTCTATGCAAATCGATTTTGTCCAAGAAGCCAATGCGCCCTCTCTCCTGCACAACAAACGTCAACAATATCAGATTTGATGCATCAAGAGATAAGACTAATGCCACAAAAGAAGTAACAGAAAGATAGCATAGATCACAATGATACTAATGATAACCCCCTGATACAAGCGAATGCCAAGAAAGTCGATTTGAAGAAGCCTTGCAAAATCGCCCTTGTTGAAGTCGCCCTCCTGTAGACAAACAATGATTTCCAAAAAAAGATAGATCTTACCACAATTTCCAAATGCTAGGTTGCAATAGACTTTCCAATCACCATCTAAGAACACCAGATGCAAAGGAGACCACAAGAATTTCCACAAGAATATTTTTCTATACCAATAATCCAAGAGCCAAAGACCCCTTACAATGAGAGGCTCTCTCCTTTAAATAGGAAGGAGAGGCACCAAAACCCTAACCACTTTTTGAATGAGTGGCTAAGATTAAAAGATACAAATGTCTGATCAATGGTTGAGATGAGCTCAACAACATAATACATGGATCACACATAAAATATAATGTAAGTGGACAAAATCGCCCTAGAAGAGGGGAATCCCACCAAATCATGATGATAAAATATCATAAGAGGCTTATGGTGGGTCCAAGGGGTAATTTTATCCCTCCTTGGTCAATCCCCATAGCACAATAACCAATAAATAATCATGAATGTACCAAATCGTGCCTCCATAGTGAAGTCGTGGTCCTCAAAAGACCTCAAAAAATCCACAGAAAGTGCCATAAATGATGGATGCGGGCCCCGATGAAGCTGAAACCGCTGGAGAAGGTGTGGAAGGTCCCGATCTATCATCACTGATCATCCCATGCCATAACTTTGCCTCAGTAGCCCAAATCGATTTCCTCAATAGCCATTTCTACCAATCCTGAAATGCCTCGGGAAGCGTGAAACTGCCCCAAACAGCCTCCTGGAGTGCTGGCGCTGTCAAGGTGAGGGCACCAGTGTGCCCGGGAGGGGGGGTAATATGGTAAAAACAAGTGGCTGGACCACCCCCTCCATCATCAGCGCCCTAGGTCAACCGGATAAAAATCACATCTGCTCCGACAGGGCCTCCAGCAAACCAAAACTGCACTGGGACAGCCTACTGAGGCTCAATCATCACTGTAAGTGCCCGGAACTGAAAACAAACTGTCCCATTGGACTCAGAAGGTCCAAATCTATCCAAGATGTGTACTCATACACCATATGAGTCTCTGCATGATCAAAATAAATATCCAATATACCGGAACAAGGCCAATAATAATGCTCTGTAAATGATCAAACACTGCTGTATCCCAAGAATCATCATCATAACCCTGTAGCTGCTGCATAGAATCATCCTGTATGTGTACATAGACCATATATCATCTATCCATATCATCATAAGGTCTATCATCTCATGTTCCATGGTCCTCCATGGTCAAACTAGGTCCAACCAAGACCAAATATAACTCAGACCATCATCCAAGGCTGCTGTAAAGTGTCAAGGTTAATACATGCTCTACAACTTATTCAAATAGCAATTATAACACAGAGTAATCATAACTGGCGATCTAAATCCAAATATATAGTGTCGTTAATTATTATTATTACTCAGACTAGACTTTCAGGATCATACTCACTTCATAGTTGTGATCAATTTGCTAGTGAAGGGTGAAGGCTAAATTAACTGGCTAGGCTAAGGGATGACTTGACTGACTTGACTTTGTGACACTTTGGCAAGGGAAAGGGAATACACCATAGTATATACTGAATGAGCAATAACACAGGGAATGGCGGTGTCTCACAAATGGATGAGTTGTTTAAAGAGGGTTTATTCACCTTCACAGATGCGCACAATCCATAATACAAATAAGGCCAGCAATTTTTTAGATATAGCATTTAAGTTCCATTGCTTTTTGGGCCTGAAGTTTCCATAGCCTTGATCTATGTGTGTTTACAAACACATTGCATAGATTTACATTTTTTCTTTAGGCTTTCTGCTGCAGGTGTGTTTTTAAGGCACTTGTTTACCTGAGCACTTCTAGGTGTGTCATGGACAGCTTGTTTACCTAGGTATTTATTTTCCACAAGATATAACATTTTATTTTTATTGCCATGTTCATTTGGCATGCCTCTCATTCATGTGTGTTTAGAAACACATTGCATGAATGGGCTTTTCATACAAGATATAGCATTTCATTTTCCAGATTTTGTATTGATGGCAGCACTAAAAGTTTCAGGTTTAGCCAACACAACTTTAGTGACTAGGGGGAATTCCAAGGAACTCCAACTCACCATAGGTAAGTTTTGTCACCAACTCAGAGCCGAGACACAATAAACAGGGAAGCTCATTCAATACAGAGGCTACAGTGGGGAAAAGTCCTCCATGCCACTAGTCAAGTAGTAAGTCAGGGTGATAATCTAAAAGGTAGGCCATGGATGGATGAAGACAATGAAATGATGGAGCCAACACTAGCAAGCCAAAGTATGGTGTAATGATCACCTCTATTCTCCCTAAGGAGGGTATGTACCAATGAGTATGAATAATGAACTTCTAAGTCTGAGTAGGGATAGTATAATATATATAATAGATCAACCAGGTCCATATATCTATATGATCGCCAGATCATGACAGTAAGTGCTAAGACATGCTATAAGAATAAGTATAAAAGCAATCTAACCATAACACCATGATATACCTGCTGAGTCATATACCTGCAAGCTCATCAACCTGTACCATCATCTGTCCCCTGAGACTGCTGCTGTAACTCTGGGCACTACTGTCTGCTCTGTACCAATGATATAATGGCTACAACGGTCATCTCTCTGAGTGTCCTGAAACTCAGTCATGGCATGGGGAATGCAACTGCTGTCCACAATCTGATAGTGATCCAATATAGATGCTCATCTCGGCATCTCAAATGCAAGGGAACTGGCTGAATAGTGTACTGGAATGAGAAAAATAATGTATGGTAGCCCGGCTACTATATATGTGATAACATGTCCCCTACAACCTCAAGTTACGGTTAGTCGGGCACCTAGTTCACGGTGGTTCTAGTAGTAGACATTTTGCCAAGGTTGAATAAACACTTCTTTGAACAACTTATCCATTTGTTGCGCCGAGAGGCACTCTACAGCCCAGTATGAGGGAGATCTTGTAACATGTGTCGAGTGTTTGTCGATATTGTCGGCCATAAACAAAAAAGAATAATACAAAGTAAAAAGTAAATATGAGGGAGATCTTGTAACTTTTGTCGAGTTTGTTGATATTGTCGGCCATAAACAAAAAAGAATAATACAAATTAAAAAGTAATAAATATTATGTCGGCCATAAACAAAAGATAATAATACAAAGTAAAAAGTAAATATGAGGGAGATCTTGATAAAAAAACATAGTTGCATTGATTTCAACAATGTGTAAAAGATAAAAAAGTAAAAAATATTATACTTGATATAAAAAGTAGAAATATAAGAAATAAAATAAAGAAGTACAAAATATATTATAGTAGACATAAGAAGTAGAAACAAAAGAAGTAAAATAAATACTATAGCCGACATAAGCACTAGAAAAAATAGAAGGAATTTGAACCTTAATAAAAAAACATGGTTGCATTGATTTCAACAATCCCTAAAAGATAGAGAAGTAAAAAATATTATAGTTGACATAAAAAATAGAAATATAAGAAATAAAATAAAGAAGTAAAAAATATATTATAGTAGACATAAGAAGTAAAAACAAAAGAAATAAAAAGAAATTATTATAGCCTACATAAGAAATAGAAAAAATAGAAGGGATTTGAACCTTAATAAAAAAAAAATGGTTGCATTGATTTCAACAATGCGTAAAAGATAAAGAAGTAAAAAATATTATAGTCGACATAAAAAGTAGACATATAAGAAATAAAATAAAGAAGTAAAAAATATATTATAATAGACATAAGAAGTAAAAACAAAAGAAATAAAAAAATTAATATAGCCGACATAAGAAATAGGAAAAATAGAAGAGATTTGAACCTTAATAAAAATACATAGTTGCATTGATTTCAACAATGCGTAAAAGATAAAGAAGTAAAAAATATTATGGTTGACATAAAAAGTAGAAATATAAGAAATAAAATAAATAAGTAAAAAATATATTATGGTAGACATAAGAAGTGGAAACAAAAGAAGTAAAAAGAAATTACTATAGCCGACATAAGGAATAGAAAAAATAGAAGGGATTTGAACCTTAAGTCCAATCATCTTACTACTTACCAATAGACAACAAATAAATGTTTTTAAAAAACACAAGATGTATGTTGATTTGATTAATTACATTGATTTCAACAATGCATTGTTTTTTCTTTTTTACATGTATGCATTGAATTCATCAATTTAATAAAAATACATTGTTGCATTGATTTCAACAATGCGATGTTTAATAAACCACAAACAAATGATTCCTTGCATTGATTTCAACAATGCCAACCATAATAATAGTTAGATTTTATAACTAAATATAACTCCAAGCAAAAAGGGTTTTGAACCTTGGTCTCTAGGTTAACACAAGCCCAATAACCTTACTGCTTACCAATAGACCACACACAAATGTCGTTAAATAACACAAGATGCATATTTATTTGATTCGTTGCATTGATTTTAGCAATGCATATTTTGTTTTGTTTTTTACATGTATGTATTGAATTTATCAATTTAATAAAAAGTAAAAAAATTGCATTGATTTAAACAATGCATTGTTTTTTGTTATTTACATTTATACATTGAATTTATCTATTTAATAGAAAAACTATTTGCAATGATTTCAACATATTAAAGTTTTTTTTTTTTTTTCTATTTTAGGGTATATTGTGGATCCCCATGATAATATTGCAAATAATGAAGATATTGATGATCAAAAAAGAAAAATACGACAAATGTATAGAAGAGAAAGAGAAAAAAAATCATTAAAACATATAGAAGAACATAGAAAACACAATCGTAAACTAAAGAGATCATGAAGAAGTGTTATTTGTGCAAAGGGATTCTCAAAAGCATGAATGGGAGATAATTTCAGGATTAAATAGGAATCAATATATAACTACCAATGAATATGACATACTTGGATACATGGAATGTGATAACAAAGAAAATTGGAACTCTAATTTTGTTGATATGGAAACTTCCAATCGTGCACTACAGTTCATATCTGAAAACCGACAATTGATTGCCATTGTTCATAATAATCGTACTCTAAATTATTCAATTGAAAGCTTAGCAAAGAAGCAAAAAAAATCATTTGAGATTATTCTTGAGCATTACAGAGGTGGGAACAATGAACCACTACGAATGATTATCCAAGGAACTGCAGATACAAGAAAATCTTACTTGATTGGAGCTATTAGACAAACACTAGATAAGTCACCATTACTTCTTTTGGCCACAACCAGTGTTGCAATGTTTAATATATCTACATCAACGGTGCAAAAAAAAAAATGGGGATTAACATTGGAGAAGGAAACTATAAATATTGGAAACAAAGAACGACAAGGACTCCCATTTACAACAATATCATGAGTAAAAGATCTAGATGGTCTTCCTCCTTTCAGATATGATCGATATGAGAAGATGCCAAAGGGAGCAAGAGTGGAATCAAGAAAAAAAGAAGAAGAAATATCAAAGTTGACCACATTGTAATATAGTTGTATTTAAACATTATATAGGATTATATTCTTTGATAACATCAACCAACATGTTGACATATATCATATTTAAACATCATCTTATTTGATCTGTATTCATCTGCATTGTTAAAAAAATTGACTAAATAATCCTCATAATACTTACATTATGATAATCCTCATAATTCTATCTGTGTTTTCAACTTAACCTGTTCCTTGCAATGCTGATCAAACTCCAGTTTTGTGTCACCATGTACAAATTCATTTTCTGTAAAATTTATGTTACAAGACTTTGGGTATATAGTCTAGAGGGCTAAAACAGCCCATAGACACCCCCTAGACACTTGTTTGCATATTGTATGGTCCCCACGAGTGGCCCCTTCTCTCCCTTTGGGCGCATGAGGGCAATTCACCCCCCCTCTATAGAGCACTCCTCCACCATTTGATTTGGCATTGAGAGAGATGATCTCAGCCATTGGTTATGGAGGGAGTTAGGTTTTGATTATGAGCTATCTCTATAAGAGAGCAAGCTCTCTCATTTGTACTTCCATCTTGGCATTTGAAATCTTGAGACTGAGTTATTGAGAGACATTTCTTCCGAGTTACTTGTGATATGGTGTGGGGTGTTTATTGTGTTGATTGGTAGCATATTTCTGATGCATTGTTAAGTTATTTTGCGGTGTCTCCATCTCTCCTTGGCCATTACGAATTGCAGGTGAAGCTGACCACTTGAGGAGGACGCAGCACTTGAGCTAGCAGCTCCATGCTTGCGTTTTCTCTTATGGATTTCAACAAGAGAAGTAAATTTGCCTTTGTCATTTGCTTTCTTTCATTATTTGTCCTCCAGTTGCTGGTTGTTTCTTGTTATTTGCTATAGATATTGATTTATCTCTCTGGCAGGTACCAAGGCGCATTGGGTCACTAGCTGCACCAAAACGCTTGGGGAAATCGTATTTCTGCTCAACACTTGATCTTTGGGGTTTGTCTTCACACAAAAACTTCTCCATATCCATCATTCCAGGTACGCCATTCTTGCTTGTTTCTCATATTTCATTTTCACTCTGAATGTTAAGCTGGAAAACACTAAAATAAACCCTAGAATTAAAAATACAAAAATTTCACTGTTAGAAACTCATTTTCTTTACAAACCCGCTTCTAGTATAATTTTAAGAGTCCAAATCCAAAATTTTAGATCATTCCGACTCCATTTGCCTATACCCATAGGCACTAGTCATTTTTTGATTTCGCCCTCCATGGGCAGACTGCTCCTTCACGTTGCTTGTCGTCTTTTCTGGGTTTTGGGTGTGCTTGATTCGTGTTTTAATTGCCATTTTATTATCAGAAATCAAGTTATCATTTACTAGAAGTGCCTAAAAACGCTAATTTGTTGTTGCCCTAGGTCTATCAGGTCACTTAATCAATCCTTTCCATTGGCATTATTTGATCACCTCACCACTTCTAGTTTATTTTGTATCCTTAGCTAATTTCCAGCCATATACTTGTAGATTCACTTCATCTATTTCATCACACTTTAGTTTTGGTTGCATTCCATACCACGCTTATTTCATCTTGGTGTCCAATCGTTGGCTAGAATCGAGCTTAGGGCCACTTGATTGTTAAAATAATGTAACTATGAAAGATATTTTCTTATATTATTGTATTCCTCCTACGGAAGTTGATGGTCATGTAATTAATAATGTAAAGGTCATTGAAAGAACCAATGTAAAACCTAGGACATGTGTCAGCTCGGAAAAGCCCCTAAAAGATTATTATATTATGTAATTGACCAGTCAAGTAGAGAAGTTGGCCCTGTTGGGGAATTAGTCATCTCAACGGAAGAATATAAATAGAAGTGCTCTCTCTCATTTGTATTCACTCATTCACTCAAGCAAGTTAGCATAGGTGAAGAAGAGAGGTGCGCACAAGTGGAGGAGTAGCTGTTTTTGTCTTGGAGATATTTTGTACTTTGTGATTTCTATATTGAGGAAGGCTTTGTTGGGTTTTCTACCCCAAGAGGGTTTCCCAGGATAAATTGTGTCTCTTGTCTTTTATGCTATGCTTGTTTATCTTTCAGTAATTGTTTACATGCTATATGCTGCTCAAGTAAAAATTAACATGGTATCAGAACTAGCCTGAAAGATTACATTGTGCAGCCCCCGTAACTGCAAGAGCTAGGGTTTCTTATTCCGGGAGCTACCTCCACATTTTTGTCGAAAAAGAGGGTGGATCTACCTCGCCTCCCTAGGGCGCATTTTTCTGTCGAAGCGGAATTCCATTCTGAGCATTTTGATTTTTGGGTCCACCACTACATCCCAGGAGAAGTAGGGCATCAAGTTTTTGGATCATCTACTCACTGATTTTGGAAAATGAGCACTTTTCTCAACTCACCTTGAGGAGGCGAATTTTCTCATCCAATTAGTTTTTCAAATTCCCGAAGTTGGAAAATTAGGGTTTCTCTGACAAACCCTAGGTCAAGGAGGAGCAGATCTCGGAAGGGAAAATTTTTTGGTAAGTCTCAAATTTATTTCTATTTTCCATTTGAAGTACTCATTATAGCAAGATGACAAGCAATACCAAGCTTGATGAGAAGCTTGAAGGAGCTGAAAACTTCAGATCCTAGAAGTATAGAGTCATGCTCATCCTTGAGGAGCATGAGCTAGAAGACTATATGAAGGAAGGACTTACAGAACCAGAGGGAGATGAAGAGAAGGCAAGGCATAAGAAGAATCTTATCAAAGCAAAGAGGATCATTGTTGATTCCATTAAGGATCACTTGATCCCCCATGTGTCTTCCAAGAAGACACCAAAAGAGATGTTTGATGCCTTGACCAGCCTATTTGAAGGAAAGAACATCAACAGAAAGATGACCTTGAGAAATCAACTCAAGGGTGTGAAGAGCATGAAGTCTGAGTCCATGCACTCATACTTCTCTAGAGTATCCCAAATCAAAGAACAACTAGAAGCCATTGGGGATATGATAGAGGATGCAGAAGTTGTGATGACTACTTTGAATGGTCTCCCCCGAGATTGGGAACCATTTGTTCGTGGCATTTGTGCCAGAAAGAAACTAATCAAGTTTAGAAACCTATGGGAAGAATGTGTCCAAGAAGAAGAAAGAATAGTTGTAAGAGAGGAGAGGTTAAATGACGATGAAGATCAAGCCTTGGCTACTCATGCTAAAGGTGGGAAGAAGAGGAAAGACAATCCTCGTCCCCGAGAGGACTCTCCAAGAAGACCCCAGAAGAAGAGAAATACCAGAAAGGATTTCTCTTCAATTGAGTGTTACTCATGCCACAAGACTAGACACATTGCAAGGAATTGTCCAAACAAACATGGACAACACAAGAAGCAGAAGAAGAGGTTTCATGCTCATGCAGCAGAAGATAGTGATGATGATGACAAGACCAGAAATAATGAAGACTCCAGTGAAGAATATGTTCTTATCTCAGCACTCACTGGTTCAGTATCTCATGGAAGTGATACTTGGCTAGTTGATAGTGGAGCTTCAAAGCACATGGCAAGATACAAAGAATCCTTGTCTCATCTTATCCAGAAGGAATCTCCACACAAGGTAAAACTCGGAGATGACTATCAATATCCCATCAAGGTATGGGAGAAGCCTCTTACAAGTTGGACTCTGGGAAGTCCATGAACATGAAGGATGTACTTTATGTACCTGGGTTAAAGAAGAACCTTCTATTTATTTCAGCATTAGATAAGAAAGGTCTTCGAGTTGCATTTGTAGATGGTGAAGTTCGCATGTGGCCTAAAGGGAAGACTATTGATGATGCAGTAGTCATTGGAGTAGGAGGACTTTACAAACTAAAGGGTCATGCAGATACAACAATGATGGCTACTACCATGAACCCCTATGAGCTATGGCAAAGGAGACTAGCTCATGTACACTATAAGGCCTTACAAATTGTAAGTAAGGTAGTAACTGGGTTACCAGAGATCCAAGTGGATCATGAAGGAGTATGCAAAGGGTGTGCTCAAGGGAAGAGCACTAAGAACCCATTTCCAAGTAGCGACAGCAAGGTGAAAGGTATTCTAGATATTATTCATTCAGACATTTGTGGACCAATGTCCACCACCTCTCTAAGCGAGTATGAATATTATGCATCTTTTATTGATGATTATTCTCGCAAAACCTGGATTTACTTTTTGGAGAATAAGAATGAAGTCTTTGAAAAGTTAAAAGAATTCAAGGCACTCGTGGAGAATCTCTCTGAAAAGAAGATTAAGATCCTGAGGTCAGACAATGGAGGGGAATATACCTCAGGAGATTTCAAAGATTTCTGTAAGCAAGCAGGGATTTAAGAGGGAGCTCACTATTCCCTATAATCCACAACAAAATGGTGTGGCCAAAAGGAAGAACAAAACGATCATAGAAGCAGTAAAGGCCATGATCCATGATCAAGATTTACCCATGCATCTATGGGCAGAAGCTGCCAGAACCGCAGTCTATGTACAGAACAGGATCTCCCATAGTGCTCTTGGCAACAAGACCCCTGAAGAGATGTTCACCGAGAAGAAGCCTAAAGTCAATCATCTGAAGATATTTGGATGTCCGGTGTTCATCCACATTTCAAAGGAGAAGAGATCGAAACTAGAGCTTTCGGGGAAGAAGGGAATATTTGTGGGTTATAGTGAGCTATCTAAGGCTTACCGCATATACATCCCAGGATTCCGTCAGATCGAGATTAGTCGGGATGTCACTTTTGATGAAGATTCAGCCTTTAACAAGTCTAAGAAGACTCATGAGGATGAAGAGGAGCAGGAGGTTCCCAAAGTTGCAGAATCAACCAAAGAACGAATTCCAAGTGTTGAAGGTGATCCTACCCCAGAGGATCATGACATGGCAGAACCTCAGAGACCTGAGGAGATACCTCATGTGGAGATCTCTCGAAAGAGAAGACCAGCCTAGGCACGTGAATTAATCCAAGATGCAGGAAAGTATGGTGCTCCAGAAGGGTCCAGTAGAGAGATCAAGAGACCAAGGCCATACTCCAGCTATGTAGCCTTGATGTGCAATCTTGTTGAAGAAGAACCAGCTTGTTTTGAAGAAGCAGTAAAGAAGAAGGAATGGTTGGATGCCATGAATGAAGAATACCAGTCCATCATCAAGAATGATGTTTGGGATGTGGTACCAAGACCGAAGGACAAATCGGTTGTTTCATCAAAATGGATCTTCAAAACAAAACATTAAGCAGACGGAAGCATTGAAAAGTACAAGGCAAGACTTGTAGCCCGAGGATTCTCGCAAAATGAAGGAATTGACTATGAGGAGACTTTTGCCCCGGTAGCCAGATATACTTCGATTAAAACCATTCTTGCCTTGGCAGCCAAGATGAAATAGAAGCTACATCAGATGGATGTGAAGACTACTTTCCTGAATGGAAACATAGAAGAGGAAGTACATATCGAGCAACCAAAAGGATTTGAAGTGGAAGATAATAAGTCACATGTATGCATGTTGAAGAAAGCACTATATGGGTTGAAGCAAGCTCTATATGGATTGAAGCAAGCTCCCAGAGCATGGTATGGAAGAATTGACAGCTTCCTGATGAGCTTGGGCTTTACCAAGAGTAAAGCGGATTCTAATCTTTACTACAAGATTATGAAGAATGAACCCATGATGCTATTATTGTATGTGGATGACTTATTTCTGACAGGAGAAGACAAGCCTATTGTTAAATGTAAGAAGAGGCTTGCAGCAGAAATCGAGATGAAAGACCTTGGCAAGATGCACTATTTTCTAGGTCTTGAGGTATGGCAGTTTCCAGACGAGATTTTCCTGAGTCAAGGAAAATACACAGTAGAGATCCTAAAGAGATTTGGGATGCTGGATTGCAAAGCCATGACCACTCCGATGGTGACAAATTTGAAGCTTCTGAGTGATGCTTCTTCAGAGAAAGTGGATGTCACCATGTATAGACAGATTATTGGGTCATTGATGTATTTGACCAATACTCGTCCAGATATATGTTTTGCAATAAACACATTGAGTCAGTATATGGTGGAACCCAGGAATGTTCACTTGATTGCAGCAAAACATGTGATGAGATATCTGAAGGGTACATTGGATTATGGACTCAGATATGCCTTTGATAGCGAGTTCAGACTGTATGGGTACACAGACTCAGATTGGGCTGGAAGTGCTAAAGACAGAAAGAGCACTTCAGGATGTTGCTTTAGTTTGGGATCAGGTGTGATTTCATGGCTCAATAGAAAGCAACCCTGTGTTGCACTCAGTACAGCGGAAGCTGAATATGTTGCAGCTTGTTCAGCTTGTGGTGAAGCAGTGTGACTTCGCAAGATGTTGACAGGATTGTTCGATGCAGAGATTGATGCTACGGAGATACTCTGTGATAACCAGAGTTGCATCAAGTTGACAGAAAATCCTGTGTTTCATGATAGATCGAAGCACATCGAGATTAAGTTCCACTATATCCGGGATATGGTGTAGAGGGGAGCTATGAAGCTCGAGTATGTTCCTACAGAGGAACAAATTGTTGATGTGCTGACTAAGCCTCTGGCTCGTGTGAAGTTTGAGTACTTTCGAGACAAGCTTGGTGTGGTCCAGAGGGACCTCTCTAGGAAGAGAGATTGATGATGCTTGTCCAAGAGGGACGGAAGATCAATACCTGCTGACTGATAGAGTTCCTATCCGAAAGGATAGATGCCTGTCCGTAGGGATGGATGCCTCTCCAAGGGTGAGGGAAGATCAGTGCCTGTTGACTGATAGAGTTCCTATCCGAAAGGATAGATGCCTATCCGTACGGATGGATGCCTCTCCAAGGGTGAGGGAAGATCAGTACTGGCTAACTGATGGTTCCAGCGCTCATGAGTTGATGCCTGTCTGGAGGGATGGATGCCTCTCCAGGGTGAGGGAAGATCAGTACTGGCTGACTGATGGTTCCAGGTCTCACAAGCTGATGCCTCTCCAAGGGTGAGGGAAGATCAGTACTGGCTGACTGATGGTTCCAGGTCTCACGAGTTGATGCCTCTCCAAGGGTGAGGGAAGATCAGTACTGGTTGATTGATGGTTCCAGCTCTCACAAGCTGATGCCTCTCCAAGGGTGAGGGAAGATCAGTACTGGCTGATTGATAGTATCAGTACTTAGTTACTGACTGTTGTTACAGGTGTTCCAACTAATGGTGTTGCTGATGAGGATGTTCCAGCAGATGGTGCTCCAGCTGACGATGATGTTGTTCCAGCTGATGGTGTTGCTGATGAGGATGTTCCAGCAGATGGTGTTCCAGCTGACGAGGTTGCTGACAGCAGAAGATGTTCCAACTGATGATGTTGCTTATGAGGATGTTCCAGCAGATGGTGTTCTAGTTGACGAAGATGTTGTTCCAGTAGATGATGTTTCAGCAAGAGGATGATTGCTGATGATGTTGCTGCTGATGATGATCATATTTCAGCAGATGATGATGTTGCTACTCCGCAGATGATGCCCCAAGACAGATGATGATGCAAAGCCTTCCTACGACATATAGAAGTTCACAAGTCAGTTGTGCAGATGTTGTTACCCGCAAAATACCTTCCTAGTTAAGAGGGGGTGTTAAAACAATGTAACTGCGGAAGATATTCTCTTATATTATTGTATTCCTCCTATGGGAGTTGATGGTCATGTAATTAATAATGTAAAGGTCATTGAAAGAATCAATGTAAACCCTAGGACATGTGTCGGCTCAGAAAAGCCCCTAAAAGATTATTATATTATGTAATTGACCAGTCAAGTAGAGAAGTCAGCCCTGTTGGGGAATTAGTCATCTCAACAGAAGAATATAAATATCTCTCATTTGTATTCACTCATTCACTCAAGCAAGTTCGCATAGGTTGAGAAGAGAGGTGCGCACAAGTGGAGGAGTAGTTGTTTTTGTCTTGGGGATATTTTGTACTTTGTGATTTCTATATTGAGGAAGGCTTTGCTGGGTTTTCTACCCCAAGAGGGTTTCCCAGGATAAATTGTGTCTCTTGTCTTTTATGCTATGCTTGTTTATCTTTCAGTAATTGTTTATATGCTATATGCTGCTCAAGTAAAAATTAACATTGACACTCATGTCTTGTCTTTGTTTGTTTCATCTTTTGGGATTTGTGTGTCTATTTTTGTTTCTCAACCATCACTGGTTGAGCAGGGTCTCCCCCTTGACTCGGCTACTTGCCTTGTCTAAAGCGACAAGCACCTCGTCCGATGTGACGACCGTTCTTTGAACGGTGGACTTGGTGTTTACAGGTGTCACCTGCCTGGCTGCTTGCCTTCTACCATCCCGGACGGGATATCTTTAGTAGCAGCTAGAGTCTGTGTGATAACAGGGACTGAACTGAAACCGTATGGAACAAAGGGTCACATCGGTCATCAAATCTAAGCTCTCAAGGGTCATCCTTGGCACAAGGTCTAATCAATGTCTAATGCATATACTGCTCTGATCCATAAGTGATCTCAAATAAACAAGCTCATCATAGATGATCTCTGTAAAAGCAAAGCTCTGAAAAGTGCAGATATCTGCTCAGCAAGAATAGTAGCCCAGCTACTATGGTGTGATAACAGCTCCATTCGCCCATCTCTTTCAAGCTCAAAACTCGATTTTTCTTACATTTGGCTCAACATACTTTCAAATCTAAATTGGTCACGATTTCTATATTGTTCTAGATCTAAAATTTAAAATCCTAAGAAGTAGATCTAGTTTTCCTTTACTAATGCTATCATATTATTAAATCCAAATTTTATAGTTCATTAGTGAAAGAATTTCCTTAAGCTTGCACCTAAATTTTTCAAAAGATCTAACTTTTGCTAAGGAAAAGTGATTTTAAAAGAAATATCTAGCTCATGAGGCTTGCATGATTTGGCTTGCAACTTGAAAAAAGGGCAGCCAAAGATCCTAGCTTGTCTTACTAGTTCTTTTTTTTTGTTATCTCTTTTATCATTCAAACTGCAATTTTTGGCATAATTTGCATCTAGAAGTAGGACTAGTTTAGAGTGTTCTTCAAGCTTTTTTTATAAATTATTAGCTCGCTGTTTTTTATTGCATGCATATCGGTTTTGAATGTAAAAGTTAATTAAAATTCGGTTAGAGACATAAAAATCATCTAAAAGTAGTTTGTTGCATCCTAGTTTGATCCTTTAATTTTTAGGCATTTCTGTAGCATTATCAAAACACTCTTAAAGTGTTTTGATTATCTTTTCTAACCAACATAGCTTGCTGGTCTGTTTTGCATGCCTAGCAGGTCGGGACAATAAACTTAATAAAAATTTGCATTTGGAACTTCTAGAACCATCCAGAGAACCGGTTTCAAGCACTATTTCTTTTGTCTCTCAAATATTGTAAACTGACTTGTTCCCTATTGATAAAGGGCAAGCAGTATTCCTTCTAAAGTTACCAAGTTGTAAACCAAAAATAAAAAGAGCTCAGCAGGCTATTCCAGCGCCTGCCCCCAATCCCCCCAGGAGGGATTTGTGTCGATTTTCTCTTTTTTTTCTTTTTTCTTTTTTTTTCTTTGTTTAGATTAGTTCCTTTATGCTTTAGTAATTAAATAAAAAACACTCAAGCATACAACGTCCTCCGAGGACTCATTTATCATTTTGTTATATGCTTATGTGTTTTTATCAATCATACAATTGTTCTTAAAATCTGATCTTAAAATTAACCCCTTGCTTTACCGAAGTACTCCATCACTTTGTGGTGCGAGGAAAAGATGCTCTTGGGTTGTAGTTAATCATCCACTCACACATTTTAATAAAACGAACCAACACCCCAAACCCAAAGTATGCTCTTGACCGCTGCAGCTTAGTCGGAACAGTTGGGTCAATCAGAAACAGGTGTAAGGTACATAGTTTTAATAGGATAATCCAATCTCATCTTTCTTGGTGAATCCGGGAGGTTGCATGGGTGTATACCGTAGAGTAAGCAAGCTACTTTAAGAAGGTTCATCCTCGCCTGGTTGGACACTTGGTGAAACTGCTAAAGCACTCGGTCCAAGGATCTAGATTTGGTTGGGCCAAACCAACAATTTTACCCACTCCTTTATTACTCATCTAATAATCTAAAATAAACCAACAAGCCTCTTGTAATACTTTCACGACCCTACACAGCAACAATCGCACGCATTTATTTCTCGGCACTGGTCTATTTATTTTTATCATTCTTGCAAAATGTCATGAAATGTATCTTTACCAATATCATGTGTAGTGTTAAATGAATATTTGCAATGGTGTATTGTTGATTTATTTTTCCATCTCATCATTTTCTAACTCCTAGAATAGACTTTTTCTTTTGTTATAGATTAAAAGCCTTAGTTTAATTTTCATAGGGACCACCCCCCTTGGCTTCGCTAGGAGTAAGCTTAGACGGAGGAGTCGAGTAATCAGGTAACAGCACTTGACTCTCACTTGCCCCCAAGGACACACCGAGCAGCTTGAAGGTTTCCTGTCGCGTTCCCCCCAGGTGTGTATCAGGCAGCAACAATGCCAAAACCCTAAATCCATGAATGAGGGAGATGTTCTAGTATAGATTCATGTGCATCATCCTCAAAACATTCTCTAAATCCATAGAATAAGGGGCGGCCCCATCAAATCTGCAATAGAGGGTGGTCAAACCTCAATATATGTGCCATAGAGCAAGGATCAAGGGAGTGGTTAACCATGTCAAGAGCACATCCCAATGCTAAATAGCCCCAATGAACCTAGAGCATTCATCCATCAATCAAATAGTAATGATATGTCAACCAATAGAGCTACTGGAAGGCTCCACCATCTAGGATCTGTGTAAAGGAAGAGCGCTCTCTCCAAATGATGAGTCAAGATGCCCAAGATTCCATCAAAATTCTAGATATGCCCACATATCTTAGGGCACTCCATCACCAAGTGAATATCACATGAATAGCATGGAAACCAATGCAAATGTGGAGCGCACCACCTAATAAGCCACAAGTCATGATAATAATCCATAAATGTGACTCGTGAGAGGTATGCCTCATCTCACCAAGGCACTCGACCAAAATCAAGCAATAATGTTGTGATCCAAACCATGGGATCTAGGGGTAATCATAAAACATAGGACAAATGTGCAAGCAGACAACTTCCATTAGAACACCTCAGCAGCCACAAAGTGGTCAACAACTAGACTGTCACAAGGGAAGTAACTCTACAAAAGTGTGCACATGTACACGCAGCCTGCTTGGGGGTCTTCAAACTGAGACATGCCCTCATATAACATGAGGGGTAACAGTAGCCACAAATAGATACAATATAAAATTATCTTTACTAAGTGGCCCTGATAAATAACTACACAACATCATTGGAAGTGTTGAAAGCCATGAGATCGGCCTTAGAAAGGCTTTGATCTAACCATTTGCTATCAGTAAAGGACACCAGAGAGATTACCTCTTAGATCCTGTTATCACCAAACTTGTAGGTGCCCCTAGAGATAGATCCAAGATGGATGGCACAAGGGAGGGGCAACCAAAGAGGTGCAACCAAGATAGCCTCGACTCCCAATGGATGGTTGTCACACCAATCGAGGCAATCTTCACTTTATGTTATCTAGCCCAAGACAACAAAAGGGGAGACCCAGATCTATTCCCGACAGGAAAGATCAAACCAAAACACCAGATCAAATCAAGTATAAGTGAAGTACGTAAGGTGTATGGTAAACCCTAGATCTATGGATAAAGTCACAAGATAAATGATAAGTTGGATCAAGGGGTTTAAATAGTGTGGATTTGGACCAACATGTTTATGTGAGTGACTTATGAAGTTTATAATGAAATCAAGGATTAGGGTACCAGTCAATTGTGAGAAAATCCACTGCCTTGGGAACCGTGTCCCATGCAGGGTAGTTAAGGTTCAAATTGGGGCTAACCAGTACCAAAAGTGAGCTTGATGAAGTGATATGACAATGTCAAGGGGTTCAAGCAACCAGAACAAAGGTCAAACCACAAGCTAACCCAATAATACAGGAAAATCGAATGGGCTTGGAGAAAGATCATTGCCTTGGGAAATGGGCCAAATGGAGTCGGATGTCCACCAAATTACAGATCTGGAATGTTGAGGTATAGAGGTAGGTGGATCTAAAATATTAGGGCAATCCAATGGCTGGATCTCAGTAGATCTGAGATTGAAGTATGCCACAAAGTGACCCAAGTGGGGCACAACCCTCAAAATGAGGAATGGGGCCCACAAGGCAGAAATCACTGAGGTGACACACTAGGGGTAGGTTATTGAATGTGTAGATTATGGATCAAGTGGGATCTCACCTACCCAGGTGCTAGATCCCTGCAAACTCACATCTCCCAGGAAGTGCGACCTCCCTTGGAGAGGCTTCTTTGCCTTGGAAAGTGGGTCAAATGGAAGCCAAATCACACCAAACTACAGATCTAAATCACCATGGATACTGTAGAGGTGGGTTTTAAAATTTATACCCAAAAGCCAAGTGGATCTTACTAGATCTGAGAAAGTGTAAAATGAGGGTTTGTAAATTGAGGGTTTTATCAATGAGCTAGCTATGTCAATGGATTGGAACCAAGAAAAGAAGAACAAACCTATGGATCTTACCTAGATAACCTTGTAGATGCCTTGATGATGATGATCTACGCAAACCCGATCAATTTGGAGCGATTTGAGGTAGTTTTCTATGAAATCGATTTGCCCAAGGAAGCCAATGCGCCCTCTCTCGTGCACAATAAACGTCAACAATATCAGATTTACTGAAAACAAGAGATAATACTAATGCCACAAGAGAAGTAAAAGAAAGATAGCATAGATCACAATGATACTAATGATAACCCCCTGATACAAGCAAATGCCAAGTGGAGCGATTTGAAGGAGCCTTGCAAAATCGCCCAAGTGAAGTCGCCCTCCTGTAGACAAGACAAAAGTTTCCAAAAAGATAGATCTTACCACAAATACCCAAATGCTAGGATGCAATAGACTTTCCAATCACCATCTAAGAACACCAGATGTAAAGGAGACCATAAGAATTTCCACAAGAAAGTTTTTCTATATCAAGATTCCAAGAGTCAGAGACCCCTTTACAATGAGAAGCTCTCTTCTTTAAATAGGAGGGAGAGAGTCCACAATCTAACCACTTTTGAATGAGTGGCTAAGATTAAAAGATCAAAAGATCTAATCAATGGTTGAGATGAGTTCAACAATACAATACATGGATCACTAATAAAATAATACAATAAGTGGACAAAATCGCCCTAGAAGAGGGGATCCCACCAAATCATGATGATAAAATAATATATCTAGCTTATGGTGGGTCCAAGGGGTAATTTTAGACACCCTTGGTCAATCCCCATAGCACAATATCAATAAAATAGTCATCAAAATACCAAATCGTGCCTCTATGGACAAATCGTGAGCCTTAGGAGGCTCCAAAAATCATCAGAAAATGCCATAAGTGATGGATGTGGGTCCCAATGAAGCTGAAACTGCTGGAGAAGGTGTGGAAGACATCCCACTCATCATCACTGATCAGCCCATGCCAAAACTTTGCCTCAGTAGCCCAAATCGAATTCCTCTGTAGCCATTTCTACCATTTCTGGACTGCCTCGGGAAGCGTGAAACTGCCCAAACTACCTCCTGGAGTGCCTACGCTGTCAAGGTGAGCTCACCAATGTGTCTGAGAGGGGGGTAATATGGTAATAACAAGTGGCTGGACCACCCCCTCCATGCACAGCGCCCTAGGTGAACCAAGTGAATCCCATCACTGCTCTGACAAGGTCTCTGACAGACCAAAACTGCACTAGGAAAGCCTGCTGAGGCTCCATCATCACTATAACTGCCCGGCACTGAAAACAGACTGTCTCATTGGACTCAAAAGGTCCAAATCCATCTAAGATGTATACTCATACACCATATAAACCTCTGCATGGTCCAAAATAAATACTCATCATATCCAGCAGACCAAATAATAATAATCTGTAAAAATGCGGAAAAGTACAAATAATCATCATAGGCCTGAAACCACTGCATAAGCCCACCATGGTGACCTATATCAGACCATATATCATCTATTTGTAACATCTGAGGTCTGCCATCTCATGTCCTGTGGTTGACTTTTGGTCAAACTGAGGTTTGACCAAGTCAACATAACCAAAATATGACTCAAACTATCATCAAGCTGCTGCAAGGTGTCAAGGGTTAAAAGATGCTTTACAATCCATTCACATAGCAATTATAACAAGAAGTAATCATTACTGGCGATCTAAATCCAAATATAATATGTCATTAATTATTATTAATTACTCAGACAAGACTTTCAAGGCCATACTCACTTCATAGTTGTGATCAAATTGCTAGTGAAGGGTGAAGGCTAAGAATGACATGGCTAGGTCAAGGGATGACTTACTAACTTAACACTGTGACACTTTGGCAATGGATAAGGGAATACACACCATAGCATATAGTGGACAAGCAACAACACAGGGAATGGCGGTGTCTCACAAATGGATAAGTTGTTCAAAGAGTGTTTATTCACCTTACACAAATGCGCACAATCCATAATACATATGAGGCCAGAAATATTTTTGATATAGCATTTAAGTTTCATTGCTTTTTGGGCCTAGAGTTTCCATAGCCTTTGATCTATGTGTGTTTAAAAAAAATTGCATAGATTTACATTTATTTAGGCTTTTTGCTACAGGTGTGTTTTTAAGGCACTTGTTTACTTGAGTACTTCTAGGTGTGTCACAGACAGCTTGTTTACCTAGGTATTTTACATTTCACAAAAGATATACATTTGATATTTCATAGCCATTTTCATTTGGCTTGCCTTTCATTCATGTGTGTTTAGAAACACATTGCATGAATGGGCTTTTCATACAAGATATAACATTTCATTTCCATACTTTGCATTAATGGCAGCACTAAAAGCTTCAGGTTTAGCCAACAACATCTTTAGTGACTAGGAGGAATTCACAAGGAAATCCAACTCACCATAAGTAAGTTTTGTCACCAACTCAGAGCCGAGACACAATAAACAGGGAAGCTTATCCAATATAGAGGCTACAGTGGAGGAAAGTCCTCCATGCCACTAGTCAAGTAGTAAGTCAAGGTAATGAACAAACTGGGTAAGCCATGGATGGATGAAGACAGTGAATAATGAAACCGACACTAGCAAGCCAAAGTATGGCGGGAATGATCACCTCTATTCTCCCTAGGGAGGGTAAAACCAATGAGTATAGGCCAAGAACTTATAAATCTGAGTAGGGACGAATATGATATATATGTATAAGTACAACCAAGTCCACATATCTATATGATCGCCAGATCATGATACTAAATGCTAAGACATGCTACGAAAATGGAAATAAAAGCAATATAACCACAACACCATAATATACCTGCTGAGTCATATACCTGAATGCTCATCAATCTGAACCATCATCTGTCCTCTGAAACTACTGCTGTAACTCTGGGCACTACTAACTGCTCTGTACAAATGGCATAATAGCTACATCGATCATCTCTCTGAGTGTCCTGAGACTCAGTCATGGCATGGGGAATAAATATGCTGTCCAAAATCTGATAGTGATCCATAGTAGATGCTCATCTCAGCATCTCAATGTAAGGGAACTGGCTGAATAGTGTACTGGAATCTGACAAAAAATGTATGGTAGCCCGGCTACTATATATGTGATAACAGATCCTTCTAGGGTGAAGTAGAGGAGAGCTAGAATCCGCAGGTTGGATAATGGAAATCAATTGGGATGGCAGCATCCATTCACAATTCGTGTTGTTTCTAATAAAACCAAATGCATTCTTTAAAAACTAGTAAACGTTCCAATTCCATGAAGAAGAATTCACTTTAAATTTCTCATGGGCCATTTCATCATTGCCAGTCAAACTATAGATAAACACCCTCACTCTTTTAACTCTTTATAGACTAGTGTGTTTGTTTGAAAATATGATCAAACAAATTCAACATATCACAATTAATTTAACATGTCTGCAAAAATTCCAAAATATCATGTGTGATTTTTATGCAAATTGCAAAATCACTGAGTAGCATATTTAGAAGCTGTACATGAAAAAAAATGCTTCAATGTATCACTGATTGGAGATAATTGACAACTAGTACCTTCAGGTATATCACGACCAAACTTTGGGACTGGTATGGAGGCTAAAACTGGAATGTTTGAGTCAAGAACACGTAAAACAGCTGGAAAGAATGATGTACTGAATAGCTCCATCTTACCTACCTCGTCAATGATAAAGAGACCAGTATCTTCTTTGATCTGCAATTACAGAAGTAATGTAACATCCACCAAAAGTACAAGAACTCTCATCATCAAGCTCTGATTTAGTAACAAGATACCACTTGGAGGCTCTTTTGATATACCTCTAATTCAGGTAAAGCCAAAGACTCGAAGCCTTTCACATCAACCTTGTATTTTCCAACATTTGGCCACCTAGCACTCCCGCCACTGCCATCCAGAGAATGTGGATTAGTAAAAAATTGAAAAGGATGAGTTTATGAAACTGAAAACATTAGTACAGAATCAAGGTTGCATACACTGCTTATTCAACCTGATTCAATTGTCAAATCGCTAGGAAATCAATGCACAATGAGATTATCCAATAAACAAAAACAAGTGCTAATTTACCTAAGGATTTCAAAGATTGTCAATTTTAGTAGAGCTGACATCAGAAACTGCCTCTAACCGTTGTCTCTTGATAAGTTTCTTCCAAAGAATGGTTCAGGCAGTGATGTTCCATGTTCAACATTTCTCGTAGAATAATCAGGATAGATAAAAGGGTTAAGCCTAACAGTTAGCAGGCAGTGGCCAACAAGTAGCAATGAGTTCAATCTTGGTAAGGTCATTGTCTAATTTACAAGTTCCAAGGCCGACAGCAGACAAATGGCAGATACTGCCTAAGTTATAGAATAGAATAACCTAGCATGTTTCCTATCTCAAAAGTCAAGAGGCTTTATAAAAAAGATCCGTGATGTTCAATAAACTGCTAATGGTTCCAGGTATGTCTTTTAGCAGTTTGGTTTTCCAGCTTGGCTGACAACATATTTTGATGGCCTGCAGTTACAGCCTGAGTCTGCCTGCTGAGATACAAATCCCAACAAAACAAATACAACCTCAACTTAACCTACTCATACTGTCCACAACCTTTGCATACTCCTATGATCCACTCTCTTCACTGGTGCAAATTCATGCTGTGGTCTGTTAGACGTTGTAATGTTTATTAACAAAACAAATACAACCTCAACTTAACCTACTCATATTGTCCACAACCTTTGCATACTCCTATGATCCACTCTCTTCACTGGTGCAAATTCATGCTGTGGTCTGTTAGACATTGTAATGTTTATTTATAAGTCCTAGGTCATGCTATATAGGTGCATGTTAGACTTAAACTATAAGTTAGGACATGCATGTAATACAACATTAAAGTGTTTATGATGTAATTAAGTGGGCCATTCTTCACAGGAATAATGGAACGTGCCTCAAATGTCCCCCATTTGTAAATGTATATATACAGCACCTATGTACAAGTTACAACATTGAGTATAAAATAAATATGATACTATATTATCAGATCCACCTATGGAGAATCCAAGATCTGTGTTTCCCAGGATCCGAATCCAGTTCCATTTGGGATACATTTCCAGTTTAGTTACAAAGGTTCTGTTAAAGATCAATTTCTAGTTTGTTGGAAACATCAAGCCAATGGATCCTCCGAAGAAAACATTTTTCATATAAACACTTTTAAAAACATAAAATTAAAAATTAAAAAGGCAAATGTGGGGTCCTAAAACCCTCAATTTTTCTGATAAAACAGCCCCTTCCTCCATACTAAAACACACAAATTTGAGTTTTTAATAGCAGTCTACATTTCAGAGTTAGTGAGAGTAATTTGGAGTGAAATATATTTGGAGATCTGAATTTTCTATGTTTCTGGTTTGTGGTTTTTTTCACTATATATATATATATTGTTAGATTTTAATTATAGCAGACTAATTTTCATATCTTTCAACTTATAAACAATATAGGATCACTGAAAGAACAACTATGAACAGAAACATTAGAGACACAATAGTTTATCCTGGGAAAACCTGAACTCGGGAAAAACCCAGCAAGCCTTTCTTACTCAGAGATTCAATACAATAAAGATAAAATCATAAGAAGAATAGATGCCAAAGAAACAATTCCACAAATGTCTTCTGCAACCCAAAAAGTCGAACTTTCTTGCTTGAGCGAACTTGCTTGAGGTGAGTGACAAATGAGGAGGGCGACTCCTCTATTTATACATTACTTTTGGGTCGACTTGACCGACTTGACTTCTTTACTGGGTCGACTTGTCATTTTACTGGACAGTGTTACCCATTGTTTGGGGCAGACTGCCCATTGTTTGGGATAGTTTTACCCACTGATTTCTGTGGGGCGACTTGTCTCTTTTGTAAATATAAAAAATACATTTTATTGTTTATTTATTTTGTAGTTTGGCTTGGCTAGTGAGAATACCTCACGTAGCCATATCAACAACACTCCCTCTTAGCTAGAGAGGTATCATCACGTTGGAACACATCTGAGCATCATCTGATCATCACAGCTGGTCTCGTACATCTGAGCATCATCTGATCGTCACAGCTGGGCTCATGCATCTGAGCATCATCTAATCGTCACTGTTGGACTCGTACATCTCGTCATCATAAGAAAGTTCAACACGGTCCATACAGGACAACATCCCACACAGGGATCCAAGTATACTCTACACAAGAGTCCTCTCCACAAAGGACAATGTTCCTCACAGGAACAGTAGTTCACACAGAACTCATCTCGGTCTACACAGGACCGCCTGTCCTCACTAGACTAAGCTCATCTTGGTCTACACATGTCCTTACTGGAATGAGCTCATCTCGGTCTACACAGGACCACCTGTCCTCACTGGACTGAGGTCTTCTCGGTCTACACAGGACCGCCTGTCCTCACTGGACTGAGCTCATCTCGGTCTACACAAGACCGCCATTCTTCACTGGACTGAGCTTTTCTCGATCTACACAGGACCACCTGTCTTAACTGGACTGAGCTCTTCTCGGTATACACTGGACCACCTGTCCTGACTGGACTGAGCTCATCTCGGTCTACACAGGACCGCCTGTCCTCACTGGACTGAGCTCTTCTCGGTCTACACTGGACCGCCTGTCCTAACTGGACTAAGCTCTTCTCGGTCTACACAGGACCACCTGTCCTACCTGTACTAAGCTCTTTTCGGTCTACACAGGACCGCCTATCCTACCTGGATTGAGCTCTTCTCGGTCTACACAGGACCGCCTAGCCCACCTGGACTGAACTCTTCTCGATCTACTCAGGATCGCCTGTCCTACCTGGACTGAGCTCTTCTCGATCTACACAAGACCGCCTGTCCTACCTGGACTAAGCTCATCTCGATCTACATGGACCACCTATCCTAACTGGACTAATAGCACTCCCTCTCACTAAGGGAAGCACTCTCCAATACTCCAAGTCTTTCACGGAAGTATGCAAACTTCACTATGGAAAGAGGCTTGGTGAGAATGTCGGCAATTTGATCATCAGTCGGAATATACAGGAGTTGAACTACTCCTCTCTGTACCATGTCTCTAATAGAGTGGTACTTGATCACATGCTGCAACTGCTCCCTCTGTGCTGGAATCTTCCGCCCCCTCTACACTAGAGCATACCACTGCAAGCTGTACTACTGGACATCCATTAGTATCATGTCTCATCAAGTGAGTCTACTGAGATGAACTTCTTGTTCTCTCAATAATACCGGATGGCATTCTAGATTCCCTCTGGATCTTTGCTGCAAATTACTTATGAAACTCTGCGCCATACTCTCCCTCTGGAGCTGCTCACTGGGAGTAATCAGTATGTATGGGGTGTCAGCCCTAATGCTATCTGCATCCTAAACATAAGCTCTCATAGAGAAAATAAGCACAGCTCCTCATGAGAGTATAAGTATATCACAAATTCAATCAATTGTTACCAATTCTGAATCGGAAGCATACTCAGCTTCTTATGGTCCATCATCACGAATCTCTCAACTGTGTACTCCCTCTGACTGAGGAATATCTCAATTGGTTTCTGCCATACTTCTAATCTCAAGAAGTAATGCATCAGGCTAAGAGTCTTCCTTGTGGACTCAAAGGACAACTCCCTCTGTACCATCAATGGATCTCTCTATCTTGGTGGGGGACTGATCATTAGTATACAAAAATTCAATCATGAAATCATCACCAACAACCTATGTTATCTGCACATGCTGAATCCTGGGCCACTGCTCTAACTGGATGTATACTGCACCAAAACATACTGTCAGGAGCGTGCACTATTCCAGTATGTCAGCAAAGAGGTTTCATCCCAGACTAGTTCCATCTAGGGTTCATAGAATGTTGTACAGCACTACAGGATGCTTACACAACATATACATAACATGTACTATAAGAGCCTACTGCTCGTCAATCTCAGTCATATATAAATGCATAATATGCTACATTATAACATGCATAACACACTTCTTGATTCTAAGAATACAAATCCGCATACAATTGTTATAAATATTCAGATCTGATTTACAAGAGTAATAATGACAGATGATAATCCAAATACAAATACTTATCTTTTATTGTTTTGTGTGGGCTCCCTCTTGATCTCTGCCTCCTTGTGGGGATCACTGGAGTCCTTAGATCTTTATCTTCTTACTTGGAAACTAACTGCAACCTGGACCTTCATACAACACTAATGACAATCTCCTCATCTAGAGATAATGAATCATTGGTGTAGTAGAAGAAAAACTCCTTTCGACAGTCATCATCTTCTGCATTCCTTGACCTCTTTGGTGGAGTCTCTTCATCAACATCAGCAGTGGAGGCATGTTCCTTTCTCTTCTTCAATTTGCATTGATTCTTGTAGTGACCGAACTTCCTGCAATTGAAGCATTGGATTTGTGAAAGATCTTTCTTCTTCCTTTGTTCTAGTACTGGACTTGATCTTCCGCCTTTATCTTTTCTACCAAAGGTCCTCTTTCCTCTTTTCTTGGTGTGTGTAGCAAGAACTTGATTTTCTTCATGAGAGGCATGATCATTGCCTCTAGCCACAAGTTTGGTCTCTTCTTGTGTACAGTCTGCCCACAATCTTTCAAACTTTGGTAGCTTAGATCCTCCAGTCACACTTTGAATGAATGGTTCCCAAGATTGAGGGAGGCCATTCAAAGTCATCGTGACTAATTCTCTATCTGCAATAATTTCACCAATTGTGCCCAATTGATCCTTGATCTCAAGGATCTTCATGAAATATGATGCAATAGAATCGGATCTAGACATCTTGATATTTGAGAGTTGTTGTCTTAGGGCAAGAGCCCTATTAATATTTGTGTTCTCAAACAACTTCAAGGTGTCAAACATTGCCTCAGCTGTCTTCTTTTGAGAAATTTGAGGAATCAAATGGTCCTTGACTGAATCTATTAGGATTCTTCTTGTCTTGGCATCATTCTTCTTCCACTGAGTCTTCTCTGCTTCTTCTTCAGGTTCTGACACTCCATTCACAACAAAATTTAGGTCATTTTCTTCTGGAGCAATGAGCACTCTAGACTTCCATGAATGGAAATTTGAAGCTCCATCAAGCCTATCTTCAACCTTGATGCTTGACATTTTGACTGAGAAGAAGAATTGCAACCTAGTTCAAAAACCCTAGCAGAAGCTAGGTCAAAAATGATCTTTGGATACTTGGAAAACTACTTCCACAAATGAATTTGCCCTCCCAAGGCGAATTGAATTAACCTCCTTTTCTTCTTGATCTATGGTCAGAACAATGAGAAACAACAAACCGTAATTCTTGACCTCCTATAGTAATTAGGTCAAAATTGAAAATTCTCATAATGAAAATCTGCTTCCACAAGAAAATTCGCCTTCCTAGGGCAAGCTCAATGATGCTAAGAGCAAGCCAAATTAGTGGTTAAAAGCTGAAGAAACAACAAACCCTAGTTCCGGCAACAGTCTCCTTCAATACTGCTCTGATACCATGTTAGATTTTAATAGGGTCCTGAGCTTAGGTGAGTTGGGTTTCGAAAGCCTTGACCTTTCTGGTTGGTTACCCCCGATGTCTGGTCCTAATTGTGGAGGATTCCCGCCAGCGGACCCCATGATTCTTTTTTGGGATAGGAGTACCCCTGGTGTTGTGACATGAGATAAGGCTGGTTAGTTTCCCAAGGGGTATTAGCTAGACTTGAAGCAAGTTGCCCTCTTATGAAATAAAAATGCCCTGGATGAAAGCTGCAGTTAGTTGTGTTTCTTAGCACATGTAAAATCCAAAGGGTCATCAAACAAAAAGGTCATATAAAATGCATCGGAGCTTAATGTCATACAAAAAAGGATGCAAGCCTAAATGAAAGTCAAAGACTTGCAAAAGCAAAGTGGAAATGAAATGCTATCAAGGCACTTGTTAGAGTTGAATTAATGCCTCCCATTCAACTTATTCCATTTGTGAGACACCGCCATTCCCTAGTGTTTGCCTACCCAGTACATGTCATTGTATCCCTGTTTTCCCTTGTACTCTGAGAGATCACTAGTATTATCCACATAAGTCAAACTTCACTTGGCCTAGCCTTTTCACCGCTTCCACCTCACCCAGGACAAATCAGGGATGGTCTAATTTGTACATGGGAGTGAATGTGAACTTGAACATATGTCTAGGACTTCATTATTACTATGAGACTGTCAATTACTTGGTTCATATTTTGTATTGTTCATCATGATCACGACTACTATAGGCCACTTATGATTTATGTCCACTACTAATATAATTTGGAAAGTAATTCTAACACCTTGTGCATGCAGTGTTACCAGCTATTTTGTACAATAGCTGAATTTCTTGTGAGCCGCCAATTTATTGAACATGATTCATGTTCATCATCAGTGTTCAAAAGTCATTTTCAGGGCAATTTTGCCCCATTTGTAATAGCTGCATGTTCATATCCCCATGGGGAAAATGTAAAAAGTTGGTCTAAACGGGGTCCTTTTATAAAAGACTCGGCTATCCTTAGGTTTTGCCATTTGCGGGATACTCTAGAGTGTTTTTTCCTTAGGAATTATGCGCTACTCATCGGTGGCGTATAATCCCTGAGTTTTTCACTCAAACCTCCAAAGCTAGAGTATTTCCCATGGTGGTCAAAACCTAAGGTGGTTATTAGAGTCTTGTGTCTAGGATTTTTTACGTGTTAGCCATCTCGATTGAGTCGTATGAACATGCACTAGGTCCCCTAGGAGTTTCGTTGGATTCCGAGGAGAATAAATTTTTCCATAAATTAGACCATTTTTTAATCGTTTAATTAAAAAATTTCAAAAAGTGATAAAAACCTCATCCGGAGGCGGAATTGGGCGTGGGGAGGCTCGTTTTGACGCTCATAGCGTCCTTTTTACCATAGTGCCAACTTTTCTAAAGGTTTCGGGCGATTACATCGCCTCTGGGAGCACTTTTTCATTATTTTGGCATTTAGTGGCCATAAAATGACAAATGCACATAAAGACAAAAATTAAAAAAGTCAAAAATGGGCAAATTAAACTTTGGAAAAGTTTGGGGGTTGATTTCATATGGTGTACGACTCCTTCAAAGGATAAATCATATGTCATAACCAAAGTATTGGATTACACTTTGAATAAATGGGAATGACGTGAGCAACTCAAGTGTGGGCCTTCCCCTCACGTGGATTTGGCTCACAAATTAGTGAGATGGCAGATGATAGGTGGATTGGTGGGAGTGCATTAATTAAAAGGTGGGCACCTCCCTAAAGTTGTGGCCACATCACATTGCATTAACTCATGAGCTCGAGTTACCCCTACGTTATCTCTATGAGTATCTCCTTGATAGCTCACGCAATCTCCTTCAAACCTCACGTGTATACACATGGCATTCACGTATTAGCATGGTGAGACTTCCAAAGTTGGAGTGGGGGGTGCCTTGCCAAGGTGGAGGCCACCTCCCCACTCCCCATTACTTCAACCATGAGTTAACTAGTTATCACGCACTTCAAGCTTAATGATGATTGAAATTCGATTGGAGTTGGCTCTCCTTGGTTGCCAATTCGAATTAGGCCTTTGTGGCTTGTATTTTGTATAAATAGAGGTGCCTTTGGCACTCTATGGATGGAGAATTGGGCATAGAAACTCTGGTGAAATTGTAAGCATTCTTTGTTAATAAAATATTTTCGACTTTGGAGGTCACTTGCATTGGCTCTTGGCATTGTGTCTTCATTCTATGATGAAATAATATCTCTTTCACCCTACTCTTTGATTTCAATTTTGATTATTGTATGCTTATTGAAGACTAACAATCTAGTACTTAGGCTTCTAATCAAATTGTTATTGAGTGTTTGTGTCTTCAAGGGTTGCATCTAGTAGAAGATTTCGGCATCTAATACCTTCACTATTCAGGAACTCTATTGTTGATGGTCTTTTGTTTGCATGGGTTCAAGCAATTTCGATCTTTCTTGCCTCATCCATCAAGCTATCACAAAAACTACATCAAACTTGGTTACTTGCTACTTTGGAAACCCTAGAACACCCTTGTTTTCGTTTTTGGGCCTCCTTTCCTCTCGTTTTTTGCCTTCTAGGATCCCTTTTTCCTCCTTGCTTTCGTCCTCTCTCTAAGCCCCTTCTTCCCTCTCGTCTTTCCTTGGATCTTTTTCCATCCTTGCCTCCCTTTCGTCCCATTCCTTTCCTCCTAGCTTTTGTCTCTCCTACCTTAGCTTCATTTCTCTCTTCCTTTTGCTTTCATTTTCTTGTCTTTCCTCCCTTCAAAGCCCTTTCCTAACCTCCTCTCGTCCATCTTGGTTTCCCCTTTCTTTTCCTCCTTCTAAAGCCTCTTCTCCCTTCGTTTTGGTCTCTACCCTTGCCTCCTTTTCGTTTTCCCTTTTGTTAGCTTCCCTTTTCCTACTAAAAACTTCCAAAAAACTTTTAAAAGTAACTTGTATTTTCTTAGTCTTAGTTCATAGTAGCTTGCATTTCATTTTACTTTTAGATCTTGCATCTAGACCATTATTATTTGCATTTGCATCTAGATCTCACATTAAAAAGTTGCATTTCATTTTTATAATTAGACTTTAGTTGCATCTAGTTTCGTTTTTTGCAAGTTGTAGATCTAAGGTAGTTTTCAAGCTTTAGTTTTACTTTTATTTTCAAACTAATGCTAATGGATTATTGAGTTTATCATTGTGATAGGTATTTGGGAAAGAGAAACTCAAGAAATCTTGAAGCAAGAAGAAGAGAAAAAGGTCTAAACCAAGAAGAACATCAAAAAACCAAAAGGATGATCCAAACCAAGAAATCATTAATCATTATCCTTTGTAATAGCTCTTAAGAGCTTGTTTCAAGTATTTTCCAAGTTTATTTCTCTCAAAGTCCTTCCAAGGATCTTAATCCCAAAAGCATTTGTACTCTCATAATAAAGTTTGCAAGTGGGGTTTTTAAGCCCCCACATTCACTTCCCCCATTTGGGGAAGCCTTGTAGTCTTCTTTCCTTGGTTGAGTTGTTAGTTAGTTTTCCTTTTTGCTCTTAGATCACTAATTGCTAGATTAGTTCATTTTTAGCATCTTTAGTTGCTAGTTGTTTACTATTTCATCAAAAAGTTTCATTTTTCAAGTAATACAACTGCTTAAGTTAGATAACTCTTGAATCTCACCAATAGTGGATCAAGAGTGCTCTCTGTCGGAGAGTTGCTTTTATTTATTTATTTTACTTACCCCCATGCTCTCCCGAGTACGGTCTTTGACCTGAAAGAGATTCTTGGGTAGATTAGACTTTATTTCCAGTACAGTTATTTAATTCCGTGCATCATAAGCCTCTTCAACATTGTCATAAGACGAAGTCAAGAGCGCTCTCTGTCGGAGAGTTTTTCCTTGTGCTCTTACTAAAAACTTCAACTTCACATCCCCCTTTCCAAAATTTATTTTGTTGCTTTCCATCACCAAGTATGCTCTGCCAACCCTAAAAAGTTCGATTATTGCTCAGAAAGGTGATTGGATTTGTTAATCTTACAAGTGATAACCATAATAAAATCTTCATCCCCATAAACCAACGAACCGGCGTTGTTTCGAGAAATACTCAGGTAGTGGGGAAATTCCTACTGGTGGCACGGGAAATCACCGTTGTCATAGAGTTCTAGCTTGTTGGTTAAGTTCCTTGGACACCTAGCCTAGAATACTGGACGGTCCGTCAGGTCACCAAGGGGAGCCACTGAAGGTATACTTTTCTGGTTAGACTCATACCTTGCTTTCTTAGCCTTAATAATCAAGATCACTAAAACTCATAAAATCAACCAAGATAATTTGCACAACATTCTCACCAACATTATTCTAAGACTTGTATCTTCAGCATCCCCAAGCACTTCGTATATTTGACTCCATTTGGAACTGGTCTTTTTGAACTTTTATGCATCGCCATTAATCTGGGCCATTTGTCCATTTGAATTTGTCTAAGTTATTTATCTGTGGATGCTATCTTATTTCACAAGTCTTCATTGTATTGTTTATCTCTAAATCTTGTGTCTTGTGATCACAACGTGGATTGCTTTTTATCTTGTGTTTATCTCACTTTTATAAACTGTGATCTCATTGCAAAACTCCTAAAAAACACCTATCTGCATCCGCAACACCTAAAAACACTACTCTTTGTTAGGGACAACCCCCCTTGGCTTCATTAGGAGTTAGCCTAAACGGAGGAGTTGGGATTCAGGTGACAGTACCTGGCTCATTGCTTGCCCCCAAGGCCACACTTCTCCCACTTGTAGTGAAAAGACAGCTTTCGAAAGATTTTTGCTGTTGGTGTGCATCTCGGCGGACAACATAGAGACACTTAGGTTTGGATCAGTCATTAGTTTGGGCCAGTTTGACCATGTTTGACCAAGTTTGATTTGGTCAACCCTTGACTTGGTCACTCGGCGAGGCCTAGGAGCGAGTGTGACTACGAACACTCATTTCATGCACATTGATTCCTTTGGATCAGTGTAGTCTCACTCGCCACAGACTCGTGAGTCTGGCCGAGTGAGCTACCAACCGGTTAACTGCAGCAGACTCATGGCCCTAACTCGGCACTGCGCAAGTTACCCTCCAAACTCGGCTGAAATCACCTAACTCGCCCGATACTCTTCCCTCGTGGCGGATGACT
Organism: Larix kaempferi; assembly: GCA_027924585.1. Taxonomy (NCBI): domain Eukaryota; kingdom Viridiplantae; phylum Streptophyta; class Pinopsida; order Pinales; family Pinaceae; genus Larix; species Larix kaempferi. The sequence continues at coordinate 8,304,017 of BSBM01000029.1, forward strand.
GGGCCGATATTTGACCACTGCACTTCTATTTGGGCGCAAAATATTGGAGGGAAAACATGCGTTGGTTTCGTTCAAGGTGAGCCGCGACCAAGGTTTTAAGTTGGTTGTGGCTTGTGCGTTTAGGGTGAGGGTTGTACGGGTTCATCTCAGTCCGAGTTCATTGCAAACAGGCTACTTCCAGCGTGGTTTGCATCTGATTCCCATTCATCTCAATCCGAGTCGGGTTCAGTGCAGGTCGGCTCTGCCATCGACCATCGACCACATGTTGGTGGATTTCAAGTTTCAACCTTTTGTTTTTTATTTATTTATTTTAAATTTTTAATTGTATTTTAATTTTTAAAATTTAAAATTTTAATTTTAAATGTTTTTTATTTAAGTTTTTTAAAAATATATATATATATATGAAATTTAAATCATATATATTTAAAACGTTAGGTCCTATTTAAATCATATATATATATTCTCCTATATTTAAATCATATTTAAGTTTTTTAAGTTTTTTTTTAAGTTTTTTTTTTGTATTTTATGTTTTTTTATTTAATGTTTTGTTTTAATTTTTTAAGTTTTTAAGTTTTGATTTTTTAAATCATATATTCTCCTATATATTTAAGTTTTTGAAGTTTTTTTTTTTAATTTTTATTTGTATTTTATGTTTTTTTTATTTATGTTTTGTTTTAATTTTTAAATTTTTTTGTCTTGCCCTGCCATCACGGCCTACAGCCTACAGGCCTGTTGGACCAAGAAATAAAAAATTTGAAACAAAACTTAAATAAAAAAACATAAAAAATTTAAAATACAAATCAAATTTAAAAAAAAACTGAAATGGTTAGTTTGTCGAGTCTTTGTCGAGTCTTATCCGAGTCGCCGAGTCCCAAGCCAGCCGAGTATTTGTCAAGTCCGAGTCTGACTACACTGCTTTGGATGTCCATCCGACCATTCCATGCTTCACTCGGTGGATTATGGCCCTGGTGCTGATTTATTATTATTTAAAAGGCCATATATTTTAATTAGTGTTACCAACCGCGATCGATAAATCGCGATATCCCGATAACTCACGATTTTTTGTAAGGGCCGATTTTTTAGCAAAAAATTGCCTTAAAAATCGACCTAATTTCCTGTCGATTTTTCGCCGATTTTTGCCCAATTTAGTGCGAGTCGACCCATTTTTTTGAGTGGGCATGTGAGTGGCAAGAAAAGGGGTTTTTTACCCACGGATTGACTATCTTTTGGTTCATTTGGACGCTATAGCCAAGGAGAGGAGAGCCAAGGAGACTAGGAGAGCTTCTATTTTTCCCAAGGAGGATTTTATTCATCATTTCACTCGCCATCAAGGATCAGATTTGAAGATTGGAGCTTTGCATTTGGAGTTTTTTCCAAATTTATCAGAGCTGAAGGTATGTAAAAAAAATTGCCCATCATTTCTCATTTTGCCAAGAGGGTTCATGTTGGTTTGCATTGACAATGATTTCTCCATCTTCATTATTGTTTTGTAAAGGCTCTTGAACAAAAAAATTCCACCTGTTTGTAATTTGCAGCAGTTATGTTAGCCAAAAAAAACGTTTTTAAATTTTTTCTTGCCCTAGGTCCTTGGAAAACCTCACAAAAATTGAAAATTTTCCATTTATTTTCCCTCATCAAATCAAAGTTTGAATGCTCAAAGCCTTAATGTATCTTTGATTTCTTGTTTTTTTTTTTATATTTCCATCAATCACATATGCTAAAAAAATGTTTTTTTTGCCCTAGGTTCAACTTCAAACTCCATTTTTCCATATATAAGATGTCAAAGGCTTTGGATCCATTTTGGGAATATGGCACAGCTGTTGAGCCAGAAAATCGACAAACTCTCACTTGCAATCTATGTGGGAAATGAATGACAGGTGGGATAAGCAGGTTGAAATATCACATTGCACAAATACCGAGGCATGATGTGAGTCCTTGCACCGCAACAAGCGAGGATCACATTAACAAGGCCAAAAAAGCAATTGAGAGAACTAAGCTAAAGAAACAATACAAGGAGGTCGTGAGAAATCAAATTGCCTCAAGATTCGGGTCTGGAACAGGAGTGGGGGCTAGTGGGACAAGTTCGGAAACCTTCTCCACACGGCAGTCCACAATGCCTTCACCTTTGACTACATCACCATCACCTTTCTTTGTGTCCAGATAAACACCTAGGGGGACAGCCTTCTCTAAGGTCCATTATGAAAGTAACGGAGAAAAAAGAAGCAGATAGACTTGTGGGTCGATGCTTGCTATGGAGTGATATTCTATTCAACTTTGCCAAGAACCCATTTTATGTGTCCATGTTTGAGGCGATTGCTATTGTTGGATCGGGGTATAAGCCCCCCACTTATGAGGAATTGAGAGGGCCCATCCTCCATAATGAAAAGGCCGATTGCACTCGCAGGTTGGAGGATCTTCAAAAATCATGTGAGTTAACAAGATGCACAGTGATGTCAGATGGTTGGACTAAAATGAAGGGTAGGACCCTTCTCAACTTCTTGGTTCATTATCCTAGGGGCACTATGTTTATGAAATCTGTGGATGCATCTGCACATGTCAAAGATGCAGATTTACTATGTAGCTTGTTGGATGAGTTCATCCAAGAGATTGGCCTGCAACATGTTGTCCAAGTCATAACGAACAACGTTGTGAACTATGTGTCTGCCGGGAGGATGCTTATGGCCAGGTATCCTTCACTATTCTGGACTCCTTGTGCAACCCATTGCCTTGATTTGATGTTAGAGGATTTAGCCAAGATTGATTGAATCATGGATACCATTGATTAAACACGGAGAATCACAAAATGTTAGATTATGGTAACTTCGGGATGTCCTCCATGACTCAGATGCCTTGCATGGCGGGAAATTAGTACCATAGGCATCAGGATGGAGTAGAGAGTGAGATGCACTCTACTCAATGGCATGAGCCCAGCAGGGGCTGCATGCGGAGCTTCAGGGGAGATTGACCCTTGCATGCATGAGTATTGCATGACCTGCCAGCATTCAGTGACCGCATGCAAAAGGGACTTTTTGCATGCACCGGGAATTAGGGTTTTGGCAAACCTAATTCATCGGTGAGATTGTTTATAGATGCAGGGGGTCCCCAGATGGGATTACTCAGTTGCATTATCGGAGAGAGATACTGCCAGAGTGAGGAGGACGAATCTGTCCATGTGGGGCGACTTTCTGAGATAGGGAGGAGTTGCTGCAGGAGCTAGGAAGGTCAGATCTGAGCTAGATCAGTGACCTTCAATTCCAGAGAAACCAGATCTCCAGTACTGTGAGCTAAGAGAGCTTCACAGTGTGATTACTGTTTAGATTGGAGGAGGCCGAGTTTGCTTGGAGGAGGACGTTTTTCCTGAGGAGGAGAAGCTCGTTGTGAGCTGGATTGACCGAGTTAAAGTCCGAGACTTTCAAGATAGCCTTGCCTCGAGATTTGACAAAGGTTAGAGACGATCCGAGCTCAGATCTGTTGAGATCCGGAGCAGTACGAGCATTTGACACCAGAGGAGGAGGGTGCACTTGTGCATGTAGAGAGGGCCGATTTCATCAGTGGGCAGTCTTCAAAGCGAGCATATCAGAGCAGAGTGATCGAGAGAGGGAAGATCAGTCAAAGGCTTCATCAGAGCACTCAGATCCAGATTGGCAGTTAGGGCACACTTCATCAGTGCATGCATCAGCTGGATGCATGCAAATCTGGGTTTGTCCTAGTCAGAGGGATTGAGCTACCAGTTGAGGTAACTCTGTATTGTATCTTCTTTTATACATCTATATGCTCTGGGCTCGAGATTGAGAAGATAGCCCCATAGTTAGCTGGTTTCTCCCGAAAAGGTTCCAGGGTACTGTTATCACCTAGGCTGTAGTTACCCCTATGGATAGATCCAGTCATGGATGGCAATAGGGAAGGGCAACTCAAAAGGTGCAACCACGATCACCTCGACCTCCAATATATGGTTGTCACGCCAGTCGAGGCAACCTTCACTTTATGTTATCTAGCCCAGACAACAAAGGGGGAGACCCGATCTACTCCCGACAGGAGAGATCAAAACCAAGACACCAAATCAGGGTATTTCTAGTTGAAGTTAGGTGTATGGTTTATCCTAGACCTAAGGATGAAGTCACAAGCCAAGTGAGGGGTTTAATAGGTATAGCTTTGGTTCATAGTTGAAGTGAAAGTGACTTACAATGTTTAAAGTGAGATCTAGGGCTAGTGTACTAGGTCAATGTCAAAGATCCACTGCCTTGGGAACCGTGTCCAATGCAGGGTTGTTTAGGGGTCAGATTGGGGCTAACTAGTACATGAGACAATCTTGACTATGGTTCATGATGTCTTCAAAGGTATAGTTCACCATGCAAAAGTCAAACCACAAGTCAATCCAACAATCTAGGAGAGTTGGGTTGTCTTGGAGATAAACCAGTGCCTTGGGAATTGGGGAGTGGAGTCAAAGTAGGGTTGACTTATGGTTTAGGACTCCTACAACATGAGATAAGTGGACAGTATAGGTCTTGATGTTTAAATGTGTCTAGATCTAGGTTTGACCCAAGTGGACCACAATCCCTTAAAACAAGGAATGCAGTCCCCAAGGCAAGATTTGGCAAAGTGACAGTCTAGACCTAGGTTTTGAATTATTCCGGTTTTAGATCTCCAAAAATCTCAAGTACCCAGTTCCTCGAAGTGAGTGAACTCACTTCTCCAAGGTGGTGCGACTTTCCCTAAGGAGGCTTCAATCAGGGTTTAGGTGGGTCAAATCATGTCGGATGGCATCCAAACTTTAGATCCGGGTAGATCAGTCAAGTAGGGGTATGGATCTGTAATTTTGTGGCAATCCACCGGTTAGATCTTTGTAGATCTAAGTTTAAGTGTTCCAAGTGGTCCAAAATGGGGATTAAATCCCTTAAAATGTGGAATGGGGCCCACAAGGTGAATTTCAAGAAAGGGACAACCTGGGTGTATGTTATTTGATGTGTAGATGTCAAATCAAGTGGAATCTCAAACACCCATCGCTTAGATCTAGGTCAACCTGCTCAAATGGTGAAGTGCGCCTTCCTTGGGAGAAGCTAGGTTGGCTTGGGAGAGGGGTCAAACGGAGGCCAATCCTCACCAAACTATAGATCCGGGATGCCGTGGATGCTATAGAGGTGGGTTTTCAATATCATGCCCAACAACCCACTAGATCTCAGTAGATCTAAGAAAATGTAAAATTGGGGTTTTGATTTATTAGGGTTTTAAGTGTTTTTGACAATTGGATAGACTATGGAGATAGAACTTACCTTGAGATCATACATGAATGATGTGGTTGAGATGCCTTGATGTTGAGGAAGATTCCCGCAGAGATCAAATGAGAGATTGTTGATTTGCTTGCCAATTTGATGCCCAAGTCCACAAGTGCGCCTTCCTCTACCTGTCAAACCAAGGAATGAAATTCAATCAGTAAGATCAAGCATGGAAGAAATACAAGAGAAATGCAAATAGTAACATGAAATAGAAGGTCCTGGGACAGTAATACTCCCTGTTACCAACGAAGAGCTCCAAAGAAGAAGTAGGGAGAGTCTTCCCCTACCAATACCTCCTCCTTCAAGCAAATCGGCCTCCACCTGTAGATGCAAAAATCGTGGTACAATAGATATGGCAAACAAGATCTCCAATAACTCAGTGCAAAGGAAGAACCAACGAACGAACACCAAAAACATTCACCACAACATTGGAGATAGATGCAATAATAATTTTCTATTCCAATAATCCAGAGCCAAAAGTCCCTTTACAATGAGAGGCTCTCTCCTTTAAATAGGAAGGAGAGGCATCAAAACCCTAACCACTTTTTGAATGAGTGGCTAAGATTAAAAGATACAAATGTCTAATCAATGGTTGAGATGAGCTCAACAACATAATACATGGATCACACATAAAATATAACATAAGTGGACAAAGTCGCCCTAGGAGAGGGGAATCCCACCAAATCATGATGACAAAATATCATAAGAGGCTCATGGTGGGTCCAAGGGGTAATTTTATCCCTCCTTGGTCAATCCCCATGGCACAATAACCAATACATAATCATAAAAGTACCAAATCGTGCCTCCAAGGTGAAGTCGTGGTCCTCCAAGGTGGAGTCGTGGTCCTCAAAGACCTCAAAAAATCCACAGAAAGTGCCATAAGTGATGGATGCGGGCCCCGATGAAGCTGAAACTGCAGGAGGAGGTGTGGAAGGTCCCGATCTATCATCACTGATCATCCCATGCCATAACTTTGCCTCAGTAGCCCAAATCGATTTCCTCAATAGCCATTTCTACCAATCCTGAAATGCCTCGGGAAACGTGAAACTGCCCAAACTGCCTCCTGGAGTGATGGCGCTGTCAAGGTGAGGGTGCCAATGTGTCCGGGAGGGGGGTAATATGGTAAAAACAAGTGGCTGGACCACCCCCTCCATCATCAGCGCCCTAGGTCATCCGGATAAAAGTCATCTCTGCTCCGACAGGGCCTCCAATAGACCAAAACTGCACCAGGACAGCCTACTGAGGCTAAATCATCACTGTAAGTGCCCGGAACTGAAAACAAACTGTCCCATTGGACTTAGAAGGTCCAAATCCATCCAAGATGTGTACTCATACACCATATGAATCTCTGCATGATCAAAAATAAATATCCAATGTACCGGAACAAGGCCAATAATAATGATCTGTAAATGACCAAACACTGCTGTATCCCAAGAATCATCATCATAACCCTGTAACTGCTGCATAGAATCATCCTGTATGTGTACATGGACCATATATCATCTATCCATATCATCATAAGGTCCAGCATCTCATGTCCCATGGTCCTCCATGGTCAAACTAGGTCTAACCAAGACCAAATACAACTCAGACTATCATCCATAGCTGCTGCAAGGTGTCAAGGTTAATACATGCTTTACAATTTATTCAAATAGCTTCTATAACACAGAGTAATCATGACTGGCGATCTAAATCCAAATATATAGTGTCGTTAGTTATTATTATTACTCAGACTAGACTTTCAGGACCATACTCACTTCATAGTTGTGATCAATTTGCTAGTGAAGGGTGAAGGCTGAAATAAATGGCTAGGCTAAGGGATGACTTGACTAACTTGACTTTGTGACACTTTGGCAAGGGAAAGGGAATACACACTATAGTATATACTGAATGAGCAATAACACAGGGAATGGCGGTGTCTCACAAATGGATGAGTTGTTTAAAGAGGGTTTATTCACCTTCACAGATGCGCACAATCCATAATACAAGCAAGGCCAGCAATTGTTTAGATATAACATTTAAGTTCCATTGCTTTTTGGGCCTGAGGTTTCCATAGCCTTGATCTATGTGTGTTTACAAACACATTGCATAGATTTACATTTATTTTTAGGCCTTCTGCTGCAGGTGTGTTTTTAAGGCACTTGTTTACCTGAGCACTTCTAGGTGTGTCATGGACAACTTGTTTACCTAGGTATTTATTTTTCCAAAAGATATAACATTTTATTTTTCATGGCCATTTTCATTTGGCATTTCTTTCATATACAAGATATAGCATTTGATTTTTCCAGATTTTGTATTGATGGCAGCACTAAAAGTTTCAGGTTTAGCCAACACAACTTTAGTGACTAGGGGGAATTCTCATGGAACTCCAACTCACCATAGGTAAGTTTTGTCACCAACTCAGAGCCGAGACACAATAAACAGGGAAGCTCATCCAATACAGAGGCTACAGTGGGGAAAGGTCCTCCATGTCACTAGTCAAGTAGCAAATCAGGGTGATAATCTAAAAGGTAGGCCACGGATGGATGAAGACAGTGAAATGATGGAGCCAACACTAGCAAGCCATAGTATGGTGTAATGATCACCTCTATTCTCCCTAAGGAGGGTATGTACCAATGAGTATGAATAGTGAACTTCTAAGTCTGAGTAGGGACAATATAATATAAATAATAGGTCAACCAGGTCCATGTATCTATATGATCGCCAGATCATGATACTAGGTGCTAAGACATGCTATAAGAATAAGTATAAAAGCAATCTAACCATAACACAATAATATACCTGCTGAGTCATATACCTGAGTGCCCATCAACCTGTACCATCATCTGTCCTCTGGAACTGCTGCTGTAACTCTGGGCACTACTAACTGCTCTGTACCAATGGTATAATGGCTATATCGGGCATCTCTCTGAGTGTCCTGAAACTCAGTCATGGCATGGGGAATATAGCTGCTGTCCACAATCTGATAGTGATCCAATATAAATGCTCATCTCGGCATCTCAAACACAAGGGAACTGGCTGAATAGTGTACTGGAATGAGAAAAATAATGTATGGTAGCCCGGCTACTATATATGTGATAACATCTGGCTCCGGCTGGGACAAGTGCTCGGCTGAAGTGAGTGCTTGAGAACCTCAGAATCTCTGGTCCTCGAACTCTGCTACTCGAATCCACGATCCAGCACTCTACCATTTTATTTCCAGCTTTTATTCTTGCAACCTATTTTCTGCATTCACAAACATCTAAAGAAAATACCTCATGCCGCATGTGTGGGAAAAATAATAAAATCAGCTGAAATGAAATCTATTCTATGTCAGAAATATAAATGCATAAAATATAAGTGCAGAAAGTAAATTAAACTACTAACATAATTTGCAAAATTTGAAATTTATTGTGCAGGAAAAGAAAAAGTGACAGGTACTCAGTTAAACTAGGAGCTTACAAAGGAGCTTAGAGACTAAGAAGATGCCAGACTCAATGGCTGAAAAGACTAACTACTGCCCAAGTAGGCTTATTTGTTTTCCTACCTACCCTAATCTACCAGGCAATGCAAGCGGGGGTCATTCGAGGTTGATAGGAGGAAAGTAATGTTTCAACATCCTCCCATTCACAGGTAACTCAACTTCATCTCCATCCAAGGTTTCAAGGACAAAAGATCCCTTCCCAGCCAGGCTACTTATCTTATACGGACCCTTCCATAAACTTTCAAACTTTGTGTGATTTCCTGGTTTCTCTTTATGCTTATCCCATAATAAAACTATATCTCCTATACCAAAGGTAGTACCTCTAGTATTTTGATCAAAAGTGCCTTTTACCCTTTCTTGTTCTATAAGCATCTTATCGAAAGCACTTCTTCTCTTTTCATCCAGTTCAACTAATTTATCAATCCTTCCTTGCATTGCTTCTGTATCTGAAGTGCATTGCTGCAACAACTCATAAACAGGTATTTGCAGATTTATTGGTAGTCTACAGTCTTGTCCATATACCAACTCAAAAGGAGATTTTCCTGTAATCCTTTTTACTGTTGTTCGATCTGCCCACAAAGCATATTTTAATTTTACATCCCAACTTTTCTTATTTTCACCCACCATTCTTTTCAACAGCCTAATTAAATTTTTGTTACTTGATTCGGCAAGACCATTTCCCTGGGGGTAATAGTTTGAAGAATGGGAGAGGGTGATTCCATGATTCATGCAAAAGGTGGACATTTCTATTTTACTGAAGGCTGGGGCATTATCTGTTGTTAGTTTCAGAGGGCAACCGTATCTTGACACAATATTCTCTTCCAAAAACTTCACCACTACTTCAGCTGTAGCCTTCTTGGTTGGAATAGCTTCTACCCAACGAGTGAAATAATCCGTGCAGGTCAACATGTACTTATATCCGTTGCTCGAGTTTTCATTAAAAGGACCTACAAAATCCATACCCCATTGTTGAAAGGGAGCTTCAACCACTACAGGATTTAAAGGTAAGGCAGGCAATCTAGGTTTTCCTGAGAAAAACTGGCATTCTTGGCATATCCTAATATAAGCGTGTACATCTTTAAAAAGTGTAGGCCAATAATACCCTGCTCTCATGATTTTTGCAGCAGTTGTTCTTGGAGCATAATGACCACCACATAATCCTGAGTGCATCTCCTTTATGATGGTTTTTGACTCTTCCAAGTTGACACATTTCAGGATTATTCCATCGGGGTTCCTCCATCCTAATCCGTCCTGGGTTAAAACATACTTTTCTGCTTTTAGCCTTAATGCTCTTCTTTGATGATCCAGTAGGTGGTCAGGGCATGACAAGTTTCTTAAGAAATATACGATATCTTTGTACCATTCATGCTCTTCATCAATGTTTAAGATAGCAGGATCTTTTTCACTTATCGTATTTACCATATTACCTCCCTTTTCAGTTAGAAGTTGAGCTAACCCTTGACCTTTCACAATCTTAATTGGCTTAATCTCTAAGTCATATTCTTGTATACGTGAAATCCAATTTCCTCTTACACCTATGCCATCTGCTTGTGAAAGAACATCCTTGACTGCTTGGTAAGGCACATATGCTTTAATTTTGGAATACCCCACATAAGTTCTGAAATGTTTCAAGGCTTTAACTAAGGCATAGGCTTGCTTCTCAGTTGTGGTATATTTCAGTTCGGCATCTCTCAAGTTCTTACTCATAAAGGCTATAGGTTGTTCATGGTTTTCGTTGTTCTTTTGTAATAACACACCAGCAATAGTATCTTCCGAAGCATATGAGTAAATCATGAACTCTTTATTGTAATCAGGACAAGCTAATACCGGGGAGGTTGAAATGGCCTTCTTGAGCTTAGTGAAAGATGATTCACACTCTTTATCCCAAACAAACTTCACATCCTTCTTAAGAAGGGCATTCAATGGCTTGGCCAATTCTGCTAAGTTTGGAATGAATCTTCGAACGAAGTTTATTTTGCCAAAGAAAGATTGCAAGGTGGCCACATTATGGGGTGCTGCAATAGCATTGATGGCCTGGACACGTTCTGGGTCGATTCTGATACCTTCTTTTGACACAATGTGTCCTAAAAGCTTGCCTTCATCTACTCCGAAAGTTGATTTTTTGGGATTTAATGATATACCAAATTTTCTGCAACGTTCAAAAACTCTTCTTAAATGTTCGATATGGTCTCCTCGTTCCTTTGAAAACACTGTTAGGTCATCCTAATAAATGGCAATGATTTTCCCAATCAAATCACTAAATGCTTGATCCATAGCTCTTTGGAAAGTGGAACCGGCGTTTAATAATCCAAATGGCATTCTTATATATTGGAAAGTTCCCCATGGAGTAGTAAAGGTTGTTTTATTTCTGTCTTCCTTTCTAATACGTACCTGATTATACCCCGAAAAACCATCCAACATTGACAACATACCTGCCCCAGTAACACTTTGTAACAGATTTTCCATATTTGGCAAAGGGTAATTGTCCTTGAGGGATGCTTGGTTTAGGTTTCTGAAATCAATGCATATCCTGATTTCACCACTTTTCTTTCTTACAATAACCGGGTTAGAAACCCAAGTAGTGTGTCGAACGGGTTGGATAATTCCGGCTGCTAGCATCTTCTCAAGCTCTTTCTTAATTAAGGGAGCAAGTTTTGGATTGACATTTCTTAACTTTTGCCTATAAGGTTTAGCGCCTTCAAGCAATGGGATAGTATGCTCAATAATTTCAGGGTCATAAGTTCTAAGTTCGTCATAAGCCCAAGCGAAAATATCTCGATACTTCCTAATCAGATTTACAATCGCCTTTCTTTCTTCTGGGGAAGCATTCTTTCCTATCCTGATCATTCTGGGAGAAACTGAAGTTCCAATATTTATCTCTATAACCTCGTCTACCGGTTCAGCTCTCTTACCTTTGTATTCATCATGCCTGTTGAAATTTTTCTCCAGAGGTATTGCTAGTTTCCTAACATCAAGATCTTGAATGGAAGAACCGTTTGATTTGTCTTCTAAATTCACATTGCAATTTTGAAAACTTTCATGGTTTTGTAAAAATGCAATGATTTGTGCATCAGAATCAAAGACTTGCCAATGATCTTGATTATCAGGAACAGAGGGTCTAAATATTACTTCAACCTTACACTCTTTATTTTTAAGATGATCAGGAGTTTCAAAAGTGCAAGCTATTACTGATAATGCATCAGCCAGGGTGTTTTCTTCCCTTGGGACTGCTCGTATTGCAAAAGCATCAAACATTTCCATAGTGTCCCAAACAGCATTTCGATAATCCCTAAGCCTATTGTTTTTGGCTGCAAACTGGTTCTTCACTTGGGATACAATCAGATCAGAATCTCCAGTTACGTTTAGACATTTGATCTTTTGTTCCCGACAAATTTCTAGGCCTAAAAGCAATGCCTCATACTCAGCTACATTGTTTGTGCAATCGAACTCAAGACGGTATGCAAACAATTTTTCTTCACCAGAAGGAGATGTAAGGACAATCCCAGCTCCAGCACCATGCCTAGACTTTGCCCCATCAAAATGCATTTTCCAAACTTGACTGGGAGGGAAAGGGTGCTGTCGGGGTTCCTCCCAATAGTTGGCCATCACCATATAGTTTCCAACTTCCTCAGTGGGACGCATAGCGTCTTCAAACAAGTAGTCGGGTGTTTCTACGTGTTCTATCATAGGTTTTTCATTCATCAATCTATAGGTAGCCTTTTCTCCTATAGGGATGGTTGCGTAAGATAAATCCATTTGGATACTTCCTCCTAACTTGGCAGCCCATTCCCTTGATAGCAACATTCCCCATGCGTCAGGAATGTCTAAAACTAGGACATTCATGCTTATTTCAATTGCAGGGTAAGCAGCTAGTTTCATTTTGAGGTTTTCAATCATACCTTTTGACTTCACAGGCCTGGAATCCATCCCGCACACATTTCTATATTCTCTGGATGGTTTCAACTCCAATTGTTCCATGACCTTAAGAGGCATAATGTTTACTTCTGCTCCTGAGTCTAACATACAGTTATGCAATATCAATTGATTTATTTCCAAAGCAATATAAAAGGGGGGGTGACCCCTACCTTTGTCAATTACACTTTGAATCATGATAGGGGGATCATCCTCAACTGTCACTTTCACAGGATTCTTGATTTTAGGCTCGATTCCTAGGAATTTGGTTGCTTGATCGTAGTATGAGGGAATTTTCAAAAGTTCCTCCAAGGGCACAGGGATATTAGGTTTGGATACAAAATTACTCAAATCAATCTTTAAGTTGCAGGCCTTTTCCTTGTCCTTGGTATTCATTTTCAAATCCAGTAAATGCATTACTTGTTTTCTAACCGAAGGAATAACTACCAGATCTTTCAAAGACACCATGACAGAAGATCCTGAGAGTTTTCCCAGTATGTTTGAATTTAGCTTTTCTTGTGTTATAGGAGATGTTTCTTTGCTTGGAGTTGGAGCATTCTCTTGTTTTCTTTGTATTGGATCCTTAGCATGGGGTTTAGCAGGATTTGAACTTATTGCCTTCTTAGTGACTTGAGGGGCTAACCTTCTGGGTTGATCAGTTTTCTTTAAAATCCCTTTAGGAGGAGTGTTTGGAGTTTGAGTGGGGAATTTACGAGTGGTATTTCTTTGGTCCAGTGTATTCTCTTTCGGACTAGTTTTGTTCTTATCTATGTCTTTCGTGTTATTCCTTGCTTGAGACCTAGTTACCACTCTGCCATCAGAAGTGGGCTTAGTTTGGGGATTTTCATTGGTGTACACACCCTCAAAGGTTTTAGAAAAAGGTTTATACTTTTCAATATTTTCTCTTTGTTTTCTGAGAACTACCCCATTTAGGTTTCGGATTAAACCACTCATTTCGGTCATCATTTTCAAAATCATATCGTTCTCTGAATTAGTGACACAAGGCATAGTTCTAAGTATTTTAAGGATGTAAATGAGCTCGTTCCTCAGCGGAGTCACGATTGGGAATCGCCAGGTAGATTTAACTCTTCTACCAAGATATGTGTGTCGTTGTAGTATAGTGGTAAGTATTCCCGCCTGTCACGCGGGTGACCCGGGTTCGATCCCCGGCAACGGCGCCAAAATGTTATCACCTAGGCTGTAGTTACCCCTATGGATAGATCCAGTCATGGATGGCAATAGGGAAGGGCAACTCAAAAGGTGCAACCACGATCACCTCGACCTCCAATATATGGTTGTCACGCCAGTCGAGGCAACCTTCACTTTATGTTATCTAGCCCAGACAACAAAGGGGGAGACCCGATCTACTCCCGACAGGAGAGATCAAAACCAAGACACCAAATCAGGGTATTTCTAGTTGAAGTTAGGTGTATGGTTTATCCTAGACCTAAGGATGAAGTCACAAGCCAAGTGAGGGGTTTAATAGGTATAGCTTTGGTTCATAGTTGAAATGAAAGTGACTTACAATGTTTAAAGTGAGATCTAGGGCTAGTGTACTAGGTCAATGTCAAAGATCCACTGCCTTGGGAACCGTGTCCAATGCAGGGTTGTTTAGGGGTCAGATTGGGGCTAACTAGTACATGAGACAATCTTGACTATGGTTCACGATGTCTTCAAAGGTATAGTTCACCATGCAAAAGTCAAACCACAAGTCAATCCAACAATCTAGGAGAGTTGGGTTGTCTTGGAGATAAACCAGTGCCTTGGGAATTGGGGAGTGGAGTCAAAGTAGGGTTGACTTATGGTTTAGGACTCCTACAACATGAGATAAGTGGACAATATAGGTCTTGATGTTTAAATGTGTCTAGATCTAGGTTTGACCCAAGTGGACCACAATCCCTTAAAACAAGGAATGCAGTCCCCAAGGCAAGATTTGGCAAAGTGACAGTCTAGACCTAGGTTTTGAATTATTCCGGTTTTAGATCTCCAAAAATCTCAAGTACCCAGTTCCTCGAAGTGAGTGAACTCACTTCTCCAAGGTGGTGCGACTTTCCCTAAGGAGGCTTCAATCAGGGTTTAGGTGGGTCAAATCATGTCGGATGGCATCCAAACTTTAGATCCGGGTAGATCAGTCAAGTAGGGGTATGGATCTGTAATTTTGTGGCAATCCACCGGTTAGATCTTTGTAGATCTGAGTTTAAGTGTTCCAAGTGGTCCAAAATGGGGATTAAATCCCTTAAAATGTGGAATGGGGCCCACAAGGTGAATTTCAGGAAAGGGACAACCTGGGTGTATGTTATTTGATGTGTAGATGTCAAATCAAGTGGAATCTCAAACACCCATCGCTTAGATCTAGGTCAACCTGCTCAAATGGTGAAGTGCGCCTTCCTTGGGAGAAGCTAGGTTGGCTTGGGAGAGGGGTCAAACGGAGGCCAATCCTCACCAAACTATAGATCCGGGATGCCGTGGATGCTATAGAGGTGGGTTTTCAATATCATGCCCAACAACCCACTAGATCTCAGTAGATCTAAGAAAATGTAAAATTGGGGTTTTGATTTATTAGGGTTTTAAGTGTTTTTGACAATTGGATAGACTATGGAGATAGAACTTACCTTGAGATCATACCTGAATGATGTGGTTGAGATGCCTTGATGTTGAGGAAGATTCCCGCAGAGATCAAATGAGAGATTGTTGATTTGCTTGCCAATTTGATGCCCAAGTCCACAAGTGCGCCTTCCTCTACCTGTCAAACCAAGGAATGAAATTCAATCAGTAAGATCAAGCATGGAAGAAATACAAGAGAAATGCAAATAGTAACATGAAATAGAAGGTCCTGGGACAGTAATACTCCCTGTTACCAACGAAGAGCTCCAAAGAAGAAGTAGGGAGAGTCTTCCCCTACCAATACCTCCTCCTTCAAGCAAATCGGCCTCCACCTGTAGATGCAAAAATCGTGGTACAATAGATATGGCAAACAAGATCTCCAATAACTCAGTGCAAAGGAAGAACCAACGAACGAACACCAAAAACATTCACCACAACATTGGAGATAGATGCAATAATAATTTTCTATTCCAATAATCCAGAGCCAAAAGTCCCTTTACAATGAGAGGCTCTCTCCTTTAAATAGGAAGGAGAGGCATCAAAACCCTAACCACTTTTTGAATGAGTGGCTAAGATTAAAAGATACAAATGTCTAATCAATGGTTGAGATGAGCTCAACAACATAATACATGGATCACACATAAAATATAACATAAGTGGACAAAGTCGCCCTAGGAGAGGGGAATCCCACCAAATCATGATGACAAAATATCATAAGAGGCTCATGGTGGGTCCAAGGGGTAATTTTATCCCTCCTTGGTCAATCCCCATGGCACAATAACCAATACATAATCATAAAAGTACCAAATCGTGCCTCCAAGGTGAAGTCGTGGTCCTCCAAGGTGGAGTCGTGGTCCTCAAAGACCTCAAAAAATCCACAGAAAGTGCCATAAGTGATGGATGCGGGCCCCGATGAAGCTGAAACTGCAGGAGGAGGTGTGGAAGGTCCCGATCTATCATCACTGATCATCCCATGCCATAACTTTGCCTCAGTAGCCCAAATCGATTTCCTCAATAGCCATTTCTACCAATCCTGAAATGCCTCGGGAAACGTGAAACTGCCCAAACTGCCTCCTGGAGTGATGGCGCTGTCAAGGTGAGGGTGCCAATGTGTCCGGGAGGGGGGTAATATGGTAAAAACAAGTGGCTGGACCACCCCCTCCATCATCAGCGCCCTAGGTCATCCGGATAAAAGTCATCTCTGCTCCGACAGGGCCTCCAATAGACCAAAACTGCACCAGGACAGCCTACTGAGGCTAAATCATCACTGTAAGTGCCCGGAACTGAAAACAAACTGTCCCATTGGACTTAGAAGGTCCAAATCCATCCAAGATGTGTACTCATACACCATATGAATCTCTGCATGATCAAAAATAAATATCCAATGTACCGGAACAAGGCCAATAATAATGATCTGTAAATGACCAAACACTGCTGTATCCCAAGAATCATCATCATAACCCTGTAACTGCTGCATAGAATCATCCTGTATGTGTACATGGACCATATATCATCTATCCATATCATCATAAGGTCCAGCATCTCATGTCCCATGGTCCTCCATGGTCAAACTAGGTCTAACCAAGACCAAATACAACTCAGACTATCATCCATAGCTGCTGCAAGGTGTCAAGGTTAATACATGCTTTACAATTTATTCAAATAGCTTCTATAACACAGAGTAATCATGACTGGCGATCTAAATCCAAATATATAGTGTCGTTAGTTATTATTATTACTCAGACTAGACTTTCAGGACCATACTCACTTCATAGTTGTGATCAATTTGCTAGTGAAGGGTGAAGGCTGAAATAAATGGCTAGGCTAAGGGATGACTTGACTAACTTGACTTTGTGACACTTTGGCAAGGGAAAGGGAATACACACTATAGTATATACTGAATGAGCAATAACACAGGGAATGGCGGTGTCTCACAAATGGATGAGTTGTTTAAAGAGGGTTTATTCACCTTCACAGATGCGCACAATCCATAATACAAGCAAGGCCAGCAATTGTTTAGATATAACATTTAAGTTCCATTGCTTTTTGGGCCTGAGGTTTCCATAGCCTTGATCTATGTGTGTTTACAAACACATTGCATAGATTTACATTTATTTTTAGGCCTTCTGCTGCAGGTGTGTTTTTAAGGCACTTGTTTACCTGAGCACTTCTAGGTGTGTCATGGACAACTTGTTTACCTAGGTATTTATTTTTCCAAAAGATATAACATTTTATTTTTCATGGCCATTTTCATTTGGCATTTCTTTCATATACAAGATATAGCATTTGATTTTTCCAGATTTTGTATTGATGGCAGCACTAAAAGTTTCAGGTTTAGCCAACACAACTTTAGTGACTAGGGGGAATTCTCATGGAACTCCAACTCACCATAGGTAAGTTTTGTCACCAACTCAGAGCCGAGACACAATAAACAGGGAAGCTCATCCAATACAGAGGCTACAGTGGGGAAAGGTCCTCCATGTCACTAGTCAAGTAGCAAATCAGGGTGATAATCTAAAAGGTAGGCCACGGATGGATGAAGACAGTGAAATGATGGAGCCAACACTAGCAAGCCATAGTATGGTGTAATGATCACCTCTATTCTCCCTAAGGAGGGTATGTACCAATGAGTATGAATAGTGAACTTCTAAGTCTGAGTAGGGACAATATAATATAAATAATAGGTCAACCAGGTCCATGTATCTATATGATCGCCAGATCATGATACTAGGTGCTAAGACATGCTATAAGAATAAGTATAAAAGCAATCTAACCATAACACAATAATATACCTGCTGAGTCATATACCTGAGTGCCCATCAACCTGTACCATCATCTGTCCTCTGGAACTGCTGCTGTAACTCTGGGCACTACTAACTGCTCTGTACCAATGGTATAATGGCTATATCGGGCATCTCTCTGAGTGTCCTGAAACTCAGTCATGGCATGGGGAATATAGCTGCTGTCCACAATCTGATAGTGATCCAATATAAATGCTCATCTCGGCATCTCAAACACAAGGGAACTGGCTGAATAGTGTACTGGAATGAGAAAAATAATGTATGGTAGCCCGGCTACTATATATGTGATAACAGGTACATCTCTGTTGTCTATTGTTGGTGATTGCTTTTATATGTTGTTGGTAGATGCAGATCTAGTGGTTGAGTCTATGTTTTTATGAGAATTTACTAACATTGAGATTCATACTACTTGAGGTCTCGGACTGATACAGAGGGAGTAGTGATCTTTGTATCAAAGATTTACACAAAATTCATATACAATCATGCAGCGGTGCTTAGCTTGATGAGAACTTTCACAGGTGACAAAGAGTTGGTGCGTCCTGCCATCACACGCTTTGCCACTAGCTTTATTTCTCTCCACTCCCTCTTGGGTTCTATGTGGGACTTGTAGTCGATGCTCCTTTCACCTGAGTGGCGTGCTTTATCATTTAGCACTAGACCAGAGGGGCAAGCCATATTCACGCTAGTTACATACCAGGGGAGCTTTTGGGATGTAGTGAGGGAGGTTTTCGCCGTCACCGAACCTTTGGTAAAGGTTCTCTGCTTGGTTGATGACGATAAGCCTGCAATGGGCTACCTATATGAGGCCATGGATAGTACCAAAGAGTCCATCCGTGCCTATTATGAAGACAAGAGAGATCTGGAGCAAGAGAGACAACAAATGATATGGGGGGTGATTGATGCGCGATGGAACCACACACTCCATCGCCCCATTCATGCTGCAGGGTTATACCTCAACCCTGCGTTTGCTTACTCCTATGGCTTTAGATTTGATGGAGAGGTTATGTCTAGATTCTACGAGTGATGGTACCGTCTTCATCTAATCGTGCAGAGCTTTCCCAAGAGTTGGAAGTGTATAAGAGAGCCACGTGATTACTTGGGTTTGATATGGAAGTAAATGACAGGACCAACCTGATGTTAAGTAAGCTTCACCTTGTTTCAAATTTCGTTTTCTCTTTCTAATTCATTTTTTTTTTAATTTCATTGTCTTTTCTTATGTTTAGTTACTTCGTTGTAGATACCTGGTGGGGAACTATGGTGGTTGCGTACCTATTCTACAGAGGCTTGCCACTCGGGTGCTCAGACAGACATGTAGCTCTTCCTATTGCGAGCGCAACTGGAGTGTATTTGAAAAAGTACACTCCAAAAAGCACAACAGGTTAGAGAATTTTCAAATTCATTATAAATTATTGAATTCTAGTTGATAATTTTATCATTTATCATTATGCCCCTTTACCTCGTAATTTATGCATTATAAATTTATAATTTAATATTTAATTTTATGATCCTCCTACAGGTTGGATACTCTGTGCCTTAATGATTTGGTCTACATCCACTACAATCTCAGTTTGTGGATGAAGCAGTATGAGAAAACAGTTGATGCGAAGGCCATTTCATTAGATGAAATTGACACCACTGCAGCTTGGAGGGTGGAGTGTAAGGAGCCTGTTATGGAGGTAGCCCCTGATTGCCTAGAGGATGATCATGATAGTGATCATGATGATCTTACAGAGGCTCCATATGAGGATGATCTAGTTCTAGAGGAGTTTCACACTAAGTCTGGGAGTGTGCCACAGTCAAAGACAGAGCCACGATCAAGGTTAGAGGGAGATAGACCCGGTAGTAGCATTGTTACTGATAGAGTAGGTCTACCTCCTCGACCTTCTTCTTCTTCTTCGGGATACCAGTTTCAGCCACCTTCTCCAATTTCTAGAGGACATCATTTTGCAGGGTCTTCTTCTAGAGGACGTCAGAGACCAGTACGAGGCCCACAAGCCTCGAGGGCACTGTTATCACACCATAGTAGCAGAGCTACTATTCTTGCTTAGCAGATATCTGCACATTCCAGAGCTTAGATTTTTCAGAGCTTGGCTATGATGACATTATATTTTGAGATCACTTATGATCAGAGCAAATGTATTATTCAGACTTATGTTAGACCTTATGTCAAGGCTGAGCCTTGAGAGTTCAGATTTGATGACCGATGTGACCCTTTATTCCATACAGTTTCAGTTCAGTGCCTAGAGATGTATTGCAGCAGTGTCTCAGATGATATATGATGATTATTCTTGTGATGATGTTGTATGACCTATGGATTTCTGATCATTGACTGTGGATTATTATCTTGTTGCTTTAGTCATGTTCACAACATTAGCTTGGTATATAATTCATGATGTGGCAAACTTTATAAAACTTAAAATGGACTGTCTTAATGATAAACTATAAAATGGACATGTTACTTGCACATTTAGGTTGTCTGACAAAACTCACTGGTTTACTACCTTGCATAGATATGGTCTTTCTTGACACCAGTTGTCTGCTAGCTTAGGGTCCACTTTCACTTGACTCCATCCATCCATAACTTTCCTTATTTGGCCTTAACCCTTGACTTGTCTTACTTGGCTTTCTGATATTGAGGACTTCCCTTTTTACTACCTCTGTGTTTGGACCGCATCCCTGTTTGTTTTGTGTCTCGGCTCTAAGTTGGTGACAGAACTTGCCTTTGGTAAGTTGGATTGTAGGCCTAAATCATTCCTGTCGATTGTCCCGATGTTTGGCACTGGCACGAACACCCCCTAGTCACTTGAGATGTTGTTGGCTAAAACTGAAAACTCATGTACTACTTATGGAAACTTACATAGATTCGCCCATGGAAACTAAAAAAGGGCAAGAGCGATGAACTACTAAAAAAAAATACTCCTCGAAGAGTATAAGAGAGGTCCAAAAAGCAATGGTTCTTAAATTCTATATCTAAACAATTGTTGACCTTATATATGTATAAACATGCCCTGGATGCAAGCTGCAATTAGTTGTGCTTATCAGCACACCCGAGATCCGAAGGGTTATGTAGGCCAAAAGGCCATGAAATGAAATCAATGGATCCTAATGAAACTGGATTATCTTTTATAAAAGTAGACATGATGCCTAAGTTGAATAAGCAGTCTCTAAACAACTTACCCATTTGTGAGGCAAAGCCATTCCCCATGTTTATTTTGTCCAGCACAGAGTTTGTATCTTCCCCTTTCTCCCAGTCCAAAGTGTCTTTTAGTTGAGTTGAGACAAGTCACCCCCTTTGCCCAACCTTGTTCCTAGCCTTCATCCTTAGCTAGCAGTTAGACCATGTCCAATGGATGAATTTGTCATTTAAGCTATTGTGCAAGTAAGTACAAATAACGACGAAATGAATGAATATGATTAATGCCACTAAATGATGTTATGCTTTAAGTTAAGCTATGAATATGATTAGAGGAACATGTCTTAGTCTATTGATATGATTTATCCTTGGTTATATATTGACTTAGTCAAACCCAGTTTGACTATGGTCATTTCTTGGGATCCGTGATGTTGTGGGCCATGTATGCTTATGAATGATGATTGATGGTTCCACATACTCTTAATGATGATGTTACATGATGGACATATGATTCAGATGATGATTGATGCAGTTCAGCAGGTTTTATTATTACTTCAGATCATCAGATTATGCACTGTCCATATATGGTGGACCCTACAATTAGCTCATCAGGGCAACCCATGGTGTATGAGTACAGATTCTTAGTAGATTTGGGTCTTCTGGATCCAATGAGACACTTATCATTCAGTTCCGGGCACTTCTGACAGTGATAGATGCAGTTTTCCACTTGTTGACCAGATTTGGGGCATATTTCCCAGCCTGAGCAGCAGGGGCCATGAGAGGCCAATTCACCTAGGGCGCTGTATGAGGAGGGGGTGGTCCAACCACTTGATATTACCATTTACCCCCCCCCTTTCTGGAGAGCCTGGTGGGCTCAGTTTGACAACGCAGGTGCCCCAGGTGGCAGTTTCAGCACTTTCACAGTAACCGAGGCAGTCCAGAAATGGGATAAAAGGGTCACTGAGGAATTCGATTTGGGCAATTGAGGCAAGGTTTTGACACTTGGTTTTCACAGAGGTCTTCCAAGGTGAACCCCCTATCTTCCAGCCAGTCCATTAGCATGGGGAAAAATACAGAGAACATTTTATTCAATCTTTCATAACTGTAATCAGTACTATTCAGAATTTTAATTCACTTAGAAAATAAAATAATTGAGTCTGTTCACTAATAACTTTGAAAACAGAAAATGTGATTATAACAGATAGAAAACTATTAACAGCATAAAATTTAGGAAAGATAAGTAGAACCTGTAAGTGATGATAGGGCCGACAAACACCCAAGGAGGCCTGTTCCTCCCAACCTATTCCAGAAGAAGCAGCTCAACTGCTGGCTTCTTGTGAACCCCCGAGCCTGATTACTGAGCCACTAAGTAGATGGAATCTGTGTAGAAGCAAGGCACTCAAAAAATGCCTTCAGCACTCAGCATCAACCTCCTGTAATAAAATGTCTTCAACACTCAACATCAACCTCCTGAACTCAATAAGAGTTTGGCAAACTCACAACATGATCAACAACATAGCATATCCCCTCATCAAATCTCTTGGGTGCAAACACAGCAAAACCCCAAGGTAAATTTCCTTGTCAGGAAAAGTGATGAACCTCAGTTCATAATTTGATGGCTATTATATAGATTGCCTAGGTCTTTAGTGGTCAGTTTGGAATAAATGAGCCTCAAGCTCCAGTCCCATCTTTCAGGGCACTATGACCACATTTCAAGGGAGTTGTCCCATACCAACAGCTAGTTAGTTGCATCATGATGCTGCCACTTGTCCATTGCCTTCTACCCCAGATTCCATTCCACCTAGTGGATCAGTAACCACTCTTTCAACAGTCCTCTTAGGTATTTGTCTCCTATTTTATTTATTTAATAATAATATATTGTGCAAATTACAGTCATCCTTGGACACCTGTCCAACATAAAACTTTACAATAAAAGTTATCATAATGTTTTCTAACACAAAATGTTTTCCAGCAAAAAGGGTATGTTACAAACACCCCCACTTAAGCTCAACATCGTCCTCAATGTTGCTTATTCATCATCAAGTTCCTCATGGAACAGAACTGGATATGCTGCCCGCATATTACTTTCCAGTTCCCAAATAGCTTCATCAGGGCTAAGGTGCTTTCATTGCACCTTTACCTGCCCTATGGTGCGATTCCGAAGCATAATTTCCCTCCGGTCGAGAATACAATCCGGTTCCACCTGAAAATCTCCTTCGGGTTCCACCTGTATGTCATTCCAATTCAGCACATGAGTAGCATCGTGCACATACTTCTTTAAAACAGAAACGTGAAAAACATTATGGATTTTGAAATTATATGGCAATGCCAATTGATATGCAACAGCTCCTATCCTTAATAGGATTTCGAATGGTCCACAATACCTTGGTGCTAGTTTAGCACAACTCCCAAGCTTCAAAGAACTTTTCTTGGGTTTTACCTTTATAAAAACATGATCTCCTACCTGAAATTCTCTTTCAGTGCGTTTCAAATCAGCATAGCTTTTATGCCGACCTTGGACAACCTTTAAGTTACCTTGAACCTGTTTCATGGTTAGCTCCATTTCTTTCAATAAATCTGGTCCTAACATTAATCTGTCTACAGGATTATCCCAAGAAATCGGAGTACAACATTTTCTTCCATACAAAATCTCAAATGGACTTAACTTACCAGATGCTTGATAATTATTATTGTAGGCAAATTCTACTAAATGTAAGAAATCTTCCCGCTTAGATGGCTA
Organism: Larix kaempferi; assembly: GCA_027924585.1. Lineage (NCBI taxonomy): Eukaryota > Viridiplantae > Streptophyta > Pinopsida > Pinales > Pinaceae > Larix > Larix kaempferi. The sequence continues at coordinate 8,327,943 of BSBM01000029.1, forward strand.
ATCTTTAACATACAATCTTAGCATGTTTTCTAAAATCTGATTTACCCTTTTTGTTTGACCATCAGTTTGTGGGTGGAAAGAAGTGCTTAAATTTAATTTAGTATTTGATCCTTTAAACAGTGCTGTCCAAAAATTTCCGATGAACTTAGAGTCCCGGTCTGAAATAATTACCTTTGGAATTCCATGTAAACGAAAAATTTGCTTCATGAAAATATCTGCAATGTTAGAAGCCTTGAAAATAGTTTTAACAGGTATAAAATGAGCAGCTTTACTAAGTTTATCAACAACAACCATGATTGAATCATTCTGCTTCTGATTTCTAGGCAACCCTTTCATAAAATCAATGCTTATAATTTCCCATTTCCATTCTGGAATTGGTAAGGGCTGCAATAGTCCAGCTGCATGTTGGTGTTCAGCTTTAATAGTCTAACATGCAAAACATCTAGCTATATATTCAAGAACTTCATTCTTCATGTTGGACCAAAAATAATCTTTTCTTAACATAGTTATCATTTTCTGATAACCAAGATGTCCTAAATAAGGACTTTTATGAACTTCATCCAAAATCAGCAACTTAACTTTCGAAATATTAGGTACATAAATTCTGTTTTTATTTGTCAAGAATCCTTTTTCATTAATACAGTAATCTGTTATTAAATTTTCAGATGAATTTTCAGCCACTTTATCATGTAATTTTTGGTAATTTTCGTCTTGCTTAATTCCTTCTTCGATCTGATTTTCTAGATCAGTCTTAAAAGTACTGATTGCTGCCACAAAACTCAATCTAGCATTTCTGCTCAAAGCATCAGCAACCTTATTCTCCTTTCCATTTATGTGATGAATCTCAAAATCATACTCGCTAAGGAAAGCTAACCACCTAGCTTGCTTTGCGTTAAGATTTGTTTGATCCAATAAATACTTTAAGCCTTTATTATCAGTCATTAAAATGAATTTTCTTCCAATCAAGTGATGGCGCCACATTTTTAATGCATGTATCACGGCTGCCAACTCAAGATCATAAGTTGCATAATTCTTTTCATGTATTTTTAACTTCCTTGACTCAAAAGCAATTGCATGACCTTCTTGACTTAAGACCCCTCCAAGTCCATCGTTGCATGCATCCGTGCATACGACGAAATCCTTATTGGGATCTGCAATTTTTAAGATGGGTGCAGTAGTTAATAATTCTTTTAACTTATTAAAACTTTCTTGACATTTTTGATCCCATACGAATTTCTTCCATTTCTTCTGCAAAGAAGTGATGGGGTTAGCAATTCTAGAGAACCCTTCAATAAACTTTTTATAATAACCTGTTATTCCCTTGAATGATCGTACATCAGTTACGTCTTTGGGGACAGGACATTCATTAATTGCTTTTATTTTATCAGGATCGACAGAAATACCATCTTTAGAAATTATATGACCCAAATACTGAATTTTATCTTTATAAAAATCACATTTACTGAACTTAGCGTAAAGCTGATGTTCTCTAAATACTTGCAAAATGATTTTTAAATGTTCGTCATGCTATTTTTTAGTTTTTGAATAAATCAGAATATCATCAATGAATACCACTACGAACTTATCCAAATATTTATGCAAAACGTTGTTCCTTAAACACATGAACACTGCCGGTGCATTGGTTATCCCAAAAGGCATAACTACGAACTCATAGTGTCCATAACGTGTTCTGAATGCAATTTTGAATATGTCCTCGTCTTTTATCCTAACTTGATGATAACCCGACCTTAAATCAATTTTAGTGAATATCTCTGCTCCGCGTACTTGATCAAATAGATTATCTATGCGGGGTAAGGGATATCGGTTCTTAATTGTCATTTTATTAAGCCGACGGTAATCAATGCACAAACGCATAGTACCGTCTTTCTTTTTAACAAAAATTACTGGTGCTCCCCAAGGAGACACACTAGGCCTTATGTAGTTTTTATCTATTAATTCTTTCAACTGAGATTTTAACTCATTTAACTCCAAAATATTCATCCTATAGGGAGCCTTCGAGTTTGGTACCGCACCACGTACTAACTCAATGGTGAAATCAAGTTCCCTTTTCGGAGGTAATCCTGGAATTTCTTCCAGGAATACGTCAGAAAAGTCCCCAAGGATAGGAATATCCTCTAGTTTTAACTTGCCTTCTTTAGATGTACACTCATCATTAATATCATTAACAGCAAACATTTTACAGCCTTTTCTGGCAGCTCTCTTTACTTGTAGAGCAAAAATCTGTCTTACTGAAATATTCCTATGAATTCCTTTTACTGTTTCTGTATTTCCTTCATTATTTACACATGTAAAAGATTTGTCACAACAATTCAGTAAAACTCTATGATGTTCAAGCCAATCCATACCTATCAACAAGTCATATGACCGTAAGGGTAAAACATTCAGATTAATTTGCGTTTTCAACTGACTTAAAAATACTTCACAATCCTTGACATAATCTCTAACTTTTCTTTTAGTTCCTGTTGCAAGCTGAACTAACCATGCATTATCAAATTTCTCTATTTTTAACTTGCAAGAGTTTACTAAAGTAGGTGAAATATAACTCAGATTTGCACCTAGATCTATTAGAATAGAAATAGACTCGTTTTGTATCATAACTTCAATTTCGACCATGGATGTTTGATGGTCCGCTTGACGGTTCTCCAGTGCTGCATTTATCCTAGGCATTTCTCTTGCGATATCTCCAACTGTAGGTTCTGCTTGCATAGTGTGAATATTGTTGGCTATCCTCTTGTTGCGTGGGCAATCTGCTCTCTTATGTGGTCCGCCACATTGATAGCACTTCATGGGTTCTTTCTGTTCAGCATACCTGTTGTTGTTATTATTGTTATTGCTGTGATTATTATTGTTAGGTACGTTTCTTGCAGCAGTAAAGTTCTAAGGTGCATTATTCCTGTAATTATTAGAAAAATTTATGTTATTAAAACTTTTCTTAAAAACTCCAGAATTATGATTAAAATTCTTCTTTTTATAGTCAAAATAATTTGTCTTACTGCTCTTCCAGCCAGTGGTTCCTTCTCTCTTTATGTTTTGATCAAAACAAAAATTCGCCTTTCTCATGGCCTCTTCCAAATTGGAAGGATTATCATACTCGATACGGTCCTTTATATTAAAAGGTAGACAGCTGAGAAACCTTTGCACTTTAGGCTTTTCCTCGACCATATAGGGCATATACCTCAACAAGCTAAGGAACTTACTGCACAGTTCCTTCATGTTCATTGCACCCAACTTTAAATCGTAAAACTCCTTTGACTTATCTTCAAAATATTGTTCCAACAAAAACTTCTTTTTAAACAAACTTTTAAACATAGTCCAAGTTACTTCTTTCTCTTTTATACTCTTGATTCTTTTAAGATCCTGCCACCAAATATCTACCTTCCCGGTCAGATTGTAAATAGCCATCTTGGCTTTTAGTTGAGAAGAGTAGTCGTAAATATTAAAGTACTTCTTCATTCCAGACAACCAAGCCTCTGCTGTCTCACCCTTCTCACTTTCGCCATTAAAAGTGGGTGGCTTAATCTTTTTAAATTCCCCAGAAATCTGTTCATGATATTTATGTTTTCTCTTTTTAGAGCAACATTCACTGTTACTACTATCATAATTAAAGTCATTATTACTTGAATCAAATTTAGAGGATGAGTGACTGTTCCTTTTATCATTTCTTGTTTTCTTATGCTTATGTTGGTGGGACATTGTTTCAGAATCAGCCCTCATTTCTGATTTCCTGCCTCTTTCATCATTATGACAATTTCCTTTTAAATTTTGTTGTAACTCTTCTTGTACCTTAAGGATCCGTTCATTTTCTTCCTTAACAGCTTTTAACTCAGATTTTAAATCCTGTACAGTGCGTAAAATTTCAAAAGACTGGTTATTTAATTCAACATAAATTCCTTCAGAATTGTTATTATTAATGCGTTCATTACGAGGAGATCTGTCCTCTGCTGATTCTTCTGATATTTCCATACCTGCAATTTAAAGGTTAATCTATTCTGTGCAAAAATAAAATTGAATTACAAAAGTTAGTAACATAAACTTTCGGATTTGTTTTATGTTTGCTCACGTGAGCCTAAATCAGGCCTAAAGTTTGAACTTGCGCTCTGATACCACATGTAACATCCCAAAAATCGCTAAAAATTTAAAAATTTTGATATAGCAAAATCATAAAGAAAATGCTAACTGCGGAATGAAAGTTGTTCAACTATTTATCTATTGGCAGCTTCACATGTTTATCATTATTATTCCTAAACATAAAAGACAGCAGATTTATAAATTAAATGCGATAAAATACTGTTTATCTTTTCATGTGTTATGATTCTAGTAAAAATACTAACGACTTGTTTGCATATTTCTGAAGGGGTTCCTACAGGGTGCCCTTGGGTTTACTTAGCTTGATAGCTAAAACATTGGATTCTTTTCTTTCGCAGATCTGCAGGTAAGGTAATAGAGTAATTCAAGTATTTCAAGAAAAGGTTATAAGCTTCAGCTAGTCGTCTTTGTTTTTAAGATAGATGTGTGTACTGTTGTGCACGAAGATGTCGATGGTATGTAATTCTAGTTTCTCTATATTAATCTGTACCATTTTTATCCTAACACTTATAAGTGTGGCAATCTGAATATTGCGACAAGCATATGGTGATATTATCATTACGTCAGAGTTGTACAATATGCGACCTTAGTGTTTAACGCTAGAATAGATTGTAATGGGGCCTTTAGAATTTTAATCCAACATTATTCAATTCGAAATGTAACTGTTTAGTAATAATAGCATTACTACAATGCTATGGCACGTGATAAAGAGGGTCTTCAAAACCTACATGACATATCTCCTGTGCCTAAATTATATATATACTCCTATAATACTATTCTATTATATCACTGCATGGATAAGATAATGGTTTGTTATGTATTAGTGACATATATTAAATTGTTATAATACTCTATGAAATAATTGCTAGGGTTACAATGCTTATCCATATGCAAATTTGAAACTTAGCACTATATTCTATTGTGTGCATACTATGTTTTGTGAGACTTAGCATTCGAATTACATTATGTGCATACTATGCAAACGATAACTTAACATTTGAATTTGAAATATGTGCGCCCTATGCAACTGGGAACTTAACATTTAAAATGCATGAAACATAGATATTATACGAGGCAATAAGGTTTGGCATTCATTTATATCGTGGTTATATGAATATAACATATGGTTTGGATTTGCAATACACAAATGTTATGCGATTTTAACTTAGCTTTTGGAAAACGTGTAACTATAACCTGGATACTATGCGGATTTAAATCATGGTTTGGAACTATAGAATATAGTTATATCACAGGAATATGATACCAAGAACGTGCTGTTGGCAATAAATGTGATGCTGACAAGAACTTTAAATGCCATTACAGGCATGGTCTGGCAAGTGATACGAAGGATCAAGCATTAAATGGAAACTTTGTGTAAAGATTGTGGATTGTCTCGTTGGCTCCAACGTAGGTCTGGCTCCACGTGAAGAAGTTGTAGAAACTGTTGGGACTTTGCCGAGCTGTGATCTCCACCCTGATGATATGGCACTCCAACTGGGCTTGCTATTTAATGAAGTTATTAATGGTAGGTGACCGTAATTCTGTCTTGGTACTGGAGTGGCTTGGCTGGCCGATTCTCGTCCATTGATCTAACTTGTATCGATCGTGGGGATCTAAACCTTAAGGCAACTCACTATACCGTTTGTTGTTTGCCTTCTTGCATTCATTTTGTAGTTTGGTTTTGGGGAAGAGGCCGACAGGCCACTGAATAGCAGGGTTCGACCTTAGGTGGTTTCATGGTGGCTCTGCAACTTCCATCACTGGAAAATAATGGTGAAAACTTACTGTATAAGTTGCTCGGGTTCGAAAGGTATAAGGCATTGAAGCCCTGTGGCTTTCGTCGTGTGACAGGTTAGGTTTTTCAGTGAATTATACTCCGAGCCTGACTTTGTTCATAGTTGCATGTTACTCCTGTTGCGTCGGTTGGAAGAACTGGAAGCTTGAAGCATTCCATCCGTCTGTTCTTGTGAAGGTAAACTCGACTTTGTAACACTGTTGTTATAATACAGTTTTGGTTTATATTGAAATCGTTTTGGAACTTGTTATAACCTCTTGGTAGTCTATGTGGCAGGTACTGCCTTCGTTGTAGATTTTACAATGCTGGGGTTCGTTGGCAATGGATGGCTCGCTTCATTTCGGTAAGCCCCGGTGGCATAACCCTCCATAGGTTCTCCTGGCAGATTTTGGCCATCGTTGAAGTTGTAACCACTTTTATTTTTCTAGAAATCGTGGTCCAAACAGTGTTGTTTTGTCTTACGCCTATATTATGGATGCCTCTCGGCTTACAGGGTCGATGTAATACAGTTTAGGTTATTGTACAGTGTTTTGGATTCCGAGTTGTACTGGGCAATGTATCTTCTGTCGTCGAGGGTTTCAAACTCTGTCGGATTTTTAATAACAAAAATATTTATAAATCTATTTTGCAATAGTTGTTTTCGTTTCTCCTTTTGGGGTTTGACCCGTGAACATAACTTGTAATTCAATGATTTAAGTGTTGAAAAGAACTGAATACTAGCAGGTCTTTGCGTTTAACATTGATGTAATACTATTTGTGGTTTGAAAACTAAGTTTCAATACCTCTGCTGCTATCGTTTTTCTTTTGTGAACTGTGAAAACTTTGAAAAGTATAACGATGGAATGAATACTATGTGATGTAATTGTATGATGAAAAGACTGTTGCTTTCACTAAACAATGGATAGGTGTTCGTAACTATGGAAGGCTTCGGCCTGTGTGTAGTTCGTTGATTTGTAAATAATTATGCTACGTTTTCATCCTATAAGAGGTTCGAGTATAAGGGTTTGTCTTTGTATGGAAACATATGGCTTGAATCTGCTCCCCGATATGTTATTGGCAACCAACTTAATGTCTGTCACTACTGCTAGAGTTGTTCCAAGAACGTTGTAATAACTAGCATGTTTGAATTGGTGCCGAGACATTATCTATGTCGATTTATGGAAAGATAGCACATGGTTTGGCATAAGTTTAAAATGGTTTAAAAATTGTTGGCTGTATGCCGAGAGTTGATAATACTGTTTATGGTTATAGAATGAATTGATAAATGTTTTGATGAAATGTGAAACAGTCGGCAATATGAAACAATTCTTGAATATTATAAAATGTTTGATTGAAAGGGTATTACCCTTGGTCAAATGACCAAAACGATGATTGTGATTTGATTCTATTACTAGAATAAAGAAATGATATGCTAGTTCTGTGTTATGAGGGTTGTAAATGGACTGTTAGGGTTTAGGGTTTTTCTACTATATGTCTAGAAAATTTACAGAACAAAAATAGACTTTGTTTGCTTGTCTATCCTGTATGTTCAGTAAATGATCAAGTAGTGAAAATAACAATAAACGACAGTAAACTTTTGATAAGGAAATATGGAAATTATAAACCCTGTTTTTAAACTTCGAATTGACAGAATTGGTACTGTACAGTGATGTTTCTGAAATCTTTTCATTAATTTATGTATCAGTAATAATTTTCAGTAATGAATATAAATCACAGTAAAAATTCTAAGACAGTAAACTTACTATTTGATGAAATAAAAGTAGTACTGTAAGAAAATACAGTAAATAATACTAATTATTAACAGTAGGAAAATTAACAGAATACACAGAATGGTTCTTTCATCATCTTGGCAAATCGCCTATCATATCTATCTACCTTAATTCATTCTTTGTACTGGAGTACGATGCCAATCCATTAGCATGGGGAAAAATACCTAAGTTACCGGAAACGTCAGTCTAGGAAGCTGGAAACGCAGATCCACGTTTCAGAAAACGGATTCGGAGGGGATACGGTGTTGAAGCGGAAGTGATACGTTTCAACTCCGTTTCAGAAATTTGGAAGCACCACTTCAGATTTTGGAAACGGAAATTCGTCGTTTTAGGGCAAAATCGATACGTATTTGCTTTAATGGATCCGTTTCATCTCTTTTCAGTGGGAAATCACGATACGGTTTGCAAGTTTAGCAGGAAAACGTGGGCCCTCTTCCAATAAATCATCACTCCCTAACACGATAGCACCACATTTGACCACTGATTTGAGTGTTGACCGCTGGTTCTAATGCTGAGTGTTGAGTGCAACTGTACGGCTGTGTCGTGTGTCGTTTGTTGAGTGCCGAGAGGGCCCGATAGTCATTTGCTGAGAGGGTCGAGACACGAGAGTTCCTCGCTGAGACGGCCGATGGTGAGCTTAGTTCGAGCCACGCGTGGATGGTGAGCTGTTAAACAGCTTGAGCTCGGGCGGGGTGACGGGTTACAAGTTACGGTGCACGGCTTTGAAGTTACGGGTGGAGAGAAGTGGGAATTGACAATTGAGCCCGAAGTGGGAATTGAGAATAGAACTCGAGTTGAGCTCCAAGGAGCACGTCACGTGGACGGTGGAGGGCTAGCCGCCAATTCCAAATTTCCATAGCATTCCAATTTCCAAGTATTTAAATGTTTTCTTTTGGATTTTATTATTTTGCTAAGTTTTCATTTTAATTTTTATTATCTTTATCATTTGTATGGTTAGTAACATCACATATAATGTCTTTTACGCCCAACCTAATGCTTTTACACTCAACCTAATGTTAAACGAATGATGTAAAACTAATGCTAAAAATACACTTTATCATTTTTAATGTAGTAACATCACATACAATGTCTTTTACGCCCAACCTAATGCTAAAATAATGGTTATAAAATAAAGAGATTGATGTAAAACTTATGCTAATAAAAATAATGGTTAGGACTTAAAAGAGATTAATAATTATGGTATGGTAGGATTGCCTTTCTACCACTTTAAACTTTAGTAACCAAGAATCTTGGCTGCCTTCAAATACAACTTAGCTTTCATATCAAAAATCTTTTAATTTTTTTTTTATAAATTAGAACACCTTTAATTTTTATCATCTTATCTCTTTTACTTTTTTATACTATATACTTTGCTTGTTAAATTTAAATGATGAATGTTGAATTTTAGTTAGATTATATATAGATATATAGATATATATGCCGTTTCCTTGCCGTATCGTATCCAGACTTTTTGAAAATTTGCCATATCCGTGTCCCTCCTCGTATCCGTATCCGTTTCAATGCAACTTAGACAAATACAGAGAACATTTTATTCAATCTTTCATAACTGTAATCAGTACTATTCAGAATTTTAATTCACTTAGAAAATAAAATAATTGAGTCTGTTCACTAATAATTTTGAAAACAGAAAATGTGATTATAACAGATAGAAAACTGTTAACAGCATAAAATTTAGGAAAGATAAGTAGAACCTGTAAGTGATGATAGGGCCGACAAACACCCAAGGAGGCCTGTTCCTCCCAACCTATTCCAGAAGAAGCAGTTCAACTGCTAGTTTCTTGTGAACCCCTGAGCCTGATTACTAAGCCACTAAGTAGATGGAATCTGTGTAGAAGCAAGGCATTCAAAAAATGCCTTCAGCACTCAGCATCAACCTCCTGTAATAAAATGCCTTCAGTTCTCAGCATCAACCTCCTGAACTCAATAAGAGTTTGGCAAACTCACAACATGATCAACAACATAGCATATCCCCTCATCAAATCTCTTGGGTGCAAGCACAGCAAAACCCCAAGGTAAATTTCCTCGTCAGGAAAAGTGATGAACCTCAATTCATAATTTGATGGCTATTATATAGACTGCCTAGGTCTTTAGTGGTCAGTTTGGAATAAATGAGCCTCAAGATCCAGTCCCATCTTTCAGGGCACTATGACCACATTTCAAAGGAGTTGTCCCATACCAACAGCTAGTTAGTTGCATCATGATGTTGCCACTTGTCCATTGCCTTCTACCCCAGATTCCATTCCACCTAGTGGATCAGTAACCACTCTTTCAACAGTCCTCTTAGGTGTTTGTCTCCTATTTTATTTATTTAATAATAATATATTGTGCAAATTACAGTCATCCTTGGACACCTGTCCAACATAAAACTTTACAATAAAAGTTATCATAATGTTTTCTAACACAAAATGTTTTCCTCCAAAAAGGGTATGTTACATTGTAAATGCTTTTGTCCATTGCACTAGAGGATCTCTTGTAGCTATCTTGCATATTTTGACATGCTTTTTACAGGTTGAGGAGGCGTTTTTGGACAAGTGCGAATTGGTGGGGAGGCCTACCCTTCAAGCTTGGAGGAGGACGTTTTGGGTGAAACAAGGAGTGGTTTTGTCTTTGTACCAACTATTCTTTGCTTATCTCTTTCTTGCTTGTATCTACCTTCAACATGTTAAACTAATTGATGCTTTGCTCCTTGGTTTTGACAAGTTAGAGGGATATATGCGTGGCTTGGATAAAATCGATTTCGCAAGAGGGCTTCAAAAATTCTTCATTTGATCTTTGGCAAAAGTAATCCTCATCTCAACTAGCATTCATCTCTTCATCCAGGTATGCTCCAAAGGTATGGTCTTCTTCTTCCTTGGTTTATCCATAACTTCTAGATCACAAAAACCCTAATTGATTAAAACCCTCATTTTTCACTTTTTCTTAGATCTACTTGGATCTAGCTTGGCTTTTGGAAAGATATTGAAAACCCACCTCTATAGTATCCACGGCAATTTAGATCTATAGTTTGGTGGTGATTGGGTTCCATTTGACACACTTTCCAAGGCACCTAGCCCTCTTGAAGACAATTCGCACCCCTTGGGAGAAGCTAGTTGGGTTAGTTCCAAGACATGGGTAGGTGAGATCCCACTTGATTCATACTCTCCTCACTTGATAACCTACCCCTAGTGTCTCACTTCATTGATTTTCACCTTGTGGGCCCCATTCCTCATTTTGAGGGTTGTGCCCCACTTGGGTCAATTTGGTGATGCACTTTCAATCTCAGATCTATGGAGATCTAGCCATTGGATCACTTTGATTTTCTAGATCCACATTAACAATTGCTTAAACTACCCGGATCTAAAGTTTGGTGGCCATTGGACTTGATTTGACACACTTTTCCATGCATTTAGCCCTCCTTGGGCAAAGTTGCACTTCTTGGGTGTTTGAGTTTATCCACTTCTTGGACTTGGGTGTTTGAGATCCCACTTGATTTGAAAAGAGCATATTTTAAAACCTACATCTAGTGTCTCACTTTGTGGAGTTCTACCTTGGGGGTATCATTCCTCATTGTGGGGGTTTGTTGTCCACTTGGGTCACCTAGTGAAACATCAGATCTAGCAAGATCTAACCATCACAATTGCTTAAGCTTGAATACCCTCCTTGATTTACATCTTAAGTGTCCCGATCTACAATTTCACATCTTTTTGACTCCATTTGCCCATCCATTTCAAGGCACTAGTCCACCTAAGCTAAATCGCACTTCTTGGGATTTGTGTCAATTGCTAGATCCCATATGTGGGTATCTCTAATTTCAACTTAGATCCATAGATCTACCTCTTGCATACCCCTTGGTACCATTTACATCCTTAACTTCACCTTGTGGGCCCCATTTGAACCATCTCCATATCCCAAGGCAGTGGGCCCCAGTTGTGTATTTCATGGTACTAGATCTTGTTATTTGATCTCATCTTGTGGCCTAAATCATTCAATGGTTGAAACATAAGTCATCCCTTAAGCCTCTTTCAACCATACTTAAACTTCTAGGTCCACCTAACCTTGCATTGGTTTCCGCAACTCATCTTTCACACTTCCCTAGAAACCTTTGCTTTGGTCCAATCATCTTTAACTGGTTATAGGGTCTCCCCCTTGGCCTTGATTCATCTCGATCTAAAGTGAAGAGTGCCTCGATTGACGTGACTCCCAGCTTGCATTGGGAACCGTGGCATCTCTTGGGTCACCTCTTTAGTTGTCCATCTTCTCTACCATCCCGGATGGGATATCTTTAGGGACAACTACAAGTTGTGTGATAACAGGCACCTAGTCCTAGAGGAAGGGCAAGGGCCGTTTCCACAGCGATTATCTTTTCCCGTAAAAGGGGTAGAGGGAATCGATAGTTTATTTACTTTATTTCACTATAGATGACTCGTGAGTCATGATGATGATCATGAGATACATTTGTTATATTTTTTATGATTTAATATTCAGGAGTAGGACACGATCCATTTTGATGTGTGATGTATCTCTAGACATCTTGCATATCTTATATATCGGTTTCCTTTCCATATTCATGTGGCAATATGTTTATTTATAAGATGCAGGAAACACCACCACCCTCTGTCTCCGCACCGTTTCCGTACGGAAACGTGTTTCAACATTTGGGACGGTACGGAAATGTGTTTCCGTACGAACGGATGCGATTTCCAATACGGAAACGTGCTTCGTCCATACGGAAACACGTTTCCGTACAGGAAACTTGTCCGTACGGCACGTTTCCTCTTGCCCGGCGTTTTTAACTTATGCAATTCGGATTTTTTTTAAATTTTGACTTTAATTAATGATTTTAGGAAGGTTCTAAAGGCCATCTAAATGTTATAAAATGAAGTTTACCCTCTCATTTGGCTCACACGATTTTGGCAGAGTGATTTCTCTTGGAGTGAGGATGATACTTTCAACATTGTACTTGTAGCCTCATACGAAGGCTGATTTTGGATATATATGTACTAACCTCCTTTATCAAGGCTGATTTTGGATATATATGTACTAGCCTCATTTATCAAGGCTGTTTTTTGATATTACTACTTGCATCATGGAGTCATTTATGAATAAAATGTGTTCTCTTTTGAATTTACTACTTGCATTATATAATCATTAATGAAATTATGAATAAATTGTGATGTTACATGTATGATTCATTGATTTGTAATATGTATTTTCAATTTTTTAAATGTCCTATATAAATTTATAATGTATATATATATATCACGTTTCCCCGTTTCCTAAATTTTGGGGGGTCATGTTTCTTATGCGTCCCCGTTTCGGAAACTTGTCCCCGCTTCCCCGTTTTGTGCAACTTAGGTTTATTTGATGTTATTGTTGCTTTAGATGTTTAAAAAAATGAAAAAAATGAAAAAAAAAAATGAATATTTTTGTATTTTTTAAGTTTGTCAATTTATTGCCGATTTTTGTTGATGTGCTGTCGAGATATCCCGAAACGATGTTTCTTGGACCCTGCCGACTTTTTCTTTGCGCCGATATTTGTAACATTGATTTTAATTAATAGACATGGATTTCCTTCCAGATATCATCATAGATGCATATATGGCGTATGAGTAGTCATTTACTATGGATTTCATGCCTCTAATTTCATTTATACATTCAAACCAGAGTTTCGGGCAAAGAAAGAGCACATTATGGGCAGAATTGGTTACTTACAGGCATTATCAGCATTTTAATTAAATTAATAAAGTGACCATGGTTTATAAAGTCTATCAAAGGGTGAAATGTTGGTATCAAAATGGCATAGGCTGATTTTATTATGCCTTGGAGGGACATTACACATCATTTCACATATTCATATCATTGTTTTGGGCCCACTTCATATTTGATTGCTCTCTTGGGCAAATCGCACCATGGAGAGAGGGCGCACTTGTTGGAGCCGCCACTTCATATGTCTACTTTGTTATCGTTTGGGCTGTCGTGTTATGTTCCTAGGGGGATAAAACAACCCTTAGACACCCCCTTTCTATGAATTATCTTGTTATATCACTCACTTGCTATGTACTTGGGCGCTATAGGGGAAAATCGCCCCCCCTCTTTTGAGCAGTTATGTTATGTACTTGAGATTTAATCTCAGCTCTCATCCATTGAGATAAGGATGGCAAGGGATTCAACTCTCTCATTTTCTATTTAAGAGAGATATCTGTCATTTGTATGGACTTTTGGCTCTTGAAAGAAAGAATAGAGAGAAATTTTACCGCGCAAACTTGTGTCTCTTGTTTTGAATGTTGGAAGAATGATTGCATGTTGTTTTTCCTTTGCAATAAAAGGATTTTGTGGCAACTCTTAGCATTTTCATAGTGAAATCGATTTGTAGACAAGGGGCAACGAATTGGAGAGGGGCGCACTAGTGGGAAAACCTCTCCTCTCTCTCTCCAAACTCGTTGAACTATAGGGAGTTTTATTTGTATCTTGTTTCAACTATTTTCTCTCCATATTTCTTGTCTGTGAATGCCTCTTTCTCTTGGATATCAAACTAACTTTGTGTTGTTTGATTGGCAGGAGGAGGGCGCACTTGGTCACTTGGGCATCTTGGGTTCAAAGCTACAGCTTCATCGATGTTTTCTCATTTATCTTTGCGGGAACCAAACAAACTTTGTGTTGTTTGCTTGGCAGGAGGAGGGCGCACTTGGTCACTTGGGCATTTTGGGTTCAAAGCTAGAGGTTCATCAACTTTTTCTCATTTGATCTCTACAGGAACCAAATAAGTATTCCCATTGCTTCTCTCATTTTCATTTTCATTCCATTGGTCACCATAATTTATTCACTAGTTAAAACCCCTGTAAAATTCGGCAAGTTATTTACTTAGAGTCTTAAAAATCGGGCATTTGGTATTGTTGGCCTTAGTCTAGAACCCCTACCCCTAGAACCTAAATGTTATATGTTTTTGACCTCATTTACCCTGCTAGACAAGGCACTGATCTTCAGTGAGTGCACCCACTTTGGCTTGTCTCTAGGGCTTCTAGTTTAAGACTTGTTTTGCTTGTGTTCCTTATCATTTCACTCATCTATTATCCAAACAATACTTTTGAAGTGTTAGGACAGCCTTTATTTGCTGATTTAAATCCTCCCTTGGGCATTTCTATTTCTCTAAGTCAAACCCCCCTAGGGTAGCATTTTACTCATTTACCCCTAGCACACAATCTACCTAGGTCATCTATTAATTCTGTAGCTATTGAAGAGCAATCACCTGAATCTATATCATTGCGTCCATCAAGTCTAAATCAATCCATTTGAGCCTCCCTCGTTAGCTTCCATTTACAACCTAGGGTTTATTATAACAAAATATCTCTTATCTCTTGATTCCATAAGTCTTTACGGTATCTTGGTTGGCCAAGTCTTTCTGCAAGGAAAGACAAGGGTCTCCCAATTTTAGCCTTCTTACGTAGTTGGCTTAAAGTAACGAAGGTCTTGATCGGTGTGACAGCCAGTCTATCCCTGGTAATCAAGATCCTTGAAGGTCACGACTTTGGCTGCCTGTCCCCTCTACCATCCTGGATAGGATCTCACAAAGGGGCAGCTACAAAAATAGTGATAACAATACCCTTGCTAGTGCCTCCTTAGAGGGAGCGATTTTTGTGACACAATTATATTATAGCCTAGGTTACTGTTTGGTAGCATCATGGTTACCACTCCTGAGTTGATCGGTGTGACAGCCAGTCTATCCCTGGTAATCAAGATCCTCGAAGGTCACGACTTTGGCTGCCCGTCCCCTCTACCATCCTGGATAGGATCTCACAAAGGGGCAGCTACAAAAATAGTGATAACAATACCCTTGCTAGTGCCTCCTTAGAGGGAGCGATTTTTGTGACAGAATTATATTATAGCCTAGGTTACTGTTTGGTAGCATCATGGTTACCACTCCTGAGTTGGCATATGCAGTCACATAAATTGTGTCTCAATTGCTGCAGGCATTGAGCCAACACATTATAGCTTGGTATGTCTACATATAATTTCATGCCATTTTTTATTAAAGCTTTCATGCCATTACATTATATCTTGGTATGCTTGCTGATTTGTTCAGTGAAGACCTTTTGCAACTGATTTTACTTTAGGAAATCCTTCTGTTGCTTGGAATTGACAGCCAATGTAAAACTTTATGACTTGGCTTGCTGATTTGTTCAGTGAAGACCTTTTGCAAGTGATTTTACTTTAGGAAATCCTTCTGTTGCTTGGAATTGACAGCCAATGTAAAGATGTATCCTTCAATTCATGCTAGTTCACAAATAAAGCCATCACATCAATTTGAAACAAGATAACTTGATGTGAAGCAATCGACATAATGTTTTGTGATCCGGGAAGATTTTGGAAATAAACTTTAGGAGGATTTGCTAGAATGGTCCAATCATCCTATACAGAATGCTTATTGAGAACAACGATCTTCCAGTGCAAGATTTTAATAGTATCAGAGCTTCAAAAGCAACTGTCAAAGAGAGTTGGAGTGGCAAAAGTAGAACAACGAAGGGTAAAGACTAGTGAGATTTTCTTATGTAGCAACCACCAATTGACAAGCACCAACAGTGGGACCAATTTTAGTAATTATAAATATGAATAAATGCAAGAGAAGAAAGACTCATATGAAATGATTCACAAGTAATTCAGCTACAAGCCTACAAATTGAAGCAATATTTCCCTGCTTTGGTAAATTTATCATAATATTCACCAACGATCAACCATGATTTGTCTATGAGCAGCATATCCATTTGAAGAAAAAGGCTGCATTTATACAGTGAGGGAAATCAAATGAAGCAGTAGCTCAAAATGTTCACATCATACCAAGCTACCAAGGCTTATCAACGTTTACATCCTTCTTGTCTCTTTGTAATATATCTGATGTTTCTTGTTGTAGTTAGTAGTGTTTTTCATGCCTTTCAGATCCGGTATATTTATTTATCACTATAAATGGGGATTTTAACTCCCAGGCCAGTACATATAATGTCATAGCTATGTGTTGCCAATAGTACACATAAATTTTGGCCATTATTAAGGGGGAAAAGGCATAAAGTGAAAGAATAATCATTTAATAAAAGAAAGAATAGAATAAGAGATGGTTATAGAAACAGCATTTGATGGTATTGGTAATCAGTTAAAAAAGGCTCAACAAAATACTACAGAAAAAGAAATGCAGCAAATTTTCAGTTAAGAGTCTAAGACATATAGCACGTTTCTACCTCATAGGTGTTACAGATGAAAGAACTGCTGTGCGACCATCTACTGTAACCACCTCAAAGCCTGTCCTTTCACCAGATTGTCTTATCTCCCCTAAAAAAATGAAGCACAATTATATATACATCAATTTGCTTGCATGTTTTAAAAGATTAAAAACAGATAAAATAAGATCATTTTATTAATGTAGATGAAAGACCAAAGAATAGCTCCATGGGACCAGAAAATACAGCTGGTTAACATTGGATAGTGGGAGTGCCAAGGTCACTCCTAAACACTAAAGGATGAAAAGATACAAATAAAAGTACAGAGTACAAGAGCAAAAAAGATACATGACAATGTGTGAACCGAAAAGGTAAGCCCTGGGAAGAAAGAAGACACTATTCAATAGCAGAGATTGAAATAGAAGTATAGGAGGGAGTATGAAATCCCTCCATTATTATCTCCCTTTTTTTAAAACTTAATACAAGTGTTACACACTGTTACCGGATGAACTAGCAGGGCTAGTCTCCGATGACAAATATGAGAGAAGTGACTACTGTCACCTTAGTCAATTCCCTAACTTCTTCGGAGAGTCGGAACCTCCAAGGGGGAGAGCCCTTATGTGGCCTACAAACACCTTAAGACAAGGAAAGCTATGTCTTCTTTAACAAGAATATTAGTGACCAGTGCCTTAGATAATGAATTTAAGCGAATGAAGAAGACATAGTACTTAGGTTTTAGTGCTTGTAGATGCAAGAGCCAAGATAAGATGCAAATATTTAACCCAATGATGGAAATGATTAGTAATAGAGACAATTAATTGTGCTTTAGCATACGAGAAAGATCATTCATCAATAACATAACCATAGATCATCCGATAAAGTGTAAGAACATCTATCCAAGTGTTAAGGTCAATCCACTAACACCATTAACATACAAGAGATCATTTACCAACATTCATCATGTAAGTGAGTGTCATCAACAAATGTAATCAATCCCAATACCCCAGCACTTCTATGACAGTGAAGTAACACCTTATATCACATCAGTTTGTAATGAACACTAATGCATATCATAGCAGCATATATATATATCAAGATTAACCTTAGGAGACAACAATAATGATATTTCTTTGAAATTACTCCTATTACCATGTGTAATACAAGCTTGAGCAATGTTGTATGTAGATATTAGCAGAGTATAGCAGCAGTATGCAAGGAAAATAGGAATGCTTAAGTTACACCATTAACTGGTTATTCTCCAATTTTCTATCCACCTACTTGCAAATATGTCATAAACACAGTAGTACAGCAGTATAGTAGAGATGCTAACAGAGATAGAGCTATACTATTTGTGTGGATGTAAGTCAATATAAGTAAATAATGCCATTCATCACTTTCAAATACTTTAAGGACATTTAATGCATATGAGACCAATATTTCAGACTGTAAATCACCTTTTCAGACCTGTGTAAGTGAGTTTTCAGACTTCCCCTTATCATGTGACAGCCTTGCAAATGGTATCAAATTATCATTAATGTGTAACCCTTTAATTTGGCTTGTATGTGCAGGTAGAAAGCAAGGAAAAGGGTGACAATGTGTTGGTCAAGTCTGCTGCCATAGCAGACTTGTTTTGCAGCAATGAAAAGACCCTTTTTAGGGCTGTTACAACACTGAACAAGACCCCAAATTGGGGCAGCGAACCCTTGAAAACAAGACCGAGGTCAAAAAGGGCCTAAAGGAACTAGGCCGAGGATAAATCAAAGGAGGCCGAGGGTCTTTCTGAGGTGGGAGGTTGATAGGAAAAAGCAAGGGAGCGATGAGAGAAGAAGGATGGGAGGAGAAAGAAGATGAAAGGAGAAGGGAAGGAAAGAGATGGGAGGAAGGGAAGATAGGAAGAAGGGTGGGAGGTTGGTTTCATCATCAGCCTCTACTATGGCAGCTAACTCAGGACGGTTTGCCCATGGGTAAATGGGTTCAAGCCCTTGGCTTTCCCTTTCTCTATTATGGTCAATTAAGGCAAACCACTCACTTACAGTTCTTGGAATTCTTTCTCCACGTCTAATATCATCAAACTCATCAACTTCAGGTGCAGGGTTTTCATTAACTTGTTCTTGATTTATTTCATTATTAAGCTCCTAACCCTGATGTTGATTTTCATTTCTTCTCGATTCTTCTAATTCTTCAGAAAACTCACTCCTAAGCAATTCCAGATTGATTCTCCTAGCAATCTCAGCTATTTGATCTTCTTCATCAGAAGAGTTAGTATCTCCCATTACCATGAAAATGTTCTCGACTTGCTCAAACTCCCAAATTTCATCTTCATTCTTAATCAAATTGGTTTTAGCATTATTCAGCAATTCAACCCCATATGTGTTTTTTATCCCTTCTTCGAAAGTTTCCAAATGCTTATTGTTATCACCTAAACTGTAGTTACCCCTATGGAAGGATCCAGTCATGGATGGCAATAGGGAAGGGCAACTTGAAAGGTGCAACCACGATCACCTCGACCTCCAATGTATATGGTTGTCACGCCAGTCGAGGCAACCTTCACTTTATGTTATCTAGCCCAGACAACAAAGGGGGAGACCCGATCTACTCCCGACAGGAGAGATCAAAACCAAGACACCAAATCAGGGTATTTCCAAGTGAAGTTAGGTGTATGGTTTATCCTAGACCTAAGGATTAAGTCACAAGTCAAGTGAGGGGTTCAATAGATGTAGCTTTGGTTCATAGTTGATGTGAGAGTGACTTACAATGTTTAAAGTGAGATCTAGGGCTAGTGTACTAGGTCAATGTCAAAAGATCCACTGCCTTGGGAACCGTGTCCAATGCAGGGTTGTTTAGGGGTCAGACTGGGGCTAACTAGTACATGAGACAATCTTGACCAAAGTCCATGATGTCTTCAAAGGTATAGTTCACCATGCAAAAGTCAAACCACAAGTCAATCCAACAATCTAGGAGAGTGGGTTGACTTGGAGATAAACCAGTGCCTTGGGAATTGGGAAGTGGAGTCAAAGTAGGGTTGACTTTATGGTTTAGGACTCCTACAACATGAGATAAGTGGACAGTATAGGCCTTGATGGATAAATGTGTCTAGATCTAGGTTTGACCCAAGTGGACCACAATCCCTAAAAACAAGGAATGCAATCCCCAAGGCAAGATTTGACAAAGTGACAGTCTAGACCTAGGTTTTGAATTATTCTGAATCCGGATCTGCAAAAATCTCAAGTACCCAGTTCCTCGAAGTGAGTGAACTCACTTCTCCAAGGTGGTGCGACTTTCCCTAAGGAGGCTTGAATCGGGGTTTAGGTGGGTCAAATCATGTCGGATGGCATCCAAACTTTAGATCCGGGTAGATCAGTCAAGTAGGGATATGGATCTATAATTTTGTGGCAATCCACCGGTTAGATCTTTGTAGATCTGAGTTTTAGTGTTCCAAGTGGTCCAAAATGGGGATTAAATCCCTTAAAATGTGGAATGGGGCCCACAAGGTGATTTTCAGAAAAGGGACAACCTGGGTGTATGTTATTTGATGTGTAGATGTCAAATCAAGTGAAATCTCAAACACCCATCGCTTAGATCTAGGTCAACCTGCTCAAATGGTGAAGTGCGCCTTCCTTGGGAGAAGCTAGGTTGGCTTGGGAGAGGGATCAAATGGAAGCCAATCCACACCCAACTATAGATCCGGGATGCCGTGGATGCTATAGAGGTGGGTTTTCAATATCATGCCCAACAACCCACTAGATCTTGGTAGATCTGACAAAATGTAAAATGGGGGTTTCGAAATATTTAGGGTTTTAACAATTTATGAGTTATGTCAATGGATTGGATAGAGGAAAGAGAAACAAACCTGTGGATCTTACCTGGGTAACCTTGTAGATGCCTTGATGATGATGATCTATGCAATCCCGATCAATTTGGAAGCTTTGAGGTAGTTTCTATGCAAATCGATTTTGTCCAAGAAGCCAATGCGCCCTCTCTCTTGCACAACAAACGTCAACAATATCAGATTTGATGCATCAAGAGATAAGACTAATGCCACAAAAGAAGTAACAGAAAGATAGCATAGATCACAATGATACTAATGATAACCCCCTGATACAAGCGAATGCCAAGAAAGTCGATTTGAAGAAGCCTTGCAAAATCGCCCTTGTTGAAGTCGCCCTCCTGTAGACAAACAATGATTTCCAAAAAAAGATAGATCTTACCACAATTTCCAAATGCTAGGTTGCAATAGACTTTCCAATCACCATCTAAGAACACCAGATGCAAAGGAGACCACAAGAATTTCCACAAGAATATTTTTCTATACCAATAATCCAAGAGCCAAAGACCCTTTACAATGAGAGGCTCTCTCCTTTAAGTAGGAAGGAGATGCACCAAAACCCTAACCACTTTTTGAATGAGTGGCTAAGATTAAAAGATACAAATGTCTAATCAATGGTTGAGATGAGCTCAACAACATAATACATGGATCACACATAAAATATAACATAAGTGGACAAAGTCGCCCTAGGAGAGGGGAATCCCACCAAATCATGATGACAAAATATCATAAGAGGCTCATGGTGGGTCCAAGGGGTAATTTTATCCCTCCTTGGTCAATCCCCATAGCACAATAACCAATAAATAATCATGAAAGTACCAAATCGTGCCTCCAAGGTGAAGTCGTGGTCCTCCAAGGTGAAGTCGTGGTCCTCAAAAGACCCAAAAGATCCACGGAAAGTGCCATAAGTGATGGATGCGGGCCCCGATGAAGCTGAAACTGCAGGAGGAGGTGTGGAAGGTCCCGATCTATCATCACTGATCATCCCATGCCATAACTTTGCCTCAGTAGCCCAAATCGATTTCCTCAATAGCCATTTCTACCAATCCTGAACTGCCTCGGGAAACGTGAAACTGCCCAAACTGCCTCCTGGAGTGATGGCGCTGTCAAGGTGAGGGTACCAATGTGTCCGGGAGGGGGGTAATATGGTAAAAACAAGTGGCTGGACCACCCCCTCCATCATCAGCGCCCTAGGTCAACCAGATAAAAGTCATCTCTGCTCCAACAGGGCCTCCAAACAGACCAAAACTGCACTAGGACAGCCTACTGAGGCTAAATCATCACTGTAAGTGCCTGGAACTGAAAACAAACTGTCCCATTGGACTCAGAAGGTCCAAATCCATCCAAGATGTGTACTCATACACCATATGAATCTCTGCATGATCAAGATAAATATCCAATGTACCGGAACAAGGCCAATAATAATGATCTGTAAATGACCAAACACTGCTGTATCCCAAGAATCATCATCATAACCCTGTAGCTGCTGCATAGAATCATCCTGTATGTGTACATGGACCATATATCATCTATCCATATCATCATAAGGTCCAACATCTCATGTCCCATGGTCCTCCATGGTCAAACTAGGTCTAACCAAGACCAAATACAACTCAGACTATCATCCATAGCTGCTGCAAGGTGTCAAGGTCAATACATGCTTTACAATTTATTCAAATAGCTTCTATAACACAGAGTAATCATGACTGGCGCTCTAAATCCAAATATATAGTGTCGTTAGTTATTATTATTACTCAGACTAGACTTTCAGGATCATACTCACTTCATAGTTGTGATCAATTTGCTAGTGAAGGGTGAAGGCTGAAATAAATGGCTAGGCTAAGGGATGACTTGACTAACTTGACTTTGTGACACTTTGGCAAGGGAAAGGGAATACACACCATAGTATATACTGAATGAGCAATAACACAGGGAATGGCGGTGTCTCACAAATGGATGAGTTGTTTAAAGAGGGTTTATTCACCTTCACAGATGCGCACAATCCATAATACAAGCAAGGCCAGCAATTGTTTAGATATAACATTTAAGTTCCATTGCTTTTTGGGCCTGAGTTTTCCATAGCCTTGATCTATGTGTGTTTACAAACACATTGCATAGATTTACATTTATTTTTAGGCTTTCTGCTGCAGGTGTGTTTTTAAGGCACTTGTTTACCTGAGCACTTCTAGGTGTGTCATGGACAGCTTGTTTACCTAGGTATTTATTTTTCCAAAAGATATAACATTTTATTTTTCATGGCCATTTTCATTTGGCATTTCTTTCATATACAAGATATAGCATTTGATTTTTTCCAGATTTTGTATTGATGGCAGCACTAAAAGTTTCAGGTTTAGCCAACACAACTTTAGTGACTAGGGGGAATTCTCAAGGAACTCCAACTCACCATAGGTAAGTTTTGTCACCAACTCAGAGCCGAGACACAATAAACAGGGAAGCTCATCCAGTACAGAGGCTACAGTGGGGAAAGATCCTCCATGTCACTAGTCAAGTAGCAAATCAAGGTAATAATCTAAAAGGTAGGCCACGGATGGATGAAGACAATGAAAAGATGAAGCCAACACTAGCAAGCCATAGTATGGTGTAATGATCACCTCTATTCTCCCTAAGGAGGGTATGTACCAATGAGTATGAATAGTGAACTTCTAAGTCTGAGTAGGGACAGTAATATATATATAATAGGTCAACCAGGTCCAAATATCTATATGATCGCCAGATCATGACACTAAGTGCTAAGACATGCTATAAGAATAAGTATAAAAGCAATCTAACCATAACACAATAGTATACCTGCTGAGTCATATACCTGAAAGCTCATCAACCTGTACCATCACCTGTCCTCTGAGACTGCTGCTGTAACTCTGGGCACTACTGTCTGCTCTGTACCAATGGCATAATGGCTATATCGGGCATCTCTCTGAGTGTCCCGAAACTCAGTCATGGCATGGGGAATATAACTGCTGTCCACAATCTGATAGTGATCCAATATAAATGCTCATCTCGGCATCTCAAATGCAAGGGAACTGGCTGAATAGTGTACTGGAATGAGAAAAATAATGTATGGTAGCCCGGCTACTATATATGTGATAACACTTATCATAGCAAGGTTCTCTGTTAATCCTAATTAAAGCTCCGTCAGAGTTTGGAACACAAATATATGATAGATCCTGTTAATTTTTAGTGCAACTGCGAGACCCATTCTCAGAGAGAATGGTACCCTAGTCAGTTAACTAGGGTTCCTGGTCAAAGTTAACCAGGCAGAGTAATGAGTAAGACCCTAGAAGGTACCCTAGGGTCCCCAGCTGTCTCCTGGGGTTCTTGGTCGAGGACCAAGCAAATTGATGCCATGGCAAAGTCCCTAGCATATGGCTAGGGCCCCTATTTGTCTCTAGGGTATTCTGGTTTGGGACCAGACAGTTTCTTGGTCACGAGGACCAAGCAGATCCTGCAGGTTGAGACAGAGACATCCTGGTCTAGAGCCAGGCAGATTCTTGGTCAAGGACCAAGTAGGTCCTGCAGATGGTTGATCAACATTCAGTCTGGGATTGAAAGCTCAGCTTGAAGCTGAGGACCATTCTCTGGGAGAATGGAGGACCTGGTTATGGACCAGAGGTTGATCAACATGACTCAATCTAGGACTGAAGCTCAGCCTTGGGCTGAGAGCCATTCCTTGAGAATGGAGGCACTTGGTTAGTTACCAAGATTATGATGTGTGATGTCCTCTTCTCCTAGGTCTTCGAGATGGATGAGTTAGTTGGTCCTCTCAAGGGACTGGCCACCCCTTGATGAAGCCACTAACATTTGACCTTAGGAGCAGTATAGAGGACCACATGATCACATCATCTGTGTGAACCCTTCCTTATACAGTGATGATGAACTTTCAGGTTATATGGAACATTTGTACATTTGAGAGAAAGATGACTGGTTTTACCTTTCCCACCTTGGTTGATTTACTTTTGGTCCTTACACCTTGATTATTTGTCTTGTGGTACTTTGTCATTAACTTATGGTCAATGGGGTCTTTTACCTACCTTGAGTTTTTTTGGTTTGTACCACCTTTGGTGTTTTTTTTGGTCTTATGGGTACTATGTTTGTTTGACCACGTTTTGTGGTTTACCCTCGGTCCTAGGGTTCATGGGTTATGTACCCATTCATATCTTATGTTGGACCATGTGTTGGTCCTAGTACCCACCTAATGTTATTCTAAATTTATTTGGTACCCACTTCTTTTATTTTTTATTTTTTTATTTTAATTTTAATTTAACTTCATTTTTATTTATTTATTTTTACTTTTTTGTATTTTGTATTTTTTTTATTACTTTATGTCTTAACCTTTAATTGATGAAACCCTAACTTAAAGTTTTATTTTTTATTATTATTTAATGACCTTTCTAGAAGTCATTAAAGGTATATATATTGAAGTCTATTTTATCACTTCGAATCATCTTATCTTCCTATCTCAGCTCTGACTTCTTGGACAGCTTAAACGTTAAGGGTTTCATGATAGGGTTTGGTCATGAGGATAATGTTGCCTTCTATCACAGAGTCATGACCCTGGAAAGACCTGTTCAAGCCACCATATCAGTTGTTGTTCTCTTGTGACTTGGCCGTAAGACTTATTGTTGATCTGATCTATGTTGTTGAGAGCCTACGTGTGGAGGCCACATGCCCTAGATTTTTTCTATTGGTTGTTCTTTGTCTGATATGGTGGCCGCCTGCCCTAAAAAGTTGCACCGTGAGCTCCATTGGTCCCCAACTGTCTGCTGAGTGCACATCTATGAAGGCTGCAGCTTGATGTAGCCCTGCTTGGTTGAACCGTGATCTGTTGTAGCCTTACTGAGATCCGATCTGCCTGTTATGATTTGCTTAGAGGCCGATCTAACTGTTGTGGTTTGCTTAGGGTCTACTTTGCCTATTGTGGAGACCGAGTTGTCTACTGAGGGTTGACTTGTGGAGGCCGTGAGCCCTACAGTTCTGTTCTGCTGTGCTGAGAAGCATAACTTTGAGGACATGACCCTATTGTGCTATCTTTAGCATGCCGAGTTTTTGTGAAGGCAATGTCACCTCCAGATCTGATCTTAGTTTGTTGTTTTGTTGATCTTTTTTTTATGAGTTAAAAGTAGCCCTGGACCAGTTACCTTTGCTGAGACTTAATTGATTTCTTAGATCTATGGTGTTGAGACTTATTGAGATATGATCTTTATCGCTGAGTCTTGGTTGAGTTTGTCACTATGTTTCTAACTGTCATTGACTTTCACTGTTGTTGTCTACATCCTATCATCTCTCTCTCTCAGGTTTGTTCCTAGAGTAGACTGGCCTCTGAGAGGCATAGTCTTTTCTGAAAGTAACTCTTCTGAGTATTTTTACAAGAAGGGTTTTACACCCAGGTAAGTATCTTCATCTATATCTCTTACTGTTAACAAGTTTATTATTTTATATTACATGTTACTGAAGATTAACTTAATATAGTAACCTAACTGGTAGTGTTAAAGATTACTTAACACAGTGACCTAACTGGTAGTATTAAAGGTGTGAAGTTGAAAGAGATGAAAATTATGTTAGAAGTTACTACTGTACTATTTCATATTTAATTTCAGTATTTGTTTATCTACTTTGTGCATTAAAGTATATTGAATTTTATTTTTACTGCACAAAACCCTGATTTTACCAAAATTTAACAGATCCATCATAAGGTATCCACCTAGACCAGCTGCCCACTTCCTAGATAAAAGCATTCCATATGCTGGGGGCAAATCTATAACAACTACATCCATCATAGTGGAGATGTCTGAACATGCAAACAGATCAGCCCTAAGATTTTTTATCAAACCATAAGACTGTACATGTCTAGAGTCTATAGCACAGACATTCCCATAGGGTCTAGTCACCTCTAATCCCATTTCCTTCATAACATGTAAAGGCATAACATTCATAGCTGCTCCAGAATCCAACATGCGATTATGCAGGAGCCTATTCTAAAGGTGCAAGGTGAGGTAAAAGAGAGGGTGACCGCCGTTCTTTCTTTCATAGATCACAGAGTGGATGTTAATAGGGGGATCCTTTTCAACTTTTCTAGGTTGTGTTCCGCTAAGACTCTGTATATGACAGGATTCTAAGACAACCTCAGGAGTCCCTTATTGGCCAATACCTTCAAAGAACTCTTCTACTTGGCTTCTTACTGAGGGCACTTTCATTAACTCAGTGACAAGGATATTACACATAATTTTGCCCAATTCTTTTTTAATTTCAATGTTCAAATTATAATTATCTAGGGCAAATTCTTCATCTTCCTTATTATCTTCATTGCTCATATTACATTTGTCTAGGAAAGAAGGTTGTTGGGAATCATTTCTTCGCTTATAAATTTGAATTTTGGGTTGCTCTTTAGGTTCATGGAGATTTATTGCACAACATGAGGAGCTAGGTTCATCAATTAAATCTTCTTGCTCCCATGGCTCTTATTCTAGGAGAATTCTTCCAAAATCATCATCATAGGATAAATCATTTATAAAGTTGATGTTATCAGGTTGATCATCAGGCTAGTTGGTGTCAGAAGGCTCTTCTTCTGTTTCATCACACCAATTCACATTCGTCTTCTCAGAGTTCTCTGGATACTCGGGACGCCTCTTATCTCCCTCAAGCCTCCTATTGTTGTTCTAGTAAGGATTAGGGCCATAAGGGTTTCTATGTCTCTCCGGATCATGAAAACTCACGACATTCTTTGTTAGGACATTAGTTGTCTAATCATTTCTTGCATTGTCTCTAACGTGTCCTTTGTGTCTTTTGGCTCACTCACAGGTTCCTTACTCTTAGGCTTTCGAAGCTTAGGATCAGACCTAGAAGTGGATGGGGCAAAGTGATCGAAAAAAAATTTGTTTACCCATAGATGCTGCATTTTGCTCAACCATCTTTGCATTAAATTGAGCGGTCTTTAAATCATTAGGGTTTTTATCCTTTAAGTGATACCCAAGCCAGCCCTCAAGGCATTCAGATAGTGAATTACAATTGCTTGGTCTTTGGGTTTAATTTCTTCTGGGATGTTGGCTACAGTCTTATCAAATCTGATATTAAACTCATGGACTGTTTCATTTTCTTTCTTCTTGATATCAAATAATTGATGCAAGAGAAATTTCCCATCTAACTTACGAGACCACTTGCTACTTAGTTTTGTGACGAAATTGTCATACCCATCAATGGATGAAGCAGGCAATCTATCAAACCACTTCCGAACATCTCCTTCCAAAGATGCCAGAAGGGCCCTCATGAAGACATCTTCATCAGATGCTCCATATGCTTCCATGTGTTCCCAGACCTTGTCAACATGGTCTTCTATGGAGATAGCAGATACTCCATCAAACTTGGGAACTTTCTCAAAGTACTTTTCAGGCATGTCATGGGGGGCTCCCTGGCTCTGGGAAAACTCTAAAGGAGATGGCTTAGCCTTCCTTCCAAAAATCCTAGGGTTCTGTGGAGGAGGATTGTTCTGGTGTCCACCAGTGTTTGTTCCGGCCGTTGAACTAGATGAAGATGAAGGAGATCCAAAAAGATGACTCAGTGAAGCAGTAGGATTAGAAATCTTCCAAAAGAAATTGGATGAGTTCTCTTTAATTTGTCTTCGGTTCCGAGTATAAGTTGTAGGGATTCCTTCAGAATTTGTAGGACGTTCTAAGAACTTAAGATTAATACGTTGGGTTCGGTCCTCAGTAGAGTCGCGGGGTGGAGTCGCCACGCGAACCACACAAGTAATTCACCGAAATGATAAATGTCGTAGGAGAGGTGAGATGAGTGAAAATTAAAATGGTGATTGGGATAATTAAGGAATTCAAAATACAATCACCAAACAAAAACCGGATGCGATAAGATATTGATAACGCATGGACACTCGCAGACACCGAAGGTAAGCCTCTACCTCCTCGGCAACGGCACCAAAATGTTATCACCAAACTTGTAGTTGCCCCTAATGGTGGATCCGTAAGGATGGTAGAGGGGATAGGCAACCAAAGAGGTGAACCAAGAGAGCCTCGACTCCCAAATGGATGGTTATCACGCCAATCGAGGCACTGTTCACTTGATGTTGTCTTAGCCCAAGACAATAATGGGGGAGACCCAGATCTACTCCCGATAGGAGAGATCAAACCAGGACACCAGATCAAATCAATGTGGGATGAAGTACGTAAGGTGATAGGTATAGTAAACCCTAGATCTATGGATGAAGTCACAAAGTGAGTTATGGGTTGGATCAAGAGGCTTAGGAGATATGGATTTGATCCAACGTAGTTATACAAGTGACTTATGAGTTTAATTAACAGATCCAGAATCAAGGTACCAACAAATGATATAAAAATCCACTGCCTTAGGAACCGTGTCCAATGCAGGGAGGTTAAAAACAGGATTGGGGCTATCCAGTACCTTTGGATAGACTTGAAGGAAGGTATGACAGTATCAAAACACACAAGCCTCAGAGAGCATCAAACCACAGATAAATTGGCCAATTGGGGAAGTGCGCTAGGGTTTGGAGATTAGTGCCTTCGGATTTGGGCCATGTGGAGTCCTCCAACCTTGACGTCTAGGAGAACCCACTTTGGGTTTGGTCCAAGCTAAAATACCCAGAAATGGTTTGCCAATTGATCAAGCGGTTTGATTCAGAGAATTTTCCGAAAAAAATAGTGAGGTTTTTGACAGTTGATGAAGATACCCAATGGATTGGAACCCAATATTAAATGAAATAAAAGCAAAACTTACCTGGAAAATCTTGCAGATAGCTTGATGATGATGATCTACGCCTTCCCGATCAATTTGAGAAGATTTGAGTGAGTGTCCAATGAAAATCGATTTGCCCAAGGAAGCCAATGCGCCCTCTCTCCTGCACAACAAACGTCAACAATATCAGATTTGATGCATCAAGAGAAATAGACAAATGCTACAAAGAAATACCAAGAAGAAATCATAGATCACAATGAAGCTAATGAAAACCCCTTGATACAAGAGGAAACAATGGAGCGAGTTGAGGAAGCCCAACAAAAACGCCCAAGTGAAGTCGCCCTCCTGTAGACAAGACAAAGTATTCCAAAAATATATGAATTCACCACAAACTCACAAATGCTAGGATGCAATAGACTTTCCAATCACCATCTAAGAATATCACCGCAAAGAAGATCCAAGAAGTGTTTGCAAATTATTTCTTTATTATCAAGATTCCAAGAGCCAAAGATCCCTTTACAATGAGAAGCTCTCTCCTTTAAATAGGATGGAGAGATACCAAAACCCTGACCACCTTTTGAATGGATGGCTAAGATTAAAAGATCAAAATGTTCTAATCAATGGTTGAGATGAGCTCAACAATAAAGTACATGGATCAACTCAAAAATATAACATAACATGGACAAAATCGCCCTAGGAGAAGGGGGTCCCACTCAACATGACCAAATAACATGAAATAAAGCACATGGTGGGTCTAGGGGGTGATGATGATGATGGTGGTGACCATGGAGGTGCAGTGCATAGTGAGGCTCAAGCTTATATGGATAGCCTTGTTGTTGAAGATCGCACTTTATGATTATCTTCTTTGTAACTCATGATATATTTTGGGCCTTGGCCTTGAGCACTTTTGGGCACTTTTAGAATATGTAGTACTTAGGCATTTTGCCAAATTTTGAACTATGTATTACTTTCAACGTTTTTAATATTATACTTTATGGTATGCGTTTTTAATATTATACATTATGGTATTTTAATTTTGTTGAAGAATGAAACATTGAAAATGGTATTGTCATTGTGAGTATGGATTCCTTAATCAATGAATTATAATGTGCATGATATTTTAATTTATTATTTTTAAATTAGTATATAATGTATGATAATTATTAATTAATGTACTGTTCCAAAATAAAAGACTTAGATCATACAATAGAAGTTTAATTTTTTTTCAATTATATTATTTTTTATATTTTTTTAATATATATTATTGCCGCTCCCAACCCGTCGTTTCTTGCAAATTTAGGGGAAACTTCTAGCGGTATTGGACACCCGTACCCGAGTTCCCAACGTTCCCGCGTTCCGAAAACTCATGCAACATAGTATAATAATAATAAACAGAAGAATATCTTCCGAAATTACATTTACAACAACAGTCGCCATGTATGATCTACAAGATTAGTCCTCAATAATATTTTCAAACTACCAATCAAAGACTTACCTCGAGTTTCTTACCAAATGTCGTTCTCGCCAGGGGATGGAAAATATGACCTGAGCAACACACCCTATCTGTCCTAAAACAGTTCAAAGTGTCCCCGGCAATGGCACCAAAAATGTTACCGAATGAACTAGCAGGGCTAGTATCCGATGAACAATTGTATGAAGTGACCACTGTCACCTCAGTCACTCCTCCAAACTACTTCGGAGAGTCGGAACCTCCAAGGGCAGAGCCCTCAATGACCTGCAAACGCTTATGACAACAACAACTATTCCTCCTAGACAACCAAATTAGAGACCAGTGCCTTAAACCAATGTAATCATACGAATGAAGAAGACATACTAGTTAAGAAAAGTGCTTGTAGATGTTAGCACAATGTATCCAAGTCAATGTATCCAATGGAGTAATGGCAGAGATCATTCGACATCAATTTATCAATCAAGAAAAATCATTCACCATTAGGTAAGCATTATCCATATAACAGAGATCATGCAATAGAAGTGTAACAATATAAGTGTATAAGCCACCAATCTCCTTCAAATGATGGGTAGAGGACTGTAGCAATACAGTATGATGACAGTGTCCTAACAGCAGTAGGTAAAAGGAGTAGATCAAGTGCAAATGTATGTAATACTTGTGTTCAAATATCCAACGTAAATCCAACACTCAACCACCCTTTATGACAGCCAAATAGGAGTATGTTTTCAGACTGTACATGAGAGTATTAACAGCAGTAAGACACCAATTTATACAGCAGCATACTAATCCAAAAGGTGTGTGGATGTTGTAAAAAAATAGTAACTTCAAGGTGCTTTAAACATATAAAATTAACAATGAACCTTCCACCACTTTATGAAGTGTATGATTGTCAATAAGGTGCAAACTTCAGACTTTATAGCAATAAAATAAAAAGTGTATTTTCAGACTCCTTTCATCAGATGTAACAACCCTTTAAGACAATTGCAAAACACTAACTCCTTCAATGCTTTATGTGTTGATTTTTGACAGGTGTTGTAGCAAGGCTTGGGTCACTGTCCAAGTTGACAGTCTGTTGATTTGCAGACTTATGTACAGCAGAAAAGAGGGTTGTTCAGGGGATGTTGCAGCCTTGTAAAGACCTCCAAAACAGGGAGCGAACCCTATCTTGGGCACGGTGAGGTCAAGAGGAGGCTAAGAGGACTAGGCCGAGGCCCTCAAGGAGAAGACCCGAGCCCTTTTAGTGTTAGATTATGGTAACTTCGGGATGTCCTCCATGATTCAGATGCCTTAGATGGAGGTACATCAGTACTATAGGCATCAGGATGGAGTAGAGGGTGAGATACACTCTACTCAGTGGCATGAGCCCATTGGTGGTTGCATGCGGACCTTCCGGGGTGATTTGACCTTTGCATGCATGAGATATGCATGACCTGTCATCAATTAAAAGTTGCATGCAAAAGTGACTTTTGCATGCACCGAGAATTAGGGTTTTGGCAAACCTAATTCATCGGTGAGATTATATATAGAGGCAGGGGGTCCCCGAATGAGGTTGCTCAGTTGCTTTATCAAAGAGTGATAGATCAGGAGTGAGGAGGGCGCACTTGTGCATGCAGAGTGACTTTCTGAAAGAGAGAGGAGTTGTTGCAGGAGTGAGAGTGATCAGATCTGAGCTGGATCAGTGATCACTAGCTCCAGAGGCACTAGTCACCCAGTACTGTGAGATGAGATAGCTCATCATTGTGATTTCTGCTCAATTTAGAGGAGGACGTGTTCCCTTGGAGGAGGGCGCATTTCCCAAGGAGGGAGGAGCTCATTCGGAGCCTGATTGACCGATTTTGAGTCTCAGACGTTCAGGGTAGCCTTGCCTTAGCATTCGAGGAAGGTTCGTGACGTTCAGAGCTCAGATCTGCTGAGATCCGGTCCGGTACAAGCATCAGACATCCAAAGGGGAGGGCGCACTTCTGCATGCAATGGAGGGCGCATTCTTCAAAGGCAGTCTTCAAAGAGAGCAAATCAGAGCAGTGTGATACAGAGAGGCAGATCAGTCAGAGGCACCCGCAAAGATACTCAGATCCAGTTTACCAATTAGGGCCTACTCTTCCAATGCATGCATCAGTTGATGCATGCAGATCTAGAGTTTGTTTGGTTCAGGGATTGAGTTACCTTTGAGGTAATACTGTATTGTACTTGTCCATTTATATATATGCTCTGGGCTCGAGAGAGAAGATAGCCCCACAGATTGTTGGTTTTCCTCGGTTGGGGTTTCCAAGGTATATGCAGTGTTAATGTGTGATTGCATGTGTTTAATTGTTGTAAAGAGATCTAGTTGTTTATTTTATATCTTTATGAGTATGTATTGATATCGAGACTCAAACCGCTTGAGATCTCAGGGTGATTCAGAGGGAGTAGTGATATCTGGATCTAAGATTTACATTTAGCGCTGGCCAAGGGTAGCTGCAGCAGGTACAAGAATAAGGTGAGAGTGAGGGAAGGAAGTAAGGTGTAGGGAAGAAGGAAAGGTAGGTTGAGCTCAGTTTGGGAAGGAGCGAGCCTTAGAAGGAGGAAAAAAGGGAGGTAGTTAGGGCCAAGAGTGGAACCCTAGGTCTGAAATTAGGGCAAAAACAGTTTTTTTGGGCTAGGTTTTTAAATTTTAGGTTTTTTTAATTATGTACAAAACACAAAATAAAACCTAATTGGGTAAAAATGCAAAAATTAACCTAACATGATGTGTACAAATGTACAAACTAGGGTTTTAGGTATTTTGATATTTTTAAAATTTTAGGGCTTCCTAAAATTTCGCCATAGGGTTTTTAGGGCTAAAGAAGGCAAGGCGAAATTGTAGGAGAAAGGGCCAAAATTTCAGGAAGGCCAAAAAATCAAAAAAAAAAAAAATTATTTTCTAGGGTTTTTAACATAAAATTTCAGACCTAATTCTAACCCTAATTCTATCATGAAAATGCAAATTTACACATGAAAATGCAAGTGAAATTTAGTACAAGTTGATAACTTAGGGTTTTAATAGATGTTACCCCAAACCCTAGCCTTAGAGGAAAGTGACCAGCCTTCCTCTTGGAGGTGATTCTCCTTGTCTACTAGGTTAGGGCTTCTTAGAACAACCTATAGGGTTGGTTTCAAGGGCCTAAACTAGAGCAAAGTTGGAGCTCCAAGGACAAATTTTGTAAAAAACTCCACTTGGGAGCGTTTTTACTATGCAATGAGGATAGAAAGGCAAGAAAAAACCCTATTAAAAGAGAATGTAGCCCTAGGGCTACCATTCAATCATTCAAGATGCAAAATTTACCTACCATTCATCAAGCAAACCTTAAAAATGTAAAGACTTACTTGAGCATGAGTTATTTCAACCATTCTAGCATCCACAAAGCATTAGCAAGACAAAGAAAGCATCCGACTTCATCCAAGAGCAAGAAAAATCATCCCTCCAAGAGGTGCGTATCACTTCATAAGGCCCTTCTAGGGTAAAAGAATAGCATAATGAATTTTATCCCATAAGTTGTGTTTTGAAAATGAAGTGAGGAGACTTTATTTATATGTTCTCACACTCACTTTTACAAAATAACTAGGCCTACACGCCTTAAAATGTCAATTTAAAATTATAACATGTCAACATAAAATAATCTAAAATAATCAAATGTGTGGGTAACTTGGGACATTATCCCCAGAGTTCACCCAAAAATGACTAAAATGGCTAATACTGAGCAAAATACTCCAAACTGAAGGTTGGAGTAGGCAGGGGGGACGTCATACCCCATCTAACCCCAACAGTGTTGATAATCCCTCAACACCCCCCCGGAACAAGCAATACGGCTTGGTGAGGATGATGACGTCATCCTTGGAAGAGGCCCAAGGAGAGAGGGCACTATGTTGTAGAGGGACCAGGAGGGTGCCTGAGGCAACCTGGAAGAGAGGCAAGAGCCTCACAGCAGACGAAACTATCACTGGAGTAGTGGAACAAGTGGGGGGTCATGTGTCCTAGTGACCCACCCCTAGGAGCCCCGGACACCAACCTAAGGGCTACAAGCCTTATAATGAGGCAGTCAGCAATGCCACTAAGCCATAGTACTCCTAAGAGAAGGACCAAAAGGTCTGGCCATAACCTCCACTCATAAAATGTTGGATAACAGCCCTCCTGGTCTGAAAAAAATGACCCTCTCTCCCTGGGGGCACATTTGAAGGTGCGTTGGTACCGGTACCACATAACACATCACAAGACATTCATATATCCAATTCAAATGTTTCCTCAACAATGACTACATGACCTCTATATATACATATTCACTCATTTCACATTTGGACCCTTCATTAGGCCAACCCTATTACATATAAATTTACTTCATTACATATACATTTAACCCCATATATGCCCCCCTTGGGGTTGTATCATATATACATTTAACCCCATATATGCCCCCTTGGGTCATTACAATTTCCTCATGAACCCTAGCACCTTACTCCAAGAAGACAAGTACAAAGAAAAGAGTAAAATGATGATAATGAAAGGAATCTCTCCTTCCTCAGCTTATAAGAAGGGTAAGGAAGGCCAACAATAGATATGTGTGCATAAACCCTTACAAAGCCATAAGTAGGCTCTCACATGTGAAGCACTACACTCTAAGGGTACTGTTATCACACAACTTGTAGTTGCCCCTAGAGGTATCCCATCCGGGACGGTAGAGGAGACAGGCAACTAAAGAGGTGACCCAAGAGATGCCACGGTTCCCAATGCAATGTGGGAGTCACGTCAACCGAGGCACTCTTCGCTTTAGGTCAAGGTATAACTAGACCAAGGGGGAGACCCTATACCCCAATCGCAGTTGATTGGACCCAAGCAAAGGTTTCAAAGGTGAATAAATGATGAGTTACGGAAACCAATGCAAGTCTAAGTGGACCCAATGTTTAGGGCATGGTTGAAGGTGGTATCAAGGATAGTTAGTGTTTCAACCTATGTATGGTTTAGGCCACTTGATGGGGTATGATTATTAAGTATAGTACCATGTGTTTACACAAGTGGGTCTTATTGCCTTGGGAAGTGTGAAATGGTTTTAGGTGGGCCCACAAGGTGAAGCTAAGCGTGAAGATGGTACTATAGGCTAGATCTAGGTTAGATCTACAAGTTAGAGTTGGTTCTAGGGTTACCCATGTGTTAGATCTAGGGTTTGACACTAATCCCAAGAAGTGCGCCTTGCTTGGAGAAGGACTAGTGCCTTGTTGGATGGGCTAATGGGGTCAAGAAGGATGTCAAAGTGTAGATCGGGACACCTAGAAGCCAAGTCAAGTGGGTTGGATGAGATCCAATGGTTGGATCTTACTAGATCTAGGTTTTTAGGTGATGACCAAAAGTGGACCACAATTCCTCAAAACAAGGAATGCAATCCCCAAGGTAGATCGGGACAAAAGGACAGTCTAGACCTAGGTTTCAAGGCATGGGCAATCCAAATCCACAAAAATCTCCAACACCCACTTCCTAGAAGTGGTCCAACTCAAAATTTCCAAGGGGTGCGACTTTCTCAAGGAGAGGCAAAAAGTGGTTTTGGTGGACCAAACCAAGTCCAATGGCCACCAAAATGTAGATCCGGGATGCTAGTACCCCGATCTATGCATGTTCAAAGTTTCAAGTGAATCCAATGGATAGATCTTAGTAGATCTAAGTTTTAAGTTACCAATGAGGTCAAAAGGGGGTTTCAACCCCACAAAACATGGAGAGATGTCCACAAGGTAGTTTTCACCAAAGTAAAGATATGGGCATGTGTTATCAAGTGTCTAATTGTCAAATCAAGCGGGATCTCACATACCCATGTGCTAGATCTAGCCCAACAAGCCTCTCTCAAGGAAGTGCGCTTTAGGTCAAGGAGAGCTTTTTGTCTTAGAAGATGGGTCAATTCTTAGCCAATCACCACCAAACTATAGATCCAACTAGGGGTGGATGCTATAGAGGTGGGTTTTCAATATCTTTTCAAATTGAGGGCTAGATCTAAGTAGATCTAAGAAATACCAAAAACAAGGGTTTTACTTTGATTAAGGTTTTTGTGATCTAGAAATTATGGAAGATTCAAGGAAGAGAAGATCATACCTCTTGGGACATACCTGGATGAAGAGATGAATGCTAGTTGAGACGAGGATTACTTTGCCAAAGATCAAATGGAGAATTGTTGAAGCCCTCTTGCCAAATCGATTTTTCCAAGCCACATGTAATTCCTTCTAACCTGTCAAGCCAAGGAGCAAAGCATCAATTAGTTTAACAACTTGAAGGTAGATGCAAGCAAGAGAGAGAAAAACATAGAATAGTTGACACAAAGGCAAAACCACTCCCTGTCAAACCCAAAACGACTTCTTCCAAGCTTGAAGGGCAAGCCTCCCCACCAATTCGCACTTGTCAAAGTCGCCCTCTCAACCTGCAAATAAAGTATGGCAAATACGCAAGATAGCTACAAAAGATCCTCCAGTGCAATGGACAATAGCATTTACAATCGAAAAAACCAACATCCACTCCAATCCAAGCATGTACTCCAAAAGATAGAAATTTTATTCCAAGAGCCAAGAGCCAAAAATCTCTAGATGAATTTTACAATGAAGGGGTCTCCTCCTTATATAGGATAATAAAGACCAAAACCCTAGATCTCAAAACCACTTTTTGAAATGAGTGGTTGAGATTAAAAGATCTCACAACATAATCAATGGCTAAGATGAATCCATAACATAATATCACATGGATCACTCAACATAACAATAGCGCCCTCACTAAATGGTACAATAGAGGGTGACGTCATCCCACAAGAGGGGTATAAAGTACAATAATCCACCTCATGATGACTAGGACATGATAAAATAAGCACATGGTGGGGCTAGGAGGTATAAATCCTTGCTAGCTCACCCCAAGGCACAATGAAATAATAAAAATATGTCCAATATAATAATAATGACCAAAACTGTCCTCAGAATTCATGACAGTCGAGCAGTAAATGTCCTCCTGTGATCAATCTGGAGATACCCACATGGTGAAAAATGACTGGAAGATAGTGAGATCAACCTGGAAGACCTCTGTGAAAACCAAATGCCAAAACCTTGCCTCAATTGCCCAAATCGATTTCCTCAGTGACCACTTTATCCCATTTTTTTAACTGCCTCGGGAACTGTGAAAGTGCCAAAACTGCCTCCTAGGGTGCTAGCGCTGTCCATCTGAGCCCACCAGGCTCTCCGGGAGGGGGGATAAATGGTAATAACAAGTGGCTGGACCACCCCCTCCATCATCAGCGCCCTAGGTGAACTGGCCTCTCGGGGCCCCTGCTGCTCAGGCTGGGAAATCAGCCCCAAATCTGGTCAACAAGTGTAAAACTGCATCAATCACTGTCAGAAGTGCCCGGAACTGAAAGATAAGTGTCTCAATGGATCCAGAAGACCCAAATCCACTAGGAATGAGTACTCATACACCCTGGGTTGCCCTAGTGGGCCAGCTGTAGGGTCCACCATATATGGACAATGTATAATCTGCTGATCTGTAATAATAATAACCTGCTGAACTGGATCAAACATCATCTGTATCATATGTCCATCATATGATATCATCATCAAACATGTGGGACCATAAATCATCACCAATAATCATCATACATGGTCCACATCATCACGGATCCCAAGAATATATATAATCAAGGATAAATCACATCAGTAGACTAAGACAATGCTTCTTTAATCACTTCATAGCTAAGCTCAAAGTATAAATTCCATTCAGTGGCATTAATCAAGTTAACATATTCCGTGATTATATAAAATTACTTGCACCCTAGTTCAAATGACAAACTTACCCATTGGACATGGTCAAACTGCTAGTGAAGGATGAAGGCTAGGAGCAAGGTTGGGCCAAGGGTTTGACTTGTCTAACTTAACTTAAAAATACTTTGGACTGGGAGAAGGGGGAAGCTACAAACTCTGTGCTGGACAAAAGAACACGGGGGATGGCTGTGCCTCACAAATGGATAAGTTGTTTAGAGAGTGCTTATTCAACTTAGGCATCATGTCTACATCAAGTTGATCCAAGTTCATTAGGATCATTCAATTTATTTCCATGGCCTTTTTGGCCTACATAACCCTTCGGATTTCAGATGTGCTGAGAAGCACAACTAGTTGCAGCTTGCATCCAGGGCATGTTTTTTTTATAAATTCACAAGGTCAGCAATTGTTTAGATATAGCTTTTAAGAACTATTGCTTTTTTGGACCTTTCTTTATACTCTTCGAGGAGTATTTTTAGCTTTTCATTGCTCTTGCCCTTTTTTTTGTTTCCATGGGCGAATTTATTTAGTTTCCACAGGTAGAACATGAGCTTTCAGTTTTAGCCAACAACATCTCAAGTGACTAGGGGGAGTTCGAGCCAAGGCCTACAATCCAACTCACCAAAGGCAAGTTCTGTCACCAACTCAGAGCCGAGACACTGAATAAACAGGGATGCGGTCCAAACACAGAGGTAGAAAAATGGGGAAGTCCTCAGTATCAGAAAGTCAAATAAGACAAGTCAGGGTTTAAAGTCAAACAGGAAGGTCATGTATGGATGGAGACAAGTGGATATGGAGCCTACACTAGCAGACAACAGGTGTCGGGAAAGACCATGTCTATGTAAGGTGAAATACCAGTAAGTTTTGTTAAATGACCTAAAAGTGCAAGCAATTGTCCATTTTAAGGTTTACAGTTCATTTTAAATAGTTTGCCACATCAGGAGTAATATACCAAGCACATGCTATAATCATGACTAAATCAACAAGCTAATAATCCACTGTCAGTGAGAACATATCCATAGATCATACAACATTATCATAATAGCAATCATCATGCATCATCTGAAACACTGCTGAAGTACATCTCTAGGCACTGAACTGAAACTGTAATGGGATAAGTGGTCACATCAGTCATCCAATCTGAACTCTCAAGGCTCAGCCTTGACACAAGGTCATATACAAATCTGAATAATATACTGCTCTGATCATGAGTGATCCAATATATATAGCCATGCTCTGGAATAAATGAAGCTCTGGAATGTGCAGATATCTGCTGTACAAGAATAGTAGCCCTGCTACTATGGTGTGATAACATCTGGCTCCAGCTGGGACAAGTGCTCTAAGGGAGAGAGCGCTTGAGAACCTCAGAATCTCTGGTCTCGAACACCTCTGCATCAATCTTCAATCCAGCACTGCACCATCCTTGCTTTCAGCCTTTATCTTGCACCTGTTCCTGCTCTCACAAAAACTAGAATACCATCATGGAGCATGTATGGGATAAAAATAAAATAAAACTGAACTGAAATATAATCTAAAACATGAACTTGAAAAAAAACTAACATGGCATATATCATTATCATTTTATTTACTGTGCAGGAGGAAAGGAGTATATTCTTAATTCAGGCAAATCTCAACCAGCACAGGCAGCCAATTATATAAATGCTAACTATAATTTCTTAAATGCATGCAGGAGAAGAGAAAAGCTTAGGAAGGAGCAAGACTCAACTCAGGCAGAAAAAGAAAAACTGGACAATACTCGGCACACAAAGAAAAATCACACAAATCCTACTGCTCAAGTGAGCTTATTCAGAACCTACCTAATCTAAACATGCAAGGCAAGGCAAGGAAGGTCAGGGATAGTAATCCCTTAGCTCCCTTTGATTGATAGGGAGTAAGATGCGTTGGCCAGTCCCAGTGGTGAGAAAACACATCTCATCAACGCAGCGCTCAACAGTAAGTGGTCCAACCCAAAAGTCACCTGATCCCCTAGATCGTATATAGAACAAATCATTAGGTATTACGACCTTATCACCAATATTGAGCTTTTGATGATTCACAGATTGAGGGATGGCTTCAATAACATGTTCAGGAAAAGGTTGGACATCAGAGGTGCATTGAGGTTGAGGTGTAACTATATTTGAATTCCTATTAGGAGGAATTTCATCAAATCTGGGAAGTCCACCGTCTAACGGTACAACTACGCTACCAATCAAGACTTCTCCTACGGTTCTCCTAGGAGGACTTTCTTCTAGCGGGTGTATGATATTCTTTGGTGTTTCCCCTATGGTCAAAACTTTAGCTTGGGTTAGGGGTGGAGGGCTTTGATTTTCACTACTTCTGCTACTACCTTCTCCTGATGGGATAGGCACAATCATGTTTTCTAAGAGTTCCAGATGGTCAGCAGAAATGGGAAAATGAACTGTGCTAGGTGCATTGTGATCCCTCGTATCCAAAGGTGTTGGTGAAGAATAAGGTGTGTCTGTGGAATCTATATCCTCTTCACCACTCGGTAACTCACTAGGTAGGAGGAAACTAGGGTAATAAGGGGGTAAGTGTGAGTCAGTGGCTTCTTCTTGAAAAAGGGCTAGATTGTTCAAAGAAAAGTCTTCCCCAGGGGCATCATGGATCAAGGCATGTTCTTGCCAACTCATGGAGTTGTCATTCACCTGCCTTAAAACTCCATCCCCTAAGGACAAATGGGACAAGTGATCAGGCACATCAGAGAAGTGATAATCAACTAGTTCTTCATCATTCCCCTCATGTGAGGGAAGGTGTGTTCCTTCATTATTATTTGTCCAAGGAGTGATGTGAGGTAAGCCTTGTCTTCCTCTT
Source organism: Larix kaempferi (assembly GCA_027924585.1). Classification (NCBI taxonomy): domain Eukaryota; kingdom Viridiplantae; phylum Streptophyta; class Pinopsida; order Pinales; family Pinaceae; genus Larix; species Larix kaempferi. The sequence continues at coordinate 8,369,452 of BSBM01000029.1, forward strand.
TCTGTGTTAAGGTCTACTAGGAAAAGCCACTCATGTACTGTTCTAGGTATATACTCACCCCTTCTAATTTGATCAAAGTTATCTTCCGAAGTGTTTAGCTGAGTAGGATGTGTAGGTTGGTCAATGTTTGGTTCTACACTATTGGGTTGGTTCGAGATCCTAAGGTTTTCTGACACTTGAATGGACCTGGGGTCAACTTCAATAATTCTTTCTTCTTCCATGCTAGGATCATCATCATGACCACCCATGACCATAAAGATACCCTCAGGTAATAACTCACCCTCACCAAAAGTGTTTCTCACACCATCCTCATAATTCTCAAGATGTCCATCATAAAATGGCTCCCGATACACTCTAACCAAAGAGCCATCAGAGTTGGGGATGGTAGCATAAGACAAGTCCATCTGAAGATGTCCCCCTAACCCAGCGGACCACTTCCTACAAAGGAGCATGCCATAGGCAGGAGGGAGATCTATGACAACTATATCCATCAGCATAGATATATCGGGGCATGAAAACAGGTCAGCTCTCAGGTTTTTGATCAAGCCAAAGACTTTAACTGGTTTAGAGTCAATCCCACAAACGTTCCCATAAGGTCTAGTTATCTTTAGTCCCATAGCTTCCATGACTTGTAAAGGCATCACATTCATAGAGGCACCAGAATCCAACATACAGTTATGAAGAAGGAGATCACCTATGCGTAGTGTAAGGTAAAATGGTTAATGACCCCCATTCTTTCTCTCATATAAGGCAGTTTGGATGTTAATGGGAGGATCATTCTCTTCATCAACCATATCACAAGATGCTGGGTTTTGAGAAGATGAATCCTCACCACCAGTCGTGGCTATCTCAGGGATACTCTCGAAAAATTCTACCACCTGCTCCTTTATTGAAGGAATTTTCATTAACTCAGTGAGTGGAATGTTATGCATAACTTTGTCTAACTCTCTTTCGATGTTGATATCGAAGTCATACTCAGGCAAAGGGATTGGCTCACTCACTGGATTAGGCAACTCTTTGTTTTTCTTTTCACTAAAAGGGATAGGCTTTGGGCCATCTTTTCTTCGTTGATAAGTTTTAAACGGAGCTTGGTCATTGATAACTTGTTCAGTAGCATAGATGGGACCACTAGGGTTGTTTTCTTCTATGGTGTTTTCTTCATGATCAATCAGGATTCTTCCAAAGTCTTTGTCAAACTTTAAGTCATCAACCCAGTTAATGTTCTTTGGAGAGTCCGGAGTATCATCACCATGGGCGGTATACTCAGGATCTTCCAACTTTTGTTCTTCAGACCAGTTTATGATAGGAGGTTCTTGATTCATAGGGTTTCTTCTATCTCCTTCATTAGGTTTCTTTTGTTGATTCCAATAAGGTTTAGGACCATAGGGCTGCCTATATCTATCCCCTTCTCTGTTCTTGGCTAGGTCCCTAGTTAGGAGGGTTAAGTTTTTCATCATTTCATGCATACTCTCCATCATTTCACTGGGCTCTTTGCTAGGTTCCTTATTCTTCTTAAACTTAGGCTCAGATCTAGAGGAAGAAGGCCCACTAATTAGGTCAAAGAAATTTTGTTTTCCCATGGAGGCAGCATTTGCCTCAGCTTTCTTGGCATTGTCTTGGGCTTCCTTCAAATTATTAGGGTCTTTGTCCTTTAGGTGGTAACCCAGGTAACCTTCATAAGCATTAAGGTAATGGATCAAGATGGCTTGGTCAAGGGGCCTTATGTTACTTGGGATGTTGGCAACAGTCCTATCAAAGCGTTGGTTAAACTCATGGACAGACTCATTCTCCTTCTTTTTGATGTCAAAAAGTTGGTGTAAAAGGAAACGCCCATCTAACTTGACTGACCACTCTTGCTTGAGTTTATCGGTGAATACATCATACCCATTGATTGATGATGGAGGCAAACGGTCAAACCATTTGCGAGCATCACCTTCCAAGGATGCAAATAGACCCCTAATAAACACATCCTCCTCCTCAGCCCCATATGCCTCCATATGAGCCCAAACATTGTCTATGTGGTCCTCAATAGAGGTGGCACAATTGCCATTGAATTTTGGGATCTTTTCAAAGTACTTGTCTGGCATACTATGGGGAGCACCCAAAATCTGAGAGAAGTCTAAAGGGGAAGCTCTAGCTTTATGACCAAAAGCCCGAGCAACAGGAGGGTTGTTTTGGTTGTTTACACCGGAGTTTGATTGACCTTGTCCAGCCATTGGGTTGACTGGGTTTGAACTGGAGTTATGATTTGGTGATAAAGGAGGAACCGGATTGAACAAAGGGGATCCTAAGACACGGTTTGGAGAACCTGAGTTAACAAGTTTCCACAAGAAATTAGTTGATTGAGTTCTAGGATCTCTTTTGTGATATGTGAGTGGGGTTCCTTCCAGTTGATTTGGATTTGATTTACTTCGTGTGTTGTAAGGATGACTATGAGCTCGCTCCTCAGCGGAGTCACGGTTAGGAGTCGCCAGGTAGATTTTTAAGCTCTACTACCAAGAGGTATGTCGTTTAAAGTGCAGAAAGGTAGTGAGACACAAGGATGTGTTGAACCAAGGTAGGCCCCTACCTCCCCGGCAACGGCGCCAAAAATGTTATCACACAACTTGTAGTTGCCCCTAGAGGTATCCCATCCGGGACGGTAGAGGAGACAGGCAACTAAAGAGGTGACCCAAGAGATGCCACGGTTCCCAATGCAATGTGGGAGTCACGTCAACCGAGGCACTCTTCGCTTTAGGTCAAGGTATAACTAGACCAAGGGGGAGACCCTATACCCCAATCGCAGTTGATTGGACCCAAGCAAAGGTTTCAAAGGTGAATAAATGATGAGTTACGGAAACCAATGCAAGTCTAAGTGGACCCAATGTTTAGGGCATGGTTGAAGGTGGTATCAAGGATAGTTAGTGTTTCAACCTATGTATGGTTTAGGCCACTTGATGGGGTATGATTATTAAGTATAGTACCATGTGTTTACACAAGTGGGTCTTATTGCCTTGGGAAGTGTGAAATGGTTTTAGGTGGGCCCACAAGGTGAAGCTAAGCGTGAAGATGGTACTATAGGCTAGATCTAGGTTAGATCTACAAGTTAGAGTTGGTTCTAGGGTTACCCATGTGTTAGATCTAGGGTTTGACACTAATCCCAAGAAGTGCGCCTTGCTTGGAGAAGGACTAGTGCCTTGTTGGATGGGCTAATGGGGTCAAGAAGGATGTCAAAGTGTAGATCGGGACACCTAGAAGCCAAGTCAAGTGGGTTGGATGAGATCCAATGGTTGGATCTTACTAGATCTAGGTTTTTAGGTGATGACCAAAAGTGGACCACAATTCCTCAAAACAAGGAATGCAATCCCCAAGGTAGATCGGGACAAAAGGACAGTCTAGACCTAGGTTTCAAGGCATGGGCAATCCAAATCCACAAAAATCTCCAACACCCACTTCCTAGAAGTGGTCCAACTCAAAATTTCCAAGGGGTGCGACTTTCTCAAGGAGAGGCAAAAAGTGGTTTTGGTGGACCAAACCAAGTCCAATGGCCACCAAAATGTAGATCCGGGATGCTAGTACCCCGATCTATGCATGTTCAAAGTTTCAAGTGAATCCAATGGATAGATCTTAGTAGATCTAAGTTTTAAGTTACCAATGAGGTCAAAAGGGGGTTTCAACCCCACAAAACATGGAGAGATGTCCACAAGGTAGTTTTCACCAAAGTAAAGATATGGGCATGTGTTATCAAGTGTCTAATTGTCAAATCAAGCGGGATCTCACATACCCATGTGCTAGATCTAGCCCAACAAGCCTCTCTCAAGGAAGTGCGCTTTAGGTCAAGGAGAGCTTTTTGTCTTAGAAGATGGGTCAATTCTTAGCCAATCACCACCAAACTATAGATCCAACTAGGGGTGGATGCTATAGAGGTGGGTTTTCAATATCTTTTCAAATTGAGGGCTAGATCTAAGTAGATCTAAGAAATACCAAAAACAAGGGTTTTACTTTGATTAAGGTTTTTGTGATCTAGAAATTATGGAAGATTCAAGGAAGAGAAGATCATACCTCTTGGGACATACCTGGATGAAGAGATGAATGCTAGTTGAGACGAGGATTACTTTGCCAAAGATCAAATGGAGAATTGTTGAAGCCCTCTTGCCAAATCGATTTTTCCAAGCCACATGTAATTCCTTCTAACCTGTCAAGCCAAGGAGCAAAGCATCAATTAGTTTAACAACTTGAAGGTAGATGCAAGCAAGAGAGAGAAAAACATAGAATAGTTGACACAAAGGCAAAACCACTCCCTGTCAAACCCAAAACGACTTCTTCCAAGCTTGAAGGGCAAGCCTCCCCACCAATTCGCACTTGTCAAAGTCGCCCTCTCAACCTGCAAATAAAGTATGGCAAATACGCAAGATAGCTACAAAAGATCCTCCAGTGCAATGGACAATAGCATTTACAATCGAAAAAACCAACATCCACTCCAATCCAAGCATGTACTCCAAAAGATAGAAATTTTATTCCAAGAGCCAAGAGCCAAAAATCTCTAGATGAATTTTACAATGAAGGGGTCTCCTCCTTATATAGGATAATAAAGACCAAAACCCTAGATCTCAAAACCACTTTTTGAAATGAGTGGTTGAGATTAAAAGATCTCACAACATAATCAATGGCTAAGATGAATCCATAACATAATATCACATGGATCACTCAACATAACAATAGCGCCCTCACTAAATGGTACAATAGAGGGTGACGTCATCCCACAAGAGGGGTATAAAGTACAATAATCCACCTCATGATGACTAGGACATGATAAAATAAGCACATGGTGGGGCTAGGAGGTATAAATCCTTGCTAGCTCACCCCAAGGCACAATGAAATAATAAAAATATGTCCAATATAATAATAATGACCAAAACTGTCCTCAGAATTCATGACAGTCGAGCAGTAAATGTCCTCCTGTGATCAATCTGGAGATACCCACATGGTGAAAAATGACTGGAAGATAGTGAGATCAACCTGGAAGACCTCTGTGAAAACCAAATGCCAAAACCTTGCCTCAATTGCCCAAATCGATTTCCTCAGTGACCACTTTATCCCATTTTTTTAACTGCCTCGGGAACTGTGAAAGTGCCAAAACTGCCTCCTAGGGTGCTAGCGCTGTCCATCTGAGCCCACCAGGCTCTCCGAGAGGGGGGATAAATGGTAATAACAAGTGGCTGGACCACCCCCTCCATCATCAGCGCCCTAGGTGAACTGGCCTCTCGGGGCCCCTGCTGCTCAGGCTGGGAAATCAGCCCCAAATCTGGTCAACAAGTGTAAAACTGCATCAATCACTGTCAGAAGTGCCCGGAACTGAAAGATAAGTGTCTCAATGGATCCAGAAGACCCAAATCCACTAGGAATGAGTACTCATACACCCTGGGTTGCCCTAGTGGGCCAGCTGTAGGGTCCACCATATATGGACAATGTATAATCTGCTGATCTGTAATAATAATAACCTGCTGAACTGGATCAAACATCATCTGTATCATATGTCCATCATATGATATCATCATCAAACATGTGGGACCATAAATCATCACCAATAATCATCATACATGGTCCACATCATCACGGATCCCAAGAATATATATAATCAAGGATAAATCACATCAGTAGACTAAGACAATGCTTCTTTAATCACTTCATAGCTAAGCTCAAAGTATAAATTCCATTCAGTGGCATTAATCAAGTTAACATATTCCGTGATTATATAAAATTACTTGCACCCTAGTTCAAATGACAAACTTACCCATTGGACATGGTCAAACTGCTAGTGAAGGATGAAGGCTAGGAGCAAGGTTGGGCCAAGGGTTTGACTTGTCTAACTTAACTTAAAAATACTTTGGACTGGGAGAAGGGGGAAGCTACAAACTCTGTGCTGGACAAAAGAACACGGGGGATGGCTGTGCCTCACAAATGGATAAGTTGTTTAGAGAGTGCTTATTCAACTTAGGCATCATGTCTACATCAAGTTGATCCAAGTTCATTAGGATCATTCAATTTATTTCCATGGCCTTTTTGGCCTACATAACCCTTCGGATTTCAGATGTGCTGAGAAGCACAACTAGTTGCAGCTTGCATCCAGGGCATGTTTTTTTTATAAATTCACAAGGTCAGCAATTGTTTAGATATAGCTTTTAAGAACTATTGCTTTTTTGGACCTTTCTTTATACTCTTCGAGGAGTATTTTTAGCTTTTCATTGCTCTTGCCCTTTTTTTTGTTTCCATGGGCGAATTTATTTAGTTTCCACAGGTAGAACATGAGCTTTCAGTTTTAGCCAACAACATCTCAAGTGACTAGGGGGAGTTCGAGCCAAGGCCTACAATCCAACTCACCAAAGGCAAGTTCTGTCACCAACTCAGAGCCGAGACACTGAATAAACAGGGATGCGGTCCAAACACAGAGGTAGAAAAATGGGGAAGTCCTCAGTATCAGAAAGTCAAATAAGACAAGTCAGGGTTTAAAGTCAAACAGGAAGGTCATGTATGGATGGAGACAAGTGGATATGGAGCCTACACTAGCAGACAACAGGTGTCGGGAAAGACCATGTCTATGTAAGGTGAAATACCAGTAAGTTTTGTTAAATGACCTAAAAGTGCAAGCAATTGTCCATTTTAAGGTTTACAGTTCATTTTAAATAGTTTGCCACATCAGGAGTAATATACCAAGCACATGCTATAATCATGACTAAATCAACAAGCTAATAATCCACTGTCAGTGAGAACATATCCATAGATCATACAACATTATCATAATAGCAATCATCATGCATCATCTGAAACACTGCTGAAGTACATCTCTAGGCACTGAACTGAAACTGTAATGGGATAAGTGGTCACATCAGTCATCCAATCTGAACTCTCAAGGCTCAGCCTTGACACAAGGTCATATACAAATCTGAATAATATACTGCTCTGATCATGAGTGATCCAATATATATAGCCATGCTCTGGAATAAATGAAGCTCTGGAATGTGCAGATATCTGCTGTACAAGAATAGTAGCCCTGCTACTATGGTGTGATAACAGGTACATATGTCAAGCTCCAAGGTGATGTCTTACACAAGCAAGGCTCCAATGCAAGGGCACTCCATGAGATGTGTCCAACACTCCTCCTCCAAACCTACAAGAACTCTAATGCTCCTCCTAATCCATGTCCTCCACTGGGTCCTGTTATCACATCCATAATAGTTGGCGCTACCATGTCTTTAGACCAGTTTTCAGTACTTTTCCAAGCCAGTCCTTTTTATGATATGCATGAGATCAGTAGTTGATGAGAAGCTCTTCTATGATCACTCATATTTTCAATGGACCCAGAGCATACATTCTCAGCCTTATGCCATGACTGAGCCTCATGACCCCAGATTTGATGACTGAGGTAGCCATTTTCTTCAAGATCTAACTTGGAAAAGAATATGGAGAGGATTTAGAGCTGTGATTCTTTTGGTCCCTTAGGCTGATCAGCCTCGTGGACGTTATTAAAATCATTCATTCATTCATCCATACAGAGCAGTCATGATGACAGTGCCTATGGTTTATACAACAGCAGTATCCTAGTGACAATCGGTGGTTCAGATGGTTTATACGGGTATATGACCCAGCAGGTATATTGTTGTGCATTGGATTCTTGTATTCTGCTCTTTTATTTATCTTGGTAGCTTAACTGGGTATTTAGTGGTCATGATCTGGCGATACCTTTATGTGGTTATTGATTGATTGTTTAGAATAGAGGTGATTCAGTTGCTTGGAATTGGAAATTTTTATGTATACTCATTGTTCATGCCCTCTTAGTAGTGTGGATTTGGTCATTCCCCCACTCTGGTTTGCTAGTCATGGCATCACCTGTCACTTTCCCCATCCATCCGTTATCATCCGTACTTGGTTGTATCCCGACTTACACCTTAGCCTGTGATATGGAGGACTTCCCCACCTATGCCTCTATGTTGGATAGACTCCTTGTTGTTATGTGTCTCGGCTTTAAGTTGTGCAACAGAAGTTGCCGAAGCCTTGATCCTTATGGGCTAGGAGAACCCACTGGTGTTGGTTCCTGAGCTTAGGTGAGTTGGGATTCTAAAGCCTTCACCTCTCTGGTCGGTTGCCCCCGATGTTTCGTCCTGATTGTGGATGATTCCCCCCCAGTTTCCTGAGTTGTGTCAGTTAAAACTTGAAACAAATTGTACGACTATCATTACATGCATTTATGTGATTTACTGCTATATCTTTAAAATGCAATGAAATGAAATGTTAAGCACCCTGGATGAAAGTTGCAATTAGTTGTGCTTTTAAGCACATGAAAAATCCGAAGGGTCATGGGCCTAAAAAGAAATGGGTAAACAAATGCTAAATCTAAAGACTGTTGGTCATGCTATTATTGAAATGTAATGATTATTTCCTCATGGAGCCTACAGGTTGGGATGTGAGATGGAGTAAGGGACAGCTAATTCTAAGTGTCACCTAAAACCTCAGAGTTACGGTTTACTGTGCACCTAGTCACGATGGTTCTAGAAAAGATACTCACGGAACTTGATTTTAGCTTGGATGTGAGTTGTAGACATTTGTTAAAGTTGAATGGGCACTCCTCAAATCAACTTATTCCATTTTTTAAACACCGTCATTCCCTGTGTATTTTTTGTCCAACATATGTTTAGGTGGTCTTTCCCTTTTCCCTTATCCAAAGTGTCACAGTGTTGAGGTTGTAAAGTCATCCCCTTAGCCTAACCTTGTTTCTTTCACCCTCACCCATTTCTAGCAAAATGGTCACATCCATAAATGAGTATAAACTTGAGGGTCTTCTTTTGAGTAATTGGTTGCTTTAATCTAGACTTATATTTGACGGTTTATTGCTTAATCACCAGTAGAATGCCACTTTGTACTTTAGTTTTGTTATTGAAATATTTAAAGAAGCATATCTCATCCATTTGCACTTGCAGCATCAGTCAATTCTAGGCTGGGTCATTATTTTGATTAGTGTTGACCTGGTCAACCCCGTTTGAGCAAGTCAACCGCAAATTCCTGGATGAGTTGGGCCGATGATGTTCGAGATTGATTATTCATGGTCCTATGGTGCCCATTAGATGGTTCCATGCATTAGATACAGGTTTCATGTGATGGTTTGATGAATTTTATTATTATTATTATTATTATTTACAGACCATTATTTTTATTGTTCGGGCATGGTTGAGCTTACAGATGATTATCTTGATGGTCACATGATGCATGAGTACTCATCCTTACTTGATTTGGACCTTCTGAGTTCATTGAGACACTCAGTTATCAGTTTCAGGCACTTACAGATGAGGGTATGGTCGATTTATCACTTTACAACACATTACCATGTAAAAATGGCATGTTCAGCACTTTTTGAGATCATTTTGGTTCTCATAGGGTGCCATAGAGGGTGCATAGAGGCCAGCCACTTGTTATTACCATTACCCTACTTCAAGACATTTTGGTGCACTTAGTTTGGTGCCCAGAGCACCTGGCAGAGAGTTACAGGCATTTTTATCTTTTACAGGTGATATTCCAACAGTACAAAATGGAAGAATTAGCTACTAAGGAAATCAATTTGGCTAAATGAGTCAAGGAAATGGCATGAGGTTTGATCAAAGACTTGTTTTGACGCATCCCACACCTTCCGAAACAGTCTGAAGCTACAGTGGGGTCCACACGTCCTCCCTATTGTCAGTTTGGGGTTTATATTGTATTATTGGGGACAACGCGTCCTAGTGATCTTTATCACTTATTGTTATGTTGTGTTTCCTAGTCATTTCATGTCATACGTCCCCCCCTAGGGCATCATTGAGGAAACACATCCTCGTCAAGTTGAGTGATCCATCTATTATGATTCTGGCTCATCTTAGCCATTGATTATTATTGATGTATCTGATGATCTCCACCACTCATTTAGAAAGTGGTTAGGGTTTTGGTCTCTCTCAATCCTATTTAAAGGAGAGACCCCCCTCATTGTAAAATGACTCTTGGCTCCGAATTATTGGAATAGAGAAAATTCTTTTGTGAGAAATACTTGTGTTATTCTGGGTTGAATGTTGGCAATTGTGATTGAAACTACTTTTCCATTGCACTGAAAGATCTTGGTGAATATATCTTGCATATTTGGATCCATATTTTATTTGCAGACAAAGAAGACGATTTGGAAGAGGGACGCATTGGTTGAGGAGACTCACCCTGTCTCTCTCTCTCGAATTTTGGTTTACTCGGGGAGTGATTTTGTCTTTGTACCAATCATTCTTTATCTTTTACTTCTTACTTGCATCTACTCATCTTTTTATGCTTACTAATTGATTCTCCTTGGTTGTGCAAGAAGAGAGGGGCGCACTTGTGGTTCTTGGGCATCATGTTGGAGCAAGAATTTCATCTAATCTTTCATTTGATCTTTGTGGGAGTAATCCTCACCATTTCAGCATTCATCTTCAATATCCAGGTATGCATCATAAGGTACGTTTTCTATTCCTTTACTCTATCCATTTGTCATTTACATTAAAACCCTAAGTTAAAATTTCTAAAAATTATTTGGGTTTAACTACTTAGATTTTCGGCGAACCATTTATGGGTTTTCACCTTTAGGCCTAGCCCCAGGTGGGTTCTCTAGGGTGTCACCCTCTGAGGACTCCATCTGCCCCTTCCCTAGGGACTAATCTTCCAAGCATTGCGCCCTCCTTGGTGTGTCCATCTTCCGGGTTGTTAAAACCCCAAATTTCGAGTTTGTGTGCTTTAAAACTGTCAGATCTATCATCAAGTTGTGCTAGAAAGCCATAATTCTTCCCGATATACTACTTGGGACCATTTTCCCCAAATTTTAGTTCACGTTTCCCAAGGCAGTTAGATTTGATCATTTATCCTAGCACCTATATCCTAGATCCACTCTTGATTTCTAAGTCATTGTATCCAAGTTGTCTTAGGTTGAAATTTCATCTCTCTTAAGCCTCTACAGTGACTTTGTCCCTTAGATCTAGGGTTCTTCACCCCTCACTTTACGTACTCTATTGATTAGTTTGATCTGGTGATTGGGTTAGATCTCTCCTGTCGGGAGTAGATCAGGGTCTCCCCCTTTGCTATCTGGGGCTTGGATAGCATAAAGCGAAGAGTGCATCAATTGGCGTGACAACCAATCCATCTGGGGATCAAGGCCCTCTTAGGTCACCTCTTTAGTTACCTATCTCCTCTATCATCCTGAATAGGATCATCTTTAGGGGCAACTACAAGTTGTGTGAAAACGGGTCCACTCCCCCTAAATGAACACCCTCACAACCCAAGCATCCCCAAGTCAACTCCATGCCTCCATGCAAGCATCCAAACTAGCACATGCTATCTAGGGCTCAACACCCTCCTCCGGAATGCCAAACGTCCCTCCTCCAATGCAAGACGTTCTCCAAGCAAGCAACATCTTCCATGTGGCTAGCATGTAGAATGTCACCAAGTTGTCTAAAGATCTCCAACACTCTAAAAAATAATGACATGCAAGAACCCAATTAAGGTCAAAAAATCACTAAGTAAGCCATCTCCAATGTGCAGAGCTATTAGACCATCAAGGGGTTGATCATACACCATGTAGACTAGATCTCATGAAGCACCGCCAAACATGGTGTAAACTCTTTTGGAGTAACCCCAAAAGCTAACAAGGACTTGTTTTTAATGGAATCTTCTTTGATAACTCTTACTAAATCCCTTGTTTTCCCTCGCAAAATTTTATGTAAACTCATTTTCTATGGTGAAATATGTTATAGGCAACCTGAATTCCCATTGATATTAAAGCTAAGCAAAAATTGTGATCCTATCCAAAGACTGACCAAAGATAAACCTTTATTAGGGATTGACCGCATAGGGATCCAAAGGAAAATGTGTAGTGGAACTTTGCACCCAGAAAGTAAAAAATGAAGGAAAACTGTAACTTTCCTGCTGTTTTAATGGGAAAATAATTTAAGTTCCTTTCTAGCTTATTGATCAAGTTTTGACTAAGAAATGCATTCAAGAGGCATGTCAAAAGGGTAAGGCCCCATATAGGCAATTTCTGCATATCCTCTCAAAAACATAGCATACTTGGTAACTATGGCTTCAGGAATCAGGATGGAGATAGAAATTAAGGTCACAAGTTCCAAACAAGGATTTCAAAAAAGCTTCCTTCATCAACAATGCTATATCCGTGTCTGGATATACTCTGTGATTATTCAAGCGAATAATCCTCCAGTGGAAAATAACTCCATTTGATAAAATAATAATATATATAATTGATAATGGATATAAAGATGATTAATAATTACAATGAGGCTCGCTTTTATAGGCTTGAGCGTGTATAGTGAAGGGTTACACCCTTTCACTTTAATAACTAATAACTTTAACTAACATACATATAATATTCATAGCATTGCCACTCTCTTAGACAGGCTTTGTCCTCAAAGCCTTATAATTTTGTTGCATTGTTCTTTGCGATGCCATGGCTGATGAAACATGTCGATACGAACTGCTAAGTGTAGAGCATAACTTTCGATACATCGACGGATCAATCCATCCCAAATTGATTTGTTGTGGACTGATGGGATTTCCTACTGATATGTCGTCAGGAGATTTGATCACATTAGTACCATTATTTTTCGACATTTCCCACTTTTTCAAATATCGGTTTTTATGGTTGGGGTGTCGATAAGGAACTTTCACGATGTTATTTTCGTTTATGAATGTCGCCTTTAGATCATTGATCTGTGTTGGAAGTTGTATTTTCATCTCTTGAGGATTTAAGTTTTTGTTCTGTATCTTTTCCAACTTGTTTTCTAACTGCCTATTATCATTTTGAAACTTCTTAATCAATTCGACTTGCGATTTTCTGTCATCTTCAGATGTCTTAAGTTGTTCTTTAAGATCTTCATTATGAATTCTGATACAACTATTTTCTTCCTGTTTGTCTAGAAGTTTCCCTTCAATGTCGTCCATAGATTGTTCTATCTTTCGGCTATTTTTTAACTTCTTAATTTTTGTGACTAGTATCTTGTTATGATTTCTTAGTCTAAAAATTTCTTCAGCATTGTTAGATAATGCTTTATTACTCTTCGCGATCTCTGACTTATGTGTCTTTTTAGAGTCGTCATTTTGTTGTTGAAGAACTTTTATCTGTTGTCGACACTGGCCGACCTCTGATTCTTGACTTTCTAATTTTTGTCGTAACTGCATTAGTTCTTCATCTTTGTCGCTAACGATTTTGTTCAAGCGTATTATTTCTACTTCGTAATTATTTATTTCCTTCTTTATATCTTGATTTTTCAATCTCTGATTGAAATCACTTTCATCTTTTAATTCCTTGATTTGCGCACATAATTTTTCTATGTGATTTTTCTGGTTGGACATTATTTGTTCATTGAACCGTTCTTCTATCTTATGTAGTTCAATCTTTATTTCTGATTGTCTATTAATGTCTCGTAATTCTTCATTGTCTTTTTGATAGCTTTTTAACTTGGCTTCTAATTTTTCTCGCAAATCGGCTGCCATGGTTTCTGATTTCTTTGACGGTTGTGCAGGAAGCGGAGAGGACGCTGGAATGAGCAGCGTGCAGGAATGGAGTGTGGAGTTGGGGGAGTGGCACGGCTGTAGATGGGTGGAGAGAAAACGCGGAGTGGAAGAGTGGGCAGAACTGTGGCAGAGGGGGAAAGTGGATGGAGTAAGGGGAATGCAGGTGGACGCGAAGGTGTAGGGGAGGGAGCAGTCGAAGGAGATGTGTGAGCGAAAAGGGAAGAGGAGGAGCTTGGTGAAGCAAAGGCTGATGGAAGGTGGCGGGAGAATCGCAGAGATGAATGCAGGCTGAAATGGCGGCGAACACTGGCGGAACAGTGGATAGGTGATAGCGGCGATGGAGTTGGGCGGCGTGGAGGATCTGGCCAACAGTTGATGCAGTGGAAGATAGTGTGAAGTGCTGTGGTGGAGAGGAGTAGCACTGAAACTTTTTTCTCTCTCTTTCTTTCTTTCTTTTTTTTTCTTCTATAATTTCAGAATTTGAAACCGATTCAGAGAAACTCTGACACTTATGGCTAAAAGCGGGATTTGGAGAAGCTCTAAGATGGATGGCTAAAAGCCAGAATCAGCAGGGCCGAGAACGGTTGGCTCTGATACCAATGCTATATCCGTGTCCGGATATACTCTGTGATTATTCAAGCGAATAATCCTCCAATGGAAAATAACTCCATTTGATAAAATAATAATATATATAATTGATAATGGATATAAAGATGATTAATAATTACAATGAGGCTCGCTTTTATAGGCTTGAGCATGTATAGTGAAGGGTTACATCCTTTCACTTTAATAACTAATAACTTTAACTAACATACATATAATATTCATAGCAAACAACATGCCAATCCCCAACTTCAATCAAAGTTTAATCAAGCAGGTTGTGATCAAGTGGTAAATCAAATATACTTTCATTGCAGAGAACCGGGTTGAATCCCGTTGAGAAAATGTCTACCGTACTAATGCAGCTAATTGTGATATCTCATTGTTAACTGAACCTAGGCAGTATTCCTAGGCACTAGACAGACAAGGCTAGGTGCGAATCCTAGGAAATTTTGGTAAAATAGAAACCCCTTAAACCAGAGATTCTAAGACAAAGGTTTCCAGCCCATAAGGGTCTTTCCGAAAAGGGTGTTTAACAGAAACCCCTTAACCAGAGTGACTAAGCTAAAGGCTTCCAGCCCATAAGAATCTTGGCAAAAAGGGTATTTAACCAACCAAATAAAACTTCCATGTGAGTTTAAATGAGGATATAAAGTCAAACCTTAGTTTTAATTACACCATTAACCTATGAAGAATAAATTTAAAATTCAAGAAAGGAAACTTTCTATATGTTATTTGCGGGAAAAAGAAGCATCCAGCTAGATAATACCTGGAAAGAGGAAAAGGAATGTAGATCAAGACAGTGAGACAATATTGCAGTAAGAGAACCGGAAAAAAATCAAATATTTCAAGGTGACAAACCCACAACCACAGATTGCCGTAATATACAAGCTAAACAACTGGGTTTCAAGCAAAAAACATTCCACTTCTTCTTAATTTCAATACACTTCATGGGTTTGTCGTTTTATAAAGGAACAGTTAGTACGTACTTGTGTAGAAACCTTGAACCTTCAGCTGTGGATGAGCATCTTTTAGTTTCTGTAAGACCCTCGTGATCAAAGTCGTTTTTCCTACACCCTGTAAAATATAATACAAACAGAAAGACGCCATTCTTACCATACTAGATGCTTTCAATCTCTGTAAATGGAATTGAAGTTACCAATTGCCATTAAATTGTTTTGGGGAAAGTTAATGGATGAACTTACAGGAGGTCCAGTAACAAGTATACATTTGCGAGGGGCAGTGGCTGCCATCATTTGATTTCAGCAAAAGTTTTAGTGACTTGTATTTAAAATTATGAAGTAATTGAAACTATGCTAGCCAAAAGTTACTCGCGAGTCGCAATCTTTTTAATGGATTACAGAAGATAGTGTTCAATGGGATGTGTTGCTTCCGATTCAAAATCTTTTATCAATGAAAAGTCACGAGTTACATTTAGTTACAATAATCATGGGAATCCCAAAACCAATGGATGTGAACAGTGATGGTATGTGTCATTATGACGGTTGATATCCATGTGTTCGGTTTTTTAAGCATTTATTTGTAACAAGTTTAAACATTCGAAGATTTTTTAATCTGAATTCAATGATTTTCTTTTTTTTAATTCAAATTCAATGTTGTTAAAATTATGCTTCTAAATGTATAAATGGATTCAACGTTTTAGATATCCTACGACACTGAGAATAAGCAAAATTTAAACATTGTTTTTGAGATTTTAAATTTTTTTACTAGATTATGTCAAAATCGTGCCAGAAAATGCTGTCTAGAAAAGGTGAAATCATGGAACATTTAGGCTACCAAATTTGTTCGTTGTGAAGATGATTTATGTTTTAAAGTTTCATGTGTTATAAAAGTGGGTTTAAGTTTCATATGGTATAAAATTGGGTTTATTGCATGTATGGATTTTGTAAAGACAATGAATGAATCATCAATAGTCAACTAGTCAATTGAATCGGCTAGGATAGTCTATTGTTGGAAAAGTCGAGGCAAAAAGGAAAGAATTCGGTGTGTGCATTAGCCAATCAAAGTTGACTTTGTTTTCCTCACCTTCAATGAGTTAGTTATACTTTGGGGCTATATATAGATGATCGTCTAGAGCATTTTATTGTAGAAGTTTTTTGAAATATTTTGTGTTTCTATGTATGTTGAACTATTCTCTTTTGTGCTTTAGTCTTGTAATGGTCTTTAGACACCACCTTTTCTTGGAATGTATAGCTTTTGAAATCTATTAATTTATTGGTTCTCCAACATGGTATTAAAGCTATTGGTTTGATACCTAGCCTGTTGTCTACAAGTCATTTGGTGGTTGCCATTTGCATGCGATCTTGTTGCTTTGGATTTCTCTAATAGATTGACTCGAGATTTCGAATTGAAGACTACTAAATCAATGTTTAGATTTATAGATCAAGATCATGAGTTCCAAGCAATAATCAGTGATTTTGAATGGCAACATTATGGTATGTGGGTACAAGATATGGAAATGTCATCGAACAGTAAAGCACTTTGGTAGTTTACAAACACTTCAGTTCCAAATTTGAAGAATGATCAATAAAATTGTATCATCAACGAGAAGAAGGGCGAGGTTGTAGGAGTT
Organism: Larix kaempferi; assembly: GCA_027924585.1. NCBI lineage: Eukaryota > Viridiplantae > Streptophyta > Pinopsida > Pinales > Pinaceae > Larix > Larix kaempferi. The sequence goes on from BSBM01000029.1 coordinate 8,386,187, forward strand.
ATGATGGCCTTTCATCTCTAGGGAGATTTGCTTTCATACTAGCAGGGTCAAATATCCTAATCAAGTATGGGTATAGCTGAAAACTCTACTGACAAGGCTAACCAAAGTCGGGTTATGCAAATTGAGAAAGAGTTGATATCTTTTGTTCCTCTCTCCTTTGATAGAGTTGAAGATTATTTAGCTCGTGTGAAGGAGCTACAATTGAAATTGGATGAATGTGGAAAGGATTTTGCAAAGAAAGAGGGTAAACTTATAGAACTAATATTGATGAATTTGAAGACACCCTATGATGCCTTATATTCAACATTTCAATTTAGATGATATTCTAGAAAAGAAGATCGTAAGGATTATTCTTTTAATTCTTTATGTGGTTTGTTAATTAGGGCACAGGAAGAATTGCTTAATGAAAAGAAACTTTAAGTTAAGCAATGGGCCCATTTGCTTAAGGGAAAAGGTAGACCAAACTATAGAGAGTGATTTCGAAAATGCAACTAGGAGAAAGACTGAGGTTGTGTCAACCAAACTATTAAGAAGAAGCACGAAAATCAAACATTGTCTAAGAAAGGTAAGAAGAAGAAGACTTGCTAGTGTTTTGGGAAATTAAGACATATTGAGAAGGCTCATTAGATTAAGAATAAAGACCTTGAGGATAAAATCAAAGCTTGAAGGAGACATATCGACTAGATAGTCAACCAACTTGTAGAATTGTTTTGAAATGGTAAGGGAGATAACTAGACGTTCTTTGTTAATACTTGTTAGGCCTTGCATGCTCATACTTCTAAATGTAAGTGGATATCCGGTTATGGTTGTACATGTGACGTGGTTAAGGATGCTCATCTCTTTTCTTCATCAAGCAGGGTTACAAAAGATGAAATATTTTGGGTTATGCATTTGCTATTGCTAGTTGTGGTAACATTGAATTTTAAAATGGTGTGATCATTGATGTGTATCATGTATGAAATTGAGTACTAATTTGTTGTGTGTACTCCCACTAACCCATATTGGCAAGAAGGTTAAATTATGGCCAAATCGGTTTGTTGTGGAGGAAATGAACAATAACTATGTTATTGTTGTCGAGGGTATTCTTGACCTAATGGACAAATTGTATAAGTTTTGTGACTTTCCCAAGAAGGATCCTGGACCGATTGCACTCGTAGCCAACACAAATGACTAAATTCGTCTCAAGGAAGGCATTTGAAACCAATGGCTTATTTTCTGGTTTTGTTGATGTGTCCTACTTCCCAGCATTAGCTAAATCCGAAGGGATCACTAGAGGTAATGTTGCTTTAATTTATGGTTTGAAGAAACATTGAGCATGTAGCCATGGAGGATTTTTGGAAATAAATTGTGTTAGATATGTATGGAACCCGACATTTCGAGTGGACACCCCACCCATCTTGAGGGAAAAACCAAAAATCAAGTAACCATGAAAAACTTTGGTAGATAGAGACAATATAGCCCATTGAAGAATATAAAGGATTTAGAGAGAATAATTAACCGTTGGTTAAGAATAAGAATTAGACGTTGAATAAAGATTAATAGTTAATGAGTTTTTTATTTATAATTTAATAGATAGGAGAATACAATTGTTAGAAAAATGATACAAAGGTAAAAATGTTCAAAGACAATGAAAATATGTTAAAATAAAATAAGGGTTATTATTAAATTAATAGAGCATAATAATAAATATAGTATGTAGAACGTTTGGAATAGGTGATAAAGGGGATGGTCGAGGAAATTAAAAAAATTAATTAAATGTTTTATAAAACTTAGGGGTAGAGTATAATATGGATAACTAAGAGTTATGGTAAAAGCTCATTGGAAAGAGCTACAATTTAATATTGGAATGAGGTGTAATTTAATAAATTAAATAATTAATAAGGATAAATAATTTAAATAATTAATAAATTAAAATGAGGTGATTAGGATACATGAAGATAATAATGAGATATATAGTTGAATAGAAGTTGAATTAAGATTACACTTATAAGGAGAAGATTAGTAACATGGATGTCGAGAGTAGAGTTAAAATTATTTATAAATTAGATGTTGGATAAGAATTAATAATTAAGGAAATTTTTGTTCAATTTTTTAATAATAATAAGGTTGATAAGGACTTATTTTTCAATCAAGGAGTCAAGGAGTCTATCTCTTGTGGTAAATCTTATATCGCCAATTAAATATTTCACAAAACTCGTCTTAAAGAGCAAATTGTAGATACCCTACACAATCGTCTCACCAAATCTATTGTTGCCAAACATTGCCACAATTCTAAACACCATATATGTTTTGATTAGACCAAAATGATTGCTTCTGTACCTCATTATTGTACTCTATTATCATAGAAGCTATTGAAATTGAAAAACATGTGAACAATTTCAATCGAGAAGATGGCTATAAATTCAGTAACTCATGGAAGCCTATTCTCAATCGTCTTTGTTGATTATGTGAGGCGTCTTTAGTCAATTTTAGGTAATGGTATTTTAGTTATTTGTTTTGGTTTTGTATTTCACATGAGGTGGATTTATGTTCTTAGACCTCACACATGCTATGCAATTGTTTTCCTCCTTATCAATAAAACATGTGTGTGAGGACACTTTGTGAAAGTGGTATCGGAGCTTTGTTTGGTTTGGGGTTTGGCTCGGCTTGGTTGAAGATGTTAAAGGTTGAAGTTTGCATCTCCCGTTGAAGAAGGTGGAAGAATTCTTGGAGGAAATTTTTTCAAGATCTTGGAATCGCAAAATTATAATCGTAAGTTATTATTTCCTATTCTTTTTGGCTAAATAAAGATTGTGTGTGAAAAAGTCCATTGGATGTAGCTGGGTGGTTGGGAGGAATGATTGTTACCCTCCCCACCCAGATTCAATTCTTGTAAGTGGCATGATGCTCTTGATGAGGTCCTAGTAATTAATGTAAATCTGAGATCAGACCATTTCGTGAAGATGCACAGAACTCGATGTAAAATCAACCTGTTCGAATTGTTAATCTCCAATGCCCTTCCAATCCAAAAAACCCACAACCCAGAATTCCAACAAATATCAATACCCGGACATCAACAACATCTCTGCAAACCACCACTGGTAATCTAATCAATTGGATGAACACATCCTTTGAGATCAGAACATTTCGTGGAGATGCAGAGAACTCGATGTGAAATCAACCTGTTCGAATTGTAAACCTACGTCATGACGTGAAGTATGGTGAGCCATCGACCTACGGTGTAGAAAATTAAGTCTAGCAAGTAATCTGAAGTGCTGATATCTTTTGTGTAGCTTCCATTTATCCAGGGAAAGTCAAGTTATGAGAAGATCTGCAACAAGAATTAAAAGGTTTTGATCTTTAAAAATTTAGAACAGCGTGAGAAGACTTTCAACCTAGAGGACGTGCTTGGATATTCAAGGTTTGTTTTGAGTGCATCAAGATTTGTTGATTTTTTATTCATATAATAAAGTTTACTGGAGCGGTTCCTATTCAGTTGGAGAGCAATTGTGAAGATTTTGGCAACAGTAAATTTAAAGGAGGACCACTATGTTTTTTGCATGATTCCTTCTGCGTCGAACATCTTTGTAAACAGTTCATGCCGGGAATCAAAGAGTTCTAAAGGCCATGCATGAGCGTGGACCCTGATGTTTTGCTTGGAGCAAATTGAGAAGTTCAGAATCCATGCAACAAAAACGGGTGAAATTTTTTTTGGAATTGTTATTTCCTTAATTCTGTAATTTCAGCAATCCAGATTCATGTTCTACATTAAATGCCCAATTTTAAAACTATTTAGATAAGCAAAATTGTGATTTGAACACTTGAAATTACAATTTTAGCAAAAATTGCTTCCAGCTAGTTGAAGGTGTTTTAGTTAGCCCTTATACTGCTCCAGTTTTTAAAAGTGTGAGTGCACTAAAGAACCCCTCGATTCAAGGAAAAGAGTCCCTCAGTTTTTGGTGAAGACGCTTGCATTTGGAAAGAAAATGAAACTCTATTTTTTTTACATAAAAAAAATAGAGTTTTCATTTAATTTTTATGATGTGAGGATTTATATTTATATTTTTTAAAAATTTATATCTTTAAATTTTTGGAGTAATAAGAAGTTTTTGTAAAAGCCAATATTACTTGGGTTTATATCAACTATGTCAAGAAGTTGAGGCAATTGTGAACTTTTTCCTCACATTGTAAAATTTGTATTTCCAATAATTGATTAGAGCATAGTAAAGTTGTGGCAAATTTTTTTTAAGAGGTTATAAGTGGGTCAAGGCCAAGTCTCATAGGTCTCTTGTTTTGTAGAGTGTGGAGTTTGTATTCGATGCATGGTTTTCATGGTGGTTTTATTCTTTTGATGGTGGTGTAGTAGTTACATGTTTATTTTATACTTGGCAAATATTTGTGTGAGGTGTATCTTTTTGGTGTTATAAGGCTTTTTAGGTGAAATAAGGTGATATTCATTATATTTTGGAGTTATAAGGTTTTATTGCATTTTTTGAGTTATAAGGTGTTTATGTTTGTTCTATCTTACGTATCTTTTGGTTTCACAATGTTCAAAGTTGTTTGTTTATTTAATGACTATGACAAGTTGGAGGGGTCAAAGAATTATAAACTATGGAGTCAACATATTCAAAATACTCTTGTCTATAATGAATTGTGGAAGGGCATATGTGGTTCACTACCAACCAAACCTCCCAATGTTGATCAATTAGCAAAGTGGGAACTGAAAGATTATAAAACTTTAGCGCTCATCCAGAGTATTGTTTCAGATGATGTTTATATTCACATAGAAAATTCTACTTCTGCTTGGACAACCTAGAAAACACTTAAAGACTTGTTTGATTCATAGCCATAAGCCAACAAAATTAATCTCTAGTTAAAGTTATTTCAGCAAAAATTGACTCAAAGAGGTGATGTTATGGAATATATTTCAATGTTGAAGAATATCATACAGGAGATTACTAAAGCAAGTTTTGGCAAAATTGAAGATAGTTTAATGGTCACTATTTTGATAGCAGGACTCCCCAAATCATACAAGCATTTTTTGGAGACTTTATAACTCACGGATAAATTAGACAACATTACTTTTGACAGAGTTAGTTGTTAAATGTACAACATCACGAGTCATTCTCAAAGCCAATCTTATGTAGCTAGGATTGGGCCTCGTGTGTTGAGGTAGGGAGCCTGAGTTGGACTCAAGAACTTGGAGTAGATTCTTGAGTTGGACTCAAGAACTTGGATTATATTCTTGAGTTGGACTCAAGAATGACTAAGCCTTCAGTTGTAAAAGGTTATTCCCATGCGTTGAGGTGAATGTTTTGATGTATCAAAGTGATGATGTTGTAAAGTCTCATTGGACAAGGCTCAGGACTTGTGTGTCAAATCATATTCTCATGTGGACCTCCAATTATAGTAGGTACCCATGGGGTGGACCTCCAATTATAGAGGTAGATTATTTGCATGTTGAAGCATTACTATTGTGTGATGTATTACTAACCATGGTCACAAATTTCTATTGAGTCTCCTTTAGAGATTGGCCACCTCTAGAGTGAATTACTTTAGAATACCAGCCTAGATCCAAATCCTAGGCTCTATCAAGCGCCGAGAGGGATCAAATCTCCCTAGGTGCAAACCTCTCCTTGAATAGCTCCTTGAGTGCAATACTTGAGCCACCGAATCCTAAGCTCTAAAGTCTCTAGTTTAAGTCTCATATTTACTTTTTACTTTGTATTATTCTTTTTTGTTTATGGCCGACACTACAAATACTCGACAAACACTCTAAAGTCTCAAATTTACTTTTTACTTTGTATTAAAAGTAAAAAGTAAAGTCTCTAGTTTAAGTCTCATATTTACTTTTTACTTTGTATTATTCTTTTTTGTTTATGGCTGACATAATATTTACCACCCAATCCTACGCTCTAAAGTCTCTAGTTTAAGTCTCATATTTACTTTTTACTTTGTATTATTATTTTTTGTTTATGGATGAAATAATATTTATTACTTTTTACTTTGTATTATTCTTTTTTGTTTACTTTGTATTATTTTGTTACTCGACAAACTCGACAAACACTCGACACATGTTACAAGATCTCCCTCATACTGGGTTGTAGAGCGCCTCTTGACGCAATGATCATTTGGTCCGAGAGTAATATAATATGATCACAACATCTGACAAATCTTTCGAGTATAATTTGATATGATAGATAATTAAAGTTAACGCATATTGACCATGCAGTAAACATAAGAGATAAAGATAAACGCATAGAGAAAAAGAGAATTTGAATTGCTCATGAGATGACTAAGTGAGCTCGAATTATTAAGATTCAGTTAAAGCCACTATGTATGCCTCAATTAATTAAAGAACTCACAGTGATCACTACAAGTAAATCAATCAATGTGATTTTAGTTAATAATAGTTAACTAAGTGTTAATAAAGAAGGACCAGTTAACTAAAGTGTTTTGCATTGATTACACTTTAATTAAACTAAAAGACAACACTTCAATTAATTAAGTGTTTGCATGACGACACTTGAGTTATTGCATTATGACACTTAAGTTAGCTTCCTAACTAAGTGGTCATGCAATCAATTAGAGGGTGAGTTCACTCTGGAGTCAATTAAGCATCATTTAATGTCAAAGATGAAAGTCATTGCATATATGTTATGCAGGATTGAAGAAATTGATGCACAGGATAATTCTCCAATAAGATAATTCGCATTTTTTGCATGTGATGCACCATTACCCATACAGCCATTCACTACAACTTTCATGGTAGTGATTCTTTCTTGTTATTAATGTGTTGGGCACATGACAAGTTGATATAGTTGATATCTATTCTCTATTGCTCAATATTCTCTCTTATCTAGCAGCTGGGGTGCCGAAAGCAATCTGTTATTTTCTAAAAGATATTCTCTGTTATCTATCATAATTATACTCTGAATATTTGTTGGGTTTTTTCATCCTCATTGTTTTGAGGGTTTTCCCCAGGGTACATCTTGTGTTATGGTTGAATGTTTCATGTGATTGAATGGCTCATTGATTCAAGTATTCAATATTTCCACGCTTAAAGTTTTAAAGTTCAAAACTCGTCATATTTGCTCAAAAATTAACATTAGTGAGTTACTAGATAACCATGATAAAACTTTTGGTAATTCAAAACAGTCAAGAGAAGATGTATTGGTTGCTAGCATGTAGTGTACCCGACCCTGAAACCGAGGTCACGGGCACATGTAAACCCAAAAGAGGATGAATAAAGGTATAGCACAACAAATTAAGGTTAACCAAAGGATAGGCCATCATGCCATCAAGCCAATTAAATAAAACAATTAGCCCTTTGAAAATGAATTGCAAGAATACAATGCATATATTTCCCCAATACATTATACTATGCAAGGTAAATGCATGCATCAGATGCGACCAGATCTGAGCAAGCTATTAACATGGTTTCAAACATGATATATCAAATCTATTTCAACCATATAATCACTAATAAAATAATATCTATAAGCTACCATAAACAAGGTAAATAATTAGATCTACAGGCTGCCACAATCAACCATAAATTAACAATGTTAAAAACCAAATCTACTGACTACCACCTACAACCATATTAACATAAAAAAAAAATTAGATATGATGGATTCCTTCTACAGCCATATAAATGATAAATAGGTCAGATCCCATGACTTCCACCTACATCCATACAAACCATAAGCAAAATCGGATCCAAGAGCACATATACATCAAAGTATTGCAAATAAGCACATAATGAAATAATCATCATAGACTACCAATCATAGCCATATCAACATGAACAAATTCAAGTATGAAAAATATCATATACAACCATATAAAATCATATCTCAAGTCTGTCACCTACAACCATACAGATCATAAGCAAATCAGATCCATAAGCACATATAATTCCAAGGATGCAATAAATACACATATAATAAAATACTTATCTGATTAAGGGGCACATAGCTTCAACTAGACAACTTTCCACCTAGCCATAGACATAGTCAAGTCGAGCCATAATTGAATAGGTCACCCCCGACCTGAGTCCATAGATCCACAGGATAGGTACTCTCAAACCAACAAGTATGATGCACTCGTCTTGATACCAGAAACACTGCCACACAAAAATAATCGTATCTCAGCCATACGAAAATACTTTTCAATGAAAAAAAAGGTATTCATTATTGGAAACGTCGCTTTGGTCGCAATGGAATAGGTCTCACAACCCATAAATTCTCAGAAACATCTGAACCAGAAGATGTGGCTGCGGCCTTCTCAAGAACCCTGCTACACAAAAATGACCAGATCTTAGTCATACTAAAACCATTTTCAGTGAAATAAAAGGTGTTCCTAACTGGAAACGTCGCTCCGAACACAATGCAATAGGTCTCACAACCCATAAATTCTCAAAAATGGAACCAGAACATATGGTTCCACCATTCCACAATGTCAGAAACCACAACCACACCTTTCTCCATCTAAACCTTCCATCTACACTACCTGTTGCAATGGGATTCCCTTCACCACACAGATCCATCAGGATATCACCATCCACCGTTCGGATTCACGTGCAGATATTCAGGCAGGGACAAGTAATGGGACAAGGACTCATGTTATGTTCTACACAGTCAATCTTCAATCCCCATTACAGGGGCTTCAAACCTCATTACAAGGCCTTCAATATTCATTGTCTGGTGAGCTGTGACTATCCAGGCTCACCACGTCCCTTCGGATATCACCACCATCACCCAAGACTTCAATATTTAGCCATACAATTCTTATCCTCCACAATAGCATGGACCTTCAGTCCAATAGCCAAGAGATATCCCATTTGAATTCATATAGAGCAATTCAAATCCATTGCAAGAGTCTAAATCCAACTCTATGGAGGTTACCCAAACCACAAGAGGTTAAATCTAACCCAAAGAGGCCAACTATAATTAGTGAGAGGAGGTTACAAAACATGAGGGGAGTTACACAAATTTTGAGGTGTCAAGGCTAAAAATAGCTAGTGAGGGTGCACTTGTGCAAGTGGGAGTTACAAAACCAAGTGTAACCTCCAAAAAGGAGTTACAAACCACTAAAAGGGCACATTTAACAAGTGGAATCCATCCAAGCACTAAGTAAGGCCCATTAAATCATTAATTAGGCTCAATAATACCAACATAGGCTAAAATAACAAAAACAGGAAACAAAGAGTGTTGTTAGGGAGAGCCACAACTCCTAGTCCCCAACCCCCTCACATGTGGAATCCATGGCCCCCAGCCACATTAGCTGTCTAGGTTGAGTTATTTATTTAATTAAAAATATGATAATGTCCATAATCCAAACTCCAGGCACCTAGTGCCACATCACAACACAAATAATAACCACAACATATGTCCAGGGGCTTAACAAATGGGGTATTACATAGCACAAGTAAAGAATCCACAGGAAAAATTGTTTATCCTACTAGAGGCAATGATAAAAAAAGGGAATGAAAATCAATGCAATTCTTTTCAGTATTCAAATCGGGGCCATGGCAGAGGAATATGCCAAGGAAGATAGAGAAGTAGAGGTGATATGACTTGGAATAGGAACGGTTCAAATGAAGAAGGTAATCAACATTCACAATTTAGTGGAAGAGGAAAAGGAAAGAAACATGTAACTTTCTTTCGATGCAATAAAATTGGACATTATGCCTCTGATTGCAGAGTTTCTTATGCTAAGATTGTAAAGCAGAAAGAATCTTCATCAGTACAATATGAAAATACAGAGGATAGTGAGGGTTGTGAATACCAATCTCTGTGTCCACTCAAATTTTAGTCCTTTATTTTCCAAACAAGTGATTGGGTGTTAGACCCTGGAGAATCCTTTGATGAACCTCCTATAGTAATTAGTAAGACCCATAAAAAATCTCAAATCTATCACATTGTTTGGAATCGACCAATTCATAATGGCTTCACCCTTTTCGGGATCCACTGATATTCCTTCCTTTGAAATAATGTGACCCAAATAATGAATTTGCTTCTCATAGAAGTCACATTTTCTTAGCTTTGCATACAATTTATGCTCCCTTGGAAATTGCATTTAATCCATTCTCAAACGTTCTTCATGCTCCTCTTCATTCCTAGAATAAATACGAATGTGATATAGAAAAACAAGCACAAACTTGTCCATATACTTGTTGAAAACATTGTTCATGGGACACATGAATGTAGACGGTGCATTAGTGAGACTAAATGGCACCATCACAAATTCATAGTGTCCATACCTTGTTCTAAAGGTTGTCTTGTGGATCTCTTCTTTCTTGATTCTCTCACATGATGGAAACTAGACCTCAAGTCAATCTTCGAAAATATGTTTGCCCCTCTCATTTGATCAAAGAGATCATCGATTCGAGTCAATTGATACTTGTTCTTTATTGTAACTTTATTCACTGCCTGTACTTAATACATAAATTGAGTGTTGCAAATTTATTTTCACAAACGACATGGATATCTCCCATGGAGAAATACTTGGCTTGATGTACTTCTTTTCCAACAACTCTTGCAATTGCATTTTCACCTCTAGCAATTTTTATGTATTCATTCTATAAGGTGTCTTAAACACTGGTGCAACTCCTGGCACAAGATAAATTGTGAAATCAATGTCTCTCTTCGGAGGAATCCTAGCACTTCATCGGGAAACACATCCTTGAATTCTTGCAACACGTGATATTCCTCCAACCCGGGAACTTCATCTTCTATTTTATTCAATACATGGGCTGCATACAATTGACAAACCTTCCTAAAGAACTTCTTCAACTGCAAGGCTGAAATATTTCTAATATAAACCACATTGAATTCCCTTTACTACCTTGGGGTTTCTTTCTTCATCATGCATTTGAAGGTCTTTTTGTAACAGTCAAGTTTAAGTTTGTGTGCTTCCAACCAATTCATCCTAATGAGAACATCATAAGAACCAAGTGGAAAAATATTCATATTTTTCCACGTGAAGAGTCCATACATTTCCAATGGACATTTCTCCACCATCTCACTAACTTTTCTCTTGGTTCTAGTGGCTTGTTGGACTAGCCATGATTTACTATGTTTTGTTTTATTAAAAGCACAAACCTCAATGACTTTAGGAGTGATATAACTATGAGTAGATCTAGTGTCAATCAAAATAGAAATAGATTGCTTAGAAAACTTACCTTCAACCTCAGCCATAGCCGATTGATGGTCTCCTTGGTGGTCATCTAGTGCATCATAGATTCTAGGGATTGTCCTTGCCACCTGACCCATAGTTTTAGCCTCTTGTATGTTGTGAACATGCTTGGCAGTCCCAGTTCGATGTGGTCATATCCACTTCCCAAACATTGAAGTGGTTCTCTTGGCTTGTCTCCCATCATCCTGGATGGCTTAGTCACACCCTATGGTGGTTGTCTTTGCTGATTTTTGAAATGAAGAGCCTTGAATCCCCTCTTTACTTGGTCAATTTTCTCAATTTTCTTGTCATTCCATGCCTTATGGAATTATTTCCTACTTTGTTTTGATCATAACAATACTCGGCCTTCTTTATGGTTTCATCTGGAGTTTGAAATTCATCGAACTCAATTATGTCCTTGTATGACGTAATCCAATTAGAAAGTGTTGAATTTTGACCTTATCATCTATGATATACTTGACATATCTTAGCAGCTCCAAGAATTTATTGGCATATTCATCCATGGTCATTGGTCTCAATTTCAATTCACGGAACTCTTTGATTTTGTCATCATAGAACCCATCGAAGAGGTACTTTTGCTTGAATATTTTTTGAATTTCTTCCATAGAACCTTTCAAAGATCTTCTTGACTTGTCTAAGGTGATCCCACCGTATGGATGCTCTTCCATTCAAATTAAATATGGCCACCATTGCCTTTATTTTCCCAGAGTAATCTTGGAATTGGAAATACTTCCGCATCCTAAGAAGCCAAGCCTCAGCTCCTTGACCTGATTTGGATTCACCCTTAAAAGTAGGAGGTTTGGCATTCCAGAATTCCCCATGTGAGTTGGTCTTGAAAGGATGTCAGAGATATGGATCTAACTAAACTAGCTTACATATCTATGCTAACAATAACATATCACAGTAAATAAGAACAAAAAGAGAACAAGAGAAAAGAGTACACCAGATATACGTGGTTCGCCCAATTGGGCTATGGGCTACGTCCACGGGAAGGTAATCTTCTATTATATCCATAATATCTACCTCAAGCTTACAAGAGAGCAATGCCAATAACCCCAATACAATATAGAAATATCATCAATATATGATCCACAATGGATGATCCACAAAGGATGAATGGATTATTCACGAATGAATGATGATTCTTGAATGAATGAATGTGAAAGACTCCCTTGACTCTATTATATACCAAGAGATGAGGAGGAAATACTCTCACATATTACATGTGGGATAATATAATTCTCCATAATAACATCTCTTTATAAAATAATGAATATCAAGAGTATATTACTCTTTTACATAAGATTGTGGATATCTTCCGACATAATACAAAGACATTATTACCTTCCAAGGAATAAAAAATATTCCAACACTCCCCCTTAATAATGGCTGGGAGAAAATCCCACTAACAAAGGAAGGAAGGAGTCATTACCACTCCCCCTTGATGACAACTTCCAGAAGAACCAAAGCTGCAAAAAAAGAATTTGATGGAATTTGATGAAGAACAACCGCTTCTCACTCAATCATGAAATTGTAGACGAACCCGGTTGTATGATGAAATACCAACAACAAGATGCCCATATCTAAAGAGAAGCCTTTATGGCTACTAGATCCAACAGATGTCGAGAACATGTGACGCAATCCAACAACAAGGTGCCCAGATCTAAAGAGAAGCCAACATGGCTACTAGATCCACAAGATGCCTAAATCACCACAAGAATCATCACAACCATAACTGATAGCTGAAGTACTCTGATATAACATCCACACCAGTGTACAGATACCTTCTGATGGCTGATACAATAGAACATGTGGCTAAGAACAACACAACAATGTACAAAATACCCAGATGGCCAATACGCATGTAGATAGCAAACATTCTTGCAATCAAGGTGCAATAGAAATATCTGTAGAAGACCTCAAACATTGAAGAAACAAGACCCCAATGGTCTATACATCGAAAATGATATCATACAGATGAACATCATGACTTTAACAGTAGAAGATGGTGCTTCAATATTTATGGAATAAGATGAAAGCCTAAACAGAAAACTGATATGCACAAGAACTTCCAAGATTAAAGCATATAAAGATCATAAAATAAAGGTGCTCATACATAAATGAAAATGCTTGTACACCAAAGGTTATCAAACATCATATAAAAGATGGCAACATAATATGATCAAAGAAAATATTAACTTGCTCATTAAGGAAAATGAAGTTACTTTTACACATTAAGTGTCAGCCACAACATATAAATAGTGAGCCCAAGATTTCACTTAAATATATGAAAATTTAGTCATCAAGCAACTAATCTGAAGCATAAGTGCATTTCTTATTAGTATGATGTTAATATGCAAGAGATGAATGCCCTAAAAATGTCAATGCTTCCATATAGGAATGTTAAAGACAAGTAGGAACAATATAACCTCTGCAATCATAAGAATAGAAATCTCATTGCAACAAGAACAAGGTGCTCATGATAAATAGTTCAAGATTATAAGATTGCTCAAAGCCATACACAAGCCATATAAATATTGAGTAAAAAATGATCGAAATAAACATGACATGATATATATGAAAAATCAAAATGTTTAATATGATCAACATATAGCAAATTAAGATCAACTCATGATATCACTTATAAAAAATTATGAAATGACAAATCACTAATGGTCTTAATCATGGGTTTATTTCTTGTTAACACTATGTAAATATGCAAGAGATGAAATGCCCTGGAAATGTCAATGCTTCCATATAGGAATGTTAAAGACAAACACCACATGCCAATGCTTCCGTATAGGAATGTTAGAGACAAATTAATAGCACAGGAACTAGATACAATCTCTGCAATGCATGAAAAAGAAACTATATCCCAATTAAAGAACTTATGACAAGCCAAAAAAATATGATATCACATAGATACAAAAAATTGATTTTACTCAAGAATTTAATTAGCAAGAGCATATAATGATCATAAAGAGATTGCTTATAAAAAAATAATGAAATTGCTTTTACACAAAGGTAAGCAATAACTGATAAATAAAGCAAATAACGATCAAAAGATAACACATATGAGATTGTTCTTATAAAATTGCTTTTATAAACATGACATGATTAAACAAAAAAGAACAAATTAGTTATTAAATGTTTTGTTACCATATTAAGCATTAGATGGTGTATAGCTACCATCATGACAAAATACTAGAGATTCATGCCCTTAAAAGATGTCAATGTTTCCATAATATAGAAATGTGAGACAAAAGATATATCAAGAACAAGAAATAATCTCTTAATAAACATGATTAGAAGCAAAAACTAAATGCAAAAAATGAATAACAGAAAACTTAAATACTTTACCATACTGAACTGAATCTGCAAAAAACATAGTTAGAAAAATAGTAGAGGAAAGAGAAACTTTTACTTACAACCCTTTTGATTGAGTGCCCAGACTTGCCCAGACTTTTGTTATGTTCTCGTATGTGGATCTAGAACAGCTTCTCCAGTTCCAAAAACAGGTTATAATAAACATTCTGGTAAAAGTTGACCGAGTTATGGTCATGCGCGGGTCTGCCAACAGGAAACCTGCGCACATACACTGATATGTGTTGGTTCTGCTCAGCAAAAGTCGCGGGTATGTGTGGGTTGACAGTAGAGTCAGCTGCGGGTGCACGGGTTGTGGTGTAGAGGAGTTGCGGCTATGCGCGGGTCTCTGTATTGTGAAGTCGCGGGTCTGTCAAAGCATGCGCAAGTTCAGCACATGAACAGTCGCGAGTCTGTTAAAGCATGTGCGAGTTCAGCACATGAACAGTCGCGGGTCTGTCAAAGCATGCGCGAGTTCAGCACATGAACAATCGCGGATGTCCAGTATAAGGCCAAAAAACAGTGTCGAATCTGTCGAAGATGGAAACCTGCACAAAGTCTACCAAACTTGGACGAAAAAATTCTGTTTTGACAACTGGAAGATAGATATCCTTGAGGAGAATCATAAAATCATATAGATCTACAAAAACAACATCAAGAAACCCTTGAAAAATTTCTGCAAAAATCTACACAACAAGGTTAGGGTTAAAAATAAAAAACTGCAGAAATATGCCCAGATATGAAGATAAGCCTAATGGCTACCAGATAGAAAGCAAATCTACAAGAAATAATTAATGCCCAAATGATAAAATATTGCTTGAAAGCAATAGAAGGTGCTAGATGATAGCAACAAGCTCTGATACCATGTCAGAGATATGGATCTAATTAAACTTGCTTACGTATCTATGCTAACAATAACATATCACAATAAATAAGAATAGAAAGAGAACAAGAGAAAAGATTACACCAGATATACGTGGTTCACTCAATTGGGCTACGTCCACGGGAAGGTAGTCTTCTATTATCTCCATAATATCTCCCTCAAGCTTACAAGAGAGCAATGCCAATAACCCCAATACAATATAGAAAGATCATCAATATATGATCCATAATGGATGATCCACAAAGGATGAATGGATGATTCACGAATGAATGTGAGATACTCCCTTGACTCTATTTTATACCAAGAGATGAGGAGGAATTACTCTCACATATTACATGTGGGATAATATAATTCTCCATAATAACATCTCTTTATATAATAACGAATATCAAGAGTATATTTGACCATAATGAATATGGAATAAATGTATTACTCTTTTACGTAAGATTGTGGATATCTGCCGACATAATACAAAGACATTATTACCTTCCAAGGAATATAAAATATAACAAAGGCCTCTCCCTCTTATTGCCTTGAGATGGCGATATTGAGTCTTCAGTGGAGTCTTTAGAGGTAGATGACTCACTAGAAGAAAAATATGGAGTGCATGTCCTCTCTCTCGATACCCTTCCTGAGTTATGGGACGTCTTGAGAGAATGCCTCCTTGAGATACTCCCACTCTTTGCCTCATTTCCTGAGTGTTGTCTAAGGTGAATCTTCCTCTGAATGTTTGTTAATATTTAGAGCATGGTTGCATTCAATTGGTTCTGGTATTCCCGAGCTCTTCACAACCTCTCATTATATGCTCTATAGCTTTGTAATATCACTCTTAGAATTTTCAAGGTTTCTGCAATATCTAGGGGACTTACTAGATTTCTTTGGAAATTAGATTTTATCTCTACATTCTCAACATGTATATTTTCTTCCATGGCATTTGTTTTAGCTGCATAAGGATCTTATGCATCATCCATGATGATGGTTTTCTTAGCCCAACCAAGACTAAGGATTTTCAATTTGCACTATACTAAATATTAACCCTTAATTGTCCCTGATGTGATATTGTATCTATAGAAGTGTTCATATAATCACATTTTTTAGCTTCATTACGTTCTTATAAATTGACAAGAAAAAATTTCACGCTTTCTAGGAACTAGCCCTATTGACATTTCTTGTCAAATTATGGCTACAAGCATTTTCTGTTCAATTTTTAGAAGCATCTAAATCCCCCTTTCAAAATATGACTATGCACAATTGTTCCCCTATGGATAATCTTTCCAATGACTTTCTTCATGTTTCATTCGGACTATGGAGATGAAAGTTATAACCCTTTAAAATTGCTAATTTTGCCCAATTCTGCACTTTTCCTGCAAGTGCAATTAGCTTCAGAGACCGACTTCATCCACCTCTAGAATAAAATCTAGGGAGAAACCAATTTTTTTTGTATCGGGCACCGATAATGTTATTGACAAGGATAACTCAAAAACTTTTAGACCTGTGATCCGATGCTCCAGTTAATTTCTATAAATTTATGGAATTGACTACTTTTAACTTTTGCACATTTTCCAAACTTAGTTTTAGCAAACTGGTTATCTCCCAAATTGAGTGTTTATGGAAAAACTTCCTCTAACAAAATTTGTTCATTTCGATGAGTTGGAAAAATGTCAAAATCATTAAAAAAATGTTTGGATTTATTGGGTCACTTTTATTTTCTGCAATATTCTCCTAATCGCCATAAATTGCCTTGGAATAGTGGATTTTGGTCTTCTTCTACACCTCGATTTTACACATTTTGGAATCTGGCAATATGCCACTAGATTCATCTATGTGCCTAGTCCACGACTACACCACAACAATTTCAAGCCCTATTGAAATCGATTCAATACTGAGAGGGGGGTGAATCAGAACTAGAGCAGTTATCAACAATTTTTTACCTTCTTAAACAGATTAGCCTTTACTTAATTCTTATCTTTTGTTATGCATCAATTAATAAACATCCACACATATATGCACCAACATAAACAACACATAACACACCGTATTTTTACGTGGAATCCCAAATGGGAGAAAACCACGAAATGCTTCTTTATAATGAGAAAGAATACATTTGAGGAAGCACCAACTTTCTGTGTTTACTAGCACCGACTAGAAGGAGGCACCAACCCCTTGGTTTTATAGGCTCCAACCTGAAGGAAGCTACAACTCCCTATGTTTCTCCAGCACCAACTGGAAGGAGGCACCGACCCCATGTTCCTTGTTGTTTTACAGGCACCAACCTTAAGGAAGCTCCAACTCCATGTCTCCTTGTTGTTTTACAAGCACCAACCTTAAGAAAGCTCCAAATCCCTGTCTCCTTGCCCCGAACGACCACCCTAATGTCCAATAATGTATGTTGTTGTTGTACTGAAATTATACTCTGGAACACTTCTGATATTTTGATTATAATTATGTTGTGCGCTACCTTCGTGTGCAGTCTATACTATGTTATTGACCTACATACTTCACTTGAATTCTTGTTCCTCTCAAATCACACTTATGTTGATGCCTTAATTCATGCTCTGTGTGCTCGTTGATACTGCAGTCGGCATTACTAATTATTTCTACGTTATGCTAATTGCGTGACTGCAATGACCAACTGATATTGTGCTTTCAATTGATAGTTTGTTGTTCTGAAATAAAGCACTAATAACAGATAGAACTGTGCACTTGTCGATGGGTCTGTTTTGTTTAAGTGCTACAGTCTCTTAGACAATATGCGACATCCTATGAATCAAATGATTCATCCATTCCATTTAACGCACTTGTCTCGGATCATCTTCTTCATGATGCGCACGCTAGATCCTGCTAATGTTTTGTCTTCGTGCATCAGATGGCCTACTCAACTTCACACACTTTCACTTCTATTCATATGCATCAGCTATAAGACATTTGCGCATTTTCTGATAAACTTCGGTTCTGTCTCTATAAAATCTGTGACTAACGACGTGCTAACTATAATGATTTCCTTTGAAACATCAAGCACTTGCACATACTTTAGTATTTCTTCCTTTCAGTACTTACGCATCCATCACAGATCTACAACATCTTTCTGTGCACTATAAATACTTCGTTCAGCTGCATGTGCGCATTCAACTCCTCGCTAGATCATACTACTCCGTCCTCGAGCCCTTTTATGCCCTGAATACCAAACTTCAACAAACACTTGAAGCTCTTATGCTCTCACCATCAAGCTTGCGTCCATTCTCCAACTTGCATCTCTATTTATACATGTCTTGCACGGATTGTGTGTTCACAAGTTGGTTGTGGGATCCCTTCTTCCATACTTCATGGATTGTGCATATTCCACGTGTCATCTTCTATGTTGTTGGTGCGTCATATGTTAGGTGTCCAATGCCTTCATGGTCCACAACATAGTGGGACTCTACACCTTGGTGGTATACCTCTGTGCCCTTGATGTACCATTTCCTTGAGGTATGTGCGCATCCTTACTCTTCATCTTGATGAGACTATAACCTTTGTTGCACCATCCCTTGTGGGTATTGCATGCTTGTGGTATTGATGCTTCGCGGGATCTGTGCATACTCCAACTTCTACTTGGTGGGATTATGACCCTTTGCTTGTCATCTCTTGTGGGACTTGTGCACCTGTTGTATCATCGACTGTGGAATTTGCTCAAAGGCTTGCTTCAATAGTGGTACCTTTCTAGGAACATGTGAGCATTCCACTAACTAAAAACATATTCTGTTTAGCTAGGCTTGTGTGCTTTCATGAGGACTATCCAGCCATTTGTTGTTTCTTACTGCTTGCGCACTTCCGACCATCAACCAAGCAATGCTTAGACTTGCTCACGCACTCTTACCATTTATTCAACCAACTCCATGGATGCTTGTGCACGTGTACCACGGTCCAACCAACACCTTGGTTGCTTCTGCACCTGTACCACTGTCCAACCAACTCCTTTGATTGCTACAATGAGAGAGCATGACTTGCTGGAATTAATATCTGTGCAAAGACCACATGCAGAAGTATACATTGCTCGTGTTCTTCTTTGAATTGGATTTGCATGATGTATCTTCCTTGGACACACTTCTTCATACTGAATGCACTTCTGGATATACTTAATTAAACTAAAATCCATGTATGTCACCTTCACCATCTTGTGCATATAATTTTGGCATTCATGTTATTCTTTATCTTGTGCATATACTTCTTCAAAGTGGCTTCCATATACTTCTTCACACTGTTGTAGGAATGTTGTATCCACTTCGACATTAGTTGATATCAATGACTCATACTGAATCAGTTAACATCCTCTTTGACATTAGTTGACATCAATGAAAACCAAAGTTCAACAAGCCCAATAAGGCCCCTATCGAATTTTTGGGTACTAAGCTTTGAAACCAAACATTTCAAAATTTCTATAAAATTGGAGCCGGATAGGCCCATGCCACTCGCTGGAAATTTTGTAGTCTTTCTCAATTGTGTCATAGTGTCGTAGGTCTCATTGGATTCTAAGACAAACTGCTCTTGTTATGGCCCAAACAATTTTTAGGCTCCATTTTTTTTTTTAGATTTTAAACTTTTATGATGACCTTCAACAAATCTCCCCTATCAAATTCATCTCATCGGGTCATACTTTTTTTTCTTCTTCTGATGCATCATTGTCGATATGATATCAACTTCGGTCCATCAAGCCTTCCCCGTGTACTATGTCGCAACATTCCCCTATGTGACACTCTCGATACAATATTTCTAATACATCATTTGTGATGTACCATCAACTTCGCTCCAATAACTTGTCTCCGATGAGGCTCTCCCTAACACATCGAGTACTAATACATTGGACTTCTCTACTCCATTGGAATTTCCCCCACGCACTCTCGGTTGGTTTCCCCGACAACTAGCCTCCAATAAAGCCTTCCTGATACGTCGGGTTCTGATCCATTGAGGATCGCCACTATATTGAGATCCCTCACATTCACTTTTGGTATCATTCTTCGACGAGCCAATATCGATATAACTATTGGGCTCATCACATCAGGTGATCCTTGTTGGATTCGGGTTTTCAGAATTTTTTGTATTGGACCATGGGTTAACACTAGGAAGTGTATCACCCAATAAGCTTCTTCCAATGACCCTATTCCAATCTTTCCACTCATGCATTCAACTGACGTGGCTGGTCCCCATCATACCACCTATCCACATGTCTCAAGTGGGGCTCATCTCAAATTTTCCCAAATTTTTAAATTTTCATAATTCTGTAAGATTTCATTTTCGCAATGGGGTTATTACGAAACTACACTTGATCCTTCCTCTATTAGAAATATCTCTACAATTTTTGGTATTTTTCAAATTTCCTCGGCCAATCTACCATTCCTATTGGTACACCACCAATTTAACTCACGGCTCAAATCTGTTAACAAAAACCATGCTTTTCATAGAAGTGTTTATCAACACTTGTGCAACTCCAATTTTCTACCTGTAACTATGAACTCCAGCCCATATAGCCCTAGTACTACAACCAAAAGCTCTGATACCACTCTATCATGTCCTCATCCATCTATTTAATGAAAGGAGGGAGATATTTATGAATTCCATGCTTATAAATTCTGCCCCTTGGGGCATATTGTGAATTTATAAATAAGAAATATATGTGCAATTTAGAATGCAAAACACAGTGTAATTAAAGCTCTATCTACACATACATCATGCATAAATAAGCATATTAATCACAGGAAGAAAATAAAATCATTGTGCATTCATATACAAGAGAACACTTATCTTTTAACAATGAATATCCAAGCAATTGGTTTTGTAAGAGTGGTTTTCCACCCAACCGTAGGTATAATCTATAGATACCACCCCTAAGTTGGGCTACAAGGACACCGGGGTGAAGGAAACACCTACAATATTTTCTCTCTCAACCCACACCCCATTTTCTCTCATGCTTAGCTAAACTACTCACCTATGAGCATTTACAGTGATCTCACTCAACCTTTTTATCCATGGCACTCTTCTCTACTGTCCCACACAACACAAGGAAGGTATTTTCCTTGATTATTCCACAGTCCCTCGGGAAATACGATCCTTACATTGCTTACCAGTGTGTGCAAAAAGAGTCCAACCTATTGTATGGTAGTGGAGAACCTCATGTAACATTAATTCATGGCTTCTCAAGCATGCAGAAGTAGCAAAACATAATGGGTAAAGGTTCCTATCTTGCCCAACTTTTGTGCTCACCTTAGCCATCTCTTTTCTCTCAAATTTGTAATGTTCCTCAACAATTTTGAATTTATGGTTATTGTACATTCTGGTAATCGTAATGGAAATGGAAATGAACAACCAAAGAAAAGAACTTTGCTTACTTTAAAATTTGTTGTAAAAAATTGCATTCTAAAAAATGGATGATAAACTCCAAAATAGATGAGAGAATTATGAAGAGACAATTGACATAAATTCCGGCCAAAGAAGAGAGGACCCTTACAATAGTCATAGATGTATATTCACCAAACTTCTTGACTTGATTAGGTGTCTAGGATTCATTGTGTCCTTACTTTAGTCTCAATCCATAAATTCCCTGAAAACGTGTAATTATTCGAGTTTTGACCCTTTTTAGCCTCCTTCAGGAGTCCCATGTTCCCCACAAAGGCAACAAAAGCATGGGCCCTAAAGTCCATGCACACTGCCTTCATAAAAAGTGTGGGACCACACACCTTTATTAAGTCAAAGGCGTGTGGACCCCCTTCCCCACACACCTTGCTTCAAGAATAGACGTGTGGGCTTGATTAGAGTAAAAAAAGTTAAAAAATAAAAATAAAAATAAAAATGTTGGAGTTTTAGTTTTATCAGGTCTAGTGGGGACCTGGGGTCTTTCTTGGTTCTTCATAATTATTATTTTTGAGCCTTGAAAATCACCAATAAGTAGTTTTTTCATAATTACCTTAATGAAAAGCAAAAAATTGAAGATAGCACAAAATCATAATTTTCTTTTGGTTCATGTACAAAACTCTTAGGTATTTTAATTCCCTTGGGAGTGTTTGTATATAAAGGAGAAAGACTATATGGCTTGAATTAACTTGTTATCATGAGGATCATAAAGAGTTGCTTACTTGGTTACAATAATTTCCTTAAAAGGTTGCATCTTGCTTTGTTTTTGAAAGGTTCTACTTGGTCTTTCTTCTTTTGTAAGTTTTTTATTGTCACTCATCTCTTTCGAAGTTTGAAGTGGTATTTTCCATTTGCATGTAATCTATTGTGTATCTATTTCATTTGAGAACATCAGAATTTTCTCGCTTCTACATCCCTTTGAGTAACAACGTCCTTTAATAGCAACGTAACTAAAATGAACTAGACTTGTTATTCTTTGATAGAAAACCAATATTAGTCTAGGTTATAGGGCCTTGATTGTAGGTTTGGAGAGTAAATTCTTGAAGGCTATGTAAGATAAACCTATAAGTTAACTAGTTGAGTGTAAGATCCATTAGTAGTGAAAAACAGTTGTTGGGAAAGTAGGCTTAAAACACGCGTCAAGAACGAGGTAAGCAAAGCAAGTCAAGTGAGATTTTCCTCTCATTTGATTATTTGGTGTGTTATGCAAGCATGAGAGCTCTAGGTGAATCAAAAGTCATCAGGATAAAACCACTTTTCACTAGAATTGGGTTTGGTACTGAAGTCCTACATTCCCTATGCATTCGCAGACACCCAACTGACAACTATTCCTCCCAACTATTGATCCCAAAGTGGTGGCCATAGTTGCTTGTCCTAGGTTTCTCTTGGGTGACTGCAAGCAGGAAGTGCTTTTGGTACTTGAGACAGACACCTAACATCTGCCTAAACTCCCCTGGAAGGTTCCCATCTTTGTGAAGGTACTTGCACCTTGGGTGATTATTGTGAGAGAGAGAGCCCTCTCTGTGTTTGGAAAGGCTAGTTTCCATCCACAAAAGTGTGATTGAAATAGTTACCTAAGTGATCCCTTCTGCTGCAACCTAGAAGAATCCTAAGTGATAACACACTGTAAGCCTACCTCGATTAGGGGGCATGGCTACGCTATTGTATCTATTGATTATTTCACAAAATGGGTCGAGGATATGCCTACATATAATGAAGATATAAAAATTGCCGCACTCTTCATGTTCAATCATGTTATTGCTAGGTTTGTGGTTCCATGAGCCATTGTCACAGACCATGGCTCCATTTCTAGAACCAAATGGTAACTAAACTGAGCACCAAATTGGGATTTCGCCATGAAAACTCAACCCCCTACTATTCCCAAGCGAATGGTCAAGTAGAGGCCATCAATAAGGTCTTGAAAACCATGATACAACACATGGTAGGGACCCATAGATCAAATTGACACTTAATGCTCTTTTCAGCCCTTTGGGAATATAGAACCTCTGTCAAAACTGCTACCGGTTTCACTCCTTTCCAATTGGTATACATACTGGAAGGAGTATTGCCTATAGAGTGTGAGATCCCATCTTTGAAACTAGCCGTCGAACTTTTTCCAAACACCTCAGCTGAAGAAGAACACTTTCTATATTTAGCCAAACTTGATGAAACCTGTGTCAACCCTTCTCGTTACTATGTTAGTATATTGTTGTTGGACGCATATGCTTTGTAAGTCGTCTCGTAGTATTTGTTGATTCATAGTTTATATTAGCCCATAGTATTAGACGCATATGCTTTGTAAGTCGTCCCATAGTATTATATGTCCCATGGTTTTGACCCATAGTATTGGGCATAGACTTAGTATATAAGTGTGTGTTGAGGTCATTGAAAGCACCGTGAAGTTAATTGTATTGAGCTTGCTCAAAGGAGGTTGCCCCCTCGAAGTGGCCCATGATCAATATAAAAGTGATTCTGAGTTCTGTTATTTCTGATATCTCGTGTATTTGCATTAATTAATTATTGCAGGTTCTTCACATCTGGTATCAGAGCACTTTCTTGGGCTCGTTGGGTGGAATTTCTGCCAAATTTTTTTTCGCATCTGTTTCAAGTCCGGATTTGGGAATAATCCCTATCCACTTAACTGTGGGAAGTACTTGGGCATAAGCCCTAAAACTCATTGTGAGGAGTACCACAGGAACCCCGAAGTAGCTGGCCCATTGAGAGGACCTGCTAGCGAAAAGGGCAACGACCCCTACCTGATTGACTAGTTCTCACCCGTGAGGTAAACCAAGAGCTGTCGTTTGTGGCAAAGCGTTTATCAGTTTTGCTTGAGCCGTGGAGTGAGGGGTACTGCCCCAATACGCAAGCCGTCAGACAGCATTGGTGGCCGAGTGAAACCCCTGAATTGTTAGGAAGCCACACATACCTGGGGTCCATATCTATTTTCAGCTGAACTATTGTTGATCACTACTGCGCCATTTCAGACCTAGCCGTTCAGATCCATTCTGAAAGTCGTTCCAGATCTAGCCGTTTTCAATCCATTCGGCGTCGTTTCAGATCCATCTATTTTCGCTCACTTATGGGCCGTTGCAGATTTATCTGTTCCAGATCCCTTCCGAGCCGTAGCTGCCCCATTCTAAAAAAAAAAAAAATCAGTTTTTTCTCCATATCTCCCTTGTTTCACTCTGTTTCCCTTGAAATTTTTGGGGAACCCCTGTCATCCCATTCTGCCTATTTCATTCCTGAGGACCTTATCCCCAATTCCCCTTCCCAAAGCCCGAAATCCCACATTTGTCTATTTTTAGGGTTTGCCATAACTTCCTCAGATTTCACCCAATCACCTTCAAATTTTACCACAGAGTTCCTTTCCGAATTCGGCTTCTTTGTCTCCCTCTGCCAAATTTTCCCATCCTTTCACCCCGCTTCTGAAATCCTCATTTTTTGCTTCCTTATCTCTTCGACAGTGTCCAAAACCTAGTCAAACCCCAATTACCCTTCAGATTTTTTCCCAAATCCAGATTTTCCTTTACTGAAGCAGTTTCTGTTTTTGTTTTTCTACCCAGTCAACCAAAAAAAAAAAAAACTCCTGGTTATGGTTGTCACCCACGCAGGAGCAAACACCATGGAGGAAGCACTTGCAGCCATCCAAACCAAACTCCAAGATCTGGATGAAAAATTTCTCAGCCTCCATCTTCAGCATTCAGCCATGAACAATAACCGACAGCCAGAATCTTTTGCAGCCACCGGGTTCTCTTCTTCCAGCAATTTGCGTGGGCCAAAGCTTGATTTTCCTCGCTTCAATGGTACTGATCCGACTGGATGGATATACCGAGCAGAACAATATTTCAGTCTGCATAATACTTTTGATGTCCAGAAAGTTCCACTTGCATCCTTTCATTTGGAACAAGAATCCCTTCAATGGTACCGTTGGTACATCAAAGCTCATCCAGAACCAAACTGGACAGGTTTTTGCCAACTCCTTTTGCCATGATTTGGTCCTAGTGCTTTTGATGACTTCACAGGAGCACTCACTAAACTTCACCAAATTGGCACAGTGAGAGAGTATCAAACAGAATTTGAGAAACTGGCCAATCACACAGAAGGATTGTCTGATGAATTCTACAGGAGTTGTTTTATCAGTGGTCTCAAGGATGAAATCCGCTCAGAGGTCAAAATGTTCTGTCCCAACACAATGATGGAAGTCCTCGGGTTGGCTAAGTTGGCAGAGGACAAGATCGCAGCTCAACAACGCTCCAAACCCACCTTTGTTCCCTTCAGAAATATGGGTTCCCAACGACCTCCCATCACGCCTTCTCCTCAACCAACTCCTATCAAGCCTTTGTCTGAAACAGATATGCAGGCACGCCGAGAAAAAGGGTTTTGTTATAATTGTGATGAGAAATTCACTCGGGGACATAGATGTGTTCAACAAAAGCTCTATCTCTTGGATGTGGATTCTCCGCCTGCCTCAGAACTTGATGAAGAAGCTCCAGATATAGTAGATGATCAGGTCGACGTTCAACACCCGCCTGTTAACACCCCATCTTAGGATGACCCACCCGAGATCTCTCTCCATGCTGTAACTGGCGTCACCACTCCACAAACAATGCGAGTTAGGGGATACTTCAAGAAGCTCCCTCTTACCATACTCATTGATTCTGGTAGCACTCATAACTTCATTGACCCTCGGATTGTTTTGTCCATCCTTGCTCCAACTTTGAAGTCATGGTTTCCAATGGGGGCACCTTACCTTGCAAGGGGAAGTGTCACAATGTGCGTATCTCTATGGAAGATTATAACCTACGCTCTGATATGTTTTCCTTGTCCTTAGGCAGATGTGATGTGGTTTTGGGTGTTCAATGGTTACACACACTTGGCACCATCTTATGGGATTTTGCAGAACTTTGGATGCAGTTTTCAGTCAATGGGGCACAACACAAATTAATGGGCTTACAACCAGGGTCTCTCTGCATCATCAGTTCACATCGTCTAGAAAAAATCCTTAAGAAGAATTCACATGGTGTCATCGCTCAGCTCCATTCCATTCAGATGCACCCATCAATGGTCTCCACTACTTCCTTGGATAGATATGCAGGTGTCTTTGCTGAACCAATGAGCTTGCCGCCTTCAAGAGACCTTTCCGGTAAGAATTTAGTCGCATCTACCTCTCAGCAGGAACTGATGGCTATTTTGCATGCAGTATATAAGTGGCAGCCATACCTATTAGGGAATTATTTCTGCATCAAGACTAATCTCCCGAGTCTGGAAAATTTTCTGGAACAATGGGTCTCCTACCCAACACACCTGAAACGGGTTATCCAACTCATGGGTTATCCCTATGTGATCACTTACAAGAAGGGTAAGGACAATATAGTGGCAGATGCTCCTTCTCGCACAATTGATGACCCATTTTCTCTTATAGCTCTTTCTCTGCTTGTTCCAAATTGGTTGCAATATGTTCAATAGGGATATCTCTTCTATGAACTCCATGCTTCTTCATCAGCAGGGCACTCTGGGTTCTTCAAAATGTATGACCGGGAACAATGTAACTTCTTTTGGTAGGGACTAAAAATGACAATTCAACAGATGGTGGCTGACTGCGATACTTTCCAGGTCAACAAGGGTGAAACGACACTCCTTTCGGGATTGCTCAAACCCTTGCCCATCCCTACACAGCTTTGGCCAACTATTTCTATGGATTTCCTAGCAGCGCTCTGGTGGTACAATACCACATCTCAAAGGACACCATATGAAGCAGGCTATGGACATACACCGCCAGTTCTTCTTCCATACACCCTTAGCAGCTCCCCAGTTCAGGAAATTGACTCAGTTCTTCGCAACCACGATCAGATTCTTCTCATTCTGCAGGACAATCTTCACATGGCCAGAATTCGCCTGAAACAACAAGCCGATCAGCACCGTTCTGAGCGCATTTTCCACGCAGCTGATAGGGTTCTTCTTCATCTACAGCCTTCCAAGCAATCCTCCCTGACACTCTAAAGGCGTCAGCGGCCCGCAATGCAACCCAAGGATGCTACCGGGGAACCACTCCTTCAGATTTTGCAGCAATTTCTCCAACCAAAGCTTTGAGGACAAAGCTTTTTCTAAGGGAGAGGGGATGTTAGGAACCCGTGTCAACCCTTCTCTTTACTATGTTAGTATATTGTTGTTGGACGCATATGCTTTGTAAGTTGTCCCGTGGTATTTGTTGATTCATAGTTTATATTAGCCCATAGTATTGACCCATAGTATTGGACGCATATGCTTTGTAAGTCGTCCCATAGTATTATATGTCCCATGGTTTTGACCCATAGTATTGGGTATAGACTTAGTATATAAGTGTGTGTTGAGGTCATTGAAAGCACCGTGAAGTTAATTGTATTGAGCTTGCTCAAAGGAGGTTGCCCCCTCGAAGTGGCCCGTGATCAATATAAAAGTGATTCTGAGTTTTGTTATTTCTGATATCTCGTGTATTTGCATTAATTAATTATTGTAGGTTCTTCGCAAAGAACGCTTTCTATATTTAGCCAAACTTGATGAAACCCGTCGTGATGCAACTCTCGCCAATGAGGCACATAAGAAACACATTAAATCCTAATACGACAAGTCTGTCAAACCTCACATCTTCAATGAAGGCGATCTGTTCTTGACATATGACCAAAAACATGATAAGATGGGGGAAGGTGAACTGGAGTCCATGTGGCATGGGCCCTACATTGTGAAACATGTGCTAGAAAAAGGAGCCTATGAGTTAGTTGACTATGACGAGACACCCTTTGGGGAGCCTAGAAATGGGCTCTACCTCAAAATGTACTATTCTTAGAAAAATCCTGCATAAGTACCCTGTAGAGTTTGTATATGATGTATATCTATTATGGTGTGAGTTTTTCTTTTTGTAGTTTAAGGACTCATCTCCATCGTGATTGCTTATACTATGTTTTGCTTGGATGCACAGATGAAAACCTATTCAGGATTTGAAGACGGTGCGAGCTGGTATACTCAAAACCTTGCCTTGACGCCTTGGGTGCTCTATTCCCTCTCTAATGAACTCATACAGTTAGGAGGAACTTGCCTAGGTCCCATAACTAATAATATCGTCGAATATCATGCGGTGATTGGATTGTTAACCGACGCATCCTCCCTTGGTGTGAACCACATTGTCATCTATTTGGATTCCCAACTGGTGGTCTCCCATCTAAATTGAGTCTACATAGTACACAAACCTACACTAATCCGTCTTTTCCAACGAGTACATCTCTTGGAGAGGTCTTTTCAACTCGTTCAATACCTACATATCCCAAGACATATGAATATGGTTGTTGATTCCTTGGCCAATTTCTTTTTAGATTGGTACATCTCACATTCTTAAACATTTTGTTAACAAGCATAACATGTAAATTATGTCTACATAAGCAACATGCATGAGATCCATATGCACCATAAACACATTGTATATGAAACGATTTTTATATTAAATATGATAAAATAAGTACTAAGACAAAATCTGAAGCTCGTGGCTTTCAATACATCATCATGGAAAAATCTGAAGCTCGTGGCTTTCAATACATCATCATGGAAAAATCTGAAGCTCGTGGCTTTCAATACATCATCATGGAAAAATATGAAGCTCGTGGCTTTCAATACATCATCATGGAAAAATATGAAGCTCATGACATCATCATCTAAAGTTCATAGCTTTCAATACATCATCATGGAAAAAAGCCGAATCTCATGGCGATCAGTACATCACTACATATAGATAATGGGACTAGTCGTGATGCTCCATATAACATATCATCGCCCGAGCTACCCGACGGAGCAGACGTCCAATACTCGCAGAGACACCCACCATATGGCGCTGATAGTGCCGAGGCAGATAATCTAGTGACATGTCTGGGATGTCAGCAGTCAATCTCTTTAAGTTCTCCTTGGTCTCTGCAAGTATATCACTCGCTTATCGGTCGCGAGCAAAAGAGGCCCTACCCTCTTCTCATCGTTGTATAGGAGAATCTCCGGGTGGCCTCTCTGGACCCACATATGCGTTAGAAAAACATAAGAGGTCTTAGTACACCAAAAAAATCATATATTCAAAAAATACATAAATACTTGAAAGAGCATGAGTATATCTTCTTACCTATCTCGCACCAGACTGAACCCTCTGGTAGCGTCAAATTGGGATCTCCTCATAAATATGTGCCTGCATAGGCATAATCCTCTACCATAAGGAGTTGTCTGCGCATCCATAAGAAGAAATCCGATCCATAACTATGGATCAAACCCCCACGACGACCAAATAACTCAGTCCACCTCTTCATGAGTGGCTCCTGCAGATAGGGACTAGCTATCTCTATATGCCGAGGGCGGAAGTGAGGAACCCGCTCCATAACTAAGGATACCAAGATAAACCCATAACCAAACTGTTTAGTTCTGCTTGTTCGACACTTGGTCAATTGGTCTTTCATAATGCTCAGGAGGCTCTCACACCAGTTAAAGACAGTAGGTTCCATACAATCGATGGCACATAACATTTGAGACTTGGTTTCCTGATGGCAGGACTTAGTCCCCACTACTTGGACCATTGTGAAGAGCACGGTCCTAAATGGTAGTCTACATACTTGTGCAATTGGGATCTTCCCGGTGACCTTCCTAGTCCCGGGCTCACAATATTGGTTGATCAACTCATCCATGTTTTTGTCACCTCCGCTCTGCCTAGTGATCATGACTAGAGCCCCTCTCCTTGAAAGCCCAGTCAAAAAATAAATTTCATCTACCTCGAGGGTAAGGATATGGGCTCCTACTAAAAAATACTATTCATCAGGATCCCACATATCCACTAAATACCCCAGCAAATGCACTTGGGATCTCATATTTGGAGTAAGAAAGAATTTCTTCAAGCCACATTCTTGAAGTGCCAGCATTGTATTGGCATCATGCAATCCTTCCAAATCCTCCAATTTGTGGTTTTGTTCCTTCCATTCTAGCACCATTTTCTTTTCTTGAAGGCCCGCAAACCCAAAGACAAAGGTTAAAAACCCTTCATATCCAAGAAAATCCAAAAAATTGCATGTTTTTCTTCTTTTGGGTTGCCTTTCATGACCAACGTGATCCCGCTTAGTCCACAGTGCGCCATCGATGTGCCTGGCCTTTTCGCGAGTCACGTTGATCGACCGCGATGTAGTTCCCAAAAAGGCAGGTCATGTCGACTGGGGCACGCATTTTAGGCCCAAAAAGGACCCTAAATCTATTAAAAAACATGAAATTTGTAGTATTTTAGCTTAGGAAATGAGAGAGGAAGGTGAAGATGATTACCTTGAGTTTACGTAGATCGAATCCATAGCTTGGAGTGCCCACAATCTTCAACACCAATTTGCTACTACAAAGAGTTTTTTATCCTCCTTGGTAAAAAGAACAAAGGTAGAATGGTAAAATGAGTCATTTTCACTCCCTTTTATAGAATTGAGGGTGAATATTTTAATATTTTACTTTGCAATTTTTTTATTATTTTTTACCATTTCAATTTAAGAGACTCTTTGTTGATAAATTTCTATAGTTTTATTATTAACAACTTGTTGTTGAAGTTACAGGTCAAACATAATAAACAAGTTATGGCTCAAATAGTCTTTTATGTTTGAAGGTATTATTGGAGTTCTCTTTAAGCTCTTTTTAGACTCTTAAACTATGAAAAGATCACTTAGCAAACTTGCTTCCTTTCACGCTCATAAAAGGATTTGAAAGGGAATCTATTCAATTTTAGTTTACCCCTTTTTCGACTCGAGTAGTATTAATTACAGAAAAGGAATACTTTAGTCAATCATCGACTAGGAGAGTTCTAGGCATTATTTTACACTTTTTTGGTCCTAGGGACTAATCTTACGAAAAATTTCACCATTTCAGACTCTTTAAACGTGAAACGTCACCGAGTTTTCCTTCTTTGGACTCGTTAAAATTTAACATTGAAGGGTTCTTGTAGGGTCGAACCCCCCCTTTCTCAGGTTCGTAAAACATATGAGATCGGATTCGTCTAAAGGATGAGCTATATCGAGCATTTGTTATCCTCCTCAAGCTCATTAATAAACAAAGAAGTACTCGTCAATCATGACAGGGAATAAGGGAAGGGAAATGCGTCTATGTTCACATGTATGGTAGTCTCTTGTCACCTTTGAACATAGAACCCGTTTGTATTTCACCTGAACA
Source organism: Larix kaempferi (assembly GCA_027924585.1). Classification (NCBI taxonomy): domain Eukaryota; kingdom Viridiplantae; phylum Streptophyta; class Pinopsida; order Pinales; family Pinaceae; genus Larix; species Larix kaempferi. The sequence continues at coordinate 8,418,192 of BSBM01000029.1, forward strand.
GTTGGGTAATCAGCTTGTCCTTGAGTCGAGTCAAGTCTGTGAGTCTATGTACTCGTTTGGGTCATCCAAAGAATACTCTACTCCTATTGCATCGTGTCTTGACCTCTGTTTTACCAAGTCCATGCTGCCAGATTATTAGTCATGGCATAAAATGTTCAAAGGAAATCCTCCGTTTAAGTCAAACTTTGCAGTCATTACTCTTAATGCCATTCGGTTCCGAAACAATTTCTCAACGACACTTGTCCATATGCCTTGTGTCAATCCACACTCATTTGATTTACCACTCGAAATATTCTTCCTATATTGGTTTTGTGTCGATGGTGTGGGATACATCATGGCCCTCCTTCGATGAATCTATCTCTGTTGACGCCAATACATCATCTAGGGATCAGATTTAGAAAGTACCTAGTACCTTGAAGCCTGCATGCCTCAATGGTAGGTTTTCTCGCTTTCGGGAGTGGGTTTTCATTATTGACCTTTGATCGAATGATTCCATCAATGTTCGACTCCAACTCATTTATCGCATTCGTTGGGGTGTACTGAGATACCTTGGGGGATCATTCTCATCATTGGAGATTTCACTCGCACTTGTTAACGGTTCACATCATTGACCCGTAATCAAGTGGTTTATGCCATGTTTGACTTCAACACATTGTAATCACATGGTTAGATTTGTATCATTTTGTGAACAGGTTGAAGACCCTGGGTTGTTCTGATGTCTTATTATTGCACCCAGGTTGCGATGGAGATTTGTAGTAGGTTCCCACACTATTGTTATAATGGAAACCTCATTGTTGTAATGTCACACAGATCCACTCTTGTATTGGTCGTGGCTGTGTCATTATCTCATCATGGATCTACGATTGTATCTTAGAAGCCATGATTGTGTTCAGTCATTCAAGTATGGATCCACGTTGTATTTTATGTGGCCATATCCTGGGTTAGTACTAGCATGGATATGCGGTGTATTGGTCGGAAGCCATGTCTTGAGTCAATGATATATGTGGTTAAGAAATGTTAGAACTTGTATTGCAAAGCCTTTGATCGTTGTTGTCAGTTCTCCGACTGATGATTCTTCTCTCTAACAGTCACGTCAAAGTACACCACCTATAGTTTTTTATCTAGCTTTGTACTTTGGGGGGGAATCTGTTACACAAATTTTTCGTCACTCATACAAAACCCTGTGATCTTGACTTGTCACAATCCCCGAAGTCACTTTCATAGTGAATGAGCTTTGATTGGTTTTCCCTGCAACTTAACCTTTTTGTGGCTTCGAGGCACTTTGCTTCGCTAGCAACACACGTCAAAGTCCATCGACGCAGTCTTCTTCACTGTCAACACACGTCGATGACGCAACTTGCATTCATGTCAACCCACGTCGAGCTCATTTTGCATGTGTTGCGCAATACCCAGGTCGCGTCGATGTCTCCACGGGCAAAAAACTAGGTTTTCGAGAAGCTTCTAGAGCGAAATATCGAATCATGGCCTTTCCCTACTATTGTTATGGATTTGGATCGACTTCCACCATTGAGGGAGATCATATCTCATCCACTTCCCTCATTTATCTCAACCTCTCCCTATCCACATTGTCCTATAAATTGATGCTTTGGTCCATGGGTGAGGGAGGAGGAAGATTGGCAGTAAGGAAATGCTGGAGGAATTTCCCTAGACTTCTAGACTCTTAAGATTTTGGATTCAAGGTGAAAGTGACTCATTGGAGCAATGAGAACTCATTGGAAGGAAGCTACAACACCACGGCCTAAACGGTTGTAATTTCTTTCCATATTTGATTAATACAATTGTATTTTCCTTTCCATACATATGATGTTCTTGATGGTGTTTTGTGAGATTCATTGGTCAATTGCATAAGTCAATTGTATTGTTTTTACTTCACTTGTTGTTGTCTCGTTCTTATCTTTGGTAGGTTCCTTTTCATGTGAAGTTGATCACGGATGCTCTTGGATCATTACAACAACCGTTATATAAGTGGTATGTATCTTTTATATTCATCCATTGTTACCATTTAATGGAATTTTGTACAATTTGTTCCCTTTTGTTCTAGATCTGAATCATTCAGACTAGGGACCTTGATCTTTGTCTGCATTGATAAAAAATCCTAACATTGATCCATTCTTCTTAAAATAGGTATCGATCTTATAACCTCTTCAAATTTATTTTACATCTATACATCCATTGTTCCTAAATATTATTATACCTGCCGAAGGCATGGCAGGTATATTGTATTCGATATGCAGTCAACTACATATTAGTTTTCCTTTTGACCTTAAAATTTTTACTTTTCCATATAGTTTTACATTTTTCGGTTATTTTGTTTATTTTTTAATTATTTTAAAAAAAATTTAAAATTGATTTAACAATCATATTATTGGTTCATCACTTGAAAGCGTTATTGCCGGAGACCTGCTCGATTACCTATGTTTTGGTTTATAGGGAGGTGGAAGTATTTAATGCATTGATAGCGTCCGCCTTCCTGCATCGCATCGATATTGTTGCACCGTGTCGATATTGCTGCACCGCCTGGGCTACACCATTTTCTTACAATTTTCTGCACCGCTTCATCGCCCTTCTTGGACTGTACTGCTTATTTAGGTTCTTATCATGCAAAATACATATATTTTACCACGACTTCTCAATTGAGCCACGCCAATTCACATGGTTGGGAAACCAGAACAGGAATTGAGCGCCAGTGATGCACCTTCCATCGTCAATCAGAACTTCATGTATGTATCTTCTGTCATCTTTACTGCCTGTATTAATCCATTTCTCTAGTTGGTTGATATTAATCTAGCTCTAGTCCTCGAGGTACCACATCGATTCCCCCTAAATGCATCAAATATATTGATCATCGTCATGGGATAGAGTTGTTGTAGACTTTAATCTCCCTAAATGTTTTTTATCATTGCTTTATTTTGCAGAGCAGAGGGAGCCTCATAGAAACTAAAGCTAAGTTATTGATCGAAGTGTTGCAGTCAAAGGTTGCTTTGCAAAATACAAGAAGAGCAAGTAAGAACTCCAGTACAATGGTAACTATAGAGAGTATCAAATTCTTCGAAATTTTACTGCATCAAGGTGATAGTATTAAATGCTTTGCAGTGCTATTGCTAAAAAATGTTTGTACACTACACCGTTCCATGTAAATCATAGAATAAAACTTTCATTTTTATTTGCTATTGCTAAAAAATGTTTGTACACTACACTGTTCCATGTAAATCATAGAATAAAACTTTCATTTTTATGTACATTGCATTGCTATTTTCACTGACAGAAAAATCTCGGCTCCCATGGAACTTTATTTCGAATTCGTAGAAAACAAGTATAATACAGGAGCTTATCAACAAGTATGGCCTAGATGTATATAATGAAATCATAGCCTATCTCTCCATTTAATAAGTAAACACCCTCCTATTATTCTCCATTTTATGTTCATGGTCGATATATTGTTATTATTTTCATATAGATACGAGTTATTATTGACCAAAGCTAGAGGAATGCATTTCCAAACCCCAACTTTACCCAAAGGGAAATGAATTTGGGAGATGATGACCCCATGGAAGCGGATGCAAATGCGTCCAACCACTGGTGCTTGGTGTTTTTGAGTACAAGAGCAAGTATCCCTGGAGGACAACTATCCAGTGAGCAACCCAACTTCTCTTACCATGTTTACTGATTGAACATTCTTAACTATCTCCCTTTTGTCCGAGCTTCAACATCTATATCCCTTCCCTGCTGGGATTCAGAATCAATCTTCCTTCCGGACTTCAACTTGTAGTATTCTACTACTTTGTCCTTGGAATCATGAACAATGGAACTCCTTCACCCATATGAATCTAGGAAGCAATGAAGCTGCAGCCTCATGGGGCATTGAAGGTCACTAGCAGAGAGAAAATCTCCATCGGGGGTGTGGACAAGGAATCTTAGGTAGATCCTTGGCTGGAATTCTTTGTCTTAGAGTGCACCAGCATAAACTGAAATTCTAAAAACTAAAAATCTAGATACAACAAACAAAAGTTGCAATTAGTTTTTTTCTTTGAAGTAATCTTATATAAGAAAGAAAACCATGTATGCCTTGGGTTCGAGCTAACTAATCCTCTTAACAACGTGCTTTTCAACGTTTTACTCACACAATGAGTTGTACAGGTGAATCTCCTATTCCATGTGGCCGAAAAAATAAACTGGCACCACACATACCATGCATGCAGGCATAAACGTGCCAGTGGCTACTTCCATATGTTGGGTGGCAGCGGTGGTTTCTACTCATGTAGCTCTACTTTTTTTGTATTTTGCATTCCTCCAACAACCAAGCAATTTTCAAATTGATTTTTAAATGTGTGATGGAAGCTTCAATGACTCACAAGCTCAACGCTCTCATTCCAAGGTTGAAAACAAACTCTACTTTTTTTGTTCTCGACATTTCTCCAACAACTAAGCAATTTTCAAATGATTTTTAAATGTTCAATGGTAGCTTCAATGACTGACAAGCTCAACGCTCTAATTCCAAGGCTGAAAACACTTTGTGTAAGAGGATATTTTCTTGTCTTTTTCATAAACAGATCTACAAGCTACCATTCAAAATCTAAACATTGCCTCAATAACCATATGAATGTGCAATTCAATTTCTAGAGATTGGACATTGTTCCTCATGTCTTCCATTGTTGAGAAACAATTAAAATGTGAAAAACAATGGTCTACTTGCTGCAATAGCTTTGGGTAAGCTCATGCCTACAAAATTTAAAGAACAATGGTGAGAATAACTAGTTAGGAGAAACAAATACTGTAGTGCAAAGGATGAGAAATGATATCGTTCTTCCTTTTGAAATCTCAATGTTCCACCTTCCATTCAATAGGTAGCCTCAAGGCCACTTCCAACTGCTAAGATAGATCGAAAATGATAAAATCATTGATGATGGAAGATGTACAACACCGTTGATTAAGCGATCTTCCCAAGAGGGACAAATCATTGAGTTTCAAAGCATTAATGCCCACCCATCAACCATGTTTCAATAATCTTATCCACCTCGATCACCAATCACCAGTAACAGAGCTAAAGGTGGGATGGGTTGGTATTGTTTAGGTACTAACACGACCAACAACGCCATTGAACATATTTGATTGTTAAACATGAATAAAATCGTTATGTCTGTGCAATTAAATTTTCAATTGCCAATGGATAATTCATTGTCCGACATTAATTGATTTGATATTTGAATCCTCTGTTTGCAGTTTGAAGACATTCTTTTCGTTTATTAATTGCTAGGAAAGCCATTTGCAACGCACTAATCAATAGGTATACATGACTTTTTACATGCTAGGAAAGTCATTTGCAATGGACTAATCAATAGGTATACACAATGGACTAATCAATAGGTATACATGACTTATTTTTTAATTTTATTTTTTATTAATAAAAAAATAATTTTAGAACGAAACTTTGTTTCTGATCCATGATTTCCCGTGTTATTTTTCTCTAATATCCTGTTGGACTTTTCAATTAGGGGAGATATCCAAATATATTGATAGCTCACAATAATATTACATCTCGAGGTCACCATCAATAAGGAGTACAAACCTTCATCAACGTCCAAACCCATGAGTATCAACCTGCCAATGCTTTTACTTACCCATGAATATCAACCTACCAACACTTTTATGTACCAATGCAACCTCAACAAGTATCCGCTGCCATGCAACCTTGTTTATTGTACCAACCACCCAATTGAATTAATCAATTGTAGTGAGTGTTTCTCCAAAAAGAATGTCTCTCACATATATATCCACAATAAAGTGAACAAGGAGAGTTGCTAGGGAAGCAAGTCCTTGCCTAAAAATTCACAAATAAAGGTTTAGCTTATAGTGGTTAATGTGTCGATGTCATGTTGATGTCTTTTAGTTGGTATTGGCATGATTTGTTATACGTGGCCTTCTCTGCACTTAACACAAGCTACTTTGCCTTTTAATCGTAGTGTTGCCTTTTAGATGCCACGGACGAGATTGATGCGAGTTTGAGGAACTTGGAGGGTGACATCAAATCCTTTCCCATCCGGAGGGAAGTGGTTCATTGCATCCCCAGCTCACTCAACTTCTACTTGGAATTTATTTAATGTAGTGGATTTTGGATGGTCCCAAGGTCGCACATCCAAGTGGTTGGGTCTGCAAACTAAGGCTTAAGACCTACATTCTCGTGGCGTTCAGTGGTAGCTAGTGATTGGGAGGATGTAAGTTGGTGATGTTTCATTTAGAGTTTGGCGTATTATTTGGGAAGGCCACTAAATCCTTAATAGAATAAATTAGTAGGGGAAAGAGCATTAAGTGTTGTGGGAGGGGGAAATTAAAATGGAGAGCTCATAAGATTTAAATAAAAAAGGTAGATCATGGGAATTAAATAAGGGAGATCACAAAAACCAAAGGGGCACAAGAAGTTACTCACAAAGAAGTTGCTCAATATTTTCTTAGCAATCGTTGTATTCCACATTAATGCAAGTTGAAGGATTATAACTAAAGATAAATGTTGAGAATTTTGAAGATTAGGATTTTCATCTTACATGGATTAGAATTAGAGATCAATCTTGAGAATTTTGAAGATTAGGATTTTCATCTTACATGGATTAGAATTAGAGATCAATCTTGAGAATTTTGAAGATTAAGATTTTCATCTTACATGAAGAAAATATAAAGCTAAATAATGGGGCTACCTGTTACTGCTAGGGATGGCCGAGACAAGTCTGCTACCATGTTGAACGAAATAGTGGGCTTCCCACCTTGAGTGAGAGGCTAAGACAAGTAATAATGATAACCCATTGGTGTATAGTTCTCAACGGTGCTTCTTGCATAAGGAGAATAGAGAGAGGCCATTGACCCAATTGCATTTGAGTTAAATGAATAAGTAGTTAATCATTTAGAGGAGACAACAATATTGCAGCCAAATTTTCCAAGAAGAAAACTAGTTCTAATGAGCATCGCTCCCCTCCTGGAAGCCATGTTAATTAAAACAAAGAACCAAATGAAGAAAATATAAAGCTAAATAATGGGGCTACCTATTACTACCAGGGATGGCCGAGACAAGTCTGCTACCATGTTGAACGAAATAATGGGCTTCCCACCTTGAGTGAGAGGCTAAGACAAGTAATAATGATAACCCACTGGTGTATAGTTCTCAACGGTGCTTCTTGCATAAGGAGAATATAGAGAGGCCATTGACCCAGTTGCATTTGAGTTAAATGAATAAGTAGTTAATCATTTAGAGGAGACAACAATATTGCATCCAAAGTTTCCAAGAAGAAAACTAGTTCTAATGAGCATCGTTCCCCTCCTAGAAGCCATGTTAATTAAAACAAAGAACCAAATGAAGATGATGATGAAGTGCACTGGTATACTAACACTTCTAATGAGGCTTCACAATAGTGAATTAAAGAGCAGTTGACCTCTACCACAAGTGAAATGGTCACGTTCGACAACCAAGAAGAACAAAAATATAGGCCAACAAAGAAGTCTTCTATCAAGAATGAATAGGTTGAGGTTGATGAATATGTCTAAAGCTAAGAAAGGTGATGAGGTATTTGAGAATCCCTTGAACAGGGATGCCGACGAGGAGACTTTTCTGAGTAAATTGAACACAATGAACATTCACGATGAGATTGTTTTTTCTTTCAAGGACTACTTGAAGTAAATTGAACACAAGGAGCATTCACAAAGAGATTGTTTTTGCTTTCAAGGACCAAATGAAGAAAGGGGATGCTCCTAGATAACTACAATCCTACATGCAATCTTTAAATAGTTCCCAGTAGGAAATCATGAATACCTATTTTTAATGTCTTTTTTCAGGGTGTTTGGAAAGGATTGTTAAGTGAGAAATCTAGGAAGAAAGGTTATTTATTTGGAGTTGTGCAATTTGAAGATTCTTAGTGTATTCTACTTGTGCTATTGAATGTATGGAAACCAATGCATAGATAGGAAGATGAGAAAATACACAGACAAGAAGTTAAATCTTGTGCGCGCACGTTGGAACATCTTTGACTCACATAGGTAAGGTTTAAAGAAAGTGAAGAGGTAAAAACATATCCACCCAAATAGTGAAGATCATACTCAAGTGTAGAGATGACATAATCTATTATGTACAGAGTATAGAGAAAGAAGGAAGCCTTAGTGCATAGAAAATGATCCAACTGATTGCATGCCATTAATATTCAAACCTACATGCATAGGGATATACAAGGAAATGCATAGGCTAAGGTAAAACCCATGAGGAAAATGCTACACAAGCTTGGTCTCATCATCCACACATAAGTTAGTTTCTCTCCAACGCACTAAAAGGAAGAACACAGCTCCCACAAACTCAATAGAGGAAATCCATGCACAGTTCGAGGAAGTGACTTTGCGTTAAGATGTCAAACACATAGAGAAGGATCTAACTCTATAAGGGAGAGGAGATTGGCCATGCATTGAGGTTGTATGAAGAAAATACACCGAGGTTAAACAAAACCCATGTACATAAGTATATGAAAACATGCGCAAAATTAGAGGAATGAGGCAAAATATTGTGTGATAGGGATGAAAAAAAGGTTTGCATACCAGGAAAAAACAAAGAATGTGCTCAAGATATAATGAAGGGTGTACAAAGTTAAAGAAAGAAGAATGTGCCCAAGTTAGTCCTCTCCATGCATAGGCACTGGGAAAGAGAGCACTCCAACGTGATGTGGGAACAAGAACTTCCACATCCAGTGGGAGAAAGGAAGAAAGGAAACAAAGCCAAGAAGCTTCCTATTTACAACGTTAACACAATTAGCTTTACATTTTCCAAAAATGAATGGCATCAAAATAGAGTGAACAAACAGAGCATTTACGGTTACACCATTACATTTCATATCAACACGAAAGTTATTGGTGGCACCACGAATCTCATCATTAGTAAAACATCTCTGTGAAGGCTTCCAAAATGGGGGCGACATTGTGATTTCATCGATGGCTTCAAGATTCAACTCCATGTATGACTCCCCATTATAATTGGAACTATGACACCCCTCAGATAACAGCTTCACAAAAGTGCTCTGCACGAAATACCTCAAGTTTATGCTCTTCCATATCTACAGACAATTTTTTTTGTCAATGAAAATGTCCTCGTCTTCTTCATTCAATGGGTGTTTGTGTTCGACCAAAATCTTCTCAGACATGGAACGAGAAGTTTCAATAGGTCTAGCACATAGGTTTCCCAATGACTTGAAGCACAAGCCCATCGAAGGGGTCTTGGGATTTGATCCGGTGACACATGAACACCACCATTAATAGCGCAAGGTATCAAATTTTATTGTTAAATTTGACACCCGCAACAACAACAGAGCAAGTTTGAACTGTATGCATGCATGTCTACATAATGCCTCTATACATTGTTACAATGCATTCACTTACATGTTTATCTATCCCGTAGGCAATTCAACCATAATCAAAGGTTTATGTTTGCATTATTGCATTACACAGATACCCAACTGTGAAGAGACTACTTAGATATGAGGCCAAATAAGGTCTCTAAATCTCTGATTGAATGGGAAGAAAGTAAACCCAAGCCAAAAACTTTTTTTAGCTAACAAAACTATGTTAAAAACAATGCAAGGTTAATACAATTGCTAAAAATCAATATATATACATACATACATATCTATATATATGTATATATATATTTCTTTTACTTAAAGATCATAGGTTAATACAATTGCTAAAAATCAATATATATACATACATACATATCTATATATATGTATATATATATTTCTTTTACTTAAAGATCATAGACGATGGATGAATTTGATGTCCAAGTATTTTGTCTTCTAGATTATAATTTTGGCAATTTAGAAGCTAAATTTTAGCTGTTGAGATGAGGTGGTCCTCTTTTTATGTCCCCCTCGATCGACTATCGAATGCTCTCATTTCTATATTCTTAAGAAAAGAAATAGAAAAGAAAACGGGGTTCGTTCTAAATCTAATTTTAACATTTTCATGGAATTTCATTCTAGTACGTAGAACTTTAGATTTGTTGTCCAGGGATTGCCATATGTTCCCAACTTCAAATTGCAAGTACAAGAAGGGTGACAGAACTACAGCACACAACGGTAGTAGATCGGTGAGGTCGAGCTAAATTGATGCAATCAGTTCAATTTGTTGCGCAGGGATCGTTCATATGTAGGTGAAGTGACCGTTTACAGAATTTTTGAGTGATATTGTTTCTATACGCAGATTATTATGATCATTTAGCGTGTTATAGTTTATTTAATGCCATTGTAGTGAGCCTGTTGATAGTTAGATCTTAATGCTATTAAGATCCAACCATCAACAGGCTCACTGCAGCCGCATTAAATGGACAATCACTATTGCCATAAAAGCTGACAGACGCTCACATGACTTGAAAGGGAATTTTAAACAAAACTGCCTTCGATTTCGATTTGGTGATCTGGTGTATACAATTTTCCCTAAATAATAGTGACTACTAGAGATCTTGCATGCGATATATGTACAGCTAAAAGATCTGGTGATTTGGTGCAAGTGTTTCACTGGAAATTTGGTGCATGCGATTCATCGTAATTTCAAAGATCAAAAGGCCTTTGTCAAGCTCCAAAATTTCAATGCGATTTTCTGTTTTGATTTCATCGGAATTTTAAAAAAAAATGGAATCTGAGGGCATTTGAGCATTGATCTCAGTATTGCTATCTAATTTGAATATTGGTATCTGAATACTAGTGAATCTGAATATAAAAATAGTGCATGGAACATTGCGATCTGAGCAATCTAGTGCATGTAATCTAAGGACAATCCATGGATCTGTATTGGTACTGGCATTCTGGTACATTGTGATCCGAGGGCATTTGGGTATTGCGATTTCAGTGCATTGTGATTTGAGGGCATTTGAATATTCTCTTAGTCTTGTTTGTTTATAGCTTATTTTTCTTTATTTTTATATTTCAATATGAACATTTCACCACATCTACCACATCGAGGGGAGACCTAGCAAGATAACCCTAGATAGTCTTTGCTGATATATAGAATTATTAGAGGAATGCAGGGAAGAAAGAGAAGCTAAACTTCAAACAAACTTAAAGGCAATGCTTGACAATAAATTTACATCCTTCAAAGACAAGATTCAGAAAATTATAGGCAACATAATATTTAGGGTGGAGAATGAGAGTAGATTACAAGAATTGGGAAAAAAAAGCCAAGGAATGAAACAACTAACCCAAGAAGAAGGTGCTCTAGAAAATATTCAAATGAAGAACAAGATCAAAGAGATAAACTAAATGAATAAGCTTATAGAATTGGAACATGAGCACAACAAAAGATCCTTGAAACTCATAATTTTTGGTATGAAAGAGGAGAAATAAGAGAATGCGCTAGAACTAGTCAAGAAAGAGCTACAAAATAAGTTACAAATTGAATCAACCTATCTCATAGAACAAAGAGGCTGAAAAAAGTAGTGGAGCAAAAATAAAGGTTAATTTGTGTTAAGACACACTCAAATGATCATAAATATATCATATTGAGTAAAATTGCAGATCTAAAAGGGTTGGGAATACTTATAAATGAAGACCTCATTCCAGAAGATCAAGCTAAATAAAGGAAGGAAGTTTAAAAGGAAAAAGAAGCCAGGAAGGAAGGAAAATGGGCAATAATTAGAAATAGGAAAGCTATTATTAGGGATAGAGACCAAAAAATATAATAATAAATAGTAATTGGGAACACTCTAGATCCTTGCTTGGAACTGTCATGGATTTCCATGGAGCAAGGCTCCCATGTTGAGTTGGATCCCAAGTGAAATTGATGTTATATTGCCTATTGAAACTTGGGAGCATGATGAATCTAAAATCCCTAACATACAAGGATTTGACCTACGATCGGTATGGAACAAGAGATCTCAATGAAGATGCATTGGAGGCATAGCATGCTACATATAAGGAAGAACATTTTTCCTCACATCAAGCTTCACAAGAGACACCCTTTCAATCAGTAGTTTTGGATGTAGATTTCAGACACACACACACACACACACACATATAATTTTGTACCTATTAATTCTACTTTCTATAAGAAAAACAATCTAGATAAAAATTGTCCTTACAATGGCTTAGAACATGTTATTGATAGACTCGGAAAAGAAGGCAATATCCTCTTATTAGGAGACTTTAATGTTAGAACAACAATTATCCAAGCTATTATCTTAAGCAATGATTCCAACCCTAATGTTTTATGGTTGGATGAGGATCATGTTTTAGCCTATCGATACAACAGAAGCTTTGAAGACTTAGTTGATAATTCGTTTGGTTCCAAACTAATCAAGCTATGTAGTTACCAAGATTTAATAATTTACAATGGCCTTAGAAAGTGGCCAAATTCCAACTAGATGACTTGCATAATGGTCTTGGAAATAGTGTTGTAGACTATGTGATTTCTGATATTCCCATATGTAACCAAATAATAAATTTTGACATCTTAAACGACCATGAGCCTAACTCGGATCATAGACCTTTAGTCCTAACCCTAAATGTTGCCATGCACAAAATTCCTATAGAAGAAAATTCTAATAACCAAAAGCTCTTGATCTTCGACAAAAGTAAGGATGATCTTTTTCTAAAGGATTTAAGAAATTAATTAAATCTCCTATGAAACAAAGACAATATCGAAAATCTATATCATAATTTTAAAACAACCCTCTCAACATCCCTTAACGAGTTCTCCATTGAAGTAACATGTAAAAAGGAAAATATAACGACCAACCCTTAGCATGATAAGGAGTGGAAAAATGTTAGGAGAGCCATTAGGGAATCTCCTAATGAGTCCCTAAAAGTTGATAAGATAAATAGGTAAAAACCCCTAATTAAAAGAAAAAAAATGTACTATCACTACAAAGAAAACACCCCACAGTGGAGGTTTTTAGTGTTACAAGATTGGAAAAAAATGTCAAAAAAACATCTACTACAACCTTTGTTTCTAGTAGCGAAGGTTTTGGTAGAGGTTATAGTGCATATTCACTATAACTATAAAATTTTGGGAGGTCGAAGGTTAAGACGAAGGTTTTTGTTCGGTGCGCAAAAGTTGGTAACATGCATTCGTGCATATCATGTAGATAATATGCATTGGTGCCTATATGCATTTTAAAGAAATCAATGAGTATATTTTAATGTAGATACCTTCGTTCTTATATTATACTGTAATGGCATTGGTGTGTTGTATTATATATGCATCGATGTATACAACACTCAAATACGTATTGGTGCATATAACATGAGTTTTCTTATACAAGCATCATTGAGTGTAGCATTTATATCATCATCGATGCCCCATGAATTATCTAAAAGTACCGGTGATTTTTAATATATAAAGGCATCATGTCAATTCCTACTAGCTCATCTAGTTAAGGTGTGGGTCTCGTTAGCAGGGTGACTCGGGTTCAATTCCCCTTAGGGGTGAGCTAGTTGGGAGGAGACACCCAAAATACAACCAGTTGAGGGTTGGTGTGGCCCAGGCAAGGTGTGATCACTAAGTGATTTTGGAAGCTTAGATGCCCCTAGGTCATGGTTTATTAGAACAAAGGCCACTCCCACAAATTAGGGAGATTCTAGCAAAAAAAATATATACACTACAAGGAGAACACCCTCTAGCGGAGGTTATAGATGCCTTCCATGCACTTTCGCCAATGCCTTAGCACAACCCTCATCCATATCCCTTATACGCACGTTAACTATCTAGATGCCTTCCATATCTACCAAAACATACTATTAAGAGCGTGCAATGCTCTCAACATGTTAGAAAGGAGTTTGCATCCTAGAATAGCTCCATCAAGGGCTCATGGGATGTTGTGCAACACTATAGGCCACTTACTCAGAACATGCACTACATGAGCCTACGGCTAGTCAATCATAGTCATATATAAATGCATAAAAGAAAATTGTATCACATATCTACATGTGACTGTTACGTGAAATATCTTTCAAAATACCGAGGAATTCAAATGACAGTAAATACTTATCTTGCAAGGAGGCAGAAGTCACTGGAGTTTCTGGAAGCGTACTCTGCTCCATCATTGTTACACCAAAATCTCGTCATCATGAGTTATGTGTCCTTTATATGCCTTGTTTCCTAAAGCACTTAGGCTAAAATACCAAAAGGAAAGTTTATGTCTATCCCTTTGACTTTTTGTTGTCACCTCGACATGAACTGCTCACTGGAAAGGTGCGTCAAACCCTAGGTGACGCGCTCTGTACATTGACAGAGCACGTCTGTGACTCCTGTTGCTCTTGTACAAAGTGAGTCTTATTCAAATGACGTGAGTTTTCTTTGTACAAGGTGCGTCATTGTTGGTTAAAATGGATTTAAAGAGAAGCTTCGAGCGACTTCTCGAACTTTGGGTGTCATGGAGGCTTATCCATATATACCTAGGAAGGTGGCATTCGATCCCCTTATCTAGTGGGATGATCCCTTAAGCTTCTCCCCTAAATCCTCAACCTATCCTATCCCTTTTGGCCTATAAATATGAACCCCCTCTCCATGGTTAAGGAGAGGAAGGATATAGTACCTACCTGCCGGTGAAATTTTGCTAGGAGATCCTTTTCATCCACAAGGAGGCTAGAGGGCTCTGATCATTTGAGGATTAGGATCACTTGATTTGGTGTTATGAAGTCAAAGCATAGGTTGTAACTCTCTACTTTGTATTTGCTGCAAATGACATTTAATAGAATTTATTTCCATTAACTTATTGTCTTTATAATGTTTAGGATTGACCTCTTTGATTGTTGATCTAGATAGATTCATAATCATATGATTTCATTATTCGTTTGTTTCCACTTGCTCTATCTTATTTTGCAACTGAAGATCGAGGAATTGGGAGTCAGATCAAACGAGGAGAAAGGAGTTGCATTCATAAAGTAAGTTGTTTCCTGATTTACTTTGCAATTTAATCTATCTAGGAAAGTTAGTTTTGTTATGTATGTGTTTTGTTCTAGATCTGAATCATTTAGACTAGAGAGATCAGTTTATGTCCACATTAACAGATTGTCTATAAACAATCATCTTATTCTTCGTCTAGTCTGGAACTTTTTGAATTCTTCATCCTTGATCCTCATGTACTGGATTCAAGATCTCATTTTTCTTTGTTGTCACTTCTTGGAAACGAACTCTTCACATTCTTGCCTCGTGCACATCCCTTGTGAGTGTTGAAATCAAGACATATTCTTCATCACTTGAGGAATATTCCCTTGCTTTCTTCTCAATTGGTTCATCATCTTTTGCAGCATGAGCATGATACCTCTTCTTCTTTCCTTTCTTGTTACGGTCTTTGATTTTGGGGAAATCTCTTGCAAGATGTCCCTTTTCATCACAAGTGTAACATCTGTAATTTGAGTAGTCCTTATGAGGTCTATGATTCTTTTGGAATCTTCTAGGATTCTTGCGAGAGTGTTCTTCTTTCTTGCTATTTTTTTTCTTTGCATGAGTTGTTAAGGATTGATTGTCATCTTCACCCATCTTCTCTTCTATGGCTTCAATTATGGATTCCTCTTGTGTATAATTCTCCCATGTCCTATTGAATTTGGTCAGCCTCCTTCTAGAACAAATTGCTTGAATGAATGATTCCCATGATCCTGGGAGACGGTTCAATGTAGTCATCACCAATTATGCTTCTTCAACATGTTCTCCAATAGCTTCTAATTGTTCTTTGATTTGGGAGACCCTTGTGAAATAGGATTGGATGATTTTTGAGTTCTGCATATTCACACCCTTGAGTTGAGTTCTCAAGGTCATCTTCCTATTAATGTTCTTTCCTTCATATAGTCTCTTCAATGCATCAAACGTCTCCTTGGGAGTCTTCAATGATGAGATATGGGGGATCAAGTGATATTTGATGGAGTTAGCAATGATCCTCTTGGCCCTAATCAGATTCTTCTTGTGTTTAGGCTTGTCTTCAGCTCCCTTTGGCTCCACAACTTCCTCCTTAACATAGTTGTACAAATCATTTTCTTCTAGAATGAGCAGTACTCTATACTTCTAGGCTCGAAAGTTGTCAGCTCCTTCAAACTTATCCTCAAGCTTGGTATTATTTGTCATCTTGATAAAATGAGAACCTCAAATGGAAATAAAGATAATAGTACTTACCAATCAAGATGCTCCAACCAAGTGCTTGCTTCAATGCCTTCTGAAATCTGATATCTGGTTGACCTAAGGTTTGTCAAGGAAACCCTAATTTTCCAACTTTGGAATCTTGAAAATCTGAGTTGAGGGAAATATGTGCCTCCCTAAGGCGGTTTGAGCAAACCCCTCCTTTAGCCAAATCTATGGACATAAGTATGAAAAATTTGATGCCCGAGTTTTCCCAAGCAAAGGGTCAAAATTCAAAGTTCTTGGATCTGGAAACTTACTCCACAGAAAAATGTGCCCTCTTCGGTCAAGTTTCTTTGTCCTCCTTTTCAGGCCAATCTATGGTGAAAACCCTTCGAAACAAGAAACCCTAGTTTTCACTTCCAACAGTTTCTGCTGCACAAAGTCTTCTTTATGCTAGCTCTGAAACCATGTTCAAAATTTTAATACTATAAAGATGGTTATGTTAGATCTTCAAACAATTTATATATTATCACAATAACAATATGCAACAGGATCATTGAAAGATAGACAAGCAAAGCATAAACAAGAGTACACAACAATTTATAATGGGAAACCCTCTTGGGGAAGAAAACCCAACAAAACTTCTTCAGTATAGATTCATCAACAAGTACAATGTCAATCTCGTACAATAACCTGAGAATAAAGAAACCCAAGAATAAGATGTCTTCAATGCAACTACTCTTCTCCCACGCAAACTTGTCTTTCTCTCTCTACTAATGTGAACTAGCTTGAGTAAGTGATGTGCCAAATGAGCTAGGCACCACTCTATTTATGCCAGTCACAAACTAACCTTTTTACCTAACTGGGCCGACTTGACTTCCCTAACTGAGCCAACTTGACTGGGGCATTTTTTTCCCATTGTTTAGGGCAAACTGCCCATTGTTTGGGGCAATTTACCCACTGATTTATGTGGGGCCGAATTGTCTATTTTACTTGATTTCTTCTAGGGTTTTACATAATCAATTACAATATGAATATTATCTGAAGGAAGTACAATAAGAATATCTTCTGAATTTACATTCTCATCCCTCACATTCATAAGCTTTTCAATTTATCTATCGAGAAAGGTTTCCCTAAGCAATGGGCTCAAAGCATCATTGTTCCTATTTTCAAAAGTGGAGACAAAAACAATCCGTCTAATTATAGGACCATTACAATTAGCCCCCTTTTAGCCCAAGTTATATGGGGTTATCATGGAGAAGAAGATCGGTAGATGGATAGAAATTCAAGGAAAAAGGGCTAAAGAGAAATTCGGGTTTAGAAGTCATCATTCAACAGTGGACCACCTTGTTACGCTTAGGATCATTGCAAAGGAATGTCGCAATTTCCTATATTGTTTCATTGACTTTAGAAAAGCATTTGACATTGTACCTAAAACTAACCTCTATAATAGATTATAAGAGTTAAAATTTCCTTTCTAGCTGAGGGTTGCGGTGATGAGAATGTATGGGAATTTTATTGTCGGGTTTAAGAGTACCAAGGTTTGGTTAGAAGAAAGTACTTGTAATATAGGAGTTAAGCAAGGTTGTCCACTATCCCCTACCCTTTTTGGTATATACATTGACAAGTTAGAGAGTTTTTTGGAAGAAGCAGGTTGTGATGGCACAACTTCGGCTAGAATAGTCATCATCCTTCTTTTCTATGTTGATGATATCATTCTTATGGAAATATGTCCCTATGATCTCAACAATCAACTAAGAATTCTCAAATATTTGTGTTCTAGTACAGGTATGACTATTAACATTGACAAAACAAAGGTTATGATAATCAAATCCAAAAAGATCACTTACGGTAACTTTGCATATGACAACAATATCTTGGAGGAAGTAACTTCAAACAAATATCTCGAAATCAATTTCATCACAAGCTTAATTGGAACTATAGCATTGAGAAAAGGATAAATGATGGGTGGAAAGCTTATTTTGGCCTTGAAAATAATTATAAACCAATAGACCTTTGGCTATGAGATAAAAAGAACTTTCCATTTGAGACTCTTGTCACTCCTATTATCTTATATTGTTGTGAGTTTGGGGCTACAACATCTCTAGAGAATATTGGAGAATGATAGAGCAAATCCAAAATTGTTTTAACCTATAATCTTAAATTAAAAGCAATAGACCCTATCATGTCCTCCTTATAAAAGCAGGTCTATCCCCCATTGAGATCATTGCTATCACTAGGTACCTAATGTATAAGCACAAGGTAATTAACATGGATGACAAGAGGATTACTAAGAATGCTCTAAATTCTAGTCTAAACCATATGTGGCTCAAGCGGGGTTGGCACAAAGATGTCAACTCTTAGCTGAATCATTGGGGTATCGAGGAAGAGGTCACTTTGCAAAATATCAATAACATAAAAAAATATTATTACATCTAATTTTAAGAAGAAAATATGGTGCGATAAAGATTTAGAGTATAATATAATTAAGATACTATAAGGAGGTGATTAACCACAATCTTGAAGATCAACAATATCTCTATGTTTTGACTAGCGCAAAGAAGAAAATCAACATTGCTAAAATAAGAATGAACTCTCATGAGCTCCATAGTAAAGCTGGGTGTGGACAATTCCTATAATGCCATGGGTAGATAGAATTTGTCATCTTTGTGAGACTAAGAAAGTTGAGGGTGAAAAATACTTCCTCTTACATTGTCCCGCATACACCCACATTAGATCTAAATTTCAAAATACTTGTTACAATAATGACTTGTTGGAAATCTTATTAATACTAAGAGGGGGGGGGGGGGTGAATCAATATTATGCATAGTTATGAACAATTTTCACTTTTACCAAATATAAAAAACACTTATTTTATGCATTCATCATAACCAATGTCATTCAACATCACATACGCAATACACATAACACAAATTTTTTACGTGGAACCCAAATGGGAGAAAACCACGAAATGCTTTCTTATATTATAAAGTTTACATTCATTGAAGCACCAACTTCCAAAGTTCTCTAGCATCAACTAGAATGAGTTTCCAATCCCTTGATTTACAGGATACAATCTGAAGGAAACACCGACTCCTTGATTTACCAACACCGACTAGAAGGAGGCACCGACCCTTTGGTTTTAAAGGCACTGACCTGAAGGAAGCACTGACTCCCTATTACTTGCCCCGTCCTACCGCACTAATATGTCTGTAGAAGATACTTCTTTGCTTTCTACTGATCTACGCACTCTTCATATTTACTGTAACACATTCCATTGTGTGCAACTGCTATATACTTTGATCCTGCAATTGTTGTATTGTACCACACACTCCACTTCACTGCATCAACATTACACACCAGTTCTCATATTCCATAACCTTCTGCAATTTGCACGTTGTTTCAGCATACTTCTGTTTTTGCGGATCTGCAAACTTGACTGATACTGCGCATCCTCCACTATTATACAGTTCCTTTCTTGCTCATATGTATTAGATAAAAGATAACCTTTTGTGCACCATCTGCGATATTTTCTTTCTGTTCTTGTGCACTTGTCTCAGATAAACCTCATCATGCTGCGCATCATTTGTTGTGCTACTCTTCTATATTTGCACATATATCTTAGATAAATCACATCGTCCTGTGCATCATCTACTATGTTGCATTTTTGTTCTTGTGGATTTGGTTCTCTGCTAGATCATACTGTGCCAATTCAACAAGCCATTGAAACCCCAATAATTTAAAGCTTTCCAAATCATAATACTACATCTTTCACATCTTCAAGCTTACTTTCACTCTCCAACTTGGATTCTTATTTATACTTGTCTTTTACAAATCAATGTCCACAAGTTGGTCATAGAATCCCTTCTTCCTTTCTTTACGGTCAAGTTGACTTATGCATCTTCCACTTGTCATGATCTGCAAAATTGAGGCATCATACCTTGTGGCTCTTGCGCACACTTGGTCCTTTGCATAGTGGGACTTGCGTACTTGGGAAACACTACCTGTGGGATCTTGCGCCCTTGAAGTATCAACACTTGGTGGGTCTTGCGCACTTGACTTTTCCAACCACTTCTTGCTTCCAAGACTCTTGCATGCTTTCGAGACTTGTATCCTTCTTCCCCTTGGTGGGCCTTGCGCACTTCCAAGACTTGTATACATGTCCAATTGTTTCTTGCTCCCGAACCTCTTGCACACTCTCGATACTTGTCCAACAATCTATTTGGCATTACCTTTGAAGTATCACAACTAGATGTATTGGGACTTGCGCATGTACCTTATGTACTTCTTCAAAGTGGATATCATATACTTCTTCAAACTGGATTACATATACTTCTTCAAACTGACACAAGGATACTGAGTCCTCTTTGACATCAGTTGACATCAATGACAACCAAATTTCAACAATATCCCCCTTTAGCATTGATGTCAACACCTCATGAATTTGTGCTCTTCCTAATTATGAATTCCTATGTTTTGTTTGTACACAACACAATACTCACCCCGTGTGTACTCGGGCCCTGTTTTCTTGCCAGTTTGAACCTTTGTTCTTATGCGCAAACTGCTATAAGTACTTTTTTGTTGTCTTTCATTTCTACGCAATTCTTTGTCACTAATACATGCTTCATGACATTTCTCCCCCTTTGACATCAATGACAAAGAAGTGCTTTCATTGTGCAATTTCAGGTTCTCTTTTGCGCTTATGCTTTGACTTTGTGTTTACTTCGATTACTCCCCCTGTCTTCACAATTCATTCTCTTTCCTTTTGTTGGAGTAATTTTTTCTACTCATGTTCCTATTTGAACTATAGCTGCAAACTTATCCAAAGTTGCCTTTGCAGTTGCAACATTTTCTCTCATTTCTCCTTCTTTGGCCAAGATGCTTGCTTCCACATGTTCATCAGAAACTAATTTCAAGGTTTCAAATCATTCATCAGTTGCTTCCCTGATTTCCCCTTGTAACTATGGGAAAACTTCTGTAATGCTAAAGGCTTCTTCCTGCAACGGTTCAATCCTGTTAGCAGTATTTTGTTGTTCATCCTGAATCCTACTTACTTCTTGCTGTTGCTTTCTGTACTCTACCATTTTATTCATCTTTTCAATGGTTGATAAACAAGCTAAGTTGGCATGCATCCTTTGTTCCAGTTCTTGTGCAACCCGAAACCTTTGATCTACTTCCTTTAACTACTCATCTGCGATCAACTTACTCCATAGTTGAGCACTTTCTTCATGCAACTTTGTACATTTCAAATCCAAGGTCCTGATATTCTCTATTGCAATATTTATTCTTTCTAACATGCCTTCACTTTCTGCTCTGACCTCTGGAGGTGTTCCTAGTTGTTATCTTGCTGACAATTCTTCAACTTTAGCATGTAGACCTTGAATGGCCTCACTTATCTTCGACATTTTTCGTTTTGGAGAAGTATCTTCTTCTTCAATTTGGACTTCTGGAAGCGCATTGTATACTTCCTCCATTTCCTTTTGTAGCTTTAAGGCTTTATGTTGTACTTCCTCCACTTCCTGCTTCAACTGATCACCTCTTGTGATTGCTTATTCTACTTTCTTCTCCCACTCTGATATCTTTTGCACAGTCTTTTCTTTTTCTATCTTCAGCCTAGAATATTTTTCTGGTAGAGCTTCCTTCTCATTCTGACTTTTATAGCAATCAGTTGCAGCAGCTTCATGTCTCCATCTTATCTCCTGCAGAATAGATGTATGTAGTGCATGTAGCTCATTTAAAGGTAAGTGTGATATAATCATTTCTACATGACTTACATATTCAAGCATCTCTTGAGTGGGAAGCATCAGAGTTGTAGATGAATTTTTTAGTCTTTGATGCGACTCTATTTCCTTTGTCTGCAAGATAGGGTGTGTCTATGAACTGCCCATATGTGTGTCTGAGCGTCTTTCCACATCATTTTGTCCTTTTCCCTTGGTTTTCAGTACCAACTGCTTCATTGTCGCAAACGTTTATTAGATCTTCAGCAGGATCTCCTCTTGTTGTGTCGCAAGTTCTTCAATTTCACCCTTTATAGCCATATTCTCCATTGCTTATTCAATAACATTTCTAACTTCTATGCCAATCTATTCAATATCATTTGCAGTCAATGTCTAAACGAGACTGGGTTTGGATGCTTTTATTTTCTTCCTTGAATACTCTCTAGGATGAGTTGTTTATGTCCTTTTGTTAATTGACGCAAATTGTTGTGTAGGTTTCGAAGGAATTTGTGCATCGGCGGTCAGCGGTTTCTTCTTCTATGGGTGTTGGTTTGTTAGGTTGTTCCTGCTATGTAGCCTCTTCTTCTTTTGTTAATGGAACCCTCCATGTTGGATCCCATTCGTTGATAATTTGCGCAATGTCATCCTTAGAGAAAATAAACATAGTAGGTAGCCATTACCTGTCAGGATCCCTTTTGGATTGTATGTAAGTATGATGCATTCATATTTTGAATCATGCAATTCCCTTGTATGCTTCATCTATGTGAGACTATATGCGTGGATTCTCTTGTAAAATGATTCTAATCTCCTCACAATATAGGTAAAAGTTGATGTTGTTGTCTTCATGTCTGTGCGCAATATTAGAAAACCACAATATAGGTAAAAGTTGATGTTGTTGTCTTCTTGTCTGGCCTCATGTTTCTGTCAAAGAATTGAATCCCTTATGGTACTTTCCATCATACTAGCGCAATACATATCAATAACCAAGTATAATGGAAGGGTGTACCTTTTTCTTGTGTTTTTTGGTAGTCCTCCAGAAATCCGTTCAGCAAAAACGATGACCGATTCCTTTGCACTCCCTCCACACATTTCCCTATGGCTACAATGATTGCTATTGAGACCTGGTCCTGACGAATCTTTCGGAATCGCTTGCATGCCAATATCTAGACTGCAAATCTCATAGCATCGTCTTTTATCTGCGCAACTGAGTATCCTCTATTGTCCCGTTGAGTTCCATATTTTTCAGCCATCTTCTTTCCAAAGGATTTTTCCTGTCTCATGTTTGGAAGAATACTTACATCTTCTTCTATGGTAGGAATCCCTATGATCGACTGAATTGTCTTGGCTTCAATGGAGATAGGCCTGGTCAGCCACAAGAACCCACCACACACTTGTGATAATAGCATTTTCGCACACATTTTTACCTGTGGGGACTTTCCAAAGTGAGGGATCTCCAACAAGTTCAGTATCCCTGATTTTGACAACCCATTTTCCCATGTATAGAGCTCCATTATAACCGGTACCTTAGGGTATGGGCTAACCCTCCTGTCCATGTACTTGTCCATAACCAGGTCAGGAAATTTGTTATCGTCGGTGATATCATAATCTGCAGACTTGGACTTGTACAGTTTCCAGAGCATATTTTCTTCAACTATCACCCCCTCTGAAGGCTTTCATGCTAGTATGGCTGAATATTCTACATGGGGAAAGTTAACATACATCGCAGTATTTTTTCTAGACGGAATGTAGTTGCAAGGGACCTTTACGAGCTTTGATGAAGAGGCATCTAGTGTTTGTGTAAATTCTCCCTGCACGTTCATGAATGGAGTCTTTGTCCTACGTTGTCTCTTGGGTGCCATGGCTTCCGAGCTTCAAATTTGACTCACAACTGTTCACTCTGTAGTTAATGTTCTTAGTAGATGTTGGGGGTCAAACTAGTGATATCTACGACTTATAAGGGGTTCGACGACTCTCCTCTATCATTAATGATTTCTGTTCTCTGCGCATTTTCTTAGATTTGGTCCATCTTTGAAAATTAGAATGTTTTGATTTTCATAAGATTTTTATTGATCTTGTCAAAATTCAACTAATCACCTTTTGCCGCTAATTACTGCAGCCGCCCCTTAATTGGACACCACTATTGTCACTACTCCACTAGTCATTAATGCTCACTTTTTGTCGCAGTTTGTTTTTTGCTTTGCAACAGGCCCATCTATCTATGCATTAATCTTGTATTGGAGTGGAGACAGATTGGTCTCCCAAGTTCTCCACATTTTCATTCAGTACAAGGGACTTAGTAATATTTTCAATTATTTCTTTAGTCACTTCACATAGAGTCAAGCTATTACTTTTAAACGCAAAATTCCTTCTCCAAATCCTTCTACATTGTTCTTTTCCTTGATTTGCAGGAGTATTGCTTCTTTTGTAAGGAATAGGCTGAGATTCCTTATCTATTTTCTTCTTCAAATATTTGTTGAGTTTCTTTGAAATTCCACAATTCCGAGCCTTGTGACCAATTTTATTGCACCTATAACAGGCTATGTTATTACATAACTTTCCGATATGTCCAGCCATGTTACACTTCCAACATTTAATTATTCTAAGCGAGTGCAGTTCTTTTAGTTGAGCAGTATTTTTGTAATTTGTCCTCTGATTTTTTTCTTGATCAGTTTCTTCATTGAGAGAAGGCTCTTCTTTCTTGCTGATTCAAACCTTGTAAACTATACTAGATTTGTTAAATGGTGACCTCTATTTGCTCAGAATCTCATCTAAGACTTTTGTGCTTTTGGAAAACTTGTCATTTGTCCTTAGTTTTGTTTGTAGTCTTTCAAGTTCTTCTTCCTTTTCCAGTAATTAATTCTTTTGTTCATTGATCATTTTTTGTATTCTCAAAACTCTTCTCTTTCAAAGAAATGATCTCGGTTTGTCTTGTTTGAATTTGAATCTGTTGATCATTGATCACCATGTTGGAATCGTCACTTTGTCTTTGGGACATTTGGAGTTGATCTTTTAGTGATAGGATTTCTTCACTTGACTTAGCAAATCTCTCTTCTCTTTCTTGTTTAGTATCTTCCAATTCTTTCTTCAGAAGTATGATATCTTTGGATAACTTTTGATTCTTTGCAGCCGAATTTTTAAGTTTACTTTCCAAAGTGTCAATCTTAAGTTTCTCAGTTTGACAGGTTTTAGCCATCTCCTGTAATTGACTAGTAAAGTATGTTGCCATCCTTTTTTTACTCTTCTTCTTTCTTTTTATGAGTTTGAATGATATTGGTTACAACTCATTTGACCTCTTCTATAGTTTTTATCTGAGTGTGAATAACATACTTTGCTTCTGCGACCGGGAGATTTTCCATGTTGTCATTTTCATGTAACCATGGTGCTTCATCTTGAGAAGATATTCTCTTTCCACCCATAATTGCACAAGGACCTATCTTCCAATTGTTAAGTTGTTATTGAAGACACCTGCTTTGATACCAATTGTTGAAAATCTTATTAATACTGAGAGGGGGGGGGGGTGAATCAGTATTATGCGCAATTATGAATAATTTTCACTTTTTCCAAATATAAACAACACTTATATTATGCATTCATCAGAAACAATGTCATTCAACACCACATGCGCAATATACATAACACAAATATTTTACGTGGAAACCCAAATGAGAGAAAACTATGGAATGTTTTCTTATATTATAAAGACTACATTCATGGAAGCACCAACTTCCAAAGTTCTCCAGCACCGACTGGAAGGAGGCTCCAACCCCCTGATTTATGGGTTATAACCTGAAGGAAGCACTGAATCCCTGATTTATCAGTACCAACTAGAAGGAGGCACCAGACCCTTGTTTTTACGGGCACCGACCTGAAGGAAGCACCGACTCCCTGTTCCTTTCCCCGTCTTACCTCCTTGATATGTCTGTAGAAGATACTTCTTTTCTTTCTATTGATCTGCGCACTCTTCAGATTTACTGCAATACATTTTGTGGTGTGCAGCTACTATATACTCTGATCTTGCAATTGTTGTATTGTACCACACACTTCACTTCACTGCATCAACATTACACACTGGTTCTCATATTTCATAACCTTATGCAATCTACGCAATGTTTCAGCATACTTATGTTTATGTGCGTATTCAAAATCAATTGATACTGTGCATCCTCCACTATTCTGCAGTTCTATTCTTGCTCATCTGCATCAGATAAATTATAACCTTATGTGCACCATCTGCGATATTACCTTTCTGTTATTGTGCACTTATCTCAGATACAGCTCATCATACTACGCATCATATGGTGTGTTGCTCTTATGTCTTTGTGCATCTATCTTAGATAAACCACATCGTCCTTGTGCATCATCTGTCGTGCTGCATTTCTGTTAGCTACACATCTGGCTCTCTGCTAGATCATATTGTTCCAGTTAAACGAGCCATTTAAACCCCAATAATTCGAAGCTTTCCAAAGTAGAATACTACAACTTTTGCATCTTCAAGCTTACTTTCACTCTCCAACTTGGCTTCTTATTTATACTTGTCTTGTGCAGATCATATGTCCACAAGTTGGTCGTAGCAACCCTTCTTCCTTTATTTATGGTCAAGCTTACTTACATATCCACCTCTTGTCATTATCTGCACAATTGAGGTATCATACCTTGTGGGTCTTGCGCACACTTGGTCCTTTGCATAGTGGGACTTGTGCACTTGAGAACCACTACCCGTGGGGTCTTACGCCCTTGAAGTATCAACGCTTTGTGGTTCTTGCACACGTGACTTGTCCAACCACTTTTTACTTCCAAGAATCACGCGCACTTCCAAGACTTGCATCCTTCTTCCATTCGGTGGGCCTTTCGCACTTCCAAGTCTTGCATACATGTCCAACCACTTCCTTCTCCTAAGCATCTTGCGCACTCTCGATACTTTTCGAACCATCTCTTTGATATTACCTTTGAAGTACCACAACTAGATGGATTGTGACTTGCGCATGTACCTTATGTACTTCTTCAAATTGGATATCTTATACTTCTTCAAAC
This sequence comes from Larix kaempferi, assembly GCA_027924585.1. Taxonomy (NCBI): domain Eukaryota; kingdom Viridiplantae; phylum Streptophyta; class Pinopsida; order Pinales; family Pinaceae; genus Larix; species Larix kaempferi. The sequence continues at coordinate 8,445,029 of BSBM01000029.1, forward strand.
TAGATGAAATATACTTCTTCAAACTGGCACAAGGATAGTGAGTCCTCTTTGACATTAGTTGACATCAATGACAACCAAAGTTCAACATGACCCTCATAACCTTTTAACTCAACAAAACTATAGTGACTTAAGAATGCTTCTCTTTAAGCTTTTTGAGAACAGAAATAAAATTCTAACGCAATCCAAGTAATTCCTTAACTTTTGTTTCTTAATGTCCGATAAAACAAAGTTAATTTTAGTGAACATTAATTTACACACACTTAATTAATTACACTATGGAATTGAAACATAGTTATGATAAATTAAATTTGAATCAACTAAAGAAATGAAAAATGAACTATATTTATTAAAATATAACTACTAATGTGTTTAATATAATATTTTACTATCTTTTGAAAAGAGCATTACAATAAAAAAAGATAGACTATGCAAAATATATATTATTCATTAGTGTTGTCAATTTAGAAAAAAATAATAATTTGAATTGATTTTTTTAAAATTAAAAATATTATAAATTTAGAAGAAAAAATAATTTGAATTTATTTTTTAATAATTCAAAAATAATACATATTTATATAAAATGTGATTGATGATTCATGATAATGTTGTTGATAAGGATTGCTATTCGCTCTTGATTTGATTTGTGGGATTTATGTGAACTCGAACATAGATTATTTAAAAAAAATAACATGAATGAACCTTATCAAATCCTTAAGTGGTGAGTCTCAAAATTACTTTATCAAATATTTTTGTATATTTTATTGTAATTTAAAAGATAGGGATTAAAAATTGCTAAGTTTTTGTTGATGATGATGATGATTAACGTCCACTGAGACCAACTTTAGTTTATCGGACCTTAAAAAGGTTATTACTTGGTTTGCTTTAAATTTGTGTTCCTATGCTGAAAAAGCTTGGCAAGAAGCCTTTTGAGCTCACTATAGTTTTAGAAAGTTAGGAGGTTAGCAAGGTTTGTATTGTAGCAAATACTATGAAACTCATATCTAATGTGGGTGTAAGCAGGGCACTCTAAGAGAAAGTGATTTTCATCCTCAACGCTCATAGACTCACAAGGATGGAAAACCCTTTCCACCCACGGATTATTGGTAATAGACCAATGCCCTGTTTTGCTATGAAGCTCATGGGAGTTCGTTCTAATCTTGGCTATACTAATTTTAATCTTTGAACTAGTTACTATCGAGAGATATTTTTGATCTTCCAAATTAGGGTTAATGACTTCCTTATAGTATCTCAGTTTTCTCTTAACCGCTAAATTTTCCTCGCACCACAATTTCTCTTTAAACTTAAAGGTAATAATATTTTTGACATTATTGATATTCTGTAAAGTGTCATTTTCATCAATGCCCCAATGGTCTAACCAAGCCATCGTATATTTAGACCATGAATTAATCTTATGCCCCAATGAGTAATATTATTTTAAATTCAAAAAACAATAATTAAAAATTGTAAGTTTTTGTTAGTCCCTATTAAAGTAAGCAACATATTTTTTATTTATAATTTAAAGTGTTTTAACTTTACATTAACTTAATTTGATGTTATAAAGTTTTTCAATATTGAAATTTTTTTTAATTAAAGTGAATATTTTAAAAATTAAAAATAAATTTTAGATTTTTTAAATTTTGTTTTTTCGATTTTTTATTGGTTAAAGAGGTTATCGATATGACATAAATCTTTGAGAATGTGGCTTTAATTTTAAAACACATACAAAAAAAAATAAAGACAATTAATATAGAATTTTTTAAAAGTACCATGTGGCAACTTTCACATGACAATGTTGACTTTTGTTTTAAAAAAAAATTGTCACTATTAATGTGATGATTTAATTTTGATGTGAACATTTCTATATATTTTAATTTTAGTGTTTTTATGAGAACGATTACTTATTGTTGTGATAAATTCTATAATTTTTATTATATTATTATGATTTCACTTTTACTTTATCAATTTTTACACTAAACATAAAACTTATTCTCCTTTTTACAATTATCTTTCAACATATGTGTCAATTAGTTGTGTCATTTTTCCTGGTCCAAAGACTACATTGTCATCTCGTTCCACAACCTCCTCTCTACATTTGCACCATATGTGGATATTTCAGTACCAATATTCTTGCTCAATTTCACAAGCCGCTTCACGAACATAAACAATATTACAAAGAAACTATTTTCAACATAACATTATATCACTAGCATAAAAAAAATTAGTGGATGCATTAATTTGTTTACTTAATTCCCTTCCAATATAAACAGGGACTTAGCTGCTATGCAACTCTATTTCTTGTTACATTATGGTCATTAAATTTAAGTAAATCATTTACTCTCCTTTTTGTTTGCTCGAATCTCCCTGACTTGCGGGAGGGGCCTGTGGTCTGAGAAACCACAACCCAGGGGCATCTAATCCATCAAAATCACCCAGGGATTGCACCCTCCTTGGATCACACCAATCTCAACTTGACTGGGTTTTTGGGTGCCGCCTCCCAACTAAGTCGCCCCTAAGGGGAATTGAAATCAGGTCGCCTTGCTGACGAGACCCACACCTTAACCGAGTGAGCTAACGGGAATTGACAAGTAAATCATTTACTTTAATTATGTGTATGATAGTAATAATTTGGAGGAAATTATTCTATATAAATATTTTGGTATTGACATTCATTGCAAACTCAAATGGAATTATAGCATTGAAAGAAAGATTAATGTAAGGTAAAAAGCTTATTTTGGTCTAGAGAACAATTATACAGAAGTAGACTCTAATTATGGGAAATTTTTTTTTATGATACACTTGTTACTCTAGTGATTTTATATGGCTATAAAGTTTCAGGTTGTTGCATATTTTAAGAAACTTTGGAATATTGATACACTAAAAAGTATTTTACGATTAAATTTAAAGAAAAGGTATTGTGCACTGAAGGAATTGAAAATAAAATAAAAATAAAATAAGCTAATTACTTGTAAATAGACTAGCATAGAATCATCTTAAACCTAGATCTATAAAGCATTGAGAGGGATCCAATTTATTGAGGTGTAATTTTTTTTCTTCATGTGTAAAAAAATTAAGATAACAAAATTTACACCTCCAGAAATTGTGTCCCTCTTGGTGTTTGATAGATCCATGTTTAAGATGGATGTACCTTGGTTTTATTTTATTTTTATTTTATGAGCCAACATGTTATTCTTTTGTGATGTGGGTTAAAGTTGACAAATTATCATTTCCCATATTTGTTTTCATTTTTTTATTTGATGACCGACATGTTATTCTTTTGTGATGTGGGTTATAGTTTCCATGTAAGCTTTACCCACATTACGTGACAGCATCTACCCCATATTGGGTTGTATATCACCTTGCTACTCTTGGTATAATTATTAGACATAGAGGATCAAAATTACCTTTTTATTGTCACGAACTTAAAAAATAAATTGAATATTGCATCAATAAGAACTAATTATTATGAGCTTCATAGTGAAATTGGGCTAGCTTGAGTAGTTAAGTGCTTTGAGCTTTATGCATAATGTATTGGGGTCAATCCCCCAAGCTAGATGCCGATGTTATGCACCTCTCTAGATCTTCCTTTGAGGTTAGGTACTATAATCAATGTTGATGAGTTTACACGGGCACCATTTGTGAATCACGTGGAGAATTGCCTAGGGGTTTCCTGTGAGGTGTTCCTTGGAAAAAAATTCTTGGAAGAGAATTGAGTTCTTAGCTGCATGGATATAATATGTAAAACAAATTAATTAATTACATTTTTAAAAAAATATGATAAACCATAATTGCATCAATAATCGTCATATTCATTTAAAAATCAACCTATGAATATAAATATAAATATATTATATATTAAGTGTCTATGGTTATAATGGCATATTAATAATATCACATAACATCAAATATAATGTTAATAATTAATGTTAAGGGTAGTTGGGTAGGACTTGGATATTATAGCCCTCATGGTTGACTCAATTAATCGATGCCACTATTGCTAAGACATTACCAGTAATTTGGGGTGTTGTGCAAGTGGGCCCTAGTTTAATTTCCATAGGGTTATGTGCACTTACTCTATGCCCTCTTTACACTGGGTACCATCCTCAAAATTGGGGGAAATGCCTGAGTTTCTTGGGGAGTTATTTCCAAGGAAAAAAATTAGAGTACTATAATTAATCTAATATATAATTTTAAGGGGTGGAAAGAGTAGGGGTGGTTGTTTTTTATTCCAAAGGGAATCAATAAATGATATTTGAATAGGGGTTAGGGAAAACAACAAACAATCAAGCTAAGGTGCTAGGGATATTCCAAGTGCTAGAAAAATTCGACTCAAGGTGTATCAAGAATCTTCTTCTCATAAGTGACTCAGCTATTGTCATCGGACTTATGAAGAACTCCTCCATTCCATTTGATGACAAACTCACTAGGTTAATACTTATAATACAAAAGGAGGAAAGTTGGTATGAAACCATTGAATATTACCATGTTTTGAGAGAGCTCAATTGTCAAGCAGATCAACTCGCTTATGCAATATCTCACATGAATGAGGGAACTCTAAGGGTTAAAAAGGGGACTTCCTTCTTCCCCATACCATAGTCATTAAACATGATCAAATTGAAATATTACATGTCCTCCATGTTCCAAAGTATGCAAGATCAATCACATAATGGAGCAAGAATTCAATTGAAAATCATATGCCTTGTACCCTCACATAGTTTTGCTTTAAAGAGGAGTTGACAAAATTAATTGGAGGTCGATTGAAGTTTAATGCAGATGGGATTATGGACTTTTTCATTGTTGTTCACATGGGGAAGGCCTTCAACACCCTGGATGTTGGATTGCAAGGGATTTCGCTCAAGTATGGAACTCTGGTAAGCTTCATAATCATTGGGTGTCTCTCTATTGATAAATTTAGAAATTCCTCCAATTACCCTAAGTCTTATCATTTGGGTCAAGTTTTGGGTTTTGATTAAGGTATACTTGAAAATTTTGGTTGGGAATGATATTCCATTTGTCTTTGCATTCAATGGGAATTAGTAGTCCTTTGTTCCCAAATTTAGGTTTTGAAGTCAAGTAAGTCTAGCTCTTGTGGTTGTGGGATGGAATGTTATCCTCCCCATCTAGGTTATGTTCATGTAAGTGGCATGATGAGCTCATAATGATTATATTGTTATATTGTCTTTGGGCCCTATTGTTGACTTGGTCTTGTGCCTTGAAGAATCTACAATTTACCGAGGGTACCATCCTCGAAACAATGGGAAGTACCCGGGAGGTTTGTCCTGAGAAATTTACCTAGAAAAAAAAACAAAAAACTTAGGCTTTGTGGAGAATTTATTTTCACCTTGCACTCAATGGGGAATGAACAATTTTGTACTTTTTGAATGGCCTATTTGCATTGTGAATTAGTTGTTGGGAAAAAAAATTCTTCTTGAAATTGGGCTTGTCGTGGTTATATATCTAGGGCTTTTCGTGGTTATATATCTAGGTTGTTGCGAGATTACTTTGTATTCACTTTGGAAATTGGGTATTATGTTTTGTAATATAGGTTATCTAAAGAACTTTGAAAGTGTCAATAAGTGGGTAGTATGCACTAGCAAAGGTTATCTGGGCTATTGTGATTATATTCCCTTGGACCTAGGTTTTTTAGATAAATCACCATTGAATCTAAGAGCCTAACTTGCATCAAAGAAGGAATTTTCCTATACTTATGGGGACTATGGATAGCCTGGGAAACCACTCCCACCTTTGGCGATTTATATTATGTGAAATATAATATTCGTAGGGCATTGAGAAGATAGGAGGAGCCTATAGAAGGTAACCACAAATCATTTTTCTGAGTGACTGTGAGTGTACATGCACAAGAGAAAATACATAATATGGATATATTGTAGTAATGGAGACCTTGCTCCAATATAAAAGGCAAATTCAAGAATTCGAAGATGAATGCAATCTAATTCAACTCAGTGTTAAAAACTTGAGTAAGGGTTCATAGTATACAACATCAAATATCATAATCTCAATGAGATCAATACTAGAAGATCTCAAAGAGGAAGAGATAGTCCATCAACTCCTTGAATATGTGGTCATGGATGGAATGAACGTGGTAGAGTTTCATTCTCACCTGGTGGACAAGAGGAAGCTTATAGTAAACATGTGGGTCATTAAGCTTAGTTATTTTCATGTTTTGTAAAACTGAATTGCATTTAGGTGTTTTAACATAATATATACTAGTAGGAAAGCATGTACATCCTCTACGAAGGATGGTAGTTTCTTTTTGTAGTAATCTATAATTTTTTTTTGAAAAAATGAACTACCAGTTGTTGGATAAACCCCCTCTTTTGTATTATTATGTTAAGTAGTGCAACTTTAATAATTTTCTAATACAAAATATAACTACTCTTGTTAAAATAAAAATAAAAAATCTAATATATAATTTTACACAAAAATCTTCAAATTTGGAAAGGAGATTTCCAAATAAATATATTTTTTATTAATGAGATGCCTATTACAAAATATTTCATGCAGCTTATATAAAATTGGAAGGACACAAACAACAAGGTGTCTTTTCAATGTCGTTGATACATAATTAAATAAATAAATAATTAATATAAATTTACTATGGTAATATTTTATTTATTACAAGTCATCCCTCTATGAAATACTTTGTCCACGAAGTATTGGTAAGGATAAGTGTTTTAATCGAAAATATTCATTCTCCCAAGTAGCTCCATCTTCTGGTAATTTTTTTCCACTTGACAAGGTACTCATCGATTAATATGGAACAAAGTGTTCTTGTTTTAACTTCTAAAATGTACTCGGGTTCTAGCACCAATTTTCCTTCGTCATCTAATAGGGGTAAATCCATCTGTGTGTGGGTTGTTGGACCCAATTTTTTCATTAAGCATGACACATGGAAAACATCATGAATTTTCCCTTTGTTTCATATATCTAGAGCATAAGCCACTTGTCCTACTCGCTTTCGTACTTGATAAGGACCATAGAACTTGGGCACAAGTTTATGATTTTTGGAATTTTTGAGATACATTTGTTTGTAAGGATATAGATGAACAAACACCCAATCTCCTAGTTCGAATTCATGCTTGGTTCTTTTTAAGTTGACTTGTTGATTCATACGATTCCTTGCATGTTCGAGATGGTTCTTCGGAATGTGTATGACTTCATTGGATGTTGCAAGATAATATTTCACTGCTGGAACCTTGAAATTATTGATGACGTACTCTTTCACTGAAGGAGGTGGATACTCGTATAGGGCCTTGAAAGGGGACATTTTTGTCATGGTATGATATGTACTATTCTACTACTATTCTACAAGGTGTAGCTAATTTATCCATAGCTAATTTATCCATTGTGATTGGTGATCTTTCACGAAATTACGAAGGTATCCTTACAGTTTGTCCATCTATTTGGGGATGGTAAGAGGTACTTATTTTTTTTGGACAATCTACTCGAGTGGACGTGAGCATGATCTCCCTAGTCCAGGTGGATCTAGAACAAATAGAGACGGAATATAAAACTACTTTCCTAGATCAATTAGAGATCAAGGTAGATAGATGTCTTACCTTCAGATTCGTGAATCCTTCTCCTCTTTGTTGCTCCAAGCTTCGTGGTCGTCAGATCCGTAGTTGCAAAAACTGTCAAAGCACGTAGAGACAAACGAGCAGTAAAAGCACATCTAAACACTAACTTATCTAAGCAAATAGTTAAGGAAGTGAGCTCTAAATATCATTAACACAAAGACATTTATGGAAAGAGATTATATTACTGTAAATAAGTGGGAAATACATAGAAGAGTGATGATTACAACCCAAGCCTTAACGCTACAATCTTCCTCCAACAAGCCAAGCCAATGCCTCCAAAGGAAATGTATGCCTCCCAAGACATCGATAGGGATCACCTAGGTTAATTCCACCAGCATGTAAGTGCTATAGACTTTCCTCCATTTGGAATGGAGAGGAGATTCATATTTATAAGACCAAGTGGATAGAGTAGGTTGAAGATTATGGTGAGAGGATTAAGGGATAATCCCTTTAGGTTAGGGAGCCGAAGGACAACTCACCTAGGAGTTAGGGATAGCCCTCCACCTCACCTTGCTTTGAGAAGTTGCTCGAAGGTCACCTCTATCAACTTTAACCAACACCAATGCATGTTGTATAAGGGAAACTTGCACCTAAGAGGGAAAGCGCAGGCTGCACAAAGGCAACCTGATCCACCGACGTAGTCTGCCAAATGGAAATCTGCGCCTGGCCTAGTTGGGCGCTCCTTGCTAGAAGGAAATCTGCATCGGCCCAACTAAAACTTGTGGAAAAAGGTCAACAACTTGTTGATGTATATGTAACTTCGGAATGTATTTCATATATGTATATTGTACCCCTATAGAGATGGTATTATTCCTCTATATGGATGTGTTTGTATTCCTATAGAGATGTTATTATTCCTCTATAGGAAAGTGTCGTCATTTATATTGTAAGTGTCGTAACTTATACTTGATGGGTTATTAGACCACCTTGTTGGGGCCGGCCCTGTATAAGTCATGTGGGTCAAAGGGTTATTAGACCACCCTATTGGGTGTCGGCCCAGTCAGCTTTGTGTTATGTGGTTAAGTTGAGGCCAACCTAGTAAAGGTTATTAGGCAAGTCAAGTCAAGTATAAATAGAGTGCGGGAGGCACTCTATTTCATTATTCTATTCTCACACACACTCTTTGGAGAGTGGCACACTTGTGGAGGAGGAGAAGCTGCTGATAGGACATGTCTATCTCTTATGCTTGGGTTGTATCATTTCTCTATCTATCTCTAAGGAAGTTATTGGGGTTTTTCACCTTTATGGTTTTCCCCAAGTAAACTCTGTGTCTCTTGTGTGCTTGCATTATTGTGTCCATTATTGAGATGCTATAGATATGTTGTACATGTTGTTCTCTCAGTTAAGATCCTAGATCAGATTGAAGTAAATTCTGAAAAATTAACATGGTGTCAGAGCTAGCCTGAAAGAAGGCATGGTATGGCATGTATGACACTTGTTGCACTTGCGATGCTAGGGCTTGATATAGCAAAAACCAGTCATCGTAGCACTTTTGCTATAAATCCATTTTGGCGAAGTTTTCAGATCTAAAAATTTTACAGGTCGAAGATCAGATCCCCATGTGTCCAAAGGAAAACTTCTAATTTGTTGTACTTTGTGTTTTATGATCTGTACAATCTAGGGTTTCTGCCTCTTCTAGATCCGAGTCATAAATAGGTGACCTAGGAAAAAAGGTCATAACTTGGGCTAGGAATCTCCAAATGAAATTTCGTAAAAAGTGACAAGTAGTGCACGGACTATAATTTCTCAGGTAACTTTTTCAGAGGCCGAAACTGAACCAGTGACACATGGCACACCGTACAAGTTCGCTCTCTTGTTTTATCCCATAAACAGGTCATGTTGTGACACTTGGCATAACTCTCTCTCAGAGAATCCAATTGAGGTCAGACCTGTGGGGTTGGAAAGATGACAGGTCGGGCTACCAAAGGTAGAATTTTATGACCCTGTGGATTGGAAGGTAGAAGTTTCAGACCCTGTGGATCGGAAAGTTCAGAGTTACACCAAAAAAAATCAGGTGCATATTTCTGTCAAAACATAATTATTTTTTAGCACCTTCATTCATGGCTTCGGGAATTTAGGGTTTCGGAGAAAGTTGGAATTTTTGTAATTGGAGACCACGGCTGGGTGCTACTCATCAAAATCAAAATTTAGAGACCAAGATCAGATTTTTTGGTTGAGAAGAAGACCGGGCTTGATCAAACCCCAGTTCGGGACTTTGATCGGAAAGTTGGAAAATTAGGGCTTCTGCAAAAGTTGGAATTTTGGAAGTCTGTGACCATGGCTGGAAGCTCCTCAGAAAAATCCAATTTTAGAGCTTTGGATCGAACCTTTTGGTTGGGAAGAAGGGTGGGCTTTATCAAACCCTAGTTCAAGATCCTATCCAGAAGATCTGGAAGGTTCAAAGGCAATTTTGAGGGGTGAAACTTTGCAGTTTTCAAATTCTGAGTATACCGGCTTGATCAGCTCATCAAGGCGCATCTTTCTACCCTTGCAGAAGTTTGACATTCAAAGTTTGAATTTTTATGGTTTCTCTGACAAACCCTAATCCAGCTCCAGATCCAGTTCCAGATCCAGTTCCTGCAAATCAAGTGGATTGGGTTAATCCTAGAAGAAAATGGATTGGTCACCTGCATAAGTGAAAAAGTTCTTGTTTCAGAGGGAGATGAGGCTAAGGCCTTGCATAAGAAGATTACAAGCAATCTCGACAGGTATGACTTACAGGTATGTTTTGAATTCTATTCATGGTTAAGTTTATGATATGTTTGTCTTCATATCATTACGGTTAGTACAATCTTGATTAATTACTAGACTTGTCGTATCACCTTAATAAAGTTATGAATACATGATATAATATATTCATTGATTAAGGTTTTGACACTTATGATTGTACTAATGCATTGTGATGTTGTATGAGGTTTATGTTGTTCGCTAACATGAAAGGTACACCAAGAAAGACAAATCATGTTCTGCTTCAAGAACACATGATCATGGTGACATGAAGACAAAGATTCATCCATGGTCATGGATCACATAGAAGATCTACTTACGAGGTATGTATAACTTGGTTCTACAATGGTTAACTTATGAGACATGCAAGTTACTAGCACAAGTCATTGAAGAGAACCAGAAGACATCATGCGGGTATGTTAGACATAACTAGCTAACATAGTAATCTAGGTATGTTTTTCCTATATCAAGTTAGAATCTTACCTTGTGTTAGGATCCCTTATATAAGTATACTTGGTATGATTGGTTATGTTTATTCACAAAGTTAGAAATGTAAGTAACCAAGGGTTTACGCATATTATGTCTCTTATCTTGATTGATGATTTGACTAACCAAAAGAGTCCTATGATCAAATAAGAATATGCATGAGTAAAAGAAGTCTTCCTTGAAACCCTGAATACTAATGTTTATTATCTGTGTTTGAAATGACCATGACTATACATGTTTAAGATTATTGTGTTTTGATAGTATTAAGATTATACTAAAGGATACTCTCGCCCGGTAGTGTTAACTGACCCTTTCCCCCAATAGCAACAGCAGATGGTTGCCCAAGAAACCCCACAAGGGGGCAACCCGACCAATCCTACCTGCGGAGAGACGTCCACAAACCACGAAATCCTGATGACGAGTAATGAAGAGATTCATATAACCACTCGTTCAAAGACGTATGACAATCCTCCAAGTTCAAACAAACAATCGGAGATAGCCAAAGGCAAGTCTCCCGTTGAAGATCCAACTCCTATTCCCCCCCCTACCGACCATCTCCATATTGAGAGACCGCTTACGGATACAGTGCTACGCCCACCCAAGGGCACCATACGAAAGGCGACATTTAATCCCAATGCTCGAGCCACCCAAAATTACAATATTGTTGAGGATCTAGCTCAAGCACCTTGCGCCATGTCGACTCTCGAGGTTCTCCAACACTGCCCCACGTAGCGTAGAACCCTACTTTCAGCACTGGGGGCAATGGACCCAGATACTTCAAACTCTATCATGTTTAACTTGGAGCACGCTAAACCTCGGCTTTCTCACTAGTTAGCCTTCTAGGTTCACACAAAAATCCGTGGAAATATCATCCATCGCACTGTGTTAGACGAAGGTGCTTCCACGTCGATCATGTCTTTGAACTGCTGGAGAGCCTTAGGCTCACCCGAAGTCACAACTTCTCCCACTACTCTCAGGGCGTTTGATGGACACAGTTTTCAACCTTATGGACTCATTCCCTCAATTGGTGTTGAACTGGGGGGAAAAACAGTATCCGTACACATTGAAGTCGTAGATGCACCATTGGATTACAATCTCCTCCTTGGCCGGAACTGGTTTTACGCCATGACCGCCATAGCATCTACAGTCTTCCGGATTGTGCAATTTCCTCATGAAGGGAAAATTGTCACTATTGACCAACTGGATTACTGTATACCAGACTCCCATCCAAACTCCGCCAACACCGTCCCGTTATTGGATCAACCTCGGTACCGGTTCCAAGACATTGGTGTTGGTCTCATGAAGGATTCATCCCTTATTGGAGTTTTTCCAGAGCTGGGAACCCATGTTCAACCAGTTAACATGATTTCATCAAATGTCACCCCTTCCAATGATTCATGGGTGATTCCGAGTCCCTCTCAGATTGAAGACTACGACAAATCTATGCCTTTGAACAGAAACCTCGCAGCATATGAAGCGATCCAATTAGCCACCGATTGGGTCGACTGTTCTACTCATCATTCCGTGGCACAGCTCTCGGCTGAGACTCATCCATACCCACCACTTTTCGATCCTCTCAATTTGATTTTTCCCACCGACGAATCAATTATGGAGGTTATGTGCGGTGATGAGCCACCATGGGGAGATTTTCATCATCGATCTTCATTCCCCACCATTCATCCACTTGAGCATGATACAAAACCCAGTACTTCACTTGGGATGGTTCAAACCAAGTTCCCCACTTCCCTCGACGAGGTATTTTTCGAAGGAAACTTGGCTAATCTTATGGAAACCACTCCCATTGATATTTCAGTGAAGCCTGGTATCGTGGAAAACGTACATATCGGCAAAACATGTACTCCCCTCGAAATGGAGTTCTATAGTGCCTACTTCAAAACTTTCCACGATGTTTTTGCTTGGAGTTATGAAGAAATGCCAGGAATTAACCCCTCGATCGTGGTCCATGAAATTCCAACATTCCCTGGCACCCGACCTGTTCGACAAAAACTTCGACCCGTCCATCCTCGTAAGGCAGCCGCTATTAAAGCAGAAGTTGAAAAGCTTTTGCGTGCTGGTTTTATCTATCCTGTCCCATTAACAGAATGGGTATCCAACATCGTTCCCGTAACCAAGAAACATGGAATGATTAGAGTCTGTGTTGATTACCGTGATTTGAACAAAGCTTGTCCAAAGGACAACTACCCAACTCCGTTCATCGACCAGATCATCGATAACTGTGTCGGGAGTGTCATCTTCTCATTCATGGATGGCTTTTTCGGCTATAATCAGATCGATATCCTCCCAGCCGACCAGCACAAAACGGCCTTTATCTGCCCTTGAGGGATTTTTGCATATCGAAAGTTACCTTTTGGCCTTAAAAATGCCGGGGCAACTTTCCAACGGGCGATGTCATACGCATTTCACGACATCAAACATATTGTAGAACCATATCTTGATGATCTTCCCGCTCACTCACGGACCCGGGAAGACCATCCAGACCACTTAAGTGCCATTTTCGAAAGGTGCCATCGCTACAATATACGTTTGAACCCGCATAAGTGCATCTTTTGTGTAGAAGCCGAAAAACTGTTGGGCTTCATAGTCTCCAAAAGCGGGATACGATTAGATCCCGCAAAGGTAGCAGCTATCTTAGCCCTGCCTTCACCCACCAACATTCCAGAACTTCAATGTTTGCAAGGGCATGCAAACTTTCTACGCCGTTTCATCTGCAATCTTTCTGAGATAACAAAAGGCTACATGAGGCTTCTCAAGAAGAACATTCCCTTTATCTGGGATGACGAAGCCCAACGCTCCTTTGACAATCTAAAGGCAGCCTTAACCAAAGATCCTGTGATCCAACCACCCGATTACACACGGGATTATATTCTTTATCTCGCAGCTTCGACTTCCACCATCGGTATGGTGCTAGTCCAGGAAGACCACAACGGCATAGAACATGTGGTATATTATCTCAGTAAGAGTCTTCTCGACTCCGAATCTCGCTATTCACATGTTGAAAAACTGGCTCTGGCAACAGTATTTGCTGTCCAGAGATTCTGTCATTACATCTTACTCTGCCGGACCACCGTTATAGATGATTTCAATCCAATGTATTATATCCTCACGCGTCAGGTGCTTGGGGGAAAATATTCTCGTTGGATCGTCATCCTTCAAGAGTTCGACTTGGAATTTGTCAAAGCCAAGTCAAAAAAATCTCTGGTCTTTGCTGAGTTAATTTGTAACTTGCCCCGTGCTACTGAGCAATCCAAGCACATTGATTCTCTTCCTGACGAATCATTGTTCCTCATTAGCATGTCTAATCCATGGTACGAGGATATTATATTATATCTCCAAACCCAATGCTTCCGCCCCGACCTCACTCGCAATGAATGACGACGCATCCGACATCACGCAAAATACTACCTCATAGTCAACGATACTCTTTATCGACGTGGTGTCAACACCGTTCTTCGACGCTGTTTGAACTTAAATGAGGCGAAACGCGTTCTTAATGACTGCCACGCTGGAGCATGTAGTGGTCATCTCTCTGGGATGGCTACGGCCCATAAAATACTGCAAGCATGATACTTTTGGCCCTCAATTTTCAAAGACTGCATTGAAACAGTCAAGAAGTGTCCGCCATGTCAATTCTTTCATAGCAAAACACGCTCGCATCCTGCTCCACTCCATCCTGTTATTGCCGTCGGCCCTTTTTCCAAATGGGGCATAGATTTCATGCACTGTAAGCCCACTTCAGCCGGGGGGCATAGCTATGTCATAGTAGCTGTCGACTATTTCACAAAATGGGCTGAAGCGATGCCTACATATGCTGAGGATGAAAAAACAGCAGCGCAATTCATATTCAACCATATTATAGCTAGATTCGGTGTCCCAAAATCCATTGTGACCGATCATGGCTCCCATTTCAGGAACCATATGATCGAAGAACTAAGTGCCAAGCTGGGTTTCGCCATGAAAACTCAACCCCGTATTACCCACAAGCTAATGGCCAAGTTGAAGCCATTAACAAAGTTCTGAAACGAATGATTCAGCATATCGTGGGTACCCAGAAATCCAACTGGCACTCAGCACTATGGGCATACCGAACCTCAGTGAAAAGTGCTACTGGGTTTACACCATTCCAACTGGTGTATGGCTTAGAAGCCATTTTGCCGATTGAATGTGAAATTCCATCGCTTAAGATAGCCATAGAGCTACTTCCCCACACCACTTCCGAAGAGGAACGGTTTCTATACCTAGCTAAGCTAGATGAAACCCGCCGCGACGCTGCTTTAGCTAATGAAGCTCACAAAAAATGCGTCAAAGCTCAATATGAAAAATCCGTTCAACCTCGGATCTTCAATGAAGGTGATCTCGTACTTACATATGATCAAATGCACGATAAGCTCGGAAAAGGAAAACTTGAATCTATGTGGTACGGTCCCTTTGTTGTAAAACGTGTTTTGAAAAAAGGAGCCTATGAACTAATCGATTGTGATGGTACGCCATCGGCACGGCCCCGCAATGGGCTATACCTCAAACGCTTCTACGCGTAAGGTTACCCTACGCGGGTTACTTGTTGTACATAATGTACTTAGTTTGCTTTTACTCATTTTTGGTGTGCGCGTGGACCTCATGTATCCACTCTTACTTTGACTTGTGATTTTATGCGCAGATGTCTGCCTACTTCGGATTCGCCGACGGTGCAAGCCGACATACCTGGAATCTCGCTTCCGCAGCATGGGTAATCTATTCCCCCACTGGCGAGTTGATTTCTTCTGGAGCCAATTGTTTAGGTCCTGCAACCAACAATATCGCGGAGTACCATGCAGTCATTGGTCTCTTGACGGAGGTTGCTTCACTCAGAATTGACTCCATATCAGTCTTTTTAGACTCCCAACTCGTGGTTTCTCATCTAAACCGTGCTTACACAGTTCGCGATCCTATACTACTTCATTTATTTCGGAGAGTACGCCTCTTGGAACGATCATTTAATTTCATTACATATCAACACATACCGAGAGAATTCAATTGTATAGCTGATTCATTGGCTAATTACATTTTGGATTGGCATCTTGCCCATATATAAACACATCATAAAAGATAAAATGCACGAGTCATTGTAAATAAATAGATCATGAAAATAGGTCCATATCACTGTATATAAGAGTGTTTTTCCAAAATACATAAAGTTTGTGTCAAAGACAAAATTTGGGACCAAATCCCATACAAAAATTTGGCTCTCAAAGCCTACATATCGTATACATGCCGCAAAAGACAAAAAAGACCATCTATGGAGATCTGGGAGATCTATCATGTCCATCGTCAGACTCGTCCCACTGCTGGTGGTAACACACTACAGCTCGAGCCACCCTATGAAGAAGTCGACCAATACGACTAGGCACACCTACAGTATGCTGCTGGAGATGTAAAGGGACGTCATCCATCCTCATAGTAGGGATACCATGAGTCAACCCCTGTAAATTCCTCTCTATGTCCCGAACGCCTCCTGCTTCATCTTCATCCTCCTCCTCATCAGGAACAGCTTGGCGATCAACACCACCGCGACGTAAAGGCGAGTACCCAGCTGGTCTCTGTGGTCCACGGTCTGCGACATGCATGTGAACATACATTAGAAGTCTTTTACACATTCTAAAAAAGCAATAAAAATTATATATTCAAAAAGAAAAAATATATATCCATGAAGGTCATACCTGAGTTGTCCCAATCTTCATCCTCTGGTAGTGCCAAGTCGATGTCCTCGCGGAAGTCCACCCTTGAGTAGGGGTAGTCATCGATCACAACTATCTACTCCTCGAGCCAGGAGAAGAAATCCTCACCAAACGCCAAGCGCTGAGGTCCCCCAAGACACCCTGCATAATCACTCCATCGAGCCATCCATGGCTCGATAGGTGGACGACGGGGCATAGATATTTGTGGACGTAGCAATGGCACCCTCGCCAGAAAGAAGGTGACTAGGATACTCCCATAACCAAATTGGGAGTTATCTTCAACCCTACACTTGTGCACTTGTTCTTTGAGATTGGCCAACACCGCTTCACACCAGTTAAATATTGTTCCCGCCATACACTCCGCTGCGAGATTCATTTGTGTACGGGACGCCTGATGCGGACCCACACTCCCTATTGCACGTGTGATGGTGAACAGTATGGTTTTTACATGGAGTTCTATAACATCTTTTATGACCACTTTGCCGCTTTTCTTACTCGAACCCTGACGACAATACCAAGCAATCAGAGCATCTGTGCTCGTCTCTGAGGCTGTGTATCCAGTAAAGTTCACCCGGGCCCCTCTTTTCGAGAGGCCCGTGAGGAAATAAACATCCTCGAGTTGAATTTCGAGAACATGCTCTCCCACTCGGAAAGCTTGAATGTCAGGGTCCCACAATTGGATAAGATGGGTAAGAAGTTTGGCTTGCTGACGAATGCCTTTGGTCGTAAAGAATTTCAACAAACCACACTCCTGTAATGCAGTCAAGGTAGGAAGGTCATTTTCGGCCGCCAAATCATCTACTTCATGCTCTCTTTCTTTCCAACTGACCATTTTGACCCAAACAAATTGCAAACTCCTGCAAAAGGTCAGGGAAAACATTTAGTAATCATTTAACAACTTGGTTTCAGCAAAAAATTTGAGAAAATTTGATTTTTTTCATCTTAAAAATCATCTTCATCGCGCCTGGGGCAAACCTTGTCGCGCGGTACTGCACAGTACCGCGTTTTGGTTTAAAGATACAGCGCGGTACTGTCTAACAGTATCGCGCTTCCCAATATGGGCCCCACACGGTACTGTGAAGGGTGATTTTTTCCCAATAGGGCTTGCCCACAAAATTAATTTTCCTTACTGAAAGCAAAAGATTCATATATGAAATGAAAGAGCAGTTTGAGAGCTCTTACCTGGCGCAGACGGTTGTTGAAACGGTGTCCTAAAACTCCCGATATGGATCCTTGAAGTTTTTGCTCCTCAAATGGGTAAAATCTCCTCTTTGGGTAAAAACACAAATGAAATGGTAAATTTCTATTTTTAACCATCCTTTTATAGCTTTTTCACCTTTTTTTTTTAATTATTATTTTTATATGGTTAAAATAAAAATCCATTTCACATTGCTAATATCCGGTTTTATGAGCACTTTATTGACAGGATCTCCTTTAAAAAAGCGATATATTCACACTGGCGTTTATCCATCGTTTGACCTTCATTTTGAGCCCACTTTATCTTTTTCGTGCTCTGGATTAAAACTTGAAAAAGATTCCAAGCGCTTTCACACCCATGTCATGCTTGTCAAACGCAAGTAAATGGTGTCGAGTTCGGTCAGCTTTACTCATACTCGTTAAACGATGAGGAAAGTATTATCCTGGTTGTATTTTATTCTTTTTTCGGACCAGAATAATTAAAAATTACGAAAAAGACCATTGGATTCCATAGTTAAGCTCTTTTCAGACTCCCTAAAATTGAAAAGATTGCCAAGTGATCTTGACTCTTTCACACTTGTAAAAGTATTTGAAAGGTCGTCTATTCGGTGATAGGTTACCCCTTTTTTGGCCCATCTAGACAATTTACGAGAAAGGTATACCTCAGTCAATTTCAGCTGGGAGAGTTCTCTTGGGAATTGTTTTACGCTTTTTCGGGATCGAGAGACTAAATTTACGAAAAAGTACATTACGGAGCTTCCTTTAAGTTTTTCAGGCTCTCTAAATGCGAAAAACTACCGAGTTTTCCTTCCTTGGACTCGTTAAAAATTAACATCGAAGGACCCACTTTGGGACGAACCCCTCCTTTCTCAGGTTCGTAAAACATGTGAGATTGGACTCATATATGAGATGAGCTACACCGAGCATCTGTTATCCTCTTCAAGCTCGAAAAACAACAAAGAGGTACTCGTCTATCATGTCGGGGGAATATGGGGAACAAGTCAAGTTTGTTTATGGCAGCTTGTCAGTCGTTACCTTTGAACATGGCATGTGTCTGTCCCTTGTCTATATTGGGTATCTATTTCTCACTGAGTTATGGTCATCGTCCTGAGTCGTCTCCCTGGCCACGAGCCTACTCATCCGGTGTCTATCCTTTGCTATCAATAATCATTCTTGTTTGGTAGAATTTTTCCCTACGGATAAGTCAAAATTCTCTTAACTTAAAGCAGATTCTCAACTGACTCTAAGGTAAGAACAAAACAAAACAAATGCTACCTTGAAATTCCTGAACTAACTTTCACAACAAGATTACATGTATTCAGAAACAATGAAAGATATGACTCACCTTTCAATCTGACGTTTGTCCTGCTTCTAGCTCTTGATCCAAAAGCTCCAATGTAGAACCTGTTGAGATCAAACAAAGAACAAGCATACAAGCTTCCAAATACCTTGAAGTAAAGATTAGATTCAAATCTAGATTAGATACATTTCATGCTAAGAACTTATGCCATACACATGAAATGGGAAAAACAAGACAAGTTATCTTATTACAAACTTGAAGAATGCTTACAAAGGTTACTTGATGTCCAAGCCAATCCTCCAGCTCCAAGTGCTTTCTCCTCTATCTATCTCCACAATGCTGCAAGATCATAAGTTTGGTACTTCTAAGAGTCCTCCCCCCTTTCCCATGGAATGCCTCTCTTTTATAGTGTATGGTAGGGTTAACCAACAAGAGAGATGGGTGGATATAGGGAGAAGTAAGTGGATCAGGGTTTCTAATCACAGAAAATGAGTTGAGACTGAATCAGGGACCCCAATCTTCCATTATCTTCGAAAATCCAAAATCCCACAAGCCATGGAAAAAAGGCTATAAAAAGAGTACCGCGCCCTGAAATTCGAGCATAACGCGGTAGTACCGCGTGGCAGAGACAAAGCATAGCGCGGTAGTGTGGACTACCGCGCGCCTATAACTGAGCAAGGCGCGGTAGTTAGGGTAAATAAAGTCTCAGCTGGGTGAAAACTTGTCAGGGTAAGTTTACCTTCAAGGTTCACTCATCATTTTTCTCCTCTGAGTGGTTTAAAGCAGTAGGGGAAGTGTCGTCAACTCTTTTTGTGGTGGAGATGCGACACTGTGGAATATAGAGGTATAACAACGAGGTATGTATAACTTGGTTCTACAATGGTTAGCTTATGAGACATGCAAGTTACTAGCACAAGTCATTGAAGAGAACCAGAAGACATCATGCGGGTATGTTAGACATAACTACATAACATAGTAATCTAGGTATGTTTTTCCTATATCAAGTTAGAATCATACCTTGTGTTAGGATCCCTTATATAAGTATACTTGGTATGATTGGTTATGTTTATTCACAAAGTTAGAAATGTAAGTAATCAAGGGTTTACGCATATTATGTCTCTTATCTTGATTGATGATTTGACTAACCAAAAGAGTCCTATGATCAAATAAGAATATGCATGAGTAAAAGAAGTATTCCTTGAAACCTTGAATACTAATGTTTATTATCTGTGTTTGAAATGACCATGACTATACATGTTTAAGATTATTGTGTTTTGATAGTATTAAGATTATACTAATGAATGTGTGATTATGTATGAGACCTCAAGGATAACACAATGATGATACTAATAAGCATGCATAGTGATTAAGGATGGATATAAGTTCAAGGACATGTAATCCAGGAAGCAAAGATCAAGAGGGAGCACACTTCAGTAGTTTATGCAAGGATGCAGATATTCAGAGGGAGTTGACCACTTCTCACAATCCACATCATAATGGAGTTACAGAAAGGAAGCAAACACTGAGAGGGAGTCAACCCAACAAACAAACAAAGATAAGTATTTGAATTATCATTTCTTGCATGTTTGATTGTTTAAATAATACTGTTCAATAATGTATATACTGATGTTCCTAGAATTAGGTTGTGCATAGTTGTATTGATGAACAATATACTACTAATATACATGGGTAAGTAGGCCTATGGCACTGTACAACATTCCATTGCTACTTATCTAGAATGAAACCTCTTTGCTGACATGTTGGGAGTTGTGCACACCCTTAACAATGTTCTGGTAGAGATTGGAAGGCATCTAGAAAGTTATGGGATATGGATAAATGTTGTATTGAAGCATTGGCTAAGATAATTGCATGACTGTATGACATATTTATTTATGTGTAAGAATTTGTTTTGAAAACTATGAGATGTTTTCTAATCATGCAATTTAACTTGTTTTGTAGGAAAGATCATATACCATCACTTACAAAAGAAGGACTACAACATTTGTTCAACAACAAAGTTATCTATTGAAGATATTAAAAATATTGAAGTTCCCAGGATTCGGGAAGAATGCCATGATCGAGGAGTACCCATCGATCATGAAGAATGATGGTTGGGATGGAGTCCCAAGACCTGAAGGGAAGTCTGTTGTGACTTCCAAATGGATCTATAAGATCAAGCATGCTGCATATGGTAGCATAGAGAAATACAAAGTGAGATTTGTAGCTCGTGGCTTCTCCCAGAAAGAGGAATTGATTATGAAGAGACTTTTTCTCCTATAGCCAGATACACTTCCATTAGTACTTGCTCTGACTACAGTGATAAAATGGAAGATACACCAGATGGATTTCAAGACAGCTTTCTTGAATAGTGTAGTCGAAGAGGAAGTGTATGTGGAGCAGCCACTCGGGTTTGAGTCATATATGTGCAGAACTTGGTATGGTAGGATAGACAGCTTTCTATCCAGTTTGGGATTTACCAACCGTAAAGCGGATTCCAACCTTTACTACAAGGTTGAGGAAGGAAATCTAGGTATGGAGGTATGGCAGAGTGCAGATGGAATCTTCCTTGGATAAGGGAAGTATGCAGTAGAGATCCTGAAGAGGTTCGGGATGATGGACTACAAGGCCATGGCCACACCTATGACATCGAACCTGAAGCTTTTGTGTGATGCTTCATCTGATCCGGTTGATGTCACTATGTATCGTCAAATGATTGGGTCCTTGATGTACCTGATGAACACGAGACCAGATATTTGCTTTGCGGTGAACACATTGAGCTAGTTCCTGACGGATCCCAGAGGTGTTCACCTAGTTGTTGTAAAGCATATTCTCAGGTACCTGAAGGGTAAGGTTGACTATGGGCTCAAGTATGATGCGAATCAAAAGTTTAATCTGTAGGGTTATGTTGATTCAGATTGGGCAGGCAGTGCTGCAGATAGGAAGAGCGCTTCTGGTTGCTGCTTCAGTATGGGATCAAGTGTGATCTCTTGGTTTAGCAGGAAGCAGTCTTGCGTAGCACTGAGTACAGCCGAAGCAAAGTATGTTGCAGCTTGTTCGATTAGTTGTGAGGCAGTATGGCATAGGAAGCTACTGTCTGAGTTATTTGATCTCCTGCTGGAGGCTACTGGTATCTTTTGTGACAACCAGAGTTGTGTGAAGCTGTCTAAGAACCCGGTGTTCCACGACAGGTCGAAACACATAGAGATCAAATATCACTATATCAGGGATATGGTGCAAAGAGGAGCAGTGAAGCTTCTGTATGTTGCGACGGATGAGCAGATTGCAGACGAAGCCACTAGCCAGAGTGAAGTTCGAGTACTTTAGAGAGAGGCTTGGTGTTCTTCAGATCGATGACACTTCGAGGAAGAAGTGATGGAGACATTTGTTGAAGCCACTCCAAGCATGTTGGAAGGAGGATCCTTCACATGGATGTGGATGTAAGCGTTGGATGATGAGCATCAGGACAATGCTCCAGTTACTGCTCTGTATATGTATATGCATCATGTTGGATGCTTGATATGATCAGTTGGATCATTTATGTATGTATGCATCATGTTGGATGTTGGATATGATCAGTTGGATGATTTATGTATGTATGCATCATGTTGGATGTTGGATATGATCGGTTGGATCATTTATGTATGTATGCATCATGTTGGATGTTGGATATGATCAGTTGGATCATGTGTATGTATTTGTATATGTATCAGGTGGATAGATTGTATGATCAGGTAGATCATGTATGTTGATATGTATCAGGTATGATCAGGTGGATCATGTATTTGTATATGTATCAAGTGGATACATTGTATGATCAGGTAGATCATGTATGATGATATGTATCAGGCAGATACTGTGTATGCATCAGGTGGATGCATTGTATGATCAGGATGATCATGGATGATGAGCTTCAGGATGTTGCTCTAGATGACATGCATCAAGACGATGCAGTGATGATGATCAGGATGATCATGTGTACATCAGGATGATGTATGGTGAGTATCAGGCTGATACTCTGTGGCCATGGACAGGTTGTGCAGATAAGCATATAATAGCGCCCTGGGAGGTTTGCAGATTCTCTTGCTACGTTTTTCCGCTGGCATATAATAGCTCCCTGGGAGATCTGGCAAATGCTCTTTCGAGGTTTTGCTTTGGGAGGACATATAATAGTGCCCTGGGAGGTTTGCATATTCTCTTGCTAGGTTTTGTCGCTGGCATATAATAGCTCCCTGGGAGATCTGGCAAACGCTCTTTCGAGGTTTTGTCCTATGGCATGTAAGTAGACCTGGGAGATCTGGATAGGATGAAAAAGGCCTCATATGCTCTTTCGAGGCATTGCCATGACCACATGTAATAAGTCCTGGAGATCTGGACAGGATGAAAAAGGCCTCAGATGCTCTTTAGGGTTCTTGCTTGACAAGACACTCTTTTAAGGTTTTGTGGTGGGGGTCACATGTAATAAGTCCTGGAGATATGGACAGGATGAAAAAGCCTCAGATGCTCTTTAGGGTTCTTGCTAGTCAAGAGACTCTTTTAAGGTTTTGTGACAGTCACATGTAATAGCTCCCTGGGAGATCCGATAGGTTGGGTTGTGTGCCCGTAATCAGTCCTGGGATGCTCTTGTGAGGTTTTGTGATGCACATAATAAGTCTTGAGGATTCCACAGTATGGCCAGTGATGATGAAGACCTATAGATGGTGGGCCTACATCCAATATGAAAAAGGACTGGCTCTGTAGAACTTCCTATGACGAGTAGATTCAGAGATTGATTGAGATAGCAGCAGCAGTGACGATGACGATGACTCGATGAATTATCTAGTGACGATGATCCAGAGAAGAAGACTTGTACTATAAGACCTGTGTAGAGAAATACCTTCCTAGTTAAGTGGGAGTGTTGATGTATATGTAACTTCGGAATGTATTTCATATATGTGTATTGTACCCCTATAGAGATGGTATTATTCCTATATATGGATGTGTTTGTATTCCTATAGAGATGTTATTATTCCTCTATATGGAAGTGTCGTCATTTATATTGTAAGTGTCGTAACTTATACTTGATGGGTTATTAGACCACCTTGTTGGGGTAGGTCCTGTATAAGTCATGTCAAAGGGTTATTAGACCACCCTATTAGGGGTCGGCCATGTGGGTCAAAGGGTTATTAGACCACCCTATTGGGTGTCGGCCCAGTCAGCTTTGTGTTATGTGGTTAAATTGAGGCTGACCTAGTAAAGGTTATTAGGCAAGTCAAGTCAAGTATAAATAGAGTGCGGGAGGCACTCTATTTCATTATTCTATTCTCACACACACTCTTTGGAGAGTGGCGCACTTGTGGAGGAGGAGAAGCTGCTGCTAGGAGATGTCTATCTCTTATGTTTGGGTTGTATCATTGCTTTATCTATCTTTGAGGAAGTTATTGGGGTTTTTCACCTTTATGGTTTTCCCCAAGTAAACTCCGTGTCTCTTATGTGCTTGCATTATTGTGTCCATGATTGATATGCTGTACATGTTGTTCTCTCAGTTAAGACCCTAGATCAGATTGAAGTAAATTCTGAAAAATTAACACAACTTACTCTAGTTGACTTTCTGATCAGCGAGACTTCAGGGATCAAGGCACTGAGTTGACATAGGTCTCATGATGACGAGATTTAGGTGTAACACTCATGGTTAATGAAGTCCCCACATGGTGGACCAATTCCTTCCAGAAATGGCTGGTAAATTTGGGGTCTCTGTCACTAATGATAACCTTGGGGAACATGTGGAGCTTAAATATATTTTTTACATAAGTATTTGAAACTTGGATAGATTTTTCCTTTGATGAAATTGCAACGAAGTGAGCATATTTTGCTAATTGATCTACAATTACGAATATTTTATCCTTCCATTCCAACGTAGGAATACCGATGATAAAATCCATGTGTATTTCAGACCATTTTTTAGTTGGTATATGAAAGGGTTGGAGAAGCCCAGGAGTAGCAATTGTCTCAAACTTTTGTCGTTGACAAGTATCAAATTCAACCACATATTTCTGGATATTAGTCTTCATCCCTTTCCAAAATAAGGATTGGCGTATGTTGTGGTATGTTTTGAAAAATCCCACATGGTCGGATGTCGGAGAATCATGGTTCTCTTTTAAGACTTAAGTTTTGAATTTTTAAGAGCTGGGAAAATATATCCTTTGTTTGTACCATAGTCTGTCTTTCTCCCATGAGTATTTGGAATTAACTGCTCTATTACTTTCAACTCTTCTATTAGCTTTCTTATTTCTGGGTTTTTGACATAATCGTTTTGGACCTCTAAGATCCATTCAGGAATGATTATGGAAATGGCACATAATGTGGCATCATTTTCATGCTTCCTTGGCAAGTTGTCTGCAGCCATATTTTCCTTACCCTTTTTGTACAGAATGTCGAAATAGAAAACCTAGATTTTGCTCACCCATTTTTGTTATTCCAACGAGAAATTTTTCTAGGTTAAGAAATACTTCAAGTTGTTGTGACCTGTTTTGAAAAAAAAATTGTTGGAATTCTTAATGATACTAAGGGGGGGTGAATCAATATCATGCGCAAATTAAACAATTTTTCACTTTAAAAATAATGCACCAATTCCTATTTTAAAAACACGTCAATAAGAGACAATTGTGCGTAGAATATTTGAAAACTTGTATATATATGTATGAAAATGAAGTTACATAGATAGATGAGAGACACCAATCTCCAATGATGTGAGAACTAAATCACTCAGATACTAATCTAATTGGGACACCTATCTCACGTGCAAGAACCAACTCATTGATTACAGGCTCCAACCTGTGAGGACACCAATCCTCTGCGCAAGCACCAACTTGCTGATACACGATCCAACCTGTGAGGACACCAATCCTCTACGTGAGCACGAACTTGTTGTGTTTATGCACCAACCTGAGAGGTGACTGCAATCTCCTTTCCTTTCCCCGTCCTACCGCCCTGAGATATAGAATTAGATGTTCTTTTGTCGCTCTTCCTTCTAATTTGCGCACACAGCTTCACACTTGTCTTGTTGACTGTTTCACTTTCGCATGCACTTGTCTGCTCAACCTCATCTCTGTGCAACTATTGTGATTCTTACACTACTCCACTTGATTTGGTATGTGCTCTTGTTCTCTTATTATATATTATGCTACCACTTTGATCTGGCTCACTGCTTTGGTCCTATGCACTTCTGTGATCTGTACACTGCTATGGTTCTACGCATTGTCTGTTGTTCTGCTTTTCCATTTTGCACACTCGGCTCTTTATTGTTTCTTCCTTCTGGATCAACGATCCATTGATACCCCAATAAACCAAAGCTTCCAAAACACATAATACTCGTACATCCCCATTGCACACACACACTCTTACTTCAATCTCTTTGTTTATTTATATCATTAGTTGTTTCCTTAATTAAATTAATTTTTCCACAAGTAGGGGCTTATTTATGTCGGCTACCTTTTTCTTATTGGTCAAGTTAACCCATCACAATTCGATCCGACTAGGTCTCTTCTGCGCACTTTTGATATTCTTTCTTATTGCACAAATGCCCAGTATATGTGGGATATGTACCCATCCATATTGCAAAAAATTCATGTGTATGTGTGACATGTACCCATCTATATTGTGCAAAATCCTAATGAATATGTGACAAGTACCCAACTCTATTGTGCGGATAGGTATCCTTGTTTTGTATACACTTCTTCAAACTAGCATCAAGGCCTCATCTGGCATCAAGGCTTCATGCTTCTTTCTTGGTATTATCATGCTTCTTGTTTGACATCAATGACAACACCAAAGTTCAACAATATTCCCCTTTGGAATTGATGTCAACACCACTCAAAACAAAGCTCCCCATGAGTATGAGCTCCTCTGCGTGCACCGTGCTTCCCCTGTATTCATGCCAATTGATCCTTTGAGCGCTCCTGTGCAAATTTGATTCAACATTTCTCTGCAAAACCTTCTACCTATTATCTCTCCGCCTTTGAAATAAATGGAAAATGGATGCTCCCCCTGGATTCATGCTTCCCTTTCTTTCTTCTACCACTTCCAATGCACTATGCCAAGTTCACCTGCAGCTTGTATGCTCCCCCTGTGCAGTTGCAAACTCTCCCCTGGACTTATGCTTCGGTTCCTATCTTCTATTGTTCCTTCCATGTTGATTACTTCTACTTTGCACAATCCTTCATGCTGACCACATGTAACTTCCTATGTCATCGCTTTGTTCCATTTGCTACCCCTTAATCGTATTGATATTGATATGCTTTACTGGATTCTCATGCAGTCGCGTTGTTCTCTCGCTTTATGTGATTTACACTTTTTACTGACACAATCAGGATTCATAATGAATTGACGTGATTGACAACTTTCTCAATATGTCATATGATGCAAGCTTGCATACTTCGGCCTTTAAGAGGATAGCAAAAGCATCATAAAATCACTCATACAAAGCAATCAATTCAATTCCCTTTTTGTCCTTTTGGATTTCCGCAAGCATGCAAAATAATCCATCCATGCTGAATACTTATATGTAAATTTTACCCAGTTTGGTAGATGCATTTGACATCCATTGGGATCACCATTTATCATTCTTGGTGACCAATTATCATGTTAGTATTCACTATGCTGTCCAATTGTTAACCAATCATAAATCCTTATCAAAATGTCTGAGCAACATCAACTAATTGGATGTTCCGCAGGTAGTCTTTTTGCAATTTTCCAGGAACAAAGAATGGAATTCACCAAGATTAAGGATGACCTGGAGAAATGGGTGTCAAATCTCAAGGAAGCAGATGTCAAGGAATGGTATCCACAAGTCCAAGTGAATAAGAAGCATGCAACAAAGATTTCCTTTTTGAAGAGATGTTTTTATCAATTGGAGGCACAACAACAATCCATTATCGATTTCTTGAAACAAGCTCACATTATTCCAGATACTTCAAACTTGAAGGAGCAAGGATGTCATCTTGACATGAGTTGTGCTTATCATGATGAGTGAATTTTGCATAGTTACTTTCCTTTAGAATGTACATTTTTGTAACTTAATTTTTGTAAATTGTAGATGTGGATACCCCTATTATCATGGAATTTCTGCGACAAGGGTCCTTATGTATCTCTTCAATTTTATAACGAAAACCCTTTTCATAGTGACATGAATTCTGTAAATGTATTATATCAGAATTTTTGCATACACAATTAGTATTTTGACCAGAAAATCACTAAAGGGTGCAACCATATTGTCCAAATTTGTTTTTGCTTCTGTAAGAATGACTGACTATCCATTGATGCTGAAATATTTGCTTGACAATAGTGTTTGCCATTTATGCCCAATTTTGAATATATGTACCTCCTTTTTGTAGCAGTTGCACTTATATAATGAATGTATTATGTGCAACATTCTTCAAACATTTTCTAGTCACGATTTTATTTATAATTTCCTTGAATTCATAATAGATTCCATATTGAATTCAAGGATTTTCATTCACAATCCTGGAGATTAACAAGATAAGCAACAATTTTCTGTTGCTTGAAAATTACTTGTATTATTTTTTACTTCAGTTTCACATGTCTGTGGAACTTTCTTATCGTGTGCACGAGCTTTTCTTGGTACTTTGAAAAGTTATTTCCTTCATCTACCCAAGTCTTATTGTTCTTACTTCCTCTAACGTGTGAAATATTCCTTTCTAATATTTTTACTGATCTTCGGCAATTTTGTGCCTTATGCCCAAATCCATCACAGGTATAACATCTTATGGTATGACAGTACTTTGCAGCATGACCACGATACTTGCACCTTAATCATATCAATGTATTGATCCTTCTTCTACTATAATAAGGAAAATTGTAATCATTGAGAAAATTTTCATACATGGATTGGACTTGCTTTGATGACACATCTTGTTGATTTGTGACTGGAATGTATTTACTGTCGCGTACTTTTTCAACTGTCTTATCGTAGCCAAGACCTAATTTGTCTTTTGGTGACCTTTGACTATTCAATATATTATCCAAAATTGATGTGTTGTTCCTGAATTTAGCTTCAACTTTTGTGTCAGAAAGATCTGTGTCACCTTTTGGATCTACATAGTCTGGAATTTCATTCTTGGACCCATTTATTGCAAAAGAGAGTTGTCTTTGATTCTTCAGAGACTGTTTTTCTTTTCTTAATTTATCTAGTTCTTCTTTTAAGTGAACAATCTCTGAATCCTTTTGCTCAAGTTGTAATAGTTTTTATGTCAATAGCTCATTTTCCTGTTTCGTTTAGTCCAATGACACTTCCAACAAGAAATTATTTTCTTCGAGCTTCTTAACTTCATTTAGTGCGTAGGCTAGTTGTCTCTTAAGTTCCCTTTTCTTATCTTTTGATTCTTCAAGTTCTTTGTTTGTAAGCACTTCTTCGTTCCTTTTGAACTCAATCTCTTGACTTTTCAAACAATTGATTCTTCTTTCACCCTTGAGTAACTGATCCTTTTGTTGGTCTAAAATCTATTGAGATTTTTGAAGGATTACTTTCATAGATAGATTTTCTTTTATTATTTTCCTTAATTCATCAAGAGCGCTAGTTAGTTCACCTTCCTAGTCAACTTCTTCAGTTTCTTCATTTTCAGACCTTCCTAGTCAACTTCTTCAGTTTCTTCATTTTCAGACTTAAGGTTTCTTCTTCATTTTCAAACTGTTCCCGACTATTACTCATATCAAGCATATTACAAGATTCATTCTCATCATAGGATTTTGAAGGTGAGATGAAGATTCCGTTGTAGAAATACTTACAGAATGTTCCTGTAGTAAGATCTGATTGACTTTTATATGACTTATTTGAAACAGGTTCCTTATTGTATGATTCCTTCTTAATGTAATAGCAGCAATTATCCTTTTCTTCTAAGTCTTTATTTTCAATATATTCTACCATTGCCATGAAGAGTAATTCTCTTGGATTATCATCACTATCATCTTCGTTAGATGAGTTGTTGTTCTCATTGGAATACGGACTCTTTTTCTTCTTGTGTTCAGACCTGTTTTGTTGGTGTGTTTTCTTTCATTCTCTATAATTAAGATCCTCTTCACTGTCACTATCCTTGCTTTCCTTGTAAGGACATTTGGAAGCAAAGTGACCTACTCTACCACATTCAAAACATTTGAAAGGTAACTTACCTTTATAGTTTCCGCTACCCCTCTTGAGATTCTTTATGAAATTTGATTCTTCATCATCTGATGCATCAGAGGAACTCTTGCTCTGTTCATGCTTGCTACCTTTTTGTCTTCTTGGAAGCTTTGAAAGTTGCTTCTTTTCTAGAAGGATTCTCTTTTTTCTGTCCTCATCTCATATGCAGTAAGAATCCCATGAATTTTTTCCATCTTTAATTTATCCAAATCATTTCTATCTTCTAGAACTAATACTTTGGAGTCAAACCTTGTTGGAAAATATTTCAATACCTTTTGTACAACTGCTTCCTCAGCAACGTGTACTCCAAGACCTATGATGGCATTAACAATCTCATCTACTCGGAGAAGATAGGATGCAATATTTTCTTCTTCCCTCATCTTTAGAGTTTCAAACTATCCTGAATATGTTTGCAACTTTGCGTCCTTAACCTTCTCATATCCCTCATAGATTTTTTTAAGCTTATCCCATACTTCTTTAGTCGATGTCTAGGCTGCATGACTTTAGTGAATTCTAAATCTGCTAAACAACATAGTATTGCATTCCTAGCCCTTGCATTACACTCATATAGTCTTTTGCTAGCTACCTCAACTGGTGGATTCTTGGGAACTTTATAACTGTTTTCAAC
The DNA here is from genome assembly GCA_027924585.1 of Larix kaempferi. Classification (NCBI taxonomy): domain Eukaryota; kingdom Viridiplantae; phylum Streptophyta; class Pinopsida; order Pinales; family Pinaceae; genus Larix; species Larix kaempferi. The sequence goes on from BSBM01000029.1 coordinate 8,475,864, forward strand.
AACTTGCTAGGCGTCAACTCCAAGAGATTGTAAGTATACTTCCATCCTTATGCTTTAGAAGGTGTAATTTGATCCTTCAAACCTTGGTGCTCTATTTGAAGAAAGTCCTTCCTTTCTATCCATATCTGCACAATTATCTATCTTCCAATTGTTAAAATGTTTCTGAAGTAATCCACTCTGATACCAATTGTTGGAATTATTAATGATACTAAGAGGGGGGTGAATCAGTATCATGCGCAGATTAAACAAATTTTCACTTTAAAAATAATGCAGCAATTCCTATTTTAAAAACACATCAATAAGAGACAACTGTGCGCAGAATATTTGAAATTTTTATAGATATGTATGAAAATGAAGTTGCATAGATAGATGGGAGACACCAATCTCCAATGATGTGAGTACAAACTCACTCATACACTAATATGATTGGGACACCTATCCCACATGCAAGCACCAACTCGTTGATTACAGGCTCGAACTTGTGAGGACACCAATCCTTTGCGCAAGCACCAACTTCTTGTGTTCAGGCACCAACCTGAGAGGAGACTGCAATATCCTTTCCTTGCCCCGTCCTACCCCCCTGATATATAGAAGTAGATGTTCTTCTGTTGCTCTGCCTTCTGATTTACGCGCACAACTTCACACTTGTCTTGTTCATCGTTTCACTTTCGCGCGCACTTGTGTGCTCAACCTCATCTCTAGGCAACTGTTGTGCTTCCTACACTACTCCACTTTCTCCAGTCTATGCTCTTGTCCTCTTGTTGTATATTATGATACTGCTCTGATCTAGCTCACTGCTATGGTCCTACACACTTCTACGATACGATCTGTAGACTGCTATGGTTTTGCGCATTGTTTGGTGTTCTACTTTTCCATTCTGCGCACTCGGCTCTTTACCGTTTCTTCCTTTTGTATCAACGAGCCATTGATACCCCAATAAACCAAAGCTTCCAAAAAATAGAATACTTTTACATCTCCATTGCGCACACACTCGTACATCAATCTCTTGGATTATTTATATCACTGCTTGTTTCCTTAATTAAATTAATTTGTCCACAAGTAGGGGCTTCTTTATGTCGGCTACATTTTTCTTCTTGGTCAAGCCAACCCATCGCAATTCGAGTCAACTAGGTCTCTTCTGCGCGCTTTTGATATTCTTGATTATTGCACAAACGTCCATTATATGTGGGATATGTACACATCTATATTGCACAAAATCCCAATGTATATGCGACATGTACCCATCTATATTTTGCAAAATTCCAATGTATATGTGGCAAATACGCAACTATATTGCGCGGATAGGTACCCTTGTTTTGTATATACTTCTTCAAACTAGCATCAAGGCTTCATCTAGCATCAAGGCGTCATGCTTCTTGCTTGGCATTATCATGCTTCTTGCTTGGCATTATCATGCTTCTTGCTTGGAATTATCATGCTTCTTGTTTGACATCAATGACAACACCAAAGTTCAACCAAATTTAGCTCCCATCAAGTATTGCTTCCACTTTACCAAGGCATGCATTATTGCCAACATCTCTTTGTCATATGTAGATTTTATTTGCTCATTTGGTTTTAAATTTTGACTCTCAAAAGTGATGGGATGTTTATCTTGCACGAGTACGGATCCTACACCTGTCCCTTAAGCATCGCATTCAAGGATAAATGTTTTTGTCAAATATGGGGTTTCCAAGAGTAGAGTTGATGTCATTAAGGTTTTCAACTTTTCAAAACAGTCTTCAACTTTTTTATCCCACATGAAGGCATCTCTTTTTAACAATGATTTTAACAATGCCACAATGTGTGCATAGTTTCGAACAAATCTTCTATAGTAACCTGTTAGACCAAGGAATCCCCTTAATGATGTGATAAATTTGGGGGTAGGCCACTCAATAATTGCCACATTTTTCTTGGGGTCTACCTTAATTCCTTTAGTTGAAAATATATGTCCCAAAAACTCTATTTCTTTTTGTATGAAACTGCATTTGGATTTGTTAGCGTAAAACTTATTTTCTTTCAGGAGCTTCAACACTGTCTCACATGCTTGAGGTACGAATTCCAATTTTTGTTGTACACCGAAATATCATAAAAGAAGACCAACATGAATTTCCTCAGGTACTGATGGAACAAATCATTCATCATAGCTTGGAATTTTGTCGGAGCATTGGATAAACCAAAAGGCATGACTCAAAATTCATGTAAGCCTTCGTGAGTGCATAAACTAGTTTTGGGGATATCTTCTTCACAAATTCTGATTTGGTAGTATCCTGATTTTAGGTCTAATTTAGAAAAATATTTTGCACCTTCGGTAGTGTTAACACCCAAAAAGTGCTCACTAGCTCATTTCCCTATTCACATGACCCATTTGTCCACTTTTTCACCATCTGAGCCTCCGAAACCAACAAAAGGTCACCAAAAGACCTTAGTACACCCCTTTTTCCATTAAAAAAGATTATTTTTCCAAGAAAATCATAAAAAACCCTCAAAAAGGGTCCAAATTCCCAAAAATATTAAAAAGGGAATTAAAATATTATTTTTATTCAAAAAAGGAAAAAGGAGGGAAAAGTACCTAAACCATGTTGGTCAATACCATTTGGTTTCCACAAAACCACAAATGGTATTCCTCACCACCAAAACCTATAAAAAGGTGGTAGGGGCTCCTCATTTCACATCCTTCCATTATCTCATCCTTATGCTGCTGAAATCTCCCCTGAGCACTTTTAGCCATTGAAGCAACCTTGGAGAAAGAGACCTATTGGAGTTTGGAGCTACTCATCTTGGGAGTTGCTCAACATCAACCTTCACCATTGAAGGTAATATCGCAAGCACTTGCTTGCCCCCCACTTTTCAATACAAAAATTATTTCTTATGTTTCTTGTTCTTGATTTTTGAAATATTTAAATTATTTGCTTAGATTCTTGCTTAGATCCATGAAAAGTATTGTTTATTTAGTTTATTGTTTTTATTTCTATTGAAACTGCTACTACTAGTTAGTAGGTGCCCATAGCACTAAGCTTGGTTGCAAAACCGAGCCAACAGGTAGTATCCCAATTTTGGAAGATGTTACTATGCTTCTCCAGGATTTTCTCTAATTCCCTTGGATCAGTGTTTTGATTTTCATCATCCATTCCATCCATAGCATAGAATGTAAGAAAAAAGCTTGAGCCCCCATTTTAATCATTTTTTTTCATTTTATTGGATGAAACGATTTGAGTGGGAGGGAAGTTCATGATACCGTAGAGCATGTACTACTTCCCATTTTCATAGAATATTATAAATTGTTCTTGTAAATTTAATCCTACTGTACTGTGTGTTTCCAACCACTGGGATCCTAAGACAATGTTGACCCCTCCAATCGCCATAGCATACATAGGTGAATTTAGCTTGTATTCCTTTATAGCCAGCTCTACCTTATGGATTTTTTTGTTTCACGAGCTAGTCTTGTTCCCTGGTACTGATACTTGGAAACTGGAGGTAGCGTAGATGAATATAATTAACTTCTTTTCCACCCTGGAGTCTATAAAATTGTGTGTACTTCCACTATCAACCAACACTGTCACTTTAGTGTTTTTGATGTAGCCAAACATTTTGAGAGTCTGGGGTTGAGAGATACCAGTCATTGCATACATTAAGAATGTTGGAGTGGCATTATCCTCGTCTGTGTTGGATTCATCATCATTTGTTTCTGTGTCCAAAGAATATATGTCGCTATCCTCTTCATCAGTGTCATCGTCATTATCATTTTTTCACATAGAAAGAATTTTTTGCTTTTACATTTATGCCTTGGGTGCCAATTACGAGCATTGCATCTATGACATAGATTGTTGTCCTTCTTTGCAGTTGTTCTTAAGTGGGGTGGTATATAAATAGGCGACCGATGTGCTTTTTTTTCTTCTTCAATCAGATTCGCTTTTTGGCGTGCTTGTTCAACATCCTTCACATCTAGTAATTTAATCTTGTTTTGGATACTTGGTTTCATCCCACCAATGGAAATTTGGAGAAGGCACTTTTTAGTTACACCTTTGACGCATGTAGCCAATACCAGGAGGCTGTTAAAATACTCGTCCACTATTCCATTTTTTTGTAAACGAGTGAGTGTGGTGTAGATTTCATCTTCTTCCATATCTTGAAACCGTTTAAAAAAGTTTTTCTTGAAAGTATCCCAATCTCTCACTAATGGTCCAATTTTTGAATGCCACCATAGGAACCAAACACATGTTGATTTGTCCAAATACATCGTCGAAATATTTATTTTGTTGTTGTCATCATATATTTGGTGCATCACAAAATATTTTTTGATTTTATTGATCCATCGCGTGCCATCATGATTGTCTTTGCCGTCAAACTTTGGTATGTCGATTTTGACTTTGTGGATGGTGTTTATGTATTGACCTGTATTTGATGAGAAATGCGGTCATGATGAATAGTGGGAGTTGCTCGTACCATTATTATCATTTCTTGAGGCCTCAAATTCATCTGTAAATGATAGGATTTCATCCATTCATCTGGTGACTAATTGAACTTCCTGACGGTAACCTTGTATTTCTTGGGTCATATCCTCACGAACAGCTTGTATTGTGACAAGAATTCTGAACTCAAATTCACTATCGTTCTTTTTCCTTGAGTCTTCGAGAGGATATCTCTCTGTGTTTCATGTATTCATCTCGAAAGGATTTTGAAGGTGAAGGAGTTTAAACTAATAAAATTAATCATTATAATAATTATTATTTTCTTATAGAAATAATTATTTATTTATTTTTGCTAGAATCTCCCTGACTTGCGAGAGTGGCCTTTAGTCGAAGAAACCATGACCCGGGGGAATCTAATCCGTCATAATCACCCAGGGATCATATCGACCTAGGCCACACCAACCCTCAACTGGTTGGATTTTGGGTGTCTCTTCCCAACTAGATCACCCCTTAGGGGAATTCAACCTGGGTCGCCCTGGTGACAATACCCACACCTTAACTGAATGAGCTAGCGAGATTTGATGAAATAATAATTTATTATAAAGCTTTAATAGTTTTTTTGGGGGGAGAGGGGGATTTTTAAAATAGTAATAATAATAATTATTATTAATGATAATATTATTCCTAATATTATTTTTTTGGAATGGCGTGAGATTAGGGTTTTAAAGTGACGGTTGGTTTGAAGGTGACAGGAAGGAAAGGAAAGGCGTTGGTTTGGATGGCATGGAGATCGACGTTGCTAGAGGATAAGTGTAGGACTGAGTGAGCGTGGATGAGGGTGTTGGAGAGATTTGTGGTTTGGAAATGTGGTAACGTGTGGAGTGAAGGAGGGGCGTGGGATCATTGGGAAAGGGCGTAGGGTGTGTGTGCAAGGGGTGTATGTGGTGGGGAGATTATGCAAATGGGGAAGGAGCAGTGGCAAGAGCAATGGAGGGAGTGCGCAGGTGACAAGCGCAAGGATAGGTCGACGAGTTAGGGATGGGGGACATGTGAATTTGTAGAGGTAGAGCATGGAGGAGGTGGCGAAGTGAAGAGAAGCATGGGTTGGATAATGAGATTTAGGGTAGTGGGAGAGGCATAGGATATGAGGGTGTAGGTTGGGGGGAAGCATGGAGATTGGGAGAAAGGAGTGTGAGCGAGGGAGGGTGATGAGGAGTATGAGCAGTGGATTGGAGGTGATGAGCAGCGATGAAATCATGTGGGAGGAAGCATGGGTAGAGGGTTGAAAAATTTTGGAGGAGGAAGAAGGAATTGTAAGGGAGATGGAGCGGAGCATGGGTGCTGAGGAGAAATGGGAGAGAACATAGGAACTTGAAGCTCAATTACCACCTTAGAAAGGAGATTTCCAAATAAATATATTTTTATTAATGAGATGCCTATTACAAAAGCTTTCATGCAGCTTATATACAATTGGAAGGACACAAGCAACAAGGTGTCTCTTAAATGTTGTCGATACATAATTAAATGAATAAATAATTAATAGAAATTTACTATGGTCATATTTTATTTATTACAAAAGTGGTATGTTTTGTTTGAGTGCTCCTATTTTAACAAGAATAAATTTATAAAAAAAAAATTAGTATTTGAAAAACAAATTCAAAAGTCCACCTTAATATATTATATATTAAATAATTGTGATTGTGACAATGATAATGACAATGTTTAATATCCCCTAAGACCATTAAAGTCTATTGGACATATAAAGGGAACTAGACTAAATATTTCTTAGAAATATGTCATTTATTTATTTGAACATGGTCGAAATGAAAGTGCTAAAATTTGTATAGTTTTAGTAGGTAGGGAAGTTGTGAAAGTGGGTAAAGTTTTGTCTTATATTATTAAGGGTACAACAAGTTAAGTACTCATATTCAACTTTCTTTGTATCACAAATTTTACAAATTCATTCATTCCAGGGTGTTTTTGGGTTAGTGCAACAATTAGTTTAACTATGGGGATCATGAACATTAGCCTTGATTTTGGAAATTTGTTCTTTAAATTTACAATGTTGGAAAATAATTTTATTGTGATGAAAGTTTCTGGAAAGCACTGTGTAAGAGATTTGTATTGGTTTCCATGATTTCTGGATTCAGTGTGTTAAGGAGGGGTTTATCGACGTTTTGGACTTGCAATATGCAGTCCATATTTGGGATTAGAGAAGGTAAAAAGATGGACTATGTATCACATGTCTGAAATGTTGATAAACCCCTCCTTAACACAATGAATCCGGAAATCATGGAAAACAAACCATCACACTGTGAAAGCCTGAGAGAACAGATTTGTACTGGCCAAATAAAATTTATAAAATCATTGCGATAACATTCAAGCATGAAGGTTTTCTTAGTTAGTCATAATTGTTGTGTTTTTTTTAGAAATGAGACATGTTGAAGTTTGGAAATGTCTAGACATTTTGAGTGGATACTCAACCCATCGTCAAATGATCAAACTGAATTTTTTATTGGATAAAAAAGAGTAAGCCCGTGAACTTAACATATAAGTAACAAATTATTTTTTAGAAAATAATCATTAACTATTAGTAGAAAAAATAGTCAGTAGAAAAATAATATTATTGTATTAATAGTAAAGAGACTTTAACAATATCATTAATAGTAAAAAGAAAAAGACAAATTCATAAAAACAATTTATTTAAAACCAAAAAAAAAATATTACTAAGAAAGGATACTAAGTCAAATAAATGAGGAGTAGCAAGAATTGAAAAAATAATAGGACATTACTAAAGGGGGGGGAATACTTAGTTAATAAATATGATGTAAATTTTCTTTAAAAAAAGTTATAAGAATTCTAACAACAAAATTAGGAAATGAAACTAAGATCGATAAGGACTTTCAGGAAGAAAGGGGATAGTGGTGGAAGTTGATTTGGAAGTCAGAAAATCTCCTAAAATAAGATTTTTTTTGGCTATCCCTTTCTTACAAAAATATTACTTAGGACAATGCCCAAAAAAAGAAGTAGAATGGACTAAGTAGGTGTGTCCTATGCAAGGTTGATAATGAAACAATGGATCATTTGTTTGTCACTTGTCCCTTATCAACTTTTGTATGGAAAGAAACATTATAGTTAGTAAATTATACAATCCTCTGGGATAAAGAGACTCCCTTCATAGCTTTGAAAACTAGATCAAATAAACCTTTGCAATGGATCATAGAACCTTACCTTGTTATGTGATTTTGGGGTTGTGGTTGGCTAGGAATAAGATTTTATTTGAAGGATATCACTTAATTGTTGGTCAAGTTGGCCACATCATTACACTATCTTAGCATGAATTCTGGAATGTCCCAAAGCAAAAGGAAACAATAATTTTAAAGGAAATTTCCATAGATTAATACTTTTCTTTGGGGTTCTTTAATGTGGCTTACCAAGGTAGTCTAGGAATTCATGTGTGGAGCTGGAGCCCACCTTTTTACAAACTATAATCACTACTTTCATTTTAAGTATAATGCAATCCTAAGAACAAACAATACAACAAACTTTTATGCACTATAGGTCGTGATAAAAACAACTTAAGATAAAGGATTCAAAAGACTACAAGTCCTAGGAGATTTGTAATGTACCCGATCCCCTCTTTTAACTAGTGAGACCATAGGGCACTCAATTTCCATGTCTGAATTTAACAAATTCATATTCAATTTCGTTTTTATTCAGTTTAACAATAGAAATAAATGAACATGGTTTCCAAAAACATTTTATGCATTCATTATAATTAAGAAACAATCCAAGCATGAATATACATACCATGCCATGCAATACCATATATTTATACATTCACTAAATAGTAAACAAACATTATATAGACACATAATTAACCATGGCATTCATAACAGTTAGATACTTATATTTCAAATCAAGTTTCTCCAATTGGCTGCATGTGAAGGACGTTCCTCCCAGCCATAGGCTTTGTCAAGCGAAGTCTCACTTTGACAGGCCACCCCTGAGATGGAGCTATCAATCCACAAGGGAAAAGTTTTCTCAATCCCAATTACTCAACCAAATCTCTCATGCAACCCACTGGTACCTAAACCCCCTCTACAGTTGTCCCAATCCTCAACTCCCCTTCCCCATCAACTTGCACAATGTCAAGAACAAGCTCCCTTATCTGAGTTAACAGTCCCTCGGGCAACCTCCAGTTCCCTTATGGTGCTCCAACACAGGCTGGAGATGAAGTCTCTGGATTGGGACTCTAGGGAACAAGTTGTAGGCTAGGTTTCTCCTTGGGTTAATGGCATGTAGAGTTCATATTCAGTTATGGTATCTTCATTCTCTGTTATAATCTCCAGTTATGGCTTCCAAAGGTGATTGTTAAGGAGTGAAATTCAAAATAGTGGAGGAATAATGAAGAACGAAACCCCTCTCTAGCTTGAAAAATCCATTTTATAGGCACGGATCATATTGTCGTGTGGCCCCTCCACATGGAACCATTTCCCCCTCCTAATACCTTTCTTAGGATAATTAAAACAATGTTCTTTTTAATTAAGCATGGATTTTACTCAAGGTTAAAGAACTTGGTTTAAATTGCTAAGTCTAAGGATTTAAACTGAAGCCCCCTATATCTTTCCCACTTGTGGATTCATAGCCCCCCATCTCTTCTTCACCCTTCTTCCCATGCAGCCATTTAGAGATTTTTATATCAATATTAAAAATGTACATAATTACATAGTCTTGGTCATCTCGACCATTTGTTTATAGCTTTTAGCCTTTTACATCGATATTTACAAATTTACATTGTGGGGTCAAGTTGGGGTATTATAAGATTCAAAATTATTGATGAAAAAGGCTAATGCCAATTTCCGGATCACAAATTTGGCTCTTGGGCCTATCATGAACAAAGTACTAGAGGTAATAAAATACTTTGATTTTATCTCCTCCACTCACATCTATAGAGAGTTCAACCCAAAAGTTGATTACGTCTTTAAGTTAGCACTTACATTACAAGAAGGAATCTTGATCATTAAAAAATACAAGGACTCCTTGTCCTTTGAATATATTGTTTCACTCTTTTGATCCAAGCTAAAATCAAAGTGATGACATTGAGAAAAATGTTTAATGTGGGATATGTTTTTGGGGCTTAATATGTTTTAGTTGTTGATAAATTGAAGACATGAATGAAGGGCACTTGAACCCAATTTTTTGTGTGTATGACTCTAATTAATAGGATATAGATTGGTTATGAATCGAAAGGCTAAGCTTATGTATATTTTGGCTTCAAGCTTGAAATATCAAATATAAAGTTTTTTTTCCTTTGAAAAAAAAAATGTAAATTATTAAAAAGATAAGTTATATTAAGTTCATATATATATAGTATTAGGTTAGAAATACTATAAACATATAAAATAATAAAATAGTGGTTAATTAATTCATTGTGATTAAGAAAAAATAAAATAAAATAAAACAGAAAATTGAGAAACTTATACGAAACTTAAATGAATTAAATTGAACTATAATAAAAGAAGGGAAATGACTTTGACAAGCAATCTTTGTTTTTACACGAAGTTTTGAGAGAATACTTGTTTATACAAGTTGAGAGTGTTTTTGTAAAACTATGATAAAAGTATTCAATATTGTTGTTATTAATCGAGAGATTTTATTCATTTTTAAAATCATTCGGAAATGATAGAATTTTTTTTTGTCAAAGATCGAATGCTTTTCATTATTATATTTTCTTCTATTGGATATTTACGCATGACAAAGTTTAAAGTTAGGATTAAGGGTTCGTGATCCAAGTTTGTTTGGCTCGTTATCATTTAAGATGTCAAAATTAACAATTTGGTTGTATATATGGTTATCAAATATAACATAATCTACTACTATTTCCAAGCCTCTCAATACATTAAGTCATCCGATTGGATTTTAATCAGTTCATTAAATCATTGCAATTTTTTAGGTTTTGACAACTGCAAAGCTTGATCTATTCAATACCAAACAAATTTTCACCTAAATATTAAGAGCTTATTTTGTATCTACTAGCTAAAATAAGGTCCACTAATGATAAATGATAAGGGTTGGAAATGTTGCTTAGAATTATAGGTTGGTTTATTCTTGTTTTAGTAAGAATATTATCTTCATTTCTTAAATTGAAAATATCATATTCAAAATCATTGTGTTTATTTTTTTGTCTAAATTGATTTCTTATAAAAAAATAAAATTGGAAAATACAAATAAAAAATATTAAATAATTATTTTTATATTAATATTCAAAATCTCTTTTCGTATATATCATTAATTTTTTTACATCATATCATATTTTCAAAAAATTCAAATCATTTAAAACTTGACTTTTGAACAATATACTTATCACATTGTAATATACTCATCGTGTTGTGTTGAATTGACCTTCATGAATAATTAGCAACCCATATCTCTAAATATTTGAGGAACATTGACTTTATGTGACCTCTGCTCCGAGTACCTCCTTAGACTATTTACCTCCACTCACTGAGTATCAATCCAGAATCTTTGCTCCAGAATTGGCTTCTACTCTAGAGGGTTCCAAGTATTTCTTAATGCCTTGATCAAGGGATTCCTTTGGTCAAATTGCAAAATATGGATAGGGAATATATCTATCCATTAAGCCTGCTCCTAGGCTTAGGGGCCATAGATTGGCCTTAGCATCTGTGCAAGATCAAGCACATCGGGATATAAGTGTGGGGCGTAAAAAAACCATCCTTGGGACTCTTAGAGCAAGAAATCACTGACAGGTTTGTCAATGTTAATTTTAACCTATATTGTCGAGGGTTGGGGCTTCCCTCCAAGAAGGTAGGCCTCAAGAGACTTGTGGAAATTCACAAACCTAAAGTTATTTTTCTTCAAGAATCGATTGCTTGTGGGGATTTTATTTTGTTGATACTTTAAGGTCATTACTACCTAGATGGGAATTCTCCCGTATGGATGCACAGGGAAGGTTTGTTGGGGTTATTGCAGGTTGGTTTACAAAGGCCTTTCTCTGCACATACAGTTGGGTGGTGCATTCGGGGCTAGGTGTTTCTTTATTCTCCAGAGAGTTTGGGAGAGCTTTTACCTTTGTAAATGTATATGGCCCTTATTAGAATTGGATTACCTTCTGGGACAAGTTCTTTTGTCTATGTTTTCTTCAGCAGGAAAGGGTTATTATCGATGGTGACTTGAATTTTTCATTGCAGGATGTAAAAATTTGGGGTCAAAAAGCCCTAAAAGATCCATTATCTAATTTCGTTATGAGTAAATTGGATGATATCTCCTTTCATGATATCCTTCCTTCTGGGATTTGGCCCACCTGAAGAAACATGTGATCTGGCGAGGATAGTATTTCCAAATGCCTCGATACATTTTTGGTGAATGATAGGATTCTTCATGGGGATTCTAGTATTCAGCAATGGTTGATCTCTAGGGTGATTCCAACAATTTACTTGTTATGATGGAGGTGGCTTTGGGTCTCGCTAAGCCCCCAGTCCCTTTAAATTTTGTTCTACTTGGTTGGAGGATGAGTCTTTAACCAAGATTGTCAAAGATACGTGGACTCCCTATGATGCTAATAGGTGGGAATTAATTGTTATGCAGTTTTTAATCAATTTTAAGAAACTCAAATATTTTACCTTGGCTAGGGCTGCTGAGAGAAGATTAGCTATGCAATAGGAACTATGTCATACTAAAAAAGATTTGGGAATCTTTTAATCTCAAAATATGGAGGGTTTCAAAACTATTGATCAAAAGAATCTTATTATGGATCTAGAAGCTAAAAAACAAAAAATATTGTTGGAAAAAGAGGCCTAGTGGAGACTCAAGAGATGGCCAATTTGGTTGAAATGTGGTGACGATAATACAAAGTACTTTCACAATTATGTGAACCATAAAAATAATACCAATTCCATTTGTAATTTGAAGAATGAGCATGGGGAGGAGGTTTTTGGGCATAGGAACCTTGCTGCCATGGGGGTCAATCACTTCAATAATATGTTCCAGGAATATCAAAGAGCTTCGGTGACTCAAATGTTGAGGGTTTCTTCTTTATACCCCTCTTTCATTAATTAAGATCAAAACATTTTTCCACAAGAACCTGTCTCTAATGAGGAATTAAAGGCGGCTATTTTGAACATGCAAAAAGAGAAAATCCCAAGCCTTGATGGCTAGCCTTTTGAATGCTTCATTGTTTTTATGGATTTGTTTGGAGAGGATCTTCTTATGGTTATTGAAGAGTCCAGAATTAATGGTAGTATTTTAGCATCCTTCAATGCTACATTCATCACTCGTATTCCTAAGTCAAATAAGCCTATTACTATGGAGGAATTTAGGCCTATTTCCTTGTGCAACTGCCTATACAAGACGATTGCTAAAATTATTGCATCCAAGATTAAAGACATCCTCTCCAATTCAGTCACTCAAGAGAAATTTGCTTTTTTATCAGGATGACAGGTTCATGATGCAATTGTGATTGCACAGGAGGTCTTACATTCAATAAAGATTAAACATTCTTCAGCTCTGGTTGTCAGGGTGGATATCTCTAAATCTTATGATAGAGAAAATTGGATTTACTTAAGACTAGTGTTGTTGTAGGTGGGTTTTGATTTGCAATTTGTGAATTGGATCATGTCTTTTGTCACCTCTGTTTCTTTTGATGTACTAATTAATGGCTAAGATTATCCTTTATTCAGGCCCGGGAGGGGCTTGAGATAGGTCTTCCCTCTGGCTCCTCTTCTGTTCATTTTGGTAGTTGAGGTATTGAGTAGACTATTACATGCAAAGTCTCGAGGATCCATCACAGGTTTAATTGTTGGTGGAAACTTGTTTTTTACCCACTTGTTCTTTGTTGATGACATTTTACTCTTCTCAAATGGATCTAGAAGAGAAGTGCTCTTGTTACAGGATTTGTTAAATCTCTTTGGTGAAGCTTCGGGTATTGTTTTCAACATCAGAAAGTCCTCTTTATCCTTTATGCATATATCTTAGGCTGATTTGGACTAGATCTATTCTCAATTAGATTTCCCTATGGTGGATAATGAATTAGGGATTAGATACTTGGGTTTTATTATGAAACCCAGTGACTATCAGAGGCAGGATTGGGCCTGGCTCATTAGGAAGTTGGAAAAATGCTCCAGTTATGGTGCAATAAGTGGCTCAATAGAGGTGGTAGAATGATCTTAGTCAAATATGTTCTTAAAGTTGTCCCTGTTTTTTGGGTGTTTATGGCTTATGTTCCCTCTGGTACTTTTGATCAAATCAGAAATATATGTTATAATTTATTATGGCAGGAGAATGAGGATGGACATACCTATCATTGGACTTCCTGGAAAAATATTGCAAGGACTAAGGATTTGGGTGGTTGGGGTATCAAGCATCCTCATTGTTTTCCTAGAGCACTTGCGGCTAAAGGTGTTTGGAGGATACTCAGAGGTGAAGGGACGTGGGTAAAATTTGTTTAGAATAAGTATATAGCCCCTTTTAATATGGAAGAGTGGTTTAGAATTGAAGAGAAATCCGACAGGAATGTCTCCAACATGTGGTGAGCCCTACTAAAATATTTGGATGTCATAGGTGACTAGTTAGTTTGGTAGATTGGTAATGGCAGAAATGTCCAATTAGGCCATGATCCTTGGATTGGAAGTGGTGATAATCACATATTTCCTTTGACTCTAGTGGAGGGCTTAAGAGAATGGGAGGATATGTAGGCTTAGGAGATATACATCAAGGAACTTAAAGACAAACATATCAGGCTTAAGGATAGTGAGGATACACTCATCTGGTCTAGGAACCCTATTGGAGGTACTTACCTTCCTAGAATTGGCTATGAGGTCATTAGAGAAGAAGAGGAGGCTATTGAGATACACTGGTGGCATTACTATATCTGGAAGCTCAAGTGACCCCAAAAGTGAAAGCTTTTCATATGGCTTGCATTGCCAAATAAAGTTCCTGTTTGGGACCTTATGTTGAGAAAAAATTTGCATTGACTTGGCGTATGTCCTTTATGCAAGACAAATGATGAAAGTATTGATCACCTTTTTATCTCGTGTTCTTACATCACCAGGATGTGGGACCATACCTCTCAGGTTTTTGGTCTCCCTTTCAATTGGACCGATACCTCCTTAGATGAATCATTAACTCTCTAGATTAACGATTGTGCCTATAAGGATTACTTAGCCCTTCCTGTCATCTTCTCCTAGGGTGTTTGGCATGCTAGGAACCTAGTTACTTTTGAAGGCTCATTTATTCATCCAGTTGTCTTTGCAGATAAAGGCCTATCTATTCTAAGACATTTTCCCCTAGTGTATCTGACTGTTAATTCTAGGAACATTATGGCTAGAGTTATTAATACGGACCTCCCTTGGCTACTTTTTGGTTGTGAAGCCAAGGGACATCCTGCACATGGGGGTTCTGGTGGCATTTTTTATATCAATGATCAAGTATGGCATAAATTTGCAACAATAGAGTTGAATTATTGGCTATTAAGTTATCAATGATCCTTACCATTTAGAAGGGTGTCCAATTTTTACTGGTTGATGAGGATTCAAAAATGGTCATTGACTAGATGAAGGAGAGGAGAGCTCCAAAGATTATTCACATGAAGGCCATTTATGAAGAGCTGAAACTATTAAGGAATCAGTTCCAGGATGTTATCTTTGCCCATATCTTCGGAGAAAGGAACTCTCTAAGGAGGGTTTACAGGTGGCAGAGGGATATTGGATCAGATGGGATAAGGATGAGCATGGAGAAATGACTTATGCTCTAGATCTCTATCCAGGTTAACTCATTGTTTATTCTTCATCTACATGTGGGTAATTGAGAAGTATTACTTAGAGTTTTTATCCTCGTTTCTCTCTGTTTTATTTTGTGGAGACAAGTTTTGTTGACGATTAATGTCAGATTATCTTTATCTTTGTGTGGCCCTTAATGGAGTGGACCTCCAAGAGACAAGAATATTTGGGACTATCAATGTTGGCTTTATCCTTTTATGAGTATATCATGTGATTTTGTAGATTGAGGAGTTACACCTCTTTCTGCAAAGATATGGTGGTTTCATTCACACTATGATGACTTTTTTATATAAGATCTAAAGATCTCTGCAATATGCGATATATTTATATAAATATATTGTGGTTTTTTTCCAAGGGAAAAAAATATTGGAGGAACACTCTCTCCTATCATTTTCAAAGGAATCAAACAATTTATTTACATACACTGACATTTTCCCTTCGCTGAGTATTGTTAAGGTGTTCGTTTCTCTCCATACCTAACAAGGAAATTCAATTTTCCTTAGTTAAAAGTTTGTTTGTTTGTTTAAATCAGGGTCAGAGTGAGTTCAATCGGTCATATGGTACATCTTCGCTCAATCCAAATGATTTTATTAAAATTCGAAAAATAAATTAAAATTTCTACTTTAATATATTATATATTTAATAATTGTGTTTTTGGTGATGACGACAACAATATTTATCATTTTTTAAATTAATCAATTTTATTAGATATATTTACCATTTTGGGTTTTGATTTGTGTATACTTGAAAATTTTGGTTGGGATTGACATTCCATTTGTCTTTGCATTCAACGGGGAATTAATAGACCTTTGTTCCCAAACTTAGGCTTTGTGGAGAATTTCTTTTCACCCTGCACTCAATGGGGAATGAGCAATTTTGTACTTTGTGAATGGCCTACTTGCATTGTGAATTAGTTGCTAGGAAAACATTATATTCTTGAAATTCGGTTTGCTATGGTTATATATCTGGGTTGTTGCGAGGTTACTTTGTATTCAATTTGGAACTTGGGCTCTTATGTTTTGTAACCATAGCTATCCGAAGAATCTTGAATGTGTCATCGAGTGGATAGTATTTACTAGCAAAGGTTATCTAGGCTATTGCAATTATATTCCTTTTGACCTGAGTTTTTTTAGATAACTCACCATGGACTCGAAGAGCCTAACTTGCATTAAAGAAGGAATTTGCCTATACTTATGGGGACTATGCATAGCATGGAAAACCACTCCCACCTTTGGCGATGTCTATTATGTGAAATATATGATATTCATAGGGTATTGAGAAGTCAAGAGGATCCAATAGTAGGTAACCACACATCATTTTCCTCAGTGACAAGGAATGTACATGCACAAGAGGAAATGCATAAGAGTGGATACATGGTAGTAATGGGGACCTTGGTCCTACATAAAACAAAAATTCAAGCATTTGAATATGAATGCAATCATATTCGACTCATTGTTACAAACTTGAGCAAGAGTCCATAGCCTGCGACATCAAATCTCATAATGACAATGAGATCAATAGTAGAAAATATCAAATAGGAAGAGATAGTCCATCAACTACTTGAATATGTGGAGGTGGATGGAATGAACTTTGTGGAATTTCATTCTTAACATGGTGGACAAGAGGAAGCTCATAGTAAACATATGAGTCATTTAGCTTAGTTTTTTCATGTTTTGTAAAACGGAATTGCTTTTAGGTGTTTTAACATAATATGTACTAGTAGGAAAGCATGGACATCCTCTGCAAAGGATAGTAGTTTCTTTCTATAGTAAGCTATATTTTTTGGGGACAAATTATGAACTATTGGTTGTTGGACAACCCTCTCTATTTTTATTATTTTGTTAAGTAGTACAACTGCAATAATTTTCTAATACAAAATATAACCACTCTTGTTAAAAATATATAATATATAATTTTATACGGAAATCTTCAACGTGATATGTTTTGTTTGAGTGCCCCTATTTTAACAAGAATATATTTAAAAAAATATTAATATTCGAAAAACAAATTCAAAATTCCACCTTAATATATTATATATTAAATAATTGTGACTATGACAATGTTTACCGTCCCCTAAGACCACTAAAGTCTATTAGACATATATAGGGAACTAGACTAAGTATTTATTATAATGTCATTTATATATTTGAACATGGTGGAAATGAAAGTGTCAATATCTGTATAGTTTTAGTAGGTAGGGAAGTTGTGAAAGTGGGTAAAGTTTTGTCTTATGCTATTAAGTGTACAACAAGTTAAGTACTCATATTCAACCTTCTTTGTATCACAAATTTTACAAATTCATTCATTCCAAGGTGTTTTTGGGTTAGTGCAACAACTGGTTTAACTATGGGGATCATGAGCATTAGCCTTGATTTTGGAATTCGTCCTTTAAATTCACAAGTTGGAAAAATCATTTTAATTGGCCAAATTAAAATTTATAAAATCATTGTGATAACATTCAAGCATGATGGTTTCCTAGTTAGTCATAATTGTTGTGATTTTTTTAGAAATGAATCATGTTGAATTTTACAAATGTCTAAATGTTTCGAGTGGACACTCCACCCATTATCAAAGGATCCAACTGAAATTTTTATTGGATAGAAAAGAGTAACTCGTAAACTTAACATATAAGTAACAAATGGATTAATTGTTAGAAAATAATCATAAACTATTATAAACAATTAAATTAGTTGGTAGAAAAATAATATTTTTATATTAATAGTAAAGAGACTGGAACAATATCATTAATAGTAAAAAGAAAAGACAAATTCATAAAAACAACTTATTTGAAAAAACAATATTACTAAGAATGGAGACTAGGTCAAATAGATGGGGAGTAGAAAGAATTAAAGAAATAATAAGACATTACTAAAAGGGGGAAACACTTAGTTAATAGATATGATGTAAATTGTTTTAAAAAAAGCTACAAGCATTTTAACAATAAAACTAGGATATGAAGCTAAGATCGAGAAATACTTTTGGGAAGAAAGGATATGGTGGTGGAAGTTGATTTGGAAGTTATAAAGCCTTCTAAAACAAGAATATTTATTTGGCTATCCTTTTCTAACAAATTTTTTACTTAGGATACTGCTCAAAAGATGAACTAGAATGGACTAGGGAGGCATGTCCTTTGCAAGGCTGATAATGAAACATTGGGTCATTTGTTTGTCACTTGCCCCTTGTCATCTTTTGTATGAAAGGAAGCACTATAGTTAGTCAATGATACAATCCTTTTGGATAAAGAGGCTCTCTTGCATAGTTTTGCAAATTGGATCAAAGAAACCTTTGCAATGGGTCACACGGCCTTACTATGTTATGTGATTTGGGGTTGTGGTTAGCTAGGAATACAATGTTATTTGAAGGATATCACTTGATTATTGGTCAAGTTTGTAACAAATATAAAATAATTTATTAATTACTAATTGAAAGGGCGTAACCCTTCACTATGCACGCTCAAGCCTATAAAGATGAGCATCGTTGTAAAATATTATCATCATCTATCCATTCATATTTTAATCTATATATATTTATCTTATTCGAAGATGGAACATCTTCCTCCATGACCCGGATACGGGCTTTTTTCATAATATTCGGATATGGATAAGAAGTTTTTAAACTTCATGTGGTATCAGAGTGCCTTCTTGGGCTTGATCCCAGCCTTTGGATACCTTTTGGTTTTTAACCATTATATTAGGGTTTCCCCGAAAAAATAGGACCTTGTCCTAAAAAGAAAAGAAAAAAGAAGAAGAAGTAAAAAGAAGGAAGAAGTAGAAAGAAAAAGAAGTAAAAGTAAAAAAGGTAAACCACACGTGGTTTCCCAAAAGAAGAAGTAAAAGTAAAGAAAAAATAAGAAGTAAAAGTAAAACCACATGTGGTTTTAATCAGTGGGTTTGGGTTTTATTCTCCAACAACAAACAAAAAGAGAGATTTGAACCTCGGTGGGGAAGGTAACAATCATTCCTACCAACCACCCAATCTACACCATTTTACAAATATTAAGGGGAAAATAATATTAGAAGAGCAAAAATCAAAGTCAAAGAAGATATTGAAGAAGTCATTGAAGCCAATTATCTATTTATTGAATAAATTATGGATTCCATATATAAGTCCAAATTTTGGACTAATTGTCCTTATTGCGAAATGGAATTCCAATATCTGACACTTTTTAAGAATGGAAATCGCTCATGTCCGATATGTAGAAAATATTTTACTATGGAAGAATATCAAGGTCAATCACAATTGCAATCGCAAATACATAAATTGGAAGGCGAATTAGGATGCTACAAAGAAAGCAAAAAAAAATCTACAATTTGAGATAAGTATGCAGAGCATTCTTGATCAGTTGATAGAACGAGAGAATCACCGCTTAAAAGATCAAAATCAAAAGTTGAAAAAAACTAATCAAGATATCGAGAAAATGTTATCATCTAAGAGTGAAGAAATATCTCGATTAAAAAATCACAATCAAGATCTTGAAGACAAAAACAAAAAGTTTGAAGATAGCAAAGAATCACTGTATATAAGTGATAACGATTTAGAAGAAGACATAAAGCGTTTAAACCAGCTCATTATGGACAAAGATGATGAGTTGACGCAAGTCCAGAGAAAGCTACAAAGTTAAGAATCGGAGATAGGTCAACAACAACAAAAGAATAAAGAACTCCAGCAGACGTACGACGCTACTAAAAAGGTGCACAAGCTGGAAATTAAGAAAATCAATGACATATTAGCAAGCAATACTGAAGAACTATTTCGACTAATAATTCATAACAAAACATTACTTAAGAAAATAAAAAAGTTGAAACATAGTCAGAAGATGGAACACTCCAATGAAGACCTAGAAGGAAAAATACTAGAACAACAAGAAGAAAACCATCATCTGAAAAATCGTAATCAAGAACTAGAGAAACAAATTGAGAAGTTTAAAGAGGACAAAAAGTCACAATACGAAAGTTTCAAGAAGATTCAGAGTAATAACAATATATTAGAGAGCAAATTAGAGCAAATCCAGAAGGAAGCATCCAGACTCTCTGAAAAGCAAACTCAAGTTCAAGAAAACGAAGCCCATTTAGTAAAAGAACAGACAACAAAGTCTCCTTATCGTCACCCAAATTATAAAAAGCATTTTGAACAACGAAAGGGTCAAAATGAACACACATAGAGGAATTACGATATCAGACAAGCAAGAACCTCAAATCAACATACCAAGCAACAAACAAAAAGACCCATCCCACAAAGCAATCAAATAGATCCGATAAAAA
This sequence comes from Larix kaempferi, assembly GCA_027924585.1. Taxonomy (NCBI): domain Eukaryota; kingdom Viridiplantae; phylum Streptophyta; class Pinopsida; order Pinales; family Pinaceae; genus Larix; species Larix kaempferi. The sequence continues at coordinate 8,496,330 of BSBM01000029.1, forward strand.
TAGATCTTGGATGGACCACATCATAGACGATGCGACAGTTCTTCTTTGGAATTCGTAACTCGTATCGCCTCATTTCATCAAGTGTCACAAATACTAAAAGAAATGATCTAGAGATGACGGTTCAAGCAAAAAATCAGACATAACCCTTGTCTTCAATAAGCTTTGAGGACAAAGCTTCCCTTAAGGGGAAGGCAATGTAACAAATATAAAATAATTTATTAATTATAATTTATTAATTACTAAGTGAAAGGGTGTAACCCTTCACTATGCACGCTCAAGCCTATAAAGGCGAGCATCATTGTAAAATATTATCATTATCTATCCATTCATATTTTTATCTATATATATTTATATTATTCAAAGATGGAACATCTTCCCCCATGACCCGGATACGGGCTTCTTTCATAATATCCGGATACGGATAAGAATTTTTCACACTTCAAAGTTGGTCACATCATTACACTATCTTAGCATGAATTCTAGAAGGTCCCAAGCAAAAGGAAACAAGAATTTTAAAGGAACTTTCCATATTAGATTACTCCTTTCCTTGGGGGTTCTTTGATGGGGCTTGCCAAGGTAGTCTAGGAATTTGTGGAGCTAGAGCTAGCCTATTTATAAAATATAATCACTACTTTCATTTGAAGTATAACGCATGCCTAATAACAAACAACAGAGCATGATTTTATGCATTATAGGTCTTGATGAAAAGAACTGAAGATAAAGAATTCAAAAGACTATAAGTCCCAGGAGATTCAAAATGATTGATGAACTAAGCTAATGCCAATTTCCAAATCACAAATTTGGCTCTTGGGCCCATCATGAATAAAGTACTAGAGTACTAGAGGCAAAAAAATACTTTGATTTTATCTCTTCCACTCACATCTACAGAGAGTTCAACTCAAAAATTGATTACCTCTTTAAGTTAGCACTTACATTGCAAGAAGGAATCTTGACCAAAAACACAAGGACTTCTTGTCCTTTAAATCTATTGTTTCACTCTTTTGATCCAAACTAGAATCAAGGCGATGACAATATTTTGAGAAAAATGTTTAATATGGGATATGTTTTTTGGGCTTGATATGTTTTAGTTGTTGATGAATTAAATACAAGAATGAAGGGCACTTGAACCCAAATTGTTTTGATGTATGACTCTAGATATAAACTGGTTATGAACTTTGGTTATAAACCGAAAGGCTAAGTTGTGTATATTTTGACTTCAAACTTCAAACTTAAAATATCAAATATAATTTTTTTCTAGGAAAAAAAGAGATTATGTAAATTTTAAAAAAGATAGGTAAGTTAAATTAAACTCATTAATATAAAAAAAAGTATATCTATATATAGAAGTGTCATTATTGGTTCAGGTTAGGGTTTGAATTTTTTTCTTCTTCTGAAAACCCTAGTTGGCGTCCAATGAATAGGAGCTGCAGACTTGGAGTCCAATCGATCGGGTTCAATTGGCCTAGTACCAACCAAGAGAAAAAAGTGGGAAGGTTTTTTTTTCCTGCGGTTTCCTTTTTCATTGAGCTGGTAACGAGGGGTTTTCAACATTTTCTTTCATCCCTATTTTTGGTTAAAGTCTCTTACCTCCGGTTTTGTGGCTTTTCTAAGTTACCCCTTTTTTTGTTGCTTTTTTCCTTTTTGGCTGAGGTGGGGATATCAGTGGAGCTTGACCTTTCATTAACTTACAATTTGCCTTTTCAAGTTGTAAAGCGACCATTGTGGCTTTCTGACACCTGTCTTTGTGCATGTATTTCCACATTTGTGTGACCTTTTGGTCCTGATACAACCAATGGAGCCTGTAATTTTTGACAGGTTTATGGATGTTACCCTCTGGTTCATGATAACAAAATTCATGGTGATCGGGCTAAACAAAGTAAAAACCCGAAGACCATTAAGGCACGAGAAGGATTAGAGCGCTATGTACTAGGTGCAAATGTGAACTTAGATCGAGTTGAAATGTTGTCGAAACGGGCATTGTTGGGAATATTAGAATTTGCCAAGGCGAATAAGGCGGATTTAAATGAATGGATACATAAATTTTGGGTCCCAATTTGTGGTTATGCCCCGAGAATCAACTTGTTGCTAAAAGGGTGGATTATTTTCATATTTCCGGATGAGGAGCATATCGATACTATTTTGTAGGGGGTTTGGCTATTCAAGGAAGGATCCCTTATTTTAAAGTGATGGCATACTGGTTTTAATCCGGAAAACGAATGGCAAACCCACAGACATTTGTGGATGTTATTGCCTAGTTTCCCCCTGGAATTATGGTCACAAAATGTATTAGAGAGTTTGGCTAATACAGTTGGAAATTTTAGAAGGTTCGATAATAAATCCTTGTTTGGCATGGATAAAAAAGTGTCGAAAATAATGGTTGAGTTTGATTTGGCTTGGGGGCTTCCTGCATAAGTGGAAATTCTCTGGGGCGACAGGATATTGTGACAGCGGTTGGATTATTACAAAATACCCTTTAGATGTTACTATTGTCAACATATTGGTCATACCAAACCTCGATGTTTGTCTTTACTCACTAGTTCACCCTACCATTCCGTTGGTTTTGATATCAAACTTGTTTTGGCTCCGAGATTGGTGTCTAGCACTACAAGGATATCTTCTCCAACTCTGTATGCTTTTGCAAACCCGGGTAAGGATAATTCTACCCTTAATGATTCTCCCACTTCTTATATTGATGTAAGCATAAAAGAACTGGATTTCTATCTATCTGTAGAAAAAAATATAGACCAGAGGATTTATTTGGGTGAAGTGGAACATTTTGCTGCTGAAAAATCCAAAATTGGGTCTGATAATTTAATCTGTGAGGTGGATCTAAAGAAAAATCCCCATTTAGACCAGTCAGGGGAAGGTTTTATTGTACAAAACTCTCAAGTTAAAAACCCTGTGGTTGAGAAGATGATAGATGTGTATGGTGACAAGAAGCCGGTGTATGCGGTGGACAGAAACCCTAGGTCCATTAGTCCTTCCCCTTGCGAGATGGAGATGTTATCCAGTCTTCAACATCCTTAGAATTCTTCTCTTGATCTCAATATCCTAAAATACAGTGGGCACATGAACTCTGAGATCCATAATTTTGCTTCTCCCTTACAGATCTTCTCAAAAAATCCTTCATCCAATCCACTAGTTAATGCTATTAGATTTCAAAATGTTACTATTAGGAAAAAAAAGAAAATCCAGAAAGACATGGGACCCGTTACTTTATCTCAAGAATATTTACATGTGTCTGCTAGGCTGGAGGAAGTTGTTGCAAGTAACAATGGTTTTAAGGATTTGAATTATTCTGGGGCACTTAGAGCGGAGAACCCCATTGATTAAATGTGCAATAATGTATATCATGTCCTTAAATGTTCATGGGTTGGGTAAGGTTGTGAGGGTTATGGATTTATCTAAAGTCATAAGGGATACTAACCCAAACATCATTATGCTTCAGGAAACCATGTGTGTTGATTCAGTTGCCATAGAAACAATAGCTAAGATTCTTCCTAACTGGGAAATATTTGCAATCAGTGCTTTGGGTTTATCTGGTGGACTTTTAACATGTTGGAACCCTAGAGCCTTAAACTTTAGGACCTTTAAGACTCCTTGGGGTTTATTAATGGAAGGAAGATTCTGTAATTTTGATATTGATGTATCCATTTTAAATATTTACGAGCCTTACAAAAATAGAGAAACCTTTTGGGACTCTCTGCCTCAGTCGGGTTTGTTGGATTTGGGGAATCTTATACTTGTTGGTGATTTAAATTATACTACTTATCTTGCAGAAATATGGGATCCCTCGGCTAGATTGGATGGTTTGGTGGGGTTTTTCAACAATTTACTTGGAAGGTTTGATTTGGTCGACATTGTTCCAAATGTTTTAGAGCCTACTTGGACAAACAGTCGTGGTGGTAATGAGGGGATACATAAAAAGATTGATAGGTTCATTATTAAATCTGTCTTTTTACATACCTTTCAGAGGTACAAAACTTGGGTAGACAAAACCAAAGTATATGATCACTGGCCAATCTTCCTTCAATTTGATGGGGATACCCCAAATTTAAATTATCCCTTCAAATTTATTTGCTCATGGTTGTTAAATCCGTATTTTTGTAACATTATTAGAAGTTCTTGGTTAAGTTGGGATTTTAAAGAAGGTTTAAATCCTGTGGAGTTCCTTGTTATAAAATTAAAAAATCTTAAAGGTGTGGTAAATCAGTGGGTGAAATGGAGAAAAGAGAAGGATTGGGCAGAGTTTAAGAATTTGGAGGATCAAATTAGAAGGATCAGAACAAAAAATGTTGATCTCTCCATTTATGAGGAGGATATCAAGGTGATTAAGGAACCTGAGATGAAAAAAAGGATCAAATTTTAAAACAGGAAGAGATGGATTGACGCCTAAAAAGTAGGGCTTTGTGGATTGGTTTAGGTGATAATAATACAAGTTTTTTCCATTCATATGCCATAGAAGAAATATAAACTCAGTTTGGGAGTTTTTTAATGAAGATGAGGTTGTTGTTAAAGGTCACGTTGATTTACAGAGGATGGAAAAAAAGTACTTTATTGATGTCTATAAGGATTCAGGACTGTGTTCTATCAAGGCACAACTAAATACTATAAAACACTTTCCTAAATTTTTTGATGAGATGGAAGGTGCTACCATGGGAAAACAGGTCACTTTGGAAGAAATTGAGCAAAATTTGAAATTTTTTGCTAAAGAGAAGAGTCTTGGCCCTAATGGCTGGACTGTGGAAATTTTCATCCATTTCTTTGATATTATGGGTGAAGATCTGTTGAACATGGTGGAGTTTTCTAGAACAGAAGGTTATGTTTCTGGTGCAATTAACTCTACTTTTCTAACTTTGATTCTGAAATGTAATAAGCCAAACAATTTCTCTAAGTTTAGGCCAATTGCTCTGTGCAATCTGGTGTACAAACTTATCTCCAAGATTATTGCAAATCAGATCAAGCCTTATCTATCCAACCACATGTCTTCTATGCAGTTTCGATTTCTTCATGACAGACAAATTATGGATGCTATAGGGATTATTCAAGAAGCTATACATTCTATAAAACAAAAGAATTTAGAAGCTTTGCTGCTATAGATGGACTCGGAAAAGGATTTTGATAGAGTGAATTGGGTCTATTTAAGACTGATTCTTGTTCAGATACTTTTACCTCTTTTGGTAATCAATTGGATCTTAGCTTGTGTCACCTCGGCTCAATTTGTCGTACTTGTGAATGGGGCCCCCTCGGGTTTTTAAAAGCTCCAGGGGTATCAGATAGGGTTGTCCATTATCACCCTTACTATTTCTGTAAATTATTGAAGGTTTAAGTAAACTCATCACGCATGCAAAAAATGAGGGTAAAATTGAAGGGGTTAAAATTTCTCTGCCATACATATCACTCATTTACTGTTTGTTGATGATGTATTAATTTTTGGAATTAACTTTGTGGAGGAATGGAAGTGTTATCTAGAAATTATCAATGTTTTTTGCAATGCCTCGGGAATGAAAGTAAGAATAAGGAAGTCTTGTTTTTTTCATCATAAAGTGGAGGATAACATTATGGAAAGCATACTTCCAGTCTTCCCTTACAAAGTATGCAATTTGGTGGACAGTTTTAAATTTTTAGGCTACTTTCTAAAGCCTTACAGCTACATGATTCAGGACTGGATATGGATGGTTGAAAAAATGGAAAAGAAAATTAAGCATTGGACTTATCAAAATCTCTCAATCAGTGGAAAACTTACTTTGGTTCAAGCAGTTCTCATTGGCATACCTGTTTATCGGTTTTCTCTGTTACAAGTGCCCATATCTATTCTAAATTCTATGAGGAAGATTATTTTTAATTTTCTGTGGATTGGGGGTAATGATAGACGCAAAATCATTATGGATGGATGGGAGAAGATATCCTTACCCAGGATGTGGGGGGGGTAGGGGATAAAGAGTCTTTTTTGGTTCAGCATTGCATTAAGGCTTAAAAGTTTTTGGCAGGGTAATTTTGGAAAAAATCTATGGACTTCTATTTTAAGAAGCAAGTATATCAAACAAAACATCATTTCTTGGATTAGAAACCTAAAGAAACCTTATGAGAATGCCTCCCCTATTTGGAAAGGGTTCATTAAAACTTATCGGTGGTTTGGGAAAGACCTTTATTGGAAAGTTGGTAATGGAATGGATGTCACGGGTTGTATTGATCCAATCCTTGGTATGGATGGGAATTTTCAGGTGTCCTCGAATATCTTGGAATATCTTGTTGATATTGGCTATAATACACTCAATAGGATTAGAAAGCCATTGGGTATCAAAGAGGAAAAGTATTATTGGTATAATGCAAAAGACTTGGGTATCAATGTTGTTTTGGCTTTAGAATAGGAGGATTATATTTCTAGACTTAACTCTTCAGGATGCAGACTGAATGAGGAAGAGGATACTATTATCTGGCTCTCAAATCCTGTCTCGGGCACAATTATTGCTAAGTCTGCTTATCATGCAATTGTTCGGGATAATATTATATCTGCGGAAATTTGGTAGTTAAAGGTGTTATGGAAATGGAACATTCCATTAAAAATGAAATGTTTTATGTGGTTTGCTCTTCAGAATTGTCTGAAAACATGGGACAATCTTGTTAGAAGGGTTTGGTATGGGCCCAACATTTGTTATCTATGCAAATTAGATTTGGAGACCATTGATCACATCCTGGTTAACTGTAAATATTCTTCTGGAATATGGAACAATGTTCGTAATGCTATTAATATTGCTCAGAGTTGGGACTCTGCAAATTTTGAACATAATTGCTATCAGTGGCATAGAAGGTGTAAAAACTATAAAATTGTTCCAACTATCATTTCTTGGAAAATTTGGAATGTTCGAAATAGTTGTATTTTTTAAGACTACCTTCATGATTGTGATATAGTTTGTATGCATATATTAAAACTAATCAAAGAGTTCATTACATGTGAGAAAAATGAAAACAAACAAAAGATTCCTAAAGCCTTGCAACATTTTAGTGGTGCAATTGGCTTTTTTGATGGTGCAGCAAAAGATGGTATGTGTGCGATTGGAGCAGTCGTTCAACTTAATATTTCTCACAAGTTTAGTTTTAAATTAAATTGTGGTGCTAGTACAAATATGGCTTATATCTTATGATTGTTATTATATCTTATATGTACTTTTTTATTCACATTTGAATAGCAAAAGTGCAATTTGTTTCTGCTAGAAACAATATATATATAATTAGAAATACTGTAAACATATAAAATGATAAACTAGTAGTAAATTAATTCATGCAACACAAACAATAAAATAATTAATGGAAAAGATGGAGCCGAAAAATGAGAAACTTATAAGAAACTTAAATGAATCAAGTTGGACTATAATAAACGAAGGAAATGACTTGGTCAAACAATCTTTGTTTTTATAAGAAGTTTCGAAATAATACTTCTCTATAAAGTTAAGACTGTTTTTTTTAATTATGATAAAGGTATTTTGTAACTTCCCCTCCCGCCTTCCAAATGCAGGGGAGAGAACATTACCAAAACATACGGGGCTTTTGGCAGACTTAGCCCCAATATTATTTCTTTACTCATAAATTCATAACAATTAAAACTTTTGTGTGCAAAATCAACTCAATATAAACACAGCGGAATTAAACATAATAGCAAGCACACAAACAGTAATGCCTAACATATATACATATATCACAGTAGAGGATGATTCAGCATATAGAGACTCAATCTCGTTCCAATGCCATGCATGGATTCCAAATTAAGATAATCAATTCATTTCATTAAACATGGACAATTTAACATATTGCAGAACACAAAATGCAAATAATTTATAATACATAGAACATTTATCTTGAAGATGAAGCTGTCCAAACAACTGGCTATGTGAGAGCAACGTTCCACCCAACCATAGATCTCTGTCCAGCCTATATTCTTTCAGCTGAGAGATCACCCCCGAGCTGGGTTATGTATCCACTAAGGAGTAACTAGCTGGGCTCACTCACAGCCATGGTTTCGGTCATCAGCTATGCTAAGCCAACACACCGTTGGGTTTATCAAGCATACGAATGACAAATGAGGAGGATGCTAAGCCAGTGAGCTCAACCACAAAGCTACAGGCATCTCAAATGAACTCAGCAGTCATGGCACCCACAATACCTACCGCACCCAACACAAGGAAGGTCCCCTTCTCTGCTGCACAGTCCCTCAGACGTCCCTTCCCTCCAGTGCTCTTCAGGGTGGGCATAGAAAGGTCCAGCTGCTAATTCCTTGAGATTCTAGCCTTCACTGGTTTTATCAAGCAAACCAAACCTCTGCTCAGTCATTCACACTTAGATTTCTCACAGTTCTGTTATCCAATAACTCAATCCCGTCACTTCATTTCTGGGCTGTAAAAACTGGGTTTTCCAATGGATCTCGGGGTATCTAATACTCTCAATTTCACCCCAAGGTTCATATCTATGGATCCCCCATTGGATTTCACTGTCAAATACCAATTTTAGGTGTTTATGGCTCTTCAAACGTGGGTTCTTTCAAAGTTGCGATTTCTGGTTCCGTCACTGATTTTCTGGGCTACAAAAACTGAGTATTCCTATGGATTTCGGGATAGCTAATGCTCCCAAATTCGCCCCAAGGTTCATACCAATGGATCCCCCATTGGATTTCACTGTCCAATGCCAAATCTGGGCGTTTATGGCTCTTCAAAACGTGGGTTCTCTCAAGGTCGCGATTTCTGGTTTTTCTCTCTGCTTGCAATTCGTTTTTTTGGATGAAAAATGGTGCTGGTAAGTTTCACAATGGAATGGGGATGAGGAAGAAGCAACCCCCATGAGGTAGAGTGGCTTGTGGTACAAGAAAACAGAGCCCATACTCTGCCATACAAATTTCTGGGCTGCCCATTCTCCATTGAATGCCATGGACTGAATTCCTCAACCACTTCCTTACAACATAAATAAATGTCAGCAAGGTAAGTCAAATGGGTTCTCAAGGTGACATATGGCAGCCTATGGTTCAATCCCTTAGCCCCCTCACCACTCCCTAGTGGATACACATGGCCCCTTCTCATTCGTTGCTCCCATAGCCAGTTTTGGTATTTTATTGCAATATTAAATGTTTACATCAAATTACAATATCCCATGGCTTAATAGCATGTGGGTAACACAATATCAAAGCGTGTCTAATTTGAATAAAATCTGAGCATAAACTAGCGGGGCCTTGGCCTTGAGCTCCACGCTAGGGAAACATACAGCGTGTGTATACAATATTTACATTAGAAGCCAATATTTCATAAGGGTCAAAATTGGGGTATTACATATTTGATTGACTGTTTTTTAAAATTATGATAAAGGTATTTAATATTGTTGTTAATAATTGAGAGATTTTATTTATTTTCTAAATTATTCTAAAAATGATCAAAAATATTTTTGTTAAAAAGATTGAGTGTTTTTCATTATTAATTTTTTTCTATGGAATATTTATGCATGACAAAGTTTAAAGTTAGGATTAAGGGTTCGTGATTCAAGCATGGTTCGTTATCATTTAAGATGACAAAATTAACAATTTGATTGTATATCTGGTTATCAAACATAATATAATCTATCACACTACTTTCAAGCCTCTCAATACATTAAGTCATCTGATTGGATGATTTCAATCGCTTCATTAAACCATTGCAAATTTTTAGGTTTTGACAACTGCAAACAAATTTTCACATAAATATTTAAAACTTCTTTTGTCTTTACTAGCTAAAATTAGGTCCACTAATGATAGATGGTAAGGATAAGGGATAGAAATGTTGCTTAGAATTATAGTTTGGTTTATTCTTGTTTTGGTATTAAAATCCAGAGAATATTATCTTCATTTCTTAATTACTATGTATATTTTTTTTATCTAATTTTTTTTTATAAAAAATAAAATAAAATTTGTATATACAAATGGTTAAATAAATATTTATATATAAAAATTTAAAATTCACCCTATCATATTTAATAAAAATTCTAATCATTTAAAACTTGACTTTTGAACAATATACTTCTCACATTGTAATATACTTATCACGTTGTGTTGTCTTAAACTTCATGAATAATTAGCAACCCATATCTACATATTGGAAGAACACTCTCTCATATCATTTTGAAATGAAATCTAACAATTTATTTACTTACATTGACATTTTCACTTCACTAAGTATTGTTAAGGTGTATTTTTCTTTCCATACTTAACAAGTAAATTCAATTTTCCGTAGTTACAAGTACTTTTCCCTCAGAGCGAGTTCAATCAGTCACATGGTATATCTTGTTTTTTGTAATTTAGTACTTACATTATATCATAGAAAACATTTACATAAGGATACAATGCAGCCATGCCTCTCATCAAGAGAAAAGAACCCAGATTAAGAGTCATGAGACCTCTCAGCAAGAGAAAACAACCTATATTTAATGTTATAAGAGCTACACATAAAGACACAAAAGACTTCCTATAGACTTATGTTGAGCCCAAAAGATATGACTGATAGAGTCTAAATCTGTTGAGTATCTGAGTGGCAAAAAATAATCTTACATAGAGTCGGCAGTAGTAAAAAAATATTTCCATCTAACACAGTGCAAACTTTTCCAAAAAAAAAGTAAAGCAGAAAGATGCATTACCTAACTAGGTCGTGGCTCATTCGTCGCTTAGCCTCTGGAGGCAAGTCTTCATCCCCAGTGTTGCTCGAGGCCTCACGCTTGATGCCACTTGTGCTAACCAGCTTGGTATCGTTTGTCTTCGTTGTGTCTTCCACTGTCACAGTCAAGCATTCCTCTTTGACTGTTGTAGGTGATATCGTTGGATCCTTCATCTCCTCAGGGTGCAACTCGCTCCCAACCTCTGCATTTGGATTGTAGTGAATTAACCCATCTTCCCCAATGGTGGTGAGTGGGGGCAAAGGGAGGTGGAATAGCTCAACGATATCTGCACACCATTCGATGAGAGACTGAACCCTGTCACGAAGATACAGAATTTGGGCCTGCATGTCCTCCTTGTCTCCTTAATGTCATTGCGTATGACCAACAATAAGTTCGTCATCGTGGCGAGGTGATGAGTGATGCCCATGCCACTAGGTTCCTGAAAGTTGGCATGGTAGCCACGGGATCACCTACTAGTAGCACGATGACGCTCGTGAGCCATGATACCGAAACCGTTGTAATGCACTCTCCCACCAACTGCCTTCATGATCTTAGTCTGTGTTGGCCGGGGTACAAGGAAGTCACTGGAGCATAGAGTAGTAGAGGTGCAACATTGAACCCTAGAGGAAGAACAAGTTGAAATGATCCCTTGGATTTCTATCTGAGCCATGATAAGTCGGGTGCAAAAAACTAGAACCGCCTTGATCGCACAATAAATTGACATGTGCGAGCTGGTCACATTGATCTGCGGGAGAGGAGGGAGATTTAATTATAAATGTTGTGAAATTTTTGCGAAGTATAGTGTTGAAGTTTTAAAATGTCTCCACATTTTGAGTGGACACTCCACCCATCATAAGGGGGTACAATTAAAGATTTTGTAAGATAAAACCGAGTAATCCCATAAACCCAACATATAAGTTATGAATAAATTAGTTATTAAAAAATCATTATAATATTGAAATTAGTCGTTAGTAAACCAACATAGATCCATGTTAACTCCAAATCTACCAAGCACCAAGAGGGATCAATTCCCTTAAGGTGCAAACCTCTTTTAGAGTTCAAACCTGAGGAAATGTTTACACCTCAAGGGATTTGATCCCTCTTGGTGCTTGATAGATCTCGAGTTAAGATGGATCCATGCTGATTTATATTATTATAGTGATTTTTTTTCATTTTTTGTAGGTTACTTTTTGTTATATTTAATATATTAATGTTAAATGTGTGGCACATGATTCTGGTTCCATCTAATTACTCTCTATGCAATGCCTACATCTACTTACACTATGTGCAATGCCCCAAACTTATAAATTCATTGATCACAAACAACAATTAAAAACATTAAAGAAAATGATCAATGAGATTCCGACAATATTAATATTACTTTATTTTTAGTTCTGTAAAATATTATTGGGCCAACATGTGAGAATCGATCTTACAATCTATTCAAAAATAGAATTTAATACGAAATTATTTATTCAATGTTTGGATATATAATTTAATAGGAATCTATTTAATAGTTGTATCTGTGTTTGAAGAATTGTGGTGTAAATTGAAGAATTGTGGCATTGCACAGAGAGTAATTATATGGATCTAGAACCATGTGCCACACATTTAACATTAATATGTTAAATAGAACAAAAGGTAACCTACAAAAAATGAAAAAAACAAATCATTATAATAATATAAACCAGCATAGATCCATCTTAACTCGAGATTGTGTGTGTGTGGTTAATGGCACCAGAGGTGCTCGCTACATCCACAAAAAACCTCCCATTTATTCCACAAGGGATGTAGGGTGGCCATAATATGTCAGAACAAGGGTGGTTCAATTAAGATCCCAGCATGTCACTAGTGGGAATTGAACCTGGATAGGGAGGATAATACTCATTCGTTGAAACCACTCAGGCTAAACCCAATTGGCTTGTGTATGTGTGGGGGGGTTGGGGGGGACGTCTATGAAGAGAACCAGAATTCTATATGGACTCTGTCTTGGCGAACAACACAAAGTATCAAACTTCAAGGGAAAAACATAGAGCACTGGGAAAGATATATCACATGTTTGAAGAGGAATCATATCACTCTATTTGAGGACAATGACACATTAACATGGACTCTCAACTCTGCAGGTGGATCTTATCAAGTTAAATTGGGTTACAAAATCTAAGCAAATTATTCTATAGACAACACTCATTGGTGGTGGTCAAAATTATGGAAGCTCCATGCTGCATCCAAATCAAATCTATTTTTCTGGCTTGCAATCAATAATAAAATCCTCACATGGTATAATTTACTAAAGAGCGGCAAGCATGGAATAGGTATATGTTAACTTTGTAAATCCAACAAAGAAATTGTTTCACACTTACTGGTCAACTGCCCCTTTACTCAAGAGATGTGGATGATCACAAGCCTGATCAGAGTAAACACTTGGCCAGCATGGGAGGGCGACACTTTGATTGCAACATGGAACACATGGCAGGCATATTGAACCAACAAAGAATTTGTCTAGGATCCCTTAATGTTGGTTGGGGCATTTGGACCACGAGAAATCAAGTTATTTTTTGTGGCAAACCTCTGTCACTGATTGGAACCACTTAGAGGATTAAATACGCTTTCCCATAGTTGAAGACAAGAAACACCCATAGAACATGGGTGATCCCACTGTTTATACTAGACAAATATAACCCACATTGTTTTTTTGATAGAGCATCACAAGGAAACCTCGGGATTAGCGGAGTAGGAGGTATCATTCATTACAACGACCAAATAATCTCCTTTTGACAAGGCATGGGGCACAACACAAACAACTATGCTAAGCTTTTGAGCATCCTCACAGTAATCACTTTGGATAGGGAAAACAATATTTCACGTCTCTTGGTCCTCTTAGACTCTAAAATGATTGTTAATTAGATCAACAAAATAAGTACTTGTGCACATTTTATCCTGGATCACATATTGCAAAGGATCATCCTGCATTCACAGGATTTCACCAACATAGAATACATGCATATCTATCATGAGAAAAATTTGAGTGTCGATGCCTTGGAAAAAGCAACGTGCAACATACAAGAAGGAGTTCTCATCCTACAACATACTGATTGCATCGACCACCTCTCCACCAAGGAGATGAATCTCGGGTCATGTTTATGAAAATGAAACCTCTTAGTTAGACTGATGATGGAATATATGAATCACAATTGACAGTATCAACTATCCTTTTTGTAAAACATGGAATGTAACTAGGTGAGAACACTCCCCATAAACTCTGTAGAATTGCATAGATAGCCTCTAGCTTATCACAGTTCTAACTTTTCACCTACATTGGAATAAAGTTGTTGATCATTTTTCTTGGGATATATATAAGCCCAAGCGGATAACTCAACTGGTCAACTAATCGAAAGTCTCTCGGAGTTGACACAGAAAGTCGCAGGATCCATTCCCATTAGGTCTGTATGGGTCACCAGCGGCTCTTATGGTCAGCAGTTAATCTGCATGCCATCCAATCACCCCAAGGAAGCATGCGGGATTCCACAAGTTGCTTCCTCAAATATATATATACATATCTATATGTATATGTATATGTATATGTACATATACATACACACACACACACACACACACACACACACATATCTATATATCTATATATCTATCTATATATGTATATACAAATAAGTGGGCATACGTTGTAGACGTGACACTTCTCACCCACCTGGATAGGTGGCTTGTAAAGAACATACCTCGATCTCATATATTTTGTGTATGGTATGTTCTCTACAGTGGTTTTGTATCAAAATAGACCCGATTTTGCAGTGGTTTGCGGAGGAATTGAGATTCCTAGCCATCACTCTCATCCTTGAAGCTTTCAAACTGCTTTATTCAAGTGGACCTGAGCTTGTCTCCATTCAGAGGGCACGATTTTGCCCCTACAGATTTAGTCGGTTGTGTTTTGTATGTGCTCCACGGATTGGGGTTTTTTGAGGATGGGAGTTCCTAGAGGCTTTTCATTCACTTTTGTTATGGAGGATAAGGTTACCAAGGGTGTTGTTAGAGGGGATTCAACTATTAATGGGGAGACAAGAAAGCTAGAAGGGGAGGGAGAGGCGGCTATTGTTTCTAAAAAGGGCAATAAGCATTGTATCCAGGTTCAGGGGAGCAATATTACTATAGATTTTCCTCGTGACTAGATTTTGCAGTGCACGGTGTTAATGAGAGACTATGCTCTTTATGGTTATTTCGATGGGAGGAAGCCTAATCTCCCTAAACTATGTCTCTATCTTGAGGAAGCTTAGTGCAGTCTTCTTTATGGGAAGGTAAAGATATCTCCTCTAAAGAGGATTTTTTTCTCTTTTATTTTTGCTTGCTCAGAGGATCGTCGTCATGTTGTTTTTCCGTAGGTCCATGGTGCTATGGTGAGGTGGGTTTAGTTCATTTCCCTAGATAGAGCATTTTGACTCCTCCTATGCCTTTCACAATCTCCAAATTTTGTGGATTCGTCTGGTGGGTTTATCCCTACATCTTTGAAGTTTATAGGTTTTGAAGACTATTGGTGATTCGATGGGTGAGTTTCAAAGGGATTATACATAAGCCCTAAATAGGGAATGGTTTCCTTATATCCTTCTTCTTATGTAGACTAATGGTGGACTTCGGAACAATATCTCTTTGGTGTGTGGAGACAAAAGGTGGCTCCAAGATCTTGACTATGAGAAAATTCCTTTTAGGTATTGATTTTGTCATCTTGTCTGTAATATCCCGATTTTGACCCCATTTCATTTACCATGTAAATGATGTAATATCTTATGAAATCGTGGTGAGAAGCTCAAGGCCAAGGCCCCACCATCGATTTAGCATTAAAATTGATGCATATGGTTTACGTGCTAGCTAGGCGCAATAGAAATCGTAAATATCATGTAAATATGCATTTTAATAAATTACCCACAACTAGATATGCAATGCAATGCAACAAGAGTATGGGGCATGGTTTTTACAAGGAAATGAAAGGGAAATATTCAAACCCTTGGACCAATAAATCCAAGCCAAGTTTCAATGAGGAAACCCATGAACCTTCAACTACGCAAGTTGACTTTTGTACCCAATCATTTATTTCTCCCAAGAGTTGGTTGAAATAGTTATTATTTGGGAAATGGTGAGGTATGGATGTCCCATTTTTCATGTATGGAAAAGCCACCATTTTAGAAATTCGTGTTTGGCTTCTTGGGCAAGAAAAGAGCCATGAATTTGCTCCCCAAGCCATTCTTCACCCATGAGTTTTTCTCTCCCACAAGTTCTAGGCCAGCAAGGCGTTTTCCCTCACGTTTTTCCCGAGTTTACCCTCATTTCCCACAGTTGGGAGGTCATTTTTGTGCTGCAGAATGTATGGGAGGAAGGGAGTCACAATTTGGGGGCCGATAGAGGTCGTTTTTTCCCTCTGAATTCCCACATACCTATTGGGAACTTGTTTTTTTTGCTCCTTGTGGTCGATTTCCCTTCCCACAATTCATTTTGGGTGTGCCACGAATTGGAAGAACCAATGAGAACCTTGTTTTGTAAATTCCATAGTTAAAAATGTGTATCCATGCCCAATATTTGAGCTTGTTGTGTGTGGGAAGATTATGCTGTGGAAGGATTTATGTGTATCCTTGTTTTTTGGCTTGAGCTTGAGTGCAAGGATCCAAAAATAGAAGAGCGTTCACATTTGGCCTGATAAACCCAACTGTGGATTGGCTTGGCTGATTTTGGTGTATATTTGGCTATCTGTGAGTTTGAAGATTCCCATTCCTTGTGGAAATCATGCCCAGCTCGGGGGTGGCAGTTGCGTTGAGAGATTGACGAACACAACTGGCCTATGGTTGGGTGGAACGTTGCAATTGCAAAGCTAGTTGCTTGAGACAACTTCACAATCAAGATAAGTATTCTCTCTCTATGTGTTCAAATTCCGCAATGTTTTAATTGAAGACCATTATGACTATGAAAATCAATGCATGCTAGATCTGTATTAGCATAGCTTATTTTTCGTTGTGTATATTTATCTTACCATGCTTCTGCACATATGAATTTTATTTGTATTTCTCTGAATTTGTTCATGATGAATGGGGTTGAGTTTGTGTAAAAGCCCAAAAATGTTTAGTCATGTTCCCTTCGTTGCGTTGGATCCATGGGAGGGGACATGACAGTTTGGTATTAGAGCGTAGGTTACAACATTGGTTTTGCATGGGCCAAATCTGACCATTTGCAAAGGTAAGACCCCTTCCTGGTCACCACTGATCATAGGGAAAAATTTCAAAATTTTCAAATTTTTTCTAAGTTTTTGAATTATTTTTTTTAAGTGTATGTCAGCGAAAAATTGGAAAAAGTGTCGAAACTGTCGGTGAATAAATGAAAAGGTCATCGATGTGTTTCGACGAGAAAGCAGAAAAGTCGTCAAAACTGGTCGGCGACAAAGTGAAAAGTGCGCCAAAACAGGTCGACGAAAAATTGGAAAATGCATCAATCGACGAGAAATTGGAAAAGTCGTTGAAATTGGTCAGCGACAAAGTGAAAAGTGTGTCGAAACAGGTCAATGTCAAATTGAAAAGTGCGTCGATCGGAGACAAAAGGATAAGTCCACCGAAACAAGTCAAGGAAAAATGGAAAAGTCTGCCGAAATAGGGAAATTAAGCAGTTTTTCTAGGAAGATTCCCAGGTGCCAGAAATTGAAAAATGTCATGGAACTTATGCTCCAGATTGCATGAAATTGAAATATTTACAAAAAAAATCCCCCCTTGAACCCCCCTCGTCCCCCTAAGACAGTCGTTGATTGTGATAAAATTCTATGGCTGACAGAAATTGTCAATATGGATTGTCCCCATAATACATAGAAATTATTTTGGTATTTTTTAGAATGTAATGAGGCTAGAATGCAAAATAATCGATGGAAGGTTCTTATTTTGAAACAAGTTTCCACTTGTTTCAAAAAGAAGGTAGAGCAAATCCTATAGGATTGATTGAGAAATAATTGCTCATTATGGGTGACCTCCAAAGCAGTCAAAATTTTGGAAAAGCCTTATATGATGGTGCAGGAGAATTTGAGGTGAAAATGACTCATGGTGGGAAATATGTTGAGTGGATCAAATTACACTCTTGCATATTGTATTTTATAAGCACAGGATGGAATAAGGGAACTAAAGGGAAGTGATGTTCCTTAGCCAGAATGTATGAAATGCATTCTCTATGCTCAGGATGTGCAATGTGAATTGCATAGAGGGGTTGTGGAATCCTTATTAGGAGTAACTGGTTGTAATATGCATTATGGAGGAGTGACAGCCATGTCTAATCATTGGACGATGAAATGGACAAATAATGGAAATTGGTGCCTTGGATAAGAACGTATCCAATGTACTATTGTTAGTAATACATGCAACTTGAATTGCAAGCAAGAGACACTGGAGCTCTTGATTATTAGATATGGATATTGTATTCCATAAGATAATGATGAGCAAAGTATGGAATATACCTGTAGGTAAGGGACATGTAACTTGTAAAGATGGTGGGTGAATCATCCTTGTGAAGTGCATGCATGATCAGGGAAGTTGCAAGATATGAGTAAGTAATGGGAATGGGTAAGGAAATTCCATTATCCCAAAAGTTGTCAATAGGAATAAGACATCCCAGTATGTGGAGTTGGCATGTGGCTCATTGTTGGTCCAATCTACTGTCGCAAATTAGAGCATAAATTAGAATTGTCAATCCGGAATCGTAAGACTTAGAAGCACATCTAAAGTATATGGATTTAGATCTAGACTAGTTTAAAACACACTTTGCTTTTGGAAATGAACCTAGAATTACTTGAATGCTGAAAACCAAGAAATACAAAACTCCCTTACAGAAAGTGTATTCATTCGATTTCTTAAACTTATCAGCACCTAAATTATAAAATATTCTAAAACTGAAACATCAAAACCATAAAAATAAACTACAGCATTGTTACTTCATTGTTGAAAGCAGGAAGACATTGAATTCTTTTACAAGAAATTAGTTCACAATGTGTTTGAATACTTCAACAATTAAGTATATATTCTAATGAAAAATAGAGCTAGAAACAACCTACAGCAATTAAACAAAAACACATACTACTGTCAATCAACGAAAACCTACTTGCATCACACAGAATGAAATTCGATTGTAAAATGTAGTTTGAAATCTTTAATGGAACACTACAGAAAACATCAAAACATACCACTACATGTTAATGAAAGAAATAGGTGTGCAGGCTTGGCAGAGGGGGCCCTCCACTACTTCGCTTACACACACAGGTTGGTTCACAAAACTCTTAAGACTTAAATCAATCCCACAACACATACAGATATTCGAAATCTGAAGTCTTTATTTCCATTGCATATATTCACCATTCGCCGGATGGCAATTACAACAAGGGTTCAAGTACTTATACAAAATGTTTAAAACTAGAAATGTTATAATCCTAGGTAAACTATTAATGACATATCGCCATTATCTTCATTATCCCTGAGCTTGTTCTCCAGATCCATGAAGATAGGAAAAATCCATGCAAAATCGGAATGGCCCTATTTTTGTGCTTAATGGCAGCGCAGGTGGTTTGCTTTGACCAACGTTGACTCGACATCTATAAAACCTATTTCGTGAAGTTGTTAGCAATGAATCCATCCTTGGACATCAAGGATTCTTCTGAGTGTTTTAGATTTCTCCCAGCTATCCTGCGAATATCCAAAACTAGGAGCATTTACGAGAAGTTTGTCAATTCTGCAATTTTATTGAAATTCAAATTTAAATGATTTAAAAAATTACAAAATTCAATTCATTAAGAGTAGCAACAATTATACCTTAGTTTATTGAATTTCAAGGCCTTATGGATGAAACATGAGGGTTTATGGATGAAATATAAAGGGTTAAGGAGATGACTTGAAGGATTATGGAGTAAAATAGGTATCAAAAATAGTGTCCAACATCTCTCCCAAGAGGAAGCTATTGCATGCCCTCATGCACAAAAAGTGTTTCCAAAATTGAACTTGCATATCCCACGCACAAAATTGTTGTTGTACTACTACTACTGGTCCTCTGATATCTCTCTTGTTTGTGATGATGCATCTACATTAGCCTGAGTTGTATGAAGGACCCTCAATCTCTAATATTTTGTTTTGAATGTTCTCTTTTGTTGATACCATTTATATGCTTGTTTAGAGATTTGAATGTTTTGAACTCTAAGCTTTCTATTTTTCTTCCTCAATTTCTCATTTTCTAACTCTAATTCCTTCATTTCCAAT
This sequence comes from Larix kaempferi, assembly GCA_027924585.1. Lineage (NCBI taxonomy): Eukaryota > Viridiplantae > Streptophyta > Pinopsida > Pinales > Pinaceae > Larix > Larix kaempferi. The sequence continues at coordinate 8,516,270 of BSBM01000029.1, forward strand.
TCTAACTTCTCAATCTTTTTGTTGTTCTTGGAAGAATTCTTCTTTTTCATCTCTATTGTAGGCTGCTCAGAAATAGTGTCCATCCCAAATTCCTCATCTTTGTGCTTAGCTTCTTCATTCTCCTGCTTTGAATACTTTTTCTCTTCCTTTTATGTGGCTTGCTGCTCAAAGACAGGAGAAATGATGGTTGTATCCTCATTACTTTGCTCTTTTCTGTCAGTTGGAGTCTTTTCAATTGTCTGAATGTCTATTTCCATTATCTCTTATGCAGTTTGTTGTTCAAGGATGATATTCACTTCTTCATCATTTTGCCCAATCTCACCTGTTAGACTTTCTTCTTGACTTTCCAAGGATTGAATGTATGCATAATGTTTTTTTTTGTTCCTCATCATCATTTTCTGGTGCTTGCTTCTTCTGACCTTGCTGATGTTTCCTTGATTTTCTTTCATAAGTGGTGAAGATCTTATCTTTTTCTTGGAATTCCTTTTCTTTTTTTACCATGCTCCTTGTTCTCATTCTTCTCTTAGGCTGTTTTGAGCTTGTTGCTTAGAGTTCTGTATTTCATCTTCAATGTCTATTATCATTAATACTTCATTTTCCTTCATTCTTCCCTTAGGTTGTTTTGGACTTGTTGCCTTAGAGTCATGTATTTCATCTTCAATATCTGTTATTCTCAACACTTCATTTTTCTTCAATCCCTCTTCTGGTTCTTCAAATTCATTATGAACTACAAATTGTTGCCATGTCAAGTCTTGTTTTTGTAATTCATGTGTGATGATCTTCTTGATGAGTCCACAGTGAAAAAGGCTTGTTGTAATGTCTTCAACACGTTTTTGAACAGCTTTAACCATCTTAGAAAGACTTTGTAACATGAAATAGGGTATATTAACCTCACAGTCACCCCTCAAATGCTGCATCAACTTAATGTGATAGATATATATGATACTGAATCTTCCTTCACAAGTAATAAATTTATGGATGACATATGCTATTTCATCCCAAGGATGAATCAACCAACTCCTTGGTATTCCTTTCTTCCATTTTACTAAGGCTGCCCTCGATCTGCATAAGAAAGGTGTCTATGCCTTCTCCTCTAACTGTTTTGTCTTAAAGAACCTCTCTCCCTGTTGAGGTAATCCAGTAATTTGTGCCATAATATCCTTAGATAATCTGAAAGTGAAGTTACCTACTGTAGCCCTCTCATCATCAAATGAACAAGCAAATCCAAGACTAACTTTTTCATTATGCCCATCAAAATTTTAAAAGAAAGGAATCCATTGCTTCTTCTCAAAAATTTCCAAGCATTTTTTATGAATGGTAGAGGGATCAAATTTTACTGGTTCTATCCTAGACACCATTCTTCTAATTTCAACAGAAAAAATCCCTTTATGCAAAGAAAGACTCAAGCAAAACTTAACCCTAGCTTGCAATATCATTTTGATACTTTGTTTCTATTTCAATTTTCAACTCTATAAAAATGTATGTTCTCAAAATGTTCTTCTGGAAGTCAAATTGGTGTTATCTAGCAAATATTTTAACAAGAATTTCAAGCTTACCTTCCCTCAGGTGACTCCTGTCTGAACACGTTCTGCACGAGATACACACTTCTATGTCTGTGTTCTTCTTTAGCAATTCACCTCTATAGCATACCACGTGAAAATTCTTGCTGGAAAATGGAAAAATATTTGAGTTTCTAGGTTAATAGGCTGTGTTTCTTCCTCTGATTCCTTATGTAACGAAACTGTTGTTAATACTTTCTTGTCCCTGTTTACTCGACATTCATTCACCCTTTCAATCAGCGTGAGAGTGAAGTCTGTAACTAAGCAGAATGTCAATGAAAACACCTGCTTTAACAATACAACCATGCAACGTTTTCCTGAATTTTGAAATAAGAGGACGCCTCCCTATGCATGAGCAGATTTCGTGGGTGTAAGTAAATGGACCAATGATTCCCCACTTCTTTTTGTAATCATGTTTTGAACTTGCCACTGATCCTTCACCTACGTTTATGACCTATATATACCTTTTTTTTAAATGTATCATATGCAATAGTGACTTTAGGGTATATATAAAAACTTGAAATTCTATAGGTCAAAGAACCCTTCCTTATGACTCCTTTTGAAAATGAAATTGAAGCTTGCTTGTAGGATGCAGTTTAGGCATGGGATCCAAGGATCTGTAAATACCTTTGAAATTATTTTTTACTACTATTTTTTATGCCTAGGGTAATGGAATGAATGAGTAGATGATCAGGGTTGCGAGGATAATAAGTATTTTGTCACAACTCAAAAAATGAAGAATAATGCAAAATTTTAAAACATTAAAATCAAATTCTTACAGACTTGCTTGTTGATCCTTTGTGCTCTTCATGTTGCTTTGATGTGGCTAGTTTGGATTACTGAGACTTGCTTGCTACTTCTCTTAATGTCTTCACATGTACCTCTGATGAAATTCTTTTTCGGTTCATGTAGCTTGGTGTATCCTTCTGCTGCAAAGTATGATGGCTTGACATGCTTTTGTCTCAGGTCCCTCTGTAAGGATAAAAGTCAGGTCCCTCTGCAAGGATGGAAATGAAATGCTTTATTATTGCTGCAATTCTTCTCAGGTTCCTCTGCTGGATGTACTTGTTCAGGTCCCTTTGATTTACTAATAATATGATCTGCTATGCTTTTCAGGTCATTTTGATTTACTAATAATATGATCTGCTATGCTTTTCAGGTCCCTATGTAAATCTGGAAACTTATACTCTTTATTGGAATGAAACTATGCTAGAATGTAGAATGAAATTGTGACATCTATAGGAGGCTTGGAGGGTTTCCAAAACTTGACAGAAAAGACTTGATATGATTTTCCCTCTCGGCCCTGTTTATTGGCTTGTCCTCAAGTCATTCATACCAAAAAAACTTTATTTGCTTCTTAAAACTGAAATGTAAAACTGTTGTTTAAGAAAAAACCATGAAATAATTCAAGCTAGGAATTGAAAAATGTTTTTGAGAATTCTCAATGGCCAAGTAAACTTGGTTTTCCAATGAAAATTCAAGTTTACGTTGTGCCAGTCACCTGGTTTTCACAACTAAACTTCTTTTTCTTTTTCCTTTTTCATTTTTTTTTCTTTTATATTTCTTTTTTTTTCCTTTTTTTCTTATATATATATATATGAATATTTTAAGAAGAAAGTGAAGGAGAAACACCAATGTGTTTGTCCAGCACCTCCATCTCCCTCTGTTGAGAAATCTGCTGTAGGAAATCTTCCTTGTTGACAAGCTTATTGTAAAGTTTTAGCCTATGTCCATTGACTATGAATGTACTTGCTTCATCATCTATTTTTTGTAATTTGACTGAGTCATTGTCATATACCTCTGCAATCTCATATGGACCAAGCCAATGAGTTGTGAATTTGGCTTTAAATTTTTTGAACCTGGAATCGAACAATAATGCCCAGTCTCCTACTTGAAATTGTCTCTTCTTGATGAACTTATCATGCCATTGTGCTCTTTGTTGTTGTACCAAAATAGTTTGTTCTACTGCAGCTTGTCTCACCTCATCTAATTGATTTAACTACATTATCCTTTCTCTTTGTGCGTCAGAAAGATCTACTCCTAAATCAGCTACTAATTTAAAAGTATGAATTTGAAATTCAATTGGTAACAATACTTGCTTACCATAGACTAGCTGATAGGGAGTAAAACCAGTACTGTTTTTCCAAGTAATTATGTATGCCCATAAAGCTTCATGAAGCTTGTCTGACCAATCTTTTATCTGCATTTGAACTGTCTTGGTCATGATTTATTCCAAAGTTTTATTGGTAGACTCTACCTGGCCATTGGCATGTGGATGGTAAGGGGTATATTTCATGTGCTGATCTTGTACTTGTCTGCTATCTCTTGCACCAGTTTAGAAGTAAATTATGCTCCTTGATAAGGAACAATTTCTCTATGAACTTCAAATCTAACAAATTTTTCTTCAAAGAGAAAATTAACTACTGTTTGTTCTGTGGCTCTTGGTAATGCTTTGGCTTCCACCCATTTTGTAACATAGTCAATACATACCAAAATGTACCTCTTTCCTTTTGATGGTGGATTGATTGGACCGATGAAATCAAGAGCCCATTTTTCAATTGGCTCTATGAGAACTTGTGGCTGGAGTGGCATCTCATCAGATGGTACTGGTCATTCCATCCTTTGAAAAATATCACAGCTTCTAACATATTTCTTGGAATCTTTGAAGATAGATGGCCAGTAATACCCCAAGTGGAGTATTTTGTATGTTGTTCGTTTATCTGCAAAATGGCCACCACATGGTTCATCATGACAAGCTTTTAAAATTTATAAAATCTCATCTTGGCTTACACATCTTCTAATGATAAGATCATATCCTGTCTAGAAAATATCTCCATTCACCCATATGTGTCTAGCACTTTGCTTAATGATTCTTTTCTTTTCTTTTGATGACATAGATGGAGGTATCTTTCCTGATGCTAAGTAGTTAGCTATATCAGCATACCATGGAGTTATAACAGAAATAGCAAATAAGTGTTCATCGGGAAAATTATCTGAAACAGGAACAACCTCACCGGAAGTATTTAATCGAGATAGAAAATATGCCACTTGATTTTCCCTTCCAGGTCTATCTAGGACAGTAATCTTAAATTATTGCATCAATAATAGCCAGCCACCTTGTTATCCTGCCATTAGTAATAGGTTTGTTCATTAAATATATTAAGGCAGAGTGATCTGTATGGACAAAGATTTCATAAACAGTAATGTAATGACAAAATTTGTTCACATCATGTACTACTACCAACATCTCCTTCTTAGTAACTGTGTAATTCAATTCTGCAGGGGTTAGATTTTTGCTAATAAAGTAAATAGCATAAGTCATAAGATTTTCTTTTTGACCCAAAGATTCCCCTATTGCAGTATCTGATGCATCTGTAGAGATGTGAAATGGCAATGTCCAATCAGGCCCTCTTAAGATAGGTGTTGATGGTAACTTTTCTTTAAGTTTCTGAAAGGCAACTTGACAATTAGTATGCCAATGAAAATGTACATCTTTGGAAAGCAATTTGAATAATGGCAAAGCTATTTTACTAAAATTTTCAATAAACCTTCGGTAATAGCCCGCATATCCAAGAAAACTTCTCACATCCTTTTTATTTTTTGGTTCTGATAAATTCACAATGAGTTGTATTTTTGCAGGATCCACATTTATTCCAGATGATGAAATATGATGACCTAACACTATCCCTTCAGTTAACATCATGAAACATTTTTCATTGCTAAGGGAAAGATTTGATTCTATACATATGTTTAGGATTTTCTCTAAATTTTCCAAGGCATCTTCAAAAGTGTTGCCATACACAGAAAAATCATCGATATATACGTCTACACATTCATGAATTAAACCAACAAAAATAGCCAGGACTGCTCTCTGAAAAGTAGATGGAGCATTACGTAGACCAAAAGGTAAAACTTTATATGCATATGTACCCAGGGGCATGTAAAAGTAGTTTTGTCCTGGTCTTCTAATGCAATTCTGATTTGATTGTATCCACTGAATCCATCTAAGAAGGAAAAATATCTTTTTCCAGCTAGTGCATCCAATACTTGATCACTAATTGGTAATGGAAAATAATATTTAAGTGTTGCTTTGTTTAACTCCCTATAATCTACACAAATTCTCCACTTTCCATTTTTCTTATGAACAACAACTAACGGAGAAACCCATTGACTGTCAGAGATAGGGTAGATAAATCCTACCTTTAATAACTTTTGCAATTCTTCTTTAACTATTTCTTTCAGTATGGGGTTCATTCTTCGTTGAGGTTGCCTTAGAGGTCGTATATTATCATCTTTGTAAATATGATGAGTACATGTTTTCTGATGAATTCCTGGGATGTCGGTATATTCCCAAGCAAATGCCTTGTAATATTTATTCAATAATGCAATCAACTGTTCTTCTTGTGATAAAGTAAGATGTGCACCAATATTCAAGTATTTCCCAGGACTGATTTTGATGGTTTGCTTTGAGAATTTGTTATTGAATGAACAGAAAAAATATCATTAAATGAAGATTCCAAAGAATTAATTGTGCAACTTTCCTGAAATTTTTGGCCTAAGACCTGATCTACAACAATATATTGCATGTTCCTTAATTGTTCAAAGATATTTGGTTCAGAAATAAAGTAATCTAGCAAATCTTAATTGTTTTCCTCTCGAACATAAAAAAACTTGATTAATACTTAAGATGGGTTGAATTACTTCTTCTTGTTGCTCTTTTGTTTCATTAATCCAACATAACTGATCTGTCATAGAAGCTTTTTGAGCAGAAGGATAAAGTGTAATCTGTTTCCTTTCTATTCCATGTGAAATTATCATATTTCCTATCCTACAACCTATAAAATTATTAGCTGTAGCCAACCAAGGCCTTCCAAGAATCAATGGATGTCCCCCTAGATTAGATTTTGGTTGAAGAACTAAGAAATCCACTGGATACTCCCAGGAATCCAGAGAAACTATGATATCTTCAAGTATCCCTTCTGGTGCTATTTTAGATCTATCAGCTAGCTATAATACTATAGTGGTTGGTCTAAGATTTTTCAAATCTAGATATTTCATTGTTTCCAGTGTCATTACATTAATAGTTGCACCTAGGTTAATTAATTCTTTCAAAATTGAAAAGTTGTTTATAGTTATTGTTACCATTGGAATTCCTGGATCAACATATTTTTCAACAAAAACAATATTTGACATTAAGCCTGCTAAATTTCCAATTACGTGAATTGTTGGTGGATCCTTCTTTCTCTTGTTTAGACATAACTCCTTAATTGCCTTTGTATAGATTGGAATATCTTTAATAGCTTTCAATAAAGGAATTTTTACACAGACATTTGTTAATTCATTTAAGACATCAAAATCAGGAAGAGCAATTAGTATTTTTTCCTTAACTAACCTTTCTGGAAAAGGAGGTGTTTGAGGAATTAATGTTTTACCTTTCTGATTTTGTTTATCTAGCTGCAAATTTTCTGTTAGAATTTTTTGGAATTTTCTCTTCTTCTATGTGTTCTTCTATAATAACAGGAGATTCTTTTTCCAAAAAAATTCCATACCTCGAGTGGATGTTTAGAATAGGAAGGATTGAGTATGAAAATTTTGTTCCTTCATCAATATTATACATGGGTTTCTCCACTCTGTTATTAGGATTTGATACTGGCTGGGTTGATAACTGTGTTGGTCGAGGTGGAGGTTGGTTAGATGGTAGCTGAAGTTGTTGAGGTTGGGTTAGTTGGGAAGCAGGATTTTTCTATGGAGGAAATGAAGGTTGATTCTGCTGGTATTGTGGGTAAGGAAAAGATTGTTGGTAAGGCCGTGGATAGGCCTGCTAGTATGTTTGATTTCCATGAGCATATCCTCGCCAATTTTGAGCAGTTGGTTTTGGTTTTGCTGAGGAGACCAATTTTTCCAAGGCATAGGTGCATTCCATGAATTTTGAAAAAGATATTGATAATCTGGAGAAAATTGTTGCATAGGGTCTTTGAGACATGCCTGGAAAACGTGGTTGCCATGGTATTTTTTGTGCCAGAAGATAGAGAGACTCCATGCTTTGGATTTCTTCTACTCGAGCTACCTGTGATTCTTTCAACCTAGGACAATCATCAGTGTTATGATTTTCTGTAGATAATCCACAAATCTGAACATTATTTAGAGGACATTCTTTCAATGGATGTTTCTTCCTACATTTAGGACAAAAAATTGATAGAGCTTGATCTTATTGATCTTGTTGTTCTGGTCTCTTTTTAGTTTTTTATATTTCAACTTGTGTCCCTAAAGTACTCAAAAGATCAGTTTTGAAATCCTCTAATAAGTTTCCAAGCTCAGCTCTTGATATACTCCCTGTTGTTGATTTGGTTATTTTTTAAGTTACATCCCTTTTTCCATTTATGGCTCTTCCTCGTGAATACTTTTGACATAACTCTGTAATTTCATCAAATGGTAAGTAGGAAATATCTCCCTTCCCCATTACATTAAGAATATCAAGATACTCATCTCGTATACCTTTCAAGAAGATTATTTGGGTGATATCAGAAGTCAAAGAATTATATTTGGATTTTTGCAGGTTATACAGAAATCTCTCAAGATATTCTTCTAAACTTTCATCTTCTTGCTGAGACATCCTAAAAATATCATCTTTCAAATATTTAGATCTACAGTATGCTTGATATTTCTTAAGAAAAAACTTTCTCATGTCATCCCAACTGGTTATAGTATGTTCTCCTAATCCCATGAACCATTTCAATGCAGCAGCTTTAAGAGTAGCAGGAAAGAGGCGAAGTTTATGTGTATCATCAATATATCCATAGGTACGACATAAAATATCAAACTCAAATAAAAATGAATCTGGATCTTCAGAATTCATGCCATAAAAGTTAGGTAGAATAGATGGTGGAATGTTTTTCATTTTTACTTCTTCTCCCAAGATGATACTAGTATCTAAGATTGGAAATATGTAAGTAGTCTCTTGTTCTTCTTCATTTCCTCTATCTTCTACTCTTTCATTTCTTCTATTTTCTCGTCTTTTGTTTTCAATTTCCATCCTTCTTTCATACTCTCTTCGTTGTTATGGGGTTGTTCCTCCTCTTAATGCTTCTTCCTCAGCCATTTCTCTTCGTTTGTTTTCAATCTCTATCCTTCTTTCATACTCTCTACGTTGTTATGGGGTTAGTCCTCCGCTCATCATTTTAGAGGTTTCTTCCTCATCCATTTTCAAAGTATCAACAGTTGTTGTAAAAATCCTTTCTTCTCAGATGAAGAAGTTCCCGTTATCTCTATTTTTGGGGGATTTTTTAAAAATATTCCTTTTTCGTCTCTCTGTCTTGACATAAAATAAAACTAAATTATGCTCTTTGTTTTTGTATTTTTTTTAAGGAAAAACTAAACTTCCTAAGTCTATTTCTAAATATGCTTCCCCGGCAACAACACCAAAATGTTGGTCCAATCTACTATCGCAAAGTAGAGCATAAATTATAATTGTCAATCCGAAATCGTAAACTTAGAAGCACATCCAAAGTATATGGATTTAGATATAGACTAGTTTAAAACACACTTTGCTTTTGGAAATGAACCTAGACTTACTTGAATGTTGAAAACTAAGAATCACAAAACTCCCTTACAGAAAGTGTATTCATTCGATTTCTTAAACTTATCAGCACCTAAAATTTAAAATATTCTAAAACTGAAACATCAAAACCATAAAAATAAACTACAACTTTGCTACTTCATTGTTGAAAGTAGGAAGACATTGAATTCTTTTACAAGAAATCAGTTCACAATGTGTTTGAATACTTCAACAATTAAGTATATATTCTAATGAAAAATAGAGCTGGAAATAACCTACAGCAATTAAACAAAAACACATACTACTATCAATCAACGAAAACCTACTTGCATCACACAGAATGAAATTTGATTGTAAAATGTAGTTTGAAATCTTTAATGGAACACTACAAAAAACATCAAAACATACCACTGCGTGTTAATGAAAGAAATAGGTGCGCAGGCTTGGCAAAGGGGGCCCTCCACTGCTTCGCTTACACATACAGGTTGGTTCACAAAACTCTTAACACTGAACTCGATCCCACAACATATAAAAATGAACACATATAGCTATTCGAAATCTGAAGTCTTTATTTCAATCGCATATATTCACCATTTGTCGCATGGCAATTACATCAAGGGTTCAAGTACTTATACAAAATGTTTAAAACTAGAAATGTTATAATATTGGGTAAACTATTAATGACATCTCGTCGTTATCTTCATTATCCCTGAGCTCTTTCTCCAAATCCATGAAGATAGGAAAAATCCATGCAAAATCGGAACGGCCATGTTTTTGTACTTAATGGCAGCGCAGGTGGTTTGCTTTGACCAGCGTTGACTTGACATCTGTAAAACCTATTTCGTGAAGCTGTTAGCAACTAATCCATCCTTGGACATCAAGGATTCTTCTGAGTGTTTCAGATTGTGCCCAGCTATCTTGCGAATATCCAAAACTAGGAGCATTTACGAGAAGTTAGTCAATTCTGCAATTTTATTGAAATTTAAATTTAAATGCTTTAAAAATTTACAAAATTCAATTCATTAAGAGCAGCAAAAATTATACCTTAGTTTATTGAATTTCAAGGCCTTATAGATGAAACATGAGGGTTTATGGATGAAATATAAAGGGTTAAGGAGATGACTTGAAGGAATATGGAGTAAAATAGGTATAAAAAATAGTGTCCAACACTCATGATAGTGACATGGTGGCCATTCAAAGGCTATCAATTAAGGAATGAGGCATTCCCATGTGTGAATCAAGTATGTGGTTCAGAATTTTGGAAAATATTTCTATGAGAAAGGCAAGAAAGTATCATATTTGAATGAGGTACAAGGGCACACAATGGGCCTTGAAAGACTCATGGAGTTGGAATTGAATCAATGTAGTGCTCATAAGTGCAGGGAAGTCAAAGAAATGTCAAGTTGCACTTGACCATAATTACTTAAAATAATGTGAGCAACAAGGAATGTGAACATAGTGCAATGAGAGCTATTGCAGTGATCAAGGAAAGATACATAGGGATAATAAGATGGTTGAAGCATAAATTGGAGAATAATCTCTGTTAGGCAATATTGATAAAGAGGGAAATTTCTCACCTTGAACTATTGATATTTATAACATAAGAATTGCATGCTTGGAAAGTAGCAAGAAGGAATGTTATACATGAGTATATGTATTGAATTGTTGCTTGGTGAGAAAATCATAACTAATGATTCCTTGTGTGCTCACTAGAGAGGCCATGAAATTGGATCAGCTATGATGTGGAAGAGGAATTCCATGCTATGATGAGAGATTGGAAAGGGAGAATTCCTTAACTCCTCTCTTACTATTGAAATTATATTTTATGGAAATTTATGGCATAGAAATGCTGAAAATGTAAGAGATTAGATAGATTAAATGAATACGCACTAGTGGCATATTGCTAGATATTGCATAGTGCATGTGAAGATGTTTGTACATGTATATGATGTTGCATGTTGGTAAAGCTAGCGAAGTTTTACATATGCAATGAGAAACTTAAGATAATTATTGTGGTTGTCAATAATTAGTGGTGTTCGCATTGGTTGTAGGACCAAAGACAACCGAAGCATGGCTAAAGATGTTGATGATGTTGTTGCATGCGGCCAACAACCTTATGAAGAAAGGTTGGGGCAACGAATCTATGATCAAGAGGTTGGTGGAAGGATGGTGCAGTCCTTTGTAGGATACCAACCGATCAGGTAACATCAAAGATGTTGATGGAAGCCATGTAGGTAATGGTTTATTTATGTTGATTGCATAAGTACAAAAAGGGGGATTAAGTAAGAATCCCTTGAGCCATATTTAATAATCGTAAATTGCTATGTATGTGATATTGAATGCATTCATATGAAAATATACCATGCCATGTGTATATGTTGGTTATGAGTTTAATAACCAAAGCAAGTAGGGACTTATGGTCGTTTTCTAGTAGTGCATGCCATATGAGATAGTCATGGTTAAGTCCATAATGTGGTTGGAATGGTAATGCTATAGGTCTACAAAAGTATCCCGTGAACTCCCTATTGGTGTTAATTTGGGATGAAACCTCTTTTCCAACAACGAAGGAGTGAGTAAAAACCTGACGTGTTGTTCGGGTGGAGAAGGAAGGCACCCAAATAGTTAACCAAGTGATTAGGGAGATGGTTGGGTGATGTGTCAAGGCATTAGCTAGACATCATGGTGGAATGCACGACATAGCGTTATGGTATTCATGAATCAATGGAAGGCGACGTTGAGTGGATACACATTAGAAGACTATGCAAACTTTGTGATTGTTTATGCATATGTGTGGGTACATATGTTGTGAAACATTGTGTGAATGCATGGTTGTGATATATGTTTCATTTCAATTCATTAATAACTGAAATGATAGAATTATTGGCAATTATGAGATCATTTCATGAGCTGCTATGGATGCAGGAAAATGATTGCATGAAGAAGGTAGTCATGTTTGATTGGCTACCGGATTACTCTATTGGGAGGACAGAGTTGCATGAATGGATATTACGGCGTAATCATGTACATTGAAAGTTTTACTTGATTGCATAGTTAATGTGGTTGTTCCTTATGGTGATAACGATGCATATACAGTAAATGTATTTCTTTGTCTTTGAGATATCGACAATTCATAGTGTTTGAATTATTGAGTATTATAATTCTGAGATCACTTCAGTGATTGTTGTAACAATGAAAATATTATATGCACGAATACTCACAAAGTGTTTGACTGATTGAAAATATCAGATTACAGGTAGGATTGTCTTGGATATGGAAATGTGGGTAAGTCCATAATAAAGACAGGAATCTACCATGTGCAAAATCCCAAAAAATTATAAGAAGGATCTCAGGGCCATGAAGTTTAATTTATGTGGGGAACATATTGCAAACTGAAAATTTGAAATTTTGCTAATAATTACTAATGATTGTTTGGCTTATCTAGAATTGTGTCAAGAGAACACATCGTAGGTGAATGTCCGGGATATGGAAGAAAGTGTAAATCCATAAGGGGCAGATTTCTACCACTTACATGAGCCAAACAATATGAAGATGGACTCATGGTTAAATAAATCTAATCTTTGTAAGAGACAGAATTGTAAATCCAGATTTGAATCTTATTATTAATGGCATTGATTGGTTGATTGTTTGTGAATTGTGTCAGAAGGACACATTGCAGGAAGACTATGCGTTATGGCCTGCAAGGGCTAAACATCATGAGAAGGAACTCATGTTTTGGAAATCTAGTTTCTATACAAAACATATTTGAGAAATTCTAATTGAAATTATTATGATGACATCTCATGTGAATTGCATGATTGTATGTAATGCAGGTGAGATGGTGGAAATACGCCATTGGGGCATATGGAAGCTGTTAAGGCCAAGAATGTTAAAGAATTCCACGAGTGGATTAGGTTTGAGAAACCTTGTAAAAATTTATTACATGTGCTTGTCTCTCTACAGTGCTATTAAACCTAGTAAGAGCATGGGTACTCAGGAATATTTCTTGGGCATTGGTAGCCTTTCTACGCTCACACTGAAGAGCACTGGAGGGATGGGTATGCCCAAGGGACTGTGTAGCAGAGAAGGGGTACCATCCTTGTGTTGTGCGAGTGGGTATTGTGGGGTCATGCTAGCCTGCATTCAAGTGAGTTACCTATGGAGTTCCTGAAGGGAAGCACTGGTTTGCATAGGAGAAGGAGCCATGTAATTGTATTCTTTTTTTTTATTGCATGATAAACCCAATAGAGACGCTGGCTTGGCAATGGTTTTTGCATGCTTGTTAAACCCAGTCGGAGAACTAACTTAGCATACTAGTTATTGGAATGCCTGATAAACCCAGTCGACATACTGGCTTGGCATTGGTTATTTGAATGATGTGGTGCATCCAATGTACTGGCATAACATTTGTTTTATACATATGCACAGGTGATCCGAGGCTTGCAAAAACTTGGTTACCTTTCGATGCACACCCTGAAGAGCACTGGAAGGGGTGGGTATGCTCGAGGGACTGTGTAGTAGAGAAGAGGTGCCATCCTTGTGTTGGGTGGGGCAGGTCTTGTGGGTGCCAGGTTGTCTGAAGTCAATGCGGGATACCTGTGGAGCTAAAGGAAGATGCTCATGCAGATAAGTATTTGGATTATCTTGCATCTTCTTGCTTATTTAATGTGAATATACATGTGTATATGATTCGACTATGGTTTTTAAACTCTTGTTAAGAGATGAATCCTATGAAAATGGATATGACGTATGAATTTACTCAATGTTTGAGTATAGGTATTGATGGATGCAAGGACCTTGAAGACATTTTAAGGGTGCATTGAAAACATGGTTGTTCTAAAAGGCTTAGTATGAGCAGCTAAGGATTGGAAAGAGATCCAATGGATGTTGATGAAGAGAGAGAAAGGTATTGCAATTGCAGTTGAAAAGAAGGACATGGAACCTTGATAAAAATAAACAGAACACCGAGGACAATGTTATTCAAAGGGGGAGGGGATTGTAATATCCCGATTTTGACCCCATTTCATTTAACATGTAAATGATATAATATCATTATGAAATCATGGTTAGGAGATCAAGGCCAAGGCCCCACCATCGATTTAGCGTTAAAATTGATGCATATGCTTTGCATGCTAGCCAGGCGCAATAGAAATTGTAAATATCATGTAAATATGGATTTTAATAAATTACCCACAACTAGCTAAGAAATGCAATGCAACAAGAGTATGGAGGCATGGTTTTTCCAAGGAAATGGGAGGGAAATATTCAAACCCTTGGACCAATAAATCCAATCCAAGTGTTAATGAGGAAACCCATGAACCTTCAACTAACCATGTTGACTTTTGTACCCAATCATTTATTTCTCCCAAGAGTTGGTTGAAATAGTTATTATTTGGGAAATGGTGATGTATGTTTGTCCCATTTTTCATGTATGGACAAGCCACCATTTTAGAAATTTGTGTTTGGCTTCTTGGGCAAGAAAAGAGCCACGAATTTGCTCCCCAAACCATTCTTCGCCCATGATTTTTTCTCTACCACGATTTATGGGCTAGTTGGGCGTTTTCCCTCACATTTTTCCTGAGTTTACCCTCATTTTCCATAGCCGGGAGGTCATTTTTGTGTTGCAAAATGTCTGGGAGGAACGGAGTCACAATTTGGGCACCCATAGAGGTCGTTTTTTCCCTCTGAATGTCCACATACCTATTGTGAACTCATTTTTTTTTGCTCCCTGTGGTCAATTTCCCGTCCCACAATTCGTTTTGGGTATGCCACGAATTGGAAGAACGAATGGGAACCCTATTTTGTAAATCCCACAATTAAAAATGTGTATCCATGCCCAATATTTGAGCCTGTTGTGTGTGGGAAGATTATGTTGTAGAAGGATTTATGTGTATCCTTGGTTTTTGGCTTGAGCTTGAGTGCAAGCATCCAAAAATATAAGAGGGTTCACATTTGTCCTAATAAACCCAACTGTGGGTTGGCTTGGCTGATTTTGGTGTATATTTGACTATGTGTGAGTTTGAAGATTCTCATTCCTTGTGGAAATCATGCCCAGCTCGTGGGTGGCAGTTGTGTCGAGAGATTCACGAACACAACTGGCCTATGGCTGGGTGGAACGTTGCAATTGCAAAGATAGTTTCTTGGGACAACTTCACAATCAAGATAAGTATTCTCTCTCTATGTGTTCACATTCTGCAATGTTTGAATTGAAGACCATTATGATTATGAAAATCAATGCATGCTAGATGTGTAGTAGCATAGCTTAATTTCCATTGTGTATATTTATCTTACCATGCTGCTGCACATATGCATTTTATTTGTATTGCTGTGAATTTTTTCATGATGAATGGGGTTGACTTTGTGTAAAATCCCCATAATGTTTAGTCATGTTCTCTTCCTTGCGTTGGATCCATAGGAGGGGACATGACATTGTCGATCATATCCTTAGAGATTGTCCAAGGAAGGCTTATGCCTACAAAAAGTGGAGGTCGGCAACATCGCCATCCAGACTTAAGGGGAGCATGTCTTCTCCTACTCTCGGTAAGGATCCATCTTCTTTAGGGTCGGGATCTCTTTCATTAATGATGGTTTAACTGTAGACTGTAAAGGCTATGAGAGCCATGAGGACACAAACAGAGTGGCCAAGGTCGACAATGTTTATGTTCCTAGCAGGGTTGTGGATATCATTATTTTGGGGGTGCATGTTCCTTTTGTGGAGGGTCTTGGGTACCTTTCACATAGTATTTCTATTGTGCATCCATTGTCCTAATTGACTAAGTCATCAAAGGGTTTGGATAGAGATTTGCAACAAGTTGGAGTGGTGAACTCGGTGGCTCATTGTGTAGATTCATCGGATGTGCGTGGATCATTATCTTCCTCTCATGTCCCTTATGCGGGTGCATCTATGCATGAAGGGAATTTTTTTGGATTTGGGGCAACAAATCTCTCTCAAGATCCATTATCTCTTCCTTCGACTAATGGGATCCAAAACTTGTCATACGAATATGTTGAGGGGGGTTCGATTGATTTTTTCGAGTCAAGGGTAAAGGACACTTTCACTTCCTTTGAGGATTTTTCACCCTCTCATCAGTTCATGGTTTTTCCATTGGGGGAGGAGGTGATGGGGTGGTTTCCCCTAGCATTGGGTCTAGTGATCCCCCTTCTTTGGATAATTATAATTTTCCTTCTTTGGGAGATGTGGATTCAAGTGCAATAAGCAATTGATTTAGGGATGGATTTGCTTGGCAAGACTTATGCATCCTCTATGCTTAAGGGTGGTCTTTATGTTTCAAATCAAGCTTCAATCTCTTCATCTTATAATTCTCTAGCTTGTGGGTAACTTGCTTTTGATGAGCAAATCAAGTATAAGGCCTTGAATCTATCCCCTCTGAATTCTTGAACTCAAGGGGCTAGATTGAGGAATTTAAAGACATGATCTTAGTTTTGTTATGAACCTCCATCTATAAATGAAGGGTTGGTTAATGGCTTGACTTTATTTTGCATAAACTAGTCTAATAGGGTTGGACAATGTAGTGATGCCTACAACCAATTTTTATAGACTACATTGTATGTAATTTTAGATGTTATTGGTTATGTCCCATGTTAATGTTATTGTAACTGCGGAAGATATTCACTTGTATTTTATATTGTAATTATTATTGTATTTTATTTGTACCTCCGACGAAGATGTTTATTCCTCTGGTCGGGGATGCAATTATTACATTTGTTCATGTAAATTCATTGAGGTAAATCCTCCCCTGTAAGTCGGGGCAATAGTTCCCCCTAGAGTAAAATGTAATGGGGTTTTTAAGTCCCCTAGAGGAGTCGGCCTAGTCAGATTTAGTTAGGGGCCGACCTGTCAAGTGAAAGGGTTAAAGTGGAAGTGAATGCATAAATAGAGAGCTAGGCTCTCTAATTTATCCATTCACTCACTCACTCAAGTTCGCATTAGTGAGAAGGAGGACAAGTTCGCACAAGTGGAGAAGAGAGAAGCTATTGAAAACCATCTCTATTTTTTGGTTTTACTTTTGTGACATTGTATTGGTGATCATTCTATCTTTGAGGAAGTTGCGGGGTTTTCTCCTTTATGGTTTCCCCGAGGAAAATCTTTGTGTCTCTTGTGTTTATGATGTGCTTGTTATTCTCTTAGTAAGATCCTAGATAAGTATTGATTAAAAGTTGAAAATCTAACATGGTATCAGAGCTAACCTGAGAAAAAGACACTATGCAGCTACGGAAGCTAGGGCTTCTTAATTTTTGGACTTCTCTCCACAAATCATCAATAAAAAGAGGCTAGGATAACTCGCCTAAGAAGGGCGCATCTTTCTGTCGAAGCATAAATTGATTCTGAGCATTTTCACTTTTTGGCCTGTCACTATTGCCAAACCAATTGAAGAAGGGAAGAATATAAATCAAAAGATGACCTTGCGAAACTAGTTGAAGAAGGGAAGAATATAAATCAGAAGATGACCTTGCGAAACTAGTTGAAGAATGTGAAGATATAAAATGTAGAGACCATGCAGTCATACTTTACAAGGGTCTCTCATATCAAGGAGAAACTTGAAGTTGTGGAAGAAATTGTAGAAGACAGAGAAATTGTGATGACCACCTTGAATGGTCTCCCTAGATCATGGGACTCTTTCATTCAAGGGATTTGTGCTAGAAATAATTTAATCACATTCAATATGTTGTGGGAGGAATGCTCACAAGAAGAAGCTCGACTTATAGCTCAAGAAGAGAATATGGGAGCAAACGACGATCAAGCTCTCACAACACACCCCAAGAGAAATAACAACAAGAGGGAGCACCACCACAGCAAGAAGGAGAGCCACCACCATAGGAACCACCCTAGAAGATTCTAGAGAGATCTATCTACTTTTAGATGTAATACATGTGATGAGAAGGGACACTACTCCAAAGATTGTCCTAGAAACAGAAGTGGCTCCAACAAGAAGAAGACTAACATGAAAAGGCACCATGCACACACTGTAAAAGATGATGAGCCTCCAAGGAAGAGAGCCAGAGAAGAAGGTGATGAATCTTCAAGTGACGAAGAGTATGTCCTGATATCATCACTCACAGGCACTGTCACACACGGAAGTAATGTTTATCTTGTAGATAGTGGTGCTTCCAAGCATATGATAGGATATAAAGAATCCTTCCTTAACCTGTCTGGACATGAGTCACCTCACAAGGTGAAACTTGGGGATGACTACCAATATCCCAAAAAAGGAAGTGGAGAAGCTTCATACAAGCTAGACTCTAGCAAGTCTTTGAATATGAAGGATGTCCTATATGTTCCAGGACTCAAGAAGAACCTTCTCTCCATATCGGCATTGGATGCAAAAGGTATGAGGGTTGCATTTGTTGATGGCCAAGTCCTAATGTGGCCAAAAGGAAAAACTATAGATGATGCAGTTGTGATTGGAGAGAAAGAGGGAGGCTTGTACAAATTGAAGGGCCAACCTGAACAAGCCTTGGTCCATGAATCCATGGAGCCAAGTGAACTATGGCATAGAAGGCTTTCTCATGTGCACTGTAGGGCATTACCCATTACAAGCAAAGTGGTTGAAGAACTTCCATAAATCCAGTCGAAGCATGAAGGCATATGCAAAGGATGTGCAAAAGGAATGAACATAAAAAAGACATTTCCAAGTAGCGAGAGCAAGGCGAAAGGAATTTTGGAAATTATCCATTCTGATGTATGCGGTTCGATGTCATCCAGTTCATTGAGTGGGTATGTATATTGTGTTTCTTTTATTGATGAATTTTCTAGGAATTCTTGGATATATTTCTTAAAGAGCAAAGATGAGGTATTAAGCAAGTTCAAGGAATTCAAAGCCTTGATCAAGAACCACAGAGAGAACAAGATCAAGACCTTTCGATCAGACAATGGCATAGAATTCACATCAGAAGACTTCAAGAATTTATGCAGAGAATCGGGGATTAAGAGGGAGTTGACCACTCCATACAATCCACAACAGAATGGCGTTGCAGAAAGGAAGAATAGAACGATAATGGAAGCAGCAAGAGCAATGCTTCATGACCGGGATTTTTCGATGCACCTATGGGTAGAAGCTGTGAGGACAGTTGTGTATGTACAGAATTGTACTCCTCATAGAGTACTAGAAAACAAGACTCCAAAAGAAGTGTTCTCCGGTGAGAAACCAGAAGTCATCCATCTCAGGATATTTGGCTTCCCAGTGTACATACACATTCTGAAGGAGAAGAGGATGAATCTAGATCCTTCAAGAAAGAAGGGTATATTCGTACGATACAATGAAAGTTCGAAGGCCTACCGAATATACTTCCCAGGATTCAAGAAGATCGACATCAGCAGAGACGTAACATTTGATGAAGACTCAACCTACAACAAATCTAGAAAGCTACCTGTTGAAGACACTGAAGAACCTGAAGTTCCTAGGACCAGAGATGCAGTAATGGAAGAAGAAATTCCAGAAGATAACGAAGACTGCGAGATGAAAGAACCACAAGAACTTGTAGATCCACCCCGTGAGAATAACTCTCACAAGAGGAAGCCAACATAGGTACGAGAGGCAATTCAAGATGCAGAGAAGTATGGTGCTCAAGAGGGGATGCACATAGAAAGAAAGAGACCTAGGCCATAGTCCAGTTATGTAGGCTTGTTGTGTGACATCATTCACAAAGAACCTTCCAACTATGAGGAAGCAACATAGAAGAAAGAATGGAAGGATGCCATGATCGAGGAGTACCAGTCGATCACGAAGAATGATGTCTGTGATGTACTTCCGAGACCAGAAGAGAAGTCTTTTGTGACTTCCAAGTGGATCTACAAGATCAAGCATGTTGCAGATGGCAGCATAGAGAAACACAAGGCAAGATTTTTGGCACGTGGCTTCTCCCATAAAGAAGGCATATATTATGAGGAGACATTTGCACCTGTAGCCAGATACACTTCCATCAGATTAGTACTTGCATTGGCTGCAGTAATGAAGTGGAAGGTACACCAGATGGATGTTAAGACAACATTCTTGAATGGTGTAGTAGAGGAGGAAGTGTACATGGAGCAGCCACTTGGATTTGAGACACATGACATGGAGACTCATGTGTGCAAATTGAAGAAGGCCTTGTATGGATTGAAACATGCACCTAGGACAAGGTACGACAGGATAGATAGCTTCCTAACTAGTTTGGGATTTACCAAGACTAAAGCGGATTCCAACCTTTACTACAAGGTTGAGGAAGGGAACCCAGTGATACTTCTACTTTATGTAGATGACCTATTTGTGACAGGTGAGGATGGGCTTATTGCAGATACGAAGAGGAAGCTTGCCGCAGAGTTCGAGATGAAGGAGGGCATGATACATTATTTTCTAGGCATGGAGGTGTGGCAAAGTGCAGATGGAATCTTCCTTGGACAAGGGAAGTATGCAGTAGAGATCCTAAAGAGGTTCGGGATAATGGAATGCTAGGCCATGGCCACACCTATGGCATCAAACCTGAAGCTATTGAGTGATGCTTCATTAGAGTCGACTGATGCTACAATGTATCGTTAGATGATTGGGTCATTGATGTACCTGAAGAAAACAAGACCAGACATATGCTTTGCTGTGAACACATTGAGACAGTTCCTAATGGATTCGAGACAAGTTCACTTGGTTGCTGCAAAGCATATATTGAGGTACCTGAAGGGTACAGTGGATTATGGGCTTAGATATGATGTGAATCAAAAGGTTAACCTGCAGGGTTATGTTGATTCAGATTGGGCAGGCAGTGCCGCAGATTGGAAGAGCACTTCGGGGTGCTGCTTCAGTATGGGATCATGTGTGATCTCTTGGTTTAGCAGGAAGTAGTCTTGTGTGGCACTAACTATAGACGAAGAAGAGTATGTTACAGCTTGTTTGGCTGGTTGTGAGGCAGTGGATCTTAGGAAGCTACTGTATGATTTGTTTGATCTCCAATTAGAGGCGACTTGTATATTCTGTGACAACCAGAGTTGTGTGAAGTTGTCTAAGAACCCAGTGTTCCATGACAAGTCGAAGCACATTGAGATCAAGTACCACTATATCAGGGATATGGTGCAGAGAGGAGCAGTGAAGCTCCAATATTTTGCGATGGACTAGCAAATAGCCGATGTGTTGACCAAGCTTCTAGCCAGAGTGAAGTTTGAGTACTTCAGAGAGAATCTTGGTGTTCTTCATATTGAGGGTCCTTCCAAGGGGAAGTGATGAGTCTGGAAGACGCAGATGCACATGGGACAGTCTGGCATTGTGGTAGTTTGGTCCTCCCATGGCCATTGACACAAGTGTCAGGGCCAATCCAACATGGTGGTAGGTTGGTACTCCCATGGACGTTGACATAGGCTCTGGGGCCATTCTGACATGGTGGTAGGTTGGTCCTCCCATGGTCCTTGATGTAAGTGTTGTGCGATTCTAACATGGTGGTAGGTTGGTCCTCCCATGGTCCTTGATGTAAGTGTTGTGCGATTCTAACATGGTGGTAGGTTGGTCCTCCCATGGTCGTTGATGTAAGTGTTGTGCCATTCCCGCATGGTGGTAGGTTGGTCCTCCCATGGCTGTTGATGTAAGTGTTGAGCCTTTCACAAATGGTGGTAGCAAATTCCTCCCATGTCGGTTGATGTAAGTGTTGTGTGATGTGCATTTGGGCTCTGCTCCGAGTGACGATGAGATGATCTGAAGATGATGAGGTGATAGTAGGAGATGTAGGTATTTGCAGAGGCAATGTAATGACTAGTCTTGGGTTGTACCTACTTGATGGCTTGCTCGCAGAGATGATGAATACCTACATGAGGGATAGGCCTACATCCAGCATGAAAAAGTGTTGGCTCTGTAGAACTTCCTATGATGAGTAGAATCGAGAGATATCACCAATCAATGGTTGACATGACGAGGATTGCAGCAACAGTGACAATGACGATCCAGTGTTGATGATGATGTTCCAGCATTGTTGATCCAGCGACGGAGACTTGTGTGTTGATGACTGTGTCTAGAGAATACCTTCCTAGTTAAGAGGGAGTGTTAATGTTATTGTAACTGCGGAAGATATTCACTTGTATTTTATTTGTACCTCCGATGGAGATGTTATTCCTTCAGTTGGGGATCATTTTATCTCTGAGGAAGTTGCGGAGTTTTCTCCTTTATGGTTTCCCCGAGGAAAATCTTTGTGTCTCTTGTGTTTATGTTGTGCATGTTATTCTCTCAGTAATATCCTAAATAAGTATTGATTAAAAGTTCCCTGGCAATGGTAAAAAGATCAAGCTTTGGGATGATAGGCTAGGATCGGAACCAAGATCCCCTATTAATTTTCTCCATAATTTTAACAAACTCAAATTTTGGATGGATTGTAGCAATATCTCAACTTTGTATGACCTCTCGAAGTGGACAGAGAATGGAAGATGGGTAGGATGGTGCAAACTGGAGACCCCGTGCTATCTTCATTCGGACTATGAAACTCTGCTTGAACTCTTACACTGAGATACCCTGTGCACAAGAAAATGCTCGACAAAACAGGGTGGAGCAAGACGGGTGCATATACTGTCAAAGCCGGGTATCAACTTTTGGACAGCAACAACAGGGTCAAGGACAAAAAATGGGCTAAAGTATGGAGTAAGGATAGTCTATCGAAGATAAATGCATTCACTTGGATTTTAGCTCATAGAAAAATCCTTACTGCAGAGAATCTTAAAAAAAGAGGCATCGAGGGTCCTGCGAGATGCATCCTTTGCAAAACCTTGGAGGAAACTGTAGAACATCTATTCCTGGACTGCAAATTCGCTCAGGAAGTCTGGTATAGAGCTTTCTTTGAATTGAATTTTGAAGTGATTCTTCCAACAAATTAGAATGATCTATTTGCTAGTTGGAAGGATTACTACACGAGATCTCTTCTCAACAAACCTGACTTCAAGAGAGCCTGGGAAGCCCTCCCAAAGTTTATTTGTTGGAGACTCTCGACAACCAAAAATAAGAAAGTGTTTGAAGGAGTTATTTTTACCCCTGCTCGAGTTCTTTCCTCGGCTAAAGCACTCTAGCTTGAAGCATTGTTTGCCTAGTGGATGATGAATATAAATAAGGAACCCCTCAATGTGGAAGAAAAAATTTGGGCCTCGGATTTCTTATCCCT
Source organism: Larix kaempferi (assembly GCA_027924585.1). Classification (NCBI taxonomy): domain Eukaryota; kingdom Viridiplantae; phylum Streptophyta; class Pinopsida; order Pinales; family Pinaceae; genus Larix; species Larix kaempferi. The sequence goes on from BSBM01000029.1 coordinate 8,539,502, forward strand.
GAACCCCTCTCTTTGTCTACCAGTCATGAGAAAGAGACCCAGCACCCAGAATTGGCATATTAGATTAAGTACTGAGGAGCTTCAAAATTGGAAGGAAAAAATTGGATGCAACACTCTCTTCTTTGATGGAGCCTCGAAAGGAAACCCTGGGTTGGTAGGTGCGGGAGGAGTTCTCTATGACTCCACTGGAAATAAGATGAAGGACTACACATGGGGTTTAGGTAGATACACGAACAACAGTGCAGAATGGTTAGCCCTTGCAAAAGGTCTGGAGATTGCAAGGGAGGATGGCATCAATGAATCAATAGTTTGTGGCGACTCAATGTTAGTCATCAGGGAGGCTAGGAATTTGATAAGGAATAGAAAGAGCCCCACTTCCAAAATCCACAGTCTTCTTAAGTACCTAGTCAACGAATATAAATCTATCAGCTTCTTTCATATCATGAGAACGAATAACCATGCAGCAGACGTGATGGCAAACGAAGGTGCAAGACTGGATAGGGGTGTTCTAGTTAGTAACTCCTCAAATAGAAACAAGGTCTGGATCCCTTGACATTACCAAGTTCCCACAACCATTCTATCTATGATTTTAAACTATGGAGAATTGCCTTGGTCACCACCCCTCACTAAATTCGAACTTCATCAACTTTTAAGCTATGCTCCCAACCCCAGCTAGGGTTTTCGAGGCAAGGGACACTCGCACGAAGGTTTCACGTGGTGTCCATGTGTGACGCATGCAACAAGTCTATTCAGAAGGTCGTCGCAGCTCCAAGCTATTTCAAGCAGCTGGGAGAACAGGTTGGCATCACTCCGAGCTATTTTGGTCTTTGCAGCTACAGATTATCAAGCAGTTTGGGCAAAAATGGAAAACTTCGGTTTCCTCTCCGCATGAGCACGTTACCGAATTATAGAAGTGCTTCTCTGGATTTTCGGAAGCATTTTCCCTCCTGGCTAGGGAATTAGGACAGCTTGCAAGGCAGTGAGCAAGCTTGGGGAATTGCGAAGGATGGTGGTGGCGTAGTTTGCAGGAAGCGTATTCGCTCTCCGTCTGGTGAAATTGAAAGTGTGGCTTCAGTTCCAATCAAGGATCCGTCTCAGGGATTTGGCCCATATAAATTGCAGGGTAATGCGTTCTCCCTCGGTGTCATGGACGACCACCTAGCAATTTTGGATGCACAGGTCCATGTGTTAAGAATTGAGGTATCGGAAATGAATAAAACTCTGCATCACATGTCTATTTCAGAGCAAGTAACAAAATTGGAGGTCCATGAGCTAAGAGAGAAAGTGGAAGCCTTGACAGTGGCAATGGAGAAAGGCGAGAATCGGGGAACAGATCAACTCAGGGAAATTTGGGGCATCGCTAAACAGATTGACGAGAACGTTAAAGGAATCTGCGACGAGAGCATGGAATTGAAGCAAATCCTGCTAAACAAATGTGGCAAGGACGTTGAGCTCTGAAGCTGTTACTGGGGTTCTGTCTCCTTTCAAACACCTGGTAGAATTTTTGTTTGCTATATGAAATTGAAGTTTTTGTATGTAATTTATGTTCCAGTGTCGGATATATGTATTTCGGACTGGTCAAAGAACTTCTAGGAAGTCATTGTAGTAGCTCTGTAAGGTTGTATGTATGTCATCCTTTAATTATTTTGGACAAAGATGAAGGTAGAGTCATGGCCACCCAACCTTGTTGGCACGCAGGCCTGCTCATACACTATGTATCCCGGTTTCCTATCTCTTTTTATATTAAAAAAAAAAAATCTCAACCGTTTATGTTAAAAAAAAAAGTATTGATTAAAAGTTGAAAATCTAACATCCCAAGGGGGGAAGGTTGTATCCTACGAGTTTGAAAACATAAAAAATAATTGTTTCTCAAACTAAAGGGGTTTATGGAGCCATTGAACCTTATTTTATGTCAGCGCAACAGGGGGAACAACAACTCAATAGCTCTAAGATCTTTTATAGTTCTAGCCTAAATTATGTTGAATTAAAAACAAAACAAAAACATGATTTTTTTTCTTTGAAAAATAAAATTAAAAACTTAATCAATATTATTAATAATAATAAAAAATTAAATTAAAAAGAATATATATATATATATAATTTAAAAAATACTTAAGTCAAATAAATTTAAAGTTGAATGAATTAAAAATAATAATAAGCTATTATAGGAAAGGGAAGACTTAATCCATGGAGATAATGTAAATTATTAAAAAGAAGTTAAATTGAAATTATTATTTTTAACACAAATGGTTGCTTGTATTGATATCAAAAAGAGAGGATGCAGCTTTACTGGACATCCTTGAATTACATCCGATTGCTTCATAAAGAAATTACTGTATAATACTTTTTACAGTGATCACAATCAGGATTCCAATGCATCTTGACACTATAAATCTAATACAAAAGACCATTCTTTCTTCCTATGATATATCCTACAAAATTCTCCTAACAACAAAATACATTTATAAGGCATATTCAAAACTTCAAGAAAGGAAAAACCTAGCCATTACAAGCCTTTTTCCATCCCCTCCCTAGGGACATCATAATGGTCTTCATTAACTTTGAATCCTTCTTCATGGCCACGATTTGTCTATATTCGATCTTCCTCTGGTGGACTATCATTGTTTTCTTTTTCTAGCTTGCACTGGACTTCCAAACTCTGTGAATTCATATAAAACATGATTGTGGATAATACTCTTTAACTCTCTATTTTCTTCCTCACACATCACAACTTTACCTTCCCTAACCCTAGGGTCCATATTTACTGGTAGAATTTGTTTCTTAGTAGATTTACAAATTGTGATATCATTAAAAACACCGGAACAAGCCTTAGAGAACTTAGTAGTATTGGAAGAATCTATACAACTGCACAACATTATCCTTGTCGCATTTGCAGTATGGAAAACAATCTCTACCATTAAACAATTAATGGACTCATCTAAAGTCCAATTAACAAATAACAAAGCATCGAAACAAATTATGTGAGTCATAAATCGATCCTCTTTAGTTTCATCTTTCTCGCGACATAGCAAAGAGCCCTTATTTTCTATTTTACTAGGCCTGGGGTCTTGATTTTCCATAATTTCTTTACCTTTCTTCATTAAATTATCAACATAATGAAGAATTTGTGTAATGTCAATAGCAACAAACAACTCAATGATGGAAATCAAGAACATCAATACTAAGTTATAACAAGAGGGAGGATTGTTGACGAAGGTCAGAGAAGCTAGGACAACCTGTTAAGTTAGGGTTCCCTAGTTCTCCTAGTCGGGAAACCACATAGGGTTGGCATCGGCTGCGTCTCAAATGAGCATGGTTCAAGGGTATTCCCCCCCCTCAGGAGGATGGCGGATCGAAGGACACAACAGAGCAACTGAACAGCTAGAAGGCATGAATGGAAGGAGGGGGAACCTCCAAAGGTAGAGAAAGGACTAGAAATGACGGAGACGGGATTCATAGCGGCCAAGGAAGGTGCATCCCAAAGTCCAAGCAGATCCCTATTGGTCAAATCTGACAATATATGAGGTCTCATTGAACACATGAAGGAACACGTCCTGATTGGGAAATTCTTGGGGGTCTAGTGAAATGGATTGAGGGAGTCTAGAAACCAAAGGGACATTATGATCTTTTATTAGGGTCAAAAGGATTTTTCACGGTGGATTTCTTCAATATAGAAGATCGAGACTGAGTCTTTGAAGGAGGGCCATACTTTTTCAATTCAGATGGACTATTTCTGAAACCCTGGCAAGAACGCTTCAATAAGGATCGAGAGGATCTAAAACGGGCACCCATATGGATCAGGCTATATTCCCTTCCTAGTGAATACTGGGAACACGAAATCTTGGAGAACATCGAGAAGGATCTTGGGAAATTTGTGAAAATATCTTATCAGACCATAAGAGCCAGGTATACCTCTTACGCTAGAATATGTGTCTATATGGATATTTCACAGGAGTTTCCAAAATCCATTAACCTAACCTAGGAGGATGAGGATTGGGTACAGTCTCTAGATTATGAACATGTACCTTTCCATTGTCGTCTTTGCCACATTCATGGCCACCTATTCAGATATTGTCCGAGGAGCAATGGATCCTCCATATGAAGGAAGAAGGAGGAATTTGATAAGGAGGGATATACCAAGGTCACTTAGAAGCAAAGACATGGGAGTAAGGGGGTGGGTAAGATAGCCACCTCCACCCCATCCACTTCCAATAGGTTCAACTCCGTGAACCAGTTACCATAAAATGGGATTACACCTGAAGCGCAAATTTCGGTGGAAGAAGTAGGAAAGACAAACATAAATCTTGATAAAGGGGACACGAGGGATAATATCCTGGAGGTCACCAAAGATAACAGGGATGGAGATGTCGAAATGGTAGAATGATAGGAAGAGGCAAAACTGGGAGATCTAAATATGGATAAGATAGAACAAGCATGCAGTAATAAGAAAGAAGGTTATGTATCAGCTCAACAAGTGCATCTGTTGCAGGAGGCCATTCTCAAGACATCCAAATACAAAACCCTGGGTATTTCAAGGGAAAAAGTCAAAGAACACAAGAGAAAACTCAAAGAAGGTTCAGAGAAACGCGATAGAAGGACCAATCAAAAGAGAATTGCAAAGCTAGGAGCTATGCTGGTAGATTCGGGGCAATATCCGACTATACAAGCTGCCCTAAAAAATTTATCCCAATGAAAATAATTTCCTGAAACATAAGGGGAATAGGAAGCCCCCAAAAAATCAGAATGTTGAGAAATAAGATCAAGAGAGAAAAACCCATGGTGATCCTACTCCAAGAAACCAAGTGTACAATGGAGTAAATGGAGGGTGTTGCAAGGAAAATATGGAAAGGGAGCGAGGTTATGTCAGTAGAGGATGGAGGTATGTCGGGAGGATTGGCCACCCTTGGGACCCGAGCATTATTAGCATGCAAAATTTTATGGCCTCCCACAGGCACATTACTGGTGAGGTCAGAATATTAGGGACGCAAGTGGAAGGATTAATCTCTAATGTTTACAGGCCTCAAACCCATCCGCACAAGGTTGACTTCCTGAATGAATTGAAGATGCTAAACAGATTGACTAGGGATAGGGTTTGGATCATTGGAGGTGACTTCAATATTATAACATCCCTAGAGGGAAAAAAGGGGGGCGACGGGTTATGGAACCAACTTGACATATGTTATGATCTGTTATAGAGGACTTGAGATTAGTGGATATCCAAACGAACAATCAGATATTTACTTGGAACAACATAAAGGAGGAGAAAGACACATAGCTTCATGATTCGATCGGTTCCTGGTGTCTGAAGGATTGATGATGAATGAGGGAGATATTCAGGCATGGGTCATCCCGACAGCTGGATCGGATCACTGGCCAATTTTCTTCTCTTGGGGTCAGGAGGGAGAGACTTGGAGGAGACCATTTCGGTTTGAATCCTTATGGCTAACAAATCCATATTTTAAAAACGGTTATTGAATGGTGGCAAGAAGCATAGGAGGTTAGTGGATCCAATATGTATTGTTTCCAACAAAAATTGAAAGGCATTAAAACCAAGGTGTGGAAATGAAATAAAGAGGCTTTTGGCATTGAGGATAGACGCTTTCTTGAAAGCAGATTGATCGATATCTAGAGGCAGGTGATGATGAATGGGATCGACGAAACCCTTAATATTGAAGAAAAGTAGACCATGGAAAATATCGGGGAGAGGGAGAAACGGGAAGAAGTCTTATGGAGACAAAAGTATAGAAACCAATGGCTTAAGGAAGGAGACCGCAATACAACCTTCTTCCACCGAACCACCATACAACACTGGCAGAGAAACAAAATTGCTTACCTGAAAAAGGAAAATGGGGAGAGGGTGGAAGAAAGAAAGGACATAGAGGAGGAACTTGTTTGGTACTATAAGGATCTTATGAAGGAACCCATCAAGGATAGAACCAGGAGATCGAACATATCACTGGGATCATCCCCTAGTTGGTGACTCATGATCAAAATGAAATACTGATGGGGAAAATTACTATGCAGGAAGTTAAGGAAGTTGTTAACCATATGCAAGATGGGAAATACCCTGGGCCAGATGGTTTCACAACTAATTTCTTTCACCATTTTTGGGACATAATTAAACAGGAAGTTTGGAAAATTGTGGAGGATTCCAAAACATCAAGTAGAGTGTTGGGAGCATTTAATGCCACCTTCCTATAGTTCATCCCCAAGAGTGAGGGCGTTGATATTCTTGGTAAATTCAGACCTATCTCTCTATGCAATGTGATTTATAAAATTATCTCCAAAGTAATATCCAATAGGATGAAACCATTCCTCCCCTCCCTAATCTCACCAGAACAATCTGGGTTTGTGGAAGGACGTCAGATTCTTGATGGTATTATTATGGTTCATGAGGTCTGCCATTCTTTAGCAATGACCAAGAAACCTGATATGATGTTAAAGATAGATCTGGCTAAAACCTATGACGAGGTCAGCAGGAATTATATGAGAGAGATGATGTTAGCTTTTAGGTTTAGCAATGAAGTGGTCAGATGGATCTACAATTTAATTTTATCAACCTTCTTCTCAGTTCTAGTCAATGGTATCCCATCGAATCCCTTCAAGCCAACGTGGGGGATCCGTCAAGGGGATCCATTTTCACCCTTCCTATTCATTCTACTAGCTGAGGGGCTTGGGTTGTCCATCAAAGCTAGAGTTTATGATCATTCTCTTAGGGGATTGGTGCTTCATCCCGATGAACCGGGACAATCCCATCAATAGTTCATGGATGATACAATGTCGATGGGACATTCTTCGGTGCATGAAGCCAAAGGCCTGAAAAAAAATCCTCAAACGTTTCTATGAGGCATCTGGGTTGGAGGTCAACGAGGATAAATCTCATATTTTATTCTTTAATACCCCTTGTATTACCCAACAGAAAAATCTAATAATTCTCAGATTCCAACGGAGATCCCTTCCGTCCAAATATCTAGGGGCGCACCTATCTAATTTGTTCATACGAAAAGCATATTGGAAAGATCTTCTGGACCATATGAAACAAAGTTTAATGAATTGGACCCTTCGTCCTCTGAACTTCCCAAGTTTCCTTGTCATGGTTAAATCTATTCTCCAATCCATGGGCACCTACCTGTTTTCGGTGTTGGTATCTCCTAAGGCTATTCTAAGGCAAATTAGACAGCTACAGAGAATATTTCTATGGGGAGGCCGAAGACAAACATAAGTGGGCCCTGGTAGATTGGAACACGATATGCCTTCCCATATCACAAGGAGGATTGGGGCTCAAAGACCCTGAAATTACCAACAGGGTAATGGGGGCGAAGACTTGGTGGTGTTGGGTGGCAAACGAAGATGAACCATGGGCATGGTTCCAGAACCAAAAATATTCTAGGGGGTGGGATAAAAAATATCTCATTAGATTCAACAAGACCTTTAACGTATCCCACATTTGGAACTTTGCTTGCCAGGGAAAAGACCTCATTTAGAATCACAGTTTCTGGGAGATAATAAACGACAACTCTGCAGATTTCTGGAAGGATTCGTGGCAAGAGTTTCCACCCTTGACATAGGTTCTGGGGGTGAATGACACTTGGAGAATAACAACAATGATATGGGGAACCAAAGTTAAAGACTATTGGGATAGGAGCAACAATAGAGATGAGTTAAGGAGGTGGAGAAAGTTGGAGGAATGGGAGGAGTGCAGTGGGGAAGAGAATGACAAGGAAATTTGGGAGGAGCTCCAGGAGAGAAGTATCAGAGTTAATGAGGATAAGGAAAAACTATGATGGGGGTATAAATCAAAGGGAACCTTCTCTGTAAAAGAGGCTTATTTCATAGCCTCTATATGTAATGAGCAGGAAGAGACTCCAGAGTGGAAGAAGATTTGGAAAGAAAACCTATGGCCAAAGGTCTCAACTTTTCTATGGGTGGTGACAAAGCAATGAAAATTAACAGAGGAGAACCTTAAGAAGAGAATTTGTTTGGGCCCTACTCATTGCTATCTCTGTAAAAATGAGGAAGAAACCATGAACCACCTCCTAGACACCTTCCAGTACACATCTGAACTGTGGATCAAAGGCGTGAAGATATTTATACAATTTCCTAGAGTCAGAGGGAGATCGGATAACTCAATCTTGGAATGGAATGACAATCCGTTCATGAAACCAGATGGTAAATAGAATATGGCAAGTATTAACAAGTTTTCTAATGTGGGAAGTCTAGAAAGAAAGAAATCGACGAATTTTCAGAGATGCTAGTTACACCAGTGAGAAGGTATGGTACCACATCGAGACACACATCCAGGAAACTCTTCATCTTATGGCTTGGCATGGTGATATCCTACAAGATGAATACATATAGGAAGGCATTCTTCGTGCATGGGGAATCAAGACCATCCTGACGTACACCAACAAAAAACTAACCCATAATTCTAATCTGGTTCGACCTGACCAATGTTCAAGACCATTGATCGACCAATCAAACTAAATTTTAATGGTGCCTCTAAAGGAAATTCCGGTCCAAGGGGCTTTGGTGGAGTTATTCGTGATCATAAAGGGGAGATGGCATAAATATATGGTGGCTACATTGGCAGAGAAACTAATAATGTCGCGGAATTGGAGGGTCTCCTCCATGGAATTCAAAGTGCAATTTCGCTTAAACTACTTCCCATCACTCTGGACGGTGATTCAAAAATTATCGTCAAAATGGTTGAACATGCACAATGGTAGAACAGTTACGAAAGTTTCAGATCATTGGAGGCTGGATTATCCACTGGAAAAATTAGCAAGCAGACTTGCGTTGGGCCATGGCCTCTCTTTCAGCCACGTAAAAAGGCATGGTAATAAACTTGCTGACTCTTTGGCCAATTTAGCAGCGAGAAGAAGACAAATAATTTGGGAAGGACACATGGATTGTCTAACTGAGACGGAAACATGTAACCAATGTCTACAGAAAACAACTGGTGATCTAGGGAACCCAGATGCGGGTGAGAGGGGCCTACCGGGGGACGTTTCGTCCTAACCTCATGTAGATTCATCCAACCATGTGGAGGATGCATGCATTAATGCTGACAAGTGGGAAGGTGAAGGAAGAAGTATCTCCCCACGTGTGGATTCAAGAGGTGGTATATTGTAGGACGAGAAGGCAGATAATAAGGATGATGAAGGAGGCTTCCAGTACGACGATCAGGGGGATCCATACAATGGACATTATTACAGATAGTGGTCTTTGCAGCATTACGAGGGATCGAATGGGAAATGTCAAGTCGCCCATTAAGGAAATCTCCAACCGTGGCCAACCCATCACCGTTATATGGTGCTATGAAGTTGGCAGGGAAAACAAGGTTCTCGGTAAATTGGCAAAGCAATTTTTTGTGATTTGGGGAGAGATAGATACAAGAGGTGGCAGTGTTCTGAGTGGTGAATTGCTCTACGTGGTGTGCAACATGGCGACAGAGGGGAATCGAGGAAACATGGAAAATTCGCATTGCAGGAGGGCGGGTCGAGAACATACCAGGGTGGCGCTTGCGGCATGGAAATACTGCGCTTTGATCCCCCCATCTATTAGAGCTGACATCGAGGTGATGGAAGATAGTGTATGGCAAGAAGTGTTAGAGAACATGCCTTCATTGGATGAGGTGGTTCTAGAAAATTGGATTCAAGATCCTGGGTTGACAAGAGCTTGCTAGAGTCTATTTGAAAAAATGGTGACGTTGTATTGGGTTATCAAAGGTTTGTTGAGGCAAGTGTTGCAGGAGAGAGAAGAAAAACTTGGAGGTGACGAAATCCCTGGGGCCTTCTGGAAGGAGTTATATGCAGATACACGCCTCCTCCACAATGCATAGATCCTTTTGTATAGCTACAAAGGAGGGCAGCGCAACTTCTAGTATATCTAATTTGTTGATGAAGTGATATGCTTCCTTATGGACTCATGATTTGTGCGTGGCTGGGATCATAGTACAAAACACAATTTCGTTAGGATCTAGAGGCGGTTGAACTGCCTTAGGGTTCTTTGTTAGTCAGAGATTCAAACCCTAGTAGACTTGATGCGTTCTTGGAGCAGTTCTTGGAGCGTTGAGTAGTAGGTCCACCTGGGGTACACAAATTATGAAGTAGCAATAGCTTAGTTAAATTGAAATTATTAATAGAGGTAAAATTATATATATATGTATGTATGTATGTATGTATGTATCAGTAGATTATAAAAACTATAAACATGTCAATTAGGTTTAGCCATGGTTTAGCCTAAGTCGTTAGAGTGGAGGAGTATTATCCTCCTTATCCAGGTTCAATTTTCGCTAGTGACATGTTAGGTTCTTAAATGAGTCACCTTTGATCCGACATATCCTGGCCTTACTACGTTCATCACAGAATAAAGGGAAGGTTTCCATGGACATAGCGAGCACCGATCTCCGGTGCCGTGAACCACATGAGGAAAAAAACTATAAACACATGCAATGTCAATATAATAGTTAAAACATAAAGAATTAATTAATAGTGAAGATGGAGTGAAAAAATATGAGTAAATTAGAAAACATTAAATGAGTCAAAATTAATTACGAAGGAAATTATTAATTAAAATTAGAAGAGGGTAGATTAGAAAATGATTTTTGGACAAATTGAGTGGGCTCAACAATAACCATATGTATTCTCCTGGAAGGTCATAAGTTGAATTCAAGAGGGGGGTAGGGTATATACATATATATGCAAGTTGTTGTTTGTAGATATTTATGTGGGCTGGAAAGGAAACTACAACCTCATTCTTGCTTACAGTCTCGAGAGGGGCGATCTATATTTTTTGGACAGACCTCCATCCCAAAAACATTGTATAACCTGAGTAGGCATAATGGTTAAGAATGGGTGTTATCTCCTTGTAGGTCTGTTGATGCCCCGGAGATCGCAGCATCAATCAGAAAGGGATCCTCCCGGGTAGACTATCCCAATTAGATTGTCCACCGTTTGGTGTGGGGAATCCGTCCGGTTAGCGGTTCCGGCAACCGTGGGTTTGGAGATTTGCTCCAGTTATACCGGTTATGGCCCGATCCACCGTTCTTTTGAATTTTATGTTTTAGAATGATATGCAAGTGCCTAGTCTAACTTTAATCTAAATGCAAAACTGAAAAACAGATCTATGTCTAAAACTGAAATAAATCTAACTATCCCTGCAAGGAGCAAATTGAAAGCATGAGCAATGAGCTGTAGGATATCTAAAGAATAAATAGATAGCCATCAAATCTTAAAGATAAAGCTACAGCAAAGATAAGAGATATCAGAAGATAGCTTCTAATTAAATATAACACATTTCATTACTCATGAAAGAGAGAATTCATTTGCACAGAGAGAAGCAAGATCATTTAATACAATGAAATAATTCAAGACAGTAATAAAGATCTCACAGCAAAGTATAGCAAACACAGGAATAATCCAAAATGCATCCAATCTCCATTCTCATGCAAAGACGTCCTCTCCGGGCTCTTATTAGGAAGATTTTATTTTCTTGAAACATGTTCAAGATAGCTCGTACAAGTCTAGAAAATAATTCCCTGCCAAAAGTCCTCTACATTACTTCCTAACTTCTATTTATAATGTTACAAAATGCCCTTTGGGCTACCACCTGGCCCTTTACACTTGTCACCTACAGACTTTTCCCCTTATAATAGACAAAAATGTGACCTCCCTTTTCAACAGAAAATTATTTAAAAAAGAAAAGGACAGTTGTCCCATAAGCTCCACGTTTTATACATATGACAGCCAAGATACAAAATAAAGGAATTAATGCTCTCATATCAGTGCTTTCACTCTTGGGCATGCGCTCCAGTTTGAAAAGAGGCACTTGAACTAGCTGGTACATCTGCTGCTGCTTCTAGGAGAGAAGAATTCGGGCTTGTTGCTACAGCTGCTGCTGCTGGGAGAGAAGAATCCGGGTTTGTTGTTGCTTCTGTTACTGCTGCTGCTTTCTTCTCCTCTTCTGCAATGTAACTAAACCATATGCCAGTGTCCCTTATAACTACATTTGCTGAGGCAGGGAGTAATATTTTCTGAGAAGTTACATCTTTACCAAGCTCTTCTCCAATACCTTGAATTTCTGTTACTGCTGCTTGGTGTATTTCCTTAAGCAGATGACTGTGTATTGATGACATCCCAATATAATGTTGGAGATCATCAATGGCTAAGACATCAATTTTCTTCACATATTCTGTTTGGATGCCCAGCTCTTCCTTCAGGTCAGCTAGACATTGTTCTTTTCCCGGGAAATCATCAAGGGATTGAGGGAAACTCAACTTGCATTTGTCATGCACTTCATGGATTCTTTGGTAAAGCCCGTTACTTTTATCCATCGTCCCTCGGATCTTGGCCATTATCTTAATGCTACAATTTCTACAAAATTCCAGAAGGGCTATGTCTTCATTAAAACCATCTTCAGATTTGAATGGGAGGTGCGTGGGGAAGTCTACCTTTCCTTCCCTCCATTCTATCTGGCTCAGGATATTTGCCCTAACCCGAGTATATTTAGCTTTAAGCCTATAGGCCTCTGCATTAACTTCTTTTAATCTAAACACTATGGCCTTGAGCTTGCATACTTCCTCAGTAATTAGTTTCTGCGTGCAATGGACTTGCTTTAGGATACTACAGGACCGCTCATGGAAAGGAGACATGTCTATCGCTCTGCTCTCTGCCTACTCTAATTGTTCAACCAATGCTAGCTTGTCCGCTTCTAGATGGGACACTCTGGCTCCTGCATCATTCTTTTCTGCTTCTACAATCATCATCTGGACTGTCAATTGTTCCTTTTCTTCTTCTAGCTGGTTATACTTGTCTGACAGTTCTTTATGCTCAACAGACAGGCGATTATACCTATTCACCACGAGATCCCTGTAGGCTTGCTCATTAGGCACAATATGTTGTAGCATGCGAGCTCTCCTCTTTGTCGACTCAACTTCTTTAACTATATCAGCCACATTGTCCAGCGTTGCTTTTGCTGTCTCTACAGCGGCGGATGCCATAGCTAAGGGGGCCTTATTTGTATTTTGCATTACTGTGGTCTCCCGGTGGGTAACAATATCTTCCTGGAAGAGTCTCTTTATCCTCTCTTCCGATTTATGGACCATTGCCTTCCTCTTCTTATCATAGACAAATTCATCCCATCTGGACACGGTATGCTCTTCCGATGGAGTATACAGGATGATTGGGAGATCTATAATATCTATTTCTGCATCTGCGGGTGGGGTCTGGACTACCTGAGCTGGATCTGTTCCCACATTTTGGGTACCAGAGACACTTTCTTGTGCTATGTCCGCCTCCACATTTTGAGTACTGGAGACACCTGCTTGAGGTACATCTATTTCCATATCCTGGGCACCGAAGCCACCTGCCTGGGCATCTTCAACTGTCTTGAGTTCTTCTTCCATTTTCTGCCCTACTTCAGCTTGTTGCCTTCTCTCTTCTTCTTCAGCTCGCCGCTGATTTTCATTTTCTTCCATCTGCTTCGCATCTTCTGCTTCTTTCTGCCGCTGGGCTTCCTCAGCTTCTTTCTGTAGCCTTTCACTTTTTGCTTCTTGCTGCAATCTCGCCACCTCAGCCTCTTGCAGTAACCTTGCTTCCTCTCTTAACCTTTGTTCTTCTTGGGCTCGGGCATCATCTGCTTCTTTCTCCTTCTGCAGCCTGGTTTTTTGGGCCTTGGTAGAGCTAGAGGTTGCTCTACTGCCTTGGAGACAAATCTGCAACTCAGTCATGTTGCTAATGCCTCTGAATGCCTCTTCCTCGACATCATAATAATGAGCGTACTCAAAATGAGCATAAATTTCTTTACAATGCTCGACAACTTTTTCCCGCCTATCATTCCTATGGAAAATGACATCGCCGAAGTGGAAAGCTTTCAGCTCTTGAACAAACTCCTCAGCTGAGGCAACCCCTAAGAATTTGTATGCTCCTATGCAGAAGGGAAAAGGCGGGAAAGAAGCCTTATGCTGCTTGTTAAGCACCGCTCCGATTCCATCCAGGAAAATTTGTCTTACTGCTTCCTTAAGGACTATATAGTCAGTAGCATACTTCGGCAAAATATATGGAGCTTTAGTTCCTCCAAACATTCTGATGTAGGTGCCTTGTTCCGAGAAATAAAAATCTCCATAATTTTCTAGGATCTCCATGGCATTTTCGGACAGACAGTTGGGCTCTAGATGAGCTTATAGCTGGGTTTGTAATTTTGAGCCCACATCATCCTGAAAGCAGTGTAAACCGGGGTGTTGGCTCTATCCCATGTGCAACCTAAGCTGGGAAAAGATAGCTTGGCCAAAATACAATCAATAAGATACGAAGACATGTAAAATTCTGCCTTTTTTAAGGCCAGACCTTCTCTTGCAGCAACTACCATTGATGATAAACTGTCTGACAGGATAGTAGCCCAGTCAAACACAGCTCCTTTGAATGCCATGAAGTGGATGATGGGGACCCACTGTATCTTATATACGGTGCCATCGGGCTTGCCGAAGATTCTGCATAACAACAGGGCGATTAACCTGAAAGGAGGTCTTAGATTCTGGACATCATATTCGTCATTACCTCTCTTTCTTAAGTGCTTGCCTGCGACCAATAATTTTTTGGCCATTTCAATATTGTTCATCTAGCCCAACCATTCATCACTCAGGGCTTGCTGGGGACGTGGGAATTTATAGGCTGCCGCAAGATATGCTGGGTGGAATGAGGCGATGGCTATTTTCCCGCTGTCATGTAATACCCTTGTCTCCACATTAGTATGCTCCAGTATCCACCCGATTACTTCAGAACATGGGAATAGTTACGGGCGGGTAGCAGCCCTGGCTATGCCTGAAGTTCTGATGTTGAGATAGATCTATCCCTCTTCTAGTAACATATCCGGGATATGTTGGTCCCTGATCATCCTGTAAATATCTCCCCACCGGACTTCGGGAGGGATACCGGTGGTGCACTTAGTATCTTAGAACATAGTTTCAGTTCTAAGTGGTACTGGCTCAGGTTCCGTCATTTTAGCCTTCTTCCTACCATCTTTTGGCATCTTGGCTTGTCCCTGCTAGCAACCAAATACAAGTCATTATAAAAATGTGCAACCTGTTTTTTTGAGATTTTAACAAAGAGCAGTACCAATTTAACATGTTAATGAGAGATATAGATAAACTATGAAGCTGCATGTTGGGGGAAGCAAAAGAAACCATTCCAAACAAAAAAATAGACTTGATTATCCTAAGGAATCAAAGTTTGGAAAGTTCCCGAAAGGGAACGCATACGACATAAAACAACCTGCTTCCCATCTAGTCCTAGGAGAGAGGGTACCCTTCATCGTTGCAGTTCTAATGGTTAATGGTGGGTTAGCTTGGATTGAGACAAACTTAAGACGAAACCAGGGGCCGCTTTCCACATTCAGGCACAGGTGAGGGGTTTCAGCCGACCGCTATGGTTATTTACAACACTTGACGAGACGCTCTATGGCCTGCTCAGAGTTTGAGCGAGGGTGACAATGCCTGTAATAGGGTCAGTGATGCACTCGAGTGATTACAGGTTTGGCTTGATTTCTAGTAGAACGAAAAACCCATGGGGCCTCGGTGGCTTTTAAAACGAAATAACGATATATGCGACTAGTGTCTACCGGCCACACTTCAAACGAAAAAGAAAAACTAAAAGGTAATCTGACATGTAGATGCGACAAAAAAAACGGTTAGAAACCTACCTGGCAACGTGAAGATGGCTGAATGAGGTGGACGCGGACGTGGACGAGCTGAGCTGGAGCAGTTCGGCGAGGTCTCCAACGGTGTTTGTTTAATCGAAAATAACAATGCGGTCGACCCAAACCCCCACCGTCCTTTTAAACGGGTTGGGCACGTGCGGTATTTAATTCGGTGGGTGGTGCATTTAAAACAAGTTTTAAATTTCGTACATCGCGGTCTTTTCGAGCCGCCTCGGCAGTTGTGCGCGACTGTCATTTGCAGGACGAATTTTCGAGCTTCTCCCGCAATTGCAGAATGATATAGAGAATGGCCTCGACGTTTTGGAAGAGATTGGCGTATCCTTCCGAAATGAAACCTTAAGAGAGCTATTACGAGCATTTTTACGGAGTCGTCCCGCAGTTTCGGGAGAATAAACGATTTCTTTCCACAATGGAGATAAGTCAATTGCTTCCGCAATTGCAGAACAATTCCGTGAAGCTTCCCTCCATTTTGGAAAGTATTAGGGAATGGCTCCCGCAAGTAAAAAAGGTCTAAGTCTGTCCAAAAGCGTTCCGCGGGATTTCGGAAGGCTTTCGCGAACGCTTCCGCAGTTTCGAAAGGATTTCGCGAATGCTTCCGCGGCTTCGAGAGAAGGAAGACCTACATTTTTTCAAATGAGACCAAGTCCTTCGGTGTCTTCTCAAAAAAAATAAGGTGAATGACCCCCACAGTTTCGGGAGGATAAGTTGAATGGTTCTGTAAAAGTTAAGTCTTTCAGCGTGGCTTCGTGAAGGCTTCCGTAGTTGCGGAAAGCTTTCGCAATTAGCTTCCGCAGTTTCAGAACAGATTGGCAAATGGCCCGCAGTTTCGGGAGGATAAGCTGAATGGCTTCCGCAAGTTGAGAGGAAAGACTTAAGATTTTTTAAAGAGAAGACCCTTGGTGTTCCCGGAAAAGATACGTGAATGGCTCCCGCGGTTTCAGGAGGATAAGCAGAAAGGTTCCACCGCTTCGGGAGACTTTCCCAAATAATTTCCGCAACTTCGAGAGAAAAATTCTAAGTCCTTTTCGGGACGCTTATGCAAACGGTTCCCGCGGTTTCGGGAGGATAACTTGAATACTTCCGCAACTGCGGGGGGCTTTCTCAAATGCTTCCGCGACTTCAGGAATTCTATCCTTGTAAGAAAACTTGGAACTCTCAAAGCAGGATTTTCAGTTGAAAAGACAGTAAAAAAGGAGAATTTACCTCTTACAGCAGTCTTTCTAAAAAAATAAAGGAGGGGCCCCAATATGTACAAAATTTTTTTTTGGGGGGGGATGTTGCTGCAACAACAATTGGCGAGTCGTTGGCGAACACAGATCTCTGAAAAATTCCTCTCCATGGTCCGAAACCTTATCAAAGACATCCATCTTATGTGCAATATTCAGCTGAGCATTTGAACTTCTGTGAAGGAAGAAGGCACTTTACCTGCTAGCCATTGGGGAAAGGGGAGCTTTGACAGAGACACCTTTAAAACTCTCAAAGGGCCAACATATGGGATTCATTTTAGAAGGATCATCTTTCGGATGGTTACTACAGTCGGACTCCACAGGATTTGCAACACTTTCTCATGGACATTATTGCTCTTGTTCCTCATTCCCATGCCGCTTGCATCCTTTTGGATGTTCGTACTTTGGACAGCTTAGCTGTTTGATCCTTCCAGAGATATTTTCTTTAGACATGATCTTTGATTTAGGCTCCTCAATCCATAATGTCCTTTTGTGTGAGTTAGAGATTTTATTGTCTTGATCAAGCCTCACGGACGGAGAGAAGCCTATTTTGGGCTGTGCTTTTTGGACAACATTCTAGATTTTACATGCTTTGCTTTTGTCTCAGCCATGCTTTAATTGAGGCGAGAATCTCTAGAAAACAGACCCTTGAATATAAGCCATTTTGGCTGTTATATTTGCAGCATGGAGTCATTTCAATACCCCATGTCCTCGAGATGTGCTACTTTCCATGGGTCCAACTTTAATAACCTTCTTGAGATGCCTTTAAGTGTGAGAGTGGGTGGAGCCCAAAGATAGTAATGAAGATGGTCATAGGTCTCTGCTATTTAAACAGGATTAGTGTGACTAGCAGAGTAGGCTTCCTTCCTTCTGAAAAATTTCAGCGAGAGCACAATACATAGATAGACTTTATTCGAGCATAGTTCCGGACTCATGGGTAAGAGACCTGTCTTTGCTGAGAAACTCAACCGCGGGGGCTTTCAGAAAGCAAACTTTGTGCAATGGTTCAAATGACAAGAAAAGAAACAAAAATTGCTGAAAATAAAGCGAACAAAAGGCTAAAGCAACAATAAAAGAAAATTTTATTTATGTACAGAAGTCTCAGCGAGACTATGCAAAGTATTGCTTCAGGGCGAGGCTATTGAGAGGAAGGGTTACTTCTTCTCCCTCGAGATTTGTCCATTTATAAGTGGATGGGCCTATCTTTACCGAAATTTGGTACGGGCCTACCCATAGATGTTGGAATTTCATGTGCATTCCTTTGCCTTCATGATTATGGTCCCATTTCAGGACTAAGTCCCCAACTTCAAAACTTCTTTTACCGGACTTCCTCTTATCGAACCATCTCTTAACTATGTCTTGGTGTTGATGGAATCGGTCTTTAGCTTTCTGTCGGGCTTCTTCAAGTTGAAGCAGGGTATTGATTCTGGATTGTAAGACTTGGCTACTAGAACCCTGAGAGGCTTGGGATAACTGTAAGGATGGGAGCAAGATGTTTGGGGGAAGGATAGCTTCCTTGCCATAGACAAGAGTGAAAGGGGAAACCCCCAATGCGTTCTTTGGGGTCACCCTATCTGCCCATAAGGCATTCGAGAGAGCTATTTTCCAACTTCTCTGGTTTTCTATCACAGTTTTCTTAAGAATCCGAATCAGATTTTTGTTTGAGGATTCAGCTAATCCATTCCCTTGAGGGTAATAATTGGCTGAATAATGCAGCTTAATTCCCCATTCATAAACAAATTCATTTATCTTGCAAGACGAAAAATAGGAAGCATTATCAAAAACAAGGGAAATTGGAACCCCAAACCTGGTTATGATGTTTTCTTTCAAGAAACTGATGACTGTATCTTCATTGATCTTGCACAACGAGATAGCTTCCGTCCATCTAGTGAAGTAGTCGGTAGCCGTCAGAATGTATCGATGTTGCAAAGAAGAATTTGGATTTATCTCTCCGATAACATCTATACCCCATTGCTCAAAAGGCTCAGAGATAATAACCGGCTGCAAGGGTCCTGCTGCCTTAGGTAACTTCCTGGCACTTCTTTGGCATACATCACAGTTTCGTGCATACGTGTGGGCATCTCGGAATAGAGTGGGCCAATAATATCCAGCTCTCAGTATCTTGTGTGTTGTTGTCTCTCCTGAATAATGTCCACCTGCGGGGCCATCATGTAATTCTTTGACAACTTTATTTGCATCTTCCTTTTCCAAACATCTAAGGAAAACTCCATCATAATTTTTTCTGAAAAGTATCCCATCGATGATTTGATACGGTGCTGATTTCAAACGGAGTGCCCTTCTTTGTTTAGAGTTCCAGTGCTCAGGTAAGTACCCTTGCTGTAAATAATGCACCAGGTCTCTATACCATGACTGAGGAGTCAAGAAGATAGGACATACTTCAACCGAGTTTAGCTCAGCTTCAGTCTTCCAATGTTGTTCTTCATTAGTCGAATCTCCCGCAAGTAATTTGCATAGGCCTTGCCCTTTGATGATCGTGGCTGGTTTAAATTCTAAATCATATTCTTGAAGAGTTGTGACCCAGTTCCCTCTCCTTTCTCCTAGTTCCTTTTGAACGAAAAGGGATCTAACAGCTGGGTGGGGAACTATGACTTTAGTTCTGCTCTTAAGAATATATGGCCTGAACTGTTTGACTACTTTGAAGACCGCATATGCATGCTTGTCAACCATGGAATAATTCAACTCAGCCCCTTGCAGACCAGTGCTCATAAACGAGATTGGGTATTCGTCTCCTAGCTCCACCTTTTGCTTGAGTACCGCTACGAGGGAGTCATCCGAAGCAAAGGTATACAAGATAAAATCCTTATCAAAATCTGGGCTTCTTGAGGAAGGAGCCTTAGCTACGGCTGCTTTAATATCTCTCAATGCGTCCTTTTCCAAATCTGTCCACTTGAACTGTATGCTTTGTTTAACCATCTGTTGCAATGGTTTAACAATTTGTGCAAAATCTGGAACAAATCTGCGGACAAAATTGATAGTGCCCATAAAGGACTGCATAGATTTCTTGTTGTAAGGCATTGGAATCTTATTAATAGCTTGCACTCTTTCCTGATCTATTGACACTCCCCCTTTGGAAATGATATGACCCAAGAGTTTACCTTCGGGAACAGCGAACATGCTCTTCTTGGGGTTCAAAGAAATACCATATTTTCGGCAGCGATAAAAAATATGCCTCAGATGGACAACATAATCTTCCCTTTTCTTTGAAAAGACTGTCACATCGTCTAAGTATACAACAACACATTGCCCACCCAATCCTCTGAAGGCGATATCCATTGCTCGTTGGAATGTAGCTCCCGCGTTTATCAGACCAAATGGCATCCTTCTGTATGCGAAAGTTCCCCACTTAGTTCGGAAAGTAGTCTTAAGACGGTCTTCTTCGGCTACTAATACTTGATTGTAGCCAGAGAAACCATCGAAAAGAGAAAACAGCTCAGATCCTGACACCATTTGAAGGATTTGTTCCATTGAAGGGACGGGGTAGTTGTCTTTATCCGAAGCTCTATTTAAATTTCTGAAATCTACACATAGCCTTATCTCTCCTGACTTCTTTCTTACGGGAACCAAGTTAGCAACCTAATCAGAATGCCGGACCTTAAAGATTATCTTAGCATCCAGGAGCTTCTTTAATTCCTTTTGAATCAGCGGTTCTAGAGTAGGATGCATCCTTCTTAACTGTTGTTGAAATGGCTTGACACCCGCTTTCATTGGTATAACATGCTGAATAATGCGGACGTCATACGTTTTCAAATCCTCATAGGTCCATGCAAAAACATCCTTATATTGCTTAAACAGTTTGATGAACCTATCTCTTTCTCCTGGTGAACAACATTTGCCAAGGTTGACAAATTTTGGTTCTGCCTCGGTACCCAAATTAACTAACTCATGTTGCATTGATGAACTGTTAGTTTTGGTATTAGCTGGTCTTTTGAACTTATATTGAAGATCGAACAGCATTTCGAGGGACCTTACCCCTTTGGGGATGAAATTTCCTTTCTCCTCATCCTTCTTCATCAAATCAGCATCGTGTTCTTCTTCATCTATTGCAGCTCCTTGGAAGATGTCTTCGTTTGTTAGAAAGCTGATAATCTGTTCGTCATCATCGAAGACTCTGAAGTTTGTGATGTTATCAGGAACGGAAGACCTGAAAATCAATTCAATTGAGCATTTATTATTTGATGGCACCAATCTAGAAGCAGATGTTGCTAACAAATCAGCTGCAGAATTTTGCAATCTAGGAATAGATTTTATATTGAAAGCGTCAAATGCATAATTAATCCCACACCTCGGCCTGATAACCCTTCAAATGAGGTGAGAGACAATGAATGGTGTCCCTTACCTACCTTACAACTATCTCTGAGTCACCAAAAACCTTCAGGTACTTAACATTTAAATCAATGGCCTTCTTTAATCCATGTACCAAAGCTTCATATTCAGCGGTGTTGTTAGTACAATCAAATTCTAATCTACAGGACAAAAAATACTTGTTTCTTTTTGGATCCATCAGAACACAACCGGCTCCGGATCCTTCCAGAGTTTTAGAACCATCAAAGTATAATGTCCAGAAAATATCTTTAGATTCAACTAAGTTAGTATTTATGTGATCTAAATCAGTAACTAAACTAACTATATTATAGTCAATATCATCAGTCCGAGAGAAATGAAGGAGATCAGACTGTTCATCGGATTCATGGCTGATGGCTTCAGACTGATAATTACCCGGATCCATTTCTAAGAAATAATTCCCCAGAACCGAGGATGAGAAGGTTACAACTTTATTTTTTTTCCTCTAATTGAGTTACGTTTTGCTTCATGTGTGGTTCTCTCAGGACTTTAATCTGATTCTGCCTGTTCTGATAAGGCAACCACAGATGAGACCAATTAGTGGCAAAGTAACCATTCAGCTTGGTAGACCAATCCCTACTTAAGATCATACCATAGGCTTCAGGAATATCAACCACCATTATGTCAATAAACTGACAAACTCTAGAGTCGGCTGATAATCTAATGAGAACATCTTTCATCTCCCCAATCACTTTGACAGCAGTCCTATCCAACTGAATGATTTGGGCGGGAGATGGCACAGGTTGCCCGTTAATTTTTTTACAAATTGACAGCGGCATGACATTTGAAGATGCCCCAGAATCTACCAAACAGTTGTGAACATTAAGATTAAAAATTTCAAAGGTCAACAGGAAAGGCAACGTTTGAGATTTAGATTTCCCTCCGATGCTAGCTTCATTAATTTCGGGATTTTCTTGAGAGTCCGTTAATGGGGTGCTGGGCTGGGGCTGCAGAACATGCAGCAGCTTGTCTCGTTGATGGGGCAAGCTGCACATGTCAAATATTGACACATTTGCTTTGACCTTCTTTATATCCTCGATAATGTCATATCCTATCTCAGACTCATTTCCCATTCGGGCTGAATGATCTGTTTTACTCATCGTGACCTTAGGTGGCTGAACTATGGTGTCAACGTTTGGCTATTTGGCCGTTGTTTGGTTAGCTTTCGGTTGTGGTGGAATAATTGTTATATGCCTTCTAGGCAGTTCTTTTGAAACCTTAGGCTTAGGAGGAGCCAAGTTTGGCACAGGATCCGTAACAGGGCCTTTACTGCGAGTAGCAACGTTCACGGTAGAGGGAGAGCTTTCTATGGGATCTTCTTCAGCTAATTCAGTCATAGGTACCCAATCCCATAGCACCATAGTATTGTCCAGGGTTGGCTCCTCTAACTCAGGGCTCGATTCCTTTAGAGAATCATCTGGGTCTGGAATCTGTGAATCCAACATTTGGTTCATGACTAAACTCATGGAGTTAATCCATTGTGGGCAGCTCTTTTCCGAATGCGGTTCTTAATGAAAAGTGCAGAAGTTTTCCATCCCGATTTCATTTAGGTTTAAAACAGGGGAAGTATTCATTGGTGGATGAGGTTGATCATCGTCTTCCCTCCTTTTATAAAATGACTTGAAAGGTTTCCTAGATGTACTAGCAGCCTTATCTTTTTCGAGATCTACAATCTTATTGGATAACTTCTGCATCATCTTGACTACATTTTCCATGTCAGTAGACGATTCTTCTTTACCTCTAGTGAGCAGCAAGGGTTTTTTGCTGGCTGCTGGTTTTGGTTCTACATCTAAGGCATGTTTAGCAATGCTATCAGCTTCTTCTTCTATCTTACTAGCTTCTTCGAAGTTCTCTATCAGGGTAGTTTTCTTGGACCTTTTTATGAACATTGCTATGGGTCCTTCAAGAGCTGTTGTATAATATTCAATTAGAGATTCCTCTGCTGGTTTATTTGCTTCACTGAAATTGTTTAAAAGCGTTGTGAATCTTTGATTAAAGTCTTGAACCTTTTCTTTCTTTTCCATTCTCATGGATAAGAGTTCTTTCATAAGTGTTGCCATAGTCTTTTGGTTTCCATACTTCTTCAAAAAACAGTTTTCGAATTCGTCCCAACTAGAGATCGAGCTGGGTTGTAAGCTAAAGTACCAGGATGATACTTTTGGCTCGAACGTGTATGGAAAAAGCCTGCAGACTACATCTTCATGTTGCACGTTCAAAAGATTCAGAGCTAGATAAAAGCTCTTGAGATGATCTTCGGCTGAAATGGCTTTCCCTGGGTTGAACTTAGGTAAGACCTTCTCTGGATTTTTCGGGAGATTGTGGAATGGCCCAGCTAGATTCAACGCTCCCCTTGCTCTCCAAGCAGGTACAGCCATGTTTCTATGTGGAGACCCTGGTGGAGAATTGTAAGGTGAATTCTGTGGAGTATTCTTTGGAGTAATAAGTTCTCCAAGGGCTTCTTGATCTGAAATGTTTTCTGAGTTTTCAAGATCTACCTTGTTCAGAGGGTTTGAAATTTCTTCTAAAGTTAAATTCACAAGTTCCTCAAAACTTTGAACAAGAATCGAATCACAGGTGTATTGTGGCTCTTTTCTAGGGTACTTTTCCTAGGGAGAAAATTCACCGCGTTTAAACGGCCTAATTTTCTAACGTAGGATCGTGTATGCCTCCTCAAATCTTCTATTTCTGCAAAAGGTACAGCGTAAAATGCTTCTTGAGGCTCAAGATTAGAGACAAGGCTTTCTTGATTTGCTACTTCAAGATCTGGACAGTCTGAAATTCTTTCTTTAAGCGGGTTTTCAGTAACATTTATGACAGTGGGAGATTTTCCCTTATCAGTCATGCACTTTCAGGCCCTCCTTCTAGCGCCAAAAACTGTTGATGCCCCGGAGATCGCAGCATCAATCAGAAAGGGATCCTCCCCGGTAGACTATCCCAATTAGATTGTCCACCGTTTGGTGTGGGGAATCCGTCCGGTTAGCGGTTCCGGCAACCGTGGGTTTGGAGATTTGCTCCAGTTATACCGTTTATGGCCCGATCCACCGTTCTTTTGAATTTTATGTTTTAGAATGATATGCAAGTGCCTAGTCTAACTTTAATCTAAATGCAAAACTGAAAAACAGATCTATGTCTAAAACTGAAATAAATCTAACTATCCCTGTAAGGAGCAAATTGAAAGCATGAGCAATGAGCTGTAGGAGTTATCTAAAGAATAAATAGACAGCCATCAAATCTTAAAGATAAAGCTACAACAAAGATAAGAGATATCAGAAGATAGCTTCTAATTAAATATAACACATTTCATTACTCATGAAAGAGAGAATTCATTTGCACAGAGAGGAGCAAGATCATTTAATACAATGAAATAATTCAAGACAGTAATAAAGATCTCACAGCAAAGTATAGCAGACACAGGAATAATCCAAAATGCATCCAATCTCCATTCTCATGCAAAGACATCCTCTCCAGGCTCTTATTAGGAAGATTTTATTTTCTTAAAACATGTGCAAGATAGCTCGTACAAGTCTAGAAAATGATTCCCTGCCAAAAGTCCTCTAAATTACTTCCTAACTTCTATTTATAATGTTACAAAATGACCTTTGGGCTGCCACCTGGCCCTTTACACATGTCACCTATAGACTTTTCCCCTTATAATAGACAAAAATGTGACCTCCCTTTCAAACAGAAAATTATTTAAAAAAGAAAAGGACAGCTGTCCCATAGCTCCACATTTTATACATATGACAGCCAAGATACAAAATAAAGGAATTAATGCTCTCATATCAGTGCTTTCACTCTTGGGCATGTGCTCCAGTTTGAAAAGAGGCACTCGAAATAGCTGGTACATCTGCTGCTGCTTCTGGGAGAGAAGAATTCGGGCTTGCTGCTACAGCTGCTGCTGCTGGGAGAGAAGAATTTGGGTTTGCTGTTGCTTCTGCTATTGCTGCTGCTTTCTTCTCCTCTTCTGCAATGTAACTAAACCATATGCCAGTGTCCCTTATAACTACATTTGCTGAGGAAGGGAGTAAGATTTTCTGAGAAGTTACATCTTTACCAAGCTCTGCTCCAATACCTTGAATTTCTGTTACTGTTGCTTGGTGTATTTCCTTAAGCAGATGACTGTGTATTGATGACATCCCAATATAATGCTGGAGATCATCAATGGATAAGACATCAATTTTATTCACATATTCTGTTTGGATGCCCAGCTCTTCCTTCAGGTCAGCTAAACGTTGTTCTTTGCCCGGGGAATCATCAAGGGACTGAGGGAAACTCGACTTGCATTTGTCATGCACTTCATGGATTCTTTGGTAAAGCCCGCTACTTTTATCCATCGTCCCTCGGATCTTGGCCATTAGCTTAATGCTACAATTTCTGCAAAATTCCAGAAGGGCTATGTCTTCATTAAAACCATCTTCAGATTTGAATGGGAGGTGCATGGGGAAGTCTACCTTTCCTTCCCTCCATTCTATCTGGCTCAGGATATTTGCCTTAACCCGGGTATATTTAGCTTTAAGCCTATAGGCCTCTGCATTAACTTCTTTTAATCTAACCACTATGGCCTTGAGCTTGCATACTTCCTCAGTAATTAGTTTCTGCGTGTCATGGACTTGCTTTAGGATACTACAGGACAACTCATGGAAAGGAGACATGTCTATCGCTCTGCTCTCCGCCTGCTCTAATTGTTCAACCAATGCTAGCTTGTCTGCTTCTAGATGGGACACTCTGGCTCCTGCATCGTTCTTTTTTGCTTCTACAATCATCATCTGGACTGTCAGTTGTTCCTTTTCTTCTTCTAGCTGGTAACTTATACTTGTCTGACAGTTCTTTATGCTCAACAGACAGGCGATTATACCTATTCACCACGAGATCCTTGTAGGCTTGCTCATTAGCCACAGTATGTTGTAGCATGCGAGCTCTCCTCTTTGTCGACTCAACTTCTTTAACTATATCAGCCACATTGTCCAGCGTTGCTTTTGCTGTCTCTACAGCGGCGGATGCCATAGCTAAGGGGGCCTTATTTGTATTTTGCATTACTGTGGTCTCCCGGTGGATAACAATATCTTCCTGGAAGAGTCTCTATATCCTCTCTTCCGATTTAAGGACCATTGCCTTCCTCTTCTTATCATAGACAAATTCATCCCATCTGGACACGGTATGCTCTTCTGATGGAGTATACGGGACGATTGGGAGATCTATAATATCTATTTCTGCTTCCGCAGGTGGGGTCTGGACTACCTGAGTTGGATCTGTTCCCACATTTTGGGTACCAGAGACACTTGCTTGTGCTATGTCCGCCTCCACATTTTGAGTACTGGAGACACCTGCTTGAGGTACGTCTATTTCCATATCCTGGGCACCGGAGCCACCTGCCTGGGCATCTTCAACTGTCTTGAGTTCTTCTTCCGTTTTCTGCCCTACTTCAGCTTGTTGCCTTCTCTCTTCTTCTTCAGCTCGCCGCTGATTTTCATTTTCTTCCATCTGCTTCGCATCTTCTGCTTCTTTCTGCCGCTGGGCTTCCTCAGCTTCTTTTTGCTTCTTGCTGCAATCTCACCACCTCAGCCTCTTGCAGTAACCCTGCTTCCTCTCTTAACCTTTGTTCTTCTTGGGCTCGGGCATCATCTGCTTCTTTCTCCTTCTGCATACTGGTTTTTTGGGCCTTGGTAGAGCTAGAGGTTGCTCTACTGCCTTGGCAACAAATCTGCAACTCAGTCATGTTGCTGATGCCTCTGAATGCCTCTTCCTCGGCATCATAATAATGAGCGTACTCAAAATGAGCATAAATTTCTTTACAATGCTCGGCAACTTTCCCCCGCCTATCTTTCCTATGGAAAATGACTTCGTTGAAGTGGAAAGCTTTCAGCTCTTGAACAAACTCCTCGGCTGAGGCAACCCCTGGGAATTTGTATGCTCCTATGCAGAAGGGCAAAGGCGGGAAAGAAGCCTTATGCTGCTTGTTAAGCACCACTCCGATTCCATCCAGGAAAATTTGTCTTACTGCTTCCTTAAGGACTATATAGTCAGTAGCATACTTCGGCAAAATATATGGAGCTTTAGTTCCTCCAAACATTCTGATGGAGGTGCCTTGTTCCGAGAAATAAAAATCTCCATAATTTTCTAGGATCTCCATGGCATTTTCGGACAGACAGTTGGGCTCTTCCTTGAATATCTGCTCATATAGGGGCATGATGAACCCCTCACAGATGAGCTTATAGCTGGGTTTGTAATTTTGAGCCCACATCATCCTAAAAGCGGTGTAAACCGGGGTGTTGGCTCTATCCCACGTGCAACCTAAGCTGGGAAAAGATAGCTTGGCCAAAATACAATCAATAAGATACAAAGACATGTAAAATTCTGCCTTTTTTAAGGCCAGACCTTCTCTTGCAACAACTACCATTGATGCTAAACTGTCTGACAGGATAGTAGCCCAGTCAAACACAGTTCCTTTGAATGCCACGAAGTGGATGATGGGGACCCACTGTATCTTGTATACGGTGCCATCGGGCATGCCGAAGATTCTACATAACATCAGGGCGATTAACCTAAAAGGAGGTCTTAGATTCTGGACATCATATTCGTCATTACCTCTCTTTCTTAAGTGCTTGCCTGCGACCAATAATTTTTTGGCCATTTCAATATTGTTCATCTGGCCCAACCATTCATCACTCAGGGCTTGTTGGGGACGTGGGAATTTATAGGCTGCCACAAGATATGCTGGGTGGAATGAGGCGATGGCTATTTTCCCGCTGTCATGTAATACCCTTGTCTCCACATTAGTATGCTCTAGTATCCACCCGATTACTTCAGAACATGGGAATAGTTTCGGGCGGGGTAGCAGCCCTAGCTATGCCTGAAGTTCTGATGTTGAGATAGATCTGCCCCTCTTCTAGTAACATATCCGGGATATCTTGGTCCATGATCATCCTGTAAATATCTCCCCACCGGACTTTGGGAGGGATACCGATGGTGCACTTAGTATCTTGGAACATAGTTTCAATTCTAAGTGGTACTGGCTCAGGCTCCGTCATTTTAACCTTCTTCCTACCACCTTTTGGCATCTTGGCTTGTCCCTGCTAGCAACCAAATACAAGTCATTATAAAAATGTGCAACCTGTTTTTTTGAGATTTTAACAAAGAGCAGTACCAATTTAACATGCTAATGAGAGATATAGATAAACTATGAAGCTGCATGTTGGGGGAAGCAAAAGAAACCATTCCAAACAAAAAAACAGACTTGACTATCCTAAGGAATCAAAGTTTGGAAAGTTCCCGAAAGGGCACGCATACGACGTAAAACAACCTGCTTCCCATCTAGTCCTAGGAGAGAGGGTACCCTTCATCGTTGCAGTTCTAATGGTTAATGGCGGGTTAGCTTGGATTGAGACAAACTTAAGACGAAACCAAGGGCCGCTTTCCACATTCAGGCACAGGTGAGGGGTTTCAGCCGACTGCTATGGTTATTTACAACACTTGACGAGACGCTCCATGGCCTGCTCGGAGTTTGAGCGAGGGTGACGACGCCTGTAATAGGGTCGGTGATACACTCGAGTGATTACAGCTTTGGCTTGATTTCTAGTAGAACGAGAAACCCATGGGGCCTCGACGGCTTTTAAAACGAAATAATGATATATGCGACTAGTGTCTACCGGCCACACTTCAGACGAAAAAGAAAAACTAAAAGGTAATCTGACATGTAGATGCGACAAAAAAAACGGTTAGAAACCTACTTGGCAACGCGAAGATGGCTGAATGAAGTGGACGCGGACGTGGACGAGCTGAGCTAGAGCAATTCGGCGAGGTCTCCAACGGCGTTTGTTTAATCGAAAATAACAATGCGGTCGACCCAAACCCCCACCGTCCTTTTAAACGGGTTGGGCACGTGCGATATTTAATTCGGTGGGTGGTGCATTTAAAACAAGTTTTAAATTTCGTACGTCGCGGTCTTTTCGAGCCGCCTAGGCAGTTGTGCGCGACCGTCATTTGCTGGACGGATTTTTGAGCTTCTCCCGCAATTGCGGAATGATATAGAGAATGGCCTCGATGTTTCGGAGGAGATTGGCGTATCCTTCCGAAACACAACCTTAGGAGAGCTATTACGAGCGTTTTTACGGAGTCGTCCCGCAGTTTCGAGAGAATAAACGATTTCTTTCCGCAATGGAGATAAGTCAATTGCTTCCGCAATTGTGGAACAATTCCGTGAAGCTTCCCGCCGTTTCGGAAAGGATTGGGGAATGGCTCCCGCGAGTCAAAAAGGTCTAAGTCTATCCAAAAGCGTTCCGCGGGATTTCGGAAGGCTTTCGCGAACGCTTCCGCAGTTTCGGAAGGATTTCGCGAATGCTTCCGCGGCTTCGAGAGAAGGAAGACTTACGTTTTTTCAAATGAGACCAAGTCCTTCGGCGTCTTCTCGAAAAAATAAGGTGAACGACTCCCGCAGTTTCGGGAGGATAAGTTGAATTGTTCCGTAAAAGTTAAGTCTTTCGGTGTGGCTTCGTGAAGGCTTCCGTAGTTGCGGAAAGCTTTCACAATTAGCTTCCGCAGTTTCAGAACAGATTGGCGAATGGATCCGCAGTTTCTGGAGGATAAGCTAAATGGCTTCCGTAAGTCGAGAGGAAAGACTTAAGATTTTTTAAAGAGAAGACCCTTGGTCTTCCTGGAAAAGATACGCGAATGGCTCCTGCAGTTTCGGGAGGATAAGCCGAAAGGTTCCGCCGCTTCGGGAGACTTTCCCAGATAATTTCTGCAACTTCGAGAGAAAAATTCTAAGTCCTTTTCGGGATGCTTATGCAAACGGTTCCCGCGGTTTCGGGAGGATAACTTGAATACTTCCGCAACTGCGGGGGGCTTTCTCAAATGCTTCCGAGACTTCAGGAAGATTTCAGGAATTCTATCCTTGTAAGAAAACTTGGAACTCTCAAAGTAGGATTTTCAGTTGAAAAGACAGTAAAAAAGGAGAATTTACCTCTTACAGCAGTCTTTCTAAAAAAATAAAGGAGGGGCCCCAATATGTATAGAAATTTTGGGGGGGGATGTTGCTGCAACAACAAGGTCACAAGTTCAAATCCGGAGGGGGGTAGGGTAGGTACATGTTTAAGCAAGTTGTTGTTTGTGAATATTTGTGTGGGGTTGGCAAGGTACCAATAACCTCATTCTTGCTTACAAGATTGAGAGTGGGGTAATCGATATTTTTGGGTAGACCTCAATGCCCCAAAAATTTGAGCCCTATGGGGAATAGCTTGAGTGGTTATGTGTCGTGAGCTATAAGTAGTAGGTCATAGGGTCAAGTCTCAGGGTTGGCTATTAATGTGAATTTTGAGGGCATCACTCGATGTCTCCACCGAGTTAGGTCGCCAAAATGGCAACCAAACGATTTACCTTGGATACCATCCTCAAAATGAAGGGAAGTGCTCCATAATTTTTTTGTGATATATATTCCATAAAAAAATGATTAAGAAATTTAACAAATAATATTAAATATGAAACAAATAAAATAATATAGAAAATGGTAAAATAATATAAATTAAAATAAAAAGAGAGAAATGTTGTAACATGTTATTACTTATTAATAAATAAAATAAGTAAACATTTTTGCACATTATGGAGGAAGATTTAAAAAGCAAAAAATAATTTAACAATTTTAAGGAGGAAATAAGCTCGACCATTTTGTTTATTAATTTTTTTCCTTGCTTTTTTAATTTTTTTGCGTGGTTCACAGCCTCGGCAATTGTGGTCGGGGCTCGCTACATCCACAGTAATAATTCTAGGGGTGCCACCTGAAGGGTCCTCGCCCTATCGGCTCTAGTTTTGGGAGCCTAACCCCGAAGGACCTAGAGAGTTAGATTCATGAGAATTGAACCTCCGACCTCAATATCAAACGGTCTTTGGACTTGGACTTCAACCAATTGCGCTACCCCTCGAGGCCTCCTTTCTTTTTTATTAATTATATATATATATATATATATATATATATATATATATATATATATATATATATATATATATTGTTAATTTATTTTTTTATTTTAATATAATTAATTTTAATTTAATCGTTATTTTTTTCATTTCTTTTTTTCAACAGAAAAAAGCATGTAACTTGCTATTTAATATTAAATCAAAGTTACATATCTCAAAAAAATGACCGTGTACATGGTCAAGTATTGACTAACCAGTCCAAACAAGTAAAAAAAAAGCTTCCCAAGACTATCAATCTATCAAAAAACAAAAGTCTCCAGGCAACCCACCAAATACAACAAGCGACAACCCGCTACTTATACCAAAACTATTCAATAGACTACCTGCCAAGGACATCAAAAGACCATATAGGAACCTGAGTCAATTATCTCTTCATCTACAAATTCCTCAAAATAGAGGATCCCTGTCTATTGTGTCAAAGCTTTCTTAGAAAGAGAATCTACTCGCTGGTTGAAAGAACGATGAATATGACAGATTGATAACGAAGCTAGAATTTGAATCCGATTCTGCACGCTCTACTTCCAATGTTGAAGAGCTAAAGAGTTTAAAATTGAAGTTCCATTTTCCCAATCAACAATCACTTTAGAATCACCATAAACCATGAACTCCACATATCATCTTTTATGAATAAACCAAAGTAGAGCCCATAATCCTAGCAATTCAACAAATGTATTTGAACCTTTGCCAATATTCATCCACATATTAATAAAATGATTTCTTTTGATTGCCAGAAAATTACCAATACCACATTTCCCATCATTACTGGCACCATAAAAAAAACTTGTCACTATATGTCATGTCCCAAATTTGGTATTGGGTCACAATGGCCTAATCACATTGGCCCTATTCATTAGAGTTTGTCAAATTGATGCTAAAGGTCAAATAATTGCCAAGGAGGAAAATTACTAGTTTCCTAGGTTTGGGGTGGAAGCTTTGGGATTTGGAATAATGGGGATAATAAATGATGTTTGAACATTAGAATGCCATAACTATTTAATAAAGGAGCTAAATAAATATATACAAGTTAAAATAAAAGTGGCATTTCATCATGAATACACATGGAGGAAGTGGGACCCACATATGGCTAGATTTCCCCACTACATTTGGCATCATTCTCTCACCAATTCGAATTCAAGGTGAATGGTAACATACTTGGGGGAGTCCAAAAGGTATTATTCATGGCATGACTCATCCAAGGTCGAAATATAGAGGAAGAGTAACTCCCATGGAAGAGGAAGAGGCAATTTGGAGCTAGTGAGACACTTGGGCTAGATTCCCTAGCTCTATGACAACAATGATGAAGATGCTATGACACCTATGACACAAATCAGACCTGAAGGCTGACATATGACATATATGACATGTCAGGGCTAAAAATAGACTCCAAGAGGGCGCTCAAGGGTGTTAGGGCAGCTAAGATGCTTCCACATGTGATTTGGTGGAAGTGGGAGACTAGGAATTGTTGTACAAGTGGCGTTCTTTGGAATCTCTTCCCAACTTGAGTTGGCATGAGTCTCTTGGAAGGAATTCGACCCATGGAGGCCATTAGAACTTTATAAATGTCAATAACAAAGAAGGAAACCAGCTTTTGATCATTTGTAGAATTTGCAATTGCATTTGTGAAGAGGGAGAGCTAGTGGATGACTAGTTTCTTGCCTTAGCCAATTTCGAGGGTGAAAGATTCCCATCCAAGTTGGTAATTGGAAAGGCCATTCAGACCTTTCATTTGGAGCTTTAATGGAGTCTTTATTTGCAGGTGTAAGCTACAGGGCAGCTCATGGTTTCTTCTATTGCAGCTCACTCCTTCAACCATTTCCAGTTTTGATGGCATATTCTTGATCCTTGAGGGAGGGAATTTTTGGTGAGCTATTGTACTCTTTGGGGAAGCTTTTAATGCCCCATTTCTTTTGTAATATGAATTAAATACTCTTTTCTTCATCTCCAAAAATTTTCAGGTCGAAAATCCAAGTAGAAATGTATAAATCTCATTTTTAATGGAAGAACAATGCCATTTCCCCACTACCTTGTTGTGAGCCAATGTATTGATGATAATTTCAAATGAATGGATGATTCTATGATATATTTGTGATCAATATACTGCCATGGATGTCTTCTATAAGTTTCATGTACTGTACTTGAGCATTTGAAGCAATTTTACTCAGTTTAGTTATATTGGGAGGTGAAATAGTGTCATTTCCCCAAGGGTCGAATTGGGGATTTTTGCAGTTGAATGGGAGAGGGTGAGAACAGTTGTAATAATCCATTAATGGTGCATATGAGACTTTAATAACATACTTAACACATTACATACCTCTGTTCATAAATTTGAGTGGGTTTGGAGGCATTTGGGAAGCCATTTTCAGTACTTACCCCAGGGGGATTTGAACCCCAAATTACTAGTAAAATTGCATAATTGGTCCAGAATCTTAAGAGAGTTTGTAGAGGTCTTTTTGTGACCATATATCATCCATAAACATCATATTCAAGTTCTAATATCATTCATACACCTTCCTTGAAGATTTGAAGGAATTTGGAGTCAATTTGAGACCTAGAGACCAATACTAGTCAAAGGGAAATCACTAGTAAAGTTACCTACATGGATTAGAAATGTATAAATCTCATTTTTAATGGAAGAACAATGCCATTTCCCCACTACCTTGTTGTGAGCCAATGTATTGATGATAATTTCAAATGAATGGATGATTCTATGATATATTTGTGATCAATATACTGCCATGGATGTCTTCTATAAGTTTCATGTACTGTACTTGAGCATTTGAAGCAATTTTACTCAGTTTAGTTATATTGGGAGGTGAAATAGTGTCATTTCCCCAAGGGTCGAATTGGGGATTTTTGCAGTTGAATGGGAGAGGGTGAGAACAGTTGTAATAATCCATTAATGGTGCATATGAGACTTTAATAACATACTTAACACATTACATACCTCTGTTCATAAATTTGAGTGGGTTTGGAGGCATTTGGGAAGCCATTTTCAGTACTTACCCCAGGGGGATTTGAACCCCAAATTACTAGTAAAATTGCATAATTGGTCCAGAATCTTAAGAGAGTTTGTAGAGGTCTTTTT
The DNA here is from genome assembly GCA_027924585.1 of Larix kaempferi. Classification (NCBI taxonomy): domain Eukaryota; kingdom Viridiplantae; phylum Streptophyta; class Pinopsida; order Pinales; family Pinaceae; genus Larix; species Larix kaempferi. Next base: position 8,573,858 of record BSBM01000029.1, read on the forward strand.
GTGACCATATATCATCCATAAACATCATATTCAAGTTCTAATATCATTCATACACCTTCCTTGAAGATTTGAATGAATTTGGAGTCAATTTGAGACCTAGAGACCAATACTAGTCAAAGGGAAATCACTAGTAAAGTTACCTACATGGATCAGAATTGAAAGAGGATTTGCAGAAGTATTTCAAAGGTCCAAAGGCATCCCTAAAACACATATTTATGTTCTAATATCATTCATATACCTTCTCAGAAGATTTGGGATCATTTGGGGCAAATTTGGGACCTAGAGATCAAAACTAGTCAAAGGTCGAACCAAGGAAAAAAGTGGAAAATTGCAATTTTAATAAAATTCCTAACAAGGGACATTACAGTGGTATCAGAGCATGGTCCTTGCACCTGTGGATTAGGTACATACATTCAAGAATAATAGGCAGCCATGTCTTACTATTATGATGAATCCTATGAGTACAATTCTTATGAGGAATATGCAGATGCTTATGAGCAATATGAAGCAGAACGTGAATGGTACGAGGAAGAGATGCCATCATGCAACACTTCTTACAATTTCAAGAGAAATGAAGATTATTCTTATGACTTTAAATCTGATGAATATGAGTGTGTCACACCAACCAAGGATAATTCTATGAGTGAGTTCCAAAGATGGAGAGCAAAATATAAAACCTTGCCCCAACAATATCAAAAATATCAAGAATATCTTGCTTTTAGCAAAAATACACAAAATGCCATGTCTTTTGAGTACTTTGTTGAACATGTTTTTGAAAATAGGCCCAAACATGAAGATGTGGAGTTAGTAAAGAAAGGTTTATGCCCTTCTTGTAAAGAACCTTGGAGCGAGTATCATATATGTGTGCATGAAATGATGTCCTCCTTGAGGAGAGCTTTTGAGATTTATTCAAGAAGAGATTCCAAATATACTGATCCTAAGGAAAACAAGGGGAAAAATGCATCAGCTTGCTTGAAGGAGAAAAATGAAGAGACATCACAAGAGCATGAAGAAGATTCTATTGAAAATATGGAAGATCATTTCGAGACACCTTCTAGCTTAGACATGAACCAAAGAGCATCTACTGATGGATGCTTAAACTATGAAGGAGTACCTACTAATGGGTGCTCACACCTCTATGTTGGTGACATAGAGATCACTTTTGAAAGTGTTGCTGCAAGCCCAAGTTCCATTAAGCATGATAATGAAGACCTTGTAGCAGTTGAAGAAGAACCAAGATCAACTTCCCCATCACCACTTGAGCTTCATGAAGTTGGTCCAAGAAAAAATGAAGAAGATGAGGAGGTTCATTTGCAAGAGCCTCATTTTCTTGAAGGGTCCTTAAAGATGAATGAAAAGAAGATCCAAGAGTCCCTCAGCATTCTCCATGACACTCAAGCATTGGTGTCAAATTCTTGTTGGAGAGCTACTTCATTGGAGGAAACATCCTTCCTTGAAGACATGGAGAAGATTCAAAGAGCAATGTGCCACATCAAAGGTAATTTTATGTCTTTGTTTTTTGATAGAAACCATTTGTTTGAGCTTAATGAATTGTTACATGATGCATACTTGAAGAATAATGAGGATAATCATAAGCTCACAATTCAAAATGAGCAACTTCTTGAAAAGTTGCAAGATACTTGTTTTTCCTCCTATGTTTCAGATTGTCAAATGGTAGATTGTTTGGAGGATTCTCATGACATGATGGATCATGAGAAATGTGAAAATTTGAATGTTCTTGATGTGTTTGAAGATGAACTTGAAGAGATCCAAACACTTGATGTGGTGGAAGAGGAATTTGAATTGTCTCTTGATGAAGGTTATGCAATTTTTAAAGAAGAGCATGATTCCTCTACATTGGAACCAAACTATGACAAAGAGTTCACACTTTTGAAGGAGCTGCATGATAATACCCATATGGATCCTTCCCATGATGAAACTTCTGTACTTTTTGATCATTTGGGTGATTTGGTTCATTCTCCTACATCCTACAATTCCATGTTTTGCAACATTAGTCTCAATGAAGTATGGGTGAAAGGGTTCTTTTTGATGGTGCCACATGAGGAGTATGGAACTCCTAGATTTACATTTTACGATGATATGGTTGGAGCACATTCTTATTCACATTTGCAATAGCATCCTTTGTTACTTTATGATGATGCACATCTACATGGATGCACCTATGATATGCATTGGAGTCACTTGAAGACTCATGGTTTTTCTTGCTCAACACTTGATTCATTTGATGTTGGAGGAACTTCATCCAACACTTGGGTGAATATATTTATGATTGGAGAACATTTTTGTTGGAAGCCACATACTTTGTTATATCTTTATGATGATCACATTCAGGGATGTATGGGTGAGACTTCTTTGAGTCATTTGAAGTCTCCTTGTTTTTTCTGCTCATTATTTGGTTCAGATTTTAGTGGAGATTTTTCATTCACTTCTTGGATGAAAGAATACATGGCTGAATATTTTGATGCATATTACATCCTTTTGGAGCAGCTTTATAGGACATGGGATCCTCACCTATGTCATTGGAGGAGATTTGATTGGTCACTTGAAGCTTGTATGCACTTGGAAAATAGTGGTCTACTTGCTTGGAGGTATAAGCACTTTCACAATTCTTTGATGAAGCACCTCCTTGATATTCATTTTCATTATGTAGTTATGTACTTTGATGATATATATTTTGTACTCATGATGTTTGGAAGAATGCATACAAGAAAATGGGATCCAGGAATCTTCTTAACTAATGGTGTGGGTTGGAGAGCACTCTTAATTATTGGGGTGCAATACAAGCAATGGGACCCTAGAATAATTTTTATCTCATTGGTTTCAAATTTTTTGGGGAAACAAGCAGTATGGGAGATGGATTTCCCCACTTAATAAAGTGATTTTTATCAGAGTAGTGCAGCAGCAAGCAGGGTGGTTCCTCTCTAAAATCTTCATGGAAACTCAAATACTCAAGGTTGGGCAACTTCAAAGAATTATACAGAAAGCAGGTTCTTCAACACCCATGTTTAAAATTGCTTGAGGACAAGCAATATTGGGAAGGGAGGATTTGTCATGTCCCAAATTTGGTATTGGGTCACAATGGCCTAATCACATTGGCCCTATTCATTAGAGTTTGTCAAATTGATGCTAAAGGTCAAATAATTGCCAAGGAGGAAAATTACTAGTTTCCTAGGTTTGGGGTGGAAGCTTTGGGATTTGGAATAATGGGGATAATAAATGATGTTTGAACATTAGAATGCCATAAATATTTAATAAAGGAGCTAAATAAATATATACAAGTTAAAATAAAAGTGGCATTTCATCATGAATACACATGGAGGAAGTGGGACCCACATATGGCTAGATTTTCCCACTACATTTGGCATCATTCTCTCACCAATTCAAATTCAAGGTGAATGGTAACATACTTGGGGGAGTCCAAAAGGTATTATTCATGGCATGACTCATCCAAGGTCGAAATATAGAGGAATAGTAACTCCCATGGAAGAGGAAGAGGCAATTTGGAGCTAGTGAGACACTTGGGCTAGATTCCCTAGCTCTATGACAACAATGATGAAGATGCTATGACACCTATGACACAAATCAGACCTGAAGGCTGACATATGACATATATGACATGTCAGGGCTAAAAATAGACTCCAAGAGGGCGCTCAAGGGTGTTAGGGCAGCTAAGATGCTTCCACATGTGATTTGGTGGAAGTGGGAGACTAGTAATTGTTGTACAAGTGGCGTTCTTTGGAATCTCTTCCCAACTTGAGTTGGCATGAGTCTCTTGGAAGGAATTCGACCCATGGAGGCCATTAGAACTTTATAAATGTCAATAACAAAGAAGGAAACCAGCTTTTGATCATTTGTAGAATTTGCAATTGCATTTGTGAAGAGGGAGAGCTAGTGGATGACTAGTTTCTTGCCTTAGCCAATTTCGAGGGTGAAAGATTCCCATCCAAGTTGGAAATTGGAAAGGCCATTCAGACCTTTCATTTGGAGCTTTAATGGAGTCTTTATTTGCAGGTGTAAGCTACAGGGCAGATCATGGTTTCTTCTATTGCAGCTCACTCCTTCAACCATTTCCAGTTTTGATGGCATATTCTTGATCCTTGAGGGAGGGCATTTTTGGTGAGCTATTGTACTCTTTGGGGAAGATTTTAATGCCCCATTTCTTTTGTAATATGAATTAAATACTCTGTTCTTCATCTCCAAAAAGTCTCAGGTCGAAATTCCAAGTAGAAATGTATAAATCTCATTTTTAATGGAAGAACAATGCCATTTCCCCACTACCTTGTTGTGAGCCAATGTATTGATGATAATTTAGAATGAATGGATGATTCTCTGATATATTTGTGATCAATATACTGCCATGGATGTCTTCTATAAGTTTCATGTACTGTACTTGAGCATTTGAAGCAATTTTACTCAGTTTAGTTATATTGGGAGGTGAAATAGTGCCATTTCCCCAAGGGTCGAATTGGGGATTTTTGCAGTTGAATGGGAGAGGGTGAGAACAGTTGTAATAATCCATTAATGGTGCATATGAGACTTTAATAACATACTTAACACATTACATACCTCTGTTCATAAATTTGAGTGGGTTTGGAGGCATTTGGGAAGCCATTTTCAGTACTTACCCCAGGGGGATTTGAACCCCAAATTACTAGTAAAATTGCATAATTGGTCCAGAATCTTAAGAGAGTTTGTAGAGGTATTTTTGTGACCATATATCATACATAAACATCATATTCAATTTCTAATATCATTCATACACCTTCCTTGAATATTTGAAGGAATTTGGAGTCAATTTGAGACCTAGAGACCAATACTAGTCAAAGGGAAATCACTAGTAAAGTTACCTACATGGATCAGAATTGAAAGAGGATTTGCAGAAGTATTTCAAAGGTCCAAAGGCATCCCTAAAACACATATTTATGTTCTAATATCATTCATATACCTTCTCAGAAGATTTGGGATCATTTGGGGCAAATTTGGGACCTAGAGATCAAAACTAGTCAAAGGTCGAATCAAGGAAAAAAGTGGAAAATTGCAATTTTAATAAAATTCCTAACAAGGGACATTACACTATATTATCCGCTTGAGCAGGTCTTCTCAAAACCTTCATTGTTTTTCTGGAGGAATCTTTTTTATGTTCATTGAATACTGCCATAATCTTTGAGATAACAATAGGCAGATTAATATTTGAGTCCTTGAAAATGACCCTGTTGCGAAGTCTCTAGATTTCCCAAATGGAAATGAAGGGAAGAATTTTATATTTTGTTTTCTTTTGAAGCCAAGAAAATACAGAGTTTTCAAAATTTTCTAAACCCCAATCTTCTTAAATCGATAGAATGTTGCAGAGTTCAGTCCACACCTTAATATAAACAGGACAAAAGCAAAACATATGGTTCACCGAATCCACATTATTTTTGCATAGTTGACAAATCCCTGGACCAAAGTAACCTTTCTTCTAAAGGTTGTCCCATGTCATAATTTTATTATGCATAACAAGCCAACCAAATCATTTGACTTTTAGAGGAATCCTCATCTTCCAAAAAATATTCACCCACCATTTTATCTCCAATCCTTCCAGATCATCCAAGAGGCTATCATATGCCTGTTTTGCAGCGACTTCTCCATCAACTTTGTTTCTTTCCCAAATAATAGAGTCACTTTCATTTGAAAGCCTGATACATGAACATGAAAGAGATTTTATAAAAGAGTTCCATTCAAATGAAACATAAAGTGGGAGATTTAATTAATCTACATTCAACCAATACCCAGCGGCTTCCACACTATAGTTCCTAGGAAATTATGCATTTTTAATCTGAGAAAGGACCCAGATATTCCTATAATGTAGTTCCTTGATCAGAGATTGAGAAAATATGAAAGAGTCTGGAAGGTTTACAATCAGATCGATGCCTAGAAAGTTTTGAACACCGCTAACAACTTTCCAACTTACATGAGAACTGATAATGGGAAGGACTTTCATAAAGCTCCTCCAAATAATAGAAGCGTTCTGAATCGATTTCTTAGGATCATGCCACCACTAAGTAAAGGAAAAATTTATATATTTTGTGGAAATAACCTTATTCCAAAGATTACATACAAACAAAGCTCTCCAAAGGCTCTTTGCACATAAGGCCTTGTTGAAATGTAACATGTTTTTTAGACCCCATCCACTAAATTTCATTGGAAGAGCAATAGTATCCCATGCTGCCAAATGAAATTTAAATTTGTCAAGTCTGCCAGCCCACATAAATTGAAAGATGCTTTGTCTAATAATAGTCACAATAGAAGCTGGTATAAGCATGAGAGAAAACCAATACACATGAAGACTTTGAAGAACAACTTTTGTTAAAACCAATCTACCGCCGAGTGAGATCCACTTGAAGGCCCAACAATTTATTCTTTTCTCCACCCTTTTTATGAGACAATTCCAATCATTTATATTATAAGAGTTTGACTTCAGAAAGAAAAAAAATTCCAAATACTTCAAACCTGTATCAATAACATCCTTCTAATATGTGAAAATTGAATCAATCTGCTCTATTGTGAGGATCATCACAATTATAGACAAAATGAGATTTTTGAGCACTAATCTCCAGCCCAGAAGCATTGCATAAAGTTTTTAAAATCTCCCAATAGAATTGTCATACTGAAGCATGACCAAATATGAGAACATCATCGACAGATAGTAAATGAGATAAGTACAAGGAAGGAGAGATTTTTAAACCTTTGATTTTCTTAGATTTTTTGTGATAAGCAATCAGTCTACTGAGACCATCTATGACCAAAATGAAAAGGAGTGGTGAGAGAGGAAAACCCTGTCGAAGACCTCTATCACTATTGAAAGAAGAGGTCGGCGAACCATTTATCAGAACAACAAAGTTGGTAGAAGAAACACAAGCCATGATCCATCTCTTCACTTCATATGGAAGACCGACTTGAGTCAAGATAAACTGTAAAAATAACCAATCAACCCTATCATATGCTTTCACCAAGTAAATCTTCAGAATAAAGGCTTGAATTTTTTTAACCTTTATCGAATGTAGACATTCTTGTGCAATACCAACAGCTTCCAGAATTTGTCTATTAGGCAAAAAGCCAAATTGTTCCTCAATTATAGATCTTCCCAAAATATTCCAAATCTGGTTTGCAATAATCTTTGTAATGACTTATATGAAAGCTTGCATAACGAAATTGGTCTAAAGTCACTGCAAGTATATGGATTGTCTTTTTTAGGAATGAGAGCGATATAAGTACTATTAAGACAACAGGGAATCTGCCCCAACTACCTAGAAGCATTAACCAATTCCGTTAATTTAGATCCCAAAAGATAATAAAAAAATGAATATAGAACTCAACCAACCATCCATCAGGACCCAGGCTTTTAGCCTTTGCAAACTAAGATAAGACCTCTTTGACCTCCTCCTCTGATACTTCTGTACCAATTCTGAGACCTTCTTCTTCACTGAAGAATCTAGGAAAGTGCTTAAGAATTTTAAGCTGATCTTCGAAGGATATGTCTTCTTTCGTCTTATAAATATCTCTGAAGTACCTAACAGCTTCACCTTTTAAATCTTTTTGGTCTTTTAAGACTTCCCCAGAATCCGAATTAAGTTCCCATATGGAATTACCTATCCTGTGTTGATTTGCGTACCTGTGAAAGAACTTTGTATTGTTGTCACCGGATTCAAGCCAAACTGCACAACTTTTCAACCTCCAGGTTTCTTCAATCTGCCTTAGTATTTTTTCTTTATGAGTACGTAGAGCAATCAACCTCTCCCTTCTAGCAGCCAAGAAGAAATCATAGTCTAGCTCATGTTGGAGAGAATTCATTTATATTTTTAATAATTATTTTATTTTTAATAATAAACTATGTTTAAGGTTACAGTTAAGTCAAACACCGATTTGATGTAAAAAACTCCTTTATTTATGAGATATAGTATTTTTAATCTAATAACATACACATTTTGTTTTAGTTATTTTAGTTTTATTTTTTTCAATATATAAATAAAATTCTAATATAAATTAAATAATTTTTTACCTTTTTAAAATTTAATTAATTAAAATTGAACTTAAATCTTCATTACCATCATCATCATCAACTAAATCCAATTGATGAAATAAATAAATAATTTTTATGAATTTATTATTTTAATTTTATTATTAATATTATTGAAAAGTCTCTGACTATTAATATAATATTTTTAAATTATTTTAATTAACCTTTATGATTATTTCTTATTACTTATATGTTGAGTTGATGGCTTACTCTTTTCTCTTTTATAAAAGTTTTAGTTGGAATCTTTAATGATGAATGGAGTATCTACTTTAAAAATTTTAAATTTAAAAAAAAATCATTTTGATTCTTTATACAAACAATTATAATAACACATTAATTATAATAATACATTCATAATATAACATGATATTAAAGATATTTTTAATAATTAGTGTTAAAATTAATTATATTATTAAAACATTTTAAAAGTCTTAAATTTTGCTCGTGGGGCATAGAATAGATGGTGAATGGATGTATTGTTAAGGCACTCCTTGTGTTAAGTCACCAGATCGAAACTTCGTGGGTACTAGTTTACAAAAAAAAAAATCTTAAATCTTATAAATAATATAATATATAATTTTCCAAGAAAAACATAAACTTATTTTACAATAATTAACAATCCCTATAATAATATATTAATAACAACAAAACATGACATTAAAAATAAATATTACTAATTAATGTTAAAAATAATTAATTTTTTTTCAAGAATAGTTATACATTGCATTAATAAAAGTTGTAGTCAGATTGGTTAGCATGAATATACAAAGTAGGAGGAGAAGTTTGGAGAAGAGCTTCAACCATAGTTTCAAAATTTTGATAGGACTAATTATCATCCTTCACAAAAAAGATTTTATAAGATCTACTTGTATATATCCGTCAAAAGATGCATGAAAACAAAATACATTTGCAAAACATAATTATATAGGATTGGAAGTAACTTGCTTGCTGGTGGAATCTATGTGACTAAGGGAGGTGTCGACATCCATGTTGTCTTGAGCCTCGTGGACTATTTCTTCCTCTCTTTGATGAACTAGGATTGCTTCCATTGAGGAATGAGGATTGGAGGTTTCCGGTTGTGAGCTCTTGCTTAACTTACATATAAGATTTCAAGGAAAGGCGACCTCAGCTTCAAGGACTTGAAGTTGTTGCAGAAGAGTTGCTAAAACTTCCACTGTAGATGCATTATGAATGGATGATTGATTTCCCATGTCGTGAAGCATGGTTGTAACATAAAATATTGAGGTGTTGTTGCCTCCTTATGACGCTTGAGAATTATCTTTATCTCCTGAATATCTCTATGAAGATTGGTATTGCAATTGAGGCAGTCCATATTATATGATTGAGGGCGATGCACAAAAGAGTTGAAGACGAGACAAACAACAACCACAAGACTTGACATAATTAAACTCATGATTAATTGGAGGTGAAACCAACAAAAATGGGAACAATATTGATTGAGGGTGATACGCCACAAGGCTCAAAATAAGATTAACTCAAATTTATTTTCCAAACAAAGAATAGGAGAGGAACCCAGGGTGACTCGATCCAAGAATCCAAAAACCTTAAAAGAGAGATGAGTCAACTAGAGTGGGATGAGACCAATAATCCAGAGAAACATGAAACATATGAACCACAAATGTAGGGTGTTAACCAACAAATGAAAAGGGACTAAGAGAAAAGAAACAAACTAGGGGCTTAAATCAAGAACTCAGTGACGAGGAGACAACCTGTAGCTTCCACTCTAATACCAAAAGATTGGGGACGACCTCTAGCTTCCACTTTGAAACCAAGCCAACAAACCATACTTGAATGTTGCTCGATATACCATAATCCCATATCTCCTATGAGAGTTGGGGGAATTCATTTCATATACCCAAGTGAAACTAATTCCCTTTAAGTGAGAGCTTGTGTGAAGGCTTGGAATATCTATGTGAATGATCCCACTGATACTTGACATTAGGATGATATAATTGCACTACCACTTGCTTGGATCCTTCAAGTAGTTATAAAACATTAGGAGATAAATTGTGTTAATAAAATTCCACTTTTTGATAAAACTCCCTCCCTTAGCCTTGAATCCTTGTTTGCCCAGAGGTATGCCACCTAGTTATGAGTTAGCAAAAACATGAAAAAATTGGCTTGGTTCTTATTTGATTCCAGCCATCCAACCAGCAAGGATGTTTTCTTTAGAAGGTGAGGAGTTATGGGTCATTTTGATTAGAATTACAAAATCCCCTATTGCAAAGAGTGGATGGAGCCAAATGGAATGAGCTTGGAGGAGACCTTGATACAAAGCTATTGCTTTCACTTGGTTGTTTGTAGTCATTCATAGACCCCATTTGAAATAACATTCTTCTTTTCCATCAGGGTAAAGGATGATCCCCACCCCCCACAACACCCACAACAACAGTGGATTCATAAATCTTCTTAAGGTACGAATTCCAATACCTCAAGCCAGCCATATTACTTTCTTTCGTTTTTTTTAGTTAGAATTTGCCTCCAAATTTTGTTTAAGATTGATTTTGGAAAGGTGTAAAAATTTCTCTCTTTCTATTTATATATATTATATTCTCAATTTTTAGGTACTTGTTATAGGTTTCCCTAATGGAATTTCTAGTAATTTTACAATCTTTGTCATATTAAGGGTTAGCCATGCGATTTTCCTTTTTACATAAAGATTCAAGTGAGTACTTGTTTATAAAACTTGAGATTGTTGTTGTAAAACTATGATTGAGGTCTTCAGTATTGTTGTTACTAATAGAGCTCTAGATAAATCCATTTTAAAAATCCTCTAGAACATGATTGAATTATTTTTTGTTGACGATTGTGTTATGTGGGATTATTACATGCGACAAAAATTAGAGTTAGGATTAAGGGTCTATGATCCAAGTTGGCTCATGGTCATTTAAGATGTCAAATTAATTATTTACTTATATGTTGGATTATCGAATATAACATAATCTATCACACTACTGCCAAGTTCATGAATACAATTCAGTTGGATTTTAACCACTTCATTAAGATATTGGAAATCATTAGGTCTTGACAATAAAGCTTGATCGATTTCACATTGAACAAATTTTCACCTATATATCTTTAGAGCTTCTCTTGTATTTCAAGCTTGATAAACCTATGCAAGAAAAGCGATACCAATATAATTTAAAACATAAGAAATAACAATGGTGTACACACATAGTACAAAAATATTTACCTTGGAAACCCTTAACCAAGAAAACCAACCCAACTAAGAGTTGATCCTCTCTCTATTTCATTATATTATTTTCATCATTTACTATACAATATTATAACATCCGAAACTCTAATTTGCTTTAACCCAAATTAGATTTACAACAATGATTCCTTAACCATAATTAGTTTACAATGAGTAAAAAAACCATTAGCCGAAAACACATAAAATGGACCAAAACAACCCCTTGGGCCCCTTTTGCTCCAGGAACTTACAAAGAATACAACACATGTCCAACAAAACTAAAACTAGGTCCTCATTTAACAATAGAGGATTAGGGTTGGGCATGTTTCCTAAGGTTTTTTCTTTTTCTTTTTTGTAAGGCTCGTACACACGGAGTTCCAAATTGATAACCTTATGCAAGGAGTGCCTTGACAGTACACATATTTACCGTCCATTCTACACCCTATGGGCGACATGTTTCTTAAAATTCTAACTTTATTACTTTTAATTTTAGCAATAAAATCCCTTGACAAAGTAATGCTATCTTCATTTCTTAAACAAAAACATAATATTCTACATCATTATATAAATATTTTTTTTATATAAATGATTTTTTATAAAATAAAATAAAATTTATAAATATAAAGTAAGAGAGTGCTAATTAATATCCATCGATATGTCCCTTTCATCCTTTTCTTCGACATATCATGTTTCACATTTATTAAAAAAAAAAAGCCTCTTATCTACACTCTCATCAAATCATTTTAGAGCTTGACTTTTGAACAATTTACTTACTCACATTGTGTTGACTTTTATTGAGAATGAGCAAACCCATATCCCCATGAACAGTCTCCAATCATTTTGAAAGGAATTGAAGCAATTTACTTACCTACAATGACTTTTTCAATTGAGTGAGTACTTTTGAGGTTCTCTTTCTTTTCTCTCCATACATAACATGGAAATTCCAGTTTCCTTACTTGGTTACAAGTACATCCTCTTTAGCTGGGTTCAATCAACCAGGGGTACATCTTCACTTGGGCCAAATGATTTTATACCTTTGTCAGATGACATCAACCGAATGCATACATTCTATTTATGTACACTAGGATATATACACATGCCATATACAAATCTGTAGTAAGCTAATTCGATATATACACATGCCATACACAAATATTTAGTAAGCGAACTCCTCTCTATTTGAAAATGGTTAAACCCTACATACATTCTACTTATGAAACCTAGGATATATACACATGCCATATAAAAATCTTCATGAGTGAACTCTTTTCTCGTTGAAAATAGTTAAACCCTAGGATGTGTCGCTTTACCAATTTCCAAATACTTTAAAAAACTAAATGTTTTAAAAAATAATTAAACTATTATTTAAAAAAAATATTTTTATTAAAAATAATTAAATTATAAAAAATTGATAAACTATTGTTATTATTATTTTAAAAAAAGTAGTTATTTAGTATATTTTACAATAAACAATTTATTATAGTTGATATATGTAATATTTTTTTCCAAGAAATATTATCACATGAAACTCTTCAAATACTTCTTCATGATTTATTAAAGGTAAACAGAGTAAGTCGTCGGTCCTGATTACTTACGACACCTAATTTTGAAGGGATCAAGAGAGTTGAATATGTGACCTCCTCAACTTTGGAGAGAGAGATCTCACGTCCGGTTCATGACCACCTAAGCTAATCCTTGAGTTAGTTAAGTGAGTCCGATGGTTAAGAACATGCGTTTCCTCATAAAAGTTCATAGGATCTCAAATCCAAAGGGTGGTAGAGTATGCACACCTCCATATACTTTAGTAATCAATTCGTTATAAAGAAGGGGTCCCTTATCCCACAAATAAGGATCTCATACACCAAATTGATGTGACCTTAATATGTAATGATTATATATTAAACTATAAATAAATAAAATTAAAACACACACACACACACACACACACTATATATATATATATATATATATATATATATGTTTGGTTTAGGTTGTAAAACTTATTTTTCTCATTCAATTTCATTTTAATCATGTTTGTTCTTTGTGAGTTTGTTGTTTATTAGCGTTGTTAATGCATCGACAAATATTTTCATTCCTTATGAGTTAATTATTGATTTGGGTTGTTAACATACCAACAAATAAATTCAATTTTTGTGAGTCGTTTGTTGATCGAGATTCTCAATGTAATAACAATCTCATTCTCGCTTATAAGCTATCGCTTAGGCACTTTGTCTCATTTTGAGGAAAGTACTAGAGGTTATCATCTCCATTCATATTCAAATTTCACTTGTGACATGTTCGCTTTTTGTGGGCTTATCATTGATTGAGGTTATTAATGTACCAACAAATACATTCACACTTTCTGAGTTGATTGTTGGTGTGGGTTATCAACATACCAATAAACATGTTCACTCTTTGTGAACTAATTATTGATTCAGACTGACATTGTACCAACAATCTCAATCTCGCTTATAGGCTACCTCATGGGTACTTCCCCTCATTCTAAGGAAATTAGTAGAGATTATCATCCCCATTCATATTCAAATCTCACTTTAAACATGTTCACTCTTTGTGAGCCTATTGTTGATTGGGTTGTTAATGTACCAACAAATACGTTCACTCTTCATGAGCCAATTGTTGATTTGGGTTGTCAACGTACCAACAAATATGTTCACTCTTCACGAGCTAGATATTGATTAGGATTAGCAACGTGGCAACAATCTCATGCTTGCTTATAGATTACTGCCCTAACACTTTCTCTCATTCCAAGGAAAGTACTAAGGGTAAACCCTAGATTCTTCAGGGACACATAACCATGCAAACGACTCATGAATAACCCATATACAACATATCAACAATATACTCGTTAAGAACAAACATGTCACATGATTATGATGGTGATGATTACATTCACTAAAACTAGTTTTAATTTATTAAACTTATAAAATGAAATTAATTACTTTGAGTTGCTTATAATATATTTTTTTAGATGAAATTTAAAAAATTCTTTTGCTTATTATTGCATCAATAAGTGTTTATATTTTTACACCAATAGGTGTTTATATGTTTACACCGATAGGTGTTTATATCTTATAATTTGGGGTGGACCAACATCTATGTTTTTCCTAGATTGCACGAGGATGAGACAAGTGTACAATCTATATTGATTTTATGGCAGTCGTTCCAAATTCGAAATAAACAATTACAAAAAAATATCAAAAATAACTTGTAGTTGATGCATGGAAAACTGACAGTTGATGCATGGATAACGAGCAGTTTGGGGTAGACAAACCATTTAACTAGAAAAATGCGAGAACAAGTAACATATACTTATTTGTGGCACTTAACTTGTGGCCTATCAGTATTTACCGACCACAAGTTAAGTGGCCGTGCTAGTAGAATTTGTGGTGGACTAGCAAGTATGCTTTTCCTAGATTGGAGAAGGATGAGACAAGTGTATTGTCGAGATTGATTTTATGGGCGTCATTCCAAATTCGAAATAAAGAATTATAAAAAAAGAAAGAGTTAATGCATGGATAACTCGTAGTTGATGCATGGATAACTGACAGTTTGTGGCAAGCAACCCGTTTAACTAGAAAGGAGAAGGTAGGTGATAACATGTAGCTGAGACATATACACCGAGTGATTACAACTACGACAATGGGTGATTACAACTACAACAATGGGTGATTACAACTACGCATGGAGAACAAGTAACATATTTAACTTGTTCATGGCACTTAACTTGTGGCATATCAATGTTCATTGGCCACAAGTTAAGTGGCTATGCTAGTGTAGAATTTGGGGTGGAATAGCGCCTATGATTTTCCTAGATTGCACAAGGATGAGACAAGTGTACCGTCCAAATTGATTTTATGGCAGTCGTTCCAAATTCAAAATAAACAATTATATAAAAAAGAATATAAAAAAATTAATAACTCATAGTTTATGCATGGATAACATATGGAGAACAAGTAACTTGTTCATGGCACTTAACATATGATTATCGATGTTCATTGACCATAAGTTAAGTGGCTGTGCTAGTAGATTAGTAAGTTATAGAGTTTGATTTTATTATAAATTTTTGAAAATTAAATTAAATGTCATGCACTTAGCTTCATTTTGAAAGTGGTATTCAAAGTAAATCAAAGTAAACCAAGTCACAACCATATTCAAGCCGTTATAACAATATACTCATCATGAGTTCAAAATCTCAATTACGAAAATAAAACCTAGATAAAAAGAACACCACTAAACTCACTTAACTTAATACATTTTTTAATAAAAAGATTAAACATATAATTATCTTTATCTTCCTTAAAAATAAATTAAACATATCACTAGAATTGGAAAATTGAACTCCAAAGATATCACCACTCATTTAACTAACTAGTAAAGCCCCAATCACAAATAGTGACACATAATATATAATATATAAATGATAGATACACATAATATATATACGGAGAAACGATGATCGTAGTCATCATTCATAGGAGGAACAGAAATCTCACCAACGTTTTCTTCTATCTCTTCCGTTGTTGGATATTTGTGTTGTGTTACACTGGACCGAGCAAACCCTGCCCCTTTTCGGCTTGATCCGCCTACATTTCGGGGGAAGCCTGCAGAAATCGTCTCTAATCTCAACCTGACGCAGCCAAACATTCGACAGCGGACGATTTATTGGTGAAAACGGCGGAAATTTTGCGGGGCTCGAGTTAGATTTTTCGAAATCGGGGTCTGTTCTAATGTTAACCCTAAAACTGCTAAAAACTACGTAATTTACAGGCGAAACGCAAGGCTAGGGTTTTTAAGTCTTGCGTCATGGTTCAACTGCGCCCGGAATAGGCTCTTATGGTATGTCGAAGCCCTAACAGAAAATGGAGCCGTTGCCAGCTTTGATCTCAGTGGGATTATTGTTTTCATTTTTACCTTCTGGATCTTGCCGATGCGAGCTTTAATGGTGTTCTTGCGGTCGTTACTCTTCGGGCTAGGGTTTTAGCGTTTCGCCCTTATTTATGCGTTTGAGGTAAAAGGAAGAATTTTAGGTGAAAGAAATCTGGTTCTGTAACACGGCAAACCGATCAGTTGAAGTAAGTACTTGGAGCCTTGAAAGCTTGTGCTGTCAAGTGTCGGAAACGAAGCCTTAGGGTTTCTCGTAAGGCATAAATGACAAAACAGAAGCAGTTAAAGGTTCTTGAAGCACCGGAAACTGGTTTTTGAGAGGGAAGGTTGTAGGTATGGCCGCCTCTACTAATCGCGCAGAGGAGGGTGATTCCATGTTCCGTCTGATTTTAGCAAATCCAAGTTAGTGGCTTCTAAACCCTCGTCTTTTGTTTGTATGATGTAGGCGTTTGTTGGTAAAGTTGTTAGGATTGAAAAGGATTCTAGTGTTTTCGCCTTGGATCGAGCCGAAATACTAGTGACCGTCCTTAACACTGTTAGGGAAAACGGAAGTTTCATGGGTTGTGATTTTGATTACTAGGGTTAAACAGAGTTATAGTTATTAGGCTCAAGGCTTTAATTTTTAGAAGAAATACAGTTTTTAGTGCCTCTGCAGGTTAACATTTATGCTACACTCTGGAATAATACAATCGCCATTGGAACCATAAACGTTATTTCTGTAGCTATTCTGACAGTTTTCTAGCAATTTTTGTTGTGTTTTGTAAAAATGTTTCTTTGATCCACTATTAAAAAAAGTGTATACGTACAGGGCATTTAAAAAAAGGGCTACCAGGGTAGCCACCATAAGTATACGCAAAAGCCGTTAAAAGTCGTTATTCAAAACACAACTGCTGTAGATCATGCTTAGACTATGGCACGCCAAAAATTTAGGCATCAGAAGCCCGAAGTTTAAGGCCTGAAATGTGACTACTATAAAGTAACTGAAGTATTGATGAAAATGACCATGCTGTAGTCAGAATCAGAACCAAGGTGGACTGATCCCATTTTATCACTATAGAGGCGCTCTCCCCATCCCTTTTTCTGTAGCCTGGTCTCGGGATCTTTAAACTCCAAGCCATCATTCTCCTGCTACTTTTGCGCTTGGAAATTGCTGATGGCACTGTAGGCAATTTGTTGTTCAGGGGTTGCAGTGGAGGATTTGAATTCCTTGTTATTACCCACAGGACTGTTAAGAAGTAATGTGTTCAACAGAAATCATCCACTGTAGGATATACGGAAAGTCATACAGAGGCAACAGAAGTATTTAAAAAGACATTGACAGATTTTAGCAACTTGCAAATCAGTGCATGTCATTCAAATAACACAATCATGCATTCCTTCTTGGGTTGTTGTATACAATGCTTTTGAAAGTAAAATACTGTATATTCTTGGTTCCATGGTAAAGGATCTTTGTTCTATTGGTAAAGCATGGAGGTTTCATACCCACTAACCAAGGTTCAAATACCCAGTAGACACAATTCTCCCATTAGGGACCATCTTGCTCTATGCTGCGTGGGAGCGTCCCCCACCCCCTCGCTCCCGCTCCCGAAGCTCTCTCCCAAAATGCTCCCACTTTTGGGAGCACGCTCCCAAAGTGCTCCCGAGGCGCTCCCTACCTCTCCTATACTAAAAGCTCCTATACTAGGTTAATCATTTGATGACAAGGTTATGGTACCTCCCTTCATTGCCAAGCTCAGATAAAAGTAGTTATGGACCATGGTTGATCATTTGATGATAATGTTATTAGTTATAACTACTAGATGATTGATGTTATATGGTTTAATCCATGTTTTCTATAGCTAATTCAACATCCTACATGTTTTCTAGATATAAATCCATCAAAATATATACTATATAAAAAATGCTCCCGGAACGTTCCCAAAACGGGAGCTTTTGAAATTTTGAAAATTTCGCTTTTCGCTCCGCTCCCGCTCCCGCTCCCTGCTCCTGCTTCTCGCTCCCAATAGCATAGATCTTGCTTTTGCAAGTGGGTCATCTCATGCTGTTGGGGGCAGTTTCAAGTTCTTGGTTGATTTGTTGTTAACAGAATCTTGGTTGCATGGTAAAGCAAGGGGGTTTCATACCCCCTAACCAAGGTTCAAATCCCCAGGAGATACAATTCTTAGACCCAGGGACCAACTTGCTTTTGCAAGTGGGTCGTCTCATGCTTTTGGGGGCATTAAGTCCTGGGAATATTTTGTGGAATAGATACTTGTAGCACCTTGGTTGAGAGGATCTCTTGAGAGAGTGTTGTTAGCTGGCTACATTACATTGTAATGCTCCCAGCTTGTGGAAGGGGACTTCTTGCTACACAATGATATTCAGAAGCATCTTGTCAGAAAAAAGTTGACTGGCATAAAATCTTGGATCATATTATACTTCAGGATCAAAAAATCTGTTGACTGTACAGATTGGTCAATGGCTTCCAGTGTTCATTGCAATTTCATTCCAGACTTTGATTTGGGAATGTTTTCTCCTGAACTGGTATTTTTACATACATTCTTGAGTCGTTTCTATGTTAATTATCTTTTTTATAGAAGAAGCTATAGCTGCAAGACAATTAACTTGACATGTCATTTTTCATGTGAAATTAAAGGATGTGTTCTCAATGCTCATGGTTTTGTATGAGAGAGAGCTTATGTTATTTATGATTTTGTATAGGATGACATTTATAATGCGATCCTTTATTTTATGTGAGAGGCTTTAGGGCCTAAACTCTTCAATGAAGATATATCACCTTCCACAGTAGTCAAATTAGCTTGACCTTATTCTTGCTGGTGGTTGATCCAACAGTAAACATATCTGCTAGGCTGTACTTTTGCATTTAACAAGATGGTGTGGCCTCCAGCAGCTAAAATTCTAGAAATATTTTCTGAGTCTCTGTTAGCTTTGAAAATAAGCTGAAGTTTTATGGATGGGGCAAGCTAGTTTCCATCAAGCAATATGTGAATCAAAACAAAAGCTGAACTTAGCTCCTTATCTGAACACTCAGAGAAATGGTAAATGGAAGTACTTGTTTTCTGTTTTTTATGGATCTTCCATTACTGATGAAAGAATTATATATATAACATGGTTTGTAACTTTGTGTTTGTTTGAAGTTTGGGGTTAGCATCATCAGAGATTTTGTGTTAAGATTTTGTTTGAAAGACTATTTGTCAGTATAACCCAGTGGTGGATAATAGATTTTATGTTTTACATTTATTTGTCTTGTTGCATCACTTTGAAGATGAAAAATAGAGTAGGGTTTAATACTGAGTCTGAAATATAGTTCCAATATTTATTAAATTTTCTTGGCTGAGTTAGAATTAATTAGTTGATGTCCTTGGATTATGAAATGATTGAAGAATACCGATGATGGTTATGCACCCCTCCAATATTTGCTTGTACAGGATCTTTCAAAATTTATACAAAAACATGAAACTGGGTGCTTTTAGGTTGAACTTCTGCCTCTTAAGAAGCTATCTGCTATTTAAGCCACTATTTACACTTCTCTCAAGAAGTGAAAACTGTTCAAGATAGGTCATTTGTAGTATTAAGTTTAATTTGACTCCTTGTTAATAGGTCAGCAGAAAAAGACAGGGTCAACATGGCAAGTTTTGTTTGAACTCTTGAGAAGCAAAATTCAACTGACATTTTTTAATTTTGACACTTTTCCTCTGCAACTACAAAAAATAATCCCTAATTTGAATATGCTTTCTCATTTGCTGAAGTTGTCAAAACTCCTTTTCTTAATTGTGAATGCTCTATCCTAATTTGAATATGCATTCTCATTTGCTGAAGTTGTCAAAACTCCTTTTCTTAATTGTGAATGCTCTATTGTACATCTGTGAATTTTTTTATATGTTTGAATGTGTATCTTACATTAATATTGTTGACTGTGTTTGTATAGGGCCAAGGGAGCTGACGGGTGCTATAGATTTAATCAGTCATTTTGGTTTGCGGGCACACCATGACTACTTTTGCAAAAAGCCTTTGCCAGCATCAATTGCTGAAACTCCCTATCTTAATAATGTGGTTGGTGATACTGAAATTAGGAAGGGGGAAGGTATGGAGTTAGGTCAACTTATCCAGGATCTGCCAACCATGGATGTCAGTCCACGTATACAGCCTTTTGATCTGGAAAGACTGAGACAAGCTTTTGAACTAAGGGAAACTGGGCCCATTCAGTTGCCCGAGGTGAATGTTTAAACCTCTGCACATTCAAGATCCTGGAACTGTTTCCATTTGGATTTTCAGTGATTATAAGCATATTATATTCCATCTTTGGAATCTGGATATAATTTAATAATTTTATTTGTTTCTTCTAAATTTACAACTATGTTCATTCTGTTATTTAGGCAGATAGAGGGCTTCCAACTATCAGTGGGAAGGTCAAACATGACCACAAAGACAAAGACAAGAAGCATAAGAAGCACAAGGACAAGGACAAAGACAAAGACAAAGACAAAGACAAGGAGCACAAGAAGCACAAGCACCGGCATAAGGACAAGGATAAAGACAAGGACAGGGACAAGAAAAAGGATAAAAGTGGAAGTCATGAGAATGGAGATGATCGGTCAAAGAAGCATCACAAAAAGGCACGGCATCTGTATTTTTAAAATTTTGATTGTTTGATTAAGGCCCCATATTCATATTAAATCAGCAACTTAACTTACATTTATTTTCCATTTGATATACACAGAAAAGGAAACATGATGGCAATGAAGAGGAGGGGGACTCTCACAAGCATAAAAAAAGAAAGGTAGGTGTGCAAGAGATGCTGACACCGTTTAGCAATAGTATGCAAGAAAGGTTTCATGGTCTATAAACTGTTCCAAATGAGAATTCACTTGCAACATTTCATACATTTAGCAGACATTTGAAGAGATGAATGTTGTGTGTCTAAACTTTAAAGCTGATGTGCCATCTTGGGCATAATCGTTATGTTAAATATGCTAGAGATTCTTTGAAAGTGGTTTTTAGCTTGGAATGTATGTTTGACAGCTGTTATAAGGTTAATGCTTATTAAGGAATTTCCTTTCCTTATTTTTGAATTTTGCAGCACAAAGACTCGAAGGGGGATGATGCAGGTCAAACAAAAAATGGGATGTGATTATCAAATAACAGTCTTTGTGTTTGTGTTAATACTTTGATGGAGGTTTTGGGATTTGACCAGGCTTGGAAACAGAGTCTTTTGGGTATGTTTTTAATTCTCCTAAACTCCCTTGTAGTTACTTTGAATTGTTTCTTAGTTTGGTTTGCTTACAATTCTATCATCTGCTTCTGTAAGGTTCCTGTATATATATATATATTAACACTGACTAAGCCAATATTACATTTGGAAGCTCTAAACAACTAGATATTGGTTTATGTTTTCTATTTGTTGTGTTTAGCTAGTGAGGAATAGCAGGACCTCAAAAATCAGAAATTATAGCATTGTGATTTTGAGATTAGATGGCTTTGAATTTGTTAATTGCTTTCTTTGTGTTGCATACAAAATGCCTGACTATAGAGTTCATCTGGTTGTTTTCAGTTAGTTTTAGGAGAGCCATTCTTTTCTAAAAATTATTTTTTACATGATTAAATTTGTAGGTTTCCATGCAATATGAAAAAAGAGTTGAGCAAATGGGAGCCTCTCCAGGAGATCGGACGATGCTCAGCCTCAGGCTCACTTGTATTTTAAAGGAATCAAGATAAAAATCTGGCCATGCCTTTCTCAACTAATTTACCCTTGTCAAGTACTAAGCCAATTTTTCTCTTTTGACATTGGGAAAACATTATTCTTTTCGCCCCACAATTAATCTAAAATTTTTATATACCAAATTTTCTCATGGTTTTCTTTTGCGTCAAACTTTCTTGTTATGTTCCATGAGTTTATCTAAGGTGCTGTTTAAGTGATAGATTTTTTCTTTCTTACAGAAAGTGTTTGGGAAGCTGATGTACCGCCATCGTCAATTGAGATGTGTTTGTCTTTGTTGCATCAGGTATATGCTAGAATGTGGTTCCTTGAAAATTTGCATGGTCCTGTTTACTGGCCTGCTTATTTTATTAGACATTTGTCTTTTCTGGCTTCCTTGTGCAGGTTTCTGCCTTTCCATAAGATTGACTTTTAACAGTACCATCCATGTCATTGTTTAGATTTATAACCATTATTAGGTTTTTACATCAGGTATATGCTAGAATGTGGTTCCTTGAAAATTTGCATGGTCCTGTTTACTGGCCTGCTTATTTTATTAGACATTTGTCTTTTCTGGCTTCCTTGTGCAGGTTTCTGCCTTTCCATAAGATTGACTTTTAACAGTACCATCCATGTCATTGTTTAGATTTATAACCATTATTAGGTTTTTATACCAATCCTAGCTTTCTTAGGAAGTAATTCGGATGAATCTGGCTTGTAGTTTGGTCATTCATTTTTAGGCTTAATATCAGTAGTCTACATTGTTTTTATAGTTATGGACTTTAGCAGGTCTTTACACAATAACAAATTCTAATAAATCCAGTTCTAAGGCTTGCTATCTTTTCCTTTTTGGTTCAATCCCAATTTGATATTTTTTTTACAAAATCACTATGTAGGCTACAATATGTGGTTTAGTGATGTATATAGTGTGGCCGAAATATGCTTGCATGTCATACAAATTAATATTTACTTTTCACAGAATAGCAATTAGGTTATTTGATTAATGCTATGCACATGAATAGTCACCATAATATTATAGCTTCGCTGGATTTAATTTAACTTTTCAGAAGCAAGGGTATATTCCTGTAAAAAAATTGAATGACTACCGTAAGATGTTCCTGAACAATTTGTAGTGCAGAGGAAAACTCGTTGCTACATATACTACCACAGCAATTATCGTTGATGAGCCAGAGACTTGTAAGGTTATAGTCAGGTAGCTACCAGCAAGGAGGATCTGAAACTCCAATGAAACCAAGGGGTTATATCAGTCCTGATTTGTAATTTTCTCAAGCTGTTTGGGATGCTAGTGGGGTTAATTTTTTAATAATAACTATTATTTTATCTCTGTTGAGAAGAGAGGGTCTGGGGTTTCCCAGGTTTTGTGAGGATATATCCTATTTTCAAATTATTTTTCTGGAGTTTCCTATATTGTAAGGAGTTTCAGCATGTTTAGGAGTTTCTCAATTATATCAAAGACTTTGAATATATTCTTCACACTTCTTAGCTGGAAGAAATTGAGAGATTAAAGTCTCCATCTTCATTTGATCAGAGGTTGTTTGGTGTTTCTCCTTACCAATATTCACATGAAATCATTTGCATTTATCTAGTTTCAAACTTGGTTAGAAAGTAGTCCCCTGAATGGATTTGTGTGCTCATTGAATAACAAATAATGAGGATCAAAAGAACTGAATGCGTTTGTGTGTTTGTGTGTATTCCTCCCTTCTGCATCCATTGTCTTTCACCAGAGTTAACCTCTTGATGATGCTACTCAGCTGGATGGGCTGCTGGCTTGATTGTATATGTGATTGATGATGGCATTAAGTATTGATGATAACAGCATTTTGTCCAAAATCAAAATTAGTTAATGATCGGAAGGAAATTTTCTCTCCTGCGGGCCTGCTGATTGGACATATAATGGCAGATGCATACAAATATAGTTAGCATTGACTAATGCTGTCAAGCTATTTGGGATGTGAGTGTGGCTATTTTTTTAGCTCTGTGGAGAAGAGAGGGGAAGGATTTTCTCTGGCTATTGTCGGATATATCCTATTTTGAAATTATATTTTGGAAGTTTCTCATTTTGTAAGTAACTTCAGCATTTTTCATGAGTTTCTCAATTATATGAAGAATATATTCTTCACAGTTTAGCAGGAAGAATTAGAGAAAATAAAGTCCATCTTGCATTGATTGGAGGTTTTGCATTTCTCCCATCAATTTTCACGTGAAATTCTTTTGCATTTATCTAGTTTCAAAACTGGTTAAAAGGCAGCCCCTTGAATCGATTAGTGTCTTCATTGAATATCAAATAACAAGGATCTAATTTAATGATTACCTAAGTTCATTCATCTGAGATGTATTTTTTCACTCATAAGCCTCGTTTTGGCATCCCAATGTGTTCCACTAAAGTATATAACCTCTATGATGATACTCTACTCAAGTGCATTGGATGCTGGCTTGATGCTTATATTTATTTTGTAATGCCATTAAAAGTGTTGACAATTGATTGGAATTTTGTTCCTTCGTGCCTGCAAATTGTACAGATAATACCAAATCAGCAATTTAAATCTAGTTAGTAGACTACTGTCTTCACTTTGCTGATACATGGTAGCAGTAATTATTTATTATTTAGTCCTGGAGCAGTATGAGAACATTTCTGAGATGATGTTTCCCCATCAGTTGAAACTGTCTTCACTGTACTGATACATGGCAGCAGTAATTATTTATTATTTAGTCCTGGAGCAGTATGAGAACATTTCTGAGATGTTTTCTCATCAGTTGAAACTTGCAACTTGTACACATCATGCTATTTCTCTGCAAAAGTCTTATGTGGTCTATTTAGGTTTTTGGCAAGGAAAGCTGTAAAGACTATATGTTTTAAGGTCACTATTTTTCAGCTCCTAAGGATATGATATGAATTATTTTCATAAAATAAACTTAAATCTCTAATATGGTACGCAATGAGCTTAAGTATGGTCAACTATTGACTAATAAAAAACTCAAACCAAGGGGAAAATTGTTGCAATATCGTAAATGACAAAATATTGGAAACAATTGTTGCAAAATATGGTACACTACGGTACGTAAAGGCACTATTTTCAACTCCTCAATAGGATATGAACTGTAGTCATTATAAAATAATGTTTAAAATGTATGGTATGGTACATCATGACTTGTAAGTATAACTGAACTATAATGATTTTTAGGGTGGTTTGTAAAGAGTGGTAGCTGTTTGATAGGAAATTGACCTGCTGCTGGTGGAATTTTTGTGTCTGTGGGCCTGTAATTTTTTATTATTACCTATTGGTTTTTGTAGTAAGCTCCATTTTATTGCTGTATGGAGATTTTGGGGATTCATTTTAGGACTTAGGATACTGTTTGTGTTATTTTTAGGAGAGCCTGTTTATCTGATACTTTGACAAAATCCATTTGAAGATGCAGATACAGATTCTGAGTGCGTTGTTCAGTAATTGAATTGCATACAAATATATTTAATATAAACTCGTATATCTTTTCAGAAATATGTTTATCAAACCCCTGTGAATAAACAGGATAAGAAACCCCTGTGAATTAACAGGATAAGTGTAGAATTTAATTGTGTTAGCGTTATTTAGAACATATGATTCTCCTTTCGACTCATTTGATTTCAGTCGGTTTTGGATGGCATCCAAGCATGTAGTACGAGTTTGATTGCATTGCAGATATGCAAATCACGTATGATACTTCAAATCAAGTAAAACAAGGTGGTGGAGCAAGAGAAAACCAGCAGGGAGTTTTAGTGGTACAGTTTAGATAGAGGGGAGTGTTATGGGGAAATAAAATCCAATCACAGGGACACTGGTAATAGCCTACAATTATCAAGATCACATAGATATGCCATTGACACAATAGCGAAGAAAATTAAATCAGTTTCAGATTCATGCCTCATGAGCTAAGTTTGTGTTTGAAAGTTAGCTCTAAGTTCATGGGCTAAGTTTGTGTTTGAAAGTTAGCTCTAAGTTCATGAGCTAAGTTTGTGTTTGAAAGTTTAAGTTCATGAATAATTATGATGCCCAATTTGCAACGCGCGCTTTAAGAAACTTTTTGTTTGTTTGATTTGATGAATAGATCGGAATATTACTTTTTAGTTGGGATATATCAAAATTTGTATATTAACTGAAGGAAGGTGCAAAGTACCTTGGCCAGGTCTTACACTAGCTGCCTAGTGTCGATGACAATTAATTGGGATCTTGATTTTGGATATGGTTAATAATCTGATTCAGTGGTAGAATGTACTAAATAGTATGGGGAAATAAAGATTAAGAAGGGCTGATACATTTATACTCGATGAACTTCGAACATGGAGCATTTTTACGAGGAATACAAACATAACAACTAAGCAGAATACTAACTGACTGCTTAATTCCAGCGAAACATGAAAATATGTCGGTTTAAGATTTTTGAAACTAGTGCTAAACTGACCAATACTTATTATAAAGAAGTTATGGATAAAGCTCTTTTTAAACATTTTTCACTCTCATTTTTGAATTTGCTTTTCATAGGAGTGTAAATGTTTTCGAGTTCGGCGTGGGCTATCATGAGTTGTCACCAATATAGTTCAATCTTTTAATGCACCTCCTCCTGAGGTACTTATTAACATATGTAACAGTTTATGTCAGTGAATATAGGCATATTCATTGCTTAACGATTGTCTTTTCTGTGTTTTCAATTAATTTTTTTATTGAGAATTTTCAAAAACCATAGTTTCAGAGTTAGTTTGGTGCTAGTAAAAACTGCACTCTTAACCTTTATACGAATTTGGTGGTAGAAATCATTTTCTATTTCAAGAGGAAAAAAACGTATTTTTTATTAGTGTATAAAAAACCAAAACACACTTTTAAGTGCATATGACCAAAAAAAGGGATGATATATACATTCAGGATTTCCAATTACATTCAAGATTTTTATCCTCAAAGTTTTAATCTAACTACAATATTCTTTTGCTCTTCAAGGGAGATTTTAGTGAGTTAGATTATGGTTGATTTAAGGCTCCACTCCGCCTTCTTTCATTGAATTCAATGTTTGGATACATGACTTAAGATGATGGGTGTTTTTTCACAACTTTCTGTCTATTTAGCTTTGATTTTATTATTATTATTTTTTAATTTTTTATGTGACTCTTTTAATCATTTTGGCTTCTTGATTCATCGTATCCTGCAAATGAGAGTTGTTTTAGCATTCTTGGTGTGAATTCTGTTTTTTTATTATTATAAATTCTCTTTATCTATAAATAAGACCTTACGTCAATGAGATGATCATTCCCTTCAAGTGAAGAAAAACACATTTTGAACCTCTCGATTCGCCCTGTATAGATTATTAAAATAATAAAATTCACTTTGCACTTAAAGTCCATACCAATCCCTTCGAGGGTGATTATAGTTAAGACAATTCAAAATTATCTCTCATTTGGGTCCGCATGTTTTCTTGTCACGGGGTGTTATCATATTTTTGCCAGTCTTTTAAGATGTCATTGCAAGGAGAAATTGTGAGTGTATGATGAGTGTTACCTGGCAGCCTAAGTTCAAAGTGGAGGTCTAAAATTCCAAGTTTACGGTAAGGGTTAATTGAGGTCATCAAGAAGGGGTCACGGTGCACAAAAAGTTTCATTTAAGATGTGATTGGTTACATTGTAAATGGTTGGTTTTCATGATGTTTAGTGGTGTTTACTTGAGAGAGATCGAATAATGCAAGGAATGAACTGTCTAGGGAAGGGACATTGTGCAATATTTTTTTTAGACCTAAGTTGTAAATGAGAGGAGTGGAGTGTAAGAAGGGGTATCTCAAATAATAGGGCCTATCTCTTCGTTAGAGTGAAATGGTCAAAACGACGTAGCTCTTAGGAAGTAGTTGTGAGGGAAATAACATTGAATTGCACAACTCAATATTACAAGCATTCATCCATGTTGGAATTAGGCATTTCAATATTGAACAAGTTTGTTTTGCATGTTACAAGCAGTTGAAGACAAAGATGGAGACACCAATTATGTGCATGACTTTAAAAGAATACTAGAAAGGATATATGAGTAAAGAAAAACATTATGGTCCTTTGGAATATAGGTCAAGGTTTAAAAATTGTGTAATGTACTTGGGCATACAATTGTAAGCCCTATTCAGGCATGGTTACCCTTGGTATGGTAATGTTGCCTTGAACACATAGTTTGGTATTCAATAATGGTTGTGGCATTAAACTCATATTTGGAGGTTTGATGCACATCGTTGAGTTTTCTTGAAGGGGAGGTTGTTCGCCAGTACAAGAGTTGTTAACCCTCGTGTATTGGGCAAGCCATTCATTGGCTATAAACTTAGGTGATCTTGGACTAGGTGTGTTAGAATCAAATTAGGTAAGACTCAAGCAATAACTATAGGTAGAGAGCAAGGCGCTTCAATTACACTAGTTAGATGTTGGAAATTTTTGGTAGAGTTTGTTGTACATTCAAGGGGAGGACATGAAGGAGTTGGATGAATCACATTCTAGACCGGAAGTTATAGTGGTTGGATACCAATGTATTTCGGTGGATAGTTGTTCCTTCATATGGACTTTGATAGTTTGGTGGTGAATCTATGCTCCATGTACATGATACAAGTTCTAGGTTGGATCAAATGAATATTTTGAAGTGTAGGAGTGTTTTCAACATTTGAAGAAGGATTTGATGCAATAGATAAAAAAATAATGAAGGTCTCATTCGACAAGACAAGTTCTCATTAAGGGGATTTAGAATATGTAATTCATGCTTGTTTTGTGGTTGTTATTGTATTGGTTATTGTCAAGTAGAGAATGCCTCTATGTGAATAGCCTTTTTGAGTTGTTTTAGGAGGTTGTTGGATGAGAGCTAGATTAGCTCCTTGTTTAATGTATGGTTGAGATATTCTCTCTAGTAGTAACTATTGAGATAAGATATAGTGTATATCTTTAGGTAAGCCTACATGTATTTATGTGTACAATTACATTGATATAGAACAATCAACACATTTTTGTTGTGGAACTCTCTTCTCCTATTTTTTGATAGATGATTCTTTCAACATTGAGCCCACCATACATCATGTGTGGTGAGGATTTTGGTGGATGGGTTCATATGGGTTCATTTCCATTTGATCTAATGTCACTTAGTAGTGCATCCCATACATCATGTGGTGAGGATTATGGTCGATGGGTTCATTTCCATTTGACCTAATGTAACTTAGTAGTGTATCCTTTGCTTAGCTAGTGTCACAAAATGACTAGTGAGCAAAGATCGAGAGTCCATTAACAACACGCATTTGTCATTATAAAATAAACTTTACTTATTTCCTTGGTTTTCTCTATACCTCCCTTTAGTGAAAATAACACTTCCATAGACTCTCATTGTCATTATTATTCGTTGGTGGGTTTGGAGGCATTAAAACCACTTCAATAAATGTTGGTTCCTTGTTTGGATTAAATAATCATTTTTTAGAATTGAGCCCTATAATCTTGATGTTATTTTTTAAACATATATTTATGCATAAACAATATATTCATCAACCGACATGAATTACATACATCTAAACACATAAAAACATGCATGTGCACTATATTCAACCCCACAAGTCACAACTTACATACATTTAAACACCTAAAATTGTGCATGTTCTAACTTGGAATCAAATAAAGCAATAACAATCATTGGCATATTCCTTCTATTTTACATATCATTCATAGGATAAGAGGTAATTCAATATAAAACATTGAGTTGTCACAAAAATTTGGATTTCACTAACTTAATATCGCTTAGGAGTTGCCAAAATTTAAAACTTTTCCTAAAAACATATAGTAGTGTATACATGAGAAGGTTATGATCTCCCATTGCATAATCACATACACAAAATGACCACTCACTTAGAAAATTCATGTCTTGCAAATTGGTTGAGCCTATGTAGTTGGTATGATTTGAAAATAAAAACAAGTCCTACATCAAGTTCTAATTCAAAATGTTTGGCAGTGGAAATCCTAACCCTAGATCTATTAAATACTGAGTA
Source organism: Larix kaempferi (assembly GCA_027924585.1). Taxonomy (NCBI): domain Eukaryota; kingdom Viridiplantae; phylum Streptophyta; class Pinopsida; order Pinales; family Pinaceae; genus Larix; species Larix kaempferi. The sequence continues at coordinate 8,603,780 of BSBM01000029.1, forward strand.
TCTCGATTGGCATTGATCTTTTCTAGTGTATGATGATGATGATTAAGATAATCTAATTTAAATAAATGTTTGATGTGGTCGTGTTTTCTTTTCTTTTCCTTTTTGACATTAGATTTTGGATGTCATTTTTTTCTCTCCATTCCTTCTAGTTGTTAGCATGTGACATGTTATGTGACACATCTCTTCCACTTCCATATGCTATTAAGAATGCATTAGAAGTTTGGATAGAAATGTTTAATGAGGAGAGAAAAGACTCTAATTTAACTGGTGGATGATGGGTTTCCAGGAATGGTTGAGTTTATAGCCATCCTCTTGATTAAAGTTGTTTGGGTGTTTCTCAATTTCAAGGGATTTTCTGATAATTTGAGAAGAGTAATGGGGCTCATATGTGAAAATTTTGGTTTTGTCTAAGTAGATGGGATGCCTAGAATTATGGGATGTTTTTCAATAGATGACTTTCTAATACGATTGTGGAATGCATCATCTATGTGTTCCTTGAGCCAGGTTTGGAATGATCTTCAAGTTTGACCTATGTAAGATTTGCCACAAGAACAGGGAAATTGGTAAACTCTTGAGCCAAACATGGGGTCAAATTTATCCTAACACTTCTGAATTATTGTCTTAGGGTTTTATGGGGTTTGAAGTGGGTTTTACTATTCTTTTTGGCCAAGATCATGGAAATGTGATCGATAACTCCATTAATTAAAGGAGGGAGATAAGGGCCTGGGGTGGGGAAGAGGGGTTTCTAGGTTTCAATGGATGGTAGAGTGGAAGGTTTTATTGATTTGGGAGAAGAAATAGCCATTGGAGAAGAGAGCTTTCGTAAGGTGGGTCTTTTCATTGTCTAGATGTTGAAGGGCCAAAACATTGGGATGTTTCAAAACTCATTTATTTATAATTCAAAATTGATATAATTTTTTCCCCCAAAAATAATAAGTTAATTTTTACGAAACCGAATTGCATTTTTCATATACTTAAAATAAAATTGATATAATTTATTAGTTGATATTTATAATTTAATATTGACATTCTTTAATTGTTGGTTTATTAACTTTTATTTATTTTTGAATTACTTAAAATATTAATCCCAATTTTTATTTATTCATTATTTTTAAAAATTGAGATTTTAATTTTTATTAATACATATAAAAAGTTTACACATACTTGAATTTCTTTCATTAAAAAAAAATGTATGAGATATTTAGGAGAGAATATACATTCATAAACATGATAGATGCAATAGATTAAATACCTTCTATTATAGTTAATCAATCTTATAAAAAATGACAAAAAGTATATTCCCTATCATAGATGCTAAGAGTGCAGGGTCTATCATAGATGCTAGGAGTGCAGCGTATTAACATACATGTTTCCCAAAAAATGGAGTGCATTACTTTTAACTTTAACCGTCATACTTTAGCCCCTTAAACTAAGGGATCTAAAGAAGGCCCTCTAACAATTTTGCTGGTTGTTTTTAATGGGCTGCTAGTTAGGTTCTTTGGCTTGTTCTCTTCCTCCCACCACAACTTTCAAATCCTAGTGAACCCTGATGAGTGCAACATACATGGCCTCATGAAGCCAATTCATGCATAATATCAATATACCATGTAGTCCAATTTATCTTTCAAATCCTAGTGAACCCTGATGAGTGCAACATACATGGCCTTATGTAGCGAATTTATGCATAATATCAATATACCATGTAGTCCAATTTATGCATAATATCAATATGTAGTTGAGTGTCTTTCCTCAATTGCTTATGTAATTATGTAATACTAGCCAATAAACATTCATTTTTGAAACCATGGTAACCCTGCTTTTAGAAAAGCCTGTACTAGGGATCCAATGGAGAGATTCCATGTCCACTTGTGAGAGTTTTTCCTTGTCTGTCTATTTTCTTATTTCATTCATCTCAATGTTAACAACCTCAAAATATTTGAGGAAGTACTTGTTGGCTACTCATAGTTTCTTGCTGGCCTCTGGTTAATTGCCTCTTGCTTGACTAGAATGGAATTACCAGTTTTGAGTTTACCTCACCTGGAAGTCCTACAGCTTCCATGCTTTTAGAAAAGCCTGTACTAGGGATCCAATGGAGAGATTTCATGTCCACTTGTGAGAGTTTTTCCTTGTCTGTCTATTTTCTTATTTCATTCATCTCAATGTTAACAACCTCAAAATATTTGAGGAAGTACTTGTTGGCTACTCATAGTTTCTTGCTGGCCTCTGGTTAATTGCCTCTTGCTTGACTAGAATGGAATTACCAGTTTTGAGTTTACCTCACCTGGAAGTCCTACAGCTTCCCTCTCCTTTTTCCTAGAACAGAACTGTGATATGATGACCACAGTATTGGTGGCGGGCAGATCTGTTGCTGCTGTCGCTATGGCAGAAATACATCTATTGCTTGAGGTTGATGAACATACTGTAGAATAGAGGGTTGAACCAATGTAGGTATCCACAAAAGAACACAAGAAGAGTTTCCCAACCATCAGGTTTTGATAAGAAGAGTCGCAGAGAGTAGATTCAACACTGACATGGAGTTTGGCAAGTTGGGAAAGAGGGACTAGCCATGATTGCAACGAGAATGGATGAGATTTGGATCGATTCTTGTATCTTGGCATTGCCATAGTTCCTGTGTATTCACAGATCTAAGATAAGACAATTTGAGGACATATTCTTGTGATTAATTGTTATGGGAAGGCTGCTACTGTTGCTGTGAAACCGATGCAATTTGTTTAAACCGATTGCTTAGAGAGGGAGATACACACAGTCAACAAAAGCAATTTGTTTAAACCGATTGCTAAGTGCGGGAGATACACACAGTCAACAAATGCAATTTGTTTAAACCGATTGCTAAGTGCGGGAGATACACACAGTCAACAAATGCAATTTGTTTAAACCGATTGCTAAGTGCGGGAGATACACACAGTGTTCTGAACAAGCTGACTGAGGTGCTCCCTGCAACTTTGTGGGGTTTCTAAAAGGAGTAACTAAAAGGATAGATGATTTGCATTTTTTTTTACGGTTTTTTATTTTGTTTTTGTTTTTTGATATTGCGATTTTGATCGTTTAAATTGCAATTTTGAGTGCAAAAATGGATTTAGTCCTCTTGATTACCCTTGGGGCACTTTGATTATACAATTTCAAACACCCAAAACTATAATTTCAACAATTTAAGTCGGATTTTAGCTGGAAAAATAATCAAAAAGTGAGTGCAAATCGTCAATCATTTAACTTACACCCTAAAATGGTTGAGATCCGAGCAGATATGACTAGAAAGGTGGTGAGAGTAAGCAAGAGGTTCACTAGATATAAAGTTAGATATAGAGTTTTCTGGTGAAGCACAACATATATAAGTCAGGGTGAAGTTCATATTTTTTCCTTTTTCTCATGGTAGGATGTCAACGACTGTAAGAAGTCTTTCCATTATGATAGCTACTATGTTTTCATAATGCATCCTTAAAAAAAGGTTGTTATTCCATTGGAATATGATGTGAAATGGATGGCAATGAAGCTAAAAATAAATTTTAAAAAAGATGTATGGGTAAGCTTCGCTAGACATGTGGAAGCGAGGTTGATAGTAATGGATTGAGCACAAAATATTTTGTGTAATAAGCATAAGATGTAAGTCATTGGGTCCACATGTTTATATATTGGAAATAGAGGAAATGGGAAATAGTTACTCCGTTTTTCCTAACCTTGTCATTATTGTCATCTCTCCTTGTCATGGGGTGTTTGACAATAAGAAATCATGTTTTAGCCTAGCCTTTTAAGAGGTCATTGCAAGAAGAAATTGGGAGTGCATGATCACCTAACACCCTAAGTTCAGAGTGAAGGTCCAAGGTTACCAAGTTTATTGTAAGAGGCCTATTAGAAGTCATCAAGAAGGTGTCATTGTGCAGTAAAAGTGTCTTTTATGTTGCCATTGGGCACACGGGAAATGGTTGGTTTTCATAATGTTTAATGGTGTTTATTTCAGAGGGAGCAAATGTTGTAAGGAATGAAATATGCTATGGGAAGGTACATTGTGCAATGTCCTTTATAGACCAAGTTGTAAATGAGAGGAGTGTAAGAAGGGTTATCTCAACTAGGGAATAACTCTCGGTTGCAAAGAAATGGTCAAAATGCTATAGCTCTCAGGAATTGGTTTGTTGGGGAAATACCATTGAGTTGCCTAACTTAATCTTGCAAGGATTCATCCATGTTGGAATTAGGCGCTCCAATATGGACAAGTTTGTTTTGTAGGTTATAGATTGTTGAAGACACTAATTATGTGTAGGAACACAAGAAATAATAACTTAGTAAAGAAAAGTATTGTGGTCATATGGTATTTAGGCAAGGTTTAAAATTGCGTAATGTAATTGGGCATACGGTTGTAAGCCCTATTTAGGCATGCATACCCTTGGTTTGGTAATGTTGTATTACACACATGGTTTGGTATTCAACAATGGTTGTGTGGCATTAAACTCATTGTTGGAGGTTGATGCTCATAGTTGAGTGGTTGTTCATCGATATAAGGAGTGGTTAACACTTGTGTATTGGGTGAGCCATTCATTGGCTATGACTCTAGGTGATATTGGACAACGTGTGTCAGAATCAAATCAAGTAAGATTCAAGGAGCAAATGTTAGTAGAGAGTGAGGTGCATCGGTTGCACTAGTTAGCTCTTGGAAATTGTTGGTCGATTTGATTCCACATTCAAGGGGAGTTCTTGAAGGAGTTGAATGAACCATGTACGTGAAGGAATTTCTACTAGATTGATAGTTATAATGGTTGGATACCCATGTATTGCGGTGGATGGTTGTTTCTTTATATGGAATTTGATTGTTTGGTGGTGATTATATGCTCATGGTACATGATAGAAGTACTAGGTTGGACCAAATAAAGACTTTGGAATGTAGGAGTGTCTTCATCATTTGAAGAAGATGACTTGTTGCAGTAGATCATATAATAATGAAGACCTCAATAGAGAAGACAAGTACTCATTAAGGGGGGAGTATTAGAATATTTAATTCATACTTGTCTTGTGTGCTAGTATTTAGTCACATAGTTTGTTATTGTATTGGTTATTGTCAAGTAAAGAGCACCTCTATGTGAATAACATTCTTGAGTTGTTTTACAAGGTTGTTAGATGAGAGATAGATTAACTCCTCATTTAGTGTGTGGTTGAGATATTCTCTCAAGTAGTTATGATTGAGATAAGGTAGTGTGTCTATATTTAGGAAAATATTACATGTATTTATATGTGTACAATTACATTGATACAAAACAATTAACATAGTTTTGTTGTGGAACTCTCTTCTCTTATTTTTTGACAAGTGATTTTTTCGACCTTGAGCCCACCATACATCATGTGTCATGAGAAGTTTAGTGGATGGGTACATATGGCCACATCACCAATTTATTTTTCTCGATTCTGTCCACTAATAATATTGCGTCGAGTGTAAATTCTCCTACAATCATTTCCACTTGACCCAATGCAACTCATTAGTGCATCCTCTGCTCAAATACTGTCACAAAATGATTAATAAGTAGGGGTTGAGAGTCCATTAACAACACGTATCCCATGAACTCTACCATTGGATCCCTGAATCCTTGTCTATCTTAGATGGGCACATCTTTTGGTGAATGTGATGACTGCCCTGCTAAAGGATGGCACACATATATTTGTAGGAAACCATTGTTGACATCAATTTATCAAGGAGTGCACCATTCATCATCGATCTACTTTGTCGTAATAGTTGATACATTAAGGTGGAGGTCCAACGCCATTTCTTCCAACAAATTATGTTTTTCATTGATTTGGGATGGATCCAATAGAAAATGGATAATTATGTAAGATTATTTTCAGCCTTATTTTTTTTATAAGTGAAATCTTAGGTGAGCCATTCCTTTTCTCTAAAATATTTGGACAAAAGATGATTCAACTACTATTTCTTTTTTTTCCAAGGAACAACCTCGTGGAAAACCCTTTTAGTACTTCCCCATGATTCATGGATGGTAAATGGGGTAAACTATTGGCCTTGATTACAGATCCTAACCCCAAGGGGATTAAGAGAGTAAAACCTGTGACCTCCCCAACTTTGGGGGGAGAGATCTCATGTCTAGCTCATGACCGCTTTAGCTAACCCTTGGGGCTAATTAAACTACTTAGCTATAACGACACTTGTTGGGCCTAACCAACTACACTTTGGGGATAGAAAAGTGCATGACCTCAATGAGACGAGATTGTGCAAGGAGTTGTAAAAGGAAGGGCATCCATCTTCATGGCTCATTGTCTTAACAAACTCAACAACAAATCACAAGCAAGATTTGAACCCAAGTGGGGAGGATAAAGTTACTCTTCCCTAACCACTTGAGCAAGACCCAATTGACAACTTAGGATAAAATATATTGGAGGGTACTAAAATTCAAATTACTGAAAGTACAAAATTACACTTGTAGAGGCACTCCACCATTAGATCCTTTTAGATCTATGTTTATCCCTTTGTTATAACACACAATAGGAATTCTATCCCTTCCAATTCATCCACTCAAAAGTTCCATCATAGTAGGGTTCATGTATGCCATTATGGTGAAAGTATGCTATATTTAATGTCTTTAGTTTCACAAGAAAAGTTCATCATCGCAATGTTCTAGGAATGTTTTCTAGCACATTGAATGTCCCTAATAAGACAACTAGAAACATACAAGTGTTGTTGCATATGCAGTTTTTGATATGGGGAGAATTTCCATTTGAATACCTATTGGAGAAAGGGAGCTTGTTAAAGGGCAATGCCCTGAGGTTGAAGACGAAGGCAACTACATTTTCTTTATTACATCACGCACAGTGGGAATAATGGTTCTAATTTTAGTGTAAACACACATTGTATCTATTATTGATGGTGGTGATGTGGGTGTTGTTTTAATGTTGATATGGGTGTTGTTGATATTGATGTTCATTTTGTTGATGGTGATGCTAATGCAGATGTGATTGTTGATGTAGATATTGAGATGATTATTGAAGTTGTTATTGTTGTGTGGATTTGGATTTGGTTTTTGTTCCAACACTAGAGATTGAGAATGAGGAGTATGAGGGGGTCATTGTAGAGACATGTTTTAGTTAGGTATTTAATATAAGGTTAAGAATCAATGGTTGGTGAAAATACTACAAGAAAACAAAAATAACACAATGGCAAGACATATACTAAATAAAAACACTCAAAGTGCAACAATATTCAGGCATACTTGAAAAAGAGAAAAAAATAAAGATTAATACAATAAGTTACTATAGTAGATAATATGTACAGGGCCTTAAAGGACACATAGTGGGGCCCTTTGTAATTGTCATTTAATGAATCTTCACAATGTAGGTAGGAAAATCTTCACCAAGGTATAATGGCACTTGAACTTTATAGTGGGGCCCTTTGTAATTGTCATTTAATGAATCTTCACAATGTAGGTAGGAAAATCTTCACCAAGGTATAATGGCACTTGAACTTTATTGGGTATAATACTATCTTAAAATGGCAGATAATGGGGCTAGTGATCAAATTTGAAGGGTTAGTTTTAATTTCAAGTTGAAGGACATATTCACCCAACTTTCCATGATAAATTTTTAAAAAATAGTTGTACTTTAATTGACAAGATTAAATAAAGTACACATTTTAAAAAAACGCTCTAAATAAACTATTGCCTTTTGAATTGTTTATAATGTAATTTCAATGGAAAATAATAAGCATATTGTGTCATGTCAAACCACTAAATAGATAAGTTGTAATTTCAATGGAAAATAATAATAAGCATATCGTGTCATGTCAAGTGTAATATTTTGATGGTTTATATGTATATTAATAATAATAAGAGAGGACATGTTCTATTTATCCATATTATGCACGAGGATTGCATCTTATATTTATATCTTGAGCATATTCAATCTTCTTAATTATGCAAGTCATGATGTTTGCTATACATCTCATTAGAAAAGGAGAATTTGAAGTAGATCTAGAGGTCTTTGTTGAATGATGATTATTATATCAAAACATTATAAGGGTAAATATAGATACCCTACTTGCTTCATAGGCCTCTAGAAACAAGATATTATGGAATGACTGCATCCATTGCTTATAATTTAGGTTAGGAGGAGTATGATTTGTAGCTTCCCAAGATCCATACAAACAAAAAACTAAAATAAATTACTCATTAAGAATACCAAGTATGTTGCTCTTATTAACGATATTAATTGCTCACTTCTCTCAAACCATGCAAAAATGCATGCCAGAGGGGGATATTAGATCATAATCCCTAATGCATAAGTTTGATGATAACAAAAATTATGTTACCTTTCCCCTAGATTTCTTAAGAATATCACCTAGGAATAAAAAATGTTACTCCAAGAATTAATGCTACAAAAGATACATCTTCTTGATCTTGGGTTGATGAGGTAGAGGGAAAGAGATCTATGAGGCATTCTCTAAATATTTGACATGCAATGTATTGTTACGTTGACGTTGACAAGCTAGAAACAACAATGCAAAGTGAGAGTGTGATACATGGATAGAATTGGGAAAAAGGGGAATGATTATTTTGGAGAATAGAATTGTGAGGATTTAATGATGTAGAAAATTGAAGGATCAAAATCACTCTTCTCATTGTTGTAAGCCCAATTTTCGATTTTGTGATGTTAAAAAGGTCCATTTTTGTGCACGTTCATATCTAAACTTAATCGACGACATACAAGTTAGAAGATTTCATTGAGCTTAATAAAGTTTTTGTTCCCAAGCAAATCATTAAATACTTTTGTGTGAAAGAAAGAAAAAATATGCATTATCTTTATAGTGAGCTTAGTCCAATTATACAAATTTTGCAGATTGAATGAGCTTCACATCCAATTATTAATTGTGTTTTGTTCTTGTTAAGTATCTATTGTAATAATGGGGATGCCATGGATTACATACTATGTTATTGAGAGGTCCATGACTGTGCTGAAATAATATTCAAATATTAGATGCCAACGCCATAACCATGTCATGACTTGTTACAAGGAAACACATAGCATTACCAATGCAATAAAATAACTTTGGATTGACATGTTATATACTTTTAGAGAGATGGTATATGTGAACATGAGAAATGAGAGATGACCTTATTTGCTTGTTTGATCAATGTCTATTGTTTGATCTACAAAATTGTCATTGAGCCACACATTTGCAAGCAATCTCATCAATAAGTTTCCAATTCCATTACATTTACGCCCATAACCCATTACTAATAGTTTTGGTGTTTTACAAAGCCAAGAGTGGAGACAAAGATATCAAAGGAAATGCCATTGTGGTGAGCATGAGATCCAAAAACATTACGTATGGAAACTAAATGCAATGCTAGTTCTCATATTGACAAGGATTGACAATACTTATAATGCATGAATTCAAGTAGGGATTCATAAATGCAAGGTGTCAAACTTCTTTGGGAATCTTTCATTAAGTGATAGTTAAAGTGGTGCACACACTAATATGATAGTATAAGATTATTTGGGCATAAGAATTGTGGAGGGGTGCACCATATCAAAGAATAGATGAGAGCCAACAAGAACATAGATGGTTTTATTCTTTGGATGCTAAAGGAAAGTATTGGGCTATGAACCTTGAATCTTGCTCATGATTCATATCCGTCCTCACATAATATGGAAAATAAAATGATCGTTGAGAAGCCAAGCATTGTGAGTGAGGATATTAAAACTTTATAATATTTGTTCTCCATAAGTGACAAGTGATTTAAAAAAAATACATTCTTTAAGGTTTTTTTTTTTTGAATTACCCTTCTCGGATGGGTTTGAACCCCTTGGAAGGGTTGGGAAGAGTTTAGTTTTAATCACTAAATTGGAGTAAAACTTGAAGCAACCTATCTAGAATCAATATCTAGATCCATATCTAAAAGGTGGGCTAACTAATGCAAATATATAACTTCGTAATTACTTTTGAGTTTGACTAGTAATTGAACTTAGGGATTTTCACATTAATTTATTAGATGTCGTGTGCATTTAAGAATCCCTTTGACAAAAATCCTTCCACAAATCCCCATATTGTTACCATGTATCAATTTCCCTTTGATTCCACCATACTACTCAAACCACCAGAACTACACCAAGCATTATGCAATGAACACAAACCCCTCCTCCTTGAAAGGATAAGTCTTTCGACCTTGAGCACACTATACATGGCATGTTTTGTGTCATGAAAATATTAGTGGATGGGTTCATATGTCCCCAATAAAATATTCTCCTATCATGTCTATTAATCATATTGTGCCAAGTTTAAATTAGCCTATAGTGATGGCTCTTTCATCTCGACCTAATGTAATGCAATAATGCATCCTCTGCTTGATAAGTGTAAAAAATGATTTGTAAGAAGGGATTGGTATTCCATTAACAACAAATGTATCCCATGAACTTGTCTACCATTGGATCCTTAACTCATTGTTTGTCCTAGATAGGCACATCATTTAATGAATGTGACAATCACTCGCTAAAGGATGACACACATATATGTGTAGGAAAACATTGATGACATAAGTTTATCAAGGGATGCCCCATTTGTCATTGATATGATGAATGCCACATTAAGGTGGAGCTCCAACACCACTTTCAACAAATTGTGTTTGTCATTTATTTGGGATAGATCTAATGGAAAATGAAGATTTGTGCAAGGGTCTTTTCAACCTTATTTTTTCTAAGAAAAACCTTGGGTGATACACCCCTCTTCCTTAAAATATCTAGATGGATGTTGACTCAACCACCAACCACAATAATAATTGTTGTATATTCAAATAATATGGTTGGGCCCAACTAGCTACACATTGGAGATAGAAATGTGCATGATCTCAACAAGAGGAGATTGTGTAGGTGGTTGTAAGAGGAAGGGAGTCCTCGTAAAAGGCCTATGAGAGGCTGTATTATCTAAAGTGAAATAAAACTATCTTCCCCTCAAATATTGAGAATAACAAAGGTGTCTTACCTATACGGTAAGGTCATCGCCCTTTATTTATTCTCCTCAAAGAAATTATAAATAAAAAGTAAGCCAAATAAATAAGGTATGGGGGTGACACCTAAAAAAGGAGCATGAAGAATGTAGAATATCACCCATAAATAGAAAACCTCAATGGAATCTATTAGATTTGAACTCATTACCTAAAGATCCCTTGTTGGTAACATGTCTTGGACAAATGGTTACACTGATTAAGCTAAACACTCGGGGCTAGATTCTTTTCAACCTTATACCAATTTTTTATTGAAATTAATTTTACCAATCCACGATTAATACCATTTGATCATAAACCCTTAGGGGAAGGACAAAGAATCATATGAAAAGAGAATGAACATCTTGCGAGCTAGCATGTCACCCCCAAAATAATGCTTAGGTCACACCATTCCATTTAACATTTTTAGTAAAACATGGGGGGTTGTTGCTTTCCACTACATCATGTAATTTATATTTATGATGTTTCCCCTTTAAAACAACCTAGATTTAATATGCACAATCATTATAAAGTTTTTGTTGGAATATTCAACTATACTGAGAGGGGGGGTGGATCACTATAGAACAAATTTTTAATAATCACTTCTTATTTACCATTCTCATTCATTTTCAACCAAAATAAATCATCACATAAATACACAAGAGACACAAATATTTAATGTGGAAACCCAATAAGGGAGAAAACCACATAAAGTTGTTCTTTTATTAAATGATGATTACAATGGTTCTCTAGCACCAACTGAAAGAAGGCACCAACCTCCTGGATTCTTTAGCACCGACTAAAAGGAAGAACCAAATCCCTAGATTCTCCAACATCAACTAGAAGGAGGCACCAATCCCTTATATTCTCCAGCACCAGCTGGAAGGAAGTTCCAACTCCCTACCTTGCACCACCCTACCCCCTACCACCCTAATATGATATATTTATGTTCCGATGTCATTGTTTTGATGTCTGATGTTTATGTCCCGATGTTGTTGTTCTGATGTCAGATGTTTCTGTTCAGATATCTCAGCTTCTATCTCGACATCACTATTTCGATGTTTGACATTTATGCCCCGATGTCATTGTTCCTATGTTGGATGTTTCTGTTTAGATATATTTGTTTCTATCCTGACATCACTATTATGATGTTCGACATTACCTTGGGTTCAATATGTCAGCATTGTTTATTTAAACTTTCCATAGACTGTCTCGATGTCCGACATTGCCTCAGTTTTAATACGTCGACACTTTTTATTTGAACTTTCCACAGACCATCCCGATGTCTGAAGTATAATGTCCGATGTTTCCCTGGGTTCAATACATCGACACTGCTTATCTGAAATTTCCATAGACCATCTGAACTTCGATATTCGATGTGTACCTCTCATGATATTTGATTTAGTTGATAATCCTTTTGGATCCACGATTTCATAAACTGTTCACTGTTGAATTCTCTCAACAGTTTCATGGGTTCGCTCCCAATATCTATGCACATTCATCTTACCATGCATCTACTACCTTTGCACATTCACCAAGAAAATCAAGCTGTGAACTCGTCTTGAATCAATTTCATCTGCGTTCCCTCTTCATACCTTAGAGCTCAATTTTCATCCCTTTTTCCACACAAACAACGCTGAATCAATTTGTATTTATACACTTGAATTTGCATGTTATGGGACAACTTATTTTATCTTAAGGTTTTTGGATTTGATTGGGTCGACTGTTCATGAACACTGAGAACCCCCATCCCATGGGTAGTATTCCATAAATCATGGAATTTCAATCTATTCTAGGCGCTTCCAATATTGTTTGTGTTGGGATTCATCTATGCATATTTCCAATAGATTCACAATCTCTCTTTGACATCAATGACAACATTTATAACAATCTCCCCCTTTGTCATTGATGGCAACATTCTCATCGAATCTGCAATTGTTGAATCCACAAATCTTCTGTAATTATCCCCCTTTGACATCAATGGAAAATTGGCTACTCCCCTTGGGCTTGTGGTTTATTTGATGTGCATATTATCTCCCCCTATGCTTATACTTCTCCTCAAGGTTTCTCCCCCCTGAAATTGCCTCATCCTTGAGGCTTCTTCCCTTGAAATTTTATGGCTAATTAGGAATGGGGACTACCCCCAATTTTTGTCGATGATACTCAAAAGTATCTCTAGGATGTGGTTTTGTGAATATCCTAGCAATCTGTTCCTTAGTGGCAATGTAGTCTAATGACATTCTTTTATGCAACTTTATCTCTTAGGAAATGAAATTTGATAGGGATGTGTTTTGTCTTGGAATGCATAACAATATTTTTAGAAATACTTATTGCACTAGTGTTATCACACAAAATTGGAATGGGATCATTGTATTCCACCTAAATGCCTCTCAAGGTTTGCTTCATCCAAAGCACTTGGGTACAACATGTTGGCATTGCAATGTATTATGCCTCTGCAGTAGATAAGGAGACTAAAGATTGCTTTTTGCTCAACCAAGACACCGGACAACTACCTAAATAGAATGTTGCTCCACTTGTGATTTTTCTGTCATCAACACTTCCTACCCAATCTGAATTTGTATAGACTATCATACTTAGATCATTACCTCTTGGATACCACAATCCAAAATCCATTGTTCCTTCTAGATATCTGAAAATTATTCTTATAGCTTGTACATGAATTTCCTGAGCAGATGCTTGAAACCTTGCAACCAATCCTACAACTTGCATAACATTTGTCCTTGAGGCTGTTACATATAATAAGCTACCAATCATTGACCTATAAAGTCTTTGATCAACTTCCTTTGCTTCTTTTTTGCTCAACTTGCAGCCAATGATCATGGGAGTACATACATTTTTTTTTTCCTTGGAAAAAAGCGTAATTTCATTAAAGGATAATCAAATTACATACTGTATAAGAGCTTCAGAGATCCCTTTTAGATAGTAAGCTTTTTAGCTTCATGTATAAAAAATGCAGAAAAATTAGTTCCAAGCTCTTTTGTGAGAGCTTAATATACCATCACAAAGTACATCCAGAAGTGTCACAAAAGTGCTATAAAGAGTGTCACTAATGCCCCAAAAAATTGAGTGTGTAGAGTGGAAACCGATCAAAAAATTTGTAAGTCAAGACCCTCAATGAATGGCCTGTGGTAGTGTTCATGGAAAGTATCATTGTCCCATTCCAAAATTTTCCATTGTCAGAGAGGAAGTGTCAGGTCCTGTTTTGACAAGAGGTCTGCGTCCTTATTCCTTTCCATGTAAACATGTTTACAATTGAAATTGCCAAACATTCCAGTAATTCTCAAAGTTTCTTCTAAGATTTTTCAAGACCAGATTGTGGCACCTCTGTATTTGATTAACCCAATTTATGATGATCATGGAGTCACCAAAAATTTGTAGATGTGTCCATTGTATTTCCAGTGCAAAAAGAAGCAATAGTTTTAAAGCATAGAGTTCAACCAAATTGTTTGTGCCACGGCCCAACCCCATGTGAATCTTGTAGTAGTGAGTTTTGGAGAGATAGAGAATTGCTCCCCCTCCACAGATGTTGTTCAAAGAAGCACCATCAAAGTAGGCCCAGGGTAGTGATGGGTTAATAAGTTCAGCAGTGGGGATGCAAGGAATGGGAAGAGATTTATCCCGTGGAAAGTGGGAGAGGATCGAGATGCTGTGATTTACCAAGATAGTGGGGGTAGTTGTTTTGTCACGAAAGATCAGTTGGTTTCATGCGATCCAGATGCCCCAGATAACAGTCATAGGTAAGGCACGAATAAAAGAAGTGTACGGGGAGTCGTGCCAATGTTTCCAAGCCTCTTCAACAGTCTTCCCTTCCCACATACCAGCTATTGCATGTATGAGTTTTAGCTCAGACCAAATGTTTGTTGTGAACAGACAGTGAAGGAAAAGGTGGGAGGTTGCTTTTGCGGCCTGTTTGCATAGAATGCACCAGCCCAGGCCTTCAATATGTTTGTTCCTAATATGGTCCCAAGTGGGGATTCGATTTGCAAGTGTGCACCACATAAAGATTTTCGATTTTGAGGGGCAATGTGACTTCCAGATCTTTTGCCACCACCATTTTTGCTCGACATGTTGTTGCTTTTGTTCCATTAGCAGTTTGTATCCCAGTTTTGGGGCATATCTTCCATTTGATGTCGACGACCATATGAGATCATTAGGGGAGTTAGAGATACGAGCATGAGAGAGACACACTGCAATTAGGTATTCATTCTAGTGGTTGTTAAAGTCAACCGGGAGATTCAGATCCTTTGAATTCAGCCAACCCTGGTGCCAGAAGGTGGTAGTCAGAGGGTCAAAAATTTGTGAGAGATGGAAAAAGCCATTTTGATGAAGAAAATGAATGAGAGGATACGAGAGAATGTGATTATTTTGACACCCAATCCACGGGTCCAAACCGATACGGATTTGAGACCCGTTTCCAACTTTCCAGGCGAGTCCTTGAGTAATGAGTGGGAGGGATGCCAGCAATGCTTTCCATATGATAGACATCCCCGCCCGAGGCTTAGTGGGATTCCGAATCCATTGGATGAGTGTATCCGGAGCAATATACTTCTGTTTGATAACCTCCGTCCACAGATTATCAGTTTTGAGAATTATCCAGCCCACCTTTGCAACCAATGATGTAGCAAATGATTGAATATGTTTGAGGCCCCAACCCCCCAAGTATTTCGGCAAGGCGAGACGTTCCCAGTGAACCCAAGGCGTTGTATAAGTATCTGAGTGGCCAGACCAAAGAAACCGGAAGCAAAGCTTCCTGGATTTTTCGCGAATACCCTTTGGGATCTAGGCCAGTGACATCCAATACACAGGGATGGCCTCCAGAGCAGATTTAATGAGAACTAGGCGACCAACTCTGGAGAGCCATCGATGACTCCAGATCAATAATATTTTTTCCAATTTTGAAAGAAGCCAAGTCCAGTCGCACATTTTGTAGCCACTTGGATTCAAATGAAAACCCATATATTTTAGGCCCTCATCCAAAAATAAGATTTCAAAGGGAAAGAGTGTGAGGTACCTATGTTGTTCAGCAGCAGTCAGTCTGTAGAGAGTAATAGAGGATTTGAGGATGTTTATGACCATTCCAGTGGCATCTTGAAAGAGTGTTAGAATGTTGTCAAGTTGTTCAATGTCCCCAATCGAACCATCACATAAGATCAGAATATCATCCACAAAGAGTAGGTGAGAGAGCCGAAGAGAGTTGGTGATGTGGATTCCATGGAAAGTGCCCTGACGTTTTACAGCAAGAATAGCGCGGCTAAGACCTTCTGCCACCAAAAGGAAGAGTAGTGGGGATAACGGGTAGCCCTGGCGTAGTCCTCTTTCAGCACAAAAGAACTGTGTGGGTGAGCCATTTATGAGAACAACGAAAGAGGCTGTAGTGATGCAGTTCATCATCCATTTTATGAAGGCATAGTCAAAACCCAGGTGTGTCATTAGCAATCGAAGATAGAGCCAACTGAATCTGTTGAAGGCCTTTGAGAGATCAATTTGTATGACAACAACCTTTATGCCCTTTAGTTTTTGAGAGTGTAAGCCTTCCTGAGCAACCCCGATAGCTTCATGAATCTGCCGCCCCTCCAGGAAGCCAAATTGTTCCTTGGAGATAAAATTTGAGAGAACACATTTGAGTCGTTTCGCCATGATTTTTTCCACAACCTTGTATGTAATGTTGCAGAGAGAGATGGGGTGAAATTCATCCATGGAAACCGACTTATGAAACTTGGGGATTGAGTGCAATGAAAGTGGCATTTAGAGGTGGATGAACAAGACCCCCAAGTCTGGGTTCTTCGACAAGAAGAAGAAGATCGTTGCCGATGGTATCAAAATATTCGAGGAAGAATTCAATTGTCCAGCCGTCCGGTCCCGGGATCTTTCCCTTTTGAAAACTATCCAGGGTTTCCTTGAGTTCCTCCTCAGAGATCTCTTCCATTAGGTTATGATTATCATCTTCAGTTACAACTCTGGGGAAAAATTGAGAGAGTCAGATGACTTCAGAAATATTTGCATGATGAGTATCCAAAAAAATAGTTTTGAAGTGTGATGTGCCCAGAGTGGCCAGGTCCTCAGAGGAGGAGATAGTCTCTCCATGTTCATTTTTAAGATCCCAAATAGTGTTTTGAGCCTTCCATCCTTTAGCATAGGATTGGAAAAACTTTGTATTTTCATCACCGCTTTCAAGTTATATGGCTCTGCTCTTTAATCTCCATACTTCCTCTTGTTCAGAGAGTATTTTATTATGAGTGATTTCCAGGGATCTAAGTAAGTCAGTGGACTCATGTGAAATGAAACCGCCCCCATCAGCTTCCAGAAGATAGGCCATGTCCTTTTCGACTCGAATCAACTCAAGTTCATCACGTTCACGCTTTTTTTGTGCCCAGTCTTTCAGTAGTAATTTAACTCTTGAAAGATTATTGACAAAGCGTGGGGAAACATAAAGACCTTCGCCATGTTGGAAGGGTATCCAAGAGTTTTTGATAATGTTTGCAACCTCCTCCTCTTTTAACCAAGCGACACATAGTTTGAAGGGGCTGGGGGGTTTTGAAGAGTTGCCCAGTATCTCTAAAAAAATAGGTAGGTGATAAGAAATGCCCTCATATTCTACCCATTTTCGAATCCTATAGTGTTGGCTCGGAAGGTCCTCAACAAGCAGAAATCGGTCCAGTCTCTTTGAGATTCTCCCCTCCCCGGTTCTGCGATTGGTCCAAGTAGGCTGTACAAACATGTTTACAATCTTCCATGTTCAAATTCTTCAACATCTCTTTAATGTATTTAGTTTGAGATAAATATGCCTTTGCTAAGTTATGAAATCTGCTAAGTTATGAAATTTGAAGACCTAAGAAAAAGGTCAACTCACCAAGCATAGACATTTCAAACTCTTTTTGCATGTCTTTTGCGAACTTTTGGCTCAAATGATCAACATCACTCCCGAAGATGATATCATCAACATAAACCTTAATGATAAGCATATTTTCATGGTTAATTTTTATGTAGAGATTGACAAGTATGCATCTCCTCTCTTGAACCCTTGTTGTTGTAGGTATTTGTCAAGTCTTGAGTACAAAGCCCTAGGAGTCTGCTTTAATCCATACAAAACTTTCTTCAATTTGAGAACATGATCATTGTTTCTTGCTATTAAGAATCCTCCGGGTTGTTCGATATACTCTTCTTCCTCCAATTATCCATTAATAAAAGCTGATTTAACATCCATTTGATAAACTTCAAATTTTTTGGAGCATGCATAAGCCAAGAACATTCTAATAGCTTCTATTCTTGCCACTGGAGAAAAAGTTTCCTCAAAGTATACCCCTTCAACTTAAGCATAACCATTACACACAAGTCTTGCTTTATTTAAGATTACCCATCCATCTTCATTCAATTTATTTCTAAAAAGCCACTTAGTGCCAATTACATTATTCTCTTTAGGCCTTGGAACAAGTTCCCAAGTCTGAATTTTGTCAATCCGATTCAATTCTTCTCTCGTAGAATTTACCCAATGTTTTTCAACCCTAGCTAAAAGTTACTTCTTCAGAAGTGCTTTCCAACTTTCTCCTTCTTGTTTGTATACCAACATTCTTATCACCAATGATTAAGTCACCAGAGTGATTATTTTGAACATACTTGGAGGGCACCTTTGTATATTGTCTTTCATTTTCTTCTTGCGCTTGTACTTCTCCTTTCCATTCTCCTTGTTGTCCTTCTCTTTGTTGTTCCTCTTGTTGCTCTTCTTCTTGCTGCTCAAATATTGGCTCATCATCTTCATCTATGAATCTTGATCTTTTTGCTTCTTGTCTTGATTTGCGAGTCATTGTTTCATCTACCTTCACATTTGGACTCATA
The DNA here is from genome assembly GCA_027924585.1 of Larix kaempferi. Taxonomy (NCBI): domain Eukaryota; kingdom Viridiplantae; phylum Streptophyta; class Pinopsida; order Pinales; family Pinaceae; genus Larix; species Larix kaempferi. The sequence continues at coordinate 8,622,622 of BSBM01000029.1, forward strand.
ACTATCTTGTCTAAACTCAAATTGTAGCATTTGTAAGATTTATTCCTACAAGAGTAACCAAGGAAAATACATTCATTAGTTCCGGAGTCAAACTTTCCCAACTTTTCATCATCTCTCTTGATGTAGCATTTTCTCCCAAACACCCTAAAACGTTTAATTGTTACTGGTTTTCCTTTCCAGAGTTCATAGGGAGTTTTATTACTGTTATCTCTAATTGTGCTCTGTTTAAAATATGGACAGTTTTATGAACTGCTTGGGTCCAAAAGATATTAGATAACTTGGTGTCATTCAACATTGTTGTGGCCATTTCTTGCATAGTCCCGTTCTTCCTTTCTGCTACTCGGCTCTGCTGTGGAGTCCTAGAAGCTAAGAACTCTCTGTTGATTCCATGATGTTCACAGAATTCCGCAAATTCATTTGAAGTGTACTCACCCCCATTGTCTGACCTTAGACATCTGATCTTCAAGTCAATTTCATTCTCAACCATTCCTTTGAAGAATTTAAACATCTCAAAGGCTTACGATTTTTTCTCGAGAAAAGAAATCCAGGTCATTCTAGTGTAATCATCAATGAATAAAATGAAATAAGATTCTTTGATCAAACCTTTTGTTCTCATGGGCCCACAAATATTAGTGTGCACAAGTTCCAAATTTTTTTTGTGGAATATTCTTTCGTGTTGAATTTGACCCTTATTTGTTTTCCATGTAGACAATGATTGCAAATAGAATTTGAGGGTTTTATGATTCTAGGTATGCCCCTTAATGCTTGATTCTTGCTGATTTTTAGTAAGTTATCAAAATTTATATGACCTAATCTTCTATGCCAAAGCCAACTTTCATCTACTTGTCCCATACAACATTTTTCATTTTTTCTTTCATCCAAGATGTATATATTATTAAGAGTTCTAGATATTGTTACCACCAATTTTCTTGAATCCTCGTTTCTTATTTCACATTTCTCAAATTTGAAGGTGAGAATGTGCCCATGATCATTGACATTGAGAAGATTGTGCTTTATGTTTTCCACAAGCAAGACATTTTCTGCTTTAACCTTTTCATTTCCAAGACTTACCGTTCCTTTCATAGAGTTATCATCTCCGAATGTAAAACTGCCTCCCTTTTCGCTTTTAAAGTTTAAGATTTTGTTCTTATCTATATTCATATGTTTGGAACAACCACTATCAATATATCATTTACTTCTTTTGCTTTGGGCATGCAAGGACAAGTCACATTCTTCTTTGTCTGATTTTTTTGTTTTCCGTTTCCAGACCCTAGAATATTCTTTCTCATGCTTAAAGGAGTGATCATTGGTCACATTTTTCTAAGCAATAATCAAACTACTTTTACAGTCTCGAGATTTATGGCCAAAGCTATGACATCTATAGCATTCAACATCCAGATTCAAAGGAGTAAAGGAATTGCATTTTATATCCATAGCCTTTATGTTTTCATTGTTCGCATGATCAACCTTACGGAACATATAGGAGATTCTCTTCTTCTCAAAATCATCCTTTGCACATGCTCTGCAATTTGCAGCTTTATGCCCAAAATTATTGCAGAAAAAACAATGACCAAGAAAAAGAGTTTGATACCTAGCAACAAAGGATATTTTTGGAGGAACAATTCCTTTATTTATGTTGTTATTGTAGAATAATTGTTGATTGTCCTTCCTTTGGCCATTGTTTTCTTCCCTTTTAATGGAACTCTTGAGAGCATCTACAAAACTCTTGGTTTCAACTTCATTTTTAAGCATCATTGAGCTTGAGCCCTCATTTGGAATCTTCTGTTCATACCCAAGGCTAGATTTATCCATTGTTGATATTTGACTGTTGATGATATGATCTAATACTTTAGAGTTGTTTCCAAACTTCTGCTGATAGTTTAATTGGGTGGACATTTTCTGCAGTTCCTTTCTTAGAGAAACAACTTCACCCTCCAATTTCTCATTTATTTCCTTCCTTTCTTTTAGTTGACCTATCAATACTTCTTCTATTTTTCTTGCCTCTTCTAACTGAATATTTAAATCAAGGATGTCTTCTCTTGTTTCTTTTGAATTTTTGACTTCTTCCTCATGCTTTAGTAATTGTTCCTTTAGTTGCTTATTCTTCTTATTTTCTTCAATTCATTTAGGGCACTAATAAGTTCCCTTCAAGATCTACTTTTGCTTCTTCTTCATGATTTTCATTCTCAAGATATTTATTTTTTATATCTAATGTCATGAAAATAACATCTTTTGTATCACTGTCACTATCATAATCTTCATCTGATCAGCTACTATCCTCTCTTCAATAAATACTTTTCTTCTACTTATTGAATTTTCCCCTATTCTCAGCTCTACCTCATTTGTATTTCTTTTTCTTTTCTTTGTTGCTATAGTCTTCCTCATCTTCACTATCCTTTTCTATATCAGGACACTTAGCAGCAAAATGTCCTATTTTACCACAATCAAAATATTTAAATGGTAACTTAACTTTGTATTTACCTTGTCCTTTCTTGAGTCTCTTTACGAAGTTTGCTTCTTCATCATCACATTCATCAGAGGAGATTTTAATTGATTCTTGCTTACTGCTGCTTGTCTTCTCTGAGGCTATGAAAGTTGCTTCCCTCCTTAAAGGGTTTTCCTTTTCAGTTCTCACCTCATATGCCGTAAGGATCCCATGCAGTTCATCGGTTGTTACTTTGTAAAGATCCTTTATTTCTTCTAGAACAGAGACTTTGGAATCAAATCTCATTGGCAATGTTCTTAAAACCTTTAAAACAATCGCTGCTTTTGGAACCTCTTCTACCACCTTTAAGAGAGTTGACAATTTCATCTACATGAAGAAAATAGTCTACAATATTTTCACCTTCCTTCATTTCAAGGCTTTCGGACTGTCCTCTATGTTTTTTTAGCTTTTCCTTCTTGACTGTGCTATCCCCTTCATATATATGTTGGAGTTTGTCACACATTTCTTTTGTTGTTTCATAGTACATGATTTTTGCAAGTTTTGATTCTGCAACACCACACAAAATTGCATTTCTATCTCTTGAATTATTTTCACTGAGCTTTTTCTCAACTACATCAGTGGGTGGAGTTTTTGGTATTGTGTATCCATCTTCAACAGATTGAAAAATATCAAATCCTAGTGCCATTATGTAATCCTCATTCTAAAACTCCAGAATACGTAGTTGGAGCCATCAAACAGTATTGGTGGTCTGTTTGTTGAAAGACCTTCCTATCTATCCATATTTGTCGTAGAGATATGCCTTCGAATGGTCAAACTTCTGTAGAAGGTACCTGCTCTAATACCAAATGTTGGACTATTCAACTATACCAAGAGGGGGGGGTATCAATATAGAAAATTGTTTTAATAATCACTTCTTATTTACCATTCTCATTCACTTTCAACCAAAATCAATCATCACATAAATACACAAGACATACAAATATTTAATGTGGAAATCCAATAAGGGAGAAAACCACGAAAAGCTGTTCTTTTATTAAATGATGATTACAATGGTTCTCCAACACCAACTCGAAGGAGGCACCAACCTCCTAAATTCTTCACACCAAATAAAAGGATTCACCAACTCCCCGGATTATCTAGCATCAACTGGAAGGAGGCACCAAGCCCTTATATTCTCCAACACCAACTGAAAAGAAGTTCCAACTCCTTGCCTTGCACCACTTTTCCACCCTAATATGATATATTTATATTTTGATGTTTATGTCCCGATGTCACTGTTCCAATGTTAGATGTTCTTGTTCAAATATCTTTGCTTCTATCTCGACATTGCTATTCCAATGTTTGACATTTCTGTCCCGATGTCATTGTTCCTATGTTGGATGTTTTTGTTCATATATCTTTGTTTCTATCCCGATGTCACCATTTCGATGTTCAACATTACCCTGGGTAAAATATGTCAGCACTATTTATTTGAAATTTCCACAGACTGTCTCGATGTCCAATGTCCGACGTTTCCTTGGGTTCAGTACGTCGACACTATTTATTTGAACTTTCCACAGACTGTCCCGATGTCCGATGTCTGACGTTGCCTCAGGTTCAATACATCAACACTGTTTATATGGAATTTCCATAGGCCGTTTGATGTTCAATATTAAATGTTCTATGTGGACCTCCCGTGGTATCTGATTCATTTAATAATATTTTCGGATCCACGACTTCATAAACTATTCACTGTTGAATTCTGTCTTCTAATACGGACTTGTCAATTTATCCAATTTACCCAAAAATATTTCATGGGTTCGCTCCAATCTATTTACACATTTCTAACTCTGTGCATTTACCAAGAAAATCAAGCTGAGAACTCGATTGATTTCATCTTCGTTCCCTCTTCATACCTTAGAGCTCAATTTTCATCCCCTTTTCCACAAAAACAACGTTGAATCAATTTGTATTTGTATTTTGTGGGACGACTTATTTTAGCTTGAGGTTTTTGGATTTGTTTGGGCTAATTATTCATCAACTGCAAGAGCCCCAACCCATGGGTATTATTCCATATGTCCTGGGATTTCAATCTACTTTGGGCGCTTCCAATATTGTTTGGTTTGGGATTGATCTACGCATATTTCTAGCAGATTCACGATCTCTCTTTGACATGAATGACAACATTTCTAACCGTTTTTTTGTAGATGTGACTTATATTTAATAGGATAATAATTATGCAACTTAAATTTAATATACACAATAATTATAAAGTTTCTCTTTAGGTGCAACTTATATTTAATATACACAAAGTATGAAAGCAATTAAATTGAATAATGTGTAGGTCCTTCCATAGATATATCTTTAATGATCCCATTTGTGTTACATGAAACCAAGAACCCTAACCTCTATCCCATAGGCAAGGGTAATACAATATTCAAGGCTCATAGTCTCAACAACAATTGTTTCACAAAGAGTGAAACATGTCACAAGCGGGATCTGAATCCAGGTGGGAAGGATTGTTAGAAAAATAGGATTGCAGAAAAACAACATAAAATTAGATACAGAAATAAAACACATAAACACAACACAAGAGGGGAACCAATATACATGGTTCACCCAATATGGGCTATGTCCACACATAAATTTCCAGTCCTTTCTATTAAACCATCCAGCAAAATGAAAGGATATAACCTACAACACATCTGCTCGACTTCCTCTTCACTCTTTCACCGTCTCTCTTACACAATCAATCACAAAGATATTTACAATACTGAAATGCACAGTCATATTACAATGAATTCATTTTAAAGAGGGATTACCATGGGAAAATACTATGGGATACCCAATACCATGGGCCTATAAATTACCCACTATTGGCCAAGTCATGACTGTGAAATTACAACATTTTACAAGGCATTTTTTTTGAAATTTTCGCTACGGGGGCGTTGCCCCTGAACCCCTACTAGCATGGAAACTATAGTGAGGGGAAAACCCCCCCACACCTCCCCGTCATGGGCTGGGATCTAGACATGGATAAAACACGACCTCTGAACCAAGATGATTAGGCTCCACAACCAACAATATCCCACTTAGAGACTGATCACACCAACTCCACCGCTACTACATTTGTTGCACTATGCTCCAAAACTTGGACCTGGAAAATTTATCATCTTCACCTTCACACTTGAAGGCCAACTGAAACTGAGCAGGAACTCAGTTTCTCTCTGGTTACTATCTTTGTCAACATGTCTATAGGATTTTTGTTAGTGTGTATCTTTTCCAACTTCAACAGTTCATCTTTTAGAACAGATTGTATGAAATGGTACTTGAGCTGTATATGTTTAGTCTTAGAATGAAACGCTGATTTCTTTGCAAGATGAATGGAACTCTGGTTATCACTATACAACCTGCTATTCTCTTGCTTCTTACCCAATTCCTCCATGAACCTCTATAGCCAAATCATGTCTTTACTAGCCTATGTAGCAGCAACATACTCTTCTTCTATTGTTGAAAGTGCAACAACCTTTTGCAGTTTTGAAATCCAACTTACTACTGTTCCACCTACAATAAAAACATACCTTGTGGTGCTACTCCTGCTATCTTTATCACCTACCATATCTACTTCAACATATCGCTGTAGAACAATGTATGAACTTCCAAAACATTTGTGGATCCAGATCTTCCAGTCTCATAGATGAAGTTGTCTCAGCCGTGTACCCCATCTTTCTGTGATATGCAAAAGGACTGTACACTCGTTCCCCAACCTGTTTTCGCCAACAATTTACGGGCCCATGTTTTTGGGTAACCCGTGGTATTTTCCCATTGTATTTCCCCTTTAGAAGAAATACATTGTAATACGGCCAGGGTAAGATGTATTAGGTATTATGCATTGTATAGATCTCTAAGATCGTGAAGAGAGACTGTGAGACAGTGAAGAGGAAGTGCAATGGATGTGCTGCAGGTTGTATCCCTTCATTTGCTGGATGGTATAATAATAAGGACTGGGAATTTCAGTGTTGACATAGCCCATCTTGGGTGAACCACGATATATTGGTGTCTCTCTTGTAATGTGTTTGTGTGATTATATTTGCATTTCTGTTTATTGTTATTGCTCTGCGATCCTATTTTTCTAACACATGAGTCATAGTACCTCTCAAATACTTGAGAATCCACTTTACTATCTTCCAATGTTCTTTACTTGGATTGTGCATATACCTGCTCACAAATACCACTACATGTACAATATCTGGTTTTGTGCACACCATCGCATACATCAGAATACCATCTGCTGATGAATAAGGGACCTTGGACATGTATTCTATTTCATCCTATGTATTGGGACACATCTCCTTACTTAGTTTTAAATGGATGGCCAAAAGTGTACTAACTGGTTTTGCATTTTGCATTCTAAACCTATCCAACACCTTTTCTATGTACTCACCCTAAGACAATGTCAATTTGCGATTTTTCCTACCTCTTGTTATTCTCATACCAAGGATTTGCTTTGTAGCACCTAAATCCTTCATCGCAAATGAATTAGATAATTTCCTTTTGAGCACATTTATATCCTGTATGTTAGACCCTATAACAAGCACGTCATCCACATACAATAACAGGATAATATATTTTTCATTATCTATCTTCTTGAAATAAACATAGATGTTAGAATGACATCTACTATAACCTTGTTTTGTCATAAACTTGTCAAATTTTAAATACCACTTCTTTGGAGATTGCTTCAGGCCATACAAGTTCTCCTTCAACTTGCATACTAAATTATCCTTCCCTTTGACCTCATACCCCTCTGGCTGTTGCATATAAATCTCTTCCTCCAAATCCCCATGGAGAAAGACTGTTTTTACATCTAACTATTCAAGATGCAAATCTTCTACTTCCAATAGACTTAAAATAGTTCTAACTGAATTCATTTTAACAATAGGAGAAAATATTTCATCAAAATGTATACCTTTATTTTGTGCAAAATCCTTTTCAACAAGTCTGGCCTTGTATTGCTTATTTCCTCCATATTCTTCCTTCAACCTATAAACCCATTTATTCTGCAATGCTCTTTTGCTTGTAGGCAACTGAACCAAATCCCAAGTATGGTTTCTTACCAATGAGTCCATCTTCTCCTTTATGCATTACTCCCACTTATTTCTAGTTTCTACCTGCATTGCTTCTTCATAACATTCTGATTCACAATAGTCAGTCATCAATAAATAATACAGTGAAGGAGAGTATTGTTCAGGGGGTCTATTTGACCTAGTAGATTTTCTAACAGTTGCAGGACTTTGAGGTACCTACTGTTGTTCTTGATTTTTCGACACCTTTGGAATTTCATTTTCTTTGATTTCATCAAGCACTGTGTACTCTGTGTTTTCCTTTTCCTGTTTCTTTCCCTGCAATTAATATTTATACATGAAATTTTCTAAAAATACCACATCTCTACTCCTAATGATTTTTTTATTTTAATTATCCCATAAGTGATAACCAGAATCATCAACCCCGCACCAATAAAGGTACATTTCTTGGATTTTGCCTCAAGCTTTGTTCTATTTTCTTTATCAATATGGATAAATGCTCCACAACCAAAATTTCTCAGAAAATAGTAGTTTACATTTAACCTGTCCATGCCTCCTCTAGAATCCCACCATCCAAAGCGCTTGAAGGACCTCTATTTATTACGTAAATAACAGTATCTACAACATCTTCCCAAAACTGTAAGGGAAACCCTGCATGCAATCTCATACACCTTGCACGCTCCATGATTGTTCTGTTCATATTTTATGAACATCATTTTCTTGTGGTGTTCCAGGAACAGTCCTCTCTCTATGAATCCTATGGTATGAACAATAACTATCAAACTCCTTGCCGCAGTATTCACCTCTGTTATCATATCTGAGACACTTTAACCTTTTTCCTATCTCATTCTCAACCAAAGCTTTCCATTTCTTAAAAGTAGGAAAAACATTATATTTTTGTCGAATGTAATAACCCCAAGTTTTTCCAGATGCATCATCAATAAAATTAACATAATAACAAGAGCCACCAAGAGATTGTACATGATCTGGTCCCCATACATCTGTATGCATAAGCTCTAACTTTTCACTCTTCTTTTGCTTCCCAACTCTAAGAAATCTGACTCTCGTCTGCTTTCCATAAACAAAGTTCTCATAGAATTCCAAACTTACCTGCTTCAGATATGGAAGTAACTTCCTTGAGTGGAGAATATGCATCCCCTTCTCACTCATGTGGCCAAGCCTATGATGCCACAATGCTGTATCTGTTTCTTTGGAATCTACATATATAGAAGGATTAGTATTATGAGGACATAAATACAAAAATACCTATCATATCTCATTTTTCTATTACCAATGATCCTTTAGTGGTCTTCCACCACGTTTATCCAAATGTAAATAAATAAGTGCCATCTCCTAACTTTCCTGTTGAGATCAGATTTATTTTCATAGCAGGAGTATGCCTTACATCTTTCAACAACCATTCACCTCCATTTTTTAACTTTATCCTACCTTACCCATTGCAACAATTTTACATGGTTCATCATCACCCAATAAAACATGTCCAAAATCACTTGGAACATAATCAAGAAAGAATTTCCTATGGGGTGTAGCATGATATGAATCCCCTGAATCTACTACCCAGTAATCACTAGTACTATCTAATGCAAGAATCAAATCATCTTGTAACACATCACCTTCTACATTTGCTTGCTAAGTAGTCTTCTGCTGTCCATCTCCTTTCTTCTTTAGAGATCTGCAATATTTATTCAGATGTCATTTCTTTCCACTATTCCAGTTCTCTATATTTCCTATTATGGACTTGGATCTTCCCTTCCTAGACATCTCACAATTACCTAAGCTTTTTCCTCTCTCATTTTGTCTTTCCCTGCTTTCCATGTCAATGCATTACCTGATGTCTCACCTGTGCTTTTCCTTTTAATTTCCTTGCTAAGAATTACACCAACTCATCATCAAATTTCAAAGTGTTTGTACCAGAGATAGAGTTACTTACAACCATGACCAAGCCGTTCCATCTTTCTGGAAATGAGCACAATATTAGAATAGCCCTAACCTTATCTTCATTCACTTTTACAGAACTTAACTGATTAGTAATCATATTAAATTCATTTAAATGGTCAACAATAGACCCACCTTCTGACATATTCATACTAAATAAATGCTTAATTAGAAATACCTTATTGGAGGCCGAAGGATTTTCATATAGTTTAGCCAATGCACTCATTAGACCCTCCGTTTTCTGTTATTTTGAAATATTGAAAGCCACTGATGAAGCCATGCACAACCTTATTGTTCCTAGTGCCTTTCTGTCAAGAACCTACTATTCTTCATCCTTCATAGCCGCTGGCTGTTTTTCTTTTTCTCCCAACGATAGGAATAGATCCCCCTGATACAGATAGTCCTCCATTTGCATCTTCCATAACTGATAGTTTTGGCCATTAAATTTTCGACCTTAAAATTTCCTTCTTCTGTCATTGCTCCTACTTGAATCAGGAACCTTTCTTTCATGCGAGTTTATGCGCCAAATAGACCTTTGGCTCTGATACCAATTGTTAGAAAAACAGGATCGCAGAACAATAACATAAAATAAGATGCATAAATAAAACACATAAACACAATACAAGAGAGACACCAATATACGTGGTTCACCCAAGATGGGCTACATCCACACATAAATTGCCATCCCTTTCTATTAAACCGTCCAACAAAATGAAGGGATATAACTTGCAATATATCCACTGCAACTCCCTTTTCACTCTCTCACAGTCTCTCTTACACAATCACATAGATCTTTACATTATTACAATACATTGCCGTATTACAATGCCTTCCTTTTAAAAAGGGATTACCATGGGATACCCAATACCATGGGCCTGTAAATTACCCATTATTGACCAAGTCATGACTATGAAATTACAACATTTTATAAGGCATTTTTTTCGAAATTTTCACTACGGGGGCGCTGCCTCCGAACTTCTGCTAGAGGGGACTCCCAAAAGTAGTTGCCGCTCCCCCTGGACCCCCCATGGCGACTATAGTGAGAGGGCAAGCCCCCCCACACCCCTCGTCATGGGATGAGATCCAGACAAAGTTGAAACACGACCTTTGAACCACGAAGTTCATGCTACACAACCAACATGGATAACATTTTTCTTCCTAACCACTTGAACTAGACCCAATTTTCTTTTCACAAAAACGATTATTATTTGTATGAAAATAAAATGGACTATGGCCTAACTATACAGTTAGAATCCTAGAGACAAACAACAAAACAAAACAAAACAAAAATAGACCATAAAATGGGCCTAAGAATCCAAGATACAAAGACTTATTTCTTAAACATCTGCTTATACTATATTTTTATGAATTCTGTAGAATGACAACTAGTATAGAGTCTTATAAATTGCCTGCTAAATAACCAGTTTTACGATACATATCATAAAATCAAAGGAAATTATAAAAACTACCATGCGTAGGAGCCTCCTTTTTGTTCAAGCTGATGCTACAGAGTTACCCATGAAGATTTGCTGCTCAGGTTAGTGATGTGTCTGCACGTTCTTCCTTCATAACAACTATTAGCCACGAGGCTATTGAAGACTTCTACGATTTCTGCTTATGACGAGACGGGTGCACGTTCCTCTTCCAAGTGACGAATTTTCCTTCGTAGTTTTTTAATTTATTCATATTGTTCTTTTCCTTTCCCGTAAGCAACAAATTTCACATTCCATTGACCACCTGTGCTTTCTGGTGCCTCATCTATTCCTTGAACATTTGCACCATGTCCTCCACCCTGTGGGAAAAAATCCCTTTCCATGCTTGGAGACTGGAGACCAGGCCGTCGCCCGATTCTTGAGATTCATCGCATCTCTGCTCGCATTGATGAACAACAATTTTGAACAACAATTTTGAGATGGTCGAAAGGAGGATCCATGGTGGAATTGCGATCGACCCCCGTGTCGTAGAAATCAATGAAGAGGATGAGAAATCGACTTAGTGAGGGCCTTGAGGAGCAAGGAAAACTCTAGAGAGCACGAGAGTGCAGATGAACCATCACTAGGAAGACAAAATGAAAAGAAAGATAGGAGCGAAATAGCATGAGTGAGGCAGATACGTGGTTAATATCACAGGTAGGAGAGGGCTGGGAGATGACTTCAACAATAATGTGAGGAGGTGACAACTGAGTTTTCTATAGGAGGAGATGGTAGTACAATTCCATACAGCTACACGCATCACCAAAGGAAGGCTATCGGAGGAGTGAGGCCAACAGTGGAGAAGTATGGGAGACATCATCGTGAATGCCGATGGCCTCCCCTGGTGACGTGTGTGGATTCAAGGCATTTTATTGCCACTTATCCTTATCGTACCCTTAACTGGCGTCATGTCCAAGCTTTTTCCTGCTTGAAATGATTTTTAATCTGCATTCACTATGATGTCTTCCATACTTCTCCAGTGTTAGCTTATCTCAATTGCTGATTCCCTTCATCCAACGAGCATGGAATAAAGTCAAAGATTGACTTTGACTTTGATATTCATGCAGATGGGAGAAGCGTGGGAAGGAGACCGGAATACCAACAAAGTGATAATAGCATTAAGGTATATGGGTAAGAATTTCATCCCTTCCCAAGTGCAAAATCCTAGGTCATAAAGTGCAAGCTATGTTTGCGTGCTTGTATGTTAGAGTGTTTAATTTGTGAAGGACATGGAAGCATTGCATGTCTTTAAATTATTTCTCCAATGGATAGATCGTCGTGAAGATGCATCTCAACGTGATGTCCTTTGGTTGGTTGGGAATTTATTTTACGCGTTGTATAATAATATGAAAGTTTCTTATGATTCTCAATTTGTGAATTTATTTTTTCTTATCTATGTAGAGGCCCTTCCAAAGAGCTAATGCCTCAACATGATTGTTTGACGTCGTGCCTAATCCCTAGGTGAAGCCTATTCCACTAATTCCTTCAGGACCAAAAAGCATCCCTGTCCCCTCCTGCCACTTTTCAAGCTAGACCTAATTGACAACACATGATAAAACATATTGGGCGACACGAAAATTACAAATGATTTTGTATTGTTTACTTGTAATTTGGTAAGTATGGAACAATGTTGTCATCCTTTAGGGATTGAGTTACTTGAATTGTATAGGTTCTTCTCAAGTAGTCTCGGGTTGTGATTGTTTACCTGTTTAGTTATTAAAGTTTTTTGAGTTTTTTCTATTTTTTCATTTTTTCCAACTTGTCACTTTTGTCTGAATAGTTCTTGTTTTCTAGGTTAAAGTTTCTTTTCTCTTTTTAAAAAATACATTTCTTATGATCTTTTATGTTGTTTAGCATACTTCTTTTCACTTTTGAATGCCACCACTTTGACAAGTCCTTTCTCTACTTTTATTTTATTTTTGTCTAGGTTAATATTTGCTTTTATTTCTTTGAGAGGTGTATTTTTCTCTTCACATTGATTATTTCATATTTGCATTTTTTGTGATGGTTGATGGCACTACATTATATGAAATGATCACATGACATAACTTAGTAAATTTTGTGGAAGTCATTCCAACTTCAATTATTATTATAGTATAATTGTATTTTCAACATCTTATCTTCGTAAGAAGCTTTGGACCTAGTAAGGTTGTCCATGATAGAAACATGATCCCAAGAGTGTAAGATGCAAATGATGGCTTAATTGTTTTCCTAATGTTGTGTGAGATGCACACAACTATTGTTAAATGTAAGGTTTACCTCACAAATTAATTGTTTCTTATGAAGATGGCCGAGGGTAATTCAATTGTAGAACACTTTTCCAAATTGTAAGAAATCCATTATCAACTACTTGCAATAGGGGGAGAAATAGAGGAAGATCTTGTGGCAATTACATTGAAGATAACGCTTCCCTCTTTTGAGAGTTTTGTTGAAAGCTTGAATGTCACTTTGTAGTTAGTTATAATAAGTAGATTAATGGAAGAACAATTTAGAAGGAGCATTGAAGCACCCAAGAGTGTCTTCATAACAAAGATTAAGGGAAAAAGGAAGCAAAAATTAATGGGTAAATACTAGAAAAATTAACAATATTTTTAGTTTAGGTAAATCAACAAAGACTGTGAAGTGGTATGATTGTAGTTAATTGGTCATATTAAGAAAGACTATAGGAAAAAGGTTGTGGGATGAATGACATAGCCATGAGTGGTTGGGAAAGCATCATGCCAATGTTGTAAAACATAAAGAAGAGTTCTATGTTTTTCTTGTATCTCATGCATATTAATGACACCAATGGTTAGTTTTTTGAGTTTGTGGAAGACGAAACTAACTTAGAAACAATAATTTCACCAATGGGAGGAAGCAATCCAAGAAGACCGTGATAATGCAAGTGAAGAAGATACACAACCATTATGTTTATGAATGTATTCTACATTCATGATTTAAGAAAGAATATAATTTTAGCTAGAATTACAAAACATAATCCATTTTTTTGGATGTGAGTTCTCTCTTTAAAGGGAAAATATGATTTGTCATTGATAAAATGAGTAATAAGAAGATTGTATTAGGTATGAAGAAGCAAGGGTTGTACATGTTTATGGATGTTAAAGTAGAAAAATAACATGCCTTGGTGGCCAACAACGAAAACAACAACAATTTATGGCATCACATGTATGTGCATTTGAATTTTTAGTACCTTTTATTACATACAAAGGGTAAATGGTAGTTAGACCGCCAAATGTCCATGAGAAGGAAGAAAGCATTGCTAGAAATCAAATGATACATATTAGCATTTAATGAAAGGAAGGGTTGGAAAACCAAAGGTGTTTTGGATCATGTCCATGGCAATATTTGTTGTCCTATGAAAATAACCTTGATGGTTAGTGTGGCATCTTCATATATTCTAAAGAAAATGTAATCTTACTTTCTTAAACAAAAATTGATGATTTTTCCAAGTTCAAAGTCTTTAAAACAATTGTAGAAAGAATTTGGTAGAAGTACTAAGGTCACCCAAAATCATAAAAGTAGACTTGAGGTAAGTTGATAAACACTACAATAATTATGAATAGCACTACCTTTCAAGTTATTCTCTTTTATTTTTGAATTGAGTTCACTTAAAGACAATGCAATTGTTTTTGAGTTCATATTGGACCTTTATGTCATGATTTATTTGATAAATGGCGTTTCCATTGTTGTCAACATCTTTTTTTATACAAATCATGTCAGTTAAATGCAATTTAAATCTATAGGAAACTTGTTTCTTGAAATTCAAATCACTATGAACCATTTGATTAAAATTAACCCATGTTTATGCATGCATGCATGCTTTGTTATATAGCTTAGTTTGCATGTGCATTTATGTATTTTAGGGATGAACATGCTTGAGTCCCCCTTGGATTGATTGTGAGATAAATATCCCAATTCAAATATTGATCCAAATCACGATTAAATGGAAACATGCAATTTCACAACTTAATTATTCTCAAATCGTGACTTGATATTCAAATCAAACTGCAATGTAACTCATGATTAAAATATCGTTACAAAATTGTAAAGCAAAATATGACTTAACATTGGGACTAGGAATTCAACATTGATTTTTCATTTTACCACCAACATAGATCCATCTTAAGCCCATATCTTTTAAGCCCTGAGAGGGATACAAAAGAAATTGAGGTTTAAACCTCTTGATACTTAAAATTTTAGGGGTTAAGATGGATCTATGTTGGTTTATTTTATTGTTTTATCATTAGTTATTATAGTTTATTTATTTATTTGTACATTACTAAATTTATTTTTTCTTTATTTTGTTTTCTTACCATTACCTTGCATTTCACTTATTAAGCATACCAAGTTGTAGAATGTAGCTTTCTTATCTTTTTACAATTCGAAAAAACATATTTTTGATGCAAATAAGAGTATTGATGTGATAAGGCTTAAAAAACAACTTTAGAATTTTGAAGATTTACTTTTGGTTTATCTTTACAAGAATAATCACCTTATGATTGTTAGATATCATACACAAAAATATGCTAAGTGTATATTTTGTTGAACTGCATGGTTGGGTTCAAGTGGGGCCCACATGAATGTCTTAATGCCATGCTTAATTGGCCTTAAGTGGGGACCAAATAAGTGATTGGTTGGCAAGCATGATTGGGATTTGTGGGGAGGCTACACAAATCCCTAGGTGGCACCCATAATTGGGATTGATGAGGGGAATAAGTGTATACCCTCGTGGTATGCAAAAGTAGGCTAGGGGATGATGTAAACTTTGGGGTGGATTTCATAGATGGTATTATTAGTGGCCACATAAATTCCTAGGTGGCATGCATGACTAGGCTTAAGTAGGGCCCACATCAATGCTTGGGTGGTATGCAAGAATGGGCTTGGGGAGAGGGCACCAAGTAAATGCTTGGGTATCACACATGATTGGGATTGAAGGGGGATTCTATTGTGTAAGTGGAACACATGGTTGGGATCGGAGGTGTTGGCATTATATTTGTCTTTGTTGTTATCTATAAAGGACAAATTTAAACTATATTCCCAAGTGATACTTACTTGGACAAGACTTAATATGTATTATTATTCCCTACCTATGATATGATATATTAACTGATTTGAATTGAGCTACATGCAAATCATTTAGCAAACCATATAAAACTTTAGGTTATTAATTTATGTTTTAAAGTTTTATCATCATTTTTTTATTGTCTAAAATTTAAGGAGATGATGCATTACATCCAATCAAGGAAAAACAATATTCTTTTGAAAACCACTATAAATAATTTAAAGTGATAAACAACCCTCCAATCGTATTATTCCTCATAGATTTTCCAATTTTGGGATGTAGGTGCCCTATCAATCTATTGAGATGGAGAACATATATTGTAGTGATCCTTAACCTAGATATTGAATCACAACAACGATATAAAAACATTAAATTTGAAAAATACCAAGAGACATTCACATCATAAACAACACAAAATGTAGAGAAGAACCATTAAGGTAGGGTAATACAATCAATTACTCCCTAAAGAGATAATCACCCCACAAGCCATGTTTTCTACAATAAAATACATCCAACATACCTCATAAAATGATACTAATGTATATTTATACTTTCTCATGAGAATTCCTAAGGATTTGATGCCAACTACACTTTATTATTATATTATTTTATCTAACTACTTAGTGGGCCTATTTATTGGAGACCAACTACTAGGTGGGACTATTCCATAATTAGGGCCACATTACATACGTTATCCCCTTGAGTATATCCCTAGGTTCCCCATATTATCCTCCCTACATGCATTTCATTCCACATCCTAACATGCCCATTTTTGCATGTTTCATACTTGAAACATGGGAGGAAGCAACATAATATGATATACTAACCAATATAGCCAACTGGTAGCAAGCACAAGCATCCATCCATCTCAGTGTAATGTGGACATGGGGTCCACATACTTCCTTGCCTCCTTGATCTTGATTTTGGTTGCTCCTCTAGTTATGTGTAATTGTTATTCTATTCAGATATTTCCATGCATTGCTTTTATTCCTCCATGTTCCTCCATACTAGTTTCCTTTTTGGTTCCTTATTTGTTGATGCTCCCAAACTTGCCTTGATGATATTGGTAGAAGTTGTCATTGATGTCAACAAGGTTAAGAGATTATATGAGTTCATTAATGTCAAAGTATCAATGATGATGATGATGTGACAATGAAATGCTTGAGGAAATAATAATTACAGGATTGTGGTTTAGTACCCAAGTATAGTTTTGGTACCAATCCCAGTAATAGTTCCTGGTACCAGTTTCAGTACTAGTTACAGTACCAAGGAAATGATAAGTATGTAAGAAAAATGATTACAATGATCGTGAACAATCTTGGTCCACTTATAAACTTCTTTTGAACCCTCTCGATGGTGCTAAGTTAAGTATTGGAGGGAATATGTAATGATTTGAAATAGAGTTGATGTGATTCTTGTAAAACATAACAATTTATTTAATAATGGTTCTACTAAAAGTTTGAAGTTTCCATAGCATGATCAAAGAATGCAATATCATGCTTTCAGTCATGAGATTGAATGCTCGCCAAGTCAATCCTGCTGTGCTAAGGTAAAAACAAACATAGGTCATTGGGAATACATCTCATTTCATGAGCAGATGCCTGCAAAAGGATATAGAATGATCACATACATTATGGAGATGAATTCTAACGTTGAAGAGATAACAAGAAAACAAGTCATCTCTTCTTTAAGCTATGAGGAGACATGTTGAAATTTAATTAAGAGCGTTCAAGTCGGCCCAAAAAACTTGATCCACTAAAAGTAAAAAATTGCGGCCATATTGTCGTCTAAAGCATGCAAAGGTATAAATAAAAGGAATGCAACTCATTTGAGAGGAGAGAAATCCAAGTATTATGAGTTGTTAGGAGGAGAAAAAGGAGCAGAACTCGAGGATGAAAAGCAAGACTAAAATTTGAGAGATGAAGAGTTCAAATCAGGGATAAATCAAGGACTGAGGCAAGGAGTGTGTAGATCAACCACTTGTTGATCTGAAACAAACCTAAAGTACGTGGGTACAAACATGTAGAACACAGTGGAAGAGTAAGGATGAGAAGGTGATCTCAAGAATATTAAAGGAATATTTGTGAATTGTCTATAGTAGTGCTAAAGCAACCTTGTCATTCATTTGAGAAAACATTTTTGAAGGAAGAATTGAAGCATATGTTTGGTGAGCATCCTTGAGGATAGAGTTCGTACTTCATGACATAATTAATACTAGTTTTTACACAGTGATTTGGACAGACAAAAAAACATAAAGCACAGTTTGTAATACACTTGTTTGTGGAGCATTTTTTGTGAGTGATTTGGACAGTCAAGTAACTTTATTGAAGCCTTGAAAATTTGAAGTAAAGAGAGAATATTCGTAGCAGACTTGTGAGTGGTTCTGGTCCAGGTTGTGAAGAAATTATATGAACTGATTGGTAGCAACATATATGAAGATTTAATGGTGTGGATCTTATAAGAAATTTGGTACAAAACTGTTGAATAAAGAGAAGACTTGAGGAATTGTATTATCCCAAGGAGTGACAGAATTGTGAATTTTGAGAGTTGGAATCGAGGTCAAGAAGGATCGTTAATATACTTAGAAAAACATATATTGCAGGGTATAGTAGCATCCTTTTAGTAGCATCTAATAAAGTCTTAGGAGGTTGGAGACTCTATCCAGTTAGATTTGTAGAAGCAGGGTGTTGGAGCATCCTTCAGTAGGAGCTGATAAATTAGGGGGTCGTAGCCTCCTTCTTGTTGGAGCAGGAAAAAAAAGGAGTTGAAGCTTCCTATCAGTTGTAGCCGGAAAAGAGAGAAAGGGTTGGATCCCTTACAGTTGTAGATGGAAAACCTTGGATATTGGAGTTTCCTCATTTGTTGTAATCACTTCAATGGTTTTTATCAATACTATATATTGAGTTTTCCATGTACTCTCTTGTTGATGTTGTATTGATGCATATGATCATACTATTATTTTGATGAAGTAAACTTGTTGATAAAGTACTAATAGATAAAGAAGTGCAATAGTAAATTTGTAAGGGATACATATTCACCCCCCCCCCTCAGTATCTCTCTGTGTTCAAAAATTGGTATCAGAGCCAGGTTCTTCACACAAGTCTAACCAACTTGAAGGAGATACTTGAACACACACAATGGATGGTAAAGTAATTTTTTCCATGAATCGAGTACCATTGTTTAATGGAACCAAATATGCATCATGGAGTATGAGAATGAAGGTGCATTTGAAGTCAGTAGGATTTGATGTATGGAAATCAATAGTCATTGGTTACACTCCACCAAGGAGAGCAAAAAATTTAGCTCAAAAGGATTCAAGAAAGAACAACTCAATGGAAATGGAGGCCATCCTAGATGGATTATTAGACCTTGTGAAAAACAAGATGGTATAGTGCAAGTCAACAAAGGAGCCGTGGGACAAATTACAAGACAATTACTCAAAGGAAACCTCTACCACATAAATAATACATGTAGAGCAAGAATATGGAGATGATCAAGAAGAAGAGACATCAAAAGAGGAAGCAACTACTAATGAGACAAAAGAAGAAGAAGTAAAGAAATACAATGAAGATTGTTTCACAACACGGGATGATAATCAAGTTGATAAAAAGGAAGAATCTAATACAGAATATGAAGAACATATTGAAACAAATGATGAAGTTGAATCCGAAGTAGATCTTGAAGAACTCATTTGTGCCCTAGAAGAGTTGAATAAAGAAAGGGATAAGAATGAGATGCTACTGGTACATCTGCAACAAATTCAAGAAAAGAATACAGTGTTGGAAAATAATCTAAGTGAATCTGAAAAGACCATCATTCATCTAAGAGCACAAGTGAAATAAACAAAACATACAGAACTAGTTAGAAAAACATGGGCAAGTTTCCTATCAGAAAAAAGAAGTTTGTGCAAACCAAGAGACTGAAATCACTCTTCTCATAAATGAACTAGAAGAAAAGGATATTCAGTTGAGTAGTGCAGCAATCCAAATAGAAGAAGCATGAAAGAATGAAGAAGGTCTAATAAAACTTCTGAAAGAAAAGGATGAAATTTTCCAAGCAGGAAAATTTGAGATCATCTCCTTAAAAAGTGAATTGGAAATAATGGCTGCCACAAACTTGAAGTTTGAGAGAAGTTCATTATGTTGAGAAGACATTCTTAATCAACAAAGATCACTGAGTGACAAGACTAGTTTGGGATATGTTGAACAAAAGAACATTGAAGAAGACAAATATAAGCCTCCAGAAAAGAAAGTTGAAGAGAAGCATAGCTGCTATGCAAATGTCCCTAGAAGCTCCCATCAAAGCAAAGGAAACTACAAGAAGGAAAAATACGTTCATAAATTCAGAAGGACTGCACCACCAAGAAGATCATTTTCTCCTAGGTATGAAAATAATTTTCATGGTTATTGTTTCTCTTGCAACTATTATGGGCATAAGGCTACTGATTGCAGAACTCATGCAAAAATAATCAAGTTAGAAATAGAAATGGTTATATGGATTTCTACAATGTCCAATGTTACAAGTGTCTTAACTATGCTCACATAGCAAGAAGTTGTGGAAGTATGAAGGATCACAATGTTAAGTTCTTAAAATGTCACAAATATGGACATATTGCACAAAACTGTGGCATGACAAGGTATCCTAAGTCAAGAGTAAAAAAAGTATGGAAAAGAAAATTAGAAGTACAAAACAAGAGAGACAACGATATTGCCTATGAAGTCAATCATGTCAATGAAAAGGAAATGTCAAGAGAAGATATCAAGGAAGAATACTATTCTCCACAAATTAATGATTACATAGGTATTGAGTTGTATGTGTCAAGGACTTGAGGACATGTTTATATACAGATCTATGCTTGATCTTATACAGTGAATGAAATCAGATTGGGATCAACATCAATATCCAGAAGTGTCCTCTTGTAAAGCAGCGATTGGACGAGTAGTCTTGGTGCATAGATTGTCTGGCATGGTCATGGACTAAAATAAATTCTTCTGGTAGAGGTTTATGCATTCCTCTAAGGCTGTTGAAGTCTCTGAAGAGTTGAACAGAAAAGAGCTTACTAGAAGCATTGTTGTAACAAAGACTTGTGAATGTGTTTTTGAAACAGAGTTTGTGTGAAAGGTTGGAGCAAACTCAATGAATATATGGAGCATACTTGCATGAGAGACAAAGCAGTCTCGAGGAAGATTTGTTAAGGATTTGTAAAACTATTATTGAGTCGACTTGTTGGAGACTTGTTCGCACATAGCAGAATTTTGGTTGTTACAGAGCATATTGAAAAGGAAAGTTGATTATTTTTCTAAATTGGGGTTATTCCTCTGTTTAAAAATTGCAAGTCGCACGCGATAGGAGAAATGAGGATTGAATGAATGTGATATGAAGTGTGCAATTTGGGATTTAAGCTTTGTACTATGAAATTGTATGTGCATGGTATGTTCTGGTTTCTGGATATTTTCCTAAGTCAGTACAAAACAAGTTTGAAGTACACAAATGGGCATATAATTTTGTCCCCATGTAGAGATTGTCTCTACAAGTGCATATGGTACATTGCAGGTATGTCCAAAGAAAAAGAAAGAGTGTGAAATCTGCTTTGTAACAACAGGTAGTGCCGAGATAAGCCTTGGTCTGCAAATAAGGCTTTAATATCTCTTTAAGTCAATACGGCGATTCAAAGATTGTTATGCAATATGGGTTATGCGCAAGGGTTATTTCTCTGTTACTACAAGCGAAGGTGCAATGTAATAATCAATGATTGAAGAAGCAACGCTGGATGTGATTTCGTGATCTCAAATAATATCCACGCTAAAATGGTTGAACAACGTTGGATATAATTGAGCACTCTATAGTCAAACACATAGATTGTTGTACATTTTCACTTGTTAGAAGATTGCAGCTATTTGAAATCAAAGTATAACTGCAGTGCACAATCTGGAGGGATCATTAATGCTAAAACTAGATTGGGCATCTATTTAATGAAAATACGAATGGGTTAAATAATGAACCATGCATAAATTCAATCAATGCGAAGCTGCAAGATAAAGACCTAGCTTTGAAACCGGATCTACTGGACGATTTGGACTCTTGAGATCACTCATTCACAAATATATCGAATGGAAGAAAAATACAGAGATTGATGATCAACACAGAACATACTCACTATGTCCCTCCACGCAAAGAATACTTCACATAACAGATCTGTGTTTTGGGATGTGCCAACAGAATAGAGTGTGCTGATTATTTTACACCAGTGGCTAAATAAATATAAAAGGAAATCAAGAAACTGGAAGAAAGGGTACAAACATACCTAGTGTACGTAAAGAAGTAGCTACAAGAAGTGGACTTTGTAGGCAGAGAGAAAGGCAAAGACTTATGATCAGTAAGGAAAGTGGAGGAACAAGTGTGTAGGTATAGAACAAGTTATATATGCACATATAGAGGGTAATGAAGTAGGTACAGGATCATAGGAAATAGTTTAGATACTGTTGAGAGAGTGTGATCTAATATACGGATTGCTGACTAAATTTGAGATGAGACAGTTCTTGAAACTCATGATTGGCCTGAACACCATGAAAGTAAGAAGGATAAATCTTGAAGAGAGTTGACCCAGTAAAACAAGACTAAGGATCATGGAATATCACAACCAAAGAGGGAGAAATAACAATAGAGCAAGGGAAAAACAAAAGAGCATATCAATAGGGGGAGTCAACTAAAGCATCCAAACAAGGAAAAACACAAGCTCTTGGTGTTAGGATAAGTAATACTCCAACCTTGTCCACCTTAGCATTATTTAATTTTTCTTGGTAGTTGATGATGTTGTTAGCCCCCAGCTAGTGGTGTGAAGATGTCATATAGGACCTGTTTTCACCTAAGTTGTAGTTACCCCTTTGGATGTATCCAGTCATGGATGGCAATAGGGAAGGGCAACTCAAAAGGTGCAACCACGATCACCTCGACCTCCAATATATGGTTGTCACGCCAGTCGAGGCAACCTTCGCTTTATGTTATCTAGCCCAGACAACAAAGGGGAAGACCCGATCTACTCCCGACAGGAGAGATCAAAACCAAGACACCAAATCAGGGTATTTTTAGTGAAGTTTGGTGTATGGTTTATTCTAGACCTAAGGATGAAGTCACAAGCCAAGTGAGGGGTTTAATAGGTATAGCTATGGTTCATAGTTGATGTGAGAGTGACTTACAATGTTTGAAGTGAGATCTAGGATTAGAGTACTAGTTCAATGTTGGAAGATCCACTGCCTTGGGAACCGTGTCCAATGCAGGGTAGTTTAGGGGTGAATTGGGGCTAACTAGTACAAGTGACAAGTTTGACCATGGTACATGATGGCATCAAGGGTTTGGCTCACCACACTAAGGTCAAACCACAAGTTAATCCAACAATCTAGGAAAGTTGAATTGACTTGGAGAGTAACCAGTGCCTTGGGAATTGGGATAATGGAGTCAAAGTAGGGTTGACTTGTGGTTGAGGACTCCTATAGCATGAGACAAGTGGGCAATAAAGGTCTTGATGGACAAGTAGGTCTAGATCTAGGTTTAACCCAAGTGGACCACAATCCCTTAAAACAAGGAATGCTATCCCCAAGGCAAGATCTGACAAAGCGACACACTAGACCTGGGTTTTGAATTATTCCCGTTCCAAATCCGCAAGAATCTCAAGTACCCACGTCCTAGAAGTGAGTTAACTCACTTCTCCAAAGTGGTGCGACTTTACCCAAGGAGGCCTAAAAGTGGGGTTAGGTGGGTCAAGACAAGTCCGATGGCATCCAAACTTTAGATCCGGGTAGGTTAGTCAAGTAGGAGTGTGGATCTATAATTTTACTGCAATCTGATGGCTAGATCTTACTAGATCTGAGTTTGAATGCACCAAGTGGTCCAAAAAGGGGATTAAATCCTTTAAAATGTGGAATAGGGCCCACAAGGTGAAAATTAGAAAAGTGATGATTTGGGGGTAGGTTATTGGATGTGTAGATGACAAATCAAGTGGAATCTCAACCACCCATGTACTATATCTAGGTCAACTTGCTCAAACTAGGAAGTGCACCTTGCTTGGGAGAAGCTAAGTTGGCTTGGGAGAGGGGTCAAACGGAAGCCAATCCTCACCAAACTATAGATCCGGGATGCCGTGGATGCTATAGAGGTGGGTTTTCAATATTATGCCCAACAACCCACTAGATCTAAGTAGATCTGAGAAAATGTAAAATGGGGTTTTGAAATATTTAGGGTTTTAAAATATTTTAGACAATTGGATAGATCATGGAGATAGAACTTACCTTGAGATCATACCTGAGTGATGTGAATGAGATGCCTTGATGTTGAGGAAGATTCCCGCAGAGATCAAATGAGAAATTGTTGATTTTGCTTGCCGAAATGATGCCCTAGTCCACACGTGCGACCTCCTTTACCTGTCAAACCAAGGAATAGTGATTCAATCAGTAAGATCAAGCATGGAGGAAATACAAGAGAAATGCAACAGTAACATGAAATAGAAGGTCCTGGGACAGTAATACTCCCTGTTACCAATGAAGAGATCCAAAGAAGAAGTAGGGAGAGTCTTCCCCTACCAATACTTCCTCCTCAAAGCAAATCGGCCCTCCACCTGTAGATGCAAAAATCGTGGTACAAAATATATGGAAAACAAGATCTCCAATAACTCAGTGCAAAGGAAGAACCAACGAACGAACATCAAAAACATTCACCACAACACTGGAGATAGATGCAATAATAATTTTCTATTCCAATAATCCAGAGCCAAAAGTCCCGTTACAATGAGAAGCTCTCTCCTTTAAATAGGAAGGAGAGGCACTAAAACCCTAACCACTTTTCGAATGAGTGGCTAAGATTAAAAGATACAAATGTCTAATCAATGGTTGAGATGAGCTCAACAATAAAATACATGGATCACTAATAAAATATTATGTAAGTGGACAAAATCGCCCTAGAAGAGGGGAATCCCACCAAATCATGATGACAAAATATCATAAGAGGCTTATGGTGGGTCCAAGGGGTAATTTTATCCCTCCTTGGTCAATCCCCATAGCACAATAATCATAAAATAATCATGAATGTACCAAATCGTGCCACCATAGTCAAATCGTAGGCCTCAAAAAGACCTCAGAAATCCACAGAAAGTGCCATAAGTGATGGATGCGGGCCCCGATGAAGCTGAAACTGCTGGAGAAGGTGTGGAAGACCCCGATCTATCATCACTGATCATCCCATGCCATAACTTTGCCTCAATAGCCCAAATCGATTTCCTCAATAGCCATTTCTACCAATCCTGAAATGCCTCGGGAAGCGTGAAACTGCCCAAAACAGCCTCCTAGAGTGCCTGCGCTGTCAAGGTGAGGGCACCAGTGTGTCCGGGAGGGGGGTAATATGGTAAAAACAAGTGGCTGGACCACCCCCTCCATCATCAGCGCCCTAGGTCAACCGGATAAAAATCACATCTGCTCTGACAAGGCCTCCGACAGACCAAAACTGCACTGGGACAGCCTACTGAGGCTCAATCATCACTGTAAGTGCCCGGAACTAAAAACAAACTATCCCATTGGACTCAGAAGGTCCAAATCCATCCAAGATGTGTACTCATACACCATATGAGTCTCTGCATGATCAAAATAAATATCCAATATACCGGAACAAGGCCAATAATAATGATCTGTAAATGACCAAACACTGCTGTAACCCAAGAATCATCATCATAACCCTGTAGCTGCTGCATAGAATCATCATGTATGTATACATTGACCATATATCATCTATCCATATCATCATAAGGTCTAACATCTCATGTCCCATGGTCCTCCATGGTCAAACTGGGTCTAATCAAGACCAAATATAACTCAAACCATCATCCAAAGCTGCTGCAAAGTGTCAAGGTTAATACATGCTCTACAACTTATTCAAATAACAATTATAACACAGAGTAATCATAACTGGCGATCTAAATCCAAATATATAGTGTCGTTAATTATTATTATTACTTAGACTAGACTTTCAGGATCATACTCACTTCATAGCTGTGATCAATTTGCTAGTGAAGGGTGAAGGTTGAAATAATTGGCTAGGCTAAGGGATGACTTGACTGACTTAACTTTGTGACACTTTGGCAAGGGAAAGGGAATACACACCATAGTATATACTGAATGAGCAACAACACAGGGAATGGCGGTGTCTCACAAATGGATGAGTTGTTCAAAGGGGGTTTATTCACCTTCACAGATGCGCACAATCCATAATACAAATAAGGCCAGCAATTGTTTAGATATAGCATTTAAGTTCCATTGATTTTTGGGCCTGAAGTTTCCATAGCCTTGATCTATGTGTGTTTATAAACACATTGCATAGATTTACATTTATTTTAGGCTTTCTGTTGCAGGTGTGTTTTTAAGGCACTTGTTTACCTGAGCACTTCTAGGTGTGTCATGGACAGCTTCTTTACCTAGGTATTTACATTTCCAAAAGATATAACATTTTATTTTCATGGCCATTTTCATTTGGCATGCCTTTCATTCATGTGTGTTTAGAAACACATTGCATGAATGGGCTTTTCATACAGGATATAGCATTTCATTTTTTCCAGATTTTGTATTCATGGCAGCACTAAAAGTTTCAGGTTTAGCCAACACCACTTTAGTGACTAAGGGGAATTCCAAGGAACTCCAACTCACCATAGGTAATTTTTGTCACCAACTCAGAGCCGAGACACAATAAACAGGGAAGCTCATCCAATACAGAGGCTACAGTGGGGAAAAGATCCTCCATGTCACTAGTCAAGTAGTAAGTCAGGGTGATAAACTAAAAGGTAGGTCATGGATGGATGAAGACAATGAATAATGGAGCCAACACTAGCAAGCCAAGGTATGGTGGAATGATCACCTCTATTCTCCCTAAGGAGGGTAAAACCAATGAGTATGAATAGTGAACTTCTAAGTCTGAGTAGGGACAATAATATATATAATAGATCAACCAGGTCCACATATCTATATGATCGCCAGATCATGACACTAAGTGCTAAGACATGCTATAAGAATAAGTATAAAAGCAATCTAACCATAACACCATGATATACTTGCTGAGTCATATACCTGAATGCTCATCAACCTGTACCATCATCTGTCCTCTAAAACTGCTGCTGCAACTCTGGGCACTACTGACTGCTCTGTACCAATGGTATAATGGCTACATCGGTCATCTCTCTGAGTGTCCTGAGACTCAGTCATGGCATGGGGAACACAACTGCTGTCCACAATCTGATAGTGATCCAATATAGATGCTCATCTCAGCATCTCAAATGTAAGGGAACTGGCTGAATAGTGTACTGGAATGAGAAAAATAATGTATGGTAGCCCGGCTACTATATATGTGATAACAGGACCCATTATCAAATTGATGCGTCCTAAATGCATGATTTTAGGACCACCAGAGTCATTTCCCTACATTTTAGGATCTAACTTAGTGATCTAGTTTAGTCCAACTGAGTTCCACCTGAGTTCCTGACTATAGTGGGGGGTTCGAGATCCGATTGAAAATGATTATGATATAATTCTTCCTCTCTAGCCTATTTTGCATGCCAAACTCACTGATGCACCCTTGTTGGTTAGTTAACTAACAGTAGCTTCAGTTCACTTAGTCTCAGTTGAGTTTTGTAGCTCCAGAGCACTCCAGTGGTGATATTTCCTATGCTGGACTAGGTAGACTGACATGGATTCGAATTGTCCTTGGATAATCGAACTCTCTCCATTGTATTATATCTTTTGACTATACTGATTAATGGATAATGACACACATTTCTGTGCACATCTGAGTTCCAATGCATGATTAATTTATTGCTCATTCCACTGCAATTTTCACTGTAATTCATCTTTTTTCAAATGATTTCACTGTGAGGTATTCTCAAGCTCTAAGATATCTTGTGAATTTCACATGGTATCAGAGCTTGAGAGAGATTAGGTTGAGAAGCTGCTTTCATTAGTGCACCAAAATCCTCTGGATTTCCACATCAAATCCTAGTGCCATTGCATTGAAGCCATTGGAGAAATCCTTTGGAGTCTAGCCAGGTGTGAAGGATCCAGATAAAAGTCCCTATTGTCCTAAAGAAATGGTCAGTATATTCAATAACTGCTTTATCTCCAAAATTGAGATTTTTTTGCAGGATTTTAAAAGTTTTTCAGTGCAACAGTAGCAGCAGTTTCACATGGAGAATTCGAATGCTCCCTTGTATCCAAGAATCCTGACACCCTTCAATTATCTTTATTGGAGGGCTGATATGCAGATGATATTGCACAACGAGAGTCTGTATAGGATCACAATGGGTGAGGAGGTCGAACCTCAGGCAACTATTGAGAAGGAAAAGTACATGAAGAAATTAGATGAATATTTTGGTTTCATGTGTATTCAAATCTCCAGATATTTTCTCTTCCACCTTGATGGATTGAAGACACCAAGAGAGGTTTGGTTGAAGCTTGAAGCTCTCTTTGGAAAGCAAGATGAGCTGAGAGGCCACATTTTGGAGAATGAATTAATTTCTCTTCAACCCAACAGTTTCAAAACCATACAACAATTCTTTTCAAATTTCAAGTCCTTGGTTATGCAGTGCAAACAATGTGGCATTGAGAAGAAGGATGAGTAGCTGGTGCTATCCATCCTAAGCAAGATTGGTCCTTAATTTTCAATATTTGTTTCTACCTTCCATTATGGGAGATTGCCAATCCCCAATTGGAAAATGCATTCTTTAGATGCATTCACCGAATCTCTCATCCAAGAACAAGACAAACTGATTCAGATGGCCACCTTGGAGGCATCCAAAAATCAAGCTCTTATGGTTGGGGAGTCAAAAAGTGTGAATGCTAAAGGGAAGCAGAAAGGTAAAGAAATGAAGCAGTTCGAATCCAAGCAGAAGGAGAAGTCTAATCCATCGGAAGGATCCTCCAACTCCAAGAAGGATAAGCAAAAGAGGTTTGAGAAGACCAAGAGTACCTATTGAAAGAAAGGAAACCATCGAGAGAGATATTGCATGAAGAAGAATATAGATCAAATGACCAAACTTCTTGAACAACACAACATTGCCCTCCCAGAAGGAGAAAGGGAGACATATGATCATGAGATATGACATGCATTGAAGTTTGGATTCTCACAATCACAAGCCTTCCTCATATGGAGCCTCCAACATGGTGTTGGAACATTTAAAAACTCATTCCATACTTAGGATATATTTTACTAGTCATCTAGATTAATTTCCTAAGTTTTGACTAGCTAAATAGGGCCAGTTTTGTCTTTTAGTGGACCACTTGCCATCCTAAGTCACAAAAACGGATTTGGAGAAATTCTGGATAAGATTTCCTTGGATTCTATTTGATTTTATTCCATTCCTGAATTAGAAAGACACTTTCTTGATTTAGACAGCTTTATCCTGTTTTTTCTACTTTCTAGTGGATAAGGTAAAGCTAGTTGACTTGGAAACTCTTGCAACTTGAACAATTCGAACTCCAGATCATTTATTCTCTCATAAATCCATCATTACATTCCATTTACATCACTCATGAGCTTCCATACCATATTGACCCAATTCGTGAGCCTTTAGACAATTTTGGAAACATCTTTTTCCACCTAGGGGGTTTTTATGTTTTTAGTAAGCCTTACTTTTTTGTGCTTTACAACTTGTCTTTAAGGAATTCTATTTTCCCTCTTGAGATACATTATATATTGTATTCATATTGAGGAATAATACATGAGATGATATTTCCATCAATTGAGTTCATTCTCTTATGTTTCTGTCTCAATATTTCTTCTTCTTATTCTTGTGTATCGTTGAATAATTCTTGTGAGGAATTCCTTGCTTCAATATTCTTGACTATTAGAATTCTTTCATGGTATTCAACCTATATAGAATTATCATATGGTATCAGAGTCTTGGGGTTCTAAATTAAATTAGTCTTCCAGTATAGATTACAAAGAGTTTGTTTTGCAGGTACTGAAGATCAAATAGTAGAAATTTATTGTTGAAGAAGAACTTAGATCTTTCCATCTCTCATCATTATTCTCCTCTTACAATTCAGATATTGAGGATCCTTTGCTGGTCAATGGTATCCAAGAAGGTGATCTATATTTATTTGGAAGACAATACACAATTGAGGTTGTTGGTTGCGCGTTCACTTCCTCTGTCCATGCTACTGCCAGTTCCTACATGATTCCCAACACGTTTTTCAAGAAGTTGGAGACATCTCTTAGTTCTCTCATATGTCTTCTGATTTGAATCATCAACCAATTGTTGCAACTCATACACACTCAGAACCTCTCCTTGACTTTATTTTTGGTGTGTTATTGAACACTATGGAGGAAAAATTACAGTTTGGAGTGACTGGTTTCGCTCTCTCTGTCCTGCTTATGATTCACTACATGATTATTGGCACCTATTGCACATAATATGAAGGACATCATCAAGTATCATTTGGACCTAATCTCAAGAATCTCAAGTCTAGTGAGCACATTCCACTTCTTCCCAAGAAGAAGATTCCTCCAGACATTTGACCAAGTTCTTACCTGCTTGGAGTTTGGAGAGTAATATTATGGATTATTCCATGATCTTGAGGGGAGGTTTTCTTCCCAAGTGGTTTTCCTTCTTTCCTCACCTACATGGACTAATAATTTTTTGTATTGGGGTGACCATAAGCCTTGTTGCTTGGGCCCTATATTTATGATATTTTACCTCATAAAGTTAGGCTTAAAGGGGGGGTGTTGGAACATTTAAAAACCCATTCCATACTTAGGATATATTTTAATAGTCATCTAGATTAATTTCCTAAGTTTTGACTAGCTAAATAGGGCCAGTTTTTCCTTTTAGTGGACCACTTTCCATCCTAAGTCACAAAAACGAATTTGGAAAAATTCTGGATAAGAATTCCTTGGATTCTGTCTAATTTTATTCCCTTCTTGAATTAGAAAGACACTTTCCTGATTTAGACAACTTTATCCTGTTTGTTCTACTTTCTAGTGGATAAGGTAAAGCTAGTTGACTTGGAAACTCTTGCCACTTGACCAATTCGACATACACATAATTTATTATCTCCTAAATCCATCATTACATTCCATTTACATCACTCATGAACTTCCATACCATATTCATCCAATTCGTGAGCCTTTAGACAATTTTGGAAACAACTTTTTCCACCTAGGGGTTTTTTATGTTTTTAGTAAGCCTTACTTTTTTGTGCTTTACAACTTGCCTTTAAGGCATTCTATTTTCTCTCTTGATATGTATTGTATATTGTATTCATATCGAGGAATAATACATGAGATGATATTTCAATCAATTGAGTTCATTCTCTTATGTTTCTGTCTCAATATTTCTTCTTCTTATTCTTGCATATCTTTGAATAATTCTTGTGAGGACGTCTTTGCTTCAAGATTCTTAGCTATCAGAATTATTTCATGGTATTCAACCTATACAGAATTCTCACACATGGTTGCCTCCAGAATCATTTTATTCTCTAGATCTCAATGATGGTCCTAGTATTCACATGGGAGATAATTCAAAGATCTCTGTTGAAGGGAAGGGCACAATACAATTGGAGCATGGGAAGTTCAAAAATGTTCTGTATGTGCCTTATTTGACAACAAACTTGTTATTTTTTTATCAAATGAAACACATAGGTTCACCGAAGAATTTTTTTTTGGACCTGACACAATTGAGATTGCAGAGATCTCTTCTGGGAAGCTAATAATGAAAGGGGTTGCAAACCATGACTCAAAGGCACATGAATTATCTCACTTTTTTCCATACTCTCTGCCTGCTCCATTTGTATCTGATGAAGATCAGAACGATGTCTCTTCTAATGATCCAATTTCAGATTCTGAAGATGAGGACCAAGATATTGATGTTGAGTATGAAGTTCAAGCAGATCCAGATCCAGATCCAGTACCTACTCCTAATCCATGGCCAAGGCCAATATGGGCTCAAAAATTCCTTGAATATGTTGGGAACATAGCTAGGGATCCATCTGAACATAGAAGAACTAAATCTCAGTATCGAGATGCAAACCTTGCATTATGTCATACAAATCCACTTCTCTTAGAGATGTGCTACATGATGGTGGGGTTTGATCCACAATCCTTCAAAGATACTTTCCATGATGGATCTACAACCAAGTAAAAATATCAGTTGGTTGAAAAAGGGTACTCAAAGGTTCATGGTTCAGACTACAATGAGTCATTTATGCCAGTAGCAAGAATGGATTATGAAAGACTTGTTGTGGAAAATGCAGCTTCAAAGCAGAGGGAGGTACATCAGAGGAGCAGATCTAGATCCAACACCTACATTACTATCCAACATATGAGAAGATTGCCTACATTTTTACAAATTATTTCATTCAGAAGAGATTTTCCTTCTTTGCTTGGTGTGAAGGCTGTTTGAGTTTCCGACTGTTCATTTTTTAGGGGGGTATTTTTCCCATGAGCTTTATCCCCATTTACTTAGTTTCATGAACATATTATTATTTTTATTATTTAGGTTGTATGGGTGACCTTTTGTCTCATTAACAAGGGCCTATGATTGTCTAAGTTTGGATTAAGGGGGGTGGTTAGCATAATTAATACTCCAACCTTGTCCACCTTAGAATTATTTACCTTTTCCTAGTAGTTGATGATGTTGTTATCCCCCTAGTGGTGTGAAGATGTCATATAGGACCCATTAGCCACTTGATGCACCCTGCATGCATGATTTTAGGACCACCAAAGTCAGCTCCCTACATTTTAGGAGCTAACTCTGTGATTTGGTTCAGTCCAACTGAGTTCCACCTGAGTTACTGACTCTAGTGGGGGGTTTGAGCTTCGATTGCAATTGATTGTGATCTAATGCGCCCTCTCTATACTATTTTGCATGCCAAACTCATTGATGTGCCCTTCTTGGTCAGTTAACTGACAATAGCTTCAGTTCACTGAGTCTAAGTTGAGTTTGGTAGCTCCTGAGCACTCTAGTGGTGATATTTCCTATGCTAGACTAGGTAGACTGACATGGATTCAAATTCTCCTTGGATAATTGAATTCTCTCCATTGTATTTAATATTTTGAATATTGTGATTAATGGATAATGACACACATTTCTATGCACATCTGAGTTCCAATGCATGATTAATTTTACTGCTCATTTCATTGCAATTTTCATTGTAATTCATCTTTTCTGCTAATTCTTTCACTATGTGGTATTCTGAGGCTCTAAGATCTGCTGTGAATTTCACACTCGGGGAGTGCAATAAACTATCTTGCAATGTATTGTATTGAATTATGTTTAA
Organism: Larix kaempferi; assembly: GCA_027924585.1. Classification (NCBI taxonomy): domain Eukaryota; kingdom Viridiplantae; phylum Streptophyta; class Pinopsida; order Pinales; family Pinaceae; genus Larix; species Larix kaempferi. The sequence goes on from BSBM01000029.1 coordinate 8,655,924, forward strand.
TATATTTGATGATGGATTACAATTGAAATGGCCAAGTTTAAATATGGCATATTGGGTAGCGACATGTCTATTTATCAATAGACATGTCATTTAATAATTAGTAATTAATTATCCTAACTTCTAATAAATAAATTAATATATATAAAAATTGTAATATACAATGAGGTATATTAAAAGTCACCCTACTGTGAAAAGATTCGTCTATGAATCTTGTGTAAAGAGTGATCCATTTGAACTTTGTAGTTGCTTGATTAGTTGTAACTTCAATAGGGGTACTGTGCATGACATAATTTCCTTTGAGAAACACATACATTCTATTGATGTTGAAAAAGGAACTCTTGACATGAATAATACTACCACGATTCAACAATTCTTCACATTCCCATTCATATTTCTCAATGCATGGGGTGCATAATATTTCACATATAAGAATGTAATGACTATACAACCAATAATTCTCACAAGGATGCTTGTAAGGAGGACATAGTTCGTATAAGTCGAACTTTCCTTGGTTACCACATCTAGAAATAATTTTGAACATGGACATTTGGAAAGGGGGACAATTTGACATTGCTTACAGAATCAAAATCTTGGTTTGCAAAATGTCTTTCCATTCCTTTTTAGTCCTTCCTAGTTTAACATCTTTAGCATCATCTCGATCACCGATTTTATTTTCATCATTGTGATTTTGATTACTATACTTCCTAAACTTCTTGGATTCTTCATAAGGATCTTCTGATTCGTTTTCACCTTCGGTATAGATATGAGGATTCATATAACTTTTGTGATTTTGGTGTCGATATGGTACTCAGATAAGTTGCCTCTTCTGAATTTCCAATATGAGGTCTTCGAGAAGAACTTGCGTCACCACATTGATATCCGATATTTTTGCATGCTTTGGTGTGACAATGATTTCTATATGAAATATAACTTCTTTCCGTTGATTAATGGATCTTCAAACATGGTTGGATCTTCAGTTACATTTTTTATGGTCATCTTATTTGACGAGATTATCTCCAGTTGTTCCTTGGCAACTTGTTGATCTCGATATTCTCAAACATATTGAGTCACAACAACCTATAGAATGCCTATCTCTTCGTGTGTCAAAGAATCTTATGGGATTTCTTCTTCTACGTTATCATGATTAGGTTCATCTCCAATGCTTTTATTTTCATCGTTGTATCCTTCTACAACTTCAATTCTTTCATAATTGTCATTAACATCAACTTCGTAATCATCAAAATTTGGTGCTTTATTATTACAATCTATGAGATTTCCATTTTCTTTACAATTGATTTTGACATCATGATTGTCGAGATATGATGTATCTATCTTTTTGTAATTGTTATTTTCAACTGATTTTTCTTCAGGTTCATCTTGATCTTCCATACTTTGGAATTTGTCCTCGTCCACTACATCTTCCGTCTCATCGTCCTTGTTATCATCTTCTTTATCATGTCCTTGGCTTTGGTTTGGGTTTCGAGTAGGGTTTCCAATTTGACTTTGTTCTAGAGTTTCATGAGCCTTTTTTGTTGATTTTGTAGATGTTTAGACTAGATCATTCATGTGATTCATTTATGTTTCTTAAATGAATCTACCACAAATTTCTAGCATATGTGTATGTTTATGGCTAAGCATTGCTTTTTGCGTCTTGTATTTCAAATGGTGGTTCTTATCCTTTCTTGCGTTTGATGACCCAGACGTTCAATGAGGGGGCATGTAAGGTGTCGATGTATGTGATTTTTGTACTTCTTATGTCGTGGGTGCAGAAGCACTTTCTAGCTCTTCCTTACTTGAAAATTTAGGGGTCATAACCGCTTCTTCTATCATAGGTGTAGTAGCAGTTTCCTGCTCTTCTTTAATTGAAAATTCAGGGGTCGTAACCGCTTCTTCTTCTTATTTCCTCTTAGATATTTCTTCTTTTATTTGTAATAGCAATGTTTTTAGTTCTACATATATTTCTTTCTATTTCTTCGGTTCTAAATTCTTCAAGCTTTCTTCGTTTTCTTTATTCACTTCTTTTAAGTCTTTCATTATTTTTCCACCCATTAATGCATTCCTTAAATGCCGGAAACATGGTCTTATAGCTATAAAAATCTTTAAAAATGATGAATATTTTTTTTAATTAACTATTGAAAAATAATAATAATAATTATTAAAAATTAATTATACATATTATACATATATTTCAATAGTTTGAAGGTTTAATAATAATTATTAATATTAATAATTAGATATTATAATAATTAATCATTAATAATAATAATAATAATAATAATAATAATATTATTATTATTTAATTTTATGACTTGAATATTTTGAATGATTATAGGGTTTTTGTGAGTGTGAAGGAAAGGATGAACAAGGGAGGAATGGCAGAACTATTGTTGAGGTGGTGGGTAGAGTGGAGGGCATGGGGTGGAGTGGAGGAACAGTGAGGGAGGAGAGCCGAGGAGGAGGGTGCGTTACAGAGTGGGGGCATAGTGTAGGGGAGAGTGGGTGTGAGGAGCGGTGGGGGGTGGGGGGGGGGGGTTGAGTGATCAACGACGGGGAGAGTGGAGAGATAAGGGGGGATGTGCGTAGGATGGGGTGGATGAAGGGGAGAGGTTGGAGTGTGTAAGTGCATGGGTGGAGAGGTGAGGAAGATGAAGCGTGGGCGTAGGTGGAAAGGGGGATATGTGAGTACGAGGGAGCATTAGGAGCACAAGAAGGAGGGAATGCATGGGAAGTGGATGTGCTGAAAATGGGGTTGTGCATGGTACGGAGAGAGGTGCAGGCTTGGGAGTTAGGAAGAGTCATGGAGTAGGGGATATGGGCGTAGGTGGGTTTGGCGTGGCTATGTATTGGGGCGATGGAGTGCGCAGAGATGGGTGTGTATGGATTAGATGGGTATGGAGGATGAGTGGATGGGGGATTGAGTGAAGGCCGTAAGAGTGAGGGAAGAATGAAATAAGGAGACAAATAAGTGTGTAAGGGAGATGGATCAAGGCACGAGTGTTGAGGAGAAATGGGAGATGAAAAATTGGAGATAATGGAGGAACTTGAAGCTCTGATACCACTTGCAATAAACTATCTTGCAATGTATTGTATTGAATAATGTTTTATATGTTTGATGATGGATTACAATGGAAATGGCCAAGTTTAAATATGGCATATCGGTTAGATACATGTCTATTTATCAATAGACAAGTCATTTAATAATTAGTAATTAATTATCCTAACTTCTAAAAAATAAATCAATATATTTAACAATTTTAATATACAATGAGGTATATTACATGGAGCAGATCAATTAAGCAGACCATGAAGATAATTTGCAGCAGCGACCATCAAAAGGTTTGTAACAACTCTTTGAAGCACACAAGAGATGTCCTTCACATCATTTATCAACAGAGAGAGTGACCAAGTCCAGAGTAATTCCATAAGGACTACTTGCAGGCACAATAAACTCATAATGGTAGTCCATGAGAGTTGAAGTCTTCAAACTTCAAGCATAAATTAGTGATACATTGAAGAAGTATTCATCAAGATCGCTTGACATAGAAGCAAACCATCAAAAATTGACTACTAATTTCAAGCTATAATGAAGAAGGATAGAGGAACCAAAATCCTGATGATCTTGGAACCATACTCCTTGATGAAAAATCTATTTAGTTGAAGTGACCTATTGAGAACCATGATCTGAAGCTGCATACTAAGAAAGCTAGAGGAGTAACTATGAGATACTCATTAATAGAGTAAAATGCAGTGATATTGATAGAGGGATTAGAAAGAACAAAGATTGTCATTGAAAGGATATGAGCCATGCAGAATATCGAAGGCAAGAGGAGCAGAGCTAGATTCAATCTCGATGACTTGGGAAGCCAATTAGGTCAAAACCATTTGTCATTAATATCAAAGGGGGAGAGTGAAGACACAGCAAAATCATAGTGAAAACAAGGTGAGTACAACTTGTTGGTCAAACTCACATAAATGACATTTAAGCTGAAAGGGAAACAGAGTGGTTGTCAAGCCAACAACCCAGAAAACAGAGTGGACGGTGCATCCTTCGTTGAAAAAGAACGAAAGCCAATTAATAAGTTAGCCTGGCAAAACGTGTAGATGTGGGCTTCTGCATCTATAACTAGAAGGCGGACTTCTGCATTTGGGATAAGCGAGACAGAAGAAAAAGCCTGTGCGCTGTTTTTTTCTGTCCTGATCTGTGTGCTGTGAATTTTGTAAACATTCTGTAAAAATTTTCCCTTTCAGAAAATGATCTGCAGCAGCTCGGAGACGTAGGCTAAATTAAGCCGAACTCCTTTATCAATTTTTGTGTCTCTTGTTATTCCGTTTTTTTTTCTTTTCGTTCTCACAAATCTGGTTTCAAAGGGAATCTGTGTAATTCCCCAACAACTGGTATCAGAGCCTGGGGAAGGAAAAGGGGATTCGCCCGGCCGTGGAACTCTGTGTGAAGGAAAAGAAAAGTTCTGGCAACACTCGCTCTGGGCGTTAGAGGTTAGACAAGCGACTCTCTGCGACGGAGGAAATGGTTGTCACAACGACGGTAACAAAGATGCAAAATTTGTGATCAGGATGTGGTGAATTGTCAGAAACGATCCAAAGGAAGCCAGATTCGACTGGGAGCGATGGCTGCAGATGAAGGTAAGGTGAAAATTGAGAAGTTCGATGGTGCGGAATTTGGATTTTGGAAGATGCAGATTGAAGATTATCTGTACCAGAAAAAGTTATATCAACCTCTCTTAGGAACGCAGCCACAGGGCATGAAGGATGAAGACTGGGCTCTTCTCGACAGACAAGCCCTCGGAGTTATCCGACTGACGTTATCCCGCAATGTCGCTTTCAACATAGCAAAGGAAAAGACCACGGTAGGTCTTATGGCGGCTCTCTCCAGTATGTATGAGAAGCCATCGGCCTCAAACAAAGTTCACTTGATGAGGCGATTATTCAATTTGCGGATGGCGGAAGGGGCATCAGTGGCTCAACATCTGAATGAACTCAACACAATCACAACCCAGTTGAGTTCCGTGGAAATTGAATTCGATGATGAAGTTCGAGCTTTGATTCTCTTATCATCTCTACCAGACAGTTGGAATGCTACCGTTACAGCAGTCAGCAGCTCGTCAGGAAACAGTAAATTGAAATTCAACGATGTTCGAGATCTGGTATTGAGTGAAGAAATTCGGCGGAGAGAATCGGGTGAAGCATCAAACTCCTCAGCTCTGCACACAGAGTCTAGAGGAAGAACTTCAGGAAGAAATTTAAATCGCAGCAGATCGAAATCTAGAAGGGGCAAATCAAGAACGGGAAAGAAATATTTTAACTGTTATAATTGCGGCAAGAAAGGTCACTTTAAAAGGGATTGCCGAGCACCGAAGAAAGATACTGGAACACAGGAATCTGCTAACGTGACCGAGGAAGCAGGTGATGCTATGATTCTAAGCGTCAACAGTCTGATTGAATCATGGATCTTGGATTCAGGGGCATCTTTCCACGCCACCCCATGCCGAGAAATCATGGAGAACTATGTCAGTGGTGATTTTGGGAAGGTTCATCTAGCTGATGATGAAACCTTGAAGATCGTGGGAAAAGGAGACATCCGATTAAAGTTTCCAAACCGGACCACCTGGAAGCTGCAAGGAGTGAGACATATTCCTGGCCTCAAAAGAAATTTGATTTCGGTAGGACAGCTTGATGGAGAAGGATATTGTACAACCTTTTCAGGCTGTGAATGGAAGATTACCAAATGAGCACTCGTCATTGCTCATGGTAAGAAGACTGGCACTCTCTATGTAACCTCAAACTTGGAGAATATCATTGCAGTAACGGATGCAAATGGAAAATCAAACCTATGGCACCGAAGGCTTGGCCATATGAGCGAGAAAGGGATGAAGACACTTCTGTCGAAGGGGAAGTTGCCGGATCTGAAAAGTGTAGATGTCGGCCTATGTGAGGATTGCATCTTTGGGAAACAGAAGAAGGTCAGTTTTGCAAAGATTGGCAAGACACCCAAGGCAGAAAAGTTAGAGTTGGTTCATACCGATGTATGGGGACCATCTCCAGTTCCATCTTTTGCAGGCTCACTGTATTATGTCACCTTCATCGATGATTCTACAAGGAAGGTGTGGGTTTATTTTTTGAAGAAGAAATCAGAAGTCTTTGATACCTTCAGAAAATGGAAGGCTATGGTGGAAAATGAAACTGGTTTGAAAGTCAAGCGGTTGAGGTCTGACAATGGAGGAGAGTACAGAGATAGTAGATTCAGAGAATTTTGCGCAAACAACGGGATCAAGATGGAGAAAACAGTTCCCAGGACACCGCAGCAAAATGGCATAGCGGAGCGCATGAACAGAACTCTGAATGAACGTGCCAGAAGCATGAGGATACATGCCGACTTACCCAAGATGTTATGGGCTGAAGCTGTCAACACCGCGGCCTACCTGATCAACCGTGGGCCCTAAATTCCTTTGGATGGTGGAATACCAGAGGAAGTTTGGAGCGGAAAAGAGGTAAATCTTTCACACCTAAGAGTGTTTGGTTGCATTTCTTACGTACACATAGATTCTGCTGAAAGAAGCAAACTTGATGCTAAGTCCAACAAATGTGTCTTTGTTGGATATGGTGGTGATGAGTTCGGTTACCGGTTTTGGAATTATGAAAAACGGAAGATCATCAGAAGCCGGGATGTCATATTCAATGAGAATGTGATGTACAAAGACAGGTCAACCGCAGAATCAAGCAGCTCCAATATCGATGCTGAAACGAAGGAATTTGCTGAGTTCGAGGAGATTTCTGAAAATGATGTTCAGATTAGTCCTGAAGCAATTCAAGAAGAACCAGGCACTCCAGAACTGAGACGCTCCTCCAGAATTCCTAAACCAAAACAACGTTATTCGCCTTCTTTGCACTACTTGTTGCTGATTGACAGTGGAGAACCAGAGTATTATGATGAAGCTATGCAAGTGGAGGATTCAGTCAAGTGGGAGTCTGCCATGAAAGATGAGATGGACTCACTCATGTCAAATCAGACGTGGGAATTAGCTGAACTGCCACCGGGAAAGAAAGCGCTCCATAACAAGTGGGTTTTCAGGATCAAAGAAGAGCACGATGGGAGCAAGCGCTACAAAGCAAGATTGGTTGTCAAAGGCTTTCAGCAAAAAGAAGGTATTGACTACAATGAAATTTTCTCTCCGGTCGTGAAGTTGACTACTATCAGATTGGTGTTGAAAATTGTAGCTGCAGAGAATTTACATCTTGAGCAATTAGATGTAAAGACAACTTTCCTTCATGGTGACTTAGATGAAGAGATCTATATGAGGCAGCCAGAAGGCTTCATAAACGCAGGAAAGAAAAACTTAGTATGCAGGTTGAATAAGAGCTTGTATGGTTTAAAGCAAGCTCCAAGACAATGGTACAAGAAGTTTGATAGCTTCATGGGCAGCAACGGTTTCACAAGATGCCAAGCAGATCATTGTTGCTACATCAAGAAGTTCGACAACAGCTTCATTATTTTATTGTTGTACGTTGATGACATGCTCGTTGCAGGTTCAGATATGCAAGAGATTAAAAATTTGAAGCGGAAATTGTCGAAGCAGTTCGCAATGAAAGATCTGGGTGCTGCAAAACAGATTCTTGGAATGAGGATCAAGAGAGACACGAAGTCGGGGACTTTGATGTTATCACAGGCTGAGTACATCAACAAAGTACTCTCTAGGTTCAACATGCAAGATGCTAAACCAGTGAGTACACCTTTAGGTGTTCATTTCAAACTCTCCAAAGAACAGTCACCGAAGACGGAGGAAGAAGGTGCACATATGGCGAAGGTGTCGTATGCCTCAGCAATTGGAAGTCTGATGTATGCCATGGTTTGTACCAGACCAGATATTGCTCAAGCAGTGGGAGCTGTTAGCAGGTACATGAATAATCCGGGCAAGGTGCATTGGGAAGCAGTCAAATGGATCCTCAGATATCTACGGGGTACCACAGACAAGGCACTTTGTTTCAAAGGTGGAGATACGATACTAACGGGCTATGTGGATGCTGACTTAGCCGGAAATGTCGACATGAGAAGGAGCACTACGGGGTATGTCTATACTCTAGGAGGTACCGCAGTGACCTGGGTTTCTCAACTACAAAAGATAGTTGCTCTCTCCACAACTGAAGCAGAATATGTTGCTGTCACGGAAGCCAGCAAGGAAATGGTTTGGCTACAAGGTTTCTTGGAGGAATTGGGCAAGAAACAAGACGACAATGTCTTGTATTGTGACAGTCAGAGTGCTATCCATTTAGCGAAGAATCCGTCTTTTCATTCCAGAACGAAGCACATACAGTTGCGGTATCATTTTATACGGCCACTTCTGGAAGATGGGATTTTGAAACTTGAAAAGATCAGTGGAGCTCAAAATCCAGCAGATATGTTAACAAAAATGGTGACTACTGACAAACTGAAGCTGTGTTTAGCTTCAGTTGGCCTGCTAGAGTAACAAGACCAGAGAGGCTGCTGCATTGATCGAGGTGTGGAGACAAATTGAAATCAGTCTCCAAGTGGGAGATTGTTGGTCAAACTCACATAAATGACATTTAAGCTGAAAGGGAAACAGAGTGGTTGTCAAGCCAACAACCCAGAAAACAGAGTGGACGGTGCATCCTTCGTTGAAAAAGAACGAAAGCCAATTAATAAGTTAGCCTGGCAAAACGTGTAGATGTGGGCTTCTGCATCTATAACTAGAAGGCGGACTTTTGCATTTGGGATAAGCGAGACAGAAGAAAAAGCCTGTGCGCTGTTTTTTTCTGTCCTGATCTGTGTGCTGTGAATTTTGTAAACATTCTGTAAAAATTTTCCCTTTCAGAAAATGATCTGCAACAGCCCGGAGACGTAGGCTAAATTAAGCCGAACTCCTTTATCAATTTTTGTGTCTCTTGTTATTCCGTTTTTTTTTCTTTTCGTTCTCACAAATCTGGTTTCAAAGGGAATCTGTGTAATTCCCCAACACAACTAAAGAGGGAGATTGTTATGCACAGTCTAAAGAGAAAGTGTTTCACTGTAGGTTGACATCAATACCAAAGGGGGAGATTGTTGGTAGAAGTTGTCATTGATGTCAATAGTGTCAAGAGATCAATTGAGGTCATTAATTTAAAATTAGCAGTGATGATGATGATGTGACAATGAAAGGCTTGAGGCAATAATAATGACAAGATTGTGGTTTAGTACCCAAGTCTAATTTCAATACCAGTCCCAATAGTAGTTTCGGTAGTAGTTCGAGTACCAAGAAAATGATAAGTATGAAAGGAAAATGATTAAAATGATTGTGAGAAATCCTAATCCACATATAACTTCTTATGAACCCTCTCGATAGTGCTGAGTTAAGTATTGGAGGGAATATGTAATGACTTGAAATAGGGTTGATGTGATTCTTGTCAACCATCAACAAATTCTTTAATAATGGCACTAAAAATAGTTTGAAGTTCCCATAGCATGATAAAAGAATAAAATCTCATGCTTTTAGTCATGAGATTGAATGCTCACCATGTCAAGCCTACTGTGTTAAGGTAAAAACGACCATAGGTAATTGGGAATACATTTCATTTCATGAACAGATGCATACAAAAGGATACATAATGATTGCATACATTGTGGATATGAACTCTAATGTTGAATAGATAACAAGAAAATAAGTCGACTCTTCTTTAAGATATGAAGAGCATGTTGAAATTTAATTAAGAGAGTTCAAGTTAGCCTAGGCAACTCAATCCACTAAAAGTAAAAAATTGCAAGTGTAATGTCAACCATATTTTTGTCCAAAGCATGCAAAGGTATAAATGAAAGGAATGCGACTCACTTGAGAGGAGAGAAAGCCAAGGATTACGAGCTTTTAGGACGAGAAAAAGGATCAAACCTCGAGGATGAAAAGTAGGACTGAAATTTGAGAGATGAAGAGTTCAGATCAGGGATAAATTAAGGACTGAGGCAAGGAGTGTGGAGATCAACCACTTTTTGATCTGAAACAAATCTAAAGTGAGTGGATACAGACATGTAGAACAAAGTGCAGGATTGAGGATGAGAAGGCGATCTCAAGAAGATTAAAGGCTGATTTGTGGAATGTCTATAGCAGTGCCAACGAAGCCTTGTCCTTCATTTGAGCAAACATTTTTTAAGGTAAAACGGAAGCATATGTTTGGTGAGCATCCTTGAGCATAGAGTTCGTACTTCTTCTTGATAGAATTAAGAGTGATGTTTACACAGTGATTTGGACAACTATAAAAGCATAAAGCACAATTTGTAATACACTTGTTTGTGGAGTAGTTTTTGTGAGTGATTTGGACAGTCAAGTAGCTTTATTGAAGCCTTGAAAAATTGAAGTAAGGAGAGCAGAATCGTAGTAGATTTGTGAGTGGTTCTGGTCCAGGTTGTGAAGCAAGTATATGAACTCATTGGAAGTAGCATATTTGAATATTTAATGGTGAATATATTATAATAACTTTGGTACAAAACTGTTGAATAAAGAGTATACTTAAGGACGTGTATTATCCCAAGGAGTGATAGAATTGTGAAGCCTGAGAGTTGTACTTGAGGTCCAAAAGGATCGTCGATATACTTTGAAAAGCATATATTGCAGGGTGTAGTAGCATCCTTTTAGTAGCAGCTGATAAAGTCTTGGGAGGATGGAGCTTTAATCCATTTAGAGCTCGAGAAGTAGGGTGTTGGAGTATCTTTTAGTTGGATCTGATAAATTAGGGGTTCATAGCCTCCTTCCTGTTGAAGCATGAAAACAAGGGATTTGAAGATTCCTATCGGTTGTAGCTGACAAAGAGAGAAAGGGTTGGAGACCTTCCACTTGTAGCTGGAAAACCTTGGAGATTAGAGTTTCCTCATTTGTTGTAATCACTTCTATGGTTTTTATCAATACTATATATTGAGTTTTACATATACATTATGTGTACTCTCTTGTTGATGTTATATTGATGCATATAATCATACAATTCTTTTGATGAAGCAAATTTGTAAGAGATACTGATTCACACACCCCCGTCTTAGTATCTCGGTGTGTTCAAAAAATGATTATTGTTTCTAAGGGTAGTGTGGGTGCATATAGAATACAACCTTAGCTACTGGTTCTTCTTTCTTTGACTCTTGAACCTGTTGTTTCTTGGGGTCATGTAGCTTATTAGTTTCTTGTTCCTTTTTATCTCCTTCAAGGGATTTTTCTTCATTTTTTTTGTACTTGCAAGAACTTCTTCATGTGCCCTTCTTGTTTAGTAAGGAAAATATCCCACAATATTATTTTCTTCTTTTTATATCAAAGCTTCAAGAAGTTATTTTTCACATTAATATTAATAGTACTAACTGAGTCCATCCAAGGATATCCCAAAACAATATCCACATCATCCATATTGATAGCATGAAACTCTCAGTGCAACACATATATATGCATGGTAATATTCAAATATTTAAACATTTGAAAAAATTCACACTCAACACATATGCTTTTAATCTGATTTGAGGGGACTTGCAACCTTTATCCAAATTTACATTGATGAGATTATACTTACTACTAAAATTTATAAAAATACTAACATTTTCTTGTTGAATACACCATAAACTTGTAATGGAAAATTTATGCATAAAAATAAATCCTTAGTGATTTGCTTATCATTCTTCATAGCATAAGTACGACTATTTGAAAATACCTTTTCAAATTCATCATATGGAAGCTTTGACATCTTGTCATGGTTAAGAAAAGGTCACCATCTAGTGGCATCTTCTTTTAAACCATATGCTACTCAATATTTCTAATATCCTTTCGGTCATAATTTTACTTAGGTACTCTTCAATACTAAGAACAACAATTTTTCTTGTAAAATACATCGAACTTACTGTAAATCCAAAAATATAACTAGGGTTTTGAAGAAAAACACTTACTTTTGATATCTAAAATTTAAAATGAGTATAACTCCCTCAATATTTATCGATATCTCTAAAGTTAGTTGACGGAAATCTGGTAACTATAAAAAAATATCAGTTCTCTGATTTGTGTGGTCGTCACCATAAAAACCCTAAAAATAATTGATTTTAAATCAATGGTAACTTCACTTTTTGGACTCTATTTTGGATTTTTTTTTTCATTTTTAAATCGGGTGTCTCAATGAGAGGAACTAAGATATGAAATCTACCTTTATTGCCTCTAAACTTATTCATGCAACCCTATCATTCTTTTGAAAAAAACTCTCTTGTATTTATTATTCGTAAATCTACACATAAAAAATCAACATGATGAGGACTCATAGAAACTCACAATAATGAATAAGTAGGTTATTACCTCTCGTCTTACTACATCACTCCCTTCACTCCTCCACGTCTGAAATGTGTATTGTAAAAAACACTAGAAAATGAAAGTTTTTTTTTTCATTTTATATGTGAGAAAATGCAAAAATAAAAATGTGAATAACATGAAATCACAACTATGAATATCTAAAACTAACTCCTTTAGCACTTCCCCAGCAATGACTGCAAAAATGTTAGTCGATTTATATGTTTAAATCTGGTTACATTTCATTATCAATCTGGAGTACACAAACCTACAAAGTGCAATCACTGTCTATGCAAAATTAGTCCTTTCTAATATTCTAAAACCTATACTAACTCATGTTCTAACAAATGCACTAATGAAGTCTCATAATAAAACAAGTTCAAAGCAATTACAAAATTAATCCTCCCGAGACTGGTTTCTCTTAAATCAATGATCAATATGGCTGGTAATTGTTAAAAACACAGTTCAAAACAACATTTTACAATCAATGGTTACTTCATTCCTAATCATATGATTTGATTATTGGGAGTGTGTTCTCATAAATGGACATGCATTCTACAATAAGAAAGTAACACTAGGATACAAAACAAACTCAAAACCATTTGCAGATTTAGACTCCTAAGACTTTGTTACTCCCGAATCAATAATTACTATGATTGGTAATTGTAGAAACACATGTTACAACAATACTTTGTAATCTATGATTACTTGCTACAGAGGTACTCTGTTCCTAATCATATGATTCAATTCTTTAAAGTTTATGCTCTGTTCCTAATCATATGATTCAATTCTTTAAAGTTTATGCTCTGAAAAACTATGTATTCTGCAAATCAAAATAAACACTCCACACAGCATGCATTAACACAAAAATAAAACTCAGGCAATCATTAACATGTTAATTTGAATAAAACTCAAGCAAGCATTAACTGATGCATAAAGTAAAAAAAACTATAAAGAAATGGAAGAGTAACATTACATATGAGACAAGGGGGCTCTCCTTCCCCAAAAGTAAGCTACAGGAACGAGTATTACACCGTGGATCTGAAGAAGAGCCCTTTCATTAATTATGGAAATTCCGGAGTATTAAATCACAGAGTTCTCATATCATGATGCTGCCATATCCTTGAGCAATGAATACATCCTTTTATAATTGTTACTGGGTTCAAAAAAAGGAATACTAAAAATATTGTATCCTGTGATCACCAAATAAGATCGAATCAGATCTTGTTTTAAAAATAAGACATGACATCTTATATGATGTTTTGATCGAATCAGATCTTGTTTTAAAAATAAGACATGACATCTTATGATGTTTTGATTCTATTACATTCAAATGCTATCTCAGGTACACCTATTGAGATTGGATCGAATCTCTACGATATTACTCTGGAAGAGTTCATGATTCTGGCACATGCGATACCAATCTTCACTTCAAATATAGAATTTTGTTAATACACATGATGCAGTATCCCTGTGTTGACCCGATTGGTTGACCTAGCTTCTACCTCACTTCTGATAGTTTTCTTTGATTTTTTCAATTAGGGAAACTGCATTGAATAATACATATATTCTCCTCAACTGGTTTCGATCCTTAAGCCGGGATCATCATCGACACATTTTCCCTAATTGAAATATTCCACTTCGTAATAACATTGAATTGTTTAGTTTTATTTGTTGTCTAAAGGGAGCATAAGCAGTTTCAAAGTTTGTGGAACATGCTCCAAGTGTCAAATTCCCAATTCTCCTTGTGCTACCACTTGAATCGAACACATTTACAAGAACCTGGTCTTCTTGTAACAAACAATGATTAATAGTTCTAAAATGATTTTTAATATTATTTAAGTAACAAATAATATGGATTTATGTTTAGAATGAGTATAATAAACAAGTTACACAATTTGACGAGAGTTCGACATTGTTCTTGGTTTTTGGGGGTCAATTTTAGTAGTTGTTTTTACTTTCATTTTGAAAAGTGTCTATCATTTTCAGCCATTTTTTTGTGATTTTGAAACTTCTTGGTTATAAGAAAACTATAACTTTTATTTACAAGGGTATTTTTTCAAAGTTTACAAAAAAACTACATTTAATAGCTAGTTACAATGAAAAATACACACATTTTTTTATTTTTTTTAAGAATTGGAAACTAATTAAAACGAAAAATATATATATTTTTGGAAAAAAATTGTTAAACTTTTATCTTAAATATGCAATTTTTATGAGCAAATTTGTTAAAAAATGAGAAAAGAAACATTTAAAACTAATTTTAAGTCATTTTCAATTATTTCAAAAATATAAGGGGGGCGACCGCCCAACCACCGCCACTTCGCGGCGGCACTATTATGGGAATCGCGCTGTTGGAAGGGGGGGCGGATGGGCAGCCAGATGGGGGGCGTGAAGGGGGAGGGGGAGAGGGGTGTTGGGCGGGGTAGGGGAGGAAGCGGGAGCAGAGTGTTTGTGAGGGGGAGGGTCTCCAGTTAAATTGAGTAATTTTGGGTTAACTGAGTTGTCTTTAGTTAGTTAGACTGATGAAATTCGAGTACCACTCTTGGAATTCGAGTTGTCTCCAGTGACTCCAATGGTTAAGAGTAAATTTTAGTGAATTCGAGTTAGTCTAGGTGGATTCGAGTTGCTCTCATGAGAACTCAAATGGTCATCCAGTGAACTAGTGAATCCCTTAGTGAGTTTGAGTCACTTCTTAGTAAACTTGAGACAGTCTCTTAGAGTGGATTCGAATTAGCTTAAAGGCATTCGAATTGGTCTCTATAGATTATTATGAGATTTTGGGAGAGTTTCTCTCTCATGAATTCGAATTCCTATAGATGGATTCGAATTTTCATTTTTGTACATAGTTGTCATACCATTTTGTTTGCAAGAAAACATGGAGACCGATGAGGGTGATTGAACAAGGATCCATTCCAGTGATGAGACTGGTGATATTTTCTATTGAACACAGAAATACATGAATACCATTACTTGTCTCTATCTTGATCCTGCACATAAATCCAGATGGTGAATGGTGATGTCCCGAGGGACTTGGGTGGTGAAGGGATTTTTCGTTGCACCTGGTAGTGAGGTGGAGGAGAAAGTAATTGGTGAGGGATTGTGTTGGTTTCCTTAGGTTGTGGCCTGAATATTACTATTAGAATTTGATTTTGAGAGTTACCTAACGTGTGTATCCATGGCCTCAGCTTGGGGGTGACTTGTTCAAGTATTTGACCTGACTGTGTATAAGGTTGGGTGGAACGTTGTCCTGTTGAAGCTATTTGAGTATTTATTTGACATTTATTTATTGTGTTTTTATGCTACATATGTTCCCATGGAGGCTGGGTTTATCTTTGATATTTAATGCTGCATATTTGATTATATTCTTATGTTATATGGCTGAATTAATAGTGTTAAATTGGTAGTTCATAGAGCAGATTTTTTTATGTGTTATTGCAGCTAGTAGATGCTATTTGGTCTATGTTTTGTGGCAGCCAATAGATCTAGTGGTTATGTTAATTATATGGATGTAGTTGACAACTTTTGGATCTGATATATTATGGGTTTAATGGCTGTGGATTAATGTCATAAATCTGGTGTATTATGGTTATTATGGTTTTATAATTTTGCTTTATTGGAATATCGTGATGCTAATTTGTTTATTGTCGTAAGGCTGAATTTTATTAACATATGTAGATATGAATTTATCATTGGTTAAATGGAAATGGGAGGATCCCCATAGATGTGACGATGATAATAAATTTGCATGTGAAAGGGTTACTTAGACCTGGCCGAATCCATGTTACAATTACCTTGCATCGCATGTACATTCGGCGAAACGTTTGCATAGGAAGCGTCGTCTTCCTTTAATGACTGATTGTTTTACTTTATTTCACTTGTTGGCATGTTGGCCTAGCATTAATTAAATCTTATTCCGATGTGCGTTCACTTGAATCAACCCATACCCTATTAAGATTCCCGTGTATCTGATCTCAGTGGTATGATTTGGGGTGTTGGTACATTACACATGTAAGAGACAAATCAATACAATGTGATGTTTAAAGTAAACTTTTGTTCTTATGAATGATTTGTGTGTGAATGTTTTTTTAATAGTTGTGCTCATATTCCCAACAATGTTTTCTTATGTCCTTAGTTCAAAATTCACTAGCAGTTAGTTTCTGTGGATTTCCGCTACAAGTCTTCCTTGTGATAAAAATTCTACATGTTTTCTTTTAATACTCTCTCTCTCTCACACACACACAAAGTAGAGGAACCCTGCCAGCAAGTTGGCTTTCAAAGATTCATGTGTCCTATGGTGCCCAAGAGTTCTCACCATGTTATTATTCTTGTTTTTTTCTAGAGAAGAACCTTCCAACAAGATAGTTTTATGGAATTTATCCATTATATGATGCCCAGGGGGGTTTTCATCACTTTTTTTTTTCTTTTTCACTTGAGATGGTAACTAATATTATTTTATTTTTTTAAAGTTAAAATATAAAGCTTATTTAATAAAGTTATGTTGTTTGACAATTAGTGTAACATTGTAACAATAGAAGGGATACCTTATCGATGACATAAGACATAAAAGGGTATTGTTGAGAGGGCCATTTAGCTGGCTTTTGGTATCATCCTGTATTAGTGTATGTTATTGTATATTGCTGTACTTGTATATGTAGTGAATCTGAGCATTCAACAGTGGTGCCGCTGCCGTCTTCTTCTGGTCTGGGTGACAGCAGCAACAGAGAGAGTCGGTTCGAACCTGCATGAGATGAAGAACCTGCAAAGTCGAAAAGATTAAGTTCGTGGAATAAAAAGAATAAAGTTGCTCGTGAGTCCAGTGGAAAATGCCTGCTTGAAGAATCAAATGACGGACGCTGCATATCATCAAAGATCGCTACTATGTTGGTAAGTTAACGAGATGCATATAACTTAAATATTACATAGATGATGCTTGGAGCAGCCTGTCGACCTTAGCATTCAAAGAAGGAAGACCTTGGTCTCTGCTAGCATTGACCCTGCCAGAAAGAATAAAGACCGCCATAGAAGCCGACTGACCAGAAATCAAATTTTAATTTTTCCCCAAGCTGTGGATGTGTGAAGATTTCGACCAAGAAAGAAATAAATGTTCAGATACTGCTCCGGATGCGTGTTCTGTAGAAGAGTCCGCCTGCACACACACAAAATACATCATGACTGCTGAAGGTTCTTGCAGTCGATTCTGAAGATGCGTGTAGTCGAACCTGAAATAAAAGCATGGATGTTGATGGTCTGTTCTGTGCCGACTTGATACTCCTCGTCGACCTATTGAACTGCTTAATGCATATTATGTTTAAATCTAAAGTCTGATCAAAGTATATCAAGGACGAGTCTCACTCCATCAGAAAATGAAGGAAAAGAAGCTCTAAAATAAAGCGCTGCTGAGGATGTGTTGCTGAAATCAAATTGGAGAGCCGTCGACCAGATGGTTGTTGGAAAACCAGACTACAATCCGTTGGTATATAGCAAGAATATTGCCCATAGTTTGATAATCGTCCAGAAAATTGCTCGATGGAGATCTGTTGATGTCGACCTGAACATAACGCATTGAGATATATATGCACTCGATGGGCTCATAATCGCCAACGAAAGAAGACCATCGACCGAGCAAATAAGAGATATCCAACCAAAGAAGCTTCCCGACTGCGTCGATCGAGTACCAACCACCAGCAAAGTCTCGACTATAGCATTCTATCTCCTCGACTAGAGCATCGCCGACTGAAGTATTACATCCGACCAAAGTCTTCAGAAGGATATCATTAACTGTGTTATTTGCAAGCATCGATACCTATCAGTTCTTATACTATCACTAGCAATATCTGAATCTTTGCAAGGATGAGACGTGGATGGGTGATTACTGTGCATTCATAAAGAATCTTTGCAAGAAGAACAAAAAGCTTTGAACGCAGTCAACCATCGCTTGGCCTAATTGTCCCGTTGATTTTATGATATCAAGAATCTGAATATTGATGAAGTATAATGAGTCAATGACCATCTTGACCATGCTGCATAGTCTATCATCGGCGTTTCCAAGGTCCTTATCTTTAGCATACGCTAAAGCAACCCGTGGGCATTTGGAAGTTATATCCTGTCGGCATCACCTGAGGTCGGCATCACATGAGGAACGTTGTCGACGTCAACCAGAAATTGCTGGAGCAGTTCACCGTTGATAGCAACACTATTAAATCATTTCATTACCCACCATATGTCAAATTATTAGTGGGTGGGGTCAGCATTCATATTGCAGGGATCATTTCATTATTGAAGCACCATTGAAGCGAATGATCACGATGACCTATCAAACGCTGCCACCTTAATCGTGAAGTTTAACCTGTCGAAGGTTTTTCCAAATATATAATGATGGACTTACGTTTTAATGAGTTCGAATTGTGGGTAAATATAACTCAAACATGTCGACATGTAATGGTCGGCGTCAATATTAAATAATATGGTCGAGAGTGAGTGTAAAACTAAGTGTTTTGGTTGACAAGTCATATCTAGTCATTGAGTCATAAAAGTGATCAAGTCTTTTATAAAATATGGTCAAGATAAACATATGGTCGACATTAAGTTGTATTAAAAAAGTCATAAGTGGTTGATACGTTATAATGGTTGATACTTGGTCGATTAGCTAAAAAGTAGTCGATGTAATCGATGATTGAATGTTAAAATTGGCAATTTCACGATTAAAATGGTCGGCTGATGTCCTTGGTCGAAGTTCAACATATACAAGTTGTAATGCTTTTTGGTCAAAGTTGATATGTAAGGTCGGGTATGTAAAAAAGTGGTCAATGTAACATGGTCGGTTATTTTGCGTCCCCCTCCAAATTTGTAATTCAGTCGATCTCTAGTCGACTAAAGCGTCGCGTCGAGTCGGGTCGAGTCAAGTCAAGTTAGTCAGCCACGACCAATATCAGTCGGTATCAACCACAAGTAGCAGACCACTTCCAAACTTGCAGGAATCCTCACGACAGAAGTTGTCGACGAAGACCATATTCAAGCAGCAACCATCTTACATCACACACAAGAAAGAGCTTAATGATCACATGATGATGCCACAAAGAACACCTGAACTGATTGAGCCCCCCGGTGCTGAAATACATAAAAATATCTTCAGTGTGATTTCAAAAGTTTGAAGGAAGTTGGTGAGCTGGTGTAAAGGTAGAGTGTGGAAGCCCAAAATTTCATAAACCGATGGATATGAAAGCCGATAGGAAGGTGAAAGGGTGAGGCTCGATTGACCACTACCAGACTGCTGGCAAAGGATAATTAAATCATGACTCATGGTTGTTTTTGCATGTCTTCTTCGGGACGAAGAAGTGTTTTGTTGGTGGGGGAGATGTTGAGAGGGCCATTTAGCCTCCTTTTGGTATCATCCTGTATTAGTGTATGTTATTGTATATTTAAAAACTGAGCGGTTGGAGAAGGTGTAACCGCTCCAACCTCTCCACTTATTGTATAAATACTACCTCAATGAATGAACAAACTGACTGAACATTCTGTCCATATCATGATCTTCTTGATGGTTTATATGTGTGTATTCTTATGCTGTGCTTGAATATGTAGTGAATCCGAGCATTCAACAGGTATCAACCACATTGTAGTAATTGCATTCTTAGTAATAAAAGGATATTATATATGAGTATATTGAGTTTGTTTCTTTCATGTTTGCAAGTCTTCATGTAAATCAAGAAACCTAATTTGGTATTAGATCCAGGTTAGAGGAGAGTCAAGTTGTTATGGCGTTGTGCAAAGTGAAGGGGGTACATTCATGTGAGGGTAGTCACCTATTGATGAGTGGATGAGAGCAATGCCATGTGGGTACAAATTCTTGTTGATAAGAGGGAATGTTGTCATGTGAGGGAAACCACCTATTTATGAGTGGAAGAGGGAAACCACCTATTGATGAGTGGATGAGTCGTCAATGAGACTACGTGAAGGGAGCGTTGTCATGTGAGGGAAACCACCTATTGATGAGTGGACGAGGGCATTATTGTATATAGAGCAAGCCAATGTATTAGAGGCATCGGTTGGAAATAGAGGGTAGTTGTTGTTTTCTAGAGAATTGATAAAGACATGCATTTTCATATTTAGAGAAGAAGAATGGGTAGATCAATTTTGGGAAATTGAACAACATGCCAAAAATCCACTTACTAGACAATGGTTTGACATTAAAATATTTATCCCCCAAATAGATATGAGAAAAGAAATGAAGCATCATATTAAATTTTATAGATTTCTATCAAAATCTATAATTTTCGAATGTTCAGAATTTATGGACAAGGGCGAGATGAAGAGACATTTAATGAGGCTTCATAAATTTGTTAAAGGGAGACCCATAACAAAGAATCGATGGGTAAAAATATGGAATACATTGAAGCTAGTATGCTTTTTTTGTGAATTTCATTCTCGAAACATAAAAATATTTTATCTCTAAATGGATTCAAATATTTAAACAAACTCATTCACAAAACCTTAATAGAAAAGGAATCCAAAGAAGTTGTTCTCGATGTGGGTAAGGAAATAGTCGATTCGATTGACATCATAATAAATAGATTGAGATCAAGTAGATAAAATTCCAAGGCAATTTTTGGGGACCTTGTAGAAAATCCCAAGGCAATAAATGTTGTGATTTTAAACTGAATCAACATTCTTGGCCATGTTTGTATTAATAATGAAGGCTATTTGAAGATCCAATCCTTTATTTTGTGAGCTTTTTCTACAAATTATGATGAGATTGTGCTGAATACTAACATCATCCTTGGAGACATTACTTGAGCTATGTTGGTGGGATATTAATGTGCCATCAATATATTATGTCAAACAAATGCAATGGATATCAGGAGCGAGGAATTGAATCATGAGATTTATATTCTAAAAAGAGCAAGGGTCTCACATTGCATTCCAAAAGGATGTGTGGTAGAGCATTTTCCAATGCAGTGATTATTTACATCTCTACATAAATTGAGAGATTAAAAGAGTTGAGTGTGGGAGAACTTCTATGAAGCAAATGAAGAATGTTTTTTTAATTGTTTTGTAAGCTTTAAGAGGGGCAGCTAGAGTATAAAGGCTAGTCAATAAAGTTATGTTGTTTGGCAATTAGTTAATAAAGTGTAATGGTAGGAAGAACTACCTCATGGATGACATAAGAAGGGATCGGATCCATTATATCAATTGACTTCATAAAGATCAAAGAATATCATTTATATGAGTTTGTTGAGTCTATTACTTTCATGTTTGCAAGTCTTCATGTAAATCAATAAACCTAATTAATAGTGCCCTCAATCACTTTTACTTATGGATGTGCTTTAGAATGTCTGGGGCCTCTTATCATTGTTGGACAATGTTGGAGCTTGAAACTATGCTCAAAAGTTTTCATGAATGATGTCATATTTTTTTAACAACATAGGACATTAAGTCTTCTTGAAGTCTATCTAATTCAACATTGTCCTCATTACAAGGATCGTGGTGAATACTTTACTTGTACCATGGTATACTCTACTTATATATCCCTATTTCTTGATTTGTTTCCTAGAACCAACTCTTCATATCTTTGGATTTTGCTAATTATATTTTCCATCTACAATTTCTCACTCTTTAAGGATGCTAGAATCTTCATTCTTGTACAAACAATGTTTACTTTATGGAAATCTTCATCTTGTTAATTCAATAGCTTGTCTAATTTCACACCAAGCTCTTAGGAACTAGTACTAACAAATCAAGGATTGTTATTTTCAAGGATTATGAAGCATATGATCATGTACTTCTTGGATTCCTTGATGTATTTTCTCTTTCCATATCAAACCATGGAACTCTTTTAATAATCACTACACCAAATTTGACACAACTAAGTTTGACCTTTTTTAATCTTTTGGAAATTTTGCAAGAAGAATGGCACTTGTTTGTAATATAAGTTGAGACTATGGAAGAAGAAGGATATGAGGACTTTATTCTTCCAATAAATTTCAAAAAATGATTGAAAAAATCATATAAAACAAATCTAAAATCAATTTATCAAGTAGTTTTCATTTTTAAACATGTTGTGGATGTTAAGTTAATCTTGACTCGATAATAGAGTAATTAGGATAACCTTAATTCACTTCATGATGGGTTTACGTTGGTGGTTTACATGCCTATAGTATTTGATGTGGTGAATCCTTTTTAAAAGCTTGGAGAACTCAATTGTAAAGTGCCTTAAGAGGCATGTGTTGGTTGGGAAGCCTGATCTTCTTAATTTAGAGATGTTGTTTCTGCTGTGTTTGTACCCCAGTTGTATATGATATGTAGGTGGACTGTACACTCATCCCAGCGGGGGGCAATCGCCCCCCCCCATGGGGATCCAATGGGTTCGGGGGCGAAGCCCTCAAAAGAAATTTTATGGGTTGTTTTGTTGGCCAACAGTTTACGGGCCCATGGTATTGGGTAGCCCGAAGTATTTTCCCATGGTAATTCCCCTTTAAAAGGAAAACATTGTAATATGACTGTGTAATGTATTGTAGCATTGTAAATATCTCTGTGATTGTGTAAGAGAGATTGACATAGATTGAAGAGGAAGTTGTTGTGGATGTGTTGCAGGTTGTATCCCTTCATTTGTTGGATTGTATAATAATAAAAGGATTGACAATTTCTCCGTGGACGTAGCCCATATTGGGTGAACCACGTTATATTGGTGTCTCTCTTGTAATGTGTTTTATGTGATTTATATTTGCATCTTGTTTATTTTTATTACTTTGCGATCATGCTTTTCTAACATCCTGGTGTTGGTTTTCCCAATTAAGAGTTTCCAAGGTAAATATTGGCTCTATGTGCTTGTTTGTGTTTCTTATGCCTATCTAGATGCGTTATTTATCTCTTAGTTTTAAATTTGGTATCATAGACATATAGGCATAGAATATTTAGAGAGACTAGCCCAAGTGTTTCCTAGGTAGTGGATCATAACCTAGTAGACTTGGACTCTCTCACTAAAGTTGTTTGGTATTGGGATCCATCAAGGAAGAGAATATGCCACTATTGTTGCATGAGATTTGTTGTTAGCATTATCATGAAGAATAAATCATAGTATATATGTTGTATCATCATGGAGAGTGCTACGTCAAGGCCAATGAGGTCTCTCATATACAAGTACTGAAAACAATGTGTAATATTAGCCGTCACCGCCATGAAATCTTTACTTGGTAGCTGTCGTCCAGGATGAAAACAACATGGATAATGGATACCGCCTATATTTGTGAAATTATTATAACAAAGGTTGACTATGGTTTCTTTTGTTGATCATGAATTTGTGAGATTGCGGTGTGGCTGATAAATATAAATTTGTGTAATATCAATTCTAATAATTGGAAGCATGTGTAGTTGTTTGTATATATAAGCAAGTATAGGAGAACGATGTTGCAAGTATTTAGGGCATGGAGGGTGAGGAGTGTTATCTTCTCTTGGTAATATAGAAGAATGTAATCTTTGATTTCTTAGCCTCTTGTAGGATTAGCTCCTTCATTATGCAAATCACGTTGTTGGCTTGGAAACTATGACTATAGTAAATTCAAGGTAATGTTTTGTGTGATCAAGTTGTTGTGTTCAAGATGAGAAATTCCAGTGGAAAAAAAGTGTAATCCATTAAAGGTTGTTAAAATATCATGGATCCTTGTACTTCAAGTTACTCCTTTAATGCATTTTATGCATGCATGGTCATGTGGATAGGTGAGGTTCAAGCTCAAGTTGAATGATGTTGTGAAAATGAAAACCGGTGGAGAGATTTTTATCTAAAAAAATTCCTCTACATAGGTTTCCTCCATCCAAACAATTTACACTTGTGAGCATGAATTCGATGAATTCAATGATGAGAATGCTCTATGGAGCATGAACTATGAGATGTTCATCGAAGAAGATTGGATTTGAGCATCAATGTTGAAGTTTCTCATGCCCATGGTGAAGCAAAGATAAATGCATGCAAACAAGAGTTGACCACTTGATTTGTGAAGAGAACATCATCCATGCTTTTTTTGCATCATTGGCATGGTGACAATATGGAAGAGTAAAGGGAAAATGATGAGACATTTTGCTCTTGTGGTTTTTTAAGAGTGGTGGATTTCAAATAGTGAATGGGTGTTTCTAGATGTTGCATAAATGTCTATATTTGTGTATAGATAAATATGTGTATCATGCTAGAATTAATGTTGCTTGTTGATATATTGGTATTTTTGTATCACATTGGTGGCATTTGATTACCTTTTGGAAATATTGTTATTTTTTAAACATAGTTCTTAAGTGGAAGCGATAATGGTTACAAATTTATTCCCTTGCATGGATATATATATATATATATATATATATAATCCTAGTAGGCTAGCTTGAGTGGTTGAGAGTTGATCTTGTAAGTAGGAGGTCTCAGGGTCAAATCCTCGGGTGGCTATGCATAAATTATAATAGGGCCTCACTCGATGTGCCCACTGAGTTAGGATCTGTAATCGGAGCCAGTGATTTACCCTATAGAAAGGATTGGATTCCCCATGTTATTTGGATTTCGAGGTGGCTTTCTATGGATGTAGCAAGCACCGATATCCAGTTCCATGAATTCCCTCCCCACCCCCCCCACCACACACACACACACACATATATATATATTAGGTTGCAAACAAATTTAAGTGATGCTTCACTAGTCTAATAATCATGGTGGATGGTATCTGGAAAGGCATGGTAAGAACCAAGGTTAAGCATTGATGGACGCACACAGAGGTGGAATGAAATGGAGAATAAGTTCATCAATGCAATGCCAAATTGCAAAATCACATGTAAATGGGGATATGGTTGTAAGAAATTGTATAGGCATGTGTACCATTGGTTAGTTGGATCACGAGTGAAAGGTTAAGACATAGACTTGGGTGATAGAGGGTCGTGTCTAATTCCGGGATACCTAGTTATAAACTTTGAGTGGGGTAGGTGGTTATCCCAAGTCAAGTTTCAAGTGGGAATGTTGGGTTAAACTTAAATTGGTCATAGAGTAATTAAGATAAACTTGATTTAGTTAATTATGGTCTTACCTTTGGTGGTTTATGGGTCCAAGGTATTTGATGTTATGAAGCCGATTTAAAAGCTTGAAGAACTCCATTGTAAAATGCCTTAAGAAACCTAGTGTTTGAACATCTTGGCCAAGGGAATAATGGATATCTATTTGGGTGTTGGTTTATGTAGTTAAGGGTTTTCAAGGTAAATATTGGCTCTATATTTGTGTTTCTGTTTCTTGTGACTATCTAACTATGTTATTTCTCTCTCTTAGTTTTAACAATGGAGTGGATTACCCAACTATGTTTTGATCATAAATTTTTTTACAATATCAATTTGAAGTGATTCGAGAAGTAGAATGAAATAGATTCATAGGGGTATGTCCAATAGAAATAGGTCTTGAAAGTACATTTGATTTATATGTAAAATATCCTTAAGTAAAATTTGTCCAAAATTTCTAGCTTGAACCCATGACTACTATTTTAAACACATATTTCACATCCAGTGCCAAAATGAAATGATTCCAATTGGAGATGAAGCTAAATTCATAGAGATGTATCCCATATAAACAAGTTTTGAAAGTGCATTGAATTTTTATATCAAATTTTCTAGGATACAACCTGCATTACAAAAGTTGTTTACAATTTCCAACTTGGACCAATGGCTATTTTTTTAAGCATAACCCCATCAAATATATGAAATGGCATGTCCATAGTGGGAGATGAAACTAAATATATATATCTATCTCCAATTTATTTTTAAGTACTTTGATCTTATGTGTCATATGTTAAGAAACAATCTAGAATGCAAATTTTTACTAATCCATATTTTGGGACAAGCCATCATTGTTTTGGGCATAAATTCTTCTACTGATATTGAAATGAAGTGATTGAAATTGGGTTAGAAACTAGATACTAAGGATAATTTTCCCTAGAAATATGTTAAAAATGTCTCCATTTGGTCCCTAAATATACAATTGTTTTGACAATTTTTCTAGTAGTTTCATCAACTCAAAATGCCACAAAAAGAGTTCAATTCGATGTTATAAGGAAATACATTTTTTTGGTTTCTAGAAAGTTGGGAAGTGTCAAGATGATTCCGAGTTACTCTCCAAAGGAATTAGGGATAAATTCCTTAATCCTTTCACACTAGGTGTTATCTCACAATGTTTTATGAATGCGTCCTAATATAACCTAAAGATTCTACATAAATAATAATGCAATGCCTAACCCCATGTAAAGAATATATTGCATCATTTAACACCTTTTTTAAGATCATTTTAACATAAATTTCTAAAGCTCCCCTAGAAAATTCATGTCTAAGGTAAGTCATTCTTCTTGGTTAGAATGTGTAGGAGATGATTTCTACAAATATTCTTCCTCACATTGATTGGCAATCACTTATATTGTAGTTTGGGGCTATCAAAATGTCGAATAACCCATCGCCACATTTTTTATTGGATTTTTTGTAGGCTTGGTAGGTAGTTATTATGTCAAGGATTTGCTAAGAGGGATTGTTGGTATTTGTTTTGTTGAGAAGGGGGAAACAATTCTTATTGTTGTTGTTGTGGCTAACCTTGTTGATATCTCCAAGGTTGTTTATTAGTAGACCATTGTGGTTATTGTTGTTTTTTTTATAATAGAAGAATGATTATTTCCCCTAAAATGTTAGATATTACCATGACTATGGAGATGGGGTTTGTATTTGCCACTATTGAAGAATTGGAGGATACCAAGTTGTGGGAGGGACATTGTTTGTTTGGTTACCCCATAAATAATTCAAATGTGGAAGATGTTCATAGGGCATACCTAAAGGTGATTGATGTGATTGTCATGAACTCCTCTAGTTAATGAAAGTTACTTGTTTGGCATTCTCCTTTTGATTCAACGGTGTTGGCCATTGGCTTATGTTTTGATTCTTCTATAATGTCCTTGACCTAACTAAGGCCAGAGGCACTAGGAATCCTAGGGAAAAGGGATAAGACCAATATAACACAATGTATTAAGGTGATCTAAGGTTAGGAAAACAAGCCATACAACCAAAAAATTAAAATCTTTTACTCCTTTTAAAATGAAAAGCATGAAACTCAAGCCTAACATTCCCCAATGTGCATACAATTGAATGCAATTATGTTGTAATTGTAAACATTGATTGTACATGAGTAAGGCACGATAATTGGTATCTCTAATATCCATATAATGATTAAAAACATACAATTAGCCCATGTACTTGATATTAGTTATTGGATTGTAATATTATTGAAAACATGATTGCAAATAATTAATTGTTGTTGTTAGCATCCACTTGTATATCGATACGAGGATATTAGTTATGTTATCAATGTGTTGATTGGTTTACCAGTAAGTAATGACAGCATTAAGGAAACATCCATAGGCTACCATCTGCAGTCCACACAACTATGGAAAAAACAGAGACACATGATGCCATCTACAACCTTCAAAATCAAATCCCGTGGTTGTCCCCTACATCTGGACATCCATATTTTACTAGTAAAAATCAAACTTTATGGCTCCTCTCCCTCCATCCATCAATCACTAATGCAAATCATATTTATGGCTGTTAACTACAGCCATCCAACACTAATACCACATATTTTTATGGTTGTTATTTACATCCATCTAAATGCATAATACATCAAATATCATGGCTTCCATGTACAACCATTCGAATCATAAGAAAGAAGAGAAAGGATGGCTGCCACCTACAAAAATTCGAATCATGAGAAAGACAAGAAAGGATGGTTGCCACCTACAACCGTTTGAATCATAAGAAAAAACAGAAGCGATGGCTTCCACTTACAGTTGTTTGAATCCTGAGAAAGAAGAGAAGGTTCATAGCAATCCACATTTATAATGTACAAAGGCCATTAATATTGCATACAATTATCGGAATACAATCCATGAACATAAACACGATACAAAGAAGCGTCCACGGGAACATATACATAATAAAATAACATGAACAAACATATGTCCAAATAATTATCTTCAAAAAGGGAAACTGGATCCAACGGGACAAACTTTCCACCCAGCCATAGACATAGTCAAGTCGAATATCAGTTGAACAGACCGCCCCCTAGTTGAGGCACACTTAGTCTAGAAAATCTCGAAACTCCTCTTCCAAGAAACCTCAATACTTCCCACTTCTACTTTCTTATCCGTCTCCACTGCCTATGGGATGTGAGTCCCTTCACCTAACTCATCCCTCAAGATATCACCATCTCGTTTCCTAGCTTCCTGTGTGAGAACCTGGACTAGTAGAGTGAACTCAAGGAAGCAAGGGCATCATCCAACTATACTAAATCTCTAATAGGATCCTACAACAAACACTAAGTCCCAAAACAGTCTCAATATTGTCAAAACTCACAACAGAGTGGGATAACACAAGTCAAGTGATCCAAAGCTTTGGATTAGCTTCAATAAGGAGAGAGCACATGAATTTATAGCACAAGAAGGCCAACTCTAACCGAAGGGAATCAACTCGTAGTAGAGAGAGGTAAGGTTAGGTTTCATCAAGGAGGCTTAACTCGATTTAGTGGAGTGGTGGATTAGATAGGAGATTCCATTTCCTAGATTAGAACCATGAAGAGGAGTTACCAAAAACCAAGGAGTGGAGCATAAGGAGGGAGCACTAGTCAGGAGGGTTGAAAGAGTGGGTCCAATGGGATCATCAATGACTTGTATGCACAAAAATAGGGAGCTCCAACTATATTTGGGGAGAAAGGGTGCACTTTTTGGAGGTGGAAGCTAAAATCTAACTTATAGCTCCTAGAATCTAGGGAGAGGAAGACTTAGTGAAAGTGGGGCCCCAAAAAGAGTATATTTCATCCAAGGAGGGCACATTAGGAAAGGGGGGGACACTAAGGCATGAATAAGGTGTAATAGTAACTCCACAGGCCAAAATAATCAAAAGCAGGGTCCGTTGTACAATGTTTAGGTGACCGACAACTCTAAAATTCACCATGGTGAAAATATGAACTAGGATGAATAAAAACAAGTTCTAAAGTTCCAGGAATGTCCCCATTCCCCCTCACACTGTGGATTCCATGGCTTCAATTATTCTCTTAGTTGTCTATGTTGAGCTAGTTGTTTATTTAATTTAACAACAACAACACAAACAATGCCAAAGTCCATAGTCATATTAACAAACAAATGATCATAAGTCCATGGCTTAACAACCAGGGTATTACATCCCCCTCCCATTAAAATAATGCATCGTCCTCGATTCATATTTATTGCATACATGTCGTAGCACAAACTTTAAAAATAGTTGAGTGTATGCTTCCCTCATAGCATCTTCCAGTTCCCAAGTAGCATCCTCAGGACTATAATGGGTCCATTGGAGCTTTACTTGCCTGATTTATTGATTCCAGAGTAGCTTGACCTTGTTGCCCAAAATGGAAATAGGTTGTACCATAAAATCACCTTCTGGGTCCACCCGAATCACATTCCAATCAATCACATGATTAGCATCAGGTATATACTTTTTCAACAAAGAGACATGAAATACATTATGTACTTTTATGCAAGCTCATATGCAATGAGCCCTATCTTGGATAACATCTCAAATGGTCCACAGTATCTAGCAGCTAACTTGGAATAGTTCCCCAAGTTCAAGGAACTCTTCTTGGGCCTAACTTTCAAAAATAAATTATCTCCAACTTTAAATTGTCTATCAATCATGTTATGATCTGCATATCTTTTCTGTCTGTCTTGAGATGCCTTCAAATTTTGCTTTATCTTAACCATCTGATCCTCCATATCCTTCAATAGTTTTGGTCCAACAATGATTATGTCCGTTGGATTATCCCAACTAGTATGAGTATTGCACTTTCTTCCATACATAGCCTCGAAAGGATTCATTTTCAAAGAGGCATTATATCCGTTATTATATGAAAACTCTACTAATCGTAAATAATCTTACCACTTGGATGGTTGATCCATCACATACATTCTTAACATGTCTTCAATCACTTGATTAACTCTTTATATCTGACCATATGTCTGAGGGTGGTATGTTGTACTCATGTTCAAACTTGTGCCAAATCCTTCAAACAATCATTTCCTAAAGTTAGAAGTAAATTTTGAATCTCTGTCTAACACTATAGCTTTCGAAATCCCATGTAATCTATCAACCTCTTTCATGTAAAATATTTGCAATGTTAGTTGCCTTGTGATTTGTCTTTACTCGAATAAAGTGTGTTCCTTAGTTAACTTATCTACCACAACTATGATATCATCATTTTGTAGTCTCGTCTTAGGAAAATTTATGATGAAATCTATTGTCGCTACATGCCATTTCCATTCAGGTATCAGCAATGGCTGTAACAATCCTGTTGGATGTCGATGCTCAACTTTAACCTTCTAGAATTCCATGCATCTAGATATGTGATCTACAACATCATTCTTCATCCCTGGCCAATAGTACTACTTCCTCACTGCTGCTACTATCTTCAGATAACATGAATGTCTAGGATAAGGAAAATCATGCATTTCCTTCAGAACCATATTCCTTATATCTCTAGAATTGGGTATATAAACTCTATCTTTATGCATGAGAATTCCATTCTCTTCCAACTTATACTTATTAAATTTTTGTGGTATTTTCTGTTGTTGTAATCATTCTTTGAGTTGCTGATAGTGTTTATATGTAACATTGGCTTCAATGATCTTATCCTTCAAATATGATGTACTAGTGTTGATAGATGCTATATGCATCACATGTATCTTCCTATTAAGTGCATCAAATACCTTACTCTCCTTACCTTTTATGGTCTTGATGTCAAAGTCATATTCACATAAAAATCCCATGCACCTTATATGTCTTGCATTCAAATTAGGTTGTTCAAACAAATACTTCAAACCATCATGATCAGTTCTTAACTCAAACTTTTTAACCATCAAATAATGTCTCCACATCTTCAAGGCATGAATGATAGTTGCAAGCTCTATATCATGAGTGGCATAATTATGCTCATGTTCCTTCAACTTTTTGGATTCATAATTGATCACATGTACATCCTACATCAATACTCCAACAATGCCTTGCTTACATGCATCTATGCACACAACGAAGCTTCCATCAGGATCCACAATCTTTAGAACTGGTGCACCAGTGAGCATTTTTTAAGTATTTGAAACCTATCTTCACACTTAGGAGTCCATTCGAACTTCACAACCTTCCTCTACAAATATGTGATAGGATGAGATAACTTTGAGAACCCTTCAATAAACCTTTGGTAGTATCCATCTAACCCCGTAAAAGATATTACTTCTGATACATTCTTTGGTGTCAGCCATTCCATAATAGCTCTTATCTTCTCAGGATCTACTGAAACAACTTCTTCGGAAATGATATATCCTAAGTAGTGGATTCTACTCTGATAGAAAGAACACTTAGCTCGGTGTACAACTGAAGTTCTCTAAGTACTTGCATTACTAATCTTAGATGTTCTTCATGTTCTTCTTCTGTTTTGGAATAGATAAGGATGCCATCCAAGAATACAAATACAAACTTATCCAATTAATTTCTAAAACTCCATTCATTAAACACATGAATATTGTTGGTGCATTTGTCAATCTGAAAGGTACCACGGTAAACTCATAATGTCCAAACCTTGTTCTAAATGTTGTCTTACTGATATCCTCACTCTTAATTCTAATTTGGTGGTATCTTGACCTCAAATCTATCTTTGAAAACACTTTGGCTTATCTCAATTGTTCAAACAAGTCATCAATCCTTGGCAAGGGGTACTTTTTTTTAATTATTGATTTGTTCAATTATCTATAATCTATGCAGAGTCTTAGAGTTCCATCCTTCTTCTTTATGAATAACACAGGAGCTCCCCAAGGTGAAATACTAGGTATTATGTAGCCTTTCTTAATATCTCTTCTAACTGCATCTCTAATTATTTCAACTCTAGGGTTCTCATTCTATAAGGTTATTTAGATGAAGGTATTGTTCCTGGCACCAAATCGATAGAGAAATCAATGTCTCTCTTAGGAGGAATTCCTAGCGGTTCTTGAAATATATCTGCAAACTCTTGTAGCACTGGATAGTCTTGCAGTTCTGGCTCTTTTCCTTCCTTTGGATCCTCCACATGAGAAACATACAACTGGAATCCTTTCCTGAGACACTTCTTCAATTGTAAAGCTGTGATTTTCCTCAGAGATATGGGTCTAGGTATACCTTTGACTGTCACTCGGTTTCCTTCTTCATCAAAACAAGTATAAGTTTTGTTATGAAAATCAGGTATGACATGATGTGCATCCAACCAATCCATGCCAATCAATACATCATATGAACCCAAGGGTATTATGTTTAAGTCAGCAAAGGTTTTTAGTCCATTCATTTCTAAAGGACACTCTCTTGCAGCTTCTGTCATTTTTCGCTTGGTTTTGGTAGCTAACTATACTAGACTTGTTGTCTCAAGCTTACTTTTATTCAAATAACATTTCTCAACTAGGTTAGGTGCAATGTAACTATTGCTAGCTCCAGAATCAATCAAAATAGCTATGGTTTTATTAGAAATCTTACTTGCTATATCAATCATTTGGGATTGGTGACCAGCTTGCCTTCCAGCTAGGGCTACATAGATTCTTTGAACACTTCCACCAATATCTCCAACCATTAAGGCCTCTTGAATTTTGTCAATGTTACTTTTCTTACGTGTGAACTAACTGGAAAAGTGATTCTCCTTACATATCCAACATTCAATAGGGAGTTCAATAGGGAGTCTTTTATTTGAGTGCTCTTCCCTTGGCTATCCTCGCTAATAAGGATTATTGTTTCTGAATGTTGAAGGCTGGAATCTTTTCTTTCTCTTCTCTTGCTTCTTCTTCTTCATGTCCTTCCAATTCTTCTGATATGCAGCCTTTCTCTTATCTTGTTCATATAGATGTTTTTCCTTCCAGATGGCTTCCTTAATATTCTTTGGTCTATCATACTGTATTTTATCAATATAAGATTATCGTAGACCACTTAGGAACCTTTGAATATTTACCTTCTCATCTTTGATGAAATCAACATACTTCAAAAGTTCTAGGAACTTTTTATCTCAAGCTTCCATAGTCATACTTCCTAACTTGAGCTCAAAGAATTCCTACATATTCTTGTCATAGTAGTGTTCGGAGAGATAGTCTTTCTAGAAGTACTTCTTAAGATTTCTCCAAGAGATTCTATCTTCATCGATATCTTTTATCTTAACTAGATGATCCCACCAAATGAATGCTTTACTTTGTAGATGGTAAATGGCCACTCTTGCTTCCATATTAGGTGTATACTAACGCAATTGGAAAAAATTCCTAAGTCATAACAACCAAGCTTCGACATCTTCTCCTTGTTTTACTTATCCATCAAAGGTTGGGGGCTTGATCCTTCTTAGTTCTCCTACTAGTTCATCTCGAGCAGGCCTCCTATTCTTATATCTCACTGGGGATATTTCAGGGCTACTCTCTGAGCTACTAAATGAATACCCCCTCTTCTTCACTATGTGATGAGGTTTCATTGAAGGTGATATAGACCTCACATAATCTCTTCTATGTCTCTTGTCAGTTGTTCTTTGGATGGTTTTCAATGACTTTAGATCATTCATGATCTGTTCCTGAATGTGGATGATCATTTTATTATCCTTCCTAGACTTCCTTATTGAATCTTCCAAACTTAAGGGTTCATTGCTCCTCTTATGTCTACTTGAACTTACTTATTTTCTTCCAACAAACTCCTCTTATGGGCTATATGGCATCTGTCCTTATTTGAAATCCATCTCCGATCTCTGATTTCCTACTATTGAAATTGTACTTACTGAGTCTCTAGTCTTCACTGGTTCGATTGGCATTTCTTCTCAATAGCCACACTGCTTGCTCAATCATTCATTGGAAATTGCAATGTGTTCATTATAAATTATTGTTAGCAGACTACACATCGGTATAAATTTATTATTATTCAACAACTTTTCCATTTTAGTTATAAAGAAATAAGCCAACTCTTCTACTCACAATCCACCTAATTGGACAACGGTGTCACTGGGACAAAAAAGGGAGCTAGAAATCCTTTAAGGATTTCTTCTTATCGGATAGACATCAAGTCCATAGATGTCCGAGGATAACAATTTAATTAAATATTTCACAACATTAAGATGCATATATCTATAAGATATTATTTAATTTAAGGCTTATTCAATGCATAGAAACTCTAATGCATATTCACACAATGATTGTAACTTTGAAGAAGGCCCAACAGCCGCGGTGTTGAAACCTTCAGCGCCGATACCACTTTGTAATGTCCCTGACACAACTAAGGCCATAGGAACTAGGATTCCAAGGGAAAAGGGCTAAGACCAATATAACACAACGAATTAAGGTGATCGAAGTTTAGGCCAACAAGCTATACAACCAATAAATTAAAAAAATTTACCCCTTTTAAAATGAAAAGCATGAAATTCATGCCTAACATTCCCTAGTGTGCATACTATTGAATGCATTTATGTTGTAATTGTAAACATTGATTGTACATTAGTAAGGCACGTTAATTGGTATCTCCAGTATCCATAAATGATTAAAAACATACGATTATCCCATGCACTTGATAATAGTTATTGGATTGTAATAGTATTGAAAACTTGATTGCAAATAATTAATTATTGTTGTTAGCATCCACTTGTATATTGATATGAGGATATTAGTTCTATTATGAGTGTGCTAATTGGTTTACTATTAAGTAATAACATCATTAAGGACACATCCACAGGCTACCATCTATAGTCCACACAACCATGGAAAAAACAAAGATGCGGGATGCCATCTACAACCTTCAAAATTAGATCCTGTGGTTGTCCCCTACAACCATCTTTTACTAGTAAAAATCAGACTTTATGGTTGTCCTCCCTCCAACCATCAATATAACTAATATAAATCATATTTATGGTCGTTAACTATAGCCATCCAACACTAATACCACATATTTATATGTCTATTATTTACAACCATCTAAATGCATAATACATTGAATATCATGGCTTCCACCTACAACCATTTGAATCGTAAGAAAGAAGAGAAAGGATGGATGCCACATACAACCATTCGAATCATGAGAAAGAAGATAAAGGTGTTATAATGCCTTTTTCCACACTATTCCCATAAGCATTAAGATGGATGATATGATCATTTTCCCTCTTTGCAAACACCCCTGGTACCTTTTATAGTAGCTTATCTTAGAAACATTCTTTTAAAAACCAAGTTTAGTAAGAGGTATGATACCTACTCATGTACAGCCCGCGTCCACGCGAGCTAGCAGTGTCCAGCTCATGTACCTTCCTATTTAAGGGTAAAAAAATATAAAAAGTTAAAATTAAGTGATTTTTCGGGAAACTCACATATTTTTCCGTTCTTTAACTTATATTCCCGTAAAATAACCTCGTAATAACTTCCCTAACCAATACCTTATCATATAAAAGAAGAAAAGGAGGAGGAAAAAAGAGGATATGGAAAGATAAAAGAGGATACCCTTATGCTGTTGAAATCAAGCCAAGATTGAAACCCTTGTTCCTTTGTCTGCAAATTCCATTCCCTTATCTGAGAGATTGTTTCTCAGCCCGTACTGGAAGCTCTTATTGTGCCAAGAATTGCATAGATTCTTTGGGCATAGCTTTCACAAGTGATTTAGGAGCAGGTGAATGAAGGAATTTGGATGGAGGACCCCAGAAAGCTAGTTTTGGAACGACGCTTGCTTCAGAAATCAGGTGAAATATTCCAATTTGTATTTATATTTTTTATTAATATAAAAGAACACTCTTTCTTGTCAAATTTCAATATTTTATATTCAAGTTGTATTTTATTGTAATTTGGTTATTTACAATTTACAGTAAGTTTATAAAATATCTTGTGCAGCAGTAACTACCTGTTTTCTTAATCTTGTTGTATTTCACATTGAATCTTGAAGATAGGAAGGAAGATTAAAGTTTTCGGTGAGGAGATCTTCATCAAACGTTGGATCCCAGGTTGGTTATTTTATGTTATTTGTCCCCTTTGTTTGATAAAGAAGTCTGCTTGCAAAGATTAAAAACATACTTTGTGTATGATTGCTAAGTGTTTTCTTTTAGGGTATCTGTTATCTGATGACTCCTCCGAAAACATCAATAGGGTAATTAAATCCCTCAACAGAATTGGCGACTCTATTGGGGAAGTCTCTATTTTGGGATTTCTAGGGTTTTTGGTTTTTTCTCTTTGAATTATGTTTGCTTTTGATTGATTACTATTGCCTTCTTTAATTTGTTTAATTCCATCCTATTAGATACTCTTGTTAGATCCTTTATAAGAAAATATGTTGGTGTTGGGGGTCATTATCAATATTTTTCCCAGTTTCACGCGAACGTACGCAACCTACTATACACACAATCACGTATCAAGGTTGTTACTGGCTGTTTTTTCTAGAAAATATTGTTTTTTCCCAGGTACGCAAGCTGTCCACTAGACAGTCACGTGCACACGAGCTTCCTGTTTCTAGGTCGTGGACGTCAGTTTTTATTCTTTTTTTTTAGTTTCTTTTTGGACATTTGAGGCTGTGGGTTTTGGGTTGAGTCAAATTGACTGTACTAATTTTAAGAAGTAACATCATTTTCAGAAATCTTGTGAACTTAGGTTTGATTCCAAGTTTGTGTTTTGGATTACTTCTTTTGAAATTTTAAAGTAGTCTGATTTTATAAACGGTTTCTACTTGCTTCCATTTTTCTGTTTTTTATCATTAAAAGAAAACTTAACCTTTTTGTTTATAAAGTTTACTTTTATTTGGCTTTGTTTTTGCATTAGGAAGCATTTTTAGTTGCTTTTAGTTTCATTTAAGTAAAAGAAAAGTGAAAATTTGTAGTTCTTGTTATAAATTCTTTCCCCTTTTGCAAAAAGTATAACAAAAAAAAAAGTTAGGTTGCATCTTTGGTTTGTTTTGGTTTCTTTCTTGTTTCAAGAAAAAAAACAAAGAGATTTTGTTTTGTAGTAGGATTTTAGCATTCATTTTAAAAGAAAAGGAAAAGTTACATTTTGAATTTGCTTATTTTAAAAAAAAGTGATTTGCATTGCATTCGTAGAAGATTCTATGTATTTTTGCAAGTGTTAAAAGTTTTTAATATTAAATGCATTTTCTTTCCATGTTGAATAATTAAACATCACAAGTTTCACCTTCCATTACCCTTGAGTAATCACAACCACTTAAAAAGAATGCTTAACTTAAAATTTATTAGATTTTTTTTCTTTTCTAGGGGTGATCACCAAATAGATTAGGCTATTGCTTTGGGATAGCACTGCCATAAATTTCCCAAAGCAGATTAAACTTTTAAACACAGTGGCCATTCGTTATGTGAAATCCAGTCTTGTAAGAAGTGTGGCGGGGAAACTCCTCTCAAACAAGAGTTAAGCACAAGGTCGTGTGAGGTTATGTTGTGGAGATATCCCTCCAATTCGTAATTGAACATCTACCAGGAGTTTTATGTGTACGGGGACTTTCGTCATCACAGAGTGTTGTTGTAGAGTTTTGGGATTAGTTACCCTGTCCATACATGTGACTCTGACTTGTGATTGTTCCCTCGAACGTGTATTACAGACTGGTAGCCTCAGTATCTTGTCCTAGGATTCATACACGTGTGCTAGGAAAGGAATTTTTGCAAACACCTCGAGTGTACCTTGAGTGCGGATCATTAGTACCCTTGGATGGTGATTTTTATAGAGAGTGTATACTATATGTAAAGACACTTGCACCAAGAAGGGAAACATGCCCAGACTTGGTAACTGCTCTCAGCCTTCGTTGTTTTTGTTGTGGGACTTAATCAACCCACACAAAAACTTTAGGAGCATTATATGTGTGCTTGGTTGATTTCCTTGGGACATTTTCTAGAGGTGTGTTGTTTGTTTCTTGTATTTTAGTTGGACCTTAGGATTGTTGTCTCTTTCAGTGTGACATATCCTCTGATTCGTCATTCCAAACGATTACAAAATCTATCACCTTTAAGAGTGGAGCCCCCACCTCCCAACCGGAGGCGCCGACTGAATACATCTGGTTCATTTGAACCAATGTATTCTTCTGAAATAATTTTACTTGTGCAAAGAAACACTTCATCACAAGAACAAGTTCAGGTTGAAGATCTTGAAACTGAAGGTTTCCTTAGACCTTATAATTCACCTTTAGTGGATATTAAGGATCCTCTCCTTGTAGTTGTTTCAGTTACACCAGATTTTGATTCAACATTTTTTAATCACTTAGGAGGATTTCCAATGGATAACACTAGAGAATATTCAGGAAGTCGAGAACCTCGTCGAGAACCTAATACTCCCACTTTGGCTATTGTGTTAGGAGGACTTTCTCCTCCTATTGTGTCTACCCAGACCACTAGTTTGAATTAGAGTAGTACTCTTAATGTAAGTTCAACTGTTAATACAATTGTTACTACTTCAGTGTAATGTCCCCTCCTTAGTGGCTCCATGGTCATCCCTCTAACCCATTCAATTCCGGGTTCAAGCGGAAATTAAATAAATTAAACAAGGAATTAATTTTGGTCTATAGTATCTTGTGTAATTAAATCAAATCATGAAGAAGTGATGTAGGTCCATGAATTTTAATATTTAATTGTTAATTATTTGTTTTATGAGTTGGAAATGTCTAGGTGGCCCAAGAGGATGCATAGGATGTTGGGTGGACCCTTATGAGTTGTCTCCCACAAAGGAATCTTGAAAAAGCAGTTGAAAAGCAGGAAAGCAACGGAAAATCAAGGAAAATGGAAGTTTTCATATTTTTGCTAAAAGCAGGAAAAATAGCCTAAAGCAGAAAAGAAAGCAAGCAAGGAATCTAAGGAAAAGCTACAAGTCCTAATTTTATCCAGTGAGGGTGCAATTCATGAGTCAAGTGGGTCCATATGCAAGGTAACTTACCAAAGAAGCAATCAACTCATCAAATGCTCGAATTCCAAGAAGGAAGGATCTGGAGGAGGAGAAAATCCACTAGAGGTTTATAAAATGAGTATGAGAGCCTCCGTGAAGAATATTTGGGCCATTTTGTTCATTGTGAGAAGAGCTCTGCGCTTTTATATACTTGGGATTTGTGCCCGTTGTCACTAGTTAGGAGATGTGCCCCTTCTGTCCATTGTAGCTAGTTGAGAATTCAACTAGAGATTGAGGAGGAAGGTATTAATCATTTCTCACTAAAGATAATTGTATATATTTCATGCAATTTACAGGTCCATTCCATTTCCATTCAATTTTTCTATTGTTCCAACATTTTGAGTGCCAGTTCCAAGTGTTGTTTGCAATATTGCTTTGTAGTAGTATTGGTAATTGTTGGTTGGCGCTTCTTGAGCCATGAAAACTGTACTGTACATATCTGATATGTCATTTTCATATATATGTAATAAATAAAATCAGAAGTGCTTCCCTCTTTCTGCATTTCTATTTCATTCTTCAACATTATTTCTCACCTATGCTCAATTTCTTTGAAAACTAGAGACATTGTAAAATTGGTTGTAATAATCAGAATTTTGTGCATCCAAATTTCATTCTAAAAGTTTTTGTGGATAGTATAAACACAGTAGGATACATCACAAGTGTTAAATCTGAAAAAAGTGACCCTCTATCTCCACTTGGATTCATTTGGAAATCACCTAATTCAGTTGTCCCAAATTTTGAACTTTTTCCTAGTTTCTCCAAATTGCATAATAACACCTAATATTTGAGTCTAGTGTCTTCTATAGAATGTTGGGGCTGTCAAATTCAAGATAATTCTAGTATTTCACTAGCATCGGACGAGTTTCCACATAATTACCGGGGGAAATTACCTTTGATGATTGGGTTTATCCCAACTGGTCTACCCAGATGTGATGTACTCGAAAAAGTGCAAGTTGTCAAAGTAGAACCTTGATTCTACCTTCCTTCAAGACTTTTTGGTATGTCAAGAAGTGTTGTAGGTTTTCCTAAGGATGTAGTTGACCTCAGAGCCAAGTTTGGGAAGAATATGAAAAGTCTAGTGGTGTCTGGAGAAAGTTGAAAAAATATTTCCAGTTTTCGAAATTTTTCCTAGTGTGCCTTCTTTTTTTCAAAGAGGTACATTGCGTTCAACATCACCATTGTCTGTATTTGTCCAATCAACTATTAATTCAACAACTACTCCTTTAGCTAGTTTTTCATCTGAGATGACAAGTGTTAGTCTTCCCCAAACTCAACCTACCTCTTTCCCCATGTTTTATAGTTCTAGTATAGGAACAAGAATATCATCTATACCCTTCCAAGCTTATTATTGGGGAGGTGCTCATATTCCTTTCTCAGTCCCTTCTTTAAGAAGTGGACCTCATTTTAGATCCACAACTGGAACCAATATTCTTGGGGGATGGAATCCTCAAACCAATAATACTTTTCAACCTTTTGGTACGAATCCTTTCTCTTTTAATACTGTTACGACTAGCAATTATTTTCGATTTTGTGGTGATAGCAAGTACTAGTTCTGCTCAACCTTTTGGTAGTTGGGGGGGGATTTTAATTTCTTCCAACCTATGTCAACTGGGGGAAACTCCTTCCAAAATCAACCAAATCCTTTACAATGGCTACACCCTTAAATGTGATCACTCTTAATATTTTGCGTTGTGGCTGAGGCTGAGTTAGAGGGTTTCTGAAGGAGTCTGAGCGATAGAGGGTTGCTGAAGGTAGGGAGTTTCTCGGCATGGATCCGCCTCCGGATCCGGGGCAAGAGGCTCCGGATGAAGCACGGCTCTTCATATCGGACCGTTTCAAATCGTTGGTTGCTTCCCAACCAGCTAACCCTAAAGCGGCTGCCACGAAAGAATCCAAGTTTGTGAAAAAAGTTGAGGTCCCAGAAGTAAAGCTGACTTCGACTGCCTCAAAATGCAAGGCCGTGGCTCTAGCAGATAAGGGTTTGGTTGGACATTTCACAGGCTTATGGCCATCGCCTTGCTCAATAGAAACGT
The DNA here is from genome assembly GCA_027924585.1 of Larix kaempferi. Taxonomy (NCBI): domain Eukaryota; kingdom Viridiplantae; phylum Streptophyta; class Pinopsida; order Pinales; family Pinaceae; genus Larix; species Larix kaempferi. The sequence continues at coordinate 8,697,222 of BSBM01000029.1, forward strand.
GGCTCAACAAAAACTGGCCGCCTTTAATCCAAGGAGAAGTGCAGCAAATTTTTTGTGGTAAAGGGTTCTTCGTTTTTTATTTCAAAAAGAAGGAGGACAGAGATTTAATCTTCAGGAATGGCCCCTACTTTATGGGGCCAAGAGGAATGTATCTAAACAAATGGGATCTCTCATTTGATCCAGAGAAAGATATTCCTTCTGCGGTTCCAGTATGGGTCAAACTACCTCACCTTCCTCTGCATTGCTGGAATGACGAAGATCTTCGAGCCATAGGGAACTCATTGGGAAAATACATTGACAAATCTGAACCAAAACCTCCAATGTTTTCATGTGCAAGAATATGTGTAGAAGTCGACCAGGAAAGGGGGCTACCAGAAGCAATAAATTTATCAATGGATGGATGGAGTCACAGACAAACAGTTGACTATGAGCAAATACCATTCAAATGCAAGGCTTGCCATGAATATGGTCACTTCGCTAGATTATGCCCAAAAAGGAAAAACTTAGAAGAAGAGGAAACCCAAGGAGGGGAATGGAATGAAGTCACAAGGAAAAAAGGGAGTAAAACCAATCCGGTATCCAAAACCCCAGTGAAAAACACAGAAAATACAAACAAGTTTCAAGTATTGACAATAGAAGAAGAAGGTGAGGAGCAGGAGAAAGAGAAGCAAGCAGAACAGGTCCAAGAAAAAGAGGAACAGAATAACATCAGAAATGAGGAAGCTTGCAGCGCAGCACACCAGTCTCCAGCTGTAGAAAAAGAACCTTCATTAAACTCAGGAGGATCAATAACACAGGCAAAAGCAAAACTTTTTCAGGAAGAAACTTCAGATAGCAAAGATGAGGAGCAGGAACCAACGGTGAAAAGAGGAAGAAGATACAATAAAGTAATAAGAGAACAAGAAGCAGCTAGAGAAAAGGCGGCGGGTAAGCAAACCAGCCTGGACCAGCAAGTAAGGATAATATTAAATGGGAAGCAGCAGCAAGGAGCACATGAGGAAAGAAAGGACAGAGCAGGTCCTCAACCATCAAAGAAATAATGAAAATAGTCTCCTGGAACTGCAGAGGATTAGGAGGATGACAAAAAGCAGAAGCAATAAAAAGAATAAAAAGAATGGAAAAGTTCTCAATTCTTCTGATCCAGGAGACTAAAATGCAAGAGGAGGAAAGTCTCAACCTCATGAAACAAATTTGGCCTAGTGGAGAAGGAACAACTGTGAGCTCCTCAGGGGCTTCTGGAGGAATCATCACCTGGTGGGAAAAGGGTATGTATCGAAGTAAAGCCTCATTTTTTTATCGACATTGGATTTTTGTTGAAATGGAAGAAATAGCAAGCAATAGGATATTCTGGATAGGAAATATATACGGTCCCACTGTCTACGGACAGAAGGAACAATTTTGGGATCAGTTAATAGGTTTAAACCACAGGTTAGCTGGATTTCCTTGCATTCTTGCGGGAGACTTCAACGTCACCATTTCAGTGGATGAAAGAAAGGGGGGATCGAAAGTCAGAGACCCTTATGGAGAACGAATGGAAGACTTGTTGGCTGCTTGGAATCTTATTGACATCAAGCCCAAGCAAGGCACCTTCACGTGGAGCAACAAAAGAATAGGACCAAACCACATAGCAGCCAGACTTGACAGGTTCTTAATAAGTAATTTCTTTCTCTCCGGTTCTAAGCTCCCTAACTCAAACATTCTTACCTCGGCAGCATCGGACCACAGACCTATATCTTTATTTTTCTCCTCTCCCGGAAATCTAGGCCCCCTTCCTTTCAGGTTTAATCCTGCCTGGATTGAAAATGAGGACTGCATGGATGAGGTGAAAGCTGTGTGGAGGCAATTCATCCCCGGATCACCAGGGTTTATCTGGGAATCAAAACTAAAACTGGTGAAAAGCACATTAAAAAATTGGGCCAAAATGAATTATATAAAGCCTGGGGAGGAGTATGAGAATCTGCAAAAAGATTTGGGAAGCCTCCAGCTCAAAATGGAGAAAAACCCAGTCACTGAAGACATGCTTAGGGAAGAAAAAGAAATAGAAGAAAAAATCCAGAAAGCAGCCAGAAAAGAGGAGGAAGAATGGAGGCTAAAGTCTCGGAGCCTCTGGTTAAAAGCAGGGGACAGAAATACAAAAAGGGAGGACGGAGAGATACATGAAGAACAACATCGAGAGCATCACAAGGGAGGACGGAGTGAACATAGAGGGTCGGGATCTTATTTTAAGAGAAGCAAAAGCCCACTTTGAAAAGCTTTACAACAGCACCGAAGTGGTGCTTCAAGAAGATATGGATTATATGAGCAAGGAGATTCCCAATCTCATATCTGAGGCTGACAACAAAAAATTAATGGAACAGATCACCGAAAGTGAGACTAGAAAGGCAATCTGGTCACTTCATCCGGACAAAGCCCCCGGACCAGATGGATTTACAATAAGCTTCTATAGGAAATGTTGGCACTGGTTAAAAAAAGATCTCATCCGAATGCTAAACTGGACCAGGAAGAGAGAAAGAATAGGGGGAGCTACAAATTCCTCTTTCATTGCTTTAATTCCCAAAGATAAAAATCCTCTCACCTTAGGACGATATCGGCCAATCTCGCTTTGCAATTCCTAGTACAAAATACTCACAAAGGTCATTGCTAACAGAATTAAGGGGCATCTATCTCGAATCATCTCTCCAAATCAAGGAGGCTTCATCGCGGGTCGCCAAATTTATGACAACATATTGCTAGTGCAAGAAGCCATTCATTCAAGCATTCAAAGGAAGGACTCAGGTATGGCCATTAAACTTGACATGGAAAATGCTTTCGATAGGGTTAGACATGAATTTCTCTTCACAGTTATGAGAACATTTGGCTTTGAGCAAGAGTTCATAAGCTGGATAAAAGCTTGCATTGGTTCTCCTTGGATTGCACCCCTTATAAATGGAAGACCCTCACCCTTTCTTCACTTGTCTCGTGGCCTAAGGCAAGGATGCCCCCTTTCCCCTTGTCTCTTTGTCATCATGGCAGACTCTCTTAGCAGAACTCTAAACAGGCTTCAAGAATCTGGATCCCTCCCTGGAATTGAAATTGCCAAAAATGTCCAACCAATAAACCATGCTCAATTTGCCGATGATACTATTTTACTAGGCAATGCCTCTCCTATAATTGCTTCTAGATTCAAACTTTCTCTTTCCATCTTCATGCGGGTGTCCGGGGGGGAAAACAAACAATCAAAAATGCAATATATATGGTTGGAACTGTAACATCCTCCAACTCAGGAATCTAGCCAACATCTTGGATTGTAAGCCTTGCTTCGATTGGACCCACTTTAAGTATTTGGGCATCCCTATCTCTCTCAAAAGAGCAACCTCGTCCTCTTGGACTCCCATCCTTGAAAAATCAAAAGCAAAATAAGTTCATGGGGGACTCGCTGGTTAAATATTTCAAGCAAAGTTATTTTAATCAAAGCCGTGCTTGCATCAATCCCAATCTTTGCTGGAGCTATTCTACTGGCACCAAAGTCAGTTACAAATGCAATCTGCTTGGAAATCAGAAAGTTTCTTTGGCAAGGAGGAAAAACACAGGGTAAGAAGTTTCATCTAGTTAACTGGAAAACAGTTAAAGAAAAGCGCAAAAGAGGGGGATTGGGAATACGAGATCCAGCAACAATGAGCAAGGCATTGGGAGCCAAATTAGTCTGGAGAATGATAACTGGCAAAAGAGAGTGGTGGAAGGAGGCAATAAGGAAAAAATACATCAGAGGGTCCCGACAAAGATGCTTGAACAACTTGAAAAAGAAGAATGGAACAGCAATATGGAGATTAATCCATGCTTCAGCTGGGCTAATAAAAGAGCATCTGTACTGGATTCCGGGCAATGGGGAAAAAATCAACATTTGGAAAGACAGTATCAAAGGAGAGCGCCCCTTAGGAGAAATCAATGAAATCCAAAACATTAAGATTTGGCTTCAGGATTCAGGAATACAGAAGCTGTCAGACATGGCAACTTGGACGTCAACCGGGAGGTGGAAAGACTGGAAAATCGTAGAACCTCCAGAGAACTTTGTTGAAAATTACAAATCTTTCCTACAACTATTACATGGGAAAGCTCCAATCAACGCCAGGACTAAAGATGTTAGAGGATGGGGGAAAGCTGGAAGATACACTGTCAAGGTTGGATACGATTTACTCACCATAAATCATCCTCCGACCCAAAAAATTTGGCAGAAGGTCTGGAACTCTGACAGCATACCAAAAATCAATTATTTCTACTGGATTCTGGCACATAACAAACAATTGACTGCTGACAATCTAAAGCTTCGTGGAATTGAAGGACCCTCCAGGTGCCACTTATGCCAAAATGCGGAGGAAAATTCTCAGCACATATTTTTCGATTGTGGCTATGCCAAGCAAGTTTGGAATTTGGTTCTTGGCCCCCTCTCAAACGCCATCTCAATGCCCAAGCAGATCCACCAAATGATAGATAAGTGGGCTAGTGGCCTCCAGGGCGCTCGAAAGAATAAACCAACATTATACAGAATACTAAAACTTCTCCCGATGAATATATGCTGGCAATTATGGTTGGAAAGGAATCAACAAGTCTTTGAGGGAAAAGCAAAGTCAGAAAACAGAACAGCCAACAAAATCATATCCCTGACTTCAGAATCCCTGAGAGTTAAAGGGATAACAATCCAACAGCAAGAAGCTTTAAATTGGCATGAATATCAGTGGTGTAAAAACTTTATAACAGAGAGTTCACTTCAGTCCAAAATGCCTCCAATGCTCCAAGACTGGGAGATAAGGAAAGACGAACAGACTTTCAATAATTGGTGGAGAAACCAAAAAAGACACACAATCTTTTTTGATGGGGCTTCCAAAGGAAATCCCAGGGAGGCAGGTGCGGGGGGGATTATCTTTGATCCCGGAGGAAGAAAAGTTGCTGACTTTTCCTGGGGTTTAGGTGCAAAAACTAACAATGAAGCAGAATGGTTAGCGATATATTATTCACTTGAGTTAGCCTCATCTTTAAACATAGCAAAGTTACAAGTGATTGGAGATTCCAGGCATGTAATCCAGAGCATGAAAAATAACAATTTGAAAGGAGCAAAGAGACAAAATCTTCGAAAAAGGATCGAAAATCTTCCCCTCCCAATCGACACTCTCTTTTTTCATGTCCTTAGAAGCCTTAACTCAGCAGCAGATAGGCTTGCCAATATGGAGCCACATTGGGGAAAGGCCAGCTACTACAAAACAATGTCTTGGGCCATAAGTTCATCCCCTAAGTACCATGTCATAGACCCCATCGAACTTGCAAGGAATTCAAATTTGAAATGTTTGGAATGGAGGTTCTCCTCCCATATAAGGCATACGGTCTCACATGCTCGCGTTTTCCAACAAGTGGCGAGTAATAAGCCATGTGGCTCCTCACCTAATCTCAGAGCTCCCACGCCTCAGCATTTATTGCTGCAGGGCGGTCATAGAAGGCCCCTTCTCGACATGGAGAAACATAATTTTCTTTCGCTCGGCCCTGGCTTACAGCAGCTCAGCCTTACCGTAACTGATTTTGAGTCTCGGCAGCCTGAAGAGGACCATCGCGATAGTAGTGTTCACCGCAGCACAATGGAGGGGATCAGGCAAGCGATTGCCACTCTCAGTCAGGTTACATCTGAAGTTAAAGTATATCTAAGCAGGACATACTTGACGGTTTGCTCCATAGCAGATCAGAACAAAGAACAAAACACAGAGTTTAAATATATACACTCTCGTCTCTCCTGTGTTGAGTCCCGCCTGGACGACATTGAAAGAAACACCATAGAGCTACTGGGGAAGGTCGACAGCATTAAGGAGGACCTCTCAGTTTTCATTAGTAAAACACAGTTCAGCCAGGTGCAGGAAGCGCCGTCTGTTAACCAGGGAATGATGGAAGCTGCCTCCTTCTTGCAGCAGAACTACAGATAGATTATCTTCTCAGAAATTTTGGAATGCTCTCTGTAGGTTTTTCAAATAATATCTACTTCTGAATGTTTTTTTGTATTCTGTTATGTAACCAATTTGTAAGGGTATATCCCAGTAGAATTAATAGAAACTTCGGGATAATTAGGAGCAAAGCATCTAAGAGACAAATTCCTTGTAAAATCTGCATTTTACCCCTTTTTGAAGCAGATTTATGGCTCAAATTTTGTATTGAATGGCTGTGCACAGCCTTTTATATATATATTTAAAATACCCTGTTTCTGTTAAAAAAAATGGCTACACCCTTCATAAGGGATGTATCAGGGCAACCCATTCCAAAATCAATCAAATCCTTTGCAAGGGGTACACCCTTCGCAAGGAATGTATGGGGGCATACCTTCACAATTTTTTGGAAATACAAGAACTAGAAATATTCTCTATATGGTACCACTTGCAAATTTATCTGCGACCCAACCTAGGCTGCCTTTTCTAGAAACTTTGAACCTTCCATATTTGTCAAAACTCATGAATGACCCAATGTGTCACAATTATGCTTGGCCTCCTATTCCTACCAAGTTGCTTTCGAATATCCCAAAGTTCGAAGGAAAAACCGGTGAGGATCTAGGGGACCATGGCACAAATTTCCATTTGTGGTGCTCTTCAAACTCGCTAAATGTTGATTCGATAAGATTAAGTTTATTTCAATGAACCCTTACAGGGGTGGCAGCTAAATGGTACATTGAACTACCATCATCTTCTTATCATCATTTCCATGATTTGGCGACGGTTTTTCTCAATCACCTCCAACTTCCTGTTCGGTATGATGTCGGTACAGATCTATTGTCTACTTTTAAGCAAAACAAAGCCACTCATATTTTAGATCATATCCAAGAGTGGCAAAGAAGAAAGAGATTGATAAAATATAATATACCTCTTGAATTTTTACTAGAATGGTTTCTAGGTTTTTAAAATCTATTTTACATTGTATTTCGAAAGATGTATCTACTTCAAGAGTTACTAATGGAGAGGAGGCCATTTTTAAATCCCAACAATTAGATTTAATCTAATCACAATATGGAATTTTGTATGACATTATTCCTTACACAAATAGACCAAATATTGATCCTGCAAAACCAAAACCCGAACCACATGCTAATGGAATTGTTGGTTCCATTGATAATCCTATTGTAGCAACACTTTCAAAGAAAATAAAAGATTTATCTTTCAAAATATCTATAGAAATCTTAATTGAAGTTACTACCTCCCCTTCTCAAACTGCTACTGTACACAATGTGTAGTCCAATCCAAAAGGTCCTCAACAACCTAGTGGTAAGAAGAAGAACAATAAGGGAAAGAAAGGGGAGGGAAATCAAAACAAGCCTCAAACCAGTAACAATGTTGAAGGGGGTAAGAAAGAATGTAGGAAGGTTAATTTCCCTTGCAAACTTTGCAAAGGATATCACCTCACATGCCAATGCCCCTTGATCGATCAAGCTCGGAAGCTTTTGCAGCAACAACAACATGTTGTATTAAAGGATCCTTTTCCTAAAGGACAACATATGGCTTTTGGTAACTCTAGTTCGGATGGAGGTACACAAAATGCCTCGTCATTCGATCAATCCTACTTTCACTTGGTGAGTTCAAGCACTTTATTGCAAATGAGAGCAAAAAACTATAGTCATGAACCGTCGCTTAAGGAGAAATAGAATCTTGAACTGCAAACTCCTCTTCATATAGAGAAACCTACAGATCCCATGGAAAAGATACCGAAAGGTGTCTACAAAAGAGTTTCACATAACCCTAATGCCAAGGCAGCTTCCAATTATTCCATTGTTGAATACTTGGCTCAAAAACCTTGTGCAATATCTAATATAGAAGTGCTATAACGTTTCCCATTGCAACGGAACACACTTTTGGTTGTTATAGGAAACACTAACTCCACGAATAATCTAGTGGTGAAGTTTGATATGATGTAAGTTAAACCCCGATTACCTTACCATATTTCCTTTCAGATTGACATAGTCCATGTTTCCAAAACTATTGGACAAACTATTGTCGATGATGGTGCATCCACATATGTCATCGCTACCTTGTGCTGGAAAGATTTGGGATCCACAGAGTTCCCCCCCCATAACTTTACTCATTGAATTTGACAGAAGGTATTTTAGACCTCATGGAATTCTCCCTACTTTTGACATTGAGTTAGGAGGGAAAAGAGTTTCAGTATAAGTTGAAGTCATAGATGATCCCCTTGAATATAATTTATTGTTAGGGATGAGTTGGACATATGCTATGCAAGCTATCCCATCTTCTGTATTTCAAGTTTTATTATTTCCTCATGAGGGAAGGATTGTTACAATCGATCAATTTAAATTTACTCAAACAACTACTTCAACTCCCTCATATTCAAACATTCATTTGATTGATCAGACTCGCCCGTCTACAGAAAGTTTAGGTGCAGGAATGTATCCATTTTTTATGGGCACTTTCAACCTCCCTGCTCCTGTCAATTTTATTAGTTCGAATGGTGTTCAGAATATTGACCATATACATCCAAAGATCCCTCACATATAAATTCAGATAGAAGTGATCCTTGGATCCTTCCAACTTCAACTGAGTTAGGAGAAGGTTCTCAACACAACCAACTAATTGTACCCTTATTTGTGGCAGAAATTGCTTTTCAAGCTACCCTTAATACTGCTACAGATTCCAACCCAACTTTTCCAGTCTTGGAAAATTCGGACCTTGGTTATGAGCTTGCATGGGCTATCAATTCTTCTCATTACTTAGATTTTTTAGATACAGTCTTTCCCACATATGAGGCTATTTTAGAAGCTATTGTAGGGCCTAATAAAACTTGGGAGGATATGCATCATAGGTCTTATTTTATTCCATCCTTAGAAAAAATTGAGAATGAGGAGTTCCATTTGAGAGTACTTGGGAATGATGATAGGCCCATAAATCCTTTAGCTAAGCAGGGAATCTATGCTGAAGGAAATATTTCAAATATTTCAGAAACTATACATATCAATATTTCAAAAAACCCTAATGTCGTGGAAAATATTTTTATTGGTGCGAATTGTTCTTAGGAAGAAATCCGCATTTATACCAATTTATTTAAAGAATTTTGCGACGTTTTTGCATGGTCGTATGAGGATATCCCAGGCATCGACCCATCTATTGTGGAACATGAAATTCAGACATACCCCAATGCTAAACCTGTTCAACGTTGAAGTTGAGAAACGTACTCTTAAAAGTTGGTTTCATCTACCCTATTGTTATGACAGAATGAGTATCCAACCCTATTCTAGTAGACAAAAAATAGGGTACTATCAGAGTTTGTACTGATTTTCATGATCTGAAAAAAGCCTATCCCAAGGACAACTACCCCACACCATTTATCGATCAAATTATTGATGAATGTGTTGGAAGTGAAATATTCTCTTTTATTGATGGATTTTTCAGGTTATAATCATATCCAAATTAAACCTGAGCACCAACACAAGACATATTCCATTTGTCCTTGGGGTACCTTCAGTTATAGGAAGATTCCATTTGGTTTGAAAAATGTCGGAGCTACTTTCCAGTGTGTTATGAGTTTTGATTTCCATGATATCAAACACATCGTAGATCCTTATTTGGATGATCTACCAGCGTTTTCTTGAAAGAGACGAGACCATCTTGATCATTCGGCCCTTGTGTTTGAATGGTGCAGACACTAAAATATTTGTTTGAATCCCAATAAGTGTATTTTTTTCATTGAGTCTAGACGTTTGTTGGGATTCATTGTATCTAACAAAGGGATCATGGTCGATCCATTGAAAGTTGAGGCTACTATAAATATGCCTCCTCCTTGTACTATTCCTCAGCTTCAGAGCCTCCAAGGGAAGGCTAATTTTCTCAGACAGTTTATAATAAACTATTCTAAAATTACCAAAGGATTCATGCGACTGCTTAAGAAAGGTGTCCCATTCATTTGGGATGAAGCTGCTAAAAAATATTTTGAAACTATGAAGAAAGCTTTATTAATATCTCATTTACTTAGTGTGTCGGATTATACGAGGGATTACCCTCTTTAACTATTTGCATCAGATTCAACGATAGGTATAGTCTTAGTTCATGAACATGACTAGCTCCAAGAGCACGTTATCTATACCTTAGTCATTCATTGATAGGCCTCGAACTTCATTATTCTCACATTGAGAAGTTGAACTTGGCAGTTGTTTATGTCGTCTAAAGACTTCGTCATTACATTCTATTGCGAATAACCACGGTGATTGCAGATGTTAATCCACTTCAATTCGTTTTAACCCGACGAATAATCGGGGGAAAATATAATAAATGAATTATTACATTAAAAGAGTTTGATATTGAATTCCAATATGCAAAATCGAAGAAATCATTGGCCTTCGCGGAATTAATTTCGGAGTTTCCAAGTGAATAAAATCATAAAATTGAAGAAATCTCTTTCCTTGATGAGCATATATTTTTAATTTCTTCATTGGACCCTTGGTATGGAGATATTTTGATCTATATTTAAACATTGAAGCGTCCTCCTGTTTTTTCAAGGGATGAACAAAGATGCTTATGCCATAATGCAAAGAATACCTCGTCATCGGTGACACTTTGTATCGAAGAGGGGTTGATTCCATTTTTCGTCGATGTTTAACCCTAAGGAAGCATATTCGATTTTGAATGATGCCCATAATGGAGCATGTGGGGGTCATTTTTTTGAGTTAACTACAGCCCAGAAGATTTTACACGTCGATTATTTTTGGCCTTCAATCTTTAAATATTGTATGGAAGCAGTTAAACGTTGTCATCCATGTCAAATATTTACCAAGAAGATGCAGGCGCATCCAACTCCTGTTCTTCCCGTTATTTTCGTAGGCCCTTAACCAAATGGGGGGTTGATTTTATGACTTGCAAACCAGCTTCGGCAGGGGGGCATAAATATATTATAGTAGCTGTCAACTACTTTACTAAGTGGGAATAGGCTATGCCTACATTTAAGGCCAATGGGGAAACTGAAACATATTTCATGTTCAATCAAATTATATCACGATTTGGTATCCCAAAAGAGATTGTCATTGATCATGGTTGTCATTTTCATAATTACATGATGTCATAATTGACCACCATGTTGGGTTTTAAACAAGATCATTCATCTCCGATTTACCCACAAGCTAATGGTCAAGTTGAAACTGTAAATAAAAATCTTAAAATTATCCTTTAGCGTACTATTAATGCTAGCAAATCTAACTAGCATATCATGTTAAATCCTGCTCTCTGGGCTTATCAAACCACGATCAAAACTGCTATAGGTTTTTCACCTTTCCAACTTGTGCATGGTTTGGAAGCAGTAATTCCAATTGAGTGTGAAATCCCTTCTTTGAAGTTAGTTGTACAACTCCTGCCTGAGACTTCTATTTTGGAGGAATGGTTAAATACATTTGGAACATATTGATGAACAACGTTGAGATGTGGCAATGGATAATGAGGCACATAAAAAGAGGTTCAAGTGTCAATATGACAAGTCTGCCTGACCTGGAATCTTTTATGAAGGTGATATTGTCTTAGTTTATGACCAAGACAAGGAACCTTTAGGGGTAGGAAAATTTAACCCCATGTGGATTGGTCCTTATTTTGTAACACGTGTCTTAACAAAAGGATCCTATGAGTTAGCGGACTATAAAGGGAACAAGCTTCTAGAGCCTAGAAATGGGATCTATTTAAAGAAATATTATGCTTAGATCATGTATCTTTTCATGTAAATAAATGTACATTTGTATAGTATATCTTTTGGAATTAATCTATATAGATATGTTGTTGTTTTCATATTTCAATTCAAGTTTTTCTAGGATTCTATGATGGTGCTAATTGCCATACTTGTCATCTCGCTTCAGCTGCTTGGGTGATTTACTCACCCACAAGTCAACTAGTCTCATCAAGAGGCATTCGTCTTGGTCCGGTAACTAACAATAGGGTTGAATATAGTGTTGTCATTGAATTACTTCGAGATGCTTTATCCCATGATATCTTATATCTTGAAGTAAGACTTGATTCACAACTAATTGTGTCCCAGCTAAATGGCGTGTATAGAGTTTGTGATCGTACTTTGCTACGTCAGTTCTTAAGAGTTCGGTTACTTGAACGAGCTTTCATTTTTATCACATATAATCATATTTCAGGAAATCAAAACTTGATTACTGATGCCTATGCTAATTATATTCTCGCTTGGCATTTGTTTCATACACAATAATAACAAGAAACAATAACATGTACATACATGATCCATAATGTAAAAAATATAATGCCGGAAAATAGTAGCCATCATGTATATAAATAAGTCATAAAGTGTCAAAACATAAAAAGTTTATACATGTCAAAAATATAGATCCAACCTATGTCTAAAAAGTAAGGAATCACTAAGCCTTGTAATAAGCTAATATCCTATGTCGATGGGTCACCTAGACCCTCCCCCCTATGGGACTACATTAGTAGTGAATCCACTCTACGAAAATACTAGAGCCACTCTCCAGGTACCCCAACCACCTGTCACTGGAGTTCTTTGGGCATGTTTCCTATGTTAGTCAAGGATATTCCGGTGGTCAAACTACCAAAGTTCTGGCGAACATTCTCCAAAATTATTCGTACATCTGCACCCTCTCCTTCCCACAACCTCCTATGGTAGCGTGGAAGTCTAGCCAGTTGAGTAGGGGTTATGTCTGCAAGGTCACAATACACATGTTGATATCTATAAAAAAGTGTGTTTTTTATTTTTCACATATAACAAAAATAAAAACCAAATAATTTTTGAAATTTAAAAAAAAGTAACTCTTACCAATGGCACCTAGAGCACTGCCTAGCGGTACTACCATGTCTAGATCCCTGCTGAGGTATATCCTCGCATATGGATAATCGTCAATGGAAATGATATGTAGTGACCACCATGATAAGTAGTCATCATCAAAGGGGTTGGTTACTCACCCTCCTCTAAGTCAAACCGTCAATCTTTTCCATCTAATCATGGCAAGGTCTAATCAAGTGTGGGGTTCGATTGAGACTCGTGGGCTAAGTCCTAGAACCCTCTCAAAGAAGAAGTTGCAAAGTCTACTGCCAAACCCAAAGTTTCAGGTTCTACCTTGTTTCACGGTCGTCAATTGGGATTTTATACACCCCATCAAACATCTACACCAATCATAGATTGTTCGTTCCAAACACCGCACTACATAAAACATTTGCACCTTAGAAGCCTGGTGCTACGAGGCTCCACCATGGATCCTCCCTATAGTAAGAAGAATAATATTCAAACTAAGGCTGATAATATCTCATATCAGGATTTGGGAACCACTCTTTTGTGCATTTGGAACACAATAAATATCCATGTATTCTTTGGTTGACATGCCTCCAACACTCTGGGGTTTGAAACTTGGAATATCACCCCTATTTGATAAACCGGTGAGGAAGTAAATGTCATCCACTTAATTTTTCAATGGTTGGCCATCCAATACGAATGCCTCAACATCCTCATTCCAGTAGCCTATGAGCATGTCAAGTAATCTTCTTTGAGACCACATGTTAGGACACTCAAATAATTTTAGCAATTCACATTGCTAGAGGGCATCTCAGACCTCATCTCGCTCTAAGACTTCATTGTCTATTGCATCACGGTCCCTCTCTCTCCATTCAAGAGGCATCCTGCAAAATTTTTGGAGTTTTTCAGTTCTTCATCTTTAAAAACTTTTTTTGCGGATAAGTACGTGAGTTGCACACTCGATAGTTGTGTCCATGCGACCCGCACCATTACAACTCGCGTACCTCACCGTAATTATTAGGGCCTCCCCAAATCATTAAAAAACTGGAAAATAATGCAACAAATTAATATTAAATGCAAGAGCAGGTTATGATCTCTTACTTGGCACTGACATAACTACAAATGATGGCTTGTAGCTCCCAAATTTGGCCCCTGGAGATCAAGGCAAGTTTCCACTATAAAACTCTCCAAAGCTCATTTTTTCCAAATGAAATGGTAAATTGTGTTTTTTAACCTATTTTATCACTTTTAATTTTTACCCACTATACTATAGTTGGTTTTTTTTGGAAAAGATTGAACTAATGATGGCTTTATGCTAGGGTTTTGGCCTAATGAAACGCAATTTTGTTGGTCGCGGGTTTTTCTCCTAGCATTTATATGCTCTTTAACCGACATATAGGGTAGTTTTCATTCCTCTTATGCACTTTTTGCATTTATCCTTTAGATAGGAAACAACTTAGGTCCTTTTATAAAATTACGACAATACCTTTTCTATCCCTACTTTTAATGTCGTATTTAGAACCTACCTGTTACATGAGCATTCTAGTTTAGATCCAATTTTCCATTGGTGCTTATGCTGCCTTATTTTCCAGGAATCCTGCTTTAATAATGCCTGACTTTACGTTGGAACCTCATACTTTCCATCTCATCTTTATGTTGGCTATCACTCTTAGCGAATTCCCATTACAAAGTCATCTTTAAGCACTTTTTAGACTCTTTAAAATTGAAAAGATAGTCGAGTATGCTTGTCCTTTTCACACTTGTTAAATGGTTTGAAATTTCATCCAGATGGTACAACTTTAACCCTTTTCTAGACCATTTGGATTATTTACAAAAAAGCAATACCCTGGCCTATATAGTCAAAAGAGTTCTCTCGTTGTATGTTTTTATTCTTTTTTGGGGAAGGGAGACTAAAATTATGAAAAATAAACTTTGTGGGGTCTTCTTTCAAGTTTTCCAGACTCTCTAAATATGAAAACACTAATGAGCTTTCACTAACACGGGACGGGCTCAGAAAAAATCTACGAGGTATTGTTTATATAGTCCTTTTCTACATTTTCGAACTCTTTAAAAATTGAAAATAATAAGTCAAAGCTTTGCTATTATCTGTCCCATGTTCTATATCGTATGGAACTAGCTAGTTTGTCTTGGCATTTGTTTCATCTTATGTACCATAGCATTTTTTTATTCTTTTTAAAGCTTTTATAATATGAAAAAGACAAAAAGATTAAATATTCCAAAAAGACGGATGGGAAAGAGTCATGTTCTTTATTTTTATTCGGAAACAAGTTACATCGCCTTTGAACACAACACATTGTTTTGGGTCTTATCTCTACAATTGGGTTACAATATGGCCTAGGAAGTTGAACTCATATATGCATTTACTCCCTCAGTCGGTTAACCTTCCAGTCACTATGGAGATTGTCTTTGATGTCTCACACATTAATGACTTATGTTATGTTCTTTTATGAGTCTATGTTGCCTCATTCACTTTCGTGTCGTGTTGTTGTTCAGAGGAATTTTTTCACCTGTGTCGGCCATTTTGCAGAAATTTCTTGACTTTGTATGTCGACCTTCCCATGTCAAGTATGTCCCATAATCATCAATGATTTCACAAATCTTTGGCCTTCTGCTACATCCTTGTGTTGGATGATGAGGGATGCCTTAATGCACTCCTTCCAACATATCACATCCCATCGACTCCAAGACCTTTATTCTAGGATCGTGATCTAGAGTTCTTTTAGTACCTTGTAACTTGCAGTCATCAGTGGCAAGTTGCCTCGCTATTGATTGTCACAGACCAATTTTTCATGTGATAAATACAAAAATGAAAAAGAAAAGGGTTTTGAAAATACAAAAATAAAAATGAAAAATATGTAAAAGATTTAAAGAAAAATAGTTTTCTTATAATTGTTACCAAATAATGAGTTATGATGTGAAAAGT
Organism: Larix kaempferi; assembly: GCA_027924585.1. NCBI lineage: Eukaryota > Viridiplantae > Streptophyta > Pinopsida > Pinales > Pinaceae > Larix > Larix kaempferi. The sequence continues at coordinate 8,712,919 of BSBM01000029.1, forward strand.
CATTACTTTTCAGTGTTGGACTTTATATAGTATATAGATATTATTTGTTGGATTGCCACGAGGAAGAGAGTGGGGTCAAGGGATATGCCATGTACGTGAGGGGTTTTCCATGCGTGGGAACATGTGGAGTTTTTCCACGTACATGAGGTCAGGGTGAGATCAAGACTAACTTGTCATGGTGAGGATCCACGAGACTTGCCGTGGTGAGGAGCCATGAGATTTTCCTCTTTGTCCAAGTGCGCCAGTGTTCCTTCGAAGAAGCCAACCATCTCATATCTAACAAATAAGTTTCCTATCTACGATAAACATTATTGTTATGCACATGTTATATGATCAAATAAATATCCTGAATTATAATTAATTGTTTCTGTGTTTCTGGAATGTTGTTATTATTTCTTTGAATGATTATATATTTAAATTGAAAAGAAGAAATTGCTATTAAAATCATACTTGTTACAAGAAATTATAGCTCAGAAAAATCAGCTTCTGACATTTGGTATCAGAGCCAATGGCTCAGATTTCTTAATATGAGTAAGAAAACGTAGTTACCCAGAGGACAGGTTTCCCATCTTCCTGGAGTGTAGTTACCCTAAGGACAGGTTTCCCACTGTCTGGATTTTCCCGCGGGCCATGCAATCAAAGCACGTGAATATTTCAGTGCTCCTAAATTTTATCCCTTTTTAAGTGAAATTAACCTTTTCATTTGTCATTTGATGGGAATCCTTGTGAATTTATGTCTCTACATTATGAATCCAAAAAGAGAGAAATGACATACATCGAGAGAAAGGATCAACCAAGTCCTAGTAATATCTCAGCGGCCTAAAATCTTAATAATTTTTTTGGTCTGTAAAACACAACAATATGGGAAGAACATATGGAGAAAATTATGTTGGCCCCTGGCACTCTAGGATCGTAGTGGAAGACAATGTAGAACATGGGAAAAATCCTTCCCAAGACAATGTGACAAGGGTACAACTGAATTTTATGCTCTCTAACGTTGGTAAAGCACTGGAGCAGAATATAAAGAAGGGATATATAGAAGTCGTGAATAAGTTTTTAGATGGGTTACATTCTAAAAATGGTTTACAGAACCATTAGGTTGATATTGAGACTAGGGAGATTCGATCATGTTGGTGGATGAAGAAAATGAGCTTGTTGAGACAAGATTGTATATTGTTTCAGAAAAGGGGCATCTAGAAGTGTTAGGAGCTTTCAAAGTTTGCACATCCAAAAACACTTGCAAAAAAAATCCCACATTTATGATGTCTTTCATATTGCTGCAAAGCATGGCCACATAAGTAAAATTCTCCGGTTTGACCTAATTTTTCAAACAAAAGTTCGATATCTTAGGGAGCGTGGAGCTGCCGAGAAGGAAACCCTAGCTGAGACAGGGTGCGCAGAGGTGAAGGTAGGCGGCCAGGTAAGCGTCGATCAACCTTGCTGCAGGGAGTATCGGAGAATGCCGTAAGGGTCTAGTCCGGTATGGCACCGTTTGGAGGGGGAGGACCCCCCTCCCTTCCCCAGATCCAGCGTGAAGGAAATCAGGCTCATATAACAAACTTATCGGATTGTGAGACAACGGGTGAGAGGAAGCAGTTGATGGAAAGGAAAAAGAAAAGAGGGGGATGTATACCCCGATCTGCAGAAAACCCCTCATTCCAGATCACGTATGAGAAGCTGCGTGAACGAGTGGAACAGTGGAAGGAAAAATCCATCATTGGAAAATTCATTGGTATATGTCCAAAGGAGAAGGATCCGATTAGATGGATCAAGGTCACCTAGAACCCTAAAGGACACTATGATCTGCAGCTGGGAGCAAAAGGTTTCTTCACTATAATTTTTTTCAACTAAGAAGATAGAGATAGGGTTTTTACGGGGGGACCTTATTTTTTTTACTCGGCAAGTTTATTCCTCCGACCATGGAAAGAAAGGTTCAACCCTGAAATAGAGGAGATGAGTATATCCCTAGTCTAGATTAGGATTTATTCTCTACCTTGTGAGTACTAGGAACCAGAAATTATGGAGGCCATTGGAAATACCCTAGAAAAGTTTGTGAAAGTTTCAGACAAAACAAAAATGAAAAGGTATACTACATATGCCTGAATATGTGTCTATATGAACATGTCGCAAGAACTACCGAAAGAAACAAATTTAACATGGGATGATGAGGATTGGGTTCAACCTCTTGAATACAAACAACTCCCATTTTGATGTAGGAAATGTCACGAGTATGGTCATCTAAGCAGAGATTTTCCAACCCTTGACCCTAAATCAAGCCCAACACAGCATAAGAAGGAAGCTGAAAAGGATAACGAAGGTTTCACTCAAGTTCAGACTCGAAAAAGACAAGGTAAAAGGACCAATCATCAACACCAACCAAAGCATAATCTAGAAAAAAAGAAACAGTTTGAAAACAGGTTTGAAACCTTGAGCAGCATGGAGAACAAGGAGGAGGAACGCAGCAAGGATAAAAATAACCCTCATGTCGCGGACGGGAGTAAATCTGCACCCAACCCAGATAAAATGCAGGTAGAAGGTTTAGCGGACGACATGGAAGAAGAAATTCCATAGGAAATGGAGGATATGGACTTAGGGGTCTTGGATCTTGATGAGATCGAAAATGAATGCAGTAAGAAAGGTCAAGGGTACTTTTCCAAAAGGCAATTAGAACTTATCCAACAAGAAATCCCCAAAACAAAGGCCTCTCCTCATCTGGGCATAGAGTGTGATCCATCAAACTGGAGTAAACAGAAACTACCAGAGGAAGGAGAGAAACGAGGGAGAAAGACAAATAGACAGAGAATAGCATAGGTTGGAACCAGACTGATTGAATCAGGCCAATATCCTACGATAAAAGCGGCCTTTTCAGAAGTCAATAGAAACTTTTAAATGAAGATAATTACATGAAACATCCAGGGGGTAAATAACCCAAGGAAAGTGAAGACTCTCATAAACAAGTTAAAACGGGAAAACCAACTATATTATTCCTTCAAGAAACCAAGTGCAATTCAGATAGTATGCAGGAGATTGGATGAAAATTGTGGCATGGAAGTAAAGGGATAGCTATTGATGCGAGAGGGGATATTGGTGGTTTAGATATACTCTGGAAACCAGAAGAGTTACATCTCAGCAACTTCAGAGCATCTAGGTTCTCCATTAGTGCAGAATTCCAGTTATGTAACTCAGAGGTAAAGGGGATACTTACCAATGCGTGTGGACCAAGTATAATGGCTCGGAAACAAGCTTTCTTATCCTACTTGGACAAGGAAGCAAAAGATAGTGAAGATAAGAAATGGATCCTGGGTGGAGACTTCAACATGATCACCTCTTTGGAGGAAAAGAAGGGGTGAAGGAGAAATATGGAAGCAACCAACATCTCTTTTAGAGAGTTTATACAGGAGAAAAGGTTGGTTGACATAGAAAAAGGGAACAGGTGGTTCACTTGGAATAATCGTAGAGGTGGCGAGCATCATGCGGCCTCTCGATTGGACAGATTCATTCTCTCGGAGGCAATGATTAGCGGAGGCCAGGAAGTGAATGCTATGGTCCTCCCCTCTGCAGGATCTAATCATTGGCATGTTTGTCTGATTTGGGATGACGGGGGACCCACAATCAGATGCATGTTCCATTTCGAGCAATTCTAGATTGAACATAGGAATTTCAAATATCTTATCCGACAATGGTGGGAAGATATGGACCCTATCCAAGGTACATTGATGTATCAATTCCAGCAAAAATTGAAAAATTTAAAGGCCAAGCTCTGTACTTGGAATAAGGAGGAATTTGGAAACATATTCCAAGATAAGAAGCTTCTCAATGATCAATTGGCAGAAATCCAGTGGGAAGGCATGAACGCAGGTACAAAAAGACCTAAAACACAGAGAGCAAGTTACCCTTGATCAACTTAGTGCCACAGATCTCCAGGAGGAAATATATTGGAAACAAAAATACAGGAACCAATGGTTGCAGGAAGGAGAACGAAACACATAATTCTTCCATCATTTGGTCATCCAGAATCGTTAAAGGGGAAAATTAATGCAGCTAAAAAAAGAGGATGGACAGTATGTTGAAACACAAGAAGAGATGGAATCAGAACTGGTTCAATACTTTGCAACAATTCTGAAAGAGTATCGACATGACAGAATTGAACACATCAAGAAGATTACAAGACTCATCCCCAGGCAGGTTTCAGAAAACCAAAATGAAATCTTGATGAAACCCGTTGAGCTACAGGAGGTTGAGGAAGCAATTAATCAAATGAAGGATGGGAAAGCCCCGGGTCCTAGTGGCTTCAAAACCAATTTCTTCCACCATTTTTGGGACCTTATTAATCTTGAAGTTTGGAAAATTGTGGAGGACTCCCACTTGGGTAAGGGTGTCTTAAGAGCCTTCAATTCCACTTTTCTCATCCTTATCCCCAAAGAGGATGGTGCTGACTCTCCACGTAAATACAGACCCATTTCCCTTTGTAATTTAATTTATAAGATTATCACAAAGGTTTTATCTAATAGACTGAAGCCACTCCTCCCTAATTTGGTGGCCCATGAACAATCGGGTTTTGTGGAAGGTCTCCAAATCCTGGATGGAATTATTTTGGTCCACGAGGTCAGCCATTCTTTGAAAGTGACCAAAACACCTAGCATGATGCTGAAACTAGATATTTCTAAAGCTTATGATAAACTAAGCTGGCAATTCATGAGAGAAATGCTTGAAGCTTATGGCTTTCACTAGGATTGGGTTAAATGGATAATGAATATAACGTCAACTAATTTCTTTTCCATCCTCTTAAATGAAGCTCCTACTAGAACTTTCCACTCTACAAGAGTTATTAGACAAGGAGATCCTCTCTCCCCTTTCTTGTTTATCCTTATGACTGAGGGGCCGAGCATGCTGATCAAAGCCAAAATTGAAAATAGGGAACTCAAAGGGTTGAACCTCCATACAGGAATGGAAACTATCTCTCACCAACAATTTGTTGATGACACTATGCTTATGGGACACTCTTCAGTTCAAGAAGTGACGGTTCTGAATAAATGTTTGAACATTTTTTCAAAAGCCTCAGGTTTGGAAGTGAACAATACAAAGTCCCAATTTTTCTTTTTTAACACTCCAAGGATTAATCAAAGGAATATTCTGCGCATTCTAAGATTCCAAGGAAGCTCCCTTCCGTCCAAATATCTTGGCGCTCCTCTAGCGGAAGGAGTAATCAGGAAAATATATTGGGAAGATCTACTGGAGAGAATGAAAAAGAAATTGGATAATTGGGCTTATAGACCACTCAATCTAGCTAGCATAATGGTGTTATTGAAAGAAGTGCTTCAAGCCATGCCTATTTACCTTTTTTCTACCCTGGCTGCCCCAAAGTCGGTCTTAAAACAAATTAGGACTATCCAAAGACAGTTTCTTTGGGGTGGAAATAAAGACAAACATCGATGGGCTTTGGTGAAGTGGGAAACTATGTGTAAACCAAAGGACCAGGGTGGCCTGGGATTGAGAGACCTAGAGAAAAATAGTAAAGTTCTCGGGGCAAACATTCGTGGCACTGGGTGTCTCCCAAAGAGGATCCATGGGAAAAATTATGGCACATCAAGTATGCTTAGGGGAAGCCGCAACAAGAACTCATTAGATATAATGAAAACATGCAAGGATCCCATATCTGGAATTATGCCTCAGCGAACAGAAGGATAATTCAAGACCACCACTTCTCGGAAGTTAGGGATGGTCAGGATGCCAATTTTCGGGATGATTCTTGGCAACAGAAGCCAAAGATCACCTCTCAAATTAATCTTGATATAAGTTGGACCAGAGCCAGGGAAATGGGGATAACAAAACTTCGCCAATTCTGGAGGGAAGAGCAGGAAAATGAGGTGTTCTATGAATGGCATTCCCAGGATTGGTGGAACCAAATATTCCTAATGGAGGAAGTATTATGGCTCAAGGATTCCCTCCAGGAGCGGAGTATTCGCATCCAAAGGGGCCCAGATAAATTACGATGGGGGTATGATTCAAAGGGGCTATACAATACAAGATAGGCGTACAATCTTACTTTCAACCACAAAGATATCCAACACATTGCAACATGGCTTGCGATATGGTGTTGATGTATATGTAACTTCGGAATGTATTTCACATATATGTATATTGTATTCCTATAGAGATGGTTTTATTCCTCTATACGGAAGTGTCGTCATTTATATTGTAAGTGTCGTAACTTATACTTGATGGGTTATTAGACCACCTTGTTTGGGGTCGGCCCTGTATAAGTCATGTGGGTCAAAGGGTTATTAGACCACCCTATTGGGGGTCGGCCATGTGGGTCAAAGGGTTATTAGACCACCCTATTGGGGGTCGGCCCAGTCAGCATTATGTTATGTGGTTAAGTTCGAGCCTACATGAGTTAGGTAAAAAGGCAAGTCAAGTCAAGTATAAATAGAGTGCGGGAGGCACTCTATTTGCTCACTCACTTCTCACACATGCTCTCAAGGAGGAGAGGCGCACTTATGGAGGAGGAGGATTGCTGCTAGGTTATGGCTATCTCTCTTGGTTGGTTGTATCATTTCTCTATCTATCTCTGAGGAAGTTATTGGGGTTTTTCACCTTTATGGTTTTCCCCAAGTAAATCTTTGTGTCTCTTGTGTGCTTGCATTATTGTCTCCATGATTGATATGTTGTAGATATGCTGTACATGTTGTTCTCTCAGTTAAGATCCTAGATTAGATTGAAGTAAATTCTGAAAATTTAACATGGTATCAGAGCTAGCCTGAAAGAAGGCATGATATGGCATGTATGACACTTGTTGCATTTACGATGCTAGGGCTTGATATAGCAAAAACCAGTCATCGTAGAACTTTCGCTATAAATCCGTTTTGTAGAAGTTTTCGGATCTGAAATTGTTACAGGCCGAAGCTAAGATCTCCAGGTATCTTGTGTCCAAAGGACAACCTCTAATTCGTTGTACTTTGTGATTTATGATCTGTACAATATAGGGTTTCTGCCTCTTCCAGATCTAAGTCAAAATCAGGTGACCTTGGGAAAAAGGTCATATCTTGGGCTAGGAAGCTCCAAATGAAATTTCGTAAAAAGTGACAGGTAGTACACAGTCTGTACTATCTCAAAAAACTTTTTCAGAGGCCGAAGTTGAACCAGTGACACGTGGAACGCCGTACAAGTTCGCTCTCCTGTATTATCCCATAAACAGGTCACGTTGCGACATTTGGCATAACTCTCTCTCAGAGAGTCCAATTGAGGTCATACCTGTCAGGATGGAAAGGTAACAGGCCGAGATATCTCAAAAAACTTTTTCAGAGGCCGAAGTTAAAACAGTGACACGTGGCATGCCGTACAAGTTCTCTCTCCTATTTTATCCCAAAACAGGTCACGTTGCGACATTTGGCATAACTCTCTCTCAGAGAATCCAATTGAGGTCAGACCTGTCAGGATGGAAAGATAACAGGTCAGGATATCTCAGGAAACTTTTTCAGACCCCGTGGATCAAAATTTTCGGAGTTACACCAGAAACAATCAGGTACATATTTCTGTCAAAACAGAATTATTTTTTGGTACCTTCATCCATGGCTTCCGGAATTTAGGGCTTTGGAGAAAGTTGGAATTTTTGTAATCGGAGACCACGGCTGGATGCTACTCATCAAAATAGAAATTTAGAGACCAAGATCAGAATTTTTGGTTGGGCAGAAGGCCGGGCTTGATTAGACCCTAGTTCGGGACTTTGATCAAAAAAGTGGAAAATTAGGGCTTCTGTAAAAATGGGAATTTTTGAAATCTGTGACCACGGCTGGAAGCTCCTCAGAAAAATAGAAGCTTAGAGCTTTGGATCAAACATTTTGATTGGGCAGAAGAGTGGGCTTCATCAAACCCCAGTTCAGGGTCACGTCCAGTGAATCTGGAAGTTTCAAAGCTCAAGGTCCAGTTCTTGCAAATCAAGTGGATTGGGTTAATCCTAGAAGAAGATGGATTGATCATCTGCATGAGTGAAGAAGTTCCTGTTTCAGAGGGAGATGAGGCTAAGGCCTTATATAAGAAGATTACAAGCGATCTCGACAGGTATGACTCATCGAGGTATGTTTCGATATTTGTCCATGATTAAGTTTATGGTATGTTTGTCTTCATGTTATTACGGTTAGTACAATTTTGATTTTAGATTTGTCGTATCACCTTAACAAATTTATGAATGCATGATAGAAGATATTCATTGGTTAGGGTGTTGACACTTATGATTGTACTAATGCATTATGGTGTTATATGAGGTTTATGTTGTCTACTAACATAAAAGGTACACCAAGAAAGACAAATCATGTTCTGGTCCAAGAACATATGGTCATGATAACATGAGGACAAAGATTCATCCATTGTCATGGATCGCATAGAAGATCCATTTACGAGGTATGTATAACTTGGTTTTATAATGGCTAACCTATGAGATATACAGGTTACTAGCACAAGTCATTGAAGAAGAACAAGAAGACATCATGTGAGTATGTTAGACATAACTAACTAGCATGCTAATCCAGGTATGTTTTTCCTATATCAAGATAGAATCCTACCTTGGGTTAGGATCTTATACTGTTGTTGATAATGATTACTCATGAAGTCATAGGTTTGAATAATCATGTTTGTATGCATATTATGTTTCTTACCATAATTGATGATATGACTAACCAGAAGAATCATGAAGGTATAGGTTTGAATAATCACAGGTTTTGTGCATTTTATACCTCTTATCTTGATCGATGATTCAACTAACCCGAAGAGTCATAGGTTTGAGTAATTACAGGTTTAGACATGTTATGTTTCTTATGAGTTGACTAACCATAAGAATCCTAGATAAACCTTGAATGCTAATGCTTATTATTTTCTGTTTGAAATGATCATGATTATACATGCTTGAGATTATTGTGTTTTAATAGTATACTAATGAATGTATGATTTTGTATGAGACCTAGAGGATAACACAATGATGATACTAATAAGCATGCAGGATGAATATGAGTTCAAGAACAGGTAATTCAGGAAGCAAAGATCAAGAGGGAGTACACTCCAGTGGTTTATGCAATGATGCAGATATTCAGAGGGAGTTGACCATCTCTCTACTCTCCACAACAGAAAGGTGTAGAAGAAGCTACTGCAGATTAGGACTCCAGCAACTCCTGCAAGAAAGCAAAGACTCAGAGGGAGTCCACCCAACGAACAAACAAAGATAAGTATTTTAATTATCATTTCTTGTATATGTGTTTGTTTAAACAAAATTGTTCAATGATGTATATGCTCATGTTCCTAGACTTAGGATATGTATTGTGCATATTAGAATAGTTGCATTAATGAACAGTATACTACTAATATACATGGGTAAGTGGCCTATGGCACTGTACAACATTCCATTGCTACTTATCTAGAATGAAACCTCTTTGCTGACATGTTGGGAGTTGTGCACACTCTTAACAATGTTCTGGTAGAGATTGGAAGGCATCTAGAAAGTTACGGAATATGGATAAATGTTGTATTGAAGCATTGGCTAAGATAATTGCATGACTGTATGGCATATTTCTTTATGTGTAAGAATTTGTTCTGAAAACTATGAGATGTTTTCTAATCATGCAATTTAACATGTTGTGTAGGAAAGATCGTATGCCATCTCCTACAAAACAAGAACTACAACATTTGTTCTAGCAACAAAGATATCTATTGAAGATATTGAAGATATTGAAGTTCCTAGGATCTGGGATGAAGAAATGAAATGCCATGATCCGTCGATCATGAAGAATGATGTTTGGGATGTAATCCCAAGACATGAAGGGAAGTTTGCTATGACTTCCAAATGGAACTATCAGATCAAGCATGTTGCAGATGGCAGCATTAAGAAATATAAAAGTGATGAAATAGAAGATCCACCAGATGGATTTCAAGACAGCATGGTGTAGTCATATATGTGTGCAGAACTTGGTATGGTAGGATAGACAGCTTTCTATCCAGTTTGGGCTTTACCAAGAGTAAAGCGGATTCCAACCTTTACTACAAGGTTGAGGAAGGCAATCCAGTGATACTACTCTTGTATGCAGATAACCTGTTTGTTACAGATGAAGATAGATTGATTGCCGACATGCAGCGGAAGCTTACTGCCAAGTTCGAGATGAAGAACTTGATGATGATGCACTATTTGTTTTTGGCATGGAGGTGTGGCAGAGTGCAGATAGAATATTCCTTGGACAAGGGAAGTATGCAGTAGATATCCTGAAGAGATTCGGGATGATGGATTGCAAGGCCATGGCTACATCGATGGCATCGAATCTGAAGCTTCTATGTGATGCTTCATCTGAGCCAGTTGATGTCTCTATGTATCGTCAGATGATTGGGTCCTTGATGTACCTGACGAACACGAGACCAGACATTTTCTTTGCTGTGAACACATTGAGCCAGTTCCTGACGGATCCGAGGAGTGTTCACCTGGTTGTTGTAAAGCATGTTCTGAGGTACTTGAAGGGTACAGTGGATTATGGGCTCAGGTATGAGGAGAATCAAAAGTTTAACCTGCAGGGTTATGTTGATTCAGATTGGGCTGGCAGTGCTGCAGATAGGGAGAGCACATCTGGGTGTTGCTTCAGTATGGGATCAGGTGTGATCTCTTGGTTTAGCAGGAAGCAGTCCTGCGTAGCACTAAGTACAGCTGAGGTAGAGTATGTTGCAGCCTGTTCAGCTAGTTGTGAGGCAGTATGGCTACGGAAGCTACTGTCTGAGTTATTTGATCTCCCGTTGGAGGCTACTGGTATCTTCTGTGATAACCAGAGTTGTGTGAAGCTGTCCGAGAACCCAGTGTTTCATGACAGGTTGAAACACATAGAGATCAAATACCACTATATCAGGGATATGGTGCAGAGAGGAGCTGTGAAGCTCCTGTATGTTGCGACGGACGAGCAGATTGCAGATGTGCTAACGAAGCCACTAGCCAGGGTGAAGTTCGAGTACTTCAGAGAGAGGCTTGGCGTTCTTCAGATCGAGGACACTTCGAGGAAGAAGTGATGGACACATTTGCTGAAGCCATTCCAAGCATGTTGGAAGGAGGATCCTTCACATGGCTGTGGATGTAAGCGCTGGATGATGAGCATCGGGATGATGTTCTGGTTTCTGCTTGGATATGATCAGTTGGATCATTTTTATGTATGTATGTACGCATCATGTTGGATGCTGGATATGATCAGTTGGATCATGTGTATGTATTTTGTATATGCATCATGTTGGATGCTTGGACCATGTATCTGTATATGTATCAGGTGGATACATTGTATGATCAGGTGGATCATGTATGGTGATATGTATCATGTATTTGTATTTGTATCAGGTGGATACATTGATGATCAGGAGGATCATGTATGATGATATGTATCAGGTAGATACTTGGTATGCATCAGGTAGATGCATTGATGATCAGGAGGATCATGTATGATGATATGTATCATGTATTTGTATCAGGTGGATACATTGATGATCAGGAGGATCATGTATGATACTTGGTATGCATCAGGTAGATGCATTGATGATCAGGTGGATCATGCAGCAGGATGTTGCAGTGATGATCAGGATGATCATAGATGACGAGCTTCAGGATGTTGCTCCAGATGACATGCAACAGGATGTTGCAGTGATGATCAGGATGATCATAGATGACGAGCTTCAGGATGTTGCTCCAGATGACATGCAGCAGGACGTTGCAGTGATGATGATCAGGATGATCATAGATACATAAGGATGATGTATGGTGAGTATCAAGTTGATACTCTGTGGCCGTGGATCAGGTTGTGCAGATAAGCATGTAATTTGTGCCCTGGGAGATTTGCAGATGGTCTTTCGAGGTTTTGCCTATGGCATGTAATTTGTGCCCTGGGACATCTGGCAAATGCTCTTTCGAGGTTTTGCTTGGGAGGACATATAATTTGTGCCCTGGGAGATCTGCAGATAGTCTTTCGAGGTTTTTCCTATGGCATGTAATTTGTGCCCTGGGATATCTGGCAGATGCTCTTTCGAGGTTTTGTCCTATGGCATGTAATTTGTGCCCTGGGAGATCCGATAGGTTGAGCTGTGTGCTCGTAATCAGTCCTGGGATTCTCTTTCGAGGTTTTGTGGTGAGGTCACATGTAATTTGTGCCCTGGGAGATCCTATAGGTAGAGCCGTGTGCTCGTAACAACCTGGGATGCTCTTTTGAGGTTTTGTGACGCACGTAATAAGTCCTGAGGATTCCACAGTATGGCCAGTGATGACGAAGACCTGTAGGTGGTGGGCCTACATCCAGTATGAAAAAGGACTGGCTCTGTAGAACTTCCTATGACGAGTAGATTCAGAGATTGATTGAGATAGCAGCAGCAGTGATGATGATGATGACGATGCATCGATGACGATGATCCAGAGAAGATGACTTGTGCTAGAAGAACTGTGCTGAGAAATACCTTACTAGTTAAGAGGGAGTGTTGATGTATATGTAACTTCGGAATGTATTTCACATATATGTATATTGTATTCCTATAGAGATGGTTTTATTCCTCTATACGGAAGTGTCGTCATTTATATTGTAAGTGTCGTAACTTATACTTGATGGGTTATTAGACCACCTTGTTTGGGGTCGGCCCTGTATAAGTCATGTGGGTCAAAGGGTTATTAGACCACCCTATTGGGGGTCGGCCATGTGGGTCAAAGGGTTATTAGACCACCCTATTGGGGGTCGGCCCAGTCAGCATTATGTTATGTGGTTAAGTTCGAGCCTACATGAGTTAGGTAAAAAGGCAAGTCAAGTCAAGTATAAATAGAGTGCGGGAGGCACTCTATTTGCTCACTCACTTCTCACACATGCTCTCAAGGAGGAGAGGCGCACTTATGGAGGAGGAGGATTGCTGCTAGGTTATGGCTATCTATCTTGGTTGGTTGTATCATTGCTCTATCTATCTCTGAGGAAGTTATTGGGGTTTTTCACCTTTATGGTTTTCCCCAAGTAAATCTTTGTGTCTCTTGTGTGCTTGCATTATTGTCTCCATGATTGATATGCTGTAGATATGCTGTACATGTTGTTCTCTCAGTTAAGATCCTAGATTAGATTGAAATAAATTCTGAAAATTTAACATATGGAACTCTAACCCCTTGCCCAAAATTGCTACATTTATTTGGTTGTTCTCACATAGATGAATTCTGATAGGAGAGAACCTAATGAAGAGAGGCATGAATGGTCCTTTCTGGTGTGTGCTATGTGAACGAAAGGAGGAATCCATGAACCACCTCCTCGACTCTTTCCCCTATGTGTCCTCCTAATGGGACTCTGGAGCAGAAATTTTTCGAAGGTCCTGTCGCATGAGAGACCAACCTCATCAAACAATTCAAAATTGGGATAAGGAGGCATTCAAGAACCCAGGTATTCTCAAAATTTGGCTCACGTTCCCAAGAACCCTGATGTGGGAAATTTGGAAGGAAAGAAATAGTAGAATCTTTGAAGGAAAGAAAAATATGAACCAGAAGGTCTGGAACCAAGTGAAACAACACATACAGGAGACTAGAAAAATTACCCAATGGAACGAAAGAGATTGGGAAATGGATGATAACGAGAAAATAATTCTGGTTGAATGAGGACTGGATTGTTCTCCACAAAGGTGGAAAAATTTTAAGACAAAGAAAGGGTTGCTAGAAAGCCCGCATTGGTGGCATCCTCCACCAAGAGGCCATTTTAAGTTAAATTTTGATGGTGCAGCCAAAGGAAATCCAGGTTCGACTGGATTTGGAGGAGTCATCCGAAATGATGAAGGTATTGTTATCAAGTTTTATCATGGAAACATTGGTCAGGATACTAATAACGCGGCGAAATTGGAAGGATTACTTCATGCCATTAGACTCTCAATAACTAACTGTTGGGAACCCTTGGTCATCGAGGGTGACTCACACATCATCATCCAAATGGAAAAAAAACTCCAAGGTGGGCAGAAGGTGTCCAAAGTTGTGGAGAGATGGAGAATGATATGTCGGGTGGAATGTCTGGCCAACCTCATTAGAGGACATCATGCCTGGATTTTTACCCACGTCAAGCGCAACGGGAATAAGGTGGCGGACATGCTTTCCAAACTTGGAGAACGGAGCGAAGAAATAAGTGTGGAAGGGAACTTGTCTAGTGATAGTGGTAACGAATGGCACATTCAGTGCTCCCATATGGAAGCCCAAGATATTATGGTTTTCCGGGAAGGGACTAGAGAAACGAGGCAGGACATGACTCACTTGGTCATAGCACACGCGGAGGGTCCATCCACCACCTGGAGCCATAATAAATACCACACTCCAACTGAAGTTAGTACCTCCATATTTAATCCCAATATGAATGTCCATTTAAATCCCTTGTCTGCAAATAATGAGGAGAGATTGAGGACAAGTTCCTTGAACGATGGGCAAGGTACGGAGAACCGCTGAGGTCAGTATAAAGATTGGATTTGGTACAATGCTATTAGAAAGCAAGTACATAGTTTTTAGTAAGGTTAACCAAAGACGGATGGATGCACCGGCTATTTATTCGATGAAGACTTACCATATCCGCATTAAGTTTCTTCCTATTCTGAGGCGGGTGTCTGTGAGAGATAAAGACTGGTTGTGTTATCAATTCGGGTTTTGGGTAGTTGCTCTTATGGCCCCCAAAAGACAGGTGAGGGGGGAAAAGAAGACTGAGAGGTGAGTCAGAAAGAAGCCCACTCGCGAATTGAAGAAACCCGAGCAAGTGGCCCATTTCTTTAAGAAGCGCATCTCACCAATAATACGTGAGGAAATTGAGAGGGTAGAGCAGGAATTATGGAACCGAGTGAAGGACACAGACCTGGAAACAATTAAAGAGGAGGTTGAAGAGTAGATTTACGAACCTAGTACAACGACCGGGAGAATCTCAGCCTATGACCAAATGGTAACTATGTACTAGGTTACAAAGGATTTATTATCCCATGTACTGATGGACAGGGAGAACAAAGCCAGGGGAGATGAGGAACCTATCAAAGATTGGAAAGAGCACCATTATGACAACCGCTTAATGCATAAAAAGGTTGATCTCATTGATATGAAGCTTGGTATCCAGCTCCAACCGCCGGAGAATAATGGTGCTGGAGTTGGATCGTCCGCGGGTCGAACTCAGGGCCCATGCCCTGTGCATGGAACGAAGGTTCAGCCAGTTGCAGTTAAGGACAATATTCACGGCGACCTGCGCTCCAAAACCATGATTCATCGAAATGTGACCCAGGTGTCGAATGTTTGATGCACGAGTCCGAGTATGTGGGTTGGGAATGTATGTCTTGTTTATGTTTTAGTCAGTGTTTATGGAGTGATTCTGCTTAGTCTGTTGTAGCGAAATTATAAGCTGCGGCCTTAGAATGGTTCTGATAGTGTCTGTAGATCCTTTTTGTTGAGTCCATTGAATGGTTCTGGGAAAATATTTTTGTATTATGGAAAGTGGGGATGATAGATATGAGTTAAGGATGGCTAGGGGAAAAATTAGATACTGTATGCTTATCATCAGGCATATCTGCAAAGGTTTTTAGCAGGTTAGGCCATGACTGTTGTGATTTCATTTGTAATGAAGGCTCTTATATAATATAATTTTCTTGCTTAAAAAAAAAAGTAAAATTCTCCAGTCTCAACCCTTTCATAAAGTTTTCCACTTCTTTTGCAGTACCTGCAAGAGAGAACATGGTTTCTTGGGTTTCTCTGTGGCATCCTCTTTCCATTCGGAACCAACCATTTACTTGGTATTCCCACATAATATTTAAATTTATCAATTTGACAAAACTTATAAGCCATCAGTCTTCCCTTGTTGGGAGCTACATGTTGGATGCTACCATAGACTAGTAGTAGAAGGCTAGAAAGACAAGGTTTTCATTCACTAGTTGGTCTATACAAATTTTCTTCTCATTCCAGTTCGATCTGTGTTAAATGTTGTACTGGATAGATATACATTTCATGTGGCCCATTTGACAAGTTTCCTTTTTGTAAACTAATCATGCAATGATATGGAAATTGGAACTGATAATGCACCGCAATATCTTCCTTGTAAAGAGTAGTTAGGCATCAACCAAAGGATAGTGGTTTCTTGCTAGCAAAAATGTATTCACTATTCTTACAGAGACGAGTTAGGAAATTCTATGTCTATAGAGAGTCACTTAAGGTTACTTTGATCTCATGTGCAGTTGGGCTTCCTTATAATCCTGAGTATAATAATTATTTAGACATGTTCAATTGTAGAATATTCAATATACAAAATTATTAGGTCATTTTGATGTCCTATGCTATGGGGACTCTTGATACGTCTGAACAACACAAGTAGAAATGTGAATTCCTTCTTGGGAAGCTATGAGCAGTGTATGGTTTCATAAGACTGCAGATTTTATATTCTCTATGCCGAGAAAAATGTATGTTAGGTGCACAATGTTTTCAAACAAAATTGACATAGCCACCTACAAGCTAGTTGTGCTCTGAACAAGCAACAATGATCACTGAACAAACTTATTTAACAAGCAAAGGCTTCCAGATCTAAAGCCTTGCAAATGAGAACCGGTACCCAAGGCATACAAAATATTAGAAGATAATGTGTTCTTAACAAATGTGAATTTAACTTTTCCAGGAGGAATTTAAGTGTGTTAGCAATGCATAAACGATAAAAATACAAATAGCAAACAAAATAGTGCGTGTAGTATAAAGAACGACTAGACTAAATGACGGATTATGGAACTACCCAAATATTATGGGACTACCCAAATCGTCGAAATTACGATTTGAACAATTGTTCCTTTGTCGGATTCTGGATATATTCAATTGGAGACATATCAGATCATTTAACAATAAATATCCTACTATAGTGGAGCACTGTGGAGATGCTTATTGATGGATTTTTATAATTTTCCTACTTCTAAATATTTATGTGAAATAATAAGCTCCGCAACTTTTCTTTTATCAAATCCTAAAAAAAATGAATGTGAAAAATCCCATAAGTAGTATATCTCATAGTTTTTTTTAGAGAAAAAAAAACGTAACTTGATATCATAAAAAATAATGTCAAAGTTACATCCAAATGTCAAGGAAACCAGTAGGTTTCTGCAGATTACAAAGTAGCATCTGTTAGGTGTATCTCTTAGTTTTACTTGGTCCATTCTTTTCCATATAGATATCTATTACTTTGTTCCATATAGATATTTGATTGAGCTAAAGTTGAGCATGACATAGAATTCCGAGTACATAGAATAAGGTTGCCACTTACGTGGGGTAATGACACGGAAGATTTTAATTTGAATTCTATAAAAGTTGTTCATTATTTAACTATCATGAATCACAAACTATAAACCATAAAAAATTTCCAATTAAAGTTTATTTTTTTAATTTGTTTGGGATCTAATTATTATTAAAATAATTAATATATTTTTTATATTTTTTTAATTTTAATATAAAATATTTAGATAATTTTAATATATATATATATATGATAGATTGCATAATACCATTGAAATAATAATATTCAAAACGCTTAGGTGATGAAAAATTGAAGTTTAATTACTAAAATTAAAATATAAATGTAATTACACATTATAGAGTTGGATTTCGATAACCAAAAAAATCGTTAGTAATAACAAAGAGAAACGGATCCCGTATGTATGGGATGGTATGGATCCCGTGTTGATGTGATGTGGTCTGATGCCGGCTTTTTATGGGGTCCATGAGCCGTTTCTTTTGGGGCACATGTTGACTGTATGTTATATGCTTAGAAGTCCTTATGTAATGTTCCTATTTACTATTTCGCTTTATTAATAGTAAGATATATTTATGTGTGAAAAAAAAACAAAGAGAAACAAATGAATCATTTTAAAGAAAAGTATATTTTTGAAAAGAGGAATTATTCTCAAAGAAACTTTAGTGGTTCTCTTTATCGTTGAAATATTCCCACTTTTTCAATAGTATAAAAGTTAGAGTTCTTCACGGATAGAGAAAATTTCAAATGGGGAGAGTGTGTATCAACTATGTGATAAAATCAATTAACACTTGGGAAATATCTATCATTCTAACAATAATATTGAATTTTTTAAATATGAAATTATATATTAGAAATATTTATGATTTATTAAATAATGATTAAATACAATTCTATTCAAGTTAATTATTTATAGATTTTAAAGTATAAATATGTGCAACATAGTATTATGATTAAGGTTTTATTGGTTAAAAAGCCCTAAACTTTGTTTCCTAGGTATTCATAGTAATAGAGGAATGTGTAAGTTTTGGTTTACATTTAGTGATATAATCTCAAAGATACTTAAACCTTACTTCCAGTAATATTATTTCATGTCAATAACAATAACAATAATCTATGCATGTTTTAAGTGTGTTTAAATGAAGTAAGACAACTAATAGATAGTCGAGAATGTATGAAAACAAATTATTGGAATATCAATGAACATGCAATTTAAAACATGTATGAATTGCCGACATATACAATTATGTAAAATATTACTCATTCTTGTCACAAATCTATTAAACGTGGTTAACACATAAAGTATCTATGTATATTCTTAAGTACATCATGTTTAGAACATGTAGGTAACTAGTTGTGACATATAGACCCTTAATTTATGCTTAAGATATGATTAAGTTGTAGATATTCAGTCATGACCTGAATATATGGTTTAAGGATAAGTCCTTAGTTTCCAGTTGTGATCTAATTCTTTTCCATATTCACCGTTGGAATATAACTTGTTTTATTATTAGATTTTGTTTGATTTTATACTAACTTCTTGATGTTTCTTGATTGATGAATTTCATAATTTGTTTAAAAATATAAATAAATAAATAAAAAAGGCTGAATATTTTTCCAAGTTTTTTTTTTTAAAGATATCTAATATTGAATTTTTTATGCAGATGAGGTCAATGACGATGAGGACATCATCAATTCAAGGAGGGGAGAATGTCACGGACCAATTTTTCATATGATAAATAAAGAAATGAAAAATAAAAGAGTTTTGAAAATAAAAGAATAAAAATGAAAAATTTGTAAAAGATTTAAGGAAAATTAGTTTTCTTATAATTGTTACCAAATAATGAGTTATGATGTGAAAAGTCATTACTCTTTGGTATTGGACTTTATACAGCATATACCAATTATTTGTTGGATTGGAGGGGCATTGGAGGAATTGCCACAAGGAAGAGAGTGGGGTTAAGGGATAATCCATGTACGTGAGGGGTTTTCAATGGGTGGGCACATGTTGGGTTTTGCCACGTACATGAGGTCAGGGTGAGCTCAAGACCTAACTTGTCATGGGGAGTTGCCACGAGACTTACCGTGGTGAGGAGCGAGTGTTCCCTCAAAGAAGCCAACCATCTCATATGTAATAGATAAGTTTCATATCTATGATGTACATCATTGTTATGCACATGTTATATGATCAAATAAATCTCCTAAATTATAATTAATTGTTTCTGTGTTTCTGGAATATTGTTATTATTTCTTTCAATTATTATATATTTAAATTGAAAAGAAGAAACTATTGTTAAAATCATACTTGTTACAAGAAATTATAGCTCAGAAAATTAGCTTATGACAATTGACAGTGATAATTCATTAATGTCTCATGATCTTTAGAGTCTATTAGTGTTCGCTGTCAACTCATCTATTCACACTTATTAGATTGTACCAGGTACCTTGTTCATTTTTATCATTAGTGAGTTGGATCACGTTTGTTAATGGTATACATTAATGACCAGTAATCAAATGATGTCTTACTACGTTCGACTTCAAGACATCTATTCATGTAGTTTTGACTTGTAACTTTGTTGGTTGGTTTGAAGACCACCCCAAGTTCATCATATAGTAACATTTTAAGTTTTGCTATGACTCGGGTTGCGTTGGATTTCCATCATTTATATTGGGCGCTGATTTTGATGAATATTGGTATGTTTAGCTCTGCATATATACATGTATCTTCATTATGATTTTGAGATATGGATCCAGATTCCACTTTGTATCCACATGTCCATGATCACTATTTTACATACATTTTAGAGATCCTCTTTGTACTTGTCTTGGGATCATAATTTTATTAATTCTGAGCATGGGTATGCCCACCTCGGAAAGAGAGTTATTTCTTGATTCGTTGCAGGTGCTGCCTATGGCTGGTTCTATGGAGGTCTTCGCTTGAGTTTCTTCTTCACTCACTTCTATTCTGGATTATAATGTATTCGGCCATCGTTTTCTCCTATGACCTCAAACATTAGGGGGCATCTGTTATAATGCCTTTTCCACACTGTTCACATAGGCATTACGATGGATGATATGATCATTTTCCCTCTTCGCAGACACCCCAATCCCTTATATAACAACTAATCTTGGAAACATTCTTTAAAAAAATAAGTTTGGTAAGAGGTATGCGACCTACTCATGAGCAACCCACATCCACACAACCTAGTAGTGTCCAGCTCGTGTACCTACTTGTTTAAGGGTTAAAAAATATAAAAAGTGAAAATTAAGTGATTTTTTTGGGTGATACTAACAGTTTTTTCCATTCCTTAACTTATATTCCCATAAAATAACCTCCTAATAACTTTCCTAATTGATCCCTTATCATATAAAAGAAGCAAAGGAGGAGGAAAAAGATCATATGGAAAGATAAAAGAGAATACCCTTATGTTGTTGAAATCAAGCCAAGATTGAAACCCTTGTTCCTTTGTTTGCAAATCCCATTCCCTTATCTGAGGCATTGTTTCTCAACCCCTATTGGAAGCCCTTATTGTGCGAAGGATTGCATATATTCTTTGGGCATAGCTTTCACAAGTGAGTTAGGAGTGGGTGAATGAAGTACTTTGGTTGGAGGACCCCAGAAAGCTAGTTTCAGAATGGTGCTTGCTTCACAAATCAGGTGAAATATTCCAATTTGTATTTATGTTGTTTATTAATATAAAAGAACATTATTTCCTGTCCAATTTCGAGATTTTATACGCAAGTTTTATTTTCTTGTAATTTTTGTTATTTACAAATTACAATAAGATTATCAAATATCTTTTGCAGCAGTAACTACCTTTTTCTTGATCTTATTGTATTTCATGTTGAATCTTGAAGATAGCAAGGAAGATTAAAGCTTCCAGTGAGGATATATTCATCAAATGTTGGATCTGAAGTTGGTTATTTTTGCTATTTGTCCCCTTTCTTTGATAAAGAATTCTACCTACAAAGATTAAAAACCTACTTTGTGTATGATTTATGAGTGTTCTCCTTTATGGTATCTTATTTGTGGTGATTGCTGCAAAAATTCATTAGCATAATTAAATCCCTCAACAAAAGGATGGATGCCACCTACAACCATTCGAATCATAAGAAAGAAGAGAAAGGATGGTTTCCACCTACATCCATTCGAATCATGAGAAAGAAGAGAAAGGATGGAAGAGAAGGTTCATAGTAATCCATATTTATAATGTACAAAGGCCATCAATCCTGCATACAATTCCTGGCATACAATCCATGGACATAAACACAGTACAAATTAACCTCCATGGGCACATATACATAATAAAATAACATGAATAAACATATGAGAAAATACTCATCTTCAAAAAGGGCAATTGAATCCAACAGGGCAACTTTCCACCCAGCCATAGACACAGCAAGTAGAATCTCAGTTGAACAGGTCACCCCCGAGCCAAGGCCACAGATCCACTAGTAGAGGCACACTCAGTCTAGCAACTCTCAGAACTCCTCTTTCGAGAAACCACAATACTTCCCACTACCACTTTCCTATCCATCTCCACTTCCTATGGGATGTGAGTCCCTTCAACTAACTCGTCCCTCAGGATATCACCATCCCATTTCCTGGATTCCTGTGCGAGAACCTAGACTAGTAGAGTGAACTCAAGGAAGCAAGGGCATTATCCAACTAGACTAAATCTATGATGGGATCCCACAACAAAAACTAAGTCCCAACATAGTCTCAAAACCGTCAACACTCACAATAGAGTGGGATAACAAAAGTCAAGTGATCCAAAGCTCAGGATTAGATTCAACAAGGAGAGATCACTTGAATTTATAGCACAAGGAGGCCAACTCTAACCCAAGGGAATCAACTTGAATTAGGGAGAGGTAAGGTTAGTTTTCATCATGTAGGCTTAACTTGAATTAGTGGAGTGGTGGCTTAGTTAGGAGTTTCCCTTTCCCGAATTAGCACCATGAGGAGGAGTTACCAAAAACCAAGGGGTGGAGCATAAGGAGGGCACACTAGTCATGAGGAGTGAAAGAGTGGGTCCAATAGGATCATCAATGACATGTAAGAACAAGAATAGGTAACTCCAACTATATTTGGGGAGCAAGGGCGCACTTTTGGAGGTTGAGGCAAAAATCAAGGAGTTGGAAGCTAAAATCTAGCTTACAACTCCTAGAATCTAGGGAGAGGGTGCCTAAGTGTAAGTGGGGCCAACAAAAGAGTATCTTTCATCCAAGGAGGGCACATTAGGCAAGGGGGGCCCACTAAGGCATGAATAAGGTGCAATAGTAACTCCATATGCCAAAATAATCAAAATTAGGGCCCCTTGTACAATGTTTGGGTGACCAACAACTCTAAAAGTCACCAAGGTGCAAATATGAACTAGGGTGAATAAAAACAAGTACTTAAGTGCTAGGAATGTCCCCATTCCCCCTCACACTATGGAGTCCATGGCCTCCCATAATCTTTTAGTTGTCTCTTATGAGCCAGTTGTTTATTTAATTTAATAACAACAACAATAATAATGCCAAAGTCCATAGTCATATTAACAAACAAATAATCATAAGTCCGGGGCTTAAAAACTGGGGTATTACATCTTCCAAGTATCTCAAACCAAATACCAACAATTTGAACATCAATACATTGATTTAGTATGCACTAATAGTCCAACCAAATCAAGAACATAGACAATAAGTGTGTTTTTATACTAATTATGGAATGGAGGCTTGCGATGTAAGTGTCAAGAAAATATGATTAAGGTAATGGAGGTAGTTTGCTGACAACAAAGGATTTGCATGGCATGCTTTATAGTTGTTACATATGGTCTAAATCATATATAATAGCTTTCCATATTGATAGCACACATAATTAATTGAAAATATTAAATTCGACAATCATATTGAAGCAATTAATGACTCTTTGACAATCTTCAAATTGAGCAACATAAGGTAACAACATATACCATTATGTAGCAACATGTACTCATGTTCTTCTTAGATACATGTGCATATAGTGCAACATAAGAGATGAATTAGGAGGTTAAAAGTTGAGTCACAATTAGGCAAGCGAAATGCATGCAAGGTTAGTTAAACCTTTTTTTTGTTTTATCTTGTCATTAAATCTAAAAACAACAATGGATAAATGACTACCAACCAGGAATACAAGGTGAAATGGAGTGAGGTGCAATGAACAACTACCTTTAAAGAAAAATTTGGATTGTGTGTGCTCAAGATTTGGCATAGGAATAAATTGAATGGCATGGATAGGAATTTGATGAGTATAAGGGAGATAACTTACATATAGAACCAAATGACATTCAAGGTTGAAGGTATTCATATTAATGCAATACTAAAGCAATGATAGAAACGTTCTTCTCAAAAAAATTCCTTTTGTCTATTGTATCCTCGTATGCACTATTTTTTGCTTACCTTGCACCACTTTTCAAAATTGTTATCCATGAAATGTATTTAGCTTATCCCAAAATGGAGGCATGCAATTTAATTAAAGAAATATATTGAATGCAACTATAGTAAAATAAAGCTACTAAATTCAATAAACAAGACCACTGCAAATAGAAACACTTTGGAGCTCTAGTTCCATCTCCCCTTCATGGTGGAAAACCCTAGTTGAATCCAAAAAAACTCAATGCCAAGAGAAACACTTGGGAAGTCTAGTTCCTTCTCCCCTTCAAAAATAAAACCTAATATTAGAGGCATTTTCACCCTTTGTGGTTTTAGCACCTCCCCAAAAACAATGCCAAAATGTGGTGAACCGAAGAATTACAATATTATTAAGTTGTTGAATCCACTAAACTTTACTTAAATTATTGACTAGGGTGTGTAAGCTTTCAAGGTGTTTCCCACTAAATATGAAATCCTAAAGGACTTAAATGTTGTTGAAATGTGCTCTCTCTTTATCATGAATGTTTTGGATTATTAACACAACTAACTATTGAATAGTGAATCAGAAACTTGCATAAAGTAAATATACTATAGTGAAAGCAAGTAAATTCGTTCCTCAGCCAACCACATGATCATGGCATGTTGGAAGAATAACCATACACCACTCAAAGCATGAAATCTATTGTACATCACACTATTCAAATCAGTACATTGATTCCTCAACCAACCACATGGTTGTGGCATGTCGAAAGAGAAATCCACAAGTAATGCCAACTACAAAATGAATGCAAAACATAAACATATACACAACATTGGATTCTTCAACCATGGACCATGTTGCTACTTCAATGGTTAGAGAATCCATGAATTCATAAATAAATGTAGATACACAATGAAATAAAATGATTGGAGAATATACCTCAAAACATTGAAAGAAAACTACAACCATTATCAAAATAAATGGATGGATTCAACCACATATTGCAACATCGATGCAGGCCCTTACTTCAAAGCAATCAATCAGGTTGATCCCTCTCAAACACTCTTCACCCAACAACAAATGCAATTAAAAAATCATAGATCAATTTATCTATTACTAAACCAAAACCCAAATGGGTTGGAAATTGATACATTTATAGAAAATAATTCTTGGGTTCTTAATTTCTTAGGTTGTTAGGGAGTCTAATTGTACTCCAAGAACCCTTTATTAGTCTCAATTAATTTCTAAAAATAACCCAATTATAACTTTGAAACTAGTTCCTTGATAAGATCCTTAAAAAATCCCAAGGCATAGAATAATCAATGTCAATCTCCTTCAAGATTTTGTTGCCTTTATACTTTGGGGTTTCTAACAATATCCATATGGTAGCTTGATGTGGTGGGCCACTTGACTTGGAGGCACTTACTTACCATAAAAGATCAAGTTCTTTTTTGTTAGCCATAATTCCCACAAAACAAAAAAAAGATAAAGCTTTATGCTCTAATTTATATTTGTTTAGAATCTAGTTCTCAAAACATTCTAACTGGGAATTTTTGTCGTAATTATTTTTTCTTTTTGTATTTTACAAATATTCCTTCCAAACAAATTTTAGAAAAGGACAATGAACAAATTCATTTTCCACAATTTCATTGGAAGAATTACAAAGCACACACCATCCTAATCCCATCAATTTCTATTATGTCCATTGTCCCAAGTCAGAATCTATTGAAGAATGTAGCTCGGATAGGAACTTCTGCAAAAGGTCAGTGTAAACTTGCTTGAAGTAGTTCGAGTTAATTCTATCTTATAATTCACTTTGTGAATAAAGTGAAAGTCTTATATTTAGTTGTTGAGTCTAATAAATTGTATTTTTATACATTAGTGATTTAGAGTAATCTCAACCATACATCTCACTAAGATATTAGGGTTTTAGCTCAAGTATAAAGGCAAGTCAAGATAGAGAGTTTACACATAGTTTTGTTGGCAAAGGATAACAATCGAAAGAGATAAAACAAATATGCAGGAAGAGGATAGACCAGTGGATTTGCGGGTTAAAGACTGCACGCACAATAACAATATGTACAATCGTACAAACATGTTAGTACATATCCATACAGATCCATACAACTGCATGGTATAATTCCTACAATTGTATAGACAAGGCCATACATGCGTACAATGTTTCCTTGATTTTTGTGCAAGCTTAATTTCTTTTCAACAAGCTATAAACCTTAGGTTTGGGGTGTCTTTGTTTATTGTGCAACTATCGTCTTTTTATCAACTATGGAGGTTTCCTTGTAAACTTTGATTAATTTAATGATAAGTTGATTTGAAGAAAAAATTCATGTGTATTTGTGTAATGCTTTTATGCTCTTGCTATTTACTTTCCAGCTATTTGTGTGATTGTTGCTATGTGAAGAAGTTATATTTATGCAATTAAATAATAATCTTGTTTAGTTAAGAACACAAGGATAGTAATCACCTAGGGTTTGGAATTTTCACATGGTACCGGAGCTTCTCTGATTGAGAGGATCTGAAGAGTTCATGATAGTAGATAAACTACTGGAAACAACTGTCAGGAACTAGGACTAGCAATTAGAGCATTTTAGAGGTCATGCTTATTAGATTTGGGAGATTGTGTGTTAGAGCTCATAAATGGCATCAATTAGCCTTAGGTTTGAGGATAGATTGGAAGGTGTCTCGAATCTCCTATAATGGAAAGTCGGGGTAACTCTTCTATTAGAAGACAATGATCTATGAGATATCATCGAGGATGCGGTCACTCCACCAAAAAATATGCATGATTTGACCATTCACAAGAAGAAAGAAGTGAAATCCAAGTATATGATTGTGGATTCTATAAAGGATCATTTGATTCCTCATATAGCTGAGAAGAAGACAACAAAGGATATGTTTGATGCTCTGATTACTAATTAGCCTTTACCTGAGAAAGAACATCACAAGAAGATGATATTGCATAATAGACTTAGTTATGTGGAGATGACCATATCAGACATAGTCACTAGTTACTTGATGAAGTTCACATAGATTCATGATCAACTCGTAGCAATTTGGGAGAAGATTGAAAACAAAAACTAGTGACTTGAACACTGAATGTGTTCTCATGCCAATGGGAACCATTTGTCCAAGGTGTTTGTGCTTGGGAGAATCTTACCTATTTGAAAGAACATGGGGTGACTAGTGGTAGTGACCATGCCCTATTTGGTAAAACAAAAAAGGGTAGAGGTAAAGGAACCAACAAGGGTAAGGTAAAGAGCGAGCAGTCAACCTCACAACTAGGGAAGGAGGAGTTGAGTAAAATCAAGTGCTTCATATGTCATAAGCACAACAATTATGCATCATAATATCTAGATAAAAAGAAGGGTAAAGGGGATCAAAACCATAATCGGGTAGTAGCCTCTGCTGAACTTAGATGAATGAGTTTTCCTCCAAGTTTGAGAAGGATTTATTGATGGTGTCTAGCCTTTCTACCAACACGGTTCCGAGGAATGTTTGGTATATGGACAATTCGGCATCTAAGCATATGACATCATCCCAAGAGTTATTTTCAAGTCTGAAATAATATGTCTTAGGAGTTTAGGTCGAGCTTGGTGATGATAACAAGTATCCAATAGCAGGAATTGATACCATTAATTTCCAACTCCAGTCAGACAACTATTTAGACTTTGACAATGTGTTGTTTGTTCCAGGTCTCAAGAAGAATTTGCTTTTAGTTTTGGTTATGGGAGATAAGGGCTTTGTAGTAGACTTCATGAACCAACAAGTCTTTATCAGACTGAAGGAGTCTATCCCAAAATCAGCTCAGGTGATCAAGTTTAGGGAAGGTAACTTATATAGGTTACCTGATGAACCTATCTGAGACATAGTTCATAACACATACAACTTGTGTGAGATATGACACAAGTGGATGGGGTGCTTGCATCATAATGTGTTGCCTATTCTAAGGGATATAGTCACAAGAATTTTGGAGTTCAACATTGAGCAACAAGGAGTATGCAAAGAGTGAATGCTTGGCAAACATGCTGAGGATACCTTCCCAAGAAGCTAGCATAGGTCTAAGGGCATTATAGACCTAGTGCATTCATACATATGTGCATCAATGCCAACAACATCAATATTAGGAAGCATGTACTATATTTTGATCATTGATGGATTTTCTCATAAAACTTGGATCTACTTCCTAAAGACCAGGGATGAGGCCTTTAATATATTTTAGGAGTTCAAACCTCTAGTTGAAAACCAAACAAGGAAGAAGATCAAAGTTTTGAGATTGGACAACAGGGGTGAGTATACCTCCAAGGAGTTTGAGGTTTTCTATAAGGAGTTAGGAATCAAGAGGGAGTTGATCGTTCCATACAACTCATAGTAGAATGGGGTTGCAGAGTGGAAGAATCAACCCATCACAGGGGTTGCTAAGGCCATGATTCATGGATAGGATTTGTCGATGCTTCTATGGGAAAAAGCATGCAACACAACAACCTACATCCAAAGTAGGTTTCCTCACATGATCTTGGAGGACAAGACACCAAAGGAGGAATTCATAGGTGTGAAGCCATAGGTGAGTCATTTTTGCATATTTGGTTGTTGTGTAAATATCCATATACTGGTAGAGAAGAGGACCATGTTGGATCCCTCTAGTAGGAAGGGTTTGTTTATTGGTTACAATGAGACTTCAAAGGCCTATAAATCATTTATCTTAGAGCATAGAAATATAGTGGTACAAAGAGATGTAAATTTTGAGGAAGACTTTGCATCTAAGAAGTCTCATGAGCCTATTCCAGTGACAAATTATGAGGAGTACGACGCTCCAAATATTGAGCTAGGGTCATCAGTGACTTCCATTTTAGGGAAATAACCTTCAGGTCCAAAGAAGGAGCCACCATCTCCTACATGTTATGTTAGGAGACCTCAATGGTTTATACATAAATTGAGGGATGCTCTAAAGCATGTTGATGCTCATAGAAGCACATTCAGGGAGAACATATATCCAAATAAGTTTTCAAACTGCATGGTGTTGATGAGCAACATCATAGATGCCGATCCTTCCTATTTTCAGGAGGCAGCAGGATAGTGAGTTTAAAGGGATGCCATGGTGGAGGAGTACATATTCATCATGAAGAATGAAGTATTTAACATAGCGCCAAGAGTAGAGGGGAAAACAATAATGAGTTCCAGGTGGCTCTACATGATCAAGCATGTGACAACTGACAACATAGAGAAGTACATAGTGAGGTTTTGGCAAGAGGGTTCTCCCAAAAAGAGGGAGTAGACTACGAGGAGAATTTTTCTCTAGTTTCCAGGCACACTTCTATTAGAGTAGTGATGTCTTTAGTTTCCATTATGGGATAGAGGATACATCATATGGATGTCAAGACAACTTTCCTCAATGTGATATTAATTGAGGAAGAAGTTTACATAGAGCAACCTCAGGGCTTTGAGATAAGTGAGGAGTGATGTTTGTGGGTTGAAAAAAGGCCTTGCATGGACTCAAGTAGGAACCAAGAGCATGGTATTCTAGGGTTGATGGTATTTGTTGTGTATGGTATTCACCAAAATTGAAACAGATCCTAACTTACATTTTAAATTTGTTGGGGTTGATTTTCTTATTTTTGTGTTGTAAGTAGATAACTTGTTTCTTACGGGTTAAAAGAAGCTCACTGGAGGGTGTAAGGAAGATATGGAAGCTAAGTTGGAGATGAAGGACATTGGCATGGTGCAATACTTCTTAGGGTTGGAGATATTGGGGGGATTTTCCTTGGGTAAGGTAAGTATGCAGTCGAGATCCTGAAGAGATTTTTGATAGGAGACTAAAAAATTATGGCCATGCCTATGATCACTAATATGGATATGGTAATAACTTCATATTCAGATATGGTGGATCCCATGTTCTATAGGTAGCTGATAGGTTCCTCAATGTATATGGTCAACACTGGGCCATATATATGTTTTGCAGTTAACACCTTGAGTCAATTCATTGTGGAGGCGAATTAGGAGCATTAGGTAGCAACAAAACATGTGCTCATATACTTGAGGGGCATAGTCGAGTATGGTTTGAGATATATTGGAGATGGTGATGTGAATTTGTAGGGGTATACAAACTTAGATTGGGAAGACAGTCCATCAAACATGAAGAACATCTTAGGGTGCTACTTTAGCTTGGGATCAATGATGATATCTTGGTTCAATGAGAAGTAGAATTTTGTGGTGCTCATCTCAGGGTGATACTTTAGCATGGGATCAATGATGATATCTTGGTTCAACGAGAAGTAGAATTTTGCGGCACACATCTCGATATGGGTAGAGTATATGGCAGTCAGTACTGCTAGTTGTGAGGCCATCCGGTTTCGTAAGTTGCTTGCATGATTATTTGATCAGGAGTTGGATCCCACCGTGATAATCATAGTTGCATCAAACTCTTTGAAAATCCAATGTTTCATGATAATTCCAACACACATAGATATTAGATATCATTCAAGATAAGATTCAGAAGGGATTGATAAAGCTTCAGTATGTGCCCATGGATCAACATGTTTTTGATATTCTAACCAAGCCATTAACAAAGGGAAGTTTTAAGAATTCAAAGACAAACATGGATTTGTGCATAATTCCTTCCCTTCTAAGAGGGAGTGTTGAAGAATGTAGATCATACAAGAAATTTTGCATAAGTTCAATGTGAACATGCTAGAAGTACTTCAAGTTAATTATATCTTGTAGTTCACTTTATGAATAAAGTGAAAGTCTTATAAAGTATATTTTTAGACATTACTGATTTAGACTAATCTTAGTTGTACATCTCATTGAGAGATTAGGGTTTTGGTAGATCATGGTTTTAACTCAAGTATAAAGGTAGATTAAAATAAAGAGTTTACATATAGTTTTGTTGGACAAGGATAACGATCATAAGAGAGAAAGCATATTTGCAAGAAGAGGATCGATCAACAGATTTGCAAGATGGAGACTACATGTGAAACAACAGTCAGTACAATTGTACCGACAACATCGTACATATCCATATGGATAAGTGCAGCCGTAGGGTACAGTCCATACAGTCGTACAGACAAGGTCATACAATTGTGCACCAGTTTCTCAATTTATGTGTAGTGTTTTTTAGCAAGCTATAAACCTCAGGTTTTGGGTGTCGCATGCAACTAATGTTTTTTTATTAGCTGTGAGGATTGCCTTGTAATCTTTGATTAAGTTAAAGATAAGCCATTTTAAATGAAAAATTCCTTTATATTTGTGTAATGGCTTTACACTTTTGCTATTTACTTTCTAGCTATTTGCTTGATTGTTTCTATGTGAAGAAGTTATATTTTTGCAATTAAATAAAAATCTTGTTAAGTTGAGAACATAAGGACAACAATCACCTAGGGTTTGGAATATTCACAAAATCTTGTTAGCCAATGCGAGCCACAAGAATATTCTTGCTTCATGCAGGCTTTCCAGTGTCCATAATGACCACGACCACCATAACCTTTTTCTACTTGACTCTTCTTCAATCTTGGCAGCATACCCTAACTTTGTAATAAGAAATCCTGGTTCTTTGTTCTGAGACCATTTTAGTTCATCATCTCTATCCAATAGACGAATGACATCATGCTTTAACATTCCTACATATTGAGACCACTCCGTTGCCTTTTCATGCTAAAGATTCAATTCCTATATATATTTATAACCTTGCGACCAACCCCCTTGGACCTCTTGTCTATATGCTTCAACAACCCTTGTAATCTCCAACAAGCAAGACATTGTAGAGTTCATGTCCTTAAAACGTGAGCTTATCCTTACATGAAAAAAAGACATCAAACAAAATAAAAAAGATAACAATCATTTGAGCATCGAATGATGAAGATAAATATAATGTAAAACATTAGCATATTATAGTTTCAAAGAAGGATACTAATGGATGCCTAGAGGTATAGGTTGTGGAATCAACACCTTCTATAATGAATAGAGAAGAAGACAATAATACCTCAATGGTGTTAGTTGCAAATGAATCTCCATTAAGGGCAATGAAGAGCTTCATGAATTTGGCAACTTTGATTCCAATAAGGAGTTCAGATACCATCTGATTCCTAGACATAAAAATATTTGTATGAATCTCGATCATCCTATTTTAAATTATTGTTAATCATTGCAAAACCTTTTCTAGGAAGGTGGCATGGGTTAAAAATAAGAAAGGCAAAGACGCAAGAGCAAAGACTATTTTCATTGGACAAAAATGAAATACAATAATATATAATATTAAATTTGTTGATGTAAGTCACCTCACTTTTAGATAATAAATTAAAATGGTTTAAGAACAACCCCTATATAACTATGATTAAGTTAAACTAAAAAAATGTCAAAAATAAAACCAATAAAAAAATTTATAAATGTAACTATAAAAAAAATACATTTAAAAATGTACTTATAACTTTATAGCACATATTTAAAATTCAATATCACTTTATCTATATTTAAAAATGATATATTTTTAATATCACATAAACATAAAATAAAGTAACATTTAAAAAAAATTAAAGTAAACATTCAATACTATGGATTAATATCACATATATGCTTACTTTTCAAAATTCAATTCATATGGTTAGCTAAGCATATAATATAATATATCATATGCTATAAAGAACATATATAAAATATCATAGCATGCTTCATATAATGAAAATTTTGGGAAGATGTCGACTGTTCAAGGGATCAGGTGTGGCCGTAAAACTAACAAAGGAGTATTAAACATCTAGGTCGGCTTGTTATCTTCTTTCTCGACTTTGCCTGAGTGGCTGGCTTGGCTCCCTAGTGATGGGCGTCACATAATTATTGGTGAGGATCCCATGGTGGGAGGGTTGGTGGCTTATAAATTATCCCCTATGTTATTACATCATCTTCGCGGTCGGGGGTATTTTAAACTGTGCCATATATTATATAAATTCGGGCCTTCTTTCAACATCTGGTGGAACACTGCACAGCTAGGTTTGGTGGGTTCTTTTGCTACTGAATGGAATGCTTACATCAGGGATTTATATTTTGCAAATTACCAGTTATCGAAGGTAGATGACAGTCTATTGTGGTCGTGGAATACATGGGATGGTATTGTAACTGCAAATTTGGCATACTCGGCGTTAGTATCAAATGTTCCAAAAACCGGGAAATGGTGGCACGTTTCTTGCTGGAAGTTTCACATCCCCCTGAAGGTCAAGATTTTCACTTGGTTATTGTTGGAGGAGAAGCTATTGCTCTGGGGAGATCTTCAGAAACGAGGTTTCAATGGGCCAAATATTTGCACACATTGCTTGCAGGATGTTGAAACATTTACACATCTATTTGTCAATTGTCCATTTACGATGGATGTCTGGCATTTCCTGGGTGTCACACTGCCACCCATATCTCATGGACTGGATTCATCCATCGCGCGCTGGTTTAAATGTGTATTTATACACAATCGAAAGTTGAGTGTTTTAGCTTGTCTGGTGTCTTGGGAAATCTGGAAATCTCGCAACAAGCGGATCTTTGATAATTCGATTTATGTTGCTGGCCGTATTGCATGTAGGGTTCTGTCTTCTGCAAAGGATTTTGATATACATAATCTTGATAATCCCACTATCGTGGCACGCTGTAATAGACCCTCTCGGCTCATTGGAAGGGGTAATCGGGCCAGGTTTGATGGTGCTGCACAACCCTCAGGTGGCTTTTGTGGGGCTGGGGCATTCATCGAACTGGAGAATGGCGATCTCATTAAGTTGTGGCTTCACGGTGGCATTGGAACTAATACGAAGGGGGAGATTTTGGGACTATGGCTCGTCCTATTTTTTGTTGATAGGGCACGCATATATCTGGCACAAATGGTTGGTGATTCCTTGGCGATTGTAACCTGGGCAAATGATGCCGCTTCCATCAACGCTTTGGCTCTTTCTTCATGGATGGACCAGATTATATCTCTTCTTGGTCGTTGTCCGAGGACATCTATTATCCACATCTTTAGGGAACATAACTCGGTTGCAGATGCTCTCTCACGACGTGGGTTGGCTGCGACGGCTGATATGATTTTCTATGAGATTATTGAGGGTTCCTGTGATCTAGTACTACACTGCTGGAACATTTTTGCGGTGTAACTATGTTGTATTTTCTTCCGGACTATTTTTTGGCTGGTTGTTTTAGTTTAGGTGGTATTACACTGTTGGTGTATGTGTTCCTATTGGTTGGGGGATTGGTATATCCTGGTTTCACTTGACTCCTTCTTGGACTGGTTATATGGGAAAAGCAAATAGTCTCGTTTCATCTTTGGCCTTTTCTGTCTGATGAATTTCTGATGTAATACTTTATACTTTATTAATATAAGTATGTCTTTTTCTATTGAAAAAAAATAAAATATCATACATATGTAATAAGCATATATCTCTATGTCACAAATATAATTCATGGCAGCTGGCTATAGTACATAATAAGCATATATCAAATATCTTATCATATATGCCACGGATTATCAAATATAATAAGTATATATTTTTATGTCACGGATATAATTCATAGCAATTAGTGGCATGCCATCCACTATAATATAGCATTTTTGTTAATGTTTACTTCTAAATTCGAAATACATGGAAGAGGGCATTCATAAATATGTATTTACGTATACTTTATTTGAATTTGAATTTTTTTATTATTTTATAGGTATAAAGATTGTTTGTTTATAAAATAAAAACTTAAAATGAAGAGTGGGGGGAATGGCTCGGTTTAGGGTTTTTTTGATGCAAATTTGTTGCAGGGTTAGTGTGATTTTGCAGGCAGCGGCTGGCTAAACTCCTGCCAACATACTTGGAGTCCCTTGGCCTCTCGGGGTCAACTAGTACTAGCCAAGTTTAAAAAAAGTGGGAAGTTTATCATTTGTTGCCAAGTTTAGTTTAAGTGCTAACTGTCTTAATTAGCTAATCTTGTGTGTAATTTGCAGTCATTTTGTCCTAGGCCTTTCTCGGGGTGGTGCCTTACAAATTTGTGGTGGTATTTCCTGGTCGATTTGGCCCGTTTCCTCGGTTTTGCAAAATTGTTTGGACTAGTTATGAGGTGATTATTGTGGTCCTCCTTTGTTTTTTGATGTGACTGTTGTGGAGTTTCGACCCTCGTTTGGTTTGACACCTGTGGGATTGACTACCGGTTTGGCCGGTTTGCTTTTTCTTTCCCCATTTGTTTTTGGTGTCGATGATATGTCTTTTACAAACCCTCACAAGGGTTCTCTTGGAGCTGAGCCCACTGTATCAGGGTTTGGGGATGCTGGCCAATTTTCGAACCCTAATTTGCATGGTGGTAGAGCCAGGAACCGGCGCAAGGTAAAATCGCTGAAGGCAAGAGATAGGGTTGACAGATATGTTATTGAGACTGGTAAGAACCTGGATAGGGTAGAAATGTTGGCCGAAAGGGCGTTGGTAGGCCGTTTGGAGTATGCCTCGGGGTCAAAGGTAGAAATTGCTGAGTGGGTTAAGAATTTTGGGTGCCGATTACAGGCATTGCACCTCGTATCAACATATTAATGAACAAATGGATACTATTTACCTTTTCCAAGAAGGAATTCATGGAGCATATACTGGCTGGTACCTGGTTGTTTAAGGATGGTTCCTTAGTGCTCAAAAGGTGGCACCCTGGTTTTGACCACTTCGTGAAAGACAGGGAATTCGACACCTGTGGATGTTGATACCGGGACTGCCAATAGAACTCTAGACGGAAGAAGTCATTAGAGGCCTCGCTAATACAGTGGGTAGATTTATTAGGGTTGATAAGAAGACCCTGTTTGGCATGGACCGTCATTATGCGAAGGTGATGGTAGAATTCGACTTGAGCTTTGGGCTTCCGGCTGAAGTTGAAATTGTTTGGGGAAATCGTATGTGGAAGCAACGTTTGGACTTCTTTCGTATCCCCTTCAGATTTTTCCAGTGCCATATGGTGGGACATGTGCAGGCTCAATGTCCTGTATTGTTGGGTCGGTGCGAAATGGTTTCGCCTGCGCCTGCGATATGTGACTCGGCTACTCCACAGTTTGAGTCGGCAACACCTCTTCGGGAAATTGGTAAGTCTAAACCTCTACCTGAATCGGCCTATTCTATTGTATCAAATGAGGACTTAGCTTTTATTGCTGATTGGGAACGTGATTTAGACAAATGTATATCTTTGGGGGAGGTAGTTTTGTGTCATAATAAATGTGATACACCTGTGGGGGAATTGGGGAATGTGAGGATTGGGGATAGGAATCTGGTGGCCCGTAATCTGGAAGGTGAGCTTACTAGGGTTGAGATGGGGCCGGTATCGTCTTTAGCTGTTGAAATGGAACCTATCATGAACCCTGAAAAGCCAAAATCTGTGGATTTGATACCTAACCCCCCTTTTGCTCCTGATTCCCGTAAGAGCTCAAATTTGAATAATAGTGAGGTTGTTGGGTTGGAGAAAAATAATTTGGATCAGAGGGATAAGGGCTCTGGGCCTCTTTATAGTAAGGAGGATAGGGTATCTTTGGATTTCTCCCCCTTGCCCGTGTACTCTAAAAATCCTCCTGTAAACTCTGATGCTTTGCCTCTTAGTTCCATTAGGTTTCAAAATGTGACGATTTGGAAGAAAAGAAGAGGGAAGAAGGAGGTTGAAAAGGGGGATTTGACTGTTGAGGGGTATCTTTCAGTTGCAGACATATTGAAAGCTGAGGGAAAGGATTTTTTTATCATTTTCAGGTCTTAGAGCAGAGAAACCCGTGGATGAGGGTTCGTAATGTCTTTGCTGTCTCTAAATGTTCGTGGGTTGGGGAAGGCTTCCCGGGCTAGGGCCTTGTCCAACCTTTTCCATGATACTAGCCCGGGAATTGTTTTATTTCAGGAAACTATGTGCATAAGCTCTGATGCGGTTACCAAAATTGGGGGGGTTTTTCTGTTCTGGGAAGTGTCTGCTATATGTTCCAATGGTTTCTCTGGTGGTTTGGCGGTGGCTTGGGATCCAAATCTCTACTCTTTTAATGTTTTCAAAATGCCCTAGGGCATTCTGATGAGAGGGTTCTGTATGGGTTTGAACTCGGATTTAACTGTTTTTAATTGTTATGCTCCTTATAGCGACAGGCAAAGATTTTGGGATTCTTTGGCTGCATCTCGTATTCTAAATGATGGAAACCTTATTTTTGCAGGAGACTTAAATGTAACTAAGTCATCCTCTGAAATTTGGGGTCAGAAGGCTAAAATTGATCCTTTGGCTGAATATTTCTTATCTTTTCTTGATCACAATGCTCTTATTGATGTGGTACCGGCAAAGTTGGGTCCAACCTGGACAAATGGAAGAAGGGGCAGTGAGGGTATTCATAAGCGGCTTGATCGATTTCTGATAAAGGAATCCTTTCTTAGTAAATTTCAGAAGTACCGTTCTTGGGTGCATGAATCGAAATTCTCAGATCACTGGCCGGTTTCTTTCAATTTGATGACTTTGGTGCAAGATTAAAAAGGCCTTTCAAATTTGATAGTTCATGGCTAAGTGAGGTGGATTTTGTGATATGGTTAAGAATTTTTGGAAGTTTGAGACTGTTGATAGTGTGAATCCTGTGGATTTCTTTTGTAAAAAAATGAAAAAGCTGAAATATACTGTTAGCAAGTGGATCATGAAGAAAAAAGAAGCAGACAAAGAAGAATTGGTTAAATTAGAGAATATTATTCAGATGTATCATACTGAAAATACTACTGGTTGCCTGGATTCCGAGGGTTTTGAAGCGGTCAAAAATTTTGAAAAGAAGAAGGAAGAGATCCTGTTACAAGAAGAGAAGGCGTGGAGACTAAAGAGTCAGGCCTTATGGGTCCAACATGGCGATAGAAACTCAAATTTTTTTCACTCCTATGCTTCTGCATGGCGCAACATGAATACTATTTGGAATTTGAAGGATGAACTGGGCAATACGATCTCTGGTGATGATCCTTTAAAATGTGAAGCTGTTAACTTATTTAGCAAGATATATAAGGATGAGGGTTCTAGTGTACTTTTGGATCAGATTAGAATAGCAAGGCTCTACCCCAAATTTTTTGATGAAAATGAAGCTGCTGAACTGGGGAAAAGGGTGACTTTGGATGAAATTGAACATACACTGAAAATGTTTAAGAAGGAAAAAAGCCCAGGGCCCGATGGCTGGCCGGTGGAAATTTATATCCATTTCTTTGACATATTGGGGAAGGATTTACTCAATATGGTGGAATATACAAGAGTGCATGGATTTGATTCTGGTGCTTTGAATTCGACTTTTGTTACATTGATCCCTAAATGTGGAAATCCATCATCATATGGGGAATTTTGCCCCATTGCTTTGTGCAATTTAGCATATAAGCTTATCTCAAAGATCATCGCGCAAAGGATTAAGGCTGCTTTATCTGAACATATTACTGCTGAACAATTTGGATTTTTACACAATAGGCAGATTCATGATGCTATTGGGGTATCTCAGGAACTTTTGCATACTATTAAGGCCAGGAAGCTTGAAGCTTTGTTATTAAAAATGGACTTGGAAAAGGCATATGACAGGGTAAACTGGGATTTTTTGAGATTGGTTTTGATTTAGATCGGGATACCACCTCTGGTGATTAATTGGATTATGGGTTGTGTCTCCATGGCAAGTATAGTAGTTTTGATAAATGGGACACCCTCTGATTTTTTTCAGTGCTCCAGGGGTGCCCTTTATCTCTATTGCTTTTCATTTTGGTGATTGATGCGTTAAGCAGACTCCTTAATATTGCAAAAGAGGCAGGGTTTATCAAAGGTATTGTTGTTGGGAATGGATGTGTTCTTACTCATTTGATTTTTGTTGATGATGTTTTATTGGCTGGTATTGCTTCTGTGGAAGAATGGTTGGTCTTCAGGAATATTATCAATGTTTTCTGCAATGTGACTGGCATGAAGGTGAGCACTTCCAAATCAAACTTCTTTCAATATAATGTTAGCCCATCCAGATGTTTAGAAATTGGGAGAATTCTGCCTTATAGTTGCTGCAGATTAGAAGATGGAGTAAAGTACCTTGGGTATATTTTAAAACTGAATAACTATTAGTTAACTGATTGGAAATGGCTGTTACATAAGGTGGAGGCTCGGGTATCAAATTGGACTTATAGGTTTCTATCCATTGGGGGTAAACTTATTCTTATAAAGGCAGTGCTTACAAGCATACTTGTTTACTGGATGTCTTTGCTGGAGGTGCCAGTGTCCATTTTGAATGCTGTTAGAAAGTCACTGTTTAACTTCTTATGGTCTGGAAGTGCTGAAAGAGCAAAGTTGATCACTACGAGATGGGAAACACTCTCCAGGCCTGAAAGGTTCGGGGGTTGGGGTATAAAAGACCTTAAAATCTTTAATATGGCTCTCAGATTAAAGAGTTTGTGGCGTGGTTTATTCGGAGGTACTCTCTGGTCTCGTGTTATTCATATTAAATACATTAAGGAAGAGATCCATACTTGGATATGGAAGAAAAAGATTGGAGAGGGATGCATTTTGCCCATGTGGAGGGGTCTGTTAAAAGTTTTTGACTGGTTATTAGTTGATATTAAATGGCAGTGTGGTTCGGGTGAAAAGATTTATGTTGGGAAGGATCCAATTCTTGGAATGGATGGAGCTCATTTATTATCTGATAGATTGGTGGGTTATTTACAGATATATGGATTGTCTACTCTAAACATGATTAGAAATGGCGTCCGGTTCAGAGGTGATGGGAACTACTGGTTATGTGCAAAAGACTTGGTTCTTACTGGTTGTGATGCAAATGAATGGGACGGATATGTTCACAAACTATGTTCTGCTGGTGTGCATTTAAATACAGTGGCTGATAAATTAGTTTGGACAGGTGACGAGGAATCAGGTTTGGTTACTGCTAAAGGTTCTTATATGAGAATTATTCAAGAAAAGTATATTTACCCTCAGAACTGGTGGTACAATTTTTTTTGGAAATGGGCATTTTCACTGAAAATTAAATGTTTCCTTTGGCATGCATTACAAGGAACACTGAAATCATGGGATTGTCTGTTAAAACGAGGTTGGATTGGACCCAACTGCTGCATCCTTTGCAAGGGAAATTCTGAAACTGTTAGTCATCTTTTTGTTGATTGCAGTTTTGGGAAAGAAGTCTGGAATCTTGTTTGTGCAGATTTACATATAAATGATGTTTGGGACGTGGGTGAATTTGGTATGTGTCTACTAAACTGGTATAGGAAAGTAAAAGATCATTTGTTTTTACCAATCTTTGTGTCATGGGTTATATGGTATGCTAGAAACTGTGCTACTTTCAAAGGTAAAGTTCTTGAGGTAAAGGCCCGTGGGATTACTGTTCTGAAGATGGCAGATCTATATAAGAATGAGATATTGAAGCCAAGTAATAATAGGAACAGTCATTTTGCCTTTACTGTTCATCAGCCTGCACTCTTCTTTGATGGGGCAGCACAACATGGAATGTGTGTTGCAGGAGGTGTTATCTTTTTAAACAATGAACATTATTTCTCGCTT
Organism: Larix kaempferi; assembly: GCA_027924585.1. Lineage (NCBI taxonomy): Eukaryota > Viridiplantae > Streptophyta > Pinopsida > Pinales > Pinaceae > Larix > Larix kaempferi. Next base: position 8,753,056 of record BSBM01000029.1, read on the forward strand.
CGACTATTCTGCGGCTCAGGGTCAAACATGAAGGCAGATGAGTGATGGCTTTATGGTGTGTTTTGAAGACTGCAAATATCTTTGGGCTTGTTGATATAAAGGTTTATGGAGACTCACAGGTTACTATCAAGTGGGCTCAACAGGAGTTTAATTCATAGGTGCTGGCTCTTCATCATTGGAGATGAGATTGATAAATTTGAACTGATCTCCTTTGAACATATTTATAGAGAACATAATGATATGGCAGACAGGTTATCTAAGCAAGCTCTCGATGGAATTGAGGGCAATCTCCTTTGGGAAGAGTGGTATGAGAATGAGATCTTGGATGTTGGATCTCTTTGCTTTTTTGGCAATCTTTAAGATCGTATAGACACTTTTTTGTGGGATGTTTTTGTAAAAACTCAGATTTGTATGTTTTTTCCGTTAGCTATTTCATGCCTGCGCGCTGATGTATATGATGGGATGTCTCGAGGTTATGAGGCTGGATATATCATTGTACTATTTGATTCTGATGAATAGCAATAGTACGTTTTTTTTCTTCTGAAAAAAAGAAGAAGATGTGAGTAAAATATTTTTATTCTAAAAGTATTTATATATTTATTTGTATTATATTAAAAATTAATTTATAATTTTTTACTGAATATTTTACAGTTAATTATGAGTTTTTATTTATCATTGAATATTTTTAATTCAATCCATACTAGATAATATCAATTTTTAAAATATGATTGGTTCTTTTAAAATTGATTTTGATATTAATTTTTTTTAAAACTTGATTAGGCTTTTTTTAAATGATTAATTATTTTAAAATTGATTTTAATATTAATTTTTTATTATTTTCAGACATATTTAAATTTCAAAATTTCCATACCATGATTAAAAATAATTGAATAAAAAAATCCAAATCTTACATCTTCTAGTAACAATAAGAATGATTCCATGATTATTTAATAAAAAGTGTGGGAGAATAAAGAGGAAGCTTTTTATTGCTTTGTCGATTTCAAAAAAGCTTTTGACATGGTTCCTAGAGATAAGCTTTGGCATAGAATGGAGGAACTTGGGGTTCCTATACATCTTAGAGCAGCTGTCCATAGGCTATATGAGGAGGTCAAAGTCAAAATCAGAACATCAAATGGTATTTCTGAAAGCTTCAGAAGTGATGTCGGGTTCAAGCAAGGGTGCCTATTATCTCCTACCATTTTTGGCTTATATATTGACAAACTTGAAGAGTGGTTAGACTTAAAGGATGGGGATGGCGCCCTCGTGGGTGAGTTTGTGATAAGGCTTCTTTTGTATGCAGATGACCTTATTCTGAATGCTAAGTCTCCTCTTGGATTGCAAGAGCACTTGATTTCCCTTGAGCACTTTTGTAGAACAGTGGGGATGCAAGTAAATACTAGCAGGACGAAAGTGGTAGTTTTCTCTAGCAAAAGAAAACATAAACAACATAAGTTCTACTTTGAAAATAACACTCTTGAAGAAGTGGCAGATTACAAGTACCTCGGAATCGACTTCAATAAAAATCTGAGTTGGGAAAGTTGCAGGAAAAAAAGAACTATGGGAGGTTGGAAAGTGTTTTATGCTCTCCAAAATAGATGCAGAGAAGCAGAGCTATGAGATTGGAAAACTATGCAAACCCTTTTTGGGCTTTTAGTGATCCCGGTTGGTCTCTATGGTTGTGAAGTATGGGCCATCAGTACCTCTGACTTACAGTGGGGGCAAATAGAGAAGATTCAAAAACACATGATTACAAGCAAGTTCAAAATTAAGAGTTTAGTGCCATACGAGATCATTCTGAGTGAAATGGGGGTTGCTTCTATTGAAGCAACTGCTATGGTGCGACTAATAAGATATCTAAAAAGAGTTGAGCAAATGGTCCAAGGCCGTCTTCAAAGACATATTGTGCAAAAGAAAGAAGACTTCGATACAACAAAATATTAAATGGCTTAGTAAATGGGATATGTGCTTGAACATGTGCCCCACGAATAGTAAAGAGATAAATGCTTTTGTTATCAATAAGTTCCACAAACAAACTTGGGCTAAAGAGTTAGGGAGAAAGAAAAAGTACTATATTGATGAGTTTAACCCTACGTACAATTAGCATCAAAAGGCGTACATAGGGGCCAATATACCTTGGAAAGCCAAAATACTTATTGCTCAATTAAGAACTAATTCCCATCAACTCCGTTGTGAGACCAGGAGCTGGAAAAGGCCAAAAAAAGTTTGGGAAGAAAGAGTGTGTATTTTCTGCACCTCTAGGAAAGTGGAGACATAAAAACATTTCATTTTAGAGTGTGAAGCCTTCAAGGACAGTAGGGACAGGTATGCAAGTGTCTTGGCAGATAAATCTTGGGATAATTTATTCATCGAGGGGACCGTGGAAAAATTAGGGGCGCTCATCATCGGGTTGAACAGGAAAATGATTGAGTTGCAGAAAACGACATGTGAAGTGGTCTGTCCCATAGGCTATCTTTAGCCTAGCGGACATTAAAATATTTTCTTCTTCTTCTTCTTCTAATTGTGAGATTGTGATATTTCACCATTCTCCTAAATTTGTTTGTTAGACCCTTCATATCTCTCCACCTAAATTCCCAAAATGACATGTCTCGGAATTTCGATCGCTATAGATCCAGAGAGCATCCAAAAATTAGGTGTTTTTCTTGGAGTGGGATAACTGGCACTCTAATTGCCCCGCTTTTCTGGCGATTTGTTCCCTAGATCCGGTTATAAAAACCGGCGGAATCGTAGTTCCACCCCATTTACTGCGGAACTATGCCATGGAACAGTACCCTTAGAAGTTTTGGCCCATTTTAAGACGACCCAGATCGTCGAAATTCTAAAAAAATAACAAGAAGGGGTGGAACTGTGCCTGGCTGCAAAATTTTCCGTTCCCTGCAAAATTTTCCGTTCCCTGCAGGGGGCGATTTGAGTGCCAGTTATCACACGCCGTTTTTCTTTGCTTAGCACACGAGAGAGCCACCCGAACAATGGCTGTAACTTGCATCACACGCAAAATTATCCATGGAAAATCGGATTATAATCCAATTAACAATGGATGTTATTTAAATTTACATATATGAATTGTTAATACATTACCGTGCATACTAACTGTTCGAAGGGCTACTCTGAATTGGATTTTTACCATGAAGATAATGTGGGTAGGATTAACAATTGCGTTGGGATATCTGGTGGCACCAAGAGCTAAGCAATTGTGGGTTGATTGGATTTGGACACCCAATTGTCTAGTCCAGTGCTGTAAGAGACAAGGGATTCCTGGTTTTTCTTACCATGAAATTCTCAAGGTAAGTATCCAACAAATCATAGTTTGGGTAATGAGCATTGGCTTCTTGAGTCTTGGATTTTGTGGTTGGCATGCCATTTTTTTAAGTAAAGTTATATATTTTTCAAACTGCATTAGATTGATACTAAAAGCAGACTTCAGGCAGATTCAATCTGTTCCCTTCATGGGTGTTTATTGTGTATTCATCGATTGATGTTAAGCTTTGAAAAAGTTAGAAATTGATTTTGAAGTCTATAAATTTAGGTCCTACAAACTCCTCTGTACTTACAGCACTGAAGGAATTAATTCTCTTCTATAGACTTCAATTGCCCGAGAAAAACAAAAGGAGCCAACGTGAACCAACATCGTAGATGATTGAGGAACTGATTTTCACCACTGTGATTGATTTGATTTGATAACTCAACAGAGATTGAACTTGTGACTAGGTTTTGGCAAATATGGTCTGCTAATCAATAGACTTAGGGCAATTTCGCACAGACACTACATCTTCAAATAAGTTTTCTCATAGAATCTCAGAAATTTCAGAGACACTACATCTTCAAATAAGTTTTCTCATAGGATCTCAGATATATTAAACTAACCACTTGTGAAGAAACTAAGGTAGTTAAAGAGGAGGGCAAAATACATATATTCTAGTCCAATTAGTTTCATTTATAATTTGACTTACAATAGAATCCTCTTTTTGGATCAAACCTAACTTCATGTTCTCACCGTGGCTTAGGAGCCACGGAGGAGCTTTGCACCGGCCGCTTACACTATGTGAAATGGTAACAATTCAAAACAAACTTATCTTAATTGCACGAGTAGTGGGAAATGGACCTCGCCCTCCTTCCTAAAAGTCTACCAGTTTAATAAATACAGTGGTGCAGACTTGACAAGGATCGTATCTGTGACCGACCATTAATCATTTGACCCACGTGCTCTTTGAGAAAGCTATATATTGGATTAGAGGAAGGGGAATAAGTGTTCAACTACTTGAAGAATGGCCATATCTACAGACGCAACAAGGGTTGCGGCACAATGTGCACAGCAGTCACTGCATGTATAATTTCGTATGAGTTTATGTAGCTGATCTCAGGCTTTCTCTACTCTCAGTTTTGCTATGTTCTTAGGGTCTATAGTGTATCGCCTAGCTATCTGGTCTTTGGTTTGTTTGGCAGGTACTGCTTTTGCAGCCAAGTCTTTCTGTCTTTTCTAGTCCTTTTGTACTTCAATCTTATATATACTGCTGGCTCTTTATTAGAACAAAATAAATAGAAATTTAGACAGAACTTTTAGAAATTTGATTCATTGAATATTAATCCACTAATTCTTTTAGAAATTTGATTTATTGAATATTAATCCACTAATTCTGCAGGATTGAGCTTACCACCAATATTTGGCAAACATGTTCTACTGGTCATTAGGCTAATTTATCTTTTGCACATCATGCAGTGCATGCTTTAACTTCGTGAAACTTAGTCCATAAATTGCAAAGCATGGTTGAGGTGGGTGAAAATCCCAATAAAATGGCAAATGACAATAGCTCCTTTGCCAGGGTACAACTGATCATGTGGGTCTTGGCAATGCAAGAATAGGACTACTTGCAATTAAAGGTTCCAGGGGTAATACAATCATAGGACTTTATTATAGACAAATTTATGAGGGTCTGCACGAGTCTAGTAAACCCCATATGCTACACATAGCTTTGCAGGTCATTGACCATTCCATCTTAGTTGCACTGGCCTCATTTGTCTCTCCATTAAGCATTCTAATGACCCCAGATCTATAGTTTTTATTTATTGCATCACATGTATATGCTACATAAGTAACTATCGTACAGAAAAGATCTTCTGCAAACAGAAGCACACCTAATCAAGGCAACAATTTCTTTGTATAAAAACATAAGACACATCAAGGACAAAGGGTCACGAACCCTGTGCAATGATGGGGATAATGGCCCTAAAGTCTTATTATTAAGTCTTTAGTAATGCCTTAGGTCTTAATGATCCTAAACAGTGTCGATTATAATATCCTACATTTTACAGGTATGTCCCTTTTGTTAAAAAGTACAGCTGGACAGCCAACCAGTTGGCAGTTTTATTTTGCTTTATTTGTGAATAAGGTTGTGTTACATATTCTGTGGGAACTTGTAATGTCTCTTTTTAAGAATTTTTATTAAAAGGACCAATTTTTCACTTTTTCCCCAAATTCGACCTTTGACTAGTTTTGATGCCTAGGTCTCCAATTGGCTCCAAATGCCTCTAAATCTTCATTGAAGGTGTATGAATGATATTTGTACTTGATTATGATGTTCATGGATGATTTGTGACCATCAAAATACTTCTGCAAACTTGTTTAAGATTCTGAACAAAGTATGGAATTTAACTAGCAATTTGGGGTTCAAATCCCCCCGGGTAAGTACTGAAAATGACTATCCAAATGCCTCCAAACTCACTTGAAATTCTGAACAGAGGTAGGGGATGTCTGAGGGACATTATTTAGGTCTCATGTGCACCATTAATCAATTATTAAGTCTATTCTTACCTTCTCCCAAACAGCAGCAAAAATCACTAGTTCGACCTTGGGGGAAATAACATGAAATCTTCTTCAAATAAAATAAAACTGAGCAAGATGACTCCAAATGCGTAAGTTCTGAACATGAAACTTGTAATACTCATCAATGGCAGTCCATACATCATAAATATATCAGAGAAATATTCTTCCATTCGAAATCATCATCAATACATTGGCATACATCAATCTAGTGGTGAAATGGTCACTGTTTTCTCATTAATAATCCATTTTACATATAACCACTTGGTATTTCGACCTGAAACTTTCTGGAGATGAAGAACATAGTATATTAATCATATTACAACAGAAATAGATCACGAGAAGCTCTCCCAAAGAGTACAAGAGCTCACCAAAAACGCCCTCCCTCAAGGGTCAAGAATATGCCATCAAAACTGGAAATGGTCGAGAGAGTGTGCTGCACTAGAAGAAACCATGAGCTGCCCTGTATCTTACACCTGGAAATAAACACTCCATTAAAGCTCCAAATGAAAGGTCTGAATGGCCTTTCCAATCACCAACTTGGATGGGAATCTTTCACCCTCGAAATTGGCTAAGGCAAGAAACTAGTTATCCACTAGCTCTCCCTCTTCACAAATGCAATTGCAAATTTCTCAAATGATCAAAAGCTGGTTTCATTATTTGTTATTGACATTTATAAACTTCTAATGTCCTCCATGGGTCGAATTCCTTCCAAGAGACTCATGCCAACTCAAGTTGGGAAGAGATTCCAAAGAATGCCACTTGTACAGCAATTCCTAGTCTCCCACTTCCACCAAATCACATGTGGAAGCATCTTAGCTGCCCTAACTCCCTTGAGCGCCCTCTTGGAGGCTATTTTTAGCCCTGAAATGTCATATATGTCATATGTCAGCCTTCAGGTCTGATTTGTGTCATCGGTGTCATAGCATCTTCATCATTGTTGTCATAGAGCTAGGGAATCTAGCCCAAGTGTCTCACTAGCTCCAAATTGCCTCTTCCTCTTCCATGGGAGTTACTCTTCCTCTACATTTTGACCTTGGATGAGTCATGCAATGAAAAATACCTTTTGAACTCCCCCAAGTATGTTACCATTCACCTTGAATTTGAATTGGTGAGAGAATGATGCCAAGTGTAGTGGGTAAATTTAGCCATATGTGGGTCCCCCTTCCTCCATGTGTCTTCATGACCAAATGCCACTTTGATTTTCACTTGTATATATTTATTTAGCTCCTTTATTAAACATTTATGGCATTCTAATGTTCAAACATCATTTATTATTCTCCTTATTCCAAATCTCAAAGCTTTCACCCCAAACCTAGGAAACTAGTAATTTTCCTCCTTGGCAATTATTTGACCCTTAGCATCAATTTGACAAACTCTAATGAATATGTCCAATGTGCTTAGGCCATTGTGGCCCAATGCCAATTTGGGACATGACAAAACTTGAACATTTCTGCTATCATAACTGCTTATTGTGTGTGATGAAGTGTTGTGCTTCGGAGTTTATTGCGTATATTTGCTCTATCTCTCTGTGGACGTTCGTCATGTGATTTTACTTTTTCCTATTTTTTTTTAACATGGTATCTGTTACCGGGCAAACTAGCAGGCTAGTGTCCGATAAGCACATATGAAGGAAAGTGACCCAATGTCACCTCAGTCACGTTCCTTTAACTACTTTGGAGTGTCTTGACCTCCCAGGGAGAGCTTTTTTAGTACATCTGCAAACACTTAGCCACCAAAATCTAGATCTTCCTATGCAATTTATGTTAGTGATCAGTGCCTTTAAGGAGTCAAATGTAGAATGGAGAAAAGCTTACCATAGAAATATAAATGTTGAAAACTGTTTGAATTAGTGCAACTTCAGAAGTTATTCTTTTTATATTTTATTGTATTGATTTGTACCTCCTACGGGAGATGATTTTGATGTAATTAATCATGTAAAACCCTAGAAAGAATCAATGTAAACCTTGGGGATAAATTACCCAAAGAAAAGAATTAAATGAACATTATTTTATTTGTCCCTAGGTCAAGTCGACCCTGTCAATTAGACAAGTCGGCCTAGTTAGGGAAAAATCCAGTTTGGCAAGTGTATAAATAGAGAGGCTGGGTGCCTCATTTGGTCACTCACTCAACACACACAAGTTTGCATCACTTGGAGAGGAGCTCGCATTTGCTTGGGGTTTCTACTTGGAGAGACTTTCTACTTTCTCTCTCTCATCCTTGTATTCTGTTCTCAAAATTGTTCATCTCTATACGAAGGTTGTTGGGTTTTCTCTCTATTGGGTTTCCCAGGATAAATTCTCGTGTTCTTTGTTTTTGTGCTTTGTCTTTCTTCTAGTGATCCTATTGTTCATATGCAATTAAATTATACTGCTATAATTGTATGAAAAACTAACATGGTATCAGAGCAGTACTAGAAGAAGCCATTGCCGGAAGCTAGGGTTTCATCTTTTGAGGCCTTCCCTCATCAATTTGGCAGAAAAAAGAGCCTTGGAAACTTCACCCTAGGGAGGGCGCATCTTTTGGTGAAGGCAGAATCCAATTTTGAGAAGTTTCAATTTCGACCTAATTCTGCAGCTGTGGCGGTTATTACAGAAATTAGGGTTTCAAGTTTTGTGCTGTTCCCTCCACAGATTTGGCTCGACCCTACTCGCCTTGCTAGGGCACATTTTCCTATGGAGTCAGTTTCTCAAGAATCCAATCTTCATTTTTGACCTAGTTCCTGCTAGGGTTTCTGCTTCAGATCTGCAATCAAGATGATTAGAATGAAGGTTGAAGATCGTCTAGATGGGGCTTCCAATTTCATCTCTTGGAAGTCTAGGGTTCTTCTCATTATAGAAGAAAATGATCTCTTGAAGTTTGTAAATGAGAAGGTTCCAGAACTAGAAGCTGAAGAGAAGTCTCAATGGAGGAAGAATGATGCCAGAGCAAGAAGGATATTGGTGGACTCAGTCAAAGACCATTTGGTTCCTCAAATATCACAAAAGAAGACAACTAGGAGGATGTTCAAAACCCTAAAGAAGCTATTTGAACATATTAGCATCAATGTGACTCTCACATTGAGGAACCAACTATCAAATATGAAGATGTCCAAGTTTGAATTAATTGCCTCATACTTCAAGAGGACCATAGAACTAAGTGATAAGCTAAGTTCCAGTGGAGAAACCATTGATGATAAGGAGCTTGTCATTACTACTATAAATGGACTTCCACCATCTTGGGAGTCATTCATTCAAAGCATAAGTGGAGTGGTGCTTCTAGGCATATGACTGGCTATAAAGAAAATTTATCAGAAATTGTTGAGAAGGAATCCCATCTCCGTGTTGTACTTGTGGACGATGCTAATTACACTGTGAAAGGATCTGGGGCTACCTCCCTCTAGTTAGAGTCCAGTGACACATTACACTTGAGTGATGTGCTTTATGTACCTAGTATGAAGAGAAATCTTGTCTCCATATTTGCTTTGGAGGACAAGGGATATAAGGTAGTATTTTCAGAAGGGAAAGTTCTTGCTTGGCACAAGAACTCAAGCATGAACACAACAAAAGTAATTGGTGTAAGAGAGGAGAGCTTGTACCGATTGAGCACTCCACCAGATCAAGCACTAGTTCATGATTCTACCAGCATGGATGAGCTATGGCATAAAAGACTAGCTCATCTGAACTATAAAGCTCTCCCAGCATTAAGAAATATAGTGATAGGTCTACCAGTGTTTCATGTAGACCATGATGGAATATGTAGAGGATGTGCACTTGGCAAGAATGCCAAGGGATCCTTCCCAAATAGTGAGAGCAGATCTAAAGGAATTTTGGATCTAGTGCACTCTAACTTGTGCGGACCCATGTGTTAGATTATGGTAACTTCGGGATGTCCTCCATGACTCAGATGCCTTGCATGGAGGCACATGTTCGGGTACACAGGGTACTACCAAAGGACCGAACACCAAGAGCAACCACTTCACACAAACAGATCACAGATCAACACACCGATGTTTTGACGTGGTTTAAACCCTCTTGAGGGAAACACTCCACGGCCCCGGCCAAATAGCTTCTACGGGACAATTTATTATGCAAAGAAAGAAAGTTACAAATGAGCTTCTCATAATCGATCAACTAAACAATGACCCTCCATGCTCTTTAAATAGAGATCATGGACCAATCGGGTGTTAAGCCACGGATCAAGGTTAGGTTTGATCTAAGAGAAGTTGAGCCGTCGGATCACTCTATGTCGGAAACATATCGTGACCGTCGGATTAAGTATTTACAAATGCATACTAATGCATACTAAAGAAACACACTATCCCTAACGGATATATTACACAAGTTGATCTTAACTAACTCCTAAGTGTCTAAATATCCTAACATCCCCCCTTAAGAACAACTTGGGATAGGATTGAAGGATTTACAAAAGTGACACTATTAGGAGAAGGAAGGAGGCATTAGAGCCTATCCCCCCTTAATGACAAGTTCCTGAACTCCTAACATAGATCGAAGTTTAGAAAACTTCGCTTCTGTAAGAGACTTGGTGAAGATGTCTGCAACTTGATCATCTGTAGGGCAAAAGAGCACTTCAAGAACACGATCATGAACAAGATTTCTGATGAAGTGCATGTGTAGCTCAATGTGTTTGCTGCGTTGATGTAGAACTGGATCTTTGGCAAGCTTGATGGCACTTTGATTGTCGCACCAAAGTGGAGTCGGCTGCTGCTGCTCGAATCCAAACTCTGAAAGGATCTGTCGAAGCCATAAAGCTTCCTGACTGGCATTAACTGCTGCTCGATATTCTGCCTCTGCTGAAGAAAGAGCAAGAGCTTGTTGTTTCTTACAAGCCCAAGTAATAGGTCCAGAGCCCAGACTGAAAACATAACCTGCAGTAGACTTTCGATCATCAGGATCGCCGGCCCAATCTGAATCAGTGAAACCAACCAACAAAGGTTTCCCCCCTGTACTGTAATGAATCCCAAACTGAACTGTACCTCGAATATATCGAAGTATTCTTTTAGCTGCTTTCCAGTGACTTTCATGAGGTGTCTGCATATAACGAGCAACTCGACCAACGGCAAAGGAAAGGTCAGGACGGGAATGAGTCAAGTATAAAAGACAACCAACAAGCTGACGATACAAGGTGGCATCTACTTCAGGTGAAGTACAAGTGGCAGAAAGTTTGACTCCAGACTGGAAGGGAGAAGGGGCTGGTGTACAATCTTCCATGTGAAAGCGACGAAGAAGGTCACAAGCATACTTAGACTGAGAAAGAAAGATTCCTTCTTTGGTTTGCAGAACTTGGAGACCAAGAAAATAATGCAAATGTCCTAAGTCTGACATTTCAAAGGTTTGTTTAAGACTGGATTTCACATGGGTTATAAGATTAGGGTCACTACCAGTAAGAATAAGGTCATCAACATATAGAACAAGTATGATGAGATGGTTTCCTACTTTCTTGGTATAGACATTGGGGTCAGAATGGCATCTAGAAAAACCAGTGTCAAGGAGAAAGTTATCCATTTTGGCATACCAAGCTCTAGGAGCTTGCTTAAGGCCATATAAGGATTTCTTAAGGCGGCAGACAAGGCTAGAGTTATTCTGAACATAGCCAGGAGGTTGTTCCATGTAAATTTCCTCCTGTAAATCACCATGTAAGAAGGCAGACTTGACATCCATTTGATGGACTTCCCAGTTGTGTAAGGCTGCAAGGGAAAGAACAAGGCGGATGGAGTTCATTTTGGCGACGGGAGCAAAGGTTTCATTGTAGTCAATCCCTTCAACTTGGGAAAAACCTTTGGCAACTAACCTTGCCTTAAGTCTTTCAACACTTCCATCTGATGCATACTTAGTTCTGTAGACCCATTTACATCTGACAAGTTTTCTTCCTTTTGGAAGAGGTACAAGATCCCAAGTATCGTTCGCCATTAAGGAACGATATTCTTCATCCATGGCTGCATCCCAATCTGGATTCCCTGAAGCTTCTGCAAAAGTTTCTGGATCATGATTCTCGGAAACTTGAGCCAAAAGAGAAGAGGCTCGCTGAAACTGAGAACGTGTTCGACGTTGATCTCTAGGATCACCGGCAAGATCACCAGCTGCTTCACATGTTGAACGGACCCATCGAGGAAGCACTTGTGCTGGTGCAACTGGAGGAACATGAGCAGGCGGAGGTGGATTTTCATCCTCACTGTCATCATCATCAACTGGAGTTGGAAACCTGTCAAGGAAGTTGGAAGAAGAAGAAGAAGGCACAAACGCCGAATCAGGCTCGCAGGCCAAAGATGGCACACTTGCCGAGTTAGGCTCGCAGGCCAAGATATTTTCATCAAATTTAACATCTCTTCTAATGATTATAGCATGAGAAGGTGGTTGAAGAAGTCTATAACCTTTTACATCTTCAGAATATCCAACAAATATGCACTTTTCACTTTTAGGCTGCAATGCTTTCCGTTTTTCATCCGGAATGTGAGCCCATGCTTCACTACCAAACACACGAAAGTGACTTACATCAGGTTTAATTTTACTCCATGCTTCTTCCGGTGTTATACCTTGTAATGCTTTTGTGGGGGTGCGATTAACTATGTAATTTGCACAATTAATGGCTTCAGCCCAAAATTGAAGACTTAGTCCCTTAGATTGGATCATACAATTAGCCATTTCTTTTAAAGTGCGGTTCTTCCGCTCAGCTACACCATTTTGTTGTGGTGTATATGGAACAGTGTGCTGTTGTTGGATGCCTTGTTCAGTGCAGAAAGTAGTGAACTGTTTGTTAACATATTCTCCTCCATTGTCAGATCTTAACTTAATAATTTGATGACCAGATTGTTTTTCAACAAGGGCCTTGTAGGCCAAGAACATGTTAAATACTTCGCTCTTAAGTTTTAGGAAATAAACCCAAGTGCGTCTGGTGTAATCATCAATGAAAGTTAAGAAATACTTGAAACCAGAAAAGGAAGCAGATGGAAGAGGGCCACACAAGTCACTATGCACAAGCTCCAAGGGAACCGAGGCGTGCCAAGAGGCACGTTTGTCAAAACTGTCCCGATGATGTTTTCCGAGTACACAACCGGAGCAAACACCATCTCTGCAAGATACCATCGGAAGACCTGTCACCATATTTTCTTTACATAGTTGTTGCAATGAGCGATAATTTAAGTGACCAAATCGCTCATGCCAAAGTTTGCTCAAGTTATCACTATGAGCAACAAAAACTGAAGGGAAAGGTGATGACCCAAAGTTGTTAAACTTGTACAACCTGGTAATATCATCAACAATTCCGGTAGCTAGAACCTGTTGAGGATCTTTAAAATCCTTGATTACAACTTGGTGAGGTGTAAAGGTCACAGTTTTACCTTCACCAGAATGAGTGATCTGATAGACTGATAACAAATTGCAGGAAATTCTTGGAACACATAGTACATCACTAAAATGACCATTATCTACTGGAACTGTTCCAGCTCCTACAACACTTAGAGATCTATCATCACCAACAAATATCTGTTTGGTGTTACATTCATGCATAGTAGAAAAGATGGCTTGATCCTTAGCCATATGATAAGATGCTCCAGAATCAATGAGCCATTCATTTGAAGTAGAAGAAGAAGATGCATTATAAGAATAACCAGAAGCACAAAGTGCATGTCCATGAGAGGTAGATTCTGATGGCGAATCTAGGCTGATGTGGTGCTTCTTCATTGCTGCTTCCAAGGCTGCCATCTTCTTGAAACACTTTGATTCATCATGATTATCTTTCCCGCAATAGTTGCAATGACGCTCAGTCTTCTTGCCTTTTGGTTTGGATCCTTTGTCATTTTTTAAAGAAGGAGTTGACTGAGAGGGTTTTGGACCCTTGTTTGACTTATTATTGCGAAAATTTTGTTTCTTGGGAGGCTTGGACTTTTCTTTCTGTTGGGACAATAAGGCTTTCCCAGATGTATCTGCATTGTTGATTATTCCAAGATGAATGAGTTTATCTTGTTCCCTAATCAAGGAATCACAAAAGGATTCAAGACTAGGCTCTTGATAGCTAGCTGCATTCAATGACGCTTTCATGGAGTAAAATGTAGATACAAAAACAGAATATGCAGGTCCAAGTTTGGAAAGAATATGATAAATGCATTGTTTGTCTTCCCTCTCAATCTTACATTCTGCACATAAGAGCTTGAGAGTTTTGTACTTAGATAAATAATCTTGAATGCATGAAAAGTCACTTGGATTTAGAGAAATCAACTCATTTTCGAGTTGGTGACCTCGAATTTCATTGTGTTTACCAAACACAGTTTCCAACTTGTCCCAAGCAGCATTAGGTTCATCAATTCCAGATATGTGGAATCGCAAATCAGTAGAGATTGACATCCCAATCAATCCACGAGCTTCATCACATCTATTTGCCCATTTTATTTTCTTATCATCATCAGTGGGTTCTTTTTCTTTCCCTATTGTAATTCTGAAAAGTCCCCTACTTCGTAGAACATCCTCCATACGAGATTTCCATGAGAAATAGTTGGAACTGTTAAGTAGAATATCACAAGGGGCGGCCATATTTGTAAATTAATGGCTGTAAAAGCAGAAACCAATAGTCTGGATGTGAAGAGCTCAAAAAAATAGGCGGTTTCAAAAAAAACGGCACTGAAAACGGACTCTGTATGATGAAGTTATGCTTGAACAAAAAAACTGTTGAAGATGTCCCCAATAGTGACGTGGCAGCTAGAGAATGTCCAGCAAAAAAAAGAACCCCCCTCTTCCCAAGATGAACCTTTTGACAATCACTTTACAAAAAAGTTGCTTTTAAGTGAATCACTTTTGTAAAATAAGTGATTTCACTTTTACAGTGATATTACTTTTAAATAGTGCAACAATAAATAAAAAGCTTAAGTGACTCACTTGTATTTTTATTTTTTATTATTTAAGTGAGATGCACTTTTACAATAAAGTAACTTGAAAATAAAAATTGCATGCACTTTTCTTTTTAAAAGTAACTTCCTAAGACTTGAACTCAAGACCTATTAAGGAATAAAGCAACTTTGGACCAAGTGAGCTAGTTTAAAAGGTATGTAAAATATGGAAATGAGGAAGGGGGCTTTTTTTTTTTTTTTACTCTTCTTGCTCGGTTTGCGTGCTTGCCCTTTTTCCTGCAAAACAAACCACAAAACGAAACAAAACAAACTTTTCCACACTTGTGGAGTTAGATCTTGTTAGCTTGCCCGGAAAGTCTACGTTTTCTCTCTGTTTCTGATTTGCCGAGATCGCGCAAAGTGCACGGCAAAGAGCATACGCAGCCGAAAAAAACCCTTTCCCTTTCTGTTTCTGATTTGCCGAGATCGCTCAAGGTGCACGGCAAAGAGCATACGCAGACGGGAAAGCAACAATCCGAACCCAAAAAAAAACTAACAGTAAAAAAAATGAAATATGAGATTTTTTTTTTCTTATTAAAAAAACGAAATAAAAAAAATGCGTCACTGTAACATTATACCTTTAGATCTGATGAAATACGCGTTTCTGGAGCAACCGGGAACCGTTTTCGATCAAACGAAAACTATTTTTCAATGGAAACGACGCTCCGGACGCAATGGAACACCTCCCACAGCCCAGAAATGCACAGAAATATCAGAACTAGAAACCCTTTCGAGTTTCGGCAACAGCAGTTCAAGATCTAGATCATAACCGGAAGCGGCACTTCATAAAAGCTCTGATACCATGTTCGGGTACACAGGGTACTACCAAAGGACCGAACACCAAGAGCAACCACTTCACACAAACAGATCACAGATCAACACACCGATGTTTTGACGTGGTTTAAACCCTCTTGAGGGAAACACTCCACGGCCCCGGCCAAATAGCTTCTACGGGACAATTTATTATGCAAAGAAAGAAAGTTACAAATGAGCTTCTCATAATCGATCAACTAAACAATGACCCTCCATGCTCTTTAAATAGAGATCATGGACCAATCGGGTGTTAAGCCACGGATCAAGGTTAGGTTTGATCTAAGAGAAGTTGAGCCGTCGGATCACTCTATGTCGGAAACATATCGTGACCGTCGGATTAAGTATTTACAAATGCATACTAATGCATACTAAAGAAACACACTATCCCTAACGGATATATTACACAAGTTGATCTTAACTAACTCCTAAGTGTCTAAATATCCTAACAGCACATCAATACCATAGGCATCAGGATGGAGTAGAGAGTGAGATGCACTCTACTCAGTGGCATGAGCCCAGTGGGGGCTACATGTGGAGCTTCAGGGGAGATGGACCTTTGCATGCATGAGTATTGCATGACCTGCCAGCATTCAGTGACTGCATGCAAAAGTGACCTTTTGCATGCACCGGGAATTAGGGTTTTGGCAAACCTAATTCATCGGTGAGATTATTTATAGAGGCAGGGGGTCCCCAGATGAGGTTACTCAGTTGCATTATTAGAGAGAGATATTGCCAGAGTGAGGGGGACGAATCTGTCCATGTGGGGCGACTTTCTGAGATAGAGAGGAGTTGTTGCAGGAGCTAGGAAGGTCAGATCTGAGCTAGATCAGTGACCTTCAGTTCCAGAGAGGCTAGATACCCGTTCCTGTGAGTTGAGAGAGCTCAACAATGAGATTACTGTGGAGATTGGGGGAGGCCGAGTTCTCTTGGAGGACGTTTTTCCTGAGGGCAGAGGAGCTCATTGTGAGTTGGATTCACCGATTAGGAGTCTGTGACTTCCAGGATAGCCTTGCCTGGAGATTTGAGGAAGGTTAGGGACGATCGGAGCTCAGATCTGTTGAGATCCGGAGCAGTACGAGCATTTGACACCCAGAGGGGAGGGCGCACTTGTGCATGCAAAGAGGGCCGATTTCATCAGTGGGAAGTCTTTAGAGCGAGCAGATCAGAGCAGAGGGATCTAGAGAGGGCAGATCTATCAGAGGCACCGTCAGAGCACTTAGATCCAAATTGGCAGTTAGGGCATACTTCGTTAGTGCATGCATCAGCTGGATGCATGCAAATTAGAGTTTGTCCTGGTCAGAGGGATTGAGTTACCGGCTGAGGTAATTCTGTATTGTACTGTCTTTTATACTTCTATATGCTCTAGGCTCGAGAGAGAAGATAGCCCCATAGTTAGCTGGTTTTTCCCGAAAGGGTTCCAGGGTATATCTGTTGTCTATGTAGTTGATTGCATTTATATGTTAGTTGGTAGATGCAGATCTAGTGGTTTGAGTCTATGTTTTTATGAGTATGTACTGACATTGATATTCATACTACTTGAGGTTTCAAAGTGATCCAGAGGGAGTAGTGATCTCTGGATCTAATATATTTACATGGTATCAGAGCCCTGTTGAGGATCAGGGTGAGTAGTCACACATAGATCGGCAGTGGTGGTGACTAGATCTTAGATAGATCTAGTAGATCTGTGGAGATAGAGGCCAGATCTGCCAGATCTGAACATTCCCATTCAGATCTATGGTTGTAGAGGTCAGATCTATCAGTTTAGTTGGTTTGTGGTCAGATCTGAGATAGATCTGCCAGATCTGTGATCAGGAGAGATTCTTGTTCACTGTGGGTTACAGTTTCTTCAGTTGGGTGAGTATGGCTACTGGTTTGAGAGTGGAGGATCGGTTGGATGGTGCCTCCAACTACAGTGCATGGATGGCACGTATTACTCTCTTGCTGAAAGAGAATGAGCTATGGGATGTTGTGAACAACACGACAACACATCCCGTTACTGTTCCGTTAGATGCCACTGCCAAAGCAGTGTATGACAAAAAGAATGTGAAGGCTCAGAGGATCCTTCTTGATTGGATCAAGGATCACCTCATCCCACATGTCTCTACCAAAGACAATGTGTTTGAGATGTGGGATGCGTTGACTAGTCTGTACCAGAGCTCCAATGAAAACAGGAAGATGGTTCTAAGAGAGAAGCTGAGAAGCATCAAGATGGGGAAGAATGAGAGCATGGTCACCTATCTCACCAAGATCTCTCAAGTGAGAGATGAGTTGGGAGCAGTCGGTGAGAAGGTAGAGGACAGTGAGCTGTTTCGACAGGCCATGAATGGTGTGTCTGTGACATGGGCAGTGTTTGTTCAGTCTATCATAGGTCGTGAGAACCTTCCCAAGTGGGATCGACTGTGGGATGATTTCACACAGGAGGAGACCCGGAGAGGGTACATTCAGAGTTCAGCTTCTGCCATTCCTGAGGAGGAGGATGTGGCTCTCGCAGCAGGCGGGAGGCAGAGAGGCAGACATAAGAAAGATCTGAGCAAGATCAAATGTTTCGCCTGCAATGAGTATGGACATTATGCGGGACAGTGCCCGCATAAGAAGGGGAAGCAGGCGAAGGATGAGCAGGTGGCAGCAGCAGAGGAGGTTGATGAGTTCTCTTCTTAGTTTGAGAAGGAGTTCTCACTAGCCACAATTCAGTCAGGACATGATAGTAGCCCACCGGAGATTTAGGCTGATCAGAGATGGAGAGTGGACATTATTCTCAGCAGTCATATGACAGGAGTATGAGATGCATTCCTGATCCTAGAGCATACGGCAGTACAGTTGACTCGGGATGGTCAGGGGGTTGACCATTTAGTTGCTGGAGTGGGCAGAGTGAGATTTTTGCTTGACCGTGGGGATCTCCTGGAGGTTTCAGGAGTGTTCTTTGTTCCAGGACTGAGAGGAAGTGTTCTCTCAGTGACAGCATTGGCAGCTGCAGGATACCCTGTAGTGTTTCACAGGGATCAGTTTTTCACCTATCCTAGAGGAGTAGACCCAGTCTTATTTGGTCACAGGGTTGATGGTGATTACTTGGTTCATGGACAGCCTACTTCAGGCACATCAGGATGGCTGAGTGCATCCTCTTCAGATGCAAAGGAGGATGATGAGCGGGATGCTCACAGCAGAGATGAGGCCAGGAGGAGTGAGCCTGTTCAACAGATGGGTGAGCGAGATGCTCACCATGATGAGGATCAGGGCAGTGATTGTGGAGTTCTGATGGATGAGCGAGATGCTCTTGACAATGATGAGTCTCAGGAGGTTGAGCCCTTGGGCTCATATCAGATGGATGAGCATGCTGCTCATACAGGCACCAGTCAGAGAGTGAGCTGGTATGACATGGTTGAGATGGACTTGGCTCAGGAGAGAGCTCAGTCAGTTCAGTCAGTGCAGAGACAGAGGGAGTTGACTTACAGAGCTGAGTCAACTCAGGGTCATAGGCAGATGATCTACAAAGCAGTAGATCCACTTGACAGAGGTATTCAAGGTTGGTTACAACAACAGAGTCTCAGAGGGAGTCCGAGTCAGAGTGAAGTGATAGAGTCAACAGTGGTTGACAAAGGGGCTTCTTTCGAAGCCACACAGATGGAGATTGATTAGGGTGGTTCAGTTTAGAGTGCAACAGTGATAGGTAGATCAGTTAGATTAGTGTCAGCTACAAAGGACTTGTTGGATCCAGGTATCCATGGTAGGACTTCCCTCGTTAAGAGGGAGTGTTAGATTATGGTAACTTCGAAATGTCCTCCATGACTTAGATGCCTTGCATGGAGGCACATCAGTACCATATGCATCAGGATGGAGTAGAGAGTGAGATGCACTCTACTCAGTGGCATGAGCCCAGTGGGGGCTACATGCGGAGCTTCAGGGGAGATTGACCTTTACATGCATGAGTATTGCATGACCTGCCAGCATTTAGTGACTGCATGCAAAAGTGACCTTTTGCATGCATGCATGCAAAAGTGACTTTTTGCATGCACTGAGAATTAGGGTTTTGGCAAACCTAATTCATTGGTGAGATTATTTATAGAGGCAAGGGGTCCCCAGATGAGGTTACTCAGTTGCATTATTAGAGAGAGATATTGCCAGAGTGAGGGGGACGAATTTGTCCATGTGGGGCGACTTTTTGAGATAGAGAGGAGTTGTTGCAGGAGCTAGGAAGGTCAGATCTGAGCTAGATCAGTGACCTTCAATTCCAGAGAGGCTAGATACCCGTTCTTGTGAGTTGAGAGAGCTCAACAGTGAGATTACTGTGGAGATTGGGGGAGGCCGAGTTCTCTTGAAGGAGGACGTTTTTCCTGAGGGCAGAGGAGTTCATTGTGAGCTGGATTGACCGATTAGGAGTCTGTGACTTCCAGGATAGCCTTGCCTCGAGATTTGAGGAAGGTTAGGGATGATCAGAGCTCAGATCTGTTGAGATCCGGAGCAGTACGAGCATTTGACACCCAGAGGGGAGGGTGCACTTGTGCATGCAGAGAGGGTCGATTTCATCAGTGGGCAGTCTTCAGAGCGAGCAGATCAGAGCAGAGAGATCTAGAGAGGGCAGATCTATCAGAGGCACTGTCAGAGCACTCAGATCCAGATTGGCAGTTAGGGCATACTTCGTTAGTGCATCCATCAGCTGGATGCATGCAAATTAGAGTTTGTCTTGGTTGGTAGATGCAGATCTAGTGGTTTGAGTCTATGTTTTTATGAGTATGTACTGACATTGAGATTCATACTACTTGAGGTCTCAGAGTGATCCAGAGGGAGTAGTGATCTCTGGATCTAATATATTTACACCATGAACATGACTGTTGCTTCACTAGGTGGCTATTATTTCTATGTGACATTTATTGATGACTACTCATGGAAGACTTGGATATTCTTTCTCAATACCAAGGAACCCGAGGAAGTGCTCATCAAATTCAAAGAATTCAAAGCCCAAGTCGAGAATTCGTTGAGAAAGAGGATTAAGTTCTTGAGATCAGATAATGGTGGATAATATACCTCTACAAATTTCAATGATTTCTGCAAGGAAGCAAGAATTAAGAGGGAGCTCACAGTTCCCTACAACCCTCAACAAAATGGGGTTGCGGAAAGGAAGAACATAACAATTGTGGAGGCAGCCAAAGCCATGATACATGACTAGATTCTACCGATGTTCTTATGGGAAGAAGCATCCAAAACAGCTGTCTATGTACAAAACAGATGCCCACATAAGATTTTGAAGAACATGACTCCAGAAGAAGCTTTCACATGAGTGAAACCAGAAGTGGGCCACCTTTGTATCTTTGGCTGTCCAGTCTACATACATGTGCCCAAATAAAGGATGATGAAGTTAGAACCTTCAGGTAAGAAGGGAACTTTCGTGGGATACAATGAGTCTTCAAAGGCCTATAGAATTTACATCCCAGGATCGAGGCAGATCGAAGTTAGCAGGGATGTGTCCTTTGAAGAAGAGATGGCTATCAGGAAAGGAAGAGGATTTGATATGGAGATCGATGATGAGGAGATGCTAGACCTAAAGGAGACGAGATCATTTCCCCCTTCAGGAACTCAGAGGGAGTTAGCAAAGAAGGATGAACCGATCGATCCCATTGATCCAGTTGAGCCAGTTGATGTTCCCACATATATTGGAGTAGGCTGAAAGAGGCCTCGATGGGCACAACAGACTTTGCAGGATGCAGAGGGGCATGAAGCTCCACATGGTACTTTTCAAGAAAGCAAGAGACCTCGGAGGTTCTTGAGTTATGTAGCATTGATGAGTCACATCATTGACTCATAACCCACTTCCTATGAAGAGGCCTCCAAACATCAAGTTTGGAAGGATGCCATGATGGAAGAAAATACCAATCCATCATGAAGAATGATGTATGGGAGGTTGTACCGAGACCTGAGGGGAAGTCAGTAGTGACTTCCAAGTGGCTTTACAAAATCAAGCATGGAGCAGATGGTAGCGTTGAAAAACACAAGGCTAGATTTGTTGCCAGAGGATTCTCTCAGAAAGAGGGAGTTGATTATGATGAGACATTTGCTCCCATGGCTCGATATACTTCCATCAGGACTGTTATTGCTATTACTTTAGCTATGGGATGGCAGCGACATCAGATGAATGTCAAGACAACCTTTCTCAATGGTGTTATTGAGGAAGAAGTGTATATTGAACAACCAGAAGGGTTTGCTGTCCATGGAAAGGAGTCTCGTTTTTGTAGGTTGAAAAAGGCCTTATATGGACTCAAGAAAGCACCTCGTGCTTGGTATGGGTGAATAAACGGATACTTGGTGAGCTTGGGATTCACCAAGAGTGATGCAAACCCTAACCTTTACTACTAGGTTGTGGATGATGAGCCACTGATTTTGGTTCTTTATGTTGATGACCTGTTTCTCACAGGGAATGAGAAGCTTATTGTATGGTGTAAGAAGAAACTTGCCTCTGAGTTTGAAATGAAGGATCTTGGATTGATGCATTACTTTTTGGGACTAGAAGTATGGTAGAGGCATAAGGAGATTTTCCTTAGTCAAGGAAAATACACCATTGATATTCTGAAGAGATTTGGAATGTTGGACTATAAGTCCATGGCCACGCCAATGGATGCAAATTTGAAGAAGCTGAGGGACTCTGCTTTAGATTCAAATTTGATTGATCCCATTATGTATCACAAGTTGATTGGATCTCTTTGATGTATCTGACGAACACCAGACCAGATATATGTTTTGCTGTGAATGCTCTCAGTCAGTTCATGTGTGAGCCGAGACAGATTCATTGGGTTGTTGCAAAACATGTGCTCAAATACTTGCGTGGCACTGTGGGATATGGCCTAAGATATGCTTCAGAGTGTGACTTGAGATTGTAGGGATTTTCAGACTCAGATTGGGCTTAATGTGCTGCAGATAGGAAGAGTACTTCCGTTTGTTGCTTCAGTTTGTGTTCTGCAGTGATTTCCTGGTTTAGCAGGAAGCAGACCTCAGTAGCACTTAGTACTGCAGAGGCCGAGTATATGGCTGCTAGTACAGCAACTCGAGAAGCTGTATGGCTTCGAAAACTCCTTGCGGGATTATTTGGTCAGATTCCAGAGCCAACTGTGATTCACTGTTATAACCAGAGCTCTGTGCGGATGTTAGTGAATCCTGTATTCCATGACAAGTCGAAGCATATAGAGATTCAGTATCACTACATTTGTGATATGGTGCAGAAAGGTGCAGTCGAGTTACAGTATGTTCCGACAGATGACCAGACTACAGATGTTCTCACCAAGCCTCTTCCCAGGATAAAGTTTGAATACTTTCATGGAAGACTTGGAGTGGAAGAGAACGTGTCCCTCCTTGAGAGGGAAAGATGACATGGAGATGTTTACCTTACTTTCACACAGGTACCTCTACTTGTCCAGGTTCTCAGCCAGGTATGGGAGGATCCCATCGGTAGATGAGACAGACAGGTAGTAGATGGTCATGTGAATTTTGGTTCCACAAAGGTACCTCTACTCATCAAGGTTCTTAGCTGGGTATGGGAGGATCCCATCAACAGATGAGACGAACAGGTAGTAGAAGGTCGTGTGAAGTTTGGTTCCACACATGTACCTCTACTCGTCCAGGTTCTCAGCCAAGTATGGGAGGATCCCATCGACAGATGAGACAGATAGGTAGTAGATGGTCATGTGAGGTTTGTTTCTACACAAGTACTTATGCTCGTCCAAGATCTCAGTCAGGAATGGGAGGATCCCATTGGCAGTAGAGACAGACAGGTAGCAGATGATCGTGTATGAGAGACCTTTCAAACATCTAGGTTGGATGGAGAGACTGATACCTTTGGACTCATCGAAGGACTGGTTGAGTTGGTGCATGTTCCCCGAAGGACTAGGTTGAGCAGATGCACATTGTATTGACTCTCGATGGACTGGGATGTGATGATGCTTGCTGTACTCTCTGACAGACTGTGTAGAGTCGCTGAGCTGATATATGGATCCACTAATGGACTGTGTGGAGCAGATGCATGATAACACTTCTCAAATGACTGAGATCGTGTTGACAACCTTCAGTATGTATAGAGATGATCGAAATAGGTGTGATGTACAGATGAAACCTAGATGATCGTGATGCTAATGATGACCGTGTCCGAAGAATACCTTCCTTGTTGAGAGGGAGTGTTGGAATTAGTGCAACTTCGGAAGTTATTCTTATTATATTTTATTGTATTGATTTGTACCTACTATGGGAGATGATTTTGATGTAATTAATCATGTAAAACCCTTGAAAGAATCAATGTAAACCTTGGGGATAAATTACCCAAAGAAAAGAATTAAATGAACATTATTTTATTTGTCCCTAAGTCAAGTTGGCCCTGTCAGTTAGACAAGGCGACCCAGTTAGGGAAAAATCTAGTTTGGCAAGTGTATAAATAGAGAGGCTGGGTGCCTCATTTGGTCACTTACTCAACACACACGAGTTCACACCACTTGGAGAGGAGCTCGCATCTCCAACTAGGAGAAGCATATTTTTGGGGTTTCTACTTGGAGAGACTTTCTACTTTCTCTCTCTCATCCTTGTACTCTGTTCTCAAAATTGTTCATCTCTATACGAAGGTTGATGGGTTTTCTTCCTATTGGGTTTTCTAGGATAAATTCTCGTGCTCTTTGTTTCTGTGCTTTGTCTTTCTTCTAGTGATCCTATTGTTCATATGCAATTAAATTATACTGCTATAATTGTTTGAAAAACTAACAAAAACATTATCAAACCAAATTTGTCACTGTTATAGCAAACTCTCTTCACCAAACAATTATCATGTACCATTCATCAAATGAAGAAGTAAACAGTATGAGTACTGCTGCAATAAATGAACTAAGGCAATCCTGACATTAATAACCAATTTAGTGTAATGATGAACAACAGTAGACTGTCTAATAATTATCCAACAATTATGTCATTCAAACAATATCTAACATCATTAGATCATAGTGGAAAAAATCGGCATTGGCAAAAAATCAGCAAGGATCCTGAATACAACTTCTCGGCAACATCGACGAAAAAATCGACAAACCACGGAAAGCTTTAAAAAATACAAAATATATTCATTCTTTTCAGAATTTTAAACATATAAAGCAACAACAACATTAGATAAACACATTGAAACATAAATATGGATAAATTACTAATATATATGATGTAGTGGATGCCAAATAAAAAATGATACATCAAAGTTTCAAAGATTGGAAATTTGGAAGTTTCAACACTGGTTTGAACATTGGTCATTCCCCCCTCCTCTAGGCTCTAACCCTTACCTCTACCTCGAATCTTGAAGTTAATCCTTCAAGGACATTAGTCAAAACCATACAATTTTGATGAAACTTCCTAATCCAAGCGTTAAGATAAGGTAGAAAAAGCTTCCCATGCTTAATAAGTGATTTTGCTTAACTGAAGGGTATATTTTAATTAAGGTCATAACAAAGGGGTCAATCAACTTCAACAATGAGGCATCATCACCACCAACATCAAGGTACATACATAGTTTGATGTGCCTGATTAAATTCCAACCCTTACCTCATACATGATATAATGTAGTGGAAACGTTGCAATCCTGAAATCCTGAAAACTATTAAGTCTGTTGAATTCTGAATGGGATCTAAAATTCTACTTTTTGCATATGAAGTCTAATGAGGTTGGAAACTTGGAACCACTCTCAAACATCCTGAAACAATTAATGGTAATATTAAAAATTTAAGTAAAATGATGGAAAATAAAAGATAAGGATAATGTCACATTACCATTTACTGTTACTAGCTTCAATGTCTTATGAAAACAATTGGTCTAATTTTTAAAACTCCATGGCGATTTTTTGTGTCTTCTCGCGATTTTTCCAAAAAATCGCGATTTGTTAGGCAGGAAAAATCAAGAGGCTGAAAAAATCACGATTTCTCGGGAAATCGACGATTTTTCGGTGATGTTTTCCACTATGACAGACTTGATCTATAGATTTACAGTGTTCCAATTTGCTAGCAAAATTTGCATCCTTGATTAAATTTAATTTGGCTGAACACTGTAAATCTATAGATAAAGTCTGTAGCATTCCAACAATGAACATTGGCACTTTGGCTAGGAGGTATACAAACAGTAACTAGTATCTTAACCAAATGTAATCAAAAGAGCAATGCTACTAGTAGATTAATCAATTTAATTATGTTTGATATAACAGTCCTGTAGCAAACAAATAGTAGCACTTTAATTGAGGTCTGATATATCAATCACGTCGTAGCAGATTTGACCTCAAAACAATATTAATGCTTCCCTGCTATAGCATTCCCTCATTCAACAGTAAATAAATGTTTCTAACCCCTTTTTGTTGTTTGAAATGTTATCTTCTGTGACAGGTTTTGATGAGCAGCAGTCGAGGTTACAGGATGTCTTGATTACAGACCTGAAGTGAAGTCTGAAAAGGGCTAGAAAAAGAGGCAAAAAGGAAATTGTTTAGGAAAGCCGAGGGTTAGAAGGGATAACAGGGGTTTTAAGGGATGCAAAAGGGAGGTTGCTGCAGTGGCTGTTAGGGGCAGCAGAGGTAAGGCGAGGGCTTCGAGGGGAGAAAAGAAGAGGGCGTAAGGGTTGGAAGAGGAAGGAGAAGGGCAGATTTTAGTGTTTAGATTTTAGGTTTAGGACTTTTTTTAAGAATTTTATTGTTTTTAGGTTTTTAGGGCTTCTACAAATTTCGCCCTAGGGTTTTTTAGGAGAGGGCCGAAATTTTAGGGAGACCAGAAATTGAATTTTTTAAATTTTTTTTAAGGTTTTAGACATAAAATTGTGGACTTAATTCTAACCCTAATTCTAGCATGAAAATGCAAAATTACACATGAAAAATGCAAGAGAAATTGATAAAAATGTGATAACTAGGGTTTTAATGGATGAAACCCTAAACCCTAGGGTTAGAGGAGAGGTGACCAACCTCCCTCTTGGAGTAGTTTTCTCTTTGACTTCTAAACTAGGGCTTCCTACAACAACCTCTAGGTTTCATTACAGGAGCCTAATCTAGGGCAAAATTAGAGATCCAAGGCCAAACTAGGGAAAACCTCCTCTAGGGAGCAAAGAAGATAGAAGGCAGACAAGAAGGCCTAAATCAGAAAAAATGCAGCTCTATGGCCACCATTCAATCATCAAGAAGATAGAAGGCAGACAAGAAGGCCTAAATCAGAAGATAGAAGGCAGACAAGAAGGCCTAAATCAGAAAAAATGCAGCTCTATGGCCACCATTCAATCATCAAGAAGCAAGAAACTCTCCTACCTTCACCAAGCAAGGCTAAAACAAGACTTACTTGAGTTTTGTGTTGTTCCAACAATTCCTAACATCTACCATGCATGAGCAAAACCCTAGAAAATATCCAACATTGATCCA
Source organism: Larix kaempferi (assembly GCA_027924585.1). NCBI lineage: Eukaryota > Viridiplantae > Streptophyta > Pinopsida > Pinales > Pinaceae > Larix > Larix kaempferi. Next base: position 8,779,969 of record BSBM01000029.1, read on the forward strand.
CAAGCCAAAAGACTATCTTGGGTAAAAGAGCAACATAATGTAATTTATCCCATGAGTTATGATTTACAAATGAAGTGAGGAGTTGTATTTATAGTGTTCTCAACTCACTTTTACAAAATAACTAGGTCGACACGCCAAATAAATGTCAACGTAAAAATATAACATAAAAGAATATAAAATAGTCTAAAAGATGGCTAAAAGGTGGCTACCTGGGTTATTTCCCCCCTAGGTGCCCAAAAACTAATAAAAATGACTAGAGCTGAACAAAAGGCTTCACTCCGAAAGGTGGAGTGAGTAGGGGGGATCGTCATGCCCCTTCTAACCCCAATAATGCTGAAAAACCCTCAACGTCCCCCCTCTACAAGCCTGTGGGCCTGGTGACCAAGGATGACATCATCACTGGACATGCACCAAGGAGAGAGGGCCCTCTGTTGGAAAGGGGCCAAGATGGGTGCATAGGGTGACCGAAAGAGGAGGCAAGAGCCTCAGAACTGGAATACTGTCACTGGTGTAGAAAACAAGTAGGGGGTCATGTGAACCCTCCAGTGACCCACCCCTAGGAGCCCCAGACACCAATCTCAGGGCTATAAGCCCTAGAATGAGGCAGTCAGCAATGCCACTAAGCGATAGTACTCCTAAAGGAAGGACCAAAGGGTCCGGCCATAACCACCTCTCAGAAAGTAATGCTAATACCCCCATAATGCTAATACCCCCATCATGGCCCTGAAGAAAAATATGACCCCTCTCCTTGGGTAAACATCTGAATGTGTGTTGGTACTAGTACCACGTAACAATATCATAGCACAAAACAACTCCAAACTCTCTCACGAGAGGTGGAGTTGTTAGTCATTGGAATTTTCTAAAGTGTAATACTTTGAAGGGTGTGCACAATCTAGTTGTGCTCTTGCTGCCCAGGCATGGTGACATGCTTATAGAGGAGTTGTGCATTCTTTTGGTTGTTTCATATTTGTTTGTTGGACAACAAAATTGTTTTGGGCAAAGTGTTGCTGTTGAAATATGGAAGGCAAACAAAAGAAATAATCTCATCCATTGATCGCTTGTAACTATGATTTAATCTCATCCCTGCATCCTTATGGGCTAGGGATCTTGCTCATCTCTCATCTATAAGAGAGAGTGAGCTCTCACTTGTAAATCACTTTTGGTCATTTTCAACAGTAATACAAGTCAAATTTATGAGTGTTTCATTTCTCTTGTTTTTGAGTGTGTTGTTCACGAATATTTGTCCTTACTATCCTCTCCAAGTTGTTGGATCTCAGTTCTACTAGTTTGGAACATTTTTATTGTTATTTACATTCAGGAAAGGAGGACCAAGTTTGCCCCAAGCGCCTTGGTCATCTTAGGAGAAAGGGGGTTGTTACATGGTACACACCTTTAGATGTGTGCCCAAGGAGAGGGGTCTTTCTTTTTTTTAGGACCATGATGGGTGTTACCAGTGCTTGTTAAGAGGTGGTTATGGCCGGACCTTTTGGTCCTTCCCTTAGGAGTAATATGGCTTAGTGGCATTGTTGACTGTCTCATTATAGGGCTTGTAGCCTTGAGGTTGGTGTCCGGGGCTCCTAGGGGTGGGTCACTGGGTCACATGATCCCCTACTTGTTTTCTACTCCGGTGACAGTTCTCTAGCTCTGAGGCTCTTGCCTTCCCTTCTAGTCACCTGATGCACCTTTCCAATAGAGCGCCCTCCTTCCTTGGGCAGTTTCCTCGATGACGTCACCTTTTGGTCACTAGGTCCACAGGCTGTTTGAGGGGGGACATTGAGGGATTTTCAACATTATTGGGGTTAGATGGGGCATGATGATCCCCCCTGCTCACTCCACCTCTCAGAGTGAATCTTTTTGCTCAATTTTAGCCATTTTTAGCAGTTTTTATGCACCTAGGGGGAAAATACCCCAGGTAGCCTACTTTAAGCCTACTATAGGCCATCTTTAGATTATTTCATGTTATATTTTTACATTGACATTTATTTGGCCTGTCGGTCTGGTTATTTTGTAAAAGTGAGTTGATAACACTTTAGATACAACTCCTCACCTCATTTGTAAATCATATCTCAGGGGATAAAACTCAATTATGTTATTTTTTTACCCTAGATAGCTTGCTCTAGGTGTTCGGGTACATAGGGTACTCCCAAAAGACCGAACACCTAGAGCAACCACTTCACACAAACAGATCACAGATCGATACACCGATGTTTTGACGTGGTTTAAACCCTTGTGAGGGAAACACTCCACGGCCTCGGCCAAATAGCTTCTATGGGACAATTTATTATACAAAGAAAGAAAGTTACAAATGAGCTTCTCATAATTGATCAACTTTCCAATGACCCTCCATGCTCTTTAAATAGAGATCATGGACCAATTGGGTGTTAAGCCACGAATCAAGGGTAGGTATGATCTAAAGAGAAGTTGAGCTGTCGGATCACTCTATGTCGGGAAGATATTGTGACCATCGGATTAAGTATTTACAAATGCATACTAAGAAAACACACTTTTCCTAACGGATATATTACACAAGTTGATCTTAACTAACTTCTAAGTGTCTAAATATCCTAACATCCCCCCCTTAAGAACAACTTGGGATAGGATTGAAGGATTTACAAAAGTGACACTATTAGGGAAAGGAAGGAGGCGTTAGAGCCTATCCCCCCTTAATGACAAGTTCCTGAACTCCTAACATAGATCGAAGTTTAGAAAACTTCGCTTCTGTAAGAGACTTGGTGAAGATGTCTGCAACTTGATCATCTGTAGGACAAAAGAGCACTTCAAGAACACGATCATGAACAAGATTTCTGATGAAGTGCATATGTAGCTCAATGTGTTTGCTACGTTGATGTAGGACTGGATCTTTGTCAAGCTTGATGGCACTTTGATTGTCAACCCAAAGTGGAGTAGGCTGCTGCTGCTCGAATCCAAATTCTGAAAGGATCTGTCGAAGCCATAAAGCTTCCTGACTGGCATTAACTGCGGCTCGATATTCTGCTTCTGCTGAAGAAAGAGCAAGAGCTTGTTGTTTCTTACAAGCCCAAGTGATAGGTCCAGATACCAGGCTGAAAACATAACCTGCAGTAGACTTTCGATCATCAGGATCGCCGACCCAATCTGAATTAGTGAAACCAACCAACAAAGGTTTCCCCCCTGTACTGTAATATCCCAAACTGAATTGTACCTCGAATATATCGAAATATTCTTTTAGCTGCTTTCCAGTGACTTTCATAAGGTGTCTGCATATAACGAGCAACACGACCAACGACAAAGGAAAGGTCAGGACGGGAATGAGTCAAGTATAAGAGACTATTGACAAGCTGACGATACAAGGTGGCATCGACTTCAGGTGAAGTACAAGTGGCAGAAAGTTTGACTCCAGACTGGAAGGGAGAAGGGGCTGGTGTACAATTGTCCATGTGAAAGCGACGAAGGTCACAAGCATACTCAGACTGAGAAAGAAATATTCCTTCTTTGGTTTGCAGGACTTGGAGACCAAGAAAATAATGCAAATGTCCTAAGTCTGACATTTCAAAATTTTGCTCAAGACTGGATTTCACATGGGTTATAAGCTTAGGATCACTACCAGTAAGAATAAGGTCATCAACATATAGAACAAGTATGATGAGATGGTTTCCTACTTTCTTGGTATAGACATTGGGGTCAGAATGGCATCTAGAAAAACCAGTGTCAAGGAGAAAGCTATCTATTTTGGCATACCAAGCTCTAGGAGATTGCTTAAGGCCATATAAGGATTTCTTAAGGCGGCAGACAAGGCTAGAGTTATTCTGAACATATCTAGGAGGTTGTTCCATGTAAATTTCGTTTTGTAAATCACCATGTAAGAACGTAGACTTGACATCCATTTGATGGACTTCCCAGTTATGTAAGGCTGCAAGGGAAAGAACAAGGCGGATGGAGTTCATTTTTGCGATAGGAGCAAAGGTTTCATTGTAGTCAATTCCTTCAACTTGGGAAAGACCTTTGGCAACTAACCTTGCCTTAAGTCTTTCAACACTTCCATCTGATGCATACTTAGTTTTGTAGACCCATTTACATCTGATAAGTTTTCTTCCTTTTGGAAGAGGTACAAGATCCCAAGTATCGTTCGCCATTAAGGAACGATATTCTTTATCCATAGCTGCATCCCAATCTGGATTTCCTGAAGCTTCTGCAAAGGTTTCTAGATCATGATTCTCGGAAACTTGAGCTAAAAAAGAAGAGGCTCGCTGAAACTGAGAACGTGTTTGACGTTGATCTCTAGGATCATTGGCAAGATCACCAATTGCTTTACATGTTGAACGGACCCATCGAGGAAGCACTTGTGCTGGTGCAACTGGAGGAACATGAGCAGGCGGAGGTGGATTTTCATCCTCACTGTCATCATCAGAAACTGGAGTTGGAAACCTGTCAAGGAAGTTGGAAGAAGAAGAAGAAGGCACAATCGCCGAATCAGGCTCGCAGGCCAAAGATGGCACAATCGCCGAGTTAGGCTCGCAGGCCAAGAGATTTTCATCAAATTTAACATCTCTTCTAATGATTACATCATGAGAATGTGGTTGAAGAAGTTTATAACCTTTTACATCTTTAGAATATCCAACAAATATGCACTTTTCACTTTTAGGCTGCAATGCTTTCCGTTTTTCATTTGGAATGTGAGCCCATGCTTCATTACCAAACACATGGAAGTGACTTACATCAGGTTTAGTTTTACTCCATGCTTCTTCCGGTGTGATACCTTGTAATGCTTTAGTGGGGGTGCGATTAACTATGTAATTTGCACAATTAATGGCTTCACCCCAAAATTGAAGACTTAGTCCCTTAGATTGGATCATACAATTAGCCATTTCTTTTAAAGTGCGGTTCTTCCGCTCAGCTACACCTTTTTGTTGTGGTGTATATGGAACAATGTGCTGTTGTTGGATGCCTTGTTCAGTGCAGAAAGTAGTGAACTTTTTGTTAACATATTCTCCTCCATTGTCAGATCTTAACTTAATAATTTGATGACCAGATTGTTTTTCAACAAGGGCCTTGTAGGCCAAGAACATGTTAAATATTTTGGTCTTAAGTTTTAGGAAATAAACCCAAGTACGTCTGGTGTAATCATCAATGAAAGTTAAGAAATATTTGAAACCAGAAAAGGAAGTAGATGGAAGAGGACCACACAAGTCACTGTTCCCGAGGCGTGCCAAGAGGCACGTTTGTCAAAACTGTCCCGATGATGTTTTCCGAGTACACAAACCGGAACAAACACCATCCCTGTAAGATACCATTGGAATACCTGTCACCATATTGTCTTTACATAGTTGTTGCAATGAGCTATAATTTAAGTGACCAAATCGCTCATGCCAAAGTTTGCTCAAGTTATCACTATGAGCAACAAAAACTGAAGGAAAAGGTGATGACCCAAAGTTGTTAAACTTGTACAACCTGGTAATATCATCAACAATTTCGGTAGCTAGGACCTGTTGAGGATCTTTAAAATCCTTGATTACAACTTGGTGAGGTGTAAATGTCACAGTTTTACCTTCACCAAAATGAGTGATTTGATAGACTGATAACAAATTGCACGAAATTCTTGGAACACATAGTACATCACTGAAATGACCATTATCTACTGGAACTATTCCAGCTCCTACAACACTTAGAGATCTATCATCACCAACAAATATTTGTTTGGCGTTACATTCATGCATAGTAGAAAAGATGGCTTGATCCTTAGCCATATGATAAGATGCTCCAGAATCAATGAGCCATTCATTTGAAGTAGAAGAAGAAGATGCATTATAAGAATAACCAGAAGCACAAAGTGCATGGTCATGAGAGGTAGATTCTGAAGGCGAATCTAGGCTGATGTGGTGCTTCTTCATTGCTGCTTCCAAGGCTGCCATCTTTTTGAAACACTTAAATTCATCATGATTATCTTTCTTGCAATAGTTGCAATGACGCTTAGTCTTCTTTCCTTTTGGCTTGGATCCTTTGTCATTTTTAAAAAAAGGAGCTGACTGAGAGGGTTTGGGACCCTTGTTTGACTTATTATTGCGAAAATTTTGTTTCTTGGGAGGCTTGGACTTTTCTTTCTGTTGGGACAATAAGGCTTTCCCAGATGTATCTGTAGTGTTGATTATTCCAAGATGGATGAGCTTATCTTGCTCTCTAATCAAGGAATCACAAAAGGATTCAAGACTAGGCTTTTGATAACTAGCTGCATTCAATGATTCTTTCATGGAGTAAAATGTAGATACAAAAACAGAATATGCAGGTCCAAGTTTTGAAAGAATATGATAAATGCATTGTTTGTCTTCCCTCGTAATCTTACATTCTGCACATAAGAGTTTAAGAGTTTTGTACTTAGATAAATAATCTTGAATGCATGAAAAATCACTTGGATTTAAAGAAATCAACTCATTTTCGAGTTGATGACCTCGAATTTCATTGTGTTTACCAAACACAGATTCCAACTTGTCCCAAGCAGCATCAGGTTCATCAATTCCAGATATGTGGAATCGCAAATCAGTAGAGATTGACATCCTAATCAATCCACGAGCTTCGTCACATCTATTTGCCCATTTTATTTTCTTATCATCGTCAGTGGGTTCTGTTTCTTTCCTTGAGGTAATTCTGAAAAGTCCCCTACTTCGTAGAACATCCTCCATACGAGATTTCTATGAGAAATAGTTGGAACTGGTAAGTAGAATATCACAAGGGGTGGCCATACTGCAAATTAATGGCTATAAAAACAGAAACCAATAGTCTGGATGCGAAGAGCTCGAAAAAATAGGCGGTTTAAAAAAAAACGGCACTGAAAACTGACTTCGAATGATGAAATTATGCTTGAACAAAGAAAATGCTGAAGATGTCCCCAATAGTGACGTGGCACGTAGAGAATGACCAGCTAAAAAAAAAGAACCCCCCTCTTTCCAAGATGAACCTTTTACAATCACTTTACAAGAAAGTTGCTTTAAGTGAATCACTTTTACAATAATGTTACTTTAAATAGTGCAACAATAAAAAAGAACTTAAGTGACTCACTTTTTATTTTTATTTTTATTATTTAAGTGAGATGCACTTTTACAATAAAGTAACTTGAAAATAGAAATTGTATGCACTTTTTCTTTTAAAAGTAACTTCCTAAGACTTGAACTCAAGACATATTAAGGAATAAGGCAACTTTGAACCAAGTGAGCTAGATTAAAATGTATGTAAAATATGGGAAGGAGGAAGGTTTTTTTTTTTTACTCTTCTTGCTCGGTTTCTGTGCTTGCCTTTTTTTCCTGCAAATCACACCATAAACTAAAACAAATTTTTTTTTTTTCACACTTGTGGGGTTAGATCTCGTTAGCTTGCCCGAAAAGTCTACGTTTTCTTTCTGTTTCTGATTTGCCGAGATCACACAAGGTGCACGGCAAAGAGCATATGCAGCCGAGAAAAACCCTTTCCCTTTCTGTTTCTGATTTGCCGAGATCGCTCAAGATGCATGGCAAAGAGCATACGCAGACAGGGAAAGTAACAATCCGAAACTATAAAAATCTAATAGTAAAAACTGATAAAATATGAGATATTTTTTTTCTTTTAAAACAGAAAATTAAAAAAATGCGTCACAGTAACATTATACCTTCAGATCTGCTGAAATACGCGTTTCTGAAGCAACCGGGAACCGTTTTCGATCAAACGAAAACTATTTCTCAATGGAAATGGCGCTCCGGACGCAATGGAACATCTCCCACAGCCCAGAAATGCACAGAAATACCAGAACAAGAAACCCTTTCGAGTTTCGGCAACAATAGTTCAAGATCTAGATCATAACCGGAAGTGGCTCTTCATAAAAGCTCTGATACCATGTTCGGGTACATAGGGTACTCCCAAAAGACCAAACACCTAGAGCAACCACTTCACACAAACAGATCACAGATCGATACACCGATGTTTTGACGTAGTTTAAACCCTCGTGAGGGAAACACTCCACAGCCCCGGCCAAATAGCTTCTACGGGACAATTTATTATGCAAAGAAAGAAAGTTACAAATGAGCTTCTCATAATCGATCAACTTTCCAATGACCCTCCATGCTCTTTAAATAGAGATCATGGACCAATTGGGTGTTAAGCCACGGATCAAGGGTAGGTATGATCTAAGAGAAGTTGAGCCGTCGGATCACTCTATGTCGGGAACATATCGTGACCGTCGGATTAAGTATTTACAAATGCATACTAATGCATACTAAGAAAACACACTTTTCCTAACGGATATATTACACAAGTTGATCTTAACTAACTCTTAAGTGTCTAAATATCTTAACAGATCTCTCTTTGCTCTTGTGGATGAAGTTGGAACTTGTGTTTGGTTTGCTGATGCTTGGTGGATGTTAGAATTGTTGGAAGAATGCATGCTCAAGTAAGTCTAATCTTTTAGGTCTTACTTGGTGAATGGTAGGTGAAATTCTTGCTTCTTGAATGATTGAATGGTGGCCTTAGGGATGCATTTTTCTGGATAGGGCCTTTGTCTACCTTCTATCCTCTTTGCATGGTGGAAAACGCTCTCTTGAGGAGGTTTTCCCAAGTTTAGCCTTGGATCTCCAATTTTGCCCTAGATTAGGCTCTTATAACGAACCCTAAATGTTGACATAAGAAGCCCTAATTTAGTAGACAAGGAGAGGTTACTCCAAAAGGAAGGATAATCACCTTCCTCTAGGGCTAGGGTTAAGGGTATCATCCATAAAAACCCTAAGTTATCATCTTCGTACTCAATTACTTAGTGTAGTCACACTCGGCAGGGACTCGCGAGTCTTGCCGAGTGTGCCCGAGTGCTTGCTGGAACAGTTACTCGCCCTAAACTCGCCGGCAAACTCGTGACTCAGGGAACTCGCCAGGGACTCGCCCTAATCGTGGAATTCGACAGGCACTCGCCGAGTCCGTGTCACTCATCGAAAAGGGCCACGTCCGTTCCACATATGCACTGTTGCGAACGATTCAGGCTTGGTTTTGGCGAGAATGCGTGGCGGGAACTTGTTTAAGAAGGCATCTCCCTGCCTTTTCACTCACAACCAACTTTCTTGCCCCCCTGAGCTCATCACCTCGACGGGAGTTCGACTTGAAATGGAGTCGTGGAGTTTGACTAGAGTGGAGTTTGACTGGAGGGGAGTGCAACTGGAATGGAGTAGTGGAGTTCGATTGGACTCATTGGAGGTCCATAGGAGTTTAATTGGAGCTCAACCAAACATCACAGTTTTTGAGCATTGAGATTTCAACTGCCAATGACCTGTTCGGGTTGGATTTGTTTTTTTTGGTTTTGGTTTTAAATTTTTTTTGTTTTAACTTTTTAATATTTTTTTTGATGTTTTGTATTAATTTTTTTTAATTTTTGCCATATTTTGGTGTTTTTGCCGGCCTCAACGAGTGTTCGATTGGAGGTCGAGTGAGCATCACAAGTTCTGAGCATTGAGGATTTGTGGCCCAACATCACAAGATAGTTCAGTTTTTTTTTTTTTGGTTTTGGTTTTAAATTTTTTTGTTTTAAGTCTAAACTTTTTAATATTTTTTTATGTTTTGTATTAATTTTTTTAATTTTTGTTTTTTTTTGCAGCCTACGATTTTAGCTGCCAGCATTGGTTTCCATTGCCAACTGTGCAGGGGTCATGGTTGTTGACTTCAACTGTCAACCAATTCAAGACCCACATTAGTTTATCGTTTTTTTGTTTTTGTTTTGCTTCTATTTTTGTTTTTTTTTAACCTTTTGCATTGATTTTTATTAAGTTTCGTTGTTTTGGCAGCCTCCTAGCCTGTGGAGGCTGCCATCATAGCCTACACGCTTATAGGCAGCCACTGGGGGCAACCTACATGCCTGTAGGCTATGATCGCAGGCTGGCTGTGTAGGCTGCCATCGTAGCCTACAGGCCTGTAGGTTGCCCCCAATGGCTTAATGTTTTGGCAGGCTGTGTAGGCTGCCATCACAGCCTACAAGCCTGTAGGCTGCCTCCAATGGCTACCTACAGGCCAAATTAATGTGTTGGCAGGCTATGTATTCTGCCATCACAGCCTACAGGCAAAATTAATGTTTTGGCAGGCTATGTAGTTTTCCATCACAGCCTACAGGCCTGTAAGCTACCCCTAGTGGTTGCCTACAGGCCTGTAGGCTGTGATGGCATTTTAATGTTTTGGCAGGCTGTGTAGGCTGCCATCGTAGCCTACAGGCCTGTAGGCTGCCCCCAGTGGCTGCCTACAGGCCAATAGGCTGCGATAGGCCATGGCATCCTCCACAAGCCTGTGTAGGCTGCCATCACAACCTACAAGCCTGTAGACTGCCCTTGTGGCAGTTTACAGCCTTGTAGGCTGTGATGGCAGCCTACACAGGCATACCAAAAATCACTTAAATTTAATTAAAAAATATAAAATTTTATTTAATTTTAATTTATAAATAAAATTCATTTTAATTTATAATTTTATTCATTTTCCACTATCAGATCCATGGCACCTATGGGCAGACCTAGGAGGCCTCTTGATAAAGCATGGGATCATTGTGTCTGGGTGGTCCCAAGGCAAGACAATCAAGTAAAGTGCAACTACTGTCCAACAACTATGTATGGGGGGATAAATAGGTTAAAACACCACCTAGCTCAAGTTGTGTGCTAGGATGTTGTAGTTTGTGTTGGCTGCCCTGAAGAAGTCATAGCGGAAATGCACGCTGATTTGGAAGGCATCAAAGAACAAAATACCAAAATTCCTGTTATCACATTCATAGTAGCCGGAGCTACCATATCTTCATACCAGTTTCCAGTACTTTTCTGAGCCAGTCCTTTACTATGAGATGCTTGAGATCGACAGTCGATGAGCAACTTTCCTATGATCACTCTTATTGTCAACGGACCTAGAGCAGATATTTTCAGCCTTATGCCATGAGCCTTATGACCCCAAATTTGATGACTGAGGTAGCCATTTTGTTCCATACAGAGCAGTTATGATGACAATGCCCATAGTTATTCAGCAGCAGTGTTCCAGTGACAGTTGATGGTTAGATGATGGTTTATACAGATATATGACCCAACAGGTATATGGTTATGCATGGGATATCTATGTATGCTCTTTTACTTATCTTGGTAGCTTGACTGGGTATTTAGTGGTTATGATTTGGTGATATCTTTATGTGGTTGATTGATTGATTGTCTAGAATAGAAATAATCCAGTTGCTTGAGATTAGAATTTCTTGTGTATACTCATTGGTCACACCCTCTTAGTAGTATGGACTTGGTCATTCCCACCATTTATGGCTTGTTAGTTATGGCATCATTTGTCACCTTCCCCGTCCATCCGTTATCATCCATTCTTAGTTGTGACCTGACTTACACTTTAGCCTGTGATATGGAGGACTTCCCCATTTATGCCTCTGTTGGATAGACTCCCTATTATTTTGTGTCTCTGCTCTGAGTTGTGCAACAGAACTTGCCGAAGCCTTGATCCTTCTGGGCCAGGAGAACCCGTTGGTGTTGGTTTCTGAGCTTAGGGGAGTTGGTTTCTGAAGCCTTGACCTCCCTGGTCGGTTTCCCCCGATGTTTGGTCCTGATTGTGGATGATTCCCCCTAGTTGCCTGAGTTGTGTTAGCTAAGACTTGAAACAAATTGTTCTACCATCATTGCATGCATTATGTGATTCATTGTTACATCTTCTTAAATGCAAGCCCATAATAAATATAAAGTAAAACTGTGCTTTTAAGCACAATGAAAAGGGCTATGAAATGAAATGGAAAGCACCCTGGATGAAAGCTGCAATTAGTTGTGCTTCTAAGCACATGCAAAATCCGAAGGGTCGTAAGGCCTAAAAAGCAATGGTTAAATGTATGCTAAATCTAAAGACTGCTGGCCATGATTGAAATGTAATGATTATTTCCTCACGGAGCCTACGGGTTGGGATGTGAGATGGAGTAAGGGACAACTAATTCTCAGTGTCCCCTAGAACCTCAAGTTACAGTTTATTGTGCACCCAGTCACAGTGGTTCTAGAAAAGATCCTCACGGAGCTTGATTCAAGCTTGGATGTGAGTTGTAGACATTTGCTAAAGTTGAATGGGCACTCCTCAAATCAACTTATTCCATTTGTGAGACACCGCCATTCCTTGTGTGTTTTCTGTCCAACATATGCTTAGGTGGTTTTCCCTTTCCCTTTGTCCAAAGTGTCACAGTGTTGAAGTTGTAAAGTCATCCCCTTGTCCTAGCCTTGTCTTTTCCACCTTCACCCATTTCTAGCAAAATGGTCACGTCCATAAAATGAGTATACACTTGAGGGTCTTTTTCTTAGTAATTGATTGCTTTAATCTAGACTTATGCTTGATGTTTTATTTGCTTAATTGCCAGTAGAATGCAACTTTATGCTTTGGTTTTGCCATTGAAATATTTAAAGGAGCATATCTTATCCATTTGCACTTATAGCATCAGTCAGTTTGAGCCCGGGTCATTATTTTGATCAGTTTTGACCTAGTCAACCCAGTTTGACCAAGTCAACCGCAGGATCCGGGATGAGTTGGACCGATGATGTTCGAGATTGACTATTTGTGGTTTTATGGTGCCCATTTAATGGTTCCATGCATCAAACACAGGTTTCATGTGATGGTTTGATGGATTATTATTATTATTATTATTTACAGACCATTATTTTTATTGTCCGGGCATGGTTGAGCTTACAGATGATTATCCAGGTGGTCACATGATGTATGAGTACTCATCCTTACTAGATTTGGACCTTCTGATTTCATTGGTACACTCAGATATCAGTTTCATGCACTTACAGATGAGGTTGTGGTCACTTTATCACTTATTGCATATTTGCCATATAAAATTGACTATCAATACATTTTGAGATCTTTTTGGTTCTCCTAGGGTGCTATAGAGGGAGTATGGTATCTAGCCACTCGTTATTACCATATTACCATGCTCCTAGACATTTTGGTGCAATCAGATTGGTGCCCAGGGCACTTGGCAGAGAGTTACATGCATTTTATTATTTTACAGGTGATATTCCGACAATAAGAAATGGAAGAAATGGTCACCGAGGAAATCGATTTGGGCAAATGAGGCAATGAAATGGCATGAGGTTTGATCAAAGAGTTATTGTGATGCATCCCACACCTTCCGGCACAGTCTACAGCTTCAGTGGGGTCCACATGTCCTCTGGGTTATTATTTGAGAGTTTTATATTGTATTATTGGGACAAAATGTCCTAGTGATTTTTATCACTTTATGATGTATATGTTATTTGATGTAGTTGGGGCATTAGTCTAGTGAAGATAGTATCTCCTAGACCCCCCCAACAAACTGTTATATTGTGTTTCCTAGTCATGTTATGTCACACGTCCCCCCTAGGGCGTCATTGAGAAAACACTGAGAAACACACAAGAATAAGAGGGGGGGGGTGAATTGGTGTTGTAAGCTTGATTTATTTTTCTTAATCAGTCTTTGCTAAAACACCATTAATGCTTCAATTCAATCAACAACAACCAGTGATCACAACACAAACAAAATTACAATACTAATACTCAGAATAGTTTCCAATTTAATATATATAATTTGATTTACAATCATGAAGGTGCTTCAACACCTCAGGAGGCTCCAACCTCCAAGTTTTGTCAATCAAGAAGGGATGCTACAACATCCAGGCAAGCTTCAACTTGCCAAAAAGACTAATCAGTCTTTCCCCATCTCCACTCTACCTCCCTATAAAAATATCAGATTACAAATTACAAGATGTATTATACCAAGTCTTCTTATCAGCAATCTGGTTCATCAACAGCTTCCTTAAAACTGTCTCATACTGTCTTCGTAACCCTGTTCATGACCTCACCAACTTGTAGCCCCAGAAATAAAAATATTTTGCTGCTCCATGCTATTGTCCTCAACCCTGTCCACCTCTTTTATGCCTCCCCGAATTTTTCTTTCTTAGCTCCACCGAATTCTCCACTTCCAGCTCAGATATAAAAGATAACCAAAAATTAATTTACTGCTGCTGTTCTCTTGCTCACCAAACTGTCCTCTCTCCCACGAAATCCGAGCTCCTTATGTCTCCCGAGTTTTCCCCACTTCTTCCACTCTTTAAAACACAAATTGCTCTTTTATTTATACTTGAATTCTTCATGCAACTTGGAGGCCGACTTGTTCACTCAAAACAACTAATATATATTTTTAATCCATTTTATTTTCTTAGTCTATGGAGGTCGACTTGTCTAGCAATTAAATACTGTTTTATTTCCACAACATAAATATTCATTTGAATTACTCCACGATTTTTATGCCATGGCCTTCTTGCCCGCATGGATCAATAACCTATGTCTGCAATACCTCCTTTAAGCCATCGAAGATACCTTCTTATGCCCGCACTGTCCCTTTTTCATATGTTCGCATATGCCTCATGAAGCATGCCCCCAAGCTCATGCTTGCTTGGCATATGTCTTCTCTATCCATGCTGTCCATGTCACCATCATACACTTGTTTGCCATGTGTTCTTGATCTTCTTGTCATTTGCCATGCTTCTTTGTCATCACCCTTCAAGCCAACCAATGCTTGCTTGCTCTTCATGTGCTTGACCATTCACATCATCCTTGTCTAGGGTATTTGGACCAATTCCAAATGACCACAGAATGGGTCATTTGGTCTTTCGTGCTTGTCTTCATTTGGACCATCTCAAGCTACACACCTGCTTCAAAATACTTATGACATCAATGACAACAATTTGCCAACAAACACGTCTCCCTCTCTTAGAGTGATCCATGTATTATTGTTCCGACTCATCTTAGCCGTTGATTATCATTGTTGTATCTTATGATCTCAACCACTCATTTAAAAAGTGGTTAGGGTTTTGGTCTCTCTCATTCCTATTTAAAGAAGAGACTCCCCTCATTGTAAAGGGACTTTTGGCTCTTCGCTATTGGAATAGAAATTTTTTTTGTGAGAAATTCTTGTGATCTTTGGTTGGATGTTGGCTATATGGTGATTGAAACTACTTTTCCATTGCACTGAAAGATCTTGGTGGATATATCTTGCATATTTGTGGATCCATATTTTTATTTGCAGGTGAAGTGGACAATTTGGAAGAGGGATGCACTGGCTGGGGAGACTCACCTTGTCTCTCTCTCTTAGGTCTTGGTTCATTCAGGGAGTAATTTTGTCTTTGCACCAATTATTCTTTATCTTTTACTTCTTGCTTGCATCTACCTTCATTCTTACTTACTAATTGATTTCATTCTTGGTTTTTCAGGAAGAGAGGGGCGCACTTGTGGGTTCTTGGGCAAATTGTTGGAGCAAGAGAAACACCAAAAATTTCATTTGATCTTTGCGGGAGTAGTCCTCGTCATTCCGACATTCATTCTCATTATCCAAGTACGCATCACAAGGTACGTATTTATTCCTTTAACTTACCCATCTGTCATCTACATTAAAACCCTCACTGTTAAAACTTCTAAAAATTCTCTGGGTTTAACTTTTTGGATTTTCGGCAAACCATTTCTGGGTTTTCACCTCTAGGCCTAGCCCCAGGTGGGTTCTCAAGGGAGTCTTGCTCTGTGGACTCCATCTGCCCCATTCCCTAGGCACTAATCTCTTGATGCTTGTGCCCTCCTTGGTTGGCTTGTCTTCCGGATGGTTGATACCTTGTTTCCGAGCTTGTGTGCTTTGATATTGTCAGATCTATCTCTAATTTGTGCTAGGAAGCCCTAACCCTCTCAGATCCACTACTTGGGACCATTTTCCCTATTTAAAGTACACATTTCCCAAGGCAATTGAATTTGATCATTTACCCTAGCACCTACATCCTAGATCCATTCTTAATCTCTAAGTCATTGTATCTAAGTCATCTAGAGTTTAATCTCAATCTTGCTAAGCCTCTATAGTGACTTTGTCCCTTAGATCTAGGGTTCTTCACCCCTCACCTTACGTACCCTATTGAATAGCTTGATCTAGTGTTTGGGTTAGATCTCTCCTGTCGGGAGTAGATCAGGGTCTCCCCCTTTGCTATTTGGGGCTTGGATAGCAAGAAGCGAAGAGTGCCTCGATTGGCGTGACAACCAATCCATCTTGGGGATCGAGGCCCTCTTAGGTCACCTCTTTAGTTGCCTAGCACCTCTACCGTCCTGAATAGGATCATCTTTAGGGGCAACTACAAGTTGTGTGATAACATTTTTGGCACCGTTGCCAGGGAGGTAGAGGCTTACCTTCAGTGTGTGCGAGTGTCCGTGTGTTATTTCATATCATATCGCATCTAGTCTTTTACATTGGTGATTACATTTTGCATTGCTTAATCAATTTAATCACCAACACAATTCACTCATCTCACCTCTCCTACGACATAATCTTTCGGTGAATCAACTTTATGGTTCACTTGGCGACTCCACAATGCGACTGCACTGGTGAACCCGTATATAGACTCCACTAGGGAATTTTATTTTTTAATTCATTATGGACGCAGATGTTGTCCTCGACTTTTTTCAAGCCTCAAAAGAATTAAGAGTATAATAAAAGGAATCCAATATTTCGGTATGAGGATGATTACGAATATAAATATGGGTATGAACCTGCATATCAAGGCTCTTATGATGCCCATCATTTGCCTCATCCATCTAATAAATTTTCTTCCCCAAATATCCCGAGTGAACCAATTAGAAAATATCAAACCCAACCAAGACCTTACAACCAAAGCAATCACTGGAATGATTTTTATACTCCAGTTGGACGTCCAAATCAAGTCCCTAGCAGAAAATCCAGAGTAGTTAGAATACAAGCTAAGCCATCCCCTATTGAATTTTTAGATTTATATGGGGCACCTCATCCTATGCCGAATGGATACATCAGGAGGTTGCCACGTTTTGATGGAAGTAATGATATATCTATTGAAAGTCATTTGGATGCCCTCTAGGACTATATGGAATTTGTAAGTGCCGATGGTGAGGATGTCTATATAAGGGCCCTTGGTGCGTCCCTAGATGGGGATGCTCGATTATGGTTTGATCATTTAACATCGGGATCCATCACTGGATATGATATTTTACTAATTTGTTAAAAGAGGAATGGGGTGAAAATATTGATGAATCCACGGAAGAGTAGTCAGACAATGATTGTCTTGATGAAAATCAACTTGATGAAGATGATCAGGATGATGATAATGAAATAACTGGCGATTGTCCTTATCAAATTAATTCCTTTTCTCTTGAGCCAACAGAGTCTCATGAAGAAGTAATGTATGACAATGAGCAAATTTCATCTCCTCAGGATTATTGCCTCAATATAGATATAAGAGGGGAACTTATGAGACTCTTGTCATCATTACCCGAAATTCTCTGGGTTTAACTATTTGGATTTTCGGCGAACCATTTATGGGTTTCCACCTCTAGGCCTAGTCGAAGATGGGTTCTCAAGGGCATCTTGCTCTATGGACTCCATCTGCCCCATTCCATAAGCACTGATCTCTTTATGCTTGCGCCCTCCTTGGTTGGCTCGTCTTCCGTATAGTTGATACCTTGTTTTCGAGCTTGTGTGCTTTGATATTGTCAGATCTACCTCCAAGCTGTGCTAGGAAGCCCTAACCCTCTCAGATCCACTACTTGGGACCATTTTCCCTATTTTAAGTACATGTTTCCCAAGGCAGTTGAATTTGATCATTTACCCTAGCTCCTATATCCTAGATCCATTCTTAATCTCTAAGTCGTTGTATCTAAGTCATCTAGAGTTTAATCTCAATCTTGCTAAGCCTCTACAGTGACTTTGTCCGTTAGATCTAGGGTTCTTCACCCCTCACCTTACGTACCCTATTGAATAGCTTGATCTGGTGATTGGGTTAGATCTCTCCTGTCGAGAGTAGATCAGGGTCTCCCCCTTTGCTATTGTTGATGTATATGTAACTTCAGAATGTATTTCACATATATGTATATTGTATTCCTATAGAGATGTTATTATTCCTCTATATGGAAGTGGTTGTATTCCTATAGAGATGTTATTATTCCTCTATATGGAAGTGTCGTCATTTATATTGCAAGTGTCGTAACTTATACTTGATGGGTTATTAGACCACCATGTGTGGGGTCGGCCCTAAAATATATATTATATTGTGGATGTATCTAAATAGACAAGTCGGCCCCATAAGGTCACTGGGCAAACAGGTTAAGTATAAATAGAGATCGGGAGATCTATATTTGGATCATTCGGAAAGACACACTCCTCTCACTCAGAAAGTGGGGCACTAGTGAGGAGGAGGATCATTTGCTCTAGGAGACTATCTCAAGTGTATTTTGGTTGTACTTTGGTTGAGCCATTGCTCTCTCTATCTCTTAGGAAGTTATGGGGTTTTTCACCTTAGGGTTTTCCCCACGGAAACTCTGTGTCTCTTGTCTCTCATGCTTTTGATTCTTGTGATGCTTGTCATGCTTATTGTGATTGTTATGCATTGATATACTGTATATGTTATTCTCTCAGTAAAGATCCAAGAGTATTGTGAATTAATGCTCAAAATTTAACAGCTATATGGGGCTTGGATAGCAAGAAGCAAAGAATGCCTCGATTGGTGCGACAACCAATCCATCTTGGGGATCGAGGCCCTCTTAGGTCACCTCTTTAGTTGCCTAGCTCCTCTACCGTCTTGAATAGGATCATCTTTAGGGGCAACTGCAAGTTCTGTGATAACAAGACCGAGGCTGAGGTTTGAAACAACAGGGATGGGTAGATCTCCAATGGGACCTCCAGGTAGTTGCTCGAATCTTTACTAATTTCCATATCTAGCATCTAGCAACAATTTCTGGTGCCATCAAACTATTGATTTGCTAGTTCATAACCATTTCTCATTTCAAATGCTTAAACCCTAGCTGGTGTAAATTGGATATTTAGTATTGGCACTTGTTTGATCTTAGATCCGGTTTAAAATCATAGTTATTGGGGTGAATTATCTTGGTTGACAATATTGCTATTCAATAAGCTTGATCAATATGTTCCTTGAATCCTCACCTCAGTACTTTTTTCTGTGGATCTAGGGTATTAAGTCAAGATACCACCGCTTACAATTTCTTCTTATTAATTGGTTGTGTGTCTTGTCTATAGAGTTAGTCTTTCCAGGCTAGCAAGGGCCCCTCCCTTGGTCTTGCTATTAGCTTGGCTTAAAGTGACAAGAGACCGTCCGGTGTGACAACTACTCCATCAGTAGTGGACGAGGCCCTTGCGGTGTCAGTTGGTTTAGCTGCCCGCCCTCTATTATCTTGGATAGAATCAGCTACAATCTAGGTGATAACAAACCCCTTGTTTAATAATAAGGTCAACATTATCTTCACAAGGATAGGACTCACTGTGACTACTCACACCCATGCATTCGACCAACTCATCCTGATCAAGGATTGAATGAGGAACATCATCAACATTAGATAAATTAGGCTCAAAATTCTTTGAGAATTCTCCATAACTGATTAGACATTGATTCCATTTTGAAAAGTGTTCTAAAGAAGAATGCTCTTGATCAGGTTGATCCACAACCATGTCATCATCATGCGATTGATCTTCATTGGATTTTTTATTAAGCTCAACTGAGGATGGGTGATTATTTTCACCCATTTGACCAAGGAAAATGTAATGTCCCTTTCCGCTTGAGAGCTCCAGGAGGACGACATATTAGCTTAGTGATTTCCGTAGGCCATCGTCAACGATAAAAAGGGAATTAATTAATTATTTAATGTCACCAGGCAAAAGTAACATTATGAAGTGACGTTGAGTAATTAATTCATAAAGTGACTATTTAAAAAGTCTTATTAATTAAAAGGGGAAAATGGAAAAAATGGCCAAAAAGGGTCAAAATGAGAATAAAAGGGTAAGCAGCCTCATTCTCTCATTCATTCATGAGTTTATTTTCGAAAAGTGATTTTGGGAGAGCTCTTGTAGCTTGTTGTTCTTGGGATGAAAACCCTAAGAGTGAAATAGTTTCGGTGTTGAGACAAATCCACCTTAACTATGGTTTGAGGAGAAATTACTCAGATTTCTTAGAGAACTTCATTGTCGAGAGGATATTTAACCATTTGCTGAAGATGGGAGAGTTGCTTTCGATTTAGAGGAAGAAGTAAGAAAGCTGTGAGCTTTTCGGGCAGCTGGAACCATTGGAGGAGGATGCAGCAACTAAGAGGTCGAGTTCTTCATTAGTTGGTAACCTGGATTGTGGGAAGCAGTGTACATTTCACTGTGGGCATATTCGTCCTTGAAGGACCGATTATATTCTTCTAGAGGCTGTGATTATATTCTGCAAAATCTGAATTAGTTATTTCTGTTGTAATTCATCTAAAGCAGAATTGACTTCTGACTTATTTTGTATCTGTTGTTTGCCTCCCTCCGCCAATTGGATTCGTGAGATGAGCACATGGTGAGTTTGAGTGGAAGTTGACTTGAGAGAACTCAAGCAAGTGGAGAACCTACCTTCCTAGGGTGTCTTCTTGCATTGTATAATTGTAATCATCCTTTCATGGTTAGTGAGAAGTAAAATGATTTCTGTTACAGATTTTGAGCTTGCTGGTTTTGATTTTCAGCATTTGTATTTCTCAGATATACCACCCAGTACTTGGCAAATTGATCTGAAATTCAGATATGCCGTATCTTTACTCCTGATCTACACTTATAACTTATTTATTTTTGAAAAGGAAAAGTTTTAATTAGTGTTTTGTAAGATTTTTGTTTTCAGTTCTAGGATAGATCTTTGAGTTCAGATCTGCATATAGTGAATTGAAATTTTCCACAATTGTTGCACTTTCTGCAATTGTACTCCCAATCCAGATCAAAATGTTAAGGGTCAAGGTTGAGAGATGTCAAAGACAGGTCGATTATGGAGATTGAGAGAGGGATGGATATGTCTTGTACAGTTTACTGCTGAGGAATTTTGAATAGATTGTTTTTCCTCTTTGTATCTCTGTGCTCATGTTATTTGTTGTGTATCTATGCTTCTCATAACTTACATTCCAATATAATTCATGATGTCAGAGCATCAGTTTTAACAGAAAATATATAATCAACCAAAAGAAAGAATCAAACTTCTATAACAGGGGAATGAGGGGCACTGTGTTTCCTTCTAAAGAAATTTCTTGAATAGGAAAAGAGTACAAGAGACTGTTGGCACGTCAAAATAAGAAAGGGACACTTACAAAATTTATATGACCAAATGAAAGTAACTATGCTTATACATAGGTTACCCCAGATATAATAGTTCACAACTTGTCAACTATAAATCAAGGACACAACAAGCACTCGTTAAGGAAATAGCGCTATCAATTAGATGTACACTAGTTGAGGACAAATATCCCTTAAGGTTCATGACATAGGGTAGTTTCTGTGTCAGCCTTGGGAGCCCTTTAAAATTTAATAGATAGCTGACTTAAATTCTTCTGGCAGATCTACTGATTAATCTGAAATGTAGATTGAAACTCTTCTGGCAGGTTTAATCTGAATTCTGAGCAGAAAATCAGTTTTCTTAAAGATAACATGATGCATAATTGTAGCTATAATGCTTTGGCATGCCTCTGGTCCCTTTTTATAGTAGGAAACAAGGTGCTTAGTTTCCTCAAACAGGCCAATTCCTAAGGTCCAACTCATTTCCTCCACTGGAGCTCAACGATTCTCCTACTGTAGTTTGTGATTGAGATTTCTTTCTTTCCTTTCCTTTGTAGTGTAGTTTCCGATTTTACTTGTTGAGTCATTTACAGTTTTATAATTGGGTTTGATTAAAGACTTTGGCAAGAGGCTTATGGCATATTTATGAAATGCACTTGAAGCATTACATTTTCATACGACCCTCAAGTCTATAACATCATTGTCAGCTTGATTGCAATGTAAGCCTTATTTTAGGTTTAAAAGGGCTTGTAACATGCAATCAGTTTTTTATACTTCAATATTTGAAAAAGGGTTTGGCTGGTTCTAAGTGGCTAGACAGGTTTAAATGGATTGCATTTCCAGTGGAGATTAAAGAGTGCAGTTTTGCACCATTGAAATTTTATAAAGGGGTTTCTGCATCAAGTAGTTAATGATTTCACTTTCTTTCCAGGTCTTGCAATTGGAAAGTATGGATGCTGGACAAAGTTGGATTGTCTTGAATAGTCTAAGAAACCATGGAATGATCTTCTACACTAGGGTTGGGAAGTTTGTCAGGTTATGTGTTGCAGATCCTGTTTTTGTTCGCCAAATCCTAAGTGATAATGCAGTTTGTTATGAGAAACCATCGTTTATTCGTTCATTGTCAGCTATTGGTGATGGCATATTTTCAGCTGCTGGGAAAGATTGGTTTCATCAACGACAAATATTTCAACCTCATTTCCTTTCTAAGGAAATCAAGGTATGGTTCATACTCTTAATTTCTATTTTGTTGTCACTCTTTTTGATCATGTGATGTTGCTGTTTGCATCTCTGAAGAGAAAAACACTTGTAATGAAAATTTTATGATACAATGGGACATACTAGGTTTATATGATCATTCTCTTAATGTCATTATACTTGGCAAAATATTGATAACCATCTTCCAGATTATATTGTGTATTCATATATTGGAAATTTTTACTAATTAATTGCAACATACCTCTCTAAACAACAATATATTTAGATGCACCCGGATGTGGGTGTGTCCAGTTAACATGGATATGTGGCATCCTTCCCACATGCAACCGGGGTTGACGCACGTCGGATGGGAAGCTTTAATGCGAACAGGTGGTAGAAGGATAAAGATGAGGTGTGAGAGCGTGTGGAGGATTTATCGTGTCCGACAAAGTATGAGGAAGTAGGCGAGGCTGGTAATGGCTATTGAAATGGGTACGACGATCGGCTGGAAGAGACTGCAGGCAATTATGGTAAGAAATGGGACTCGCGCCGGCCTGGAGAGTCATTATTGCCAGGTCACTTCGCGAGTTATGGTTATTCCTTCCATCATCCCGTATAATTTATGGAGCAAGGACTGTATTATGTTTAAGGCGAATAGCAGGGAGATTATCGACTCGTTGAATGAAGACGCGAGCTTGAGAGGGACGGTGCAGCAAGGTGGTGGGACGAAGGGAGGTGGCAATTGCTGGTTTGTCGTCGTCCTCGTTATGGAACCTGCTAAGAATGTTGAGCAGATGGATAATCAGAGGAAGCGTCGGGCTAATCGGGAACAAATCCAAGTTGCGCAGGCAACATGGAGCTAATCTTTTCAACACTCCCTCCTAACGAGGGAGGTCCTTTCGGCACCATCCAAATCTCTGCCTCTGACTCCTGACGCAGCTCCCTCCTCCTCTGGAATGTCTCTTGGAGAGAAGTGCCCACCACTAAAATAAAACTATCACTCATGAGATTCAGCCTGAATCTCATCAACCTCCTCATCACCGTCACCTGCCTGGCTGAGTCTTCTGCTAGTGCTCCGAAGAGATTCACTCTCCTCATCAAAAGAAATGTAAACAACATGCTGATCAACTGTATCTTCTGCCCCATCCTCTGACTTTGATAGCCATCCACCTGTCCAAGGACGTACAACATATCCTCTCAAAATATATAATCTGTCCCTGCGATCACTAAACAAGATAGTGGTCCTGACAGAATCATCTCTTCGATAGATGAAGATATGACCGTCCCTGACCAACATCCCATAACCATCATCTCCAAGAGATGACACTGAGAGTTGCGAACTCTCATCCCAGGTACAAAGAGGACTCCATGTATCTCCAATACCTCTCCAAGGTCTAGTTGGAACCTTACTGTTCCAACCCCTCAAATAGCTATCTGTGGACCTTGTTGCTCGCCGATGTGCACACCAGCATAAATCTTTCGAAAGCTGTTTCCCAAGCGGGAAAGGTGTGGCCTTAGGGGAAAGCAAAGAGTCAGGTGCTGTCACTGTTAGATTATGACAACTGAGGAAGGTCTTCAGTGCATGCATGTGTCCTTGCATGCAGAAGACATTAATTGGAAACCAATTGTATTTAATTAATTCTTCCTAAGTTTTGGAATTAAAGTGATTATTAATTAATTATTGGAATACTTTTTTATAAAAATAAAAGTGAAAAATAAAAAGTAAATGGCTGATTTAATCTTAGCCATTGATTTCACCGGAAGATCTCATCCATAGATCTATAGTGAGATTAGGTTTTTCGCTTAGCCAATGATTGAGAGAGCAACATTGTGAGAGAAGGTTTTTGGCAAAGAAGACGGAGGAGCAACCATTCGAAGAAGAAGGCAGCGCAGAGAAGTGAGAGGGACAACATGAGCAGGAAGAGGATTCCATATAGACGTCAGAAAGTACAATACGTACAATCGTACGGATTCCGTACAGCAGGTCGTACGGATCCGTGCAGCAGTCCGTACAGTTACAGCAGAGTGCTGCATTGGGATCTATGCCCATTTGACAGGTTTTTCTCAATATTTCTATGTGTTTCGATTTCGCCATTGTTGGCTGAAAATCGATATTTCTGTTTTGTAAAAGGCTCCATATTTTATGAATAAAATATCTCTTATACTTCTGCACCGGTTTTCCCATCTTGGGTTTTTCCGAGGGTTTATACCCGAAAATATTGTGTTGTTTCTATTGGTGTGAATGATTGGTATATCTCTCAGTGTTTTAATTCCGCTGCAAATTTATGAGTGAAGAAACCCTTGGGTGATTGAAAGTAATTAATTGCATGCTTTTAGTCCTAGCTGGGTTTTAAGGAAAATTTACATGGTATCAGAGCTCTTCTGAGCAGATTGAGAGATAGCAGCAGAGTGCTTGGATAGATCACTGCATATCTATCCAAGGGTTTATTGGCACTATTCACTATGGTCGTACAGTTGAGAGTTGAGGATAGACTCCAGGGGGCACATAAATTTCCTACTTGGTAAGAGAGGATCACTAGGATCCTGGATGTCAGTGATGCTGAAGAGCACATTGATAGTACCAAGGCTGCTCCCACAGATCCGACATATTTATGCTTGGAAGAAGATTGATTCCAGGGCAATGTTGATCATTCTAGATGGGGTGAAGGACCACATAGTCCCTCACCTGTCTGGGAAGAAGTCCGCATTAGAGATGTGGAAGGCTTTGGAGAGTCTTTACCAGAGCAAAAATGAAAACTGGAAGATGGTACTTGTTATCACCTAAACTGTAGTTACCCCTATGGATGTATCCACTCATGGATGGCAATAGGGAAGGGCAACTCAAAAGGTGCAACCACGATCACCTCGACCTCCAATAGATGGTTGTCACGCCAGTCGAGTCAACCTTAGCTTTATGTTATCTAGCCCAGACAACAAAGGGGGGGACCCGATCTGCTCCCGACAGGAGAGATCAAAACCAAGACACCAAATCAAGTTAATTCTAAGTGAAGTAAGGTGTATGGTTTATCCTAGACCTTAGGATGAAGTCACAAGATAAGTGAGGGGTTCAATGAGTATAGATTTGGTTCATTGTTGATGTGAGAGTGACTTATGATATTTGGAATAAGATCCAGGATTAAAGTACTAGTCAATGTGAGAAAATCCACTGCCTTGGGAACCGTGTCCAATGCAAGGTAGTTTAGGGGTTGAATTGGGGCTAACTAGTACAAGTGACAAGCTTGATCATGATACATGATGACATCAAAGGGTTTAGTTCACCATGCAAGGGTCAAACCACAAGTTAATCCAACAATCTAGGAAAGTCGAATTGACTTGGAGAGAGACCAGTGCCTTGGGAATTGGGATAATGGAATCAAAGTGTAGTTAACTTGTGATTGATAAATCCTATTGTATGAGACAAGTGGGCAATTAAAGTCTTGATGGATGAATAGGTCTAGATCTAGAGATTCAAGGTTTGACCTAAGTGGACCACAATCCCTTAAAACAAGGAATGCTATCCCCAAGGCAAGATTTGATGAAGTGACCAACTAGACCTAGGTTTTGGATTATGCTCATTCCAAATCCACTAAAATCTCAAGTACCCATATCCTAGAAGTGGACCAACTCACTTCTCCAAGGTGGTGTGACTTTACCCAAGGAGGCTAAAAAGTGGGATAAATCAATCAAGACAAGTCCAATGGCATCCAAATTTTAGATCCAAGTAGTTTAGGCAAGTGAGAGTATGGATCTATAATATCAAGGCAATCCGATGGCTAGATCTTACTAGATCTGAGTTTAAAGATACCAAGTGGTCCAAAATGGGGAATAAATCCCTTAAAATGTGGAATAGGGCCCACAAGGTAGAAATCAGAAAAGTGACAATCTGGGGGTAGGTTATTGGATGTGTAGATTACGAATCAAGTGGAATCTCAACTACCCACGTACTGGATCTAGGTTAACCCACCCAAACCAAGAGGTGCGCCCTTGCTTGGAGTGGCTAAGTGCCTTGGGAAGAGCGTCAAATGGAGGCCAATGCTCACCAAACTATAGATCCGGGATGCCTTGGATACTATAGAGGTGGGTTTTCAAAATTATACCCAACAACCCACTAGATCTCAGTAGATCTGAAAAAATGTAAAAATGGGGGTTTTGATTAATTAGGGTTTAAATGTTTTAGACAAGTGGATAGATCATGGAGATAGAACTTACCTTGAGATCATACCTGAGTGATGAAGAGAGATGCTTTGATGTTGAGGAAGATTCCCGCAGAGATCAAATGAGAAATTGTTGATTTTGCTTGCCAAATTGATGCCCTAGCCCACTAGTGTGCCCTCCTCTACTTGTCAATCCAAGGAAAATCAATTTCAATCAGAGAGGTCAAGTATGGAGGAAATACAGGTAAAATGCAATGATAACATAGAATAGAAGGTCCTGGGACAGTAATACTCCCTGTTACCAACGAAGAGATCCAAAGAAGAAGTAGGGAGAGTCTTCCCCTACCAATACCTCCTCCTCAAAGCAAATCGGCCTCCACCTGTAGATGCAAAAACGTTGTACAAAAGATATGGCAAAACAAGATCTCCAATAACTCAGTGCAAAGGAAGAACCAACGAACGAACACCAAAAAACATTCACCACAACATTGGAGATAGATGCAATAATAATTTTCTATTCCAATAAAGCCACAAGTCCCTTTACAATGAGAAGCTCTCTCATTTAAATAGGAAGGAGAGGCATCAAAATCCTAACCACTTTTTGAATGAGTGGCTAAGATTAAAAGATACAAATGTCTAATCAATGGTTGAGATGAGCTCAACA
Organism: Larix kaempferi; assembly: GCA_027924585.1. NCBI lineage: Eukaryota > Viridiplantae > Streptophyta > Pinopsida > Pinales > Pinaceae > Larix > Larix kaempferi. The sequence goes on from BSBM01000029.1 coordinate 8,807,075, forward strand.
ATAAAATACATGGATCACTAATAAAATATAATATAAGTGGACAAAATCGCCCTAGAAGAGGGGAATCCCACCACATCATGATGACAAAATATAATAAGAAGCTTATGGTGGGTCCAAGGGGTAATTTTAACCACCCTTGGTCAATCCCCATAGCACAATAATAATAAAATAGTCATCAATATGCCAAATCGTGCCTCTATGGACAAATCGTAGGCCTCAAAAGACCTCAGAAATCATCAGAAAGTGCCATAAGTGATGGATGCGGGCCCCGATGAAGCTGAAACTGCTGGAGGAGGTGTGGAACACATCAACCCATCGTCACTAATCATCCCATGCCAAAACATTGCCTTAGTAGCCCAAATCGAATTCCTCAATAGCCATTTCTACCAATCCTGAAATGCCTCGTGAAGCATGAAACTGCCCCAAATTGCCTCCTGGAGTGCCTGCGCTGTCAAGGTGAGGGCACTAGTGTGTCCGGGAGGGGGGTAATATGGTAAAAACAAGTGGCTGGACCACCCCCTCCAAGCACAGCGCCCTAGGTCAACCGGATAAAAATCGCATCTGCTCTGATAGGGTCTCCGACAGACCAAAATTGCACTGGGATAGCCTACTGAGGCTCAATCATCACTGTAAGTGCCGGAACTGAAAACAGACTCTCATTGGACCCAGAAGGTCCAAATCTATCCAAGATGTGTATTCATACACCATATGAATCTCTGCATGATCAAAATATATATCCAATATACCAGAACAGGTCAAATAATAATAATCTGTAAATGATCAAATAATGCTGTAAACCATGAATCATTATCATAACCCTGTAGCTGCTACATAGAATCATCATGTACATGTACAAAGACCATATATCATCAATCCATATCATCACAAGGTCCAACATCTCATGTCCTATGGTTGGCCTTGGTCAAACTAGGTTTGACCAAGTCAACATGACCAAATATAACTCAGACCATCATCAGAAGCTGCTGCAAAGTGTCAAAGGTTAATGTATGCTCTACAACTTATTCAAATAACAATTATAACACAAAGTAATCATTACTGGCGATCTAAATCCAAATATATAATGTCATTAATTATTATTATTACTCAGATTAGACTTTCAAGATCATACTCACTTCATAGCTGTGATCAATTTGCTAGTGAAGGGTGAAGGCTAAAATAACTGGCTAGGCTAAGGGATGACTTGACTGACTTAACTTTGTGACACTTTGGCAAAGGGAAAGGGAATACACACCGTAGTATATACTGAATGAGCAACAACACAGGGAATGGCGGTGTCTCACAAATGGATGAGTTGTTCAAAGAGGGTTTATTCACCTTTAACAGATGCGCACAATCCATAATACAAATGAGGCCAACAATTGTTTTGATATAGCATTTAAGTTCCATTGCTTTTTGGGCCTGAAGTTTCCATAGCCTTGATCTATGTGTATTTATAAACACATTGCATAGATTTACATTTATTTAGGCTTTCTGCTGCAGGTGTGTTTTTAAGGCACTTGTTTACCTGAGCACTTCTAGGTGTGTCACAGACAGCTTGTTTACCTAGGTATTTACATTTCCAAAAGATATAACATTTTATTTTCATGGCCATTTTCATCTGGCATGCCTTTCATTCATGTGTGTTTAGAAACACATTGCATGAATGGGATTTTCATACAAGATATAACATTTCAATTTTTCCAGACTTTGTATTCATGGCAGCACTAAAAGTTCCAGGTTTAGCCAACACAACTTTAGTGACTAGGTGGAATTCACAAGGAACTCCAACTCACCATAGGTAAGTTTTGTCACCAACTCAGAGCCGAGACACAATAGACAGGGAAGCTCATCCAATACAGAGGCTACAGTGGGGAAAAGTCCTCCATGCCACTAGTCAAGTAGTAAGTCAGGGTGATAAACTAAAAGGTAGGTAATGGATGGATGAAGACAATGAATAATGGAGCCAACACTAGCAAGCCAAGGTATGGTGGAATGATCACCTCTATTCTCCCTAAGGAGGGTAAAACCAATGAGTATGAATAGTGAACTTCTATGTCTGAGTAGGGACAATATAGTATATATAATAAGATCAACCAGGTCCACATATCTATATGATCGCCAGATCATGACACTAGGTGCTAAGACATGCTATAAGAATAAGTATAAAAGCAATATAACCATAACACAATGATATACCTGCTGAGTCATATACCTAAATACTCATCACCTGTACCATCATCTGTCCTCGGAAACTGCTACTGCAACTCTGGGCACTACTGACTGCTCTGTACAAATGGTATAATGGCTACATCGGTCATCTCTCTGAGTGTCCTGAGACTCAGTCATGGCATGGGGAATACAACTGCTGTCCAAAATCTGACAGTGATCCAATATAGATGCTCATCTCAGCATCTCAATGTAAGGGAACTGGCTGAATAGTGTACTGGAATCAGAAAAATAATGTATGGTAGCCCGGCTACTATATATGTGATAACAGTACTGCAGGAGAGATTGCGCAGTACCAGGATGGCCAAGGGTGAAGGAGTGGTGCCTTATTTTACAAGGCTCACACAGATTAGGGATGAGCTTGGAGTAGTTGGCTCTAAGACGAAGGATGAGGAGCTAGTTCGTATAGCTCTCAATGGCTTTTCTAAGCCATGGGACGTCTTTGTTAAAGGCGTGGTGGCTAGGGAGAAGCTCCCTAACTGGAAGAGATTGTGGGATGACTTCGCACAGGAAGAGACCCACATGGGTCAAGGTTCAACTTCATCCAGCGGTACTACACAGATCGTGGATGAAGAGGTTCTAGCCCTATCAAGCAAAGGTAAGGGGAAGGCAAAGAAGAAGAAAGTTGGCAAGAAGAACTTGGACATGGCAAAAGTCAAGTGCTTCATTTGTCACAAGCAGGGTCACTTTGCTTCCCAGTGCCCAGAGAAGAAGAAGAAGAAGAAGAACACACAAATGGCAGGATCTACAGAGGCGGATGAGTTCAGCACTAGTTTTGAGGAAGACTTTTGTTTGGTAGCTTGCATGGCAAGCTCTATCAGCAACAGTATCTGGTATGTTGATAGCGGTGCATCTTGTCACATGACAGGACACAGAGGGTTCTTCAAGAGCTTGCAGGAGGGTGGAGTGAATCTCCACATTGAGTTAGGAGATGATGCGCGGTATCAGGCGCAGGGTGTTGGCACTTTATCGTTTCAAAGGGAGTTTGGAAAGCCTATAAGTTTTGCTGATGTGCTATATGTCCCAGGGATGACCAAGAATCTCATATCAGTATCCACACTAGAAGACAAGGGTTTTCTAGTGACTTTCTGTGATAGGAAAGTATATATTAGACCTAATGGGTCAGATTAGAGATTGGACAGAGTGATTGGGGTTCGGAGCGGGAAGGTTTACAGACTTCAGTTTGAGCCTGGAAAGGCTCTGGTTAGTAGTAGCAGTAGTGATTGTGAGTTGTGGCATAGGAGGATGGCACACTTACACCATGGTGCACTGAGGCATCTGAGACAGGAAGTCATTGGAGTTCCTTTAGTTCAGGAGACAAGTACAACCACTGTAAGGGTTGTGCGTTGGGGAAGAACATCAAGAGACCTTTCCCACATAGTGAGCACAAGTCCGAGGGAGCCTTTGACTTAGTGCATTCGGATGTATGCGAACTGATGAGTGTACATTCATTCAGTGGTTACAGTTGCTGCGTCACATTCATTGATGACTATTCCAAGAAAATGTGGATCTATTTTCTGAAGGCCAAGTCACAGGTCTTCGATCGGTTCCGAGAGTTCAAAACTCTCGTGGAGAACCAAACAGGGAGAAAGATCCGGATATTGAGGACAGACAATGGTGGTGAGTACTGTTCTCCGCCAATATGCACACCAGCAGCGGAAATCTTTCGAAAGCTGTATCTTCACTACAAGTGAGAGAGGTGTGGCCTTGGGGGCAAGCAATGAGCCAGGTACTGTCACCTGAATCTCAGCTCCTCCGTTTAGGCAAACTCCTAACGAAGCCAAGGGGGGTAGTCCCTATAAAAGAGTTTCACTAAGGCTCTCGTATTTATAGTGTTTTTTAGGTGTTGTGATGCGGATGGGTGTTGTTTAGGAGTTTTTTGAGTGAAAGACAAGATAAAATCTAAATGTAGAACAAGATAGCGCAATCCACGTTGCAATTATAGAATGATAGATACACTTGGACAAGAAAATAAATCACTTTTCACATAAATAGAAGCAAATACTCCAATGTTGATACTTAAGCAAGCAAGATATATGATGAAGGACCAGTGCCTTATGGAGTCAAAAATAAAAGTGATTATAATAACTTGATACAAGTGCTTGAAAATAGAAGTTTGTGAGAACGTTGTGCAGCTTATCTTGGTAAATTTAAAGTTTTAATTGTCTTGATTATTAGGGCTAAGAACAAGGTATCAAAAGAATAGTGGAACCCTATCCAAGAAAACTACTGACAACCCTAGGTGATAGGTCGGAAGCACCTAGATTCAAGAGGATAGGTGTCCAATGTTTGAACCGCCCCCGAGTCTGACCAGTGGATTTCCGGCACCACCTCTTGTGGGAAGAACAATAATTTGTCTTGGTTGAGGTTTTGGGTAAAAATTTTAATTAAATTATCACTTGTGAATTAGCAAGTCTTCCACCTTTCTGAGTACTAGCCCAACCGTTTCCGGTTGGCAGAGCATACGGGTGTAGGACAGAAACCAAGATAAATTAATTAAAGGGTGTGTGGGTTGAAAAAGTTTTAAAATAAGAGCACTTTAGTTCAACTCTCCGACGGAGAGCGCTCTTGACTTGGTCTTATGACCACAGTTCAAGAGACTTGCTATTTTAACAAATGCTTAATGCAGGGATAATGCAAAATTAAAATGCCCTCCGATAGAGGGTGCTCTTGACTTGGATTTGGCCAAGTTCAAGAGACTTTGGTTCGTTTTAAACAAGCAGAAAGTAGATTGTAATAGCAATAGATTCCAACTTAAAACTTGATCGAACAATACGACAAGATAAGCAAGATATGGAAAATTACTTAACAACACTACTTGCGAGATAAAATGAAACTTCGAAACAATTTAGTGTTCTACCACACAGAATCTAGTCTAATAGGTGGGATCGATCTCCGAACAAGATCAATCACTAGAAGCCACCAATCCTGGAAACCTTCAGCTAGCTGGATGTCCACAAGAAGTTGATGGGGGAGCGAGAAGCTACCACAAAACTATGTGGCCTTCGGGATACAATCCCAAAGTTAGCTATTCTTTGGTCAAGGCTTGGAAGAGAAGATACAAGTTAAATAAACGGAAAATAAATCTAATCTACCCAAGAGTCTCTTTCAGGTCAAAGACCCTACTCGGGAGAGCATGGGGGCAAGTAAATATGGAAGATAACTTATTTAAATAAAACTAGCATATAACGGATCTAAAGCTAAAAGCCAAACCACTCAATGAGACGAGACCACAAGGCTTCCCCAAATAGGGAAGTGGATGTGGGGGCTTAAAAACCCCACTTGCAAATTTTATTATGGAGATACAATTGCCCTTGGGAATAAAACCCTTGTAGGGACTTTTTTCGAAATAAATAACTTGCAAAACTTGAAAATAAACTAAGATCTATAACAAAAGGATAAGAATGATCTAGCTTTGTCTTTTGTCCTCTTGTGTTCTTGATGGCTTCTCGATTGGAAGCTTCTTGACTTCTACTCCCTGAAAAAGTCTATCACAAACTAATAGCTCCAATACCCATTAGAATAAAAAAAATCAAATAACAAATTGATACTAGCTATAGTCCTAGATCCACAAACTACATGCAAGCAAATGATAAAACAAAATTTACCCCTAAGATGCAAGTGCAATTACCCTGAAAATTAAACTATTTGCAATGTTTGAATGACAAAAATGAAGTGGCAGCCAATGAATGTGAGTTTAGGACAGTCAAAGATGTTCAAGATGGCAGCCACACATGTGATGGAAAGTCAACTCAATGTGTAGGTGGCAGCCACTAATGTTTTGGGCAGCCAATGAAAGTTTTAACAATCCACTTCAAGGTAAATGGCAGCCACTAAATGTTTTATGACAGTCCAACCTATATAGATGGCAGCCCACTCAATGTTTATAATAATGAAGATCAATGGGTTTGCGTGTTACAAAATTTGAAACTAGATGATAACTAGGAAATAGATCTATAACAATTATTTTGTAATAAAATGAAATGCAACTAGCTATTTAAAACTTGAAACAAATTAACCACTAACTAGCAATGGCATGAGAACTTACAATACTAACTCTAACAATGCAAACTAACTATTGAAAATCAATCAAACTAACCCTACTAATCACTTACACTCGATTTGTTTTGTTTGTTGTGTGTTTTAGGGCGAATGGGAGATGGGGCAAGAGGGAAGATAGAAAGGATAAAACTTGAAGTGGGACGAATGGGGAAAAGATAAGACCCAAGAAGTGGGACCAGAGGCTAAAACAGGGTGGCTAAAGATGGGACGTGGGCTGCCAAAAAGAAAGAGTTGTGGGACTGTCAATGAAGAGAAACAAGGACAGCAGTGAGGGAAAAATGGAAGGGCAGCCAACAAACTAGCAATAGAAAAATGGGGCAGTCAACCAAGGCTACAAAAGAGGAAAAGGGGCAGTCAACTAAGGCTGCCAAAAGCAATGGGACAGTCAAGAATGATGGAGACTGGAAGGAAGTAGGGCCAGACTAGGGCAAGGAGGAATAGGCTAGCAAGTCGAGATAAAGGATTCAAGGAGAAAAATTTGAGGTTTGAAGAAGAAAACCTTTGGGATGTAGTAACCAAATTTGACAAAATATTTGATGGATGGAGTTTAGAACACTTTTCAAGGTCAAGCTTGAACCATTTGATTAACTTTTGGGGAGCCCTGAAATGCCAAACATGTTAGAAAAATGTTTGTGAAGGAGAGAGAGATGCATCCAAGCTCAAACTCCTCTTCACTTCTATATATCTGCACAATACATAAAACTCACAAGAGCACTTGATCAAACTTAGTATGTCAAATAAAATGGGACTAGAAGATGCATCAATATTGCCAACTATAATTTGCACTTCTACATCACATGAAATACAACATAAATGAACAACTTGTACCTTCAAATGTTCATCATATGGTCTTAAAAAAGACTTCTAATCAAAAGAATGATCAAATACAACAAATATGAGCAAATATAATAGCACAATATCACCTTATCATGTGTAGACAATCCTCATGAACAAGTAAAGCACTCCATATAGACCTCCAAAGTCGTTACTTTATTTCAAGATAGCAATTGCTATGATCTAGTACAAATTTGCCAGAGTAATGATGCACAAAAATTCCATCCTAAGAGAGTGAAAGGCACCTCTCTTTATACAAAAATACAAGCCAACCTAAGCCAAATTCGAATTGGCTTGAGAGAGACAAATGGCACTGATCATAAAAATGTAATTTCAGTCAAATCTCATCTTAAATCGCAGCTTGGAGTGAGATCCATCACATGAGCTCAAGTTCTAGTTGTTGGGAAGGGGAGGTGGCCTCCACCTTGGCAAGGCGCCCCCCATCCAAACTTTGGAACCATCACCATTCCAATAAAGGAATGCCACATAGTAAATCGAGCTCCAATAAAGATTGACGCGAGGGATGGGGATATGCGTGAGCACTTGAGGATGAAAGCTCGGAGTTGAATGGAGGGAGACTCGAGTTTGTGGTTGTTGAGCCATGTGATGTGGCCTCAATCCATGGAATGCGCCCACCATGCCATAGATGCTCACCCACCAATCCATTAATTAATTGCCACATGACCAAATTGCAAATCCATGGAGGAGCTCACGTGAAGGTAAGCTCACGTCATCCTTTTAATTCAATTTGCAAAATCAAACCTTAATACAACATGTGCTTTAATACTTTATGTGGGTTGTACACCATATTAGAATTCACTTCAACCTTTAAAAAATCATTTTTTAATGCTTTTGGACTTATTTGATTTTTTGTCACTTAGTGAATTTTGTCATTTTTTAGCCAAAATGATGCATTTTTAGCCAAAACTACTCCTGGGGTGATGTAACTGCCCGGAAACTGAAGAATGAAGGTGCCAAGGTGAAGAGGATGCTATGAGCGTCAAAACGAGCCTTCCCACGCCCAATTCCGCCTCCGGATGAGGTTTTTATCACTTCTTGAAATTTTTTAATTAAACCATTAAAAGATGGTCTAATTTTATGAAAAAATTATTTTTGCCGGAATCCAACAAAACTCCTAGGGGACCTAGTGCATGTTCATACGACTCAATCGAGATGGCTAACACGTAAAAAATCCTAGACACAAGACTCTAATAACCACCTTAGGTTTTGACCACCATGGGAAATACTCCAGCTTTGGAGGTTTGAGTGAAAAACTCAGGGATTATATGCCACTGATGAGTAGCGCATAATTCCTAAGGAAAAAACACTCTAGAGTATCCCCCAAATGGCTAAACCTACGGATAGCCGAGTCTTTTATAAAAGGATCCCGTTTAGACCAACTTTTTACATTTTCCCCATGGGGGTATGAACATGCAGTTATTAAAAAAGGGGCAAAATTGCCCTGAAATTGACTTCTGAACTTCTGAATGCTGATGATGAACATGAATCATGTTCAATAAACTGGCGGCTCATCGAAAGTTCAACTATTTGTACAAAATAGGTGATAACAAGTACATCGGCAGAGAGTTTGTGGAGTACTGTGCATCAGAGGGGATCAAGAAGGAACACACTATTCCTCATACCCGACAGCAGAATGGAGTGGCGGAGAGGAAGAACCGGACACTGGTGAGTGCAGCTAAGGCCATGTTATTTGATAAGGGATTACCTCTATTCTTATGCGCCGAGGCATTTTAGACTGCAGTATATGTCCAGAACAGGTGTCCCCAACTGCATTGGGGAGGAAGACACCTGAGGAGGTATTTACAGGTACTAGACCAGACGTGAGTCATTTACGTATATTTGGGAGTATCTACTATTGTCACGTTCATGCTAACACTAGGAAGAAGCTGGATCCTTCTGGAGAGAAGGGGCTTCTAGTTGGGTATAGTGAGACTTCCAAGGCTTATAGAGTATATATCCCAGATCGCAAGAGGATCATTGTGAGCAGGGATGTCCAGTTTGATGAGGACAAAGCCTTGAGAAGATCTATGGACTTACCAGCACAGGAGCAGCCAGCACAGGACTCAGGAGGAGTCACAGGTACAGGTTCAGACACAGAGCACAGGCTCTGATAGTCAAAGGGAGTTGAGTGGACAGGATCCTCCTATCTTTGATGGGGAGGATGGGAAGCAGCAGCAGGAGGATATCCAGTAGCAGCAGCAGACAGACACTAGGCCACGACCTAAGTGGTATAGGTCCACAGTTCAGGATTCCAGACAGGTGAGTCTTCCTCAGAGATCTTTCAGACGTAGCGTACCGCCAGATAGACTGAGTTATATGGCACTAATGACAGAGTTGATTGACTCTAAACCTTCTAGTTTCGAGGAGGCTGCACAACATGACGTGTGGCAAGAGGCCATGGTTGAGGACTATGACTCAATCATGAAGAATCAGGAATGAAAGGTTGTTTAGAGACCACAAGGTAAGAAGGTGGTGGGTTCTAGATGGATCTATAAGGTAAAGCATGCAGTAGACGGAAGTGTATTCTTCTATTCGGACTATCCTATCATTGACAACAGAGATGGGTTGGCCCGTTCATCAGATGTACGTGAAGACAACCTTCCTCAATGGAGTGATCGAGGAAGAGGTTTATATTGAGCATCCAGAGGGGTTTGAGGTGGAGAGTAGAGAGTCTCATGTATGCAAACTGCAGAGAGCTCTTTATGGGCTCAAGCAGGCACCTTGAGCATGGTACTCGAGGATTGATAGCTATCTACGAGAGATGGGTTTCCAGCGAAGTGAGGCAGACCATAACCTGTACTTCTTGTCAAGTGAGGTACCTCTCATACTGGTCCTATATGTGGACGACCTCTTTCTTACAGGAGATGAGAGGCTGATTGGGGACTGCAAGTCCAACTTTGCAGTAGAGTTTGAGATGAAAGAACTTGGGTTGATGCATTACTTTTTGGGTCTGGAGGTTTGGTAGAGAGATGGGTGCTTCTTCATTGGACAGGGGAAGTATGCAGTTGAGATCTTGAAGAGATTCAGGATGGAGGACTGCAACTCTATGGCTATACCTCTAGTTTCCAACTGGAGGAAGATTGATGCATCAGGATTGTTACCAACTTATTTGTACCATAGTTGGATTATCTGAAGAGCCGCCATTTGACAAACATGATAAGTGTTTGTGTTCTAGTGTATCAGATGATCCACCATTAGTGCCTATCCAGTTTTGGCTAGTCAGTTTGTTTTTTGTCTTGACATGACCATGCCCCCACGGGGTTTTTTGTAGAAATGTGTGCTAGTAGGGTTTGAGTGACTCGATCACCCATGACTGGTTTATCAACGAAGGTATTTGTTATCACATCTATGTTAACTGGAACTACCATACTGCAGACTGTGTGGTCGAGGACTGCACAGTACTTTTTTTTTTCCAGATCGGAGATCAACTGCCCTCAGATGAGGCATTTTTGTTCAGATTGCCCCTAGCAGATATATTAGAGGGGACAGACAGTTGGACAGTGTCACACACATTGTCACTTACCATCTACCGGGTCACCTTTCCTTGCCAGGCTTTGACACAAGCCCATTTGAGACAGTTGCCTAGTCTTGTTCTGATCGAGACTATCATAGTACATTGCTGGTTTATTATATGCCCTGATTCAACAGAGATCCAGCTCAGAGACAAGTTTAGTAGCAGCAGGTATATGGTGCAGCAGGTATTGCATTTGATGATTATTGCTCATGTTGTAGATTAGACTTATTTATACTTGTTAGTACACTAACTTTGCATGAGATGATATATTTGGTGATCTAGCTATTATATGATGTGGTTGGGCCCCTGACGATGTCAGTCCACCCCTCCGGTTAGACTTATGTATATGCACGCTGAGTCATGTCCTCTACACTTGGCATAGACTTGATCACTTAGTCCCTCTCGGTAGCTGACTTTAGCTCCATTATCACTTTCCCCATCCATCCGACTCATCCATAATACTTGCCCCCGACTTGGATTCTGATGTGTGATCCCGAGGACCCCTTTCCCCACTGATCTCTGAGTTTGCCATGACTCCCTGTTTATTGTGCCTCGGCTCTTTAGTGTGTGAGATACACGGTTAAACTTGGGATTTGCTCCTGTCGGTTGCCCCCGATGTTGCAATGGAGTTAGGATTGTGTAGCCTCACCGAGTGTTCCCCATTGGTCATCGAAGCATGTATTGCTCACCCCCATTACCTTTGCAGTATGAGCACCATGTTTATATCTTTTGAGATATGTATGTAGCCCAAGAGGGCCTTGATGTAAATGAAGAAATGAAGAAATGAAATGTAAATCAGGCTAAAAAGGCCATTATGTTGTAAATGTAAAATCTAGCCAAAAAAGGGCGAAGTATGAAACTCATTGTAAAATCCATGCAATGTGTTTATGAACACACATGGATTCAGGTCAGCCATACATGTCAGCATTTGTAGTGGTTATTCTTCACCTAGTCCCGCGGGACAAGGAGGTGAGAGGGAGCAAGGGACAAGCTCAAGATTGCCCCCTAGAGTCTCAAGTTACGGTTTGTCGGACACCTAGTTTGGCGGCTCTAGAAAAGAACCTCACGGAGTCTTCGGATACGGATGTGAGTTGTGAGATACTTGTTAGATGACTAGTGGTGGTTTCCCTGCACTATACCCATTTGTGAGGCACCGCCTTTCCCCGTGTTCTGTCATGGCATACTTCCCTCAGTGGACCCCCGCTTTCCCGAGTTGTCCAAAGGGTCACATGATCTTCATCCTTGTCTTCCCATGTCCTTTGCCTTGTTGTCCACATCACCTAAAGTCAACAAAGTGGTTAATTTTATAGATGTGCATAACATTTTAGTCTTTTGGAGGTGGTGGGCCCACTTCACCGGGGCCTTGTATTATCTCGGGATTTAATGTATTTTTGATCACCATGTTATCATTATGTTGCTTAGTAATGTACTAACTTGTATAATTGAGCCTTGTCACTCCATGTTTGCATACAGGTATTCAGCTAGCACTATTGTTGACCAGATTTGACCTAGTCAAACTGAGTTGACTAGGCCAAAAATGGGCCTGAAAAAATGTTGTGATCGGAATTTCGATTTTGATCAATTATTATCTACAGGGATCCCATATGAGCATGCAAGTGTCGGAATTGCAAAATATTGAAGCGTTTGAGAAATTTTTAATTATTATTGGTCAACTTTGACCTATTTTAATTAAAAATTATGGATATTGGGCAAATAATGCCAAAGTGATGAATCTAGGTCATTCGAGTGGTCATCCCTACTACTTTTGGGGTCCACGATTGCATTGCAACAAACAGTTCAGCAATCCGGGCACTAAAAGTGGGACAAAAGCCCAAATTTCATCTTCAGCCATATAAACCAGCAAAAATTACATGGAAAATCAGAATTTGACTAAGGAAACTATAGGCAAATGGAAAAATCAATGGTTGGAAAAGGTAAAGGTAATCTCTAAGGTAAAATGGTAATGTTTGACAATGTATTTGGGCATTGTGGGGCCCTCCATTGGACAGCTCACACTAGAGGTCGAATTGCCCATGAGGGGCGTTTTTCTCCACCTTGGCAAGTTCGATTTCATGTTTTTGTTGTATGTGGGACCATATGTATAGTGTTGGGGGGATAAAACCCCATATAGACACCCCCCAACATGGTTCCTTGTGTTGTATGGATCCCACATGGGTCCCCTCTCCTCGTCTAGTGCGCTCTCCTTGGGCAATTCGCACCCCCACCTAGAGACAATCTCCACCATTCGATTTTGATGGTTGGGGAGTGATCTCCACCCTCCATTTTGGGGGGAAACCTATTTTGGGAGTGGCCATTCTCTATAAGAGAAGGCACTCACTCTATTGTAATTCTTCTTGGCATTTTTCAGATTTGAGATTGAGCAATAGAGAGACAATTCTTCCAGATTTGCTTATGATATGGTGGTGAATGCTTATGGTGCTGATTGCTAGCTTATTGCTGGTGCATTGCTAAGTTATTTTGTGTTTTCTCCATCACTCTTTGGCCAAAAAACGAATTGCAGGTGACTTGGCCACTTGGGGAGGGCGCAGCTCTTGGGTTAGCAGCTCCTAGTTGCTTCTCTCTTCAGGATTTTAACAAAGGAAGTGAAACTTACTATTGTATCTTGCTTTTCCTCATTATTTGTCTTTCATTTGCTGATTTCCTTGAGTACTTGCTATAGTTTATGATTCATTCTCTCTGTGGCAGGCACAAGGGCACATTGGTCAACTGGCTGCAACAAAAACGCAAAGGGAAAACGCATGATTGCTTGGCACTTGATCTCCGGGGTTTGTCTTCAGCTCCAAAACGTATTCACCTTCATTATCCTAGTACAATCCTTGCTTGTCTCTTGTATTTCAGTTTCATTTGCAAATGCTTGGCTGCAATCTACATAAAAAAAACCCTAAAAATTGATAACGTAATTTCTGACCGTAGGAACTAAAATTTCTCTTCAAACCCGCTTATGATTTGTTCTTAAACGTCTAAATACTAAGTTTCATAGCTTTCCGACTACATTAGCCCATAGATTTAGCACTGGTCACTTTGCCAAAAACGCCCCTCCAGGGCGTTTTTCTCTCTCAGCTGATTTGGGTCTTTTGGGGGTTTTGGGTACTCTTGATTTGGATTCATATTGTCATTTCACCTTGGGAAGTCAAGAGTCAATAGCTAGAAGTGAATATAAACACTAGTTTTATGCTACCCTAAGTCCACCAGTCTCAGAACCAATCTCTCCCTTGGGCAGATTTTCTTTTAATAATCACTTCTTGCATCATTCACTGTCCTAGTTGATTTTCAGCCATCTAAATCTATTACATTTATCATAATCTATTGCTGGTCACTTATCACATAGTTGTCATTTCACCGCTTGTGTCCATCCAATAGGCTGAGATCAGACTTAGGAGCCCATCCACATTCATTTCTCGTTTTCATCTTTCATTCTTTTGGGTTTGGGTGTGTTTGTTGTCTCTCAACCGTGATTGGTTGAGCAGGGTCTCCCCCTTGACTTGGCTTTGCATCTCATCTAAAGTGACTGTAGCCTTGTCCGGTGTGACTTCTGTCCCTTGGACAGAGGACCTGGCTGTTGTTGGTTACACATTTATAATTGTCCATCCTCTACCGTCCCTATTGGGATATCTACCACGAACAGCTAGAGATAGTGTGATAACAGTATTCTAGGGAGTTTTTTACCTTGACTAATTATACTTTGCCTACGGCCGAGATATAATTAACAAGGTTTTCTCCCGCTTCCTCCAAAGCTGGAATGCCCGATTTTGAAATTCTGGCCATGGGGGGTTATTAGAGTCCAACTGATGAATATAAACCTACTAGACACTATTAGAGTCGACTATGGTCATGTCCTAGGTCACTAGGACCCTCAGAAAAAATTTCGAAAATTTTTTACCGGGTCCTCCGGTTTTGGGTTTTTAATTATTTTTAGTTTAATAAATTTTTCCATAGTTTAAATGGAAAAATTTAAATTTGTAATATGTTATTCGTCTAGGATCCGAATTCAGAGATTGAAGGCTTGAACCTTACACCAAAAATCATTTATGATCCCCGGGCACCTTTATCCTAAGTTTCGGATCGTTATTCAGCCACTTAATTAATAATTCCTCAAAAATAAATAAAAGAGGATTACTGATTAATTAAATTCAAAAAATTAATAATTGGAGATAATCTAATTCTCTCCAAAATAATCCAAATTGGATTATTTCAGTGGCTAAATGACATGGCACAAGGCATTTATTATCATTCCAGTCATCTCTAGGAAGATTCAGTTAACTATCCAGTCATCTCAGGGTTTAACTCCAAATATGAATTTGCCCACCTGCATGCAAAGTTCGATTTAGTGATGTGGAAGAGTTTTTTAAATGGTTTTGAGTTTAGTTTATTGCATTAAATGGGAGTGGGGGCGCCTTGCCTAGGTGGAGGCCACCTCCCACTCTCACCTTCCAAGGATCCACCTCAATCACGAGTTAGAACTCCAAATAACAACCTCTTATTGCATGCATCCACGTCAAGCATAGGGAGGATCTACGAATTGGTGTGTTGTCATTCTTTTAATGGATTGTTGAGAGTGTAATAATGACTGGTGGGTGCCCTAGCCACCTCATAGGCGTGGCTCCCATTTGTTCACGAGTTACATTGATTAAAACTTAGAGCTTTGTCTCCCATGCTAGCACTCACGCATCTCCTTCATGCTCACGCCAATATTCATTGGAGCTCGAGTATCACACATGGCAACTCCTTATTTGTTGGGTGATGTTAACAATGAAAGATGGGGGCGCCTTGCCAAGGTGGAGGCCACCTCCCCATCTCCTTAATTACAATTCGAGTTGTTGGGTGGAGTTAGCACTCCAAGCTACGAATAGACATGGATTTGATTGGAATTTCGACTTGGATCTCTTGTGCCATTGGCTCCTTTGGATGCCAATTCGAATTAGGGTAGGGTTTAGTCTAGTTTTGTTATTTAAGGAAGGCATTGCCTCCTTTCACATGGAGAGTTTGGCATAGAAACTCTGGTGGAATTTGTAAGCTTCTATTTGTTAATAAAATTATTGAGACTTTGGAGGTCATTTGATGGGCTTTTGGCATTGTGTCTTTATCCTACATGAAGTAATATCTCTTTCCCCCTACCCTTGTATTGCAATTTGATTATTATGCTTATTGAAGACTAACAATCTAGTACTTAGGCTTCTAATCCTGTTTGCATTGAGTGTTTGTGTCTTCGGGGAATTCATCTATTAGGAGCTCTCGGCATCTAATACCTTCACCATTCAATTGTTCCATTTTTTCTAATATTTTGTTTGCAAGGTTGTGAGCTATTCCGGATCTTTCTTGCCTTCTCCAACAAAGCATTCAAAACTCCTTCGGTTACTGGTTACTAGTCCTACCCATCTCTAAGCTGTGGAAAACCTTAGATCTATCATTCTCCAAGCCTAGTTTCCTCCATCAAGCTTGCCTTCCTGCTTTGTGGTTTGCCTTGATTTTTGCCTTCTTTTGCTCTCGTCCTAGTCTTCATCTTAGCCTCTTTCACATCCTCATTCTTCCCCTCTCTTATCTTCTTCTCTTCCTTTCGTCTAGCTCCCTCTTCATCCTCTCGTTTTAGTTTTCTTTCCTTCTTCTCTTCATTTTTCTTCATCCTATCTCCCTCTACTTTCGTTTGTCTCCTCCTTCCTTCTCGTTTTCCTCATTCCTTTACCCTCTTCTCGTCTCCTTCCTCCCAAGCTCCTTCATCCATTCGTTTCTCCCTCTCTTTGGCCTCTTCTCGTCCTCTTCTTTTTTCTTCCCCTTCCTCCTTTCGTTCTTTCTTCAAAGCCACAACATAAACAACAAAAACAAAAAACTTGTTAGACATTAGCATTAGTTAGTTGCAATAAATCTGTTAAAGTGTTAGTAGTTGTTAGCTTCATTTTCTTTGAAAAGTTAGTGTTTAGATTTCGTGGCTTGCATTTGTTAGTTAGATCTTGTTTTACATTTGCATCTAGTTATTTGTTTAGTTACATTTACATTTTAGATCTCATTTAGATTGAAAAAGTTTGCATTTAAAAAAGTTTGGGCTTTAGGCTAGTTCTCCATTTTTTTTAATTTAGAGCTTGTGTTTTTTACTAATATCTAACAGGTGCCTTGCTTGAGTTGATTTGAGTTTTTGTAGGTATTTGAAAGAGAAGGAACAAGAGAAGAGCAAGAAGTTTTAAAAAACAAGGAGAAGATTTAACCAAGAGCACCATTTGAACCAAGATCAAAACCATGAAGACTTTGTGGTCCGCTGAGATGCACACTGGCAGCGGAAATCTTTCGAAAGTTGTCTCCCTCACTGGAAGTGGGGAGAGGTGTGGCCTTGGGGGCAAGCAATGAGCTAGGTACTGTCACCTAAATCCCAACTCCTCTGTTTAGGCTAACTCTTAATGAAGCCAAGGGAGGTAGTCCCTACAAAGAGTTTACTATGGCTCTTATGTTTAAAATGTTTTTTGGTGTTGAGTGATGCGGATGGGTGTTGTTTAGGAGTTTTTTGAAATGAGAGAGATCACAACTTAAGATAACTTGAGCAACACAAAGATATACTTGCAAGATTTTAAATGAAACACAACTTAACTGATAAACAAAGCATCCACAGTTTAAATAAAAATAAATGCACTTAAGATAGATAAATTGAAATAATTAAAGGACCAGTGCCTTATCCAATGGGTAAAGGAGTCACAAAAATAAAGTGCTTGGATGCTTGATACAAGAGTTCAGTGTGTTCGTGAGATCGTTTTGCAAGTGCTCTTTGTAAATTTTAATAGTTTTAGTGATCTTTGATTATTAAGGCTAAGGATACTTCCAACCGATACGCGAGGTACTGGAAGTCTATCCGGAAAAGATAGTATCAAGTGCCTCCGTTTAAGGACATGTCGGGCCACGTAGTGCTCTAGCCAGGTCGCGCAATGTTAACCAGCAAACTAAAGGCTTAACATGGAACCCCAACGCCCCCAACTAGGAGATTACCCACCGAACTTATCTTATCGATCAACTCCGGATTGGTTGGTTGTGGGGTGAAAATTTTATTATGTTATAAAAAATAAACAAATCCAACACCTTTCTGAGTACTAGCCCAGCCTTTTAGGGTTGGCAGAGCATACGGATGTTGGATAGCAACGAAGATAAATTATTAAAGGGGGTGTGAGTTAGAATTTTTTATTATTAAGAGCACACAATTCAACTCTCCAACAAAGAGCGCTCTTGACTTCGTCTTAAGACAGAAGTTCAAGAGACTTAGCTAAACTATATGCTGGATGCAGGTATATGCAGTGGGAATGCTCTCCGATACAGAGTGCTCTTGACTTGTGTTATTACAAGTTCAAGAGACTTTGGTTCTTTGTTAATATAAAAGTAGCTTATAAACAAGAACACACGTGATAGCTCAATAATGATAAAAGAAATGACTAAACTAACAATTAGTGTCTAAGTTGCAAAATCGAAGCTAACTAACGATTAGTGTTCTAAAGCGAAAAGAAGCTAATCTAGCAAATTATTTCTATGTACATGAAAATAGAAACTACTCTAAGATACCAAAGCAAATCACATCGAGAGACCACAAACCTCCCCAGGTGGGGGAAGTTGGAAGTGGGGGCTTAAAAACCCCACTCAAGCTTTTATTGGAAAATTACAAGTGCCTTTGAGATTGAAACCCTTGAAAGGACTTTTGAGAAATAACTTAAGTGAAATGAAAACTCCTATGAATTTGTACAAAGGATAAATGGTTTCTTTTTTGGTTTTGGATCCTTGTCTTTGGATTTAGTTTTGCTTGCTCTTTCTTGCATGGTTTTGCTTTGGGTTCACCTGTGAGTAAAAGCTCTAAACAACTAGTAAGAGTGTTAGGAAACCAAACTTTTACCTATGATTACCTATGATTTGAAATGATGAAGTGAATAACAAGATAAATGTCCAATGAGATGAAATAGGAGCACAAAACAGTGAAATGAGACCAAAAATCAGACCCTAGAAAAGACAAAACAAACTCACTGTTTTTTATGTAAAATGTACGTTTTTCAGCGAAATGACTTGAGATTTTTTGAGAAATGAAATTTAAGGATTTTTTAATATTTTAGGCTAATTTCTAGAATCTGGAAAATAGCAGAAAATCGACAAGTACAAAATTGCACGTTTTTCGAGAAAAAAGTAAAAAAGAATAAAAAAATATTTTTTTTTGAAATTTTCAAGGTAATTTCCAGAATTGAAAATTAGCAGAAAATTGAAAAAATGCAGTCAAAAAACAGCAAGCCTAAAATGGCACGCTTTTCGAGAAAAACACTAAAAAATTTAGAAAAAATAATTTTTTCGAAATTTTTTCGAATTTTTAATATTTTTCAAGAAATTCCAGAATTGAAAAAAAAAAGCGGAAAACACAGAAAAAACCAGCAAGCTAAAAAATGGAAAATATGCACGCTTTTCGAGAGAATTAATACACGTTTTCCAAAGCAAACAAGCAATGAAAGAAAAAATCAATGGGAGAGAAAAAGACAAGGCCAAATCAAGCAATAAACCAAGAAATAAACAAACAAGGTGGAATCAACCTTGGAACAAGGTGACCACTAGAACCACTAGTCCCGAAAACCTTCCAGTTCGCTGGATGTCCGCAAGGATGCTAATGGGGAAAGAGAAGTAGCCACAAAATTATGTGGCAATTGGGATCAAATCTTAAGCTACTTTTTCAAGGCAAAACTTGGAAGAGAAGAAGATGAATTTACAATTTTGGAAAATGAAACTAGATCTTTAAATATGAGTCTTTGAAAAGATGTATCTAGCTTTGAAAAAAGTAGATCTAAGGCTAGAAAGCCTAGATCTAACTTAGTAGAATCCAAGCAAGCTTGAAATACAAATTTTAAATGACTTGATAACTTCTAGAAATAGTGGAAAAGAGATAGAACAGAACTTTGAAAAATAGAGATCCACTTGTAGTAACCAGTGAAACCAAAAGAGAGATTGAAATAGTTTTTTGTTGATGGATGAAAGGCTAGATCCTCTTTGTTGTGTTTCTTTTCTTTGAGAAGAGAAGGACTTGGAGAAACTGCAAGAGAAAAAGTTAGAGAGGAAAAGCTATTGTGTGAGCAAAGAAAAGCTTGATTTCCAAGCCACTCTCCACCTTGAATGATCCCTGCAAAACCCTCACGATCAAACAAGCAAAACCGAACAAGATATTTCTAACATAGATTTAGAACATAAATTGAATAATGAATTGCTTAAATAAAAGATGAGGTGAGAGAGATATCACCAAGACAATGTGAACGAAGTCTGAAAACTCATGCATAGACCTCCAAAGTCACTTCTTATTCCAATAGCATAAATAAATATTACAATGAGAATTTGGCAGAGTGTTCTTGCCTAAAATCTCCATGAATAATAGAGAGCAAAGCACTCTTATTTATACAAAACTAGCCAACTAAAACCCTAATTCGAATTTGCCTTGTGGGAGACAAATGGCACCTTGAGAAAATCAAATTCCAATCACAAACTTCAAAAAATCAAAGCTTGGAGTGAGATCTACCATTAAACTTGAGTTTGCATTGATGTAGAGTGAGGAGGTGGCCTCCACCTAGGCAAGGCACCTCCACTCTTCATTGGGATCATCACCCAACCAACAAACAAATGCCACATCACCAAAAACGTCAAGCTAAAGGAGAGGGCAAATTTCTTGACTGAAAATCACTCCTAGTGCTCTAATGTTGTTCTGAAACTGGTGGGTGATGATTGCAATCATCATAAATGCTCAGTTCCATGTCATTTTGACTTTTACTTTATTTAATTTGGCCTTTTTTGGAGAGATTTAAATTATCTCAAATTTATTATTTTCTGAATATTTTAATTAATATTTCTCATTTTTTGATTTTTTGAGAAAATATTAATTATGAGGCCAAATAATTGTCTGAAACTAAGGCCAAGCTGGTCCGAGGGTCATGAATGATTTTTGGCTTAAGGTTTAAGCTTTCAAACTCTGAATTCAGACCTCGGATGACTAACATATTACAAATTGAAATTTTTCCATTTAAACTATGGAAAAATTAATTAAAAAATAAAATAATTAAAAAACCCAAAATCGGAGGACCCGGTAAAAATTTTTCGAAATTTTTTCTGAGGGTCATAATGACTTAGGACATGACCATAGTCTATTCTAACAGTGTCTAGTAGACTTATATACATCAGTTGGACTCTAATAACCCCCCAAGGCTCAATTTTCAAAATCGGGCATTCCAGCTTTGGAGGAAGCGGGAGAAAACCTCATTGATTATAGCTCGGCCATAGGCAAAGTATAATTAACAAGGGAAAAAACTCCCTGGAATACCTTAGTTTCTTAACCAAGTCATGGGGGACTGAGCCACTCAAAAAATCCTACTAGCACACTTTATTACAAACCCCGTGGGGCCATGGTCACTTTGACTAAAAATAAAAATTGGCTAATTGTTGTCATCTGAAACCCTGATACTCTGGAAGTGAACACTGATGTGTTCCAACACTGACGGCTCAATGGAGTTTCAACTATTTGTACAAAATAGGTGATAACAGACTTAATCAATCTCCTTTGTATTAGCTATTGATAGCTTGTTCCAATTATTTCCTAAGTTTATTTATCTTAAAAGTCCTTACAAGGGTTAAAATCCCAAGGCATTTGTAACTGATTAATAAAAAGGGCTAAGTGGGATAAGGCCTCCCATCTTTTGGTTTTTCTTCCCCATTTGGGGAAGAGTGTTTTATGCATGCTTAGTTTAGATTTGCTTTAAGTCTTTGGAATAATTTCATTTGTACTTAGAATTTTAGTTGTCTTTTTCAGTTTTGACCTGAGAAGTGTCTTGAGATTTGATCCCAAGTGCCGCATTGACTTTGTGTGCTACTTCTCTTTCCCCACTGTGTACTGCGTAGGACTTGCTAGCTGGAAGTTTCATGAACAGTGTGTAGAAGTCATTTTTGACTTCCTTTACTAGATTAGTTTCTTTATGTCGTAGAACACTAGTGTTTTATTAGTTTGTTAGTTGCTATATCATTGTTTCATCTTTTCATCATTATTGAGCTATCATTTGGTTTATTTTTGCAAGCTGCCTGTCTTATAAAAACGAACCAAAGTCTCTTGAACTTGCCATAACCCAAGTCAAGAGCACTCTCTGTCGGAGAGTATTCCCACCGCATCTTTCTTGCATCAAGCATATAGATTAGCTAAAGTCTCTTGAACTTTCGTCTTAAGACAAAGTCAAGAGCACTCTCTGTCGGAGAGTTTCATTGTGTGCTCTTAATAATTTAAAACTTTTCCAACTCACATTCCCCTCTTAAAATCTACTTCGTTACTATCCATCACCAAGTATGCTCTGCCGACCTTAAAAGCTTGGACTAGTACTCAGAATGGTGATTGGATCTGTTAATCTTGAAAGTGATACTTAATAAAATCTTTCCCCATAACCAATGAACCGGCGTTGATTTTCGATAAATACTCAAAGTACTATGCCTAGAGGTGAAGCCGGAGTGCCGTTGTCTTAGACTTCAAGGTTGGTTAAGTCCACGGGACACCTAGCCTTGATAACTGGACGGTCCAACAGGGTTGCCGTGGTAGTTACTGAAAGTATTTCTTCCGGTTGGATGCTTGCCTTGACTTTTTTAGCGCTAATAATCAAGAACATCTAAAACACTTTAAAATTTACCAAGAACAATTTCAAAACGATCTCACAAATAGTTACTTTGAGACTTAGATTTTCAGCATCACAAGCATCTTTTCTGACTCCATTTGGCACTGGTCTATAAAACTCTTATGTATCACCTTGATCCGAACCATTAGTCCTTGTGCATTTTATTTAATTATCTTGTGGATGCTTATTTAAATTTCAAAGTCAAAGTATATTGTTTCATCTTAGTAAATTGTATCTTGTAATTCTGCAACGTGGATTGTGTGTTTATTTGTTCTCTCATCATTAAAAAACTCCTAAAACAACACTCATTCGCATCACCATACACCAAAAACACTTAAAACACAGAGCCATAGAATAACTCTTTGTTAGGGACTACCCCCCTTGGCTTCGTTAGGAGTTAGCTTAAATGGAGGAGCTGGGATTCAAGTGACAGTACCTGACTCATTGCTTGTCCCCAAGGCCACACTTCTCCCACTTGCAGTGAGGAGACAACTTTCGAAATATTTCTGCTGCTGGTGTGCATCTCGGCAGACAACAAGGATCAGAGGAGTTTGATCCTACTCTGTATAGGCAGGTTATCGGGTCGCTTATGTATCTGGTCAACACTCGACCGACATCAGCTTTGCAGTCAACTCTTTGAGTCAGTTCATGGTGAACCCTCGAAGAGTACATTGGACAACTGCGAAGCATATACTTCGCTACATCAAAGGTACAGTGGAGTATGGATTGGTTTATGAGCGCAGTGGGAGTATACAGTTCGCAGGTTTCACGGATGCTGATTAGGCAGGATGTGTAGAGGATCAGAAGAGCACTTTAGGTTACTGCTTCAACATTGGGTCAGGAGTTGTCTCTTGGTTCAATAGGAAGCAGAAGTTAGTTGCATTGAGCTTAGTTGAGGCTGAGTACATGGCAACCAACATGGCTGCATGTGAGGGGATATGGCTGAGGAAGTTGCTCTCAGGATTTTTCGAGATTGAGCTAGAGACTACTATAGTTCACTGTGACAATCAGAGTGGTATCAACCTTTCTGAGAATCTAGTGTTCCATGATAGGAGCAAGCACATTGACATCCGGTATCACTTCCTCAGAGATTGTGTTCAGAGAGGAACCATTCGGTTGGAGTACATTCAAATAGATGAGCAGGTGGCAGACATATTCACCAAGGCACTTTGCAAACTCAAGTTTGTGAATTTCAGAGACAAGTTGGGGTTGTTACCGAATCCCTTCCACGTTGAGAGGGAGTGTTAGATTATGACAACTGAGGAAGGTCTTCAGTGCATGTATGTGTCCTTGCATGCATAAGACATTAATTGGAAACCAATTGTATTTAATTAATTCTTCCTAAGTTTTGGAAAATTAATTAAAATGATTATTAATTAATTATTGGAATATTTTTTTATAAAAGTAAAAGTGAAAAATAAAAAGTAAATGGCTGATTTAATCTTAGCCATTGATCTCACCAGAAGATCTCATCCATAGATCTATAGTGAGATTAGGTTTTTCGCTTAGCCAATGATAATAAAGGAAAGGACAATTGGTTGAGAGGACACACATTCATTCCGACAGAGATTGAGAGAGCAACATTGTGAGAGAGAAGGTTTTTGGCGAAGAAGACGGAGGAGCAGCCATTCGAAGAAAAAGGCAGCGCAGAGGAGAGAGGGACAGCGTGAGCAGGCAGAGGATTTCGTACAGACGTCAGAAAGTATTGTTATCACATATATAATAGCCGGGATACCATACACTATTTTTCTGATTCCAGTACACTTTTCAGCCAGTTCCCTTACATTGAGTTGCTGAGATGAGTATCTATTATGGATCATGATTATTATATGGACAACAGTTTTGTTCCCCATGCCATGACTGAGTTTCAGGACACTTAGAGAGATGACCGATGTAGCCATTTAGCCATGTATACAGAGCAGTTAGTATTGCCTAGAGTTACAGCAGCAGTTTCAAAGGACAGATGTTGGTTCAGCTTTATGTGCATTCAAGTATATGACTCAGCAGGTATATTCTGGTGTTATGGTTATATTGCTTTTATATTCATTCTTGTAGCATGTCTTAACATTTAGTATCATGATCTGGCGATCATATAGATATGTGGACCTGGTTGTATCTTTATATATATATTATATTTGTCCCCACTCAGACTTAGAAGTTCACTGCCCATACTCATTGGTTTTACCCTCCCTAGGGAGAATAGGGGTGATCATTCCCACCATATTTTGGCTTGCTAGTGTTGGTCTCATTATTCACTGTCTTCATCCATCCATTACCTCCCCGTTTGTTCATTACCCTGACTTACTACTTGACTAATGGCATGGAGGACCTTCCCCCACTTTAGCCTCTATGTTGGATAAGCTTCCCTGTTTCTTGTGTCTCGGCTCTGAGTTTGTGACAAAACTTACCTTTGGTGAGTTGGATTGTAGTCCTAAATCATTTTGGTCGGTTGTCCCGATGTTTGGCATTGGTACGAAGTCCCCCTAGTCGCTTAAGATGTGTTGGCTAAAACTGAAAACTCATGTACTACTTATGGAAACTTATGTAAATTCGCCCAGGAAACTGTAAACTCTAGAATGTGTTTATGAAGACACGTGAATAAAAGGCAAGAGCAATGAAAAGCTATAAATACTCCTTACAAGTATAAGAAAGGTCCAAAAAGCAATGGTTCTTAAACTCTATATCTAAACGATTGCTGACCTTATGTATATGTATAAACATGCCTTGGATGCAAGCTGCAATTAGTTGTGCTTCTTAGCACACCTAAGATCCGAAGGGTTATGTAGGCCAAAAAGGCCATGAAATGAAATCAATGGATCCTAATGAACTTGGATAATCTTTTATAAAAGTAGACATGATGCCTAAGTTGAATAAGCACTCTTTGAACAACTTACACATCTGTGAGACACTGCCATCCCCCGTGTTATTGCTTGTCCAGCATATGTTAGAGTGTGTATTCCCTTTCCATTTCCAAAGTGTCACAATGTCAAGTCAGTAGTCATCCTTTAGCCTAGCCTTTTATATTTTTAGCCTTCACCCTTCACTAGAAAACTGATCACAACTATGAAGTGAGTATGGTCTTGAAAGTCTAGTCTGAGTCATATTTGATAATTAAAAGCCTTATATACTTGTTGGTAGATCACCAATAAATGATTACTTCTTGTTATAATTTTTACTTGAATGAATTGTAGAGCATGCATTAACCTTTGGCACTTGCAGCAGCTTGATGATAGCCTGAGTTATATTTTGGGTCATGTTGGCTTGGTCAAACCCAGTTTGACCAAAAGTCAACCACAGGACATGAGGTGGCAGACCTCAGATGATGTAGAGATATGATATATGGTCTGGTACAGGTCACCAGATGGTTCTATGCAGTGGTTTCAGGATTATGATGATGATTTGTGCTTTTCAGCACTTTTACAAATTATTATTATTTGGTCTATCGGATATATTGGATATTTTGTAGGATCATGCAGAGATCCATAGGGTGTATGAGTACACACCTTAGATGGATTTGGGCTCTCTGAGTCCAATGAGATAGTTTGTTTTTAGTTCCGGGCAGTTACAGTGATTTTTAGCCTCAGTTGGTTATCCTAGTGCAGTTTTGGCCTGTCAGAGCAGTGATGAGATTTGATTGGTTCACCTAGAGCACTGTGCATGGAGGGGGTGGTCCAGCCACTTGTTATTACCATATTACCCCCCTCCTAGAGAGCCTGGTGGCCTCACCTTGACAGCACAGACACTCCAGGAGGTAGTTTGGGCAGTTTCACACTTCCCAAGGCAGATCAGAAATGGTAAAAATGGCTACTGAGGGATTCGATTTGGGCTACTGAGGTAAGGGATTGGCATGGGATGACTTTTGATGATGAGTGGGATGTCTTCCACACCTTCTCCAGCAGTTTCAACTTTCAGTGGGGCCTACACTCATCACTCTGGCATTTTTTGTGGATTTCTGGAGCCTCCTAAGGCTCACGACTTTTCCATAGAGGCACGATTTGGTGTTTAGAGCATTATTTTATTGATATTGTGCCATGGGGATTGACCAAGGGTGTTTGAAATTACCCCTTGGACCCACCATGAGCTAGATCTTATATTTTATCATTGAGATTTGGTGGAACCCCCTCTCCTATGGTGATTTGGTCCATTGATGTATTATTTTATTATTGATCCATGTACTTTTATGTTGAGCTCATCTCAACCATTGATTAGATCACTTTGATCTTTTAATCTTAGCCATCCATTCAAAAGGTGGTTAGGGTTTTGGTGTCTCTCCATCCTATTTAAAGGAGAGAGCTCCTCATTGTAAAGGGACTTTTGGCTCTGGATTATTGGAACAGAAAAATACTATTGCATCTACTTCTTGTGTTGTGGTGAATGCTTTTGGAGTTCGGTTGTTTGTTCTTCCTTTGCATTGGGTTGTTGTAGATTATCTTGCTATTTTTTTGTCCATGTATTTTTCATCTATAGGTGGAGGCCGATTTGCTTCAAGGAGGTCGCATTGGTAGGGGAGACTCTCCCTGCCTCTTTTTTGGGGTTTCTTCGTCGGTAACAGGGAGTATTACTATCTCTGTACCTTCTACTTCATGTTATCATTCGCTTATGCTTGTATTTCCTCCATGCTTTATCATTCTGATTGAATCGACTTCCTTGGTTTGACAGGTAGAGGAGGGCGCACGTGTCGACTAGGGCATCACTTCAAAGCAAGAAAAATCAAAGATCTCCCATTTGATATCTACGGGAACATTCCTCAACAACATGCCAACCTCATCCATCACTCAGGTATGATCTCAAGGTAAATTTCTCATTCCATGATCCATCCATTTGTCTAAGTCATTAAAACCCTCATTTTTCCTTTTTTTAGATCTACTTGGATCTAGCAAGCTTTTGGGTAAGATATTGAAAACCCACCTCTATAGCATCCACGACAATTCGAATCTATAGTTTGGTGTGGATTGGCTTCCATTTGACCCCTTTCCCAAGGCGCTTTAGCCTCCTTGAGGGAGGTCGCACTCCTTGAGGGAAGCTATTGGGGCTAGTTCCAAGATCTGGGTAGGTGAGATCCTGCTTGATTTGTGCTCCTCTCATTAGATAACCTACCCCTAGTACCTCACTTCTTTGACTTTTGCCTTGTGGGCTCCATTCCTCATTTTGAGGGTTGTGCCCCACTTGGGTCATTGGGTGATGTACTTTCAATCTCAGATCTACTGAGATCTAGCCATTGGATGCTCTTGATATTCAAAACCCACCATGCTTTACATCTTGACAACCTCGATCTACATTTTGGTGGACATCCGACTCCACGTTTCCCATATTTCAAGACACTGATCTTCCTCCAAGCCCTCACGACTTTCCTAGGTTGTCAAATTTCCCTGTGGGTTGGTCTTTGTCTGGTTGCTTGTAAACTTAGATACTGTCATATCCCTTCATCAAGCACAGCTAGAAAGCCCTAACTGTCAGATCTACGTTTTGGGACACTTTCCCTGTTTTAAGGGTCACGTTTCCCAAGGCAGTTAATTTTGACCATTTTGAACTAGCTTTAAATCCTGGAATCATACTTAATCCTTGAATCACTGCGTATTATCTTTCCTTATCATATCATACCTTTCCTAAGCCTCCACAGTGGTCCTAAACTCCTCAATTCTAGGGTTCCGTACCTGTCACCCTACGTATCATCTAATTGATTTGATCTGGTGATTGGGTTGATCTCTCCTATTGGGAGTAGATCTGGGTCTCCCCCTTGCTATCTTGGCTTTGATAGCTAAAGCGAAGAGTGCCTTGGTTGGCGTGACAACCATCATTTTGGGAACTAGGGCTCTCTTCGTTCACCACTTTAGTTCCATGTGCCCTCTACCATCCTTTTGGGAACTAGGGCTCTCTTCGTTCACCACTTTAGTTCCATGTGCCCTCTACCATCCACCTTGGATCCATCTATAGGGGAAACTACAAGATTGGTGACAACAAGTACAATCCGTACAACCATACGGATTTCGTACAGCAGGTCGTACGGATATGTACAGCAATCCGTACTGTCCGTACAGTTACAGCAGAGTGTTGCATTGGGATATGTGCTTGTTATCACACCATAGTAGCAGGGCTACTATTCTTGTTCAGCAGATATCTGCACATTCCAGAGCTTCCATTATTCAGAGCATGGCTATGATGATTATATATTTTGTGATCACTCATGATCAGAGCAGTGTATTATTCAGACTTATGTTGGACCTTGTGTCAAGGCTGAGCTTTGAGAGTTCAGATTTGATGACCGATGTGACCCTTTATCCCATACAGTTTCAGTTCAGTGCTTACAGATGTACTTCCAGCAGTGTTTCAGATGGCATATGATGTTTATTACTATGATGATGTTGTATGATCTATGGATATTTTATCGTTGACTGTGGATTATTATCTTGTTGATTTAGTCATGTTCACAGCATCTGCTTGGTATCTTATTCCTGATGTGGCAAACTGTTTAAAATGAACTATAAATCATAAAATAGACAATTGCTTGCACATTTAGGTCATTTAACAAAACCCACTGGTTTTCCACCTTACATAGACATGGTCTTTCATGACACCAGTTGTCTACTAGTGTAGGCTCCATATTCACTTGACTCCATCCATACACGACTTTCCTATTTGACTTTAAACCTTGACCTGTCTCATTTGACTTTCTGATACTGAAGACTTCCCCATTTTTCTACCTCTGTGTTTGGACCGCATCCCTGTATGTTCAGTGTCTTGGCTCTAAGTTGGTGACAAAACTTGCCTTTGGTGAGTTGGATTGTAGGCCTAAATCATTCTGGTCGGTTGTCCCGATGTTTGGCATTGGCTCGAACTCCCCCTAGTCACTTGAGATGTTGTTGGCTAAAACTGAAAGCTCATGTTCTACCTATGGAAACTTATAAATTCGCCCATGGAAACTAAAAAGGGCAAGAGCGATGAACAACTAAAAATACTCCTCGAAGAGTATAAGAAAGGTCCAAAAAAAGCAATGGTTCTTAAAAGCTATATCTAAACAATTGCTGACCTTATATGTATTTGAAAACATGCCCTGGATGCAAGCTGCAACTAGTTGTGCTTATCAGCACACCTGAGATCCGAAGGGTTATGTAGGCCAAAAAGGCCATGAAATGAAATTGAATGATCCTAATGAACCTGGATCAACTTGATGTAGACATGATGCCTAAGTTGAATAAGCACTCTCTGAACAACTTATCCATTTGTGAGGCACAACCATCCCCCATGTTATTTTGTCCAGCACAGAGTTTGTAGCTTTCTCCCTTCTCCCAGTCCAAAGTATTTTTGAGTTAAGTTAGACAAGTCAACCCCTTGGCCCAACCTTGTTCCTAGCCTTCATCCTTCGCTAGCAGTTTGACCATGTCCAATGGGTGAGTTTGTCATTTGAACTAGTGTGCAAGTAATTCTATATAACAAAGGAATATGCTAACTTGATTAATGCCATTGAATGGATGTTATACTTTGAGCTTGGCTGTGAGAATGATTAGAGAAGCATGTCTTAGTCTACTGATGTGATTTATCCTTGGTTGTATATTATTGGGATCCGTGATGATGTGGGCCATATATATATGCCTAGTGATGATAATTGATGGTCCCACATACTTGGTGATGATATCATATGATGGACAGATGGTTCAGATGATGATTAATGCAGTTCAGCAGGTTTTATTATTACTTCAGATCAGCAGATTATGCATTGTCCATATATGGTGGACCCTACAGCTGGCCCAATAGGGCAACCCATGGTGTATGAGTACACATTTCTAGTGGATTTGGGTCTTCTGGATCCAATGAGACACTTATCTTTCAGTTCTGGGCACTTCTGACAGTGATTGATGCAGTTTTACACTTGTTGACCAGATTTGGGGCTGATTTCCCAGCCTGAGCAGTAGGGGCCATGAGAGGCCAGTTCACCTAGGGCGCTGTATGAGGAGGGGGTGGTCCAGCCACTTGTTTTTACCATTTAACCCCCCTTCTGGAGAGCCTGGTGGGCTCAGTTGGACAGCGCAGATGCCCTGGGAGGCAGTTTTGGCACTTTCACAGTTACCGAGGCAGTTAAAAAATGGGATAAAGTGGTCACTGAGAAATTCGATTTGGGCAATTGAGGCAAGGTTTTGGCATTTGGTTTTCACAGAGGTCTTCCAGGGTGATCACACTATCTTCCAGCCAGTTTTCACCATGTGGGTAGGCCCACAGCGATCACAGGAGGTCTTTTACTGCTTGTCTGTCACAGATTTTGAGGACAGATTTGATCATTTATATTATCTTGGACATATTTTATTATTTTATTGTGCCCTGGGGATGAGCTAGTAAGGATTGATGACTCCTAGCCCCACCATGTGCTTATTATGTCATGTCCTAGTCATCATGAGGTGGATTTTTGGTATTTTTACCCCTTCTAGTGGATGACGTAACCCTCCATGATTATTTTATACTATGACGTCATCATTATATTGGGTGATCCATGTGATATATTGTTATGGTTCATCTTAGCCATTGATTGTATGATGAGATCTTTTAATCTCAACCACTCATTTGATGTAGTATTGTAGAGTGGTATAGGGTTTTGGTCTTTATTATCCTATATAAGGAGGAGACCCCCTATTGTATAGCTCACCTTCGGAGCTCTGGAATATTGGAATAGAACACTTCTTTGTGGAACATATCTCTCTTGTCTTGTGAATTCTCTTGCATATTGAGTATACAGTATCTCTTCTATGTATCATTGTGGATTTTGGTGCTTCTACTAGTTTTCTTGCAGGAAAGTCGAATTGATGGAGAGGAGGGCGATTTCTTGAAGGTTATTGTTGGAGGGATCCACATATTCTTTCTTGGGTTGATCTTGTGACAGGGAGTATCATTATTGTATGTTTGTGACATAGTTGATGCTTTCTATTACATCTTTCTATCATTTTCATAATCATATCACTTGACTTGTTTCTTTGATCTTGTCTTGTAGGAGGAGGACGATTTGGCTATCTTGGAAGAGGACGTTTTGGTTGAAGCTCTTTGATCTCACTCTTGAATATACACATAGGAGAATGCTATCAATTTGCAAGGTGGCCACAAGCAATTGAGGTAAGATCTACAAGGTATGTGCTTCTTTCCATCCATTCTCTCTTCATTGGTCACAAACCCTAATTAATTAAAACCCTCATTTTTGGTTTTTCTTAGATCTACTTAGATCTAGCCTTGCTTTTGAAAAGATCTTAAGAACCCACCTCTATAGCATCCACCCCTAGTTGGATCTATAGTTTGGTGGTGATTGGGTTAAAATTGACACACTTTTCAAGGCAATATAGCCGTCTTGAACCAAATCGCACTTCCTTGGAGAGGCTTGTTGGGTTAGATCTAGCATATGGGTAGGTGAGATCCCGCTTGATTTGCAATCTACACACTTGATAACCTACCCCCAGACTCTTACTTGGGTGATTTCTACCTTGTGGGCATCATTCCACATTTTAAGGGATTAAAACCCCCTTTTGAACTACTTGGCATCTTAAAACTCAGATCTAGTAAGATCTAACCCTTGGATTGACTTGATTTTCTAGATCCACATAGATCGGTGCCTAAGCTACTTGGATCTACAATTTGGTGGCCATTGGACTTGATTTGACACACCTTATCCACCTTTTAGCCTTCCTTGAGCAAGGTCGCACTTCCTTGGATGAGTGAGTTTGCCCACTTTGAGGACGTGGGTGGTTGAGATTTTTGTGGATTTGGAACGGGTATACCTTGAAACATAGGTCTAGAGTATCATTTTGTGACGATCTGCCTTGGGGGTAGCATTCCTTGTTTTAAGGGATTGTGGTCCACTTGGGTCATTTCATGAAAACCTAGATCTAGCAAGATCCAACCACACTATCTCAATTAGCCCACTTGTCTTGACCTCTACGTGTCCCGATCTACACTTTGACATACCTTTTGACTCCATTAACCCATCCAACAAGGCATTAGTCCTCCTCAAGCAAGTCGCACTCCTTGGGAATTGTGTCAAACCTTAGATCTGGTACATGGGTACTCCTAATTTCAACTTAGATCCATAGATCTACTCACTACATATCCACTAGTACCAATTGCATCCCTTAACTTCACCTTGTGGGTCCACTTTAAGCCATTTCACATATCCCAAGAAAGCAGGACCCACTTGTGTAGCACATGGTACTATACTTTGTCATTATACCTAATTATGTGGCTTAAATCATACCTTGGTTGAAACACTAATCATTTCTCAAACCACCTTCAACCATACTTTAATTTCTAGGTCCACTTTACCTTGCATTGGTTTCCGTAACTTACCATTTACTCATCCCTAGGAACCTTTGTTTGGGTCCAATCATCTTTGATTGGTTATAGGGTCTCCCCCTTGGTCTTGATTCACCTTGACCCAAAGCGAAGAGTGCCTCGGTTGATGTGACTCCCACCTTGCATTGGGAACCGTGGCATCTCTTGGGTCACCTCTTTAGTTGCCCATCTCCTCTACCGTTCCGGATGGGATACCACTAGGGGCAACTACAAGTTGTGTGATAACATTTTTGGCGCCGCTGCCGAGGAGGTAGAGGCCTACCTTGGTTCATCATAGCTTTGTGTCTCTTTCTCTCCCTGTGTTTCAAATGACATTCATCTTGGTAGTAGAGCTTAAAAATCTACCTGGCGACTCCTGATCGTGACTCCGCTGAGGAGCGATCTCATAGTCATCCTTACAACACTCGAAGTAAATCAAATCCAAATCAATTAGAAGGAACCCCACTCACCTATCACAAGAGAGATCCTAAAGCCCAATCATCTAACTTCTTTTGGAAACTTGTTAACTCAGATTCTCCAAACCGTGTCTTGGGATCCCCTTTGTTCAATTCGGTTCCTCTTTCATCTCCTAATCCTAACCCTATGGCTGGACAAAATCAATCTAACTCCGGAAACAATAACCAAAACAATCCTCCTGTTGCTCGTGCTTTTGGAAACAAGGCTAGGGCCTCTCCCTTAGACTTTTCTCAGATCTTGGGTGCTCCCCATAACATGCCTGACAAGTACTTTGAAAAGATCCCAAAATTCAATGGAAATTGTGCCACCTCCATTGAGGACCACATAGAAAATGTCTGGGCTCACATGGAAGCTTATGGGGTTGAGGAAGAAGATGTGTTTATAAGGGATCTCTTTGCATCCTTGGAGGGTGATGCTCGCAAATGGTTTGACCGCTTGCCTGCATCATCAATCAATGGGTATGATGTATTCACCGATAAAC
The DNA here is from genome assembly GCA_027924585.1 of Larix kaempferi. NCBI lineage: Eukaryota > Viridiplantae > Streptophyta > Pinopsida > Pinales > Pinaceae > Larix > Larix kaempferi. Next base: position 8,840,643 of record BSBM01000029.1, read on the forward strand.
TCAAGCAAGAGTGGTCAGTCAAGTTAGATGGGCGCTTCCTTTTGCACCAACTTTTTGACATCAAAAAGAAGGAGAATGAGTCTGTCCATGAGTTTAACCAGCGCTTTGATAGGACTGTGGCCAACATCCCAAGTAACATAAGACCCCTTGATCAAACCATTTTGATTCATTACCTCAATGCATATGAAGGTTACCTGGGTTACTGTTATCACATATATAGTAGTCGGGCTACCATACATTATTTTTCAGATTCCAGAGCACATTTCAGCCAGTTCCTTTACTTTGAGATGATGAGATGAGCAGCTATCTATGGATCACTATCAGATTTTGGACAGCATATGTATTCCCTATGCCATGACTGAGTCTCAGGACACTCAGATAGATGACTGATGTAGCCATTATACCATTGGTACAGAGCAGTCAGTAGTGCCCAGAGTTACAGCAGCAGTTTTAGAGGACAGATGATGGTACAGGTTGATGAGCATTCAGGTATATGACTCAGCAGGTATATCATTGTGTTATGGTTATATTGCTTTTATACTTATTCTTATAGCATGTCTTAGCACTTAGTGTCATGATCTGGCGATCATATAGATATGTGGACCTGGTTGATCTTATTATATATATATTATTGTCCCTACTCAGACTTAGAAGTTCACTATTCATACTCATTGGTATTACCCTCCTTAGGGAGAATAGAGGTGATCATTCCACCATACCTTGGCTTGCTAGTGTCGGCTCCATCATTCATTGTCTTCATCCATCCATTACCTACCTTTTAGTTTATCACCCTGACTTACTACTTGACTAGTGACATGGAGGATCTTTTCCCCACTGTAGCATCTGTATTGGATGAGCTTCCCTGTTTATTGTGTCTCGGCTCTGAGTTGGTGACAAAACTTGCCTATGGCGAGTTGGAGTTCCTTGTGAATTCCCCCTAGTCACTAAAGTTGTGTTGGCTAAACCTGAAACTTTTAGTGCTGCCATGAATACAAAATCTGGAAAAATGAAATGCTATATCTTGTATGAAAATCCCATTCATGCAATGTGTTTCTAAACACACATGAATGAAAGGCATGCCATATGAAAATGACTATGAAAATAAAATGTTATATCTTGTGGAAAATAAATACCTAGGTAAACAAGCTGTCCATGACACACCTAGAAGTGCTCAGGTAAACAAGTGCCTTAAAAACACACCTGCAACAGAAAGCCTAAAATAAATGTAAATCTATGCAATGTGTTTATAAACACACATAGATCAAGGCTATGGAAACTTCAGGCTCAAAAAGCAATGGAACTTAAAAGCTATATCTAAACAATTGCTGGCCTTATTTGTATTATGGATTGTGCACATCTGTGAAGGTGAATAAACCCTCTTTGAACAACTCATCCATTTGTGAGACACCGCCATTCCTTGTGTTATTGCTCATTCAGTATATACTATGGTGTGTATTCCCTTTCCCTTGCCAAAGTGTCACAAAGTTAAGTCAGTCAAGTCATCCCTTAGCCTAGCCAGTTATTTTAGCCTTCACCCTCCACTAGCAAATTGATCACAGCTATGAAGTGAGTATGATCTTGAAAGTCTAAGTCTGAGTAATAATAATAATTAACGACATTATATATTTGGATTTAGATTGCCAGTAATGATTACTTTGTGCTATAATTGTTATTTGAATAAGTTGTAGAGCATGCATTAACCTCGGACACTTTGCAGCAGCTTATGATAATGGTCTGAGTTATATTGGGTCATGTTGACTTGGTTAGGCCTAGTCTGACCATGGTCAACCATAGGACATGAGATGGCTGGACCTTATGATGACATGGATAGATGATATATGGTCTATGTATACATACATGATGATTCTATGCAGCAGCTACAGGGTTATGATGATTCTTGATTACAGCAGTATTTGATTATTTACAGATTATTATTATTGGCCCTGTTCTGGTATATTGGATATATATTTTGATCATGCAGAGACTCATATGGTGTATGAGTACACATCTTGGATGGATTTGGACCTTCTGAGTCCAATGAGACAGTTTGTTTTCAGATCCGGGTACTTACAGTGATGATTGAGCCTCAGTAGGCTGTCCTAGTGCAGTTTTGGCCTGTCGGAGGCCCTGTCAGAGCAGATGTGATTTTTATCCGGTTGACCTAGGGCGCTGATGATGGAGGGGGTGGTCCAGCCACTTGTTTTTACCATATTACCCCCCCTCCCGGACACACTGGTGCCCTCACCTTGACAGCGCAGGCACTCCAGGAGGCAGTTTGGGGCAGTTTCACGCTTCCCGAGGCATTTCAGGATTGGTAGAAATGGCCATTGAGGAAATCGATTTGGGCTACTGAGGCAAGGTTATGGCATGGGATGATCAGTGATGATAGATCGGGGTCCTCCACACCTTCTCCAGCAGTTTCAGCTTCATCGGGGCCCACATCCATCACTTATGGCACTTTCTGAGGATTTCTGAGGTCTTTTTGAGGCCTACGATTTCACTATGGAGGCACGATTTGGTACATTGATGATTATTTATTGATTATTGTGCTATGGGGATTGACCAAGGAGGGATAAAACTACCCCTTGGACCCACCATAAGCCCTTTATTATATTTTGTCATCATGATTCGGTGGGATTCCCCTCTTCTAGGGCGATTTTGTCCACTCACATAATATTTTATTAGTGATCCATGTATTTTATTGTTGAGCTCATCTCAACCATTGATTAGACATTGGTATCTTTTAATCTTAGCCACTCATTCAAAAAGTGGTTAGGATTATGCTCTCTCCCCATCCTATTTAAGGAGGGAGCCTCTCATTGTAAAATCATCTAGAGATTTTTGGCTCTTGGCTCTTGGAATAAAATTTCTATCTTTTGGAGTACATGCTTGGATTGGAGTGGATGTTGGTTGTTTCGATTGTAAATGCTTTTGTCCATTGCACTGGAGGATCTATTGTAGCTATCTTGCATATTTGCCATATCTTATTTACAGGTTAAGAGGACGATTTTGGACAAGTGCGAATTGGTGGGGAGGCTTGCCCTTCAAGCTTGGAAGAAGTCGTTTTGGTTTGACAGGGAGTAGTTTTGCCTTTGTGTCAACTATTCTATGTTTCTCTCTCTCTCTTACTTGTATCTACCTTCAACATGTTAAACTGATTGATGCTTTGCTCCTTGGTTTTGACTGGTTAGAGGGAATCACATGTGGCTTGGGAAAATCGATTTGGCAAGAGGGCTTCAAGAATTCTCCATTTGATCTTTGGCAAAGTAATCCTCGTCTCAACTAGCATTCATCTCTTCATCCAGGTATGCTCCAAGAGGTATGATCTTCTTCTTCCTTGAATCATCCATAATTTCTATATCACAAAAAACCCTAATTGATTAAAACCCTTGTTTTTGGTTTTTGAGAAGATTTTAAAAACCCACCTCTATAGCATCCACCCCTAGTTGGATCTATAGTTTGGTGGTGATTGACTAAAAATTGACACACTTTTCAAGGCAAAAAGCCCTCTTGAACCCAAATCGCACTTCCTAGTGAGAGGCTTGTTTGGTTAGATCTAGCACATGGGTAGGTGAGATCCCACTTGATTTGCAATCTAGACACTTGATAACCTACCCCCAGGTTGTTACTTTGGTGAATTCTACCTTGTGGACATCATTCCATGTTTTAAGGGGTTAAAACCCCCTTTTGAATTTCTTGGCACCTCAAAACTCAGATCTACTAAGATCTAGCCCTTGGATTGACTTGATTTTTGGGACATACGTAGATTGGGGTACTAGCTACTTGGATCTATAGTTTGGTGGCCATTGGACTTGATTTGGTCCACCAAACCCACCTTTTAACCCTCCTTGAACAAAGTCGCACTACCTGGGGAAGGTGAGTTTGTCCACTTTGAGGAAGTGGGTGTTTGGGATTTTTGGGGATTCGGAACGGCCATACCTTAAAACCTAGGTCTAGAGTATCTTTTTGTCACGATCCACCTTGGGGGTAGCATTCCTTGTTTCAAAGGATTGTGGTCCACTTAGGGTCATTACTTGAAAAACCTAGATCTAGTAAGGTCCAACCATTAGATCTCATTTAGCCCACTTGACTTGGCTTCTAGGTGTCCCGATCTACACTTTGACATACTTTTTGACCCCATTAGCCCACTTAACAAGGCACCAGTCCTCCTCAAAGCAAGTCGCACTCCTTGGGATTTGTGTCAAAACCATAGATCTAGTACATGGGTACTCGTGAAATCAACTTAGATCTATAGATCTACTAATAACAGAACATCTAGTACCAATTTCATCCCTAACTTCACCTTGTGGGCCCACTTAAGGCCATTTCACACTTCCCAAGAAAATAGGACCCACTTGTACAAACATATGGTACTACACCTAGTCATTATACCCCATCATGTGGCCTAAACCATACATAGGTTGAAACACTAACAATCTCTTACACCACCTTCAACCATACCTCAACTCTTAGGTCCACTTAGCCTTGCATTGGTTTCCGTAACTCATCATTTACCTACCCTTAGAAACCTTTGTTTGGGTCCAATCAACCGTGATTGGTTATAGGGTCTCCCCCTAGGTCTTGCTACACCTTGACCTAAAGCGAAGAGTGCCTCGGTTGACGTGACTCCCACCTTGCATTGGGAACCGTGGCATCTCTTGGGTCACCTCTTTAGTTGCCTGTCTCCTCTACCGTCCCGGATGGGATACCACTAGGGGCAACTACAAGTTGTGTGATAACAGTTACCATCTGAGAGACAAAGACCCTAGTAGTTTGAAGATAGCACAAGATAATGCTAGGAAAGCTGAAGCAAATGCTGCTTCCATGGTAAAACAAAATTTCTTTGACCTAATCAGTGGATCTGCTTCCAGATATGAGCCTAAGTTTAAGAAGAGTAAGGAACCTACCAAAGATCCCAATGAAATGATGGAGAGCATGCATGAAATGATGAAGAATTTAACTCTCCTGACTAGGGATCTAGCTAAGAGCAAAGAGGTGGATAGATATAGGCAGCCTTATGGCCCTAAACCTTATTGGAATCAACAAAAGAAGCCTAATGAAGGTGATAGAAGAAACCCTGTGAGCCAAGCTTCACCTGAAACTCCTATCATAAACTGGTCTGAAGAGCAAAAATTGGAAGATCCTGAGTATACCACCCATGGTGATGATACTCCGGATTCTTCAAAGAATATTAATTGGGTTGATGACTTAAAACTTAACAAGGACTTCGGAAGGATTTTGATTAATCATGAAGAAGAGTACATAGGAGAACCCAACCCTAGTTGTCCCATCTATGCTGCTGAGCAAGTTAGTAGTAGTAGTCAAGTTCCCCCTAAAACCTATCAACGAAGAAAGGATGGGCAAAAGCCCATACCTTTTAGTGAAAAGAGAAGTAATGAGTTGCCTAGTCCAGTGAGTGAGCCAATCCCTCTACCTGAGTATGACTTGGATATCAACATCAAGAGAGAATTGGACAAAGTTATGCATAACATTCCACTCACTGAGTTAATGAAAATCCCATCAATAAAGGAGCAAGTGGTAGAGTTTTTCGAGAGTATCCCTGAGACTGCCACAAGTAGTGGTGAAGGTTCATCTTCTCAAAACTCAGCACCTAGTGCTATGGTTGATGAAGAGGATGACCCTCCCATTAACATCCAAACTACCTTATATGAGAGAAAGAATGGTGGTCACCAACCATTTTATCTTACACTCCGCATCGGTGATACACTTCTTCATAATTGTATGTTGGATTCTGGTGCCTCCATGAATGTGATGCCTTTGCAAGTCATGGAAGCCATGGGATTAAAAATAACTAGGCCTTATGGGAACGTTTGTGGGATTGACTCTAAACCAGTTAAAGTCTTTGGTTTGATCAAAAACTTGAGAGCTGACCTATTTTCATGCCCCGACATATCCATGCTAATGGATATAGTAGTTATAGATCTCCCTCCAGCCTATGGTATGCTCCTTTGTAGGAAGTGGTCCGCTGGGCTGGGGGGACATCTTCAGATGGATTTATCATATGCTACTATCCCCAACTCTGATGGGTCTTTGGTTAGGGTATACCGGGAGCCTTTTTATGATGGACATCTTGAGAATTATGAGGATGGTGTGAGGAACACTTTTGGTGAGGGTGAGTTATTACCTGAAGGTATCTTCATGGTCATGGGTGGCCACGATGATGATCCTAGTCCAGAAAGGGAGAATATTTGGAGATCATTTGGAGATGATAGTTCTGCTGGGGAAGAAAGGGAAAGAGCTATTGCAAACCCTGAGTCCTTCGAGGTGAAATGTCTGAAGAACTTAGGACTTTAAACCAACCTAGTAGTGTAGGGCCACACATTGAACAACCCGAGCCCACTTCTCAACTAAACACTTATGAAGTTAACTTTGATCGAATTAGAAGGGGTGAGTATATACCTAGGACGGTACATGAGTGGTTGTTCCTAGTTGACCTTAACACAGAAAGAGGAAGACAAGGCTTACCTCACATCACTCCTTGGGCAAATAGCAATGAAGGAACACACCTGCCCTCATCCGAGGGGAATGATGAAGAACCAGTTGATTATCACTTTTCTGATGTCCCTGATCATTTGTCCCATTTGTCCTTGGAGGATGGGGTTTTGAGGCAAGTGAATGACAACTCCATGAGTTGGCAAGAACATGCCTTAGTCCATGATGCCCCTGGGGAAGACTTTTCTTTGGGTAATATAGCCATTTTTCAAGAAGAACCCACTGAAGCAAGTTGGCTTCCATCTTACCCTAGTTTCCTTTTGCCTAGGGAATTACCTACTAGTGAAGAGAATATGGACTCCACAGATTCATTTCATACTCCTGTTTCTTCACCAACATCTTTGGATATAAGAGCTCAGAGTATGCCTAGCACGGTTCCTAGTCATATGTCCCTTCCTACTGACCATCTAGCAGCATTGGAAAATATGACCATTCCTATCCCATCTGGAGAAGGTAGTAGCAGAAGTATTGAAAATCAAAACCTACCACCCATAGCCCATGCTGAAAGAGATGAAGATGTTGATAGAGATTTTTGGACTGTGGGGGAAGCTCCAAAGTATATCATTCACCCACAAGTAGAAAGACCTCCTAGGAGAATAGTGAGAGAAGTCTTGATTGGTAGGGTAGCTGTACCTTTAGACGGTGGATCTCCTAGATTTGATGCAATTCCTCCTAATAGGAATTCAAGCATAGTAACACCTCAACCTCAATGCAATTATGATATCCAACCTATTCCTGAACGTGTTATTAAAGCCATCCCTCAATCTGTAAATCACCGAAGGTTCGAAATTGGTGATAGGGTCGTAGTGCCTAATGATCTATTCTATATACGATCCAGGGGATCAGGTGACTTTTGGGTTGGACTGCTCACTGTTGAGCGCTGCATGGGTGAGATGTGTTTTCTCACCACTGGGACTGGCCAACGTATCTTACTCCCTATCAACCAGAGGGAGTTAAGGGATTATCATCCCTGATCTTCCTCGCTATGCCTTGCCTTGCCTGTTTACAGTAGGTAGCTTCTGAATAAGCTCACTTGAGCAATAGGATTTGTGTGCTTTTTCTGTTTCTGTGTGATGAGTATTGCCCCTTTTTCTTTTCTGCTTGGAGTGTCTGCTTGTTTTTGTGTTTGATTGAGTTGAGCCTTGCTCCTTAAGCTTGTCTTTTCTCTTGCATGCATTAAAGAAATTTTTAGTTGCCGTTTACATTTTTGGCTGCCTGTGCTAGTTGAGATTGCCTGCTTGAAAAAGTTCTCTTTTCCTCCTGCACAGTAACAAACTAATGAATGATAAATAAATGATATATGCCATGTTAGTTTAAATTTTTCTTTTTACGCATTTCAGTTTCTGTTTTAGAATAGATTTCATTTTCAGTATTATTTTATATTTGTCCCATACATGCTCCATGAGGTATTCTAGTGTTTGTGAGCGCAAGAACAGGTGCAAAATAAAAGCTGAAAGCAAGGATGGTGCAGTGCTGGATTGAAGATTGATGCAGAGCAGATCGAGACCAGAGACTCTGAGGTTCTCAAGCGCTCTCTCCCTTAGAGCACTTGTCCCAGCTGGAGCCAGATGTTATCACACCATAGTAGCAGGGCTACTATTATTGTTCAGCAGATATCTGCACATTCCAGAGCTTCCATTATTCAGAGCATGGCTATGATGATTATATATTTTGTGATCACTCATGATCAGAGCAGTGTATTATTCAGACTTATGTTGGACCTTGTGTCAAGGCTGAGCCTTGAGAGTTCAGATTTGATGACCGATGTGACCCTTTATCTCATACAGTTTCAGTTCAGTGCTTAGAGATGTACTTCCAGCAATGTTTCAGATGGCATATGATGTTTATTACTATGATGATGTTGTATGATCTATGGATATTTTATCGTTGACTGTGGATTATTATCTTGTTGATTTAGTCATGTTCACAACATCTGCTTGGTATATTATTCCTAATGTGGCAAACTGTTTAAAATGAACTATAAATCATAAAATGGACAATTGCTTGCACATTTAGGTCATTTAACAAAACCCATTGGTTTTCCACCTTACATAGGCATGGTCTTTCCTGACACCAGTTGTCTACTAGTGTAGGCTCCATATTCACTTGACTCCATCCATACACGACTTTCCCATTTGACTTTAAACCTTGACCTGTCTCATTTGACTTTCTGATACTGAGGACTTCCCCATTTTTCTACCTCTGTGTTTGGACCGCATCCCTGTATGTTCAGTGTCTCGGTTCTAAGTTGGTGACAAAACTTGCCTTTGGTGAGTTGGATTGTAGGCCTAAATCATTCTAGTCGGTTGTCCTGATGTTTGACATTGGCTCGAACTCCCCCTAGTCACTTGAGATGTTGTTGGCTAAAACTGAAAGCTCATGTTCTACCTATGGAAACTTATAAATTCGCCCATGGAAACTAAAAAGGGCAAGAGCGATGAACAGCTAAAAAAACTCCTCGAAGAGTATAAGAAAGGTCCAAAAAAAGCAATGGTTCTTAAAAGCTATATCTAAACAATTGCTGACCTTATATGTATTTGAAAACATGCCCTGGATGCAAGCTGCAACTAGTTGTGCTTATCAGCACACCTGAGATCCGAAGGGTTATGTAGGCCAAAAAGGCCATGAAATGAAATTGAATGATCCTAATGAACCTAGATCAACTTGATGTAGACATGATGCCTAAGTTGAATAAGCACTCTCTGAACAACTTATCCATTTGTGAGGCACAACCATCCCCCGTTTTATTTTGTCCAGCATAGAGTTTGTAGCTTTCCCCCTTCTCCTAGTCCAAAGTATTTTTGAGTTAAGTTAGACAAGTCAACCCCTTGGCCCAACCTTGTTCCTAGCCTTCATCCTTCGCTAGCAGTTTGACCATGTCCAATGGGTGAGTTTGTCATTTGAACTAGTGTGCAAGTAATTCTATATAACAAAGGAATATGCTAACTTGATTAATGCCACTGAATGGATGTTATACTTTGAGCTTGGCTGTGAGAATGATTAGAGAAGCATGTCTTAGTCTACTGATGTGATTTATCCTTGGTTGTATATTATTGGGATCCGTGATGATGTGGGCCATATATATATGCCCAGTGATGATGATTGATGGTCCCACATACTTGGTGATGATATCATATGAGGGACAGATGGTTCAGATGATGATTGATGCAGTTCAGCAGGTTTTATTATTACTTCAGATCAGCAGATTATGCATTGTCCATATATGGTGGACCCTACAGCTGGCCCAATAGGGCAACCCATGGTGTATGAGTACACATTTCTAGTGGATTTGGGTCTTCTGGATCCAATGAGACACTTATCTTTCAGTTCCGAGCACTTCTGACAGTGATTGATGCAGTTTTACACTTGTTGACCAGATTTGGGGCTGATTTCCCAGCCTGAGCAACAGGGGCCATGAGAGGCCAGTTCACCTAGGGCGCTGTATGAGGAGGGGGTGGTCCAGCCACTTGTTTTTACCATTTACCCCCCCTTCTGGAGAGCCTGGTGGGCTCAGTTGGACAGCGCAGATGCCCTGGGAGGCAGTTTTGGCACTTTCACAGTTACCGAGGCAGTTAAAAAATGGGATAAAGTGGTCACTGAGAAATTCGATTTGGGCAATTGAGGCAAGGTTTTGGCATTTGGTTTTCACAGAGGTCTTCCAGGGTGATCCCACTATCTTCCAACCAGTTTTCACCATGTGGGTAGGCCCACAGCGATCACAGGAGGTCTTTTACTGCTTGTCTGTCACAGATTTTGAGGACAAATTTGATCATTTATATTATCTTGGACAAATTTTATTATTTTATTGTGCCTTGGGGATGAGCTAGTAAGGATTGATGCCTCCTAGCCCCACCATGTGCTTATTATGTCATGTCCTAGTCATCATGAGGTGGATTTTTGGTATTTTTACCCCTTCTAGTGGATGACGTAACCCTCCATGATTATTTTATACTATGACGTCATCATTATATTGGGTGATCCATGTGATATATTGTTATGGTTCATCTTAGCCATTGATTGTATGATGAGATCTTTTAATCTCAACCACTCATTTGATGTAGTATTGTAGAGTGGTATAGGGTTTTGGTCTTTATTATCCTATATAAGGAGGAGACCCCCTATTGTATAGCTCACCTTCAGAGCTCTGGAATATTGGAATAGAACACTTCTTTGTGGAGCATATCTCTCTTGTCTTGTGGATTCTCTTGCATATTGAGTATACAGTATCTCTTCTATGTATCATTGTGGATTTTGGTGCTTCTACTAGTTTTCTTGCAGGAAAGTCGAATTGATGGAGAGGAGGGCGATTTCTTGAAGGTTATTGTTGGAGGGATCCACATATTCTCTCTTGGGTTGATCTTGTGACAGGGAGTATCATTATTGTATGTTTGTGACATAGTTGATGCTTTCTATTACATCTTTCTATCATTTTCATAATCATCTCACTTGACTTGTTTCTTTGATCTTGTCTTGTAGGAGGAGGACGATTTGGCTATCTTGGAAGAGGACGTTTTGGTTGGAGCTCTTTGATCTCACTCTTGAATATACACATAGGAGAATGCTATCAATTTGCAAGGTGGCCACAAGCAATTGAGGTAAGATCTACAAGGTATGTGCTTCTTTCCATCCATTCTCTCTTCATTGGTCACAAACCCTAATTAATTAAAACCCTCATTTTTGGTTTTTCTTAGATCTACTTAGATCTAGCCTTGCTTTTGAAAAGATCTTAAGAACCCACCTCTATAGCATCCACCCCTAGTTGGATCTATAGTTTGGTGGTAATTGGGTTAAAATTGACACACTTTTCAAGGCAATATAGCCCTCTTGAACCAAATCGCACTTCCTTGGAGAGGCTTGTTGGGTTAGATCTAGCATATGGGTAGGTGAGATCCCGCTTGATTTGCAATCTACACACTTGATAACCTACCCCCAGACTCTTACTTGGGTGATTTCTACCTTGTGGGCATCATTCCACATTTTAAGGGATTAAAACCCCCTTTTGAACTACTTGGCATCTTAAAACTCAGATCTAGTAAGATCTAACCCTTGGATTGACTTGATTTTCTAGATCCACATAGATCGGTGCCTAAGCTACTTGGATCTACAATTTGGTGGCCATTGGACTTGATTTGACACACCTTATCCACCTTTTAGCCTTCCTTGAGCAAGGTCGCACTTCCTTGGATGAGTGAGTTTGCCCACTTTGAGGACGTGGGTGGTTGAGATTTTTGTGGATTTGGAACGGGTATACCTTGAAACCTAGGTCTAGAGTATCATTTTGTGACGATCTGCCTTGGGGGTAGCATTCCTTGTTTTAAGGGATTGTGGTCCACTTGGGTCATTTCATGAAAACCTAGATCTAGCAAGATCCAACCACACTATCTCAATTAGCCCACTTGTCTTGACCTCTAGGTGTCCCGATCTACACTTTGACATACCTTTTGACTCCATTAACCCATCCAACAAGGCACTAGTCCTCCTCAAGCAAGTCGCACTCCTTGGGAATTGTGTCAAACCTTAGATCCGGTACATGGGTACTCCTAATTTCAACTTAGATCCATAGATCTACTCACTACATATCCAGTAGTACCAATTGCATCCCTTAACTTCACCTTGTGGGTCCACTTTAAGCCATTTCACATATCCCAAGAAAGTAGGACCCACTTGTGTAGCACATGGTACTATACCTTGTCATTATACCTAATTATGTGGCTTAAATCATACCTTGGTTGAAACACTAATCATTTCTCAAACCACCTTCAACCATACTTTAATTTCTAGGTCCACTTTACCTTGCATTGGTTTCCGTAACTTACCATTTACTCATCCCTAGGAACCGTTGTTTGGGTCCAATCATCTTTGATTGGTTATAGGGTCTCCCCCTTGGTCTTGATTCACCTTGACCTAAAGCGAAGAGTGCCTCGGTTGACGTGACTCCCACCTTGCATTGGGAACTGTGACATCTCTTGGATCACCTCTTTAGTTGCCCATCTCCTCTACCGTCTCGGATGGGATACCACTAGGGGCATCTACAAGTTGTGTAATAACAGTGCCCATTTGACAGATTTTTCTCAATATTTCTGTGTGTTTTGATTTTGCCATTGTTGGCTGAAAATCGATATTTCTGTTTTGTAAAAGGCTCCATATTTTTTGAATAAAATATCTCTTATACTTCTGCACCGGTTTTCCCATCTTTGGTTTTTCCAGTGGTTTATACCCGAAAATATTGTGTTGTTTCTATTGGTGTGAATGATTGGTATATCTCTTGGTGTTTTAATTCCGCTGCAAATTTATGAGTGAAGAAACCCTTGGGTGATTGAAAGTAATTAATTGCCTGCTTTTAGTCCTAGCTGGTGTTGACATCCATTTTTGTCACCATTTTTTATCATCTAATCTACTCGAAATAGCATTATTTCTATCATTTTTGCTATAGTAAATTTTTTTATTTGTCATTCAGCCCATCAAACAGTCCAGGTATGCACATATTTACTTACTATGCAAATCTTGTTGATATTTCGTTATATCATGATTTATTTATGTTAAAGTGACATTTTATGGGCATAATTGGTATTTATGTTTTAATTTGCATGCTGCGTTTCTCAAATGACCCTTCATTCAGACCGCATACTTATGTGTTAAGTTCGAACACGTTCAGCTCGTCGTTCAACCCCGCGTTCAACCCCCGAAATCCACAGTTGGCATATTTCTGGCCGTTAAAAATAAAAACAAGCACGTGGGTTCTGTTAGCCACGTGGTGCTGATGGTTGATGAGCTCAGGTTCTGGAAGATTTGTCCCCATGCCTGCTGAGCTCGACAGCACACCTCTTCTCCACATCCACGCTTCAACTCTGATTTTCCTGCACATTCAGCCTGGTATCACATCACCTGTTCACGCCAACGTTCTAGAGAATCCTCGTTTGCCTTCGCTCTGTCCACGTTGACGCTCCAGCAGTCCTCTCCTCCGTTCATCCAACTCGCCAGCTGACACTCTACCCATGGTTGAAGGAAACGGACACGCAGTTGTTCATATTGGGTAGGGTCGACGCCGTGGAAGTAGGCAACTGGACTGTGCGCTGTCGTGAGCCACCTTGCAGCTGTTGTATGACATTAAAGACCGCTATTTTTAGAGAGGTCGACTTTGTCGACCCTCTCTCCCATTGTAAGCTTATATAAAGGCGTCTCCTGTGGAGAAACGCAGATCGATATGAGCAGATGTATAAGATCAGATAGTGTAGGAATAGACAGGAGATAGCAGTTACTCCTGCATAAAGTATTATGTAATTTTCTTAGATTAATGGAAATTTCAGTGCGTTGATGCTCTGCTGATAGTCGTTTAAGTTGATTTAGTCTCACCTCTGATTGCTGGGAAGGGCCCCTCATCAACCAGAGGTTTTGTTATCTTTTTTTGCATTTCTTTTCTGCAAGTAACGAGTTTATTTTCCTGTGCATGTAATTAACTTTGTTTTTCCTGTGTAGGTCATCCTCATTCCTCTATAATTAATATTTTGCTGTTAATATAATCTCTCTTCTTTAGAATTAGGAAATGGTCGACCAACAGTTTGCTAATTTGCAGTTTGTTTCCAGTTCTTCTTCCATCATTTTTAGTTAGATATTGCTTCCAAATTCTTCCATAGTTAGTATTAGCTTCTTTCTCTTCTCTTCTGTTAGCTCTTCTTCTATTTTGTTGTAGGTTAATTCTTCCTTCTTCCATCTTAATCTTCTTCCTATATCTCATAGAAATCATTCCTCTGTCGCTGTAGGTGACTTCTATCTTCCATCATTTTGCTCCAATAGAAATAGTTCCTCTCTTAGGTAATGATTAACTTCTTGTTAGTTTAGCCTCTACTTAATCTCTCCACTGCTTCCTTTGCACTGTAGGATCATTTGCATAAAGCCAACTGGTAATTAAATCATCCAAATTCTTCCTTTTCCCTCACTTTAAAACGTTTTCCTCTATTCAGACTGCCGTTCAGACCAGCGTTCGGATCGTCATTCGGACCTGTTTACTTTCTGCATTGCTTTAGTCCTTTTTCCGAATCTAATTTCTTTTGCCCTTCAATCATAATTCTTCTTACTCCTCCTTAACAGTTTTAGATGTAATTTCAAGTTTATTTCGTGTTACTTAAAGTTCTTAATTAAGTCTTGTTATTATTTCCTCCTTTCTCCTACTTTCTTCTTGAAACTTTCTTCCAACCTTCTTCCAACCTTCTTCCAAACTTCAGTTCTTCAATCTGATATGCTAATTAGTTACTGTTCAGAATTTATTAGTCTTATTTCTAGATAGTTTGTCTTCCAAGTAATAGTTAATAATTTCATTTTCCAAAGTTGTTTTAGCTTGATAGTTTATGTTTAGTAAAGATGTTGATGTTTTAAGATTTGGATTAATATTAAAGATCTTTTTTATCAAGTTTTTTACTTACTTTCATATTAAAACATCTTTATTAAGTTTTCTACTTGCTTCATTTGTTAATCAGTTTCCTGTTTTCATAGATAGAACAAATTCTTGCATTTGAATTATGAAAGTCATGCAAATAGTTTAAAATCATATAGTTGCATGTTAGCACATTTGCATCTTTAGTCAGCTTAGGTTTGTTCAAGCCTTCAATCTTGCACATATAGTGATTGCATCTCATAAGCAAACCGGTCGGGGTATATATAGTGATTGCATCTCATAAGCAAACCGGTCGGTTTGCATCTCTAGTGCCAACCAACTTCCTTACAATATATATATATATATATTATATATATATATATATATATTATATATATATATATATATATATATATATATACGAAGCAAACCGGCCGGGGTACTGAACAGGCTCGCTGGCAGTGGGTCCATGCTAAGTAAAATCTTAAACAAGTTCGGTTAGTGCAAGTAAACCCGTCGGGGTACTGAACATGCTCGTTGGCAGCGGGGCTATGCTTGCATGGTACCAAGATAAACCCGTCAGGGTACTGAACAGGCCTGCTGGCAGCGGGTCAATATTAGGTAAAAGAGGTTTGGTTAATGCATTGTTATTCACATAGTTCATATATAAAAACCTGAGTATACAAACCTATGTTTAGGCCGATTATTTATACTGTCATTAGATAATGGCTGTAAGTTGGACTTGGACCCTGTCATCTAATTCAAACAAATACCTAGGATATGATTATCCTAGAAATGGGACCCATAATTATAGTAGATCTCACAAGCTTTATGGTGAACCTTATCTATATTCTTTGGATGACAAGAGATCTTTAAATGAGTCATGGACAACTAGTTTTCCTATGGCATTTTTCGCATCTCTTACACTATTATTCTTTATATGGTCTTTGTGAGCATAAACTGATGAATTTGCATGTATTAAAGAATCTGCCTTAGTATAAGATTTCCTGCTAATTGATGTTAATCTAGAATGTTTACATAAGAAGCATACAACTCAGTATTAATGGCCCGAGGACGTGCAATTCCTTCGGTTTGGGGGGGGGATTCAAAATTATTTCTATTTTAATCTGTTTACTAGGATTCAGAATTGCTTCTATTTTTTTGTTTACTTATAAGACAATTAAAAAGTGCTTATACAATGATCTGTTGTTTCAAGAATAATCCAAGTAACAGAAGAGAAAAAAAAAACTGTTCTGATCCTTGTTGAACAAAGAAGAGCGACTACAAATTTCAGAAAAGCAAGTTTACATCATCCTTTTGTGTGCTGGCAGCCTCAGAAATTTTTTGTATAATCAACAGCAAGCACATCTTGTACAGACAAATGGTCTGTATGAAGGGTCGAATGACTCAAATGAATGATGATCTGATGAAACCATAGCTTATGAAATCATGATTAAGTGTGCTAAGGCAGTTAATTTTTGAAATTCTATTGATAAATCTAAACAACTAACTATATCGAGGATTAATCAAATGTCATCTCTGCACACAATATTATTCCTTTAATTCATCTCGACTTCACCAAATGAATCAATTAATCATGCATTATTGCGATTTTCAGAATTATTATCTGGTTATCATATGGTTTTAACTTTTCATTAAAGTTATATGCAAAAAAAATCAACATGTGAACCGACATTTTATAAAGATCATCATGATTTTTAATGCACTATGTTATAATCCTATGATGAAATTTTTCTTTCAACCTGTCCAAAGTTTACTTTGGACATGGTTGAATATTTTACAAACTATATGAATTCATTAATGCACATATCTTTATTACACGTTTTAAAAATTCTGAATAATGGCGTGATCGTTTAAACGTGCCAAATTTTCGTCTCATGATTTTTCACACATTCAATTGGACCTTGTTTTAAAAACTGACCCCTACTTGATCCTCACCATCACTCTACTCGCTCTCATCCTTTTCGAGTTCATCCAACCGCGTCCACTTCTTCCTTATTTCTTTTTCTCTTTGCTCAGTGGGACCTGGCATATCTTCGGTTTGGGGGAGTGTTGATGTCCATTTTTGTCACCATATTTTATCATCTAATCTACTCGAAATAGCGTTATTTCTATCATTTTTGCTATAGTAAGTTGTTTTATTTGCTATTCAGCCCATCAAACAGTGCAGGTATGCACATACTTACTTACTATGCAAATCTTGTTGATATTTCATTATATCATTATTTATCTATGTTAAAGTGACATTTTATGGGCATAATTGGTATTTATGTTTTAATTTGCAGGCTGCGTTTCTCAAATGACCCTTCATTCAGATCGCGTGCTTATGTGTTAAGTTCGAACACGTTTAGCTCGTCGTTCAACCCCATGTTCAGCCCCTGAAATCCACGGTTGGCATATTTCTGGCCGTTAAAAATAAAAACAAGCACGTGGGTTCTGTTAGCCATTTGGTGTTGATGGTTGATGAGCTCGGGTTCTGGAAGATTCGTCACCATGCCTGCTGAGCTCAACAGCACACCTCTTCTCCACGTCCACGCTTCAACTCTAATTTTCCTGCGCATTCAACCTGGTATCACGTCACCTGCTCACGCCAACGTTCTAGAGAATCCTCGTTTTCCTTCGCTCTTCCACGTTGACGCTCCAGCAGTCCTCTCTCCCATTATAAACTTATATAAAGGCGTCTCCTGTGGAGAAACGCAGATCGATATGAGCAGATGTATAAGATCAGATAGTGTAGGAATAGACAGGAGATAACAGTTACTCCTGCATAAAGTATTATGTAATTTTCTCAGATTAATGGAAATTTCAGTACGTTGATGCTCTACTGATAGTCGTTTAAGCTGATTTAGTCTCACCTCTGATTGCTGGGAAGGGCCCCTCATCAACCAGAGGTTTTGTTATCTTTTTCTACATTTCTTTTATGCAATTAACTAGTTTATTTTCCTGTGCGTGTAATTAACTTCGTTTTTCCTGTGTAGGTCATCCTCATTCCTCTGTAATTAATATTCTGCTGTTAATATAATCTCTCTTCTTCTGAATTAGGAAATGGTCGACCAACAGTTTGCTAATTTGCAGTTTGTTTCCAGTTCTTCTTCCATCATTTTTAGTTAGATATTGCTTCCAAATTCTTCCATAGTTAGTATTAGCTTCTTTCTCTTCTCTTCTGTTAGTTTTTCTTCTATTTTGTTGTAGGTTAATTCTTCCTTCTTCCATCTTAATCTTCTTCCTATATCTCATAGAAATCATTCCTCTGTCGCTGTAGGTGACTTCTATCTTCCATCATTTTGCTCCAATAGAAACAGTTCCTCTCTTAGATAATGATTAACTGCTTGTTAGTTTAGCCTCTACTTAATCTCTCCATTGCTTCCTTTGCACTGTAGGATCATTTGCATAAAGCCAGCTGGTAATTAAATCATCCAAATTCTTCCTTTTCCCTCACTTTAAAACGTTTTCCTCTATTCAGACCACCATTCAAACCGGCGTTCAGATCGTCATTCGGACATGTTTACTTTCTGCATTGCTTTAGGCCTTTTTCCGAATCTAATTTCTTCTGCCCTTCAATCATAGTTCTTCTTACTCCTCCTTAACAGTTTTAGATGTAATTTCAAGTTTATTTCATGTTACTTAAAGTTCTTAATTAAGTCTTGTTATTATTTCCTCCTTTCTCCTACTTTCTTCTTGAAACTTTCTTCCAACCTTCTTCCAAACTTCAGTTCTTCAATCTGATATGCTAATTAGTTACTGTTCAGAATTTATTAGTCTTATTTCTAGATAGTTTGCCTTCCAAGTAATAGTTAATAATTTCATTTTCCAAAGTTGTTTTAGCTTGATAGTTTATGTTTAGTAAAGATGTTCATGTTTTAAGATTTGGATTAATATTAAAGATCTTTATCAAGTTTTCTACTTACTTTCATATTAAAACATCTTTATTAAGTTTTCTACTTGCTTCATATTAAGATTTGGATTAATATTAAAGATCTTTATCAAGTTTTCTACTTACTTTCATATTAAAACATCTTTATTAAGTTTTCTACTTGCTTCATTTGTTAATCAGTTTCCTGTTTTCATAGATAGAACAAATTCTTGCATTTGAATTATGAAAGTCATGCAAGTAGTTTAAAATCATATAGTTGCATGTTAGCACATTTGCATCTTTAGTCAGCTTAGGTTAGTTCAAGCCTTCAATCCTGCACATATAGTGATTACATCTCATAAGGTCCCTCTTCGGGTTGACAATTTAAATATTGGAATTATTTAACACATAATAAACACCAACAGCTGGGTTTTAAGGAAAATTTACAGTCCTCTATTTAGGCAAACTCCTAACGAAGCCAAGGGGGGTACAAAGAGTTTCTAAGGCTCTTGATTTTAAAGTGTTTTAATGGTATGTGATGCGGATGAGTGTTTTTTAGGAGTTTTTGTGATATTTACAATAACAGTTTAAGTAATCCAAGCATATACTTGCGAAATTAAGAAGATACACAACCACTTGATAATGACATATTAAAAATAAGGCATCCACATCATGATATGAATTTAAAAGATAAAACAAGTGTTCCAGATAGATAATAAGCAAATAAATGTTGACTTTTGAAGGACCAGTGCCTTATGGAGTCAATTGTTGTGCTTGGGATGCTGAATACAAGTCTTGGGTGTGCTTGAGAACTGTTTTGCAAGTGTTATTGGTGAATTTTATTGTAAATTTTAAGGTGATTTGATCATTAAGGGAAGGGAATCTCCAAGATATACCTTGCGGAACAAGAGATATGTCCAGAAAATAATCTAAGTGGTTCCATACAAGGACATGTTGGCTAACCGGAGTCTCTAGAGCGTGTTCAACACTACACCAACCAGGGATGTAGTCTAACAGTGCCCTTAAGGCCTCGGTACAGTGGTTCCAGTGTCCCCAGGCAGAATTTTCCCACTTTCGAATATTTGACAATCAACGCCGGATTTTCATTGGTTTACGAGAGAGTGTTTTATTATGGTTTGAATGGATTAAGATGTGGAGAATTAATAAGTCTACAACTGCTTCTGGGTATCCCACAAGTGGTCAGAGCATACACAGTGTAGTAAATTGTCAATTCCAATTTTATTAAGTGTGATGAACAAGAACCATTGTAAGCTCTCTGATAGAGAGTGCTCTTGATCCGCCTTATGGCGAGATTCAAGAGACTTACGAAAATAAAATAAAAAGCTTGAAATAAAGCCTACACTACCCAAGAGTCTCTTTCAGGTCTAGGACCGTACTTGGGAAAGCAAGGGGGTTAGCAAAAACCAAAAAGCAAGAAAAATTCTCCGATAGAGAGCACTCTTAATCCACCTTTCGGTGAGATTTAAGAGATTTTGATTTCTTTTTATTTAGCAATTTATATAAGATGAAAAGTACTGAATCAAATCTAAACTAGCTAAAAATTGACTTAAGCAAAAAGAACTAATCTAGCAATATATCAAAAGTTGAAGCTAACCTAACAATGAGATCTAATAAGCTACTTGCAAAAATTGAAACTAAACTAATGCAGAAAAGGGGCAAGAGACAAACCAAGCTTCCCCCAAATGGGGGAAGTAGGGGTGTGGGAGCCTTTATCCCACTTGCTTTTTATTAGCTTGTTACAATAATTTTAGAGCTTTTTGATCACTTGAAAGCACAATATAGGATGGGGGAATGAGGAATAGGGAAGTGCTTTTCAAGGAATTTTATTGCTCCTTTGGTTCTTTGCTTTTCTTATTTGGATCTTGACTTGATCTTGTTTACTCACCTGAAAGTAAGAGCTCTAAACATAGGCTTGTTAAGAGATTAGTAAAAATCAAAACTTAAACTAAGACCAACAGACTTTGAGCTAGTATGCCAACTAGATGAAGATCTAAGTAAAATGCAAACTAGGAATGAGTTAGCAACTAAAGTAGATGAGCTAGTCTAGATGCAAGTTTTGAAACAAAATGAAACTAAGTGCAAGTTTTTAAACCAAAAATACTAACTAAAAATTAAGATCTAGATTACAAACAAGAAATAGAGGTCAAAGAAGCAAAGAAGAGAAGGCAAGAAGGAGCAAGAGAGGAAAGGAAAGGTAAGAAGGAGGAGGGCGAAAGAAGGTTTGGAAGAGTGGCAAAAACAGTGAGCAAAGAAGGGCTACGAACAGGGATGAAAAGAGGGCTGGAAAAGTAGAGAAGATGGGCTGGAAAACAGTGAGGAAAAGTACAAAAAACAGTGGTAGAATAGGGCTGGAAAGAGTGGTAGAATAGGTTGGAAAATTAAATAAAAATCAAAGATGAGAAGAGAAGAAAACAGTAACAAAAGGGGCTGGAAAAAATAGATAAAGAAGGGTGCAAAAAGAGGTAGAAGATGGTTGGAAAAGTGAACAAAAATCAGAGATAAGGAGAGGGCTGAAAATGAAAACAAAAAAATCAGAGATGAAGGAGATAAAAGGGATTGGAAAAGGGAGAAAGCTAGCAAGAAGTAGGGTAGCCAACCAAACAAGGAAAAGAAGCCCACAAGAAGAGCTAGGTTTGGAGAAAAATTTAGATCTAGAGATCCACAACCTTAGCTTAGTAACCCAATGGAACAAGTTTGAAAAATTGATTTTAAATAGGGTGAATAAAAAGTAGAATACTTAGCTCTTGAATCTTGAAATGATTTGGATCTCACTTGATGATTGTTTGTTGGAATTTTGTTTGGCTCCAAGAGAAGGAGATGCAAACTAGCTCAACCTCCTACTTGATCAAATGGAGTGATCTGCAAACAAAAAACTCATACACTTGCAAATAATGGGATTAGATCATGTACTATCTATTGATTGAAACCAAAAAAGCATGAGCTACAAACTAGTAAAACAATGCTCTTTTAAATCTCTAAGAACAAATATGTAGATAGACAACTTGAGACTACAAATGTCTACCCTTATGTGCTTAGGGACATGAGCTACAAACTAGTAAAACAATGCTCTTTTAAATCTCTAAGAACAAATATGTAGATAAACCACTTGAGACTACAAATGTCTACCCTTATGTGCTTATTGTAAGCCCTCTAAAGCATGAAATACTAACCAATGATTGACAAGCAAGAGAAGAATTTGGAATAATATCACCTCATTCACCAAAGCAATTTGATCCAAGCACAACACCACATGAGCCTCCAAAGCCTTTCTTTTATTCAAAAATTTGCATGAAAGCAAAAGAGCATTACAATATTTTAGCAGAGGTTATTTACAAAAATTATCCACTTTGAATGAGAGCAAAGAGCTCTTATTTATACCAAAACAGAGAGCCAAATACCTAAGTCAAATTGGCATGAGGAGAGGCCAAGTAAGGCGAGTTTCACCAACTGAGAGAGAGTTCAACCCTTTGAATGTGGAGTTAACTAGCTCTTCTGGTAGGCAAGAGTGGTGAGGTGGCCTCCACCTAGGCAAGGCGCCCACCACTCTTCCTTGGAACCATCACCCTACCAATGCAAAGCCTCCACATAAGCTAGATGTGAATGCATGAAGGGAGGGCGCAAATCCCAAGAGAGAGTGAGCTTACAAGCTCCGATACTGACTCAGATCAGGTAGGTGTTGATTGGAATCTTCATAAATGCCCTGTGCCATGTCATTTAGCTCTTTACTTTATTCAATTTGGCCTTTTCTAGAGAGATTTGGATTTTCTCCATTTTATTATTTTCTGATTATTTTTAATTAAATATTCCTCATTTATTAATTTTGAGGAAATATTCAATTAAGTGCAAAATAATCATCAGAAACTTAGGATAAGTGGGTTTAAGGGTTAAATGGGTACTCTGGCTTAGAAAATGAGTCCCATTTGCCAAAATCCACCCCCAAACCACTTAATATTTACAAATTGAAAATTTTCAATTAAGCCATAGGAAAAATGGCTTAATTAATTGAAAATTTTAATAATTAAAAAATAAAAAATAAAAAAGTTGTGCGCGTCTGCTAAATTTTTTTTCGGACAATGTTTTAACACACCTAGGGACCTAGGAAATGACCACAGAACATACCAATAGTGTCTAGTAGGTTCATATTTTATAGTTGGGCTCTAATAACCCCCCAAGGTCTAACCGCCAAATTCGGGCATTCTAACTTTGGAGGTTGTAGGAGAAAAACTCATCGATTATTACTTGGCTAAAGGCAAAGCATAATCGACAAGGGAAAAAACTCCTTGGAATACCTTATTTGACTGTCAAGTCTTAGGGAACCGAGCCACTCAAGACCCCCATACTAGCACACTTTCTTACAAACCCCATGGGGCATGGTCATTTCAAGACAAAAATTAAAAAAGATGGCCAAATAAGCCAAATCCGGAACATCTAAACCTCTGAACTCCGGAAATGAACATGGATCATGTTCAATAACTGGCGGCTCAATAGAAGTTCAACTATTGTACAAAATAGTTGGTAACGGGACCGTTAATATCTCTCTGAATGTAGTGTCCTGATCTCAACTCTGTGATAATCTGGAATATATCATGCACTGCAGTCATGTCTGGTTGACCCACTGTCAACTATCCAGACATGCTCAAAAACTGAGCTTCCTACAATAGAGTCAAAAGAGGCTAGAGAAAATCCACCTGCAAACTCATCTATTGCAGTAACTGTTGAATCTTTCTTTGACTTGCCTTTCTTCTTCTCAGGACATTTCGTGGCATAGTGTCCTAACTGACCACACTGATAACATCTGATCTGACTCAAATTTTTCTTCTTCTTGTTCTTCAATTTGGCTGCAAGTGCCACATCCTGCTCAACATCCTCACTAGTTTGGCCAACCTATGGCCCTTCCCGGATTTCCTCCTGGGTAAAATCATCCCATAAGCTGGACCAACTGGAAAGTTTTTCTTTGCCCACAATACATTTCACAAAGACCTCCCACTTCTTGGTGAATCCCTTCAGGGCTATCCTCACCAACTCTGAATCAGGGATGGTCTCTCCTACTGCTACCAACTCGTCCTTGACTTGTGTGACACGAGTCAAGTAGAAAGCTACACCCTCATCTTTGTTCATTTTGATATAGTGTAGCTTGTCTTTTAGGGCCATCTTCCAGTTCTCGTTCTTTGCTTTGAACAACTGGTTCAATGTGTCCCACATCTCTTTAGCAATTTTCTTTTCTGCTAAGTGTGGAATGAGATGGTCTTTAACCCCATCCGGTATGACTCTCTGGGCTCTGGCTTCAAGAGCTTCAAACTCCTTGAGCTCATCTTTATCTGTTGGCTTAATCATGACACTGTTAGTGAAACCCCAAACTCCAAGTTCCTTTAATACAATAGTGATTCTTACTTTCCATGGGATGTAGTTGGATACTCCATCCAACCTATCCTCATACCTAATGCTCATCATGGAAAATAACTTGCAACAAAAAAAACAACTTTGAAAGATAAGTCTAACACTCTTCTAAACTTCAAAGAACACTTGCTTACTTTCTTTTTCAGTATGGCTCTAATAATCTAAGATCTGATACTATCAACTCTGATACCATGAAGAAAATTGACTTAAAAATATGAAATTTGCTCATTCATACATTTAGTCAAACACTTTGAAAACTAGGGTTTTAACTTGATTTTCAAAAAGTAAAACCACAACTTCAAGAATGTGCTTCCAAATTCTGCCAGATACTGAAAATAACTTTAAGCAAGATGAACACAAATATTTTGGTCAAAGACTAGGCAAAACCTCACAAACTTGGGGAAAACCGTAGGAAAAAATTATTCTTTAAGAAGAGTACAGAAATTCAAAGACTGGAATTTCTTTACACCCTAACTAACAGATTATCCACAAACAGTAAATTATTACAGAAATTAGACAACCTAGAAATCTGTGCCAACCTCGATTTCTGTGTCAAAGGCTATTGTACGGCCTGTTGTACGGACTGTACTTACTGCCTCGATTTCTGTGTCTGCACTTGTTGGTTCAATGTTGTACGGTCTGCATTAATTATACTGCTCACAGCCTTGGGATTCGAGCCACTTTCTAGGAATTCGTGCCCACACGTGTGACTGGAGTTAATGATGTTGTATGGACTGCATTGGGAACTGTGTTGTTGTTCCTCTCTTGGAAATTGTGTCCTTCTTTGGTCCTCTTCTTGCTCTTCAAAATTTTCCTCTTCCTCTCTCTAATGGTGTATCTTCATTTGTCCCTCTCACTTTGTTTTATACTTGTCTTTTGTAACTAACTCCATCAACTACCTAATCTAGGGTTGAGATTTAATTACAAAATCAAGGGTCTACATTTAGTTCACTTTTAATAATTAAAATCATTAATTATTAATTATTAAATACATCACTTAAGTGTGACCCACTTTTCTAAAGTATAAAATCACTTTCACTTTATTTACATAAACGTCACTTTGTTACATAAATACATAAAGGACAAAACTTTTTGGTCCTCCACATGACACCCACACCAAAAATATGGGAGGACCTCCAGAGTTATCTTTTCAACAGGGGAGACCCTAGCTTAGCTAATGAAGGCTAGCGAACCCAATCAAGACCTCCTAGGGAAATGTGATGATGATAAAGGAGAGGATCAAGATAGGATTAGATCTAGATCTAGAATGGATAAGTGGACCCAATGTGTTAGGGCTTGGTTGAAGAGACTTAAGGAAGGACAAATATTCAACCAAGGATGGATGAGGGTCACTTATAGGTTAGGAGTAGTAGATCTAGATAGATCTAATGCCAAGTAAAAGTACCCAAGTGGGGCCCACCCTTAAAATGAGCAAAATGGTCCAAATGGGGACCACAAGGTCAAAATGGAAATGAATTGGCACTGGGGGGTTTGATAATATGTAGATTTGACGATTCAACAAGGAATGAGCAATACCCACGTGTGGGATCTAGCAAATGACCACTTACCCAAGGAGTGCAGCTTCCTCAAGAGAGGACTAGTGCCTTAGATCGGGCGGCAAATGGAGTCGGATGTCCACCAAACTTTAGATCGAGAATGTTGAGATGATTATTAAGGTGGGTTTTAATTATTAAGCCCAAATATTTGCTAGATCTCCATAGATTTGAAAAATAAAAATGCAAGGGTTTTGAGTTTTAGGGTTTAAATGACCAATGGATAAAAATGGATGGAACTAGATACATACCTTGTAGAACATACCTCAAAAGCTTGTGGCCACTTTGCAAATTGATAATTTTTCCCTTGTGTGTATATTCAAGAGTGAGATCCAAAGCTCCAAGTGAAATCGCACTTCCTCCAAGATGGCTAGTTCGCCCTTCTCCTGCAAGAAAAGATCTATATGAGAATCGATCTAGCAAAAGAATGACAATATTTATGAAAAGATGAAAGAGAAAGCATCAACTATGTCACTAAGATACAATAATGATACTCCCTGAGACAAAAGGCCAATCCAAAGGTAAGATATGGGGTTTCCCCACAATAGCGTCCCTCAAGATCGTCCTCCTCTTCACCAATTCGGCCTCCCTGCAGAAAAGCGTTTGAAACCCCAAGATCCATGAATGATACACAGAGAAAAGATTGTATATTCAACTTGGAAAAGAATCCATCAAGACTAGAGAAGTAGATCTACAAAATAGTATTTTTATTCTAAGTTTGAAGAGCTCCAAAGGTGGCTTTACAATAGGGGGGTCTCTTCCTTAAATAGGATGAGGGAGACCAAAACCCTAAACCACTTTTGAAAACTAGTGGTTGAGATCAAAAGATATAACAATATAATCAATGGCTAAGATAAGCCGATACAAAATATGACATGGATCACTCACATGAGGGAGTGCGACCTCACTAAAAGAGAGACTAAGAGGGGTGCGCACCACATGGGGGTGGCTAAAATAACAAGTGCCACAATATATGACTAGGACAAGTGACTAGGAGCACATGGTGGGGCTAGGAGGTATTACTTCCCTTCACTAGCATGACCCCATGGCACAATAATATAACACATGACTCAATGACATGTCCAAGTGAACAAATGATCAAATCCTGGCCCCATCGGTAGAGAGAAGAATACATCAAAACACATCCTGATGAGTGTGAACCCCACTAAATGCTGCAAACCAATCTGGAAGGAGTGGGATACACCATAGATGACCTCAGAGCATACCTCATGCCAAAACCTTGCCTCAATTTCCCAAATCAAATTCCTAAATGACCTTTTTATTCCATTTTTATTTATCATGAAAAACCACCAAACTGCCCACAACCCACTATCTGGTGCATGTGCACAAAAACTGACTGTGCCATCATGTCCGGAAGGGGGGTAATATGGTAAAAACAAGTGGCTGGACCACCCCCTTCCTCTGTAGCGCCCTAGGAAACGACTAGCCTCCAATGCTCTAGCTGGACAGGACATTTCAGCATGTCCAAATTGGTCAATAGGTGAAAAACTGCTCAAATCATGCCTGGGAGTGCCTGAAACTGAAAGATAAGTGTCTCAATGGATCCATAAGACCCAAATCCACTAGAGATGAGTACTCATACACCTCATGATAACCTGTAAGATCATCTATAGCATCCATCATACCTGTACAAGTAAAAATATGATGATCTGGAAGTAGTAATAATCAATAAAAACTGAATCAATCATCATCTGAAACCTGTGCCCATCATATGGAATCATCAAAAGGTATATAAAGGACCATATATCAACATCATACAATAAAAGTGGTCCATCTCATCACGGATCCCAAGGTTGACCTTGGTCAAACTAGGTTTGATCGGTCAAATTGATCAAAATATGACCCTAGCCAAAGAAGCCATGCTGCTGCAAGTGCAAATGGTTAAGACATGCTCTCTAAATCATTATCATAGCAATACTCTAAAGCATTAAGCATTATTTCACTGGCAGTTAATAAATAATAGTAGGTTAGTTAATAATTTACTTTCAAAGAGAAACTCAAGAGTATACTCATTTGTAGACATGATCAATTTGCTAGCAGAGGGTGAAGGCTAAAGATGCAAGGCTAGGCAAAAGGGGATGACTTGACTGACTTGACACAGTGATACTTTGGATAAGGGAGATGGTGTTACACACTTAACCATGCGTTGGACAAAGATACACAAGGAATGGCAGTGTCTCACAAATGGGTAAGTTGTTTAGAGAAGTGTTTATTCAACATTGGAAAAAAGTCTACTACTAGAACCGTCGTGAACTAGTTGCCCAGCTAACCATAACTTGAGGTTCTAGGGGACACTTAGAATTAGTTGACCCTTACTCCATCTCATATCATAACCCCTAGGCTCAATGAGGAAAATTTCACGTAAGGCTAGTAGTCTTTAGATTTGGCATATATTTATCCATTGCTTTTTAGGCCATTTAGGACCCCTTTGGGGTTTTGCATGTGCTTAGAAGCACAACTAATTGCAGCTTACATCCGGGGTGCATTTACATTTCACTTGCATTTCATTGCATTCAATTTCACAACCCTTTTCATTGAGCTTTACAAAAGATATAACGATAGTTTCCAAGGTAGTACAATTTACTTCAGGTTTTAGCCAACACAACTCAAGCAACTAGGGGGAATTCCACACAAAACCACACATCGGGGCAACTGACTAGAATGATAAAGGCATAAAATCCAACTCACCAAAGGTAAGTTTTGTTTCCAACTCAGAGCTGAGACACAAAATAAACATGGATGCATGTCCAACACATAGGCAGAAGCGGGGAGGTCCTCCATATCACAAGTCAGGGTGTAAGTCAGGGTAAAGATCAATGCATGAGGAAGGATAACTGGATGGGTGGAGACAAGTGGAAATGATGCCTAAGCTAGCAAGTCAAAAAGATAATAATGATCATGCCCACATTCCTAAGAAGGTAAAGACCAACGAGTATAAAACAAGAGTTTCCAGATGTCAGTAATAAAACCATGCATATAATCCATAACAACCAATTTCATTTTAACATTAATATATTGCCAGATCATAGTTACTTGCCAAGTCAATGTTATAAAAATGACCTAAACAACAACATAATAACATCAAATGCACATCATATATATACTGGGTCATACATCAATATCTGTAATCTGGACCATTATACCCACTGAGAACACTGCATCTGAAACATTGAACACTGCCGTGTATGGAATAAAAGGTCATATCGGTCATCAAATTTGAGGTCTTAAGGCTCAGCCTTGGCATAAGGTCTACTGAATGTCTGATATAAAGATGCTCTGATGTGCGAGTGATAACAAATATTACTGCTCATCATAGCTGATCTCACTAAATATATGCAAAGGCAAAGCTCAAAAAAGTGCAAATATTTGCTCTGCAAATATGGTAGCCCAACTACCATGTATGTGATAACACAACTTTCTCCCCCATTGCCCTCATCTCGTCTCTTACTTGTGTAATGCAGGTAAGATAAGTGGCCATGCTCTAAGTCTTCATCATCTTAATGCTTTTTAGTTTTTCCCTGAGTACCATCTTCCTATTCACGTTAGAGCTCTGGTACAAATTGGTCAAGGTGTCCCACATATCATACACATTATCCTTACCAATGATGTGTGGAATCACATGGTCCTTGATTGCATCAAGGAGGATCCTCTGGGATTTGATATTCTTTTTGTTATAGGTTGTTTTTGTAGTAGCATCTGACGACACTGTAACTGGATTTGCGGTTGTACTCTCCACAATATCCCACAGTTCACTTTCCTTTAGAAGCAACACAATCCTTTCCTTCCATGCACTGAAGTTCGAGGCCCCATCCAACCTATCCTCAACCCTCAAACTAGTAGCTATACTCTCCAATCAATTGAAAACTGAAATAAGAATATCTCGGTGATCAAGAACCCCTCTAAGTCATAGATTTGGCCTCTACTCGCACAGATCTGATAGATCTATCTCAAATCTACCCTCTCTCCTCACAGATCTAATAGATCCGATATGTCTCTGCATAGATCTGATGCCTCCTCTCCATATCTGAACCCTACTCTTCAGATCTGAGTCCTGATCTCACATATCTTATCAGTGTGCCCTTCCAAATCTGAATACTCACAAATATGGTATGTGATTGCATGGACCTTTAACAAGGCTCTGATACCATGATAATTTTCCAGAGGTCACTACTCACTGGAAATCTCAATCCCAGCTTGAACTCAATTCTCAGTAAGCCTCATGCATAACAAAACCCAACTTCTCTAAGCCTAAGAAGGAATCATCAATACAATATACTTATAGAATAAGGCACATGGAATCTACCAAACTACTCAAAACTGCAACAATTACACATGGACAACATAATATACCTTGGAAAACCCCAATGGGGAAAAACGAAAACCAGCTACTGAGGACTTTCTTCAATCTCAAGCTAGAGCAAATAACGAAGAGTAGTACAATCATAAAATATATAGGTAGAGAAACCTGATGGACAAACCCTAGATCTGCATGCAGCTGCAACTACTGCTCTAAGGAATGTGCCCTCTACTCTGTACTATCTAAATCTCTAATCTCTGCTTCAACCAATCTTTGGAAGAAGTACTCTCACTGTCTTTGCTCTGATCTGCCCAACTACTGAAGAACTGTTGCAACCTTAATCTCTGAAGTGCGCCCCTCTCTAGATCTCTGTCAATCTCTGAAGAGATCTTGAATAGGTCCTCCTCAATCACTGAAGAAGGATCCTCTGCTTCTCTCATCCCTCCTAACCTCAAGAAGTGCGCCCCCACTAACAAGTGTGCCCCCTCTGCTTGGGAAGTGTGCCCCTCTCCTTTGTGAATTCGCCCTAGCTAAATCACTGAGCTCTCTCTGTGCAAATGGACTCACTACACAGTCACATAGCTCCTCAGTGCCTCAGATCAAGTAGGTATTGATCCCTCTCAGATCCACTCACTCTTTGCAGAGGCGCCCCTCCTCTCAAGAATGTGCCCTTTGCATGCACAAAGTTGCCCTCACTCTACCTCTCTTCGCTCTCTGAAGAAAAACACTAAGTAACCCTTTCCAGTAACCCCTTGCCTCCTTATATCAACTCATTGACTGATTAGGGTGTTCAAAACCATAATATGAGTGCATGCAAAAATCTCGCTTTTGCATACTTTTTAATTAAAAATCTTGCATGCGTAAGGAAAACGACACTGAAATTTGTGCATGCATCCACCGCTGGATCCATGACACCTGGTAGAGTGCATCTCACCCTCTACCTTCCCTTGATGCCTATACTGAAAATATACCTCCATGCTAGGCATCTGAACATGAAAGACATCCCGAGATACACCTATCTCTAACAATCATAGTGCCAATATTTTTTACAATAAGTATAATATACAACTATTAAGAGTTAATGACTTAAGGCTCGATGGAAGCATTGAGATTTACATAGTGAAAGAAACAAATAGATTCAGTGTCATTGCATAGTAATTTCATCGTACCTATGATCTAATACATAGTTTGTGCATGCCCAACCTTTACATTCTAGCTTATTTCTCAATTGTATATTAAAATAATGCCCATTTCTCAATTGTATATTATAAATAATGCCCAGGTTAAAGTAGCTTGAACTAGCTAGGTTAAAGCTTAAATCCATGATAAATGAAAAATAATGACTGCTCATATTTAATATTTTCTAAACAAAATTATCAGGTTTCAAGTGGTAATTAATAGTGACATTAAACATTCAAACATGCTATAATAACACACTCAAGTTCCCAGAGATATGAAATACAAGGGTTAATAGAATCCATAAAGAAAAATACACTACTCTTACTTCATGCATATGTTAATTATTGAATTTCGTGAATTTAACATAACTATTACATGTATAGCCATATATATGATTGCATCATTTTGACTTCTATTTTGATTTATACATGTAACCAACACCTAGAAGTCTTTAACATATGGATATATATGTAATAGTTATGTTAAATTAAAGAAATTCAATAATTAACATATGCATGAAGTAAGAATATATATATAAACCAACCATGGCATGCATATCAAGAATAACTATTTTATTTCATAATTAATTAAGTAATGCAACTTTTGTCTATTTGTAGGAAATTTATGTGTTATCACTTACAACATGATTCCAAGTTCAAATAGTTGACACTAGATAATTATAATGGAAAATCAAAATATATTGGATTATGTATTGTTAAGTTAATAATAGAACAATGAGTTAGAGATTAGTTTTGTAATAATTGCATATTAAACAACAATTGCATAAATTGCTAGGTACAATTACGTAAATGAAAGATATTTGCATTGCTAACACTCAAGGGAATCTATGATCTACTGATCTATGTATTTAATATATTATGATGCATTAATCTGTCTTTAGATGGAGATTTGCATTATGATCTAACATCCCTTTAATTTGAAATCTGTCCATTGGGAAATGCACTATGATCTAATAGTATTGTTAAAATGTATTGATTTCAATGATATTACATTTTATATGGTATCATTCAGTTAAATAGTTAAAACCCTAACCTGATCGAGTTACTATTTTGACTATATATTGGCATCTAATATTATAATGTTGTAATTCAACAATTGAAGTTTGTACATTAAATCTTTTACTTGAAGTAATTGTGGTTTGGTATTTTTGACCTGTACAAATTCAAAAAGAATCTATAGAAATATTACATTTTGTAGATATCATTCAGTGAAATATATATGTAATTCATTATTAGATTTCATAGAAGAAAATATTGCAATGATGTAAATAAGGAAAATTTCTATTTAAGCGTGCTTGGGGTTTGACAATCCATAAGTCACAAGAATTAACATTGGAGAAAGCAAAAATAAATATTGGAAATAAAGAGAGACAAGGTCTCACATTTACAACACTATCTCAAGTTAAGGACTTGAATGGTGTTCCAATTCAACCTCCTTTCAAATATGATTGATATGAGAAGATGGTAGAGGGGATAGGAGCATAGTTTTAAAAATCGGAATGGGAACCGGACTTGAACTCGGAATCGGCTGAGGGTCAACTCCGAATCGGAATCGGAATTGGTAATGAATTGGTCATAAATCGGTCGATTTGAATTTAATGAATAGGTTTAATAAAATATACATAAAATATTTAAATTTTAAAGAAAAACAACATTTTCAAGATTCTAGTCCATGATTCCAAAGCATTAGAGACAAAATATGCAAAGTCTGCTCATATATATAGTAATATACCATATAAGAGTCAATATATCAAAATGGCACAAAGTATACTGTGCAATACATATCTAGGAGTCTGGAACTGGAACAAAATACACATGGGGGCCCAGCAGTAGTCACTAAATAGGTTATGGGTTGGGTTAGGTAACTTAGGAAGAAAATTTTAAAATGAAATAAAACATGAAAAAACCCTGTTTTTTCCGAGTGCGCTGGTCCACACAAAAATCGGCTGGTTTTTTACGTAACTCGGCCGATCAGACCGGTTCGGTATGGAACTGATTTGCTCACCGGTTTGATTTGGTTACCCCTTAAATCGGTTAATTGGCTGATTCCAAAACCGGTTTGCCCGATTTTTAAAACTATGGATAGGAGTGGCTTTAAAAAAAAGCAGAAGACAAATTGAGATTGATCACTCTGTAATATATATATATATAATTCATCATTAAATTTCATTGCATTTTTTCACATGTATCATCACTAAGGATGATTACTACTTTATTACAATTGATCATTTGGTATTTACTTATTCAAATTTATATCGATCTGTCTGCACACACATATATTCAATATTTTGCCCAGTCAACTCTGAGTCAAAGGCCTTGCCAAATCTGAGCTGAATCTGAGTCTGACTACTTGGAACAAGATTGCCTGACAAGAGTGGCAATTCATTCTCTTCATAGTTTTAGCTGTAAAGATATATCATTCCACTTCGGGGATTGTATTAATCCCTGTAAATTATCAGTAGAACTATTGCTTTATTAACATGCATGCATGTCTTTGTGTCCTTGATTATTTGCACGATAAGATCTATGCATAGTGTTTGTGCATAGTTCCCTAAGGTACTGTATGCAGACCAGTTTGTTTTCCATAAGTAAACATTAACTTTATTTTCCTGGCATCAGGGAAAGCTGGAGCTGATAAAGGAAGTTGCAGTTGATGCTATGTATGACTGTGAACGGAATTTACAGTGCAACGAGGAAGAAATAGATATTTATCAAACATTTCTCGAGATAACATTGGAAGTCTTTGGAAAGTTTGCTTTTGGTAATGATTTAAGAAGCCCTATGGGTGAGGTCCTTCTTAGCTTTGATCGTTATCTTTATAACAACAGAAAACGCACGTTTGGACTTGCTTCCCGATTACCTGGGTTGCTGTAAGTTTTCCATGAACCTCGAGTTACTGACAAGATATTTTCCAGCAAATTTGTTCAAATCATTGCTTCTATCTGGCAGCAACTTTTTTATATCATCTAATAGGAAAAAGTAGCAAGGAAAATAGTCAAGAGAAATCAATATGGTTTAAAGGTGAATATTTATTTATGCTCGATCGAATGCTTAGCTATTCTGACTGATAAACTTTAGCCTTAATTAAATGCCATATTCCTTTAATAGGTTTTATAAGAGTCACTCTATTGAAAATGTTTCTCAGCATTCCTTGAAGAGTTTTACTTGTTCTCAATTCATTTAGCTTCAAGGTTCATCACTCCAGTATTTATTAAGATGCTGAGAAATAGCTCAAGAAATCTTATTCGGCATGCATCTTTTTTATTTTACATTAGTTGATTATACTGTACTTGAATAGCAAAAAATGTCAGTTGGATCATGCATTCTAAATTTTATTTTGAAGCATTTGGTATGGAATACAGGAATACATGCAACATCTAGAAGAAAATTTACAAGATTGTTCATGCCTGAGCAGGTCATTGCCAACAAGTGTCACCCAGGAGATCAAGAAAGATGAGGAACGACTTCGAAGGATTGCAATGGACCTTTTGGAAAAGGAAATGGCCCATCAACATTTTCAACCAGATGAAGAGGACAGTTTGCTTGCCTTAATGCTTCGTCTTCTCAAGGATGAAAAACTGACAGAGAAGCAGGTCATTGATAATTGTGTTACATTTCTACTCGTTGGCCATGAAACTACCGCTAGCCTCCTTACATGGACTACATATCTTTTAGCTCTGCACCCGGAATGGCAAGAAAGAACCCGAGTAGAAGCTGCAGAATTATGCCAGAAAGATGCATTACAATGGTCAGATTTGAGCCATTTGAAGACACTGAATATGATATTGTTCGAGTCATTACGTATGTTCCCTCCTCAACCTTTAGTGGGCCGTACTTGTGTCAGAGAAAATTCTGTGGGTAAGTTTGTAATCCCAAAGAAACTAGAGGTATTTATTCCTATTGTCAGTCTCCATTATTCCAAAGAGTTTTGGGGTGATGATGCTGATGAATTTAGGCCTGAGAGATTTGCAAATGGATTAAGTCGTGCATCTAAGAATCCACTTGCCTTCTTACCATTTGGTTCAGGTCCTAGAACATGTATTGGTCAGACTTTTGCCTTGACAGAGGCAAGAGTAGTTCTGGCAATGATGCTAAACAAATTTTCTTGGAAGCTTAGTCCTCGGTATCAACATTGCCCGGATGTCACCCTAACTCTATATCCGAGTTTTGGCATGCCAATTGTTTTGAAAAAGTTGAGCCCTCCATGACAAAATGGTTAGTTTGAAGAAAATGAGGTAAGGGTGATGTTAATTCCCTTATTTGAAAGCCGAAAGCCTTCTTCATATTTAAGTGAAAACTGATTCTCATTGTTTTTGTTTCTTGTAAAGAGTTCCACAGCTGTACTAGTCATTTATTTATATCTGTCTATAGCCTTGTATTTTTGGCAAGAAAATTATTTATGTAACATAAAACAGAGAAGTACATAAACATATCTTCAGGCCTGCATTGCAGGAAATGGTCCCAGAAAATTCATCAGTATACATATGAGATACAAAGATAGCATACTTTTATGAAATCCTATTTACAGAGGAAAGATTCTTTTACATATATATTTAGTTCATAGATGCCCACTCCTTTCTTTGATGTAACCTTTTTAGACTACCTGCAAGGCCTTGCTACTATGTCGTCCAAAATTCAATTTCAGTTGTTGCCCCTTATAGTTTGAATAACATTTTAAGCAATGTGATTATCTTTATGCTTTTGTATCTCTCGATACTGCACAAATATCAATTGAACAACCAATTTCTTGGGCATACCTAATTCAACATCTTTCCCAGATGCATGTGAAATTCAGTTCTTGGAAAGCTCTTTGTTATATTGTTATATGCAGGTCTGTTTTGTAAAATAAGTGTCAGTCATCATGCATATATTGTAATGAATAATAGTTCATCTATGAAAAAATATCTAACACGGGAAAGAGAATATTAAATAATCCATACAAATAAATAAATAAATTTATATCATTGATAATGAATAAGTGAGTTATACAATGAGCCTTATGACAACATGTTTTATAAGCATTGACTAGTCACGAAGGTGAATGGTTGTCTCCCTTAGTTTATTATTATAATTATATTGCCTCTCCTTCAAAGATACATTATCATCAAAGCATTTTATGGAGAAAGCTGCAATTTTGTTTTGGCCCACAATGGCCACAATGGCTATTCATGATTCTTTGTTCTTAAAGCTTGTGATGGTGGAAGACACAAAATGGTGTGATCTTTGAAGCGATGAAGAGAATTGTTGAATTGTATATGGATTGATCCATCCCATGTCAATCTTCATTGGGACTTTTTTTCTAAATTGCACTGAAGTGGATACGGAAATGGATACGGATACGAGGGGGAACGGATATAGAAATTTTTCAAAAAAGCCAGATACGATATGGCGGGGAAACAACACAAACACACACACACACATATATATATTATCGTCATCATCATAAATATTATCATTGTCATCGTAATCATCATAATATTATCATTGTACATCATCATCATTCCCTGACACTACTATCGAATATCATTAATGATTATGATTGTCATCATAATCATCATAATATTATCATTGTACATCATCATCATCCCCTGAGACTACTATCGAATATCATTAATCATACATGTAACATGATACTATGAAAAGTTTTAACTAATATCATCTGAATCCTCATGCTCAGAGTTAGAGTCATCATCTATGTCCTCAACAAAGCTAGATCGAAAATAGGGATCCCGAGCTTGGCTTGATTCCCTTGGGCATAAAGGCACCTTGTTGTTGCTACAACATTTCCCCAAAATTTTGAGAAAATATTGCGGCCCCTCCTTTTGGTTTTAAGAACAGTTTGCCTAAGAGTCTCAGGGCATAAGAGTCTTTTCTTACTTAGTTTCCCTAAAGAAAAGGTCTTGTGCTTGCCTTACTCTTTGAGTTTATTTTCACCTTTTGCCTAAGTAAAACTTATGATTCTTTTCCGAAACGGCGGAAGTTTTGAGCTAACTTTTCCGCAACGGCGGAAAAGTTGGTCCAAATTTTCCGAAGCGGCGGAAGAAAACAATCAAGTCGAATCATGGCGGAAAACTTATCCTAAGCTTCCTAAAGGGCGAAACTTTTGACCAAGTGAACCCGCGGCGGAACAAATCCACCAAGTTTCTCCGCAACAGCAGGAGAACTTGTCTATCCTCTCCGCAAACGGTCGGAAAGTTATAAATAAGTCACCTCGGTGGAAGGACTCGTCTATCTTTTCCGCAATGGTGAAGGTTCTCAAGAAACTCTTTCGCGACGGTGGGTAGA
This sequence comes from Larix kaempferi, assembly GCA_027924585.1. Taxonomy (NCBI): domain Eukaryota; kingdom Viridiplantae; phylum Streptophyta; class Pinopsida; order Pinales; family Pinaceae; genus Larix; species Larix kaempferi. The sequence goes on from BSBM01000029.1 coordinate 8,878,174, forward strand.
ATGGCACACTTTTCCGGAAGAACTCGGATAACTCTTCCGCAAAGGTGGGTAAACCTGCTTAAGTTAGCCGATGCGGAGCGTCACGCTTTCCCTTTGCGGAAAAGTTCAGACATTTCTCCCTTAACGGCGGGCAAACCCAGTTTTTCTTTCCGCAGCAGGTGGAGAACTTACCCAAGTCTTTCCGATTTTGGCAGTCGCATTTAATAAGAAAAGTGTCGATTTGACCCTGTCCGTACACCGCATTAACCCCATTAATGGTCTGCAACTACCCTATTAATGGCTCACGCGTGTCAATTTATATATATAGAGCATTAACCCTGTTAAGTTTTCATTGTCTCCACTGGTTAGAGAGCTCATTCCCATTTTCATTCACATTTGTAAGCACCTGCTTCAGGCTCACCGTTTCTGCGACGGCATCGACATCTACCTAACACCATCTTCCAACAGGTTAGTACCCTGTCAAACCTCATGGACTAAATTGAAATAGTTGAGGTGAATGTTATGTTCTTGGTTATGTTCATATTATCCTAGCCATGGCAACTTGATTAGTTTAACCACGGCCGAAGCAACTCATGCCTATACCCTTTCAAACGCACCAAAGCCTTGTTTTTATATGAACGGGGACATCTCCGGGATCCCGAACAACCATTAAGCCATTGGTTTTGTAATCTCCAAACCAGCCCCGTCTACCCTTACGTGAAGAGCATCGGTATTCTTACCCTGCTGTGAAGGTTTACGCTATTTTTGCGCCATGAAACATAGTACTCATAATTGCTTTGTTCTCACGGTTTGTTATTATGAAATGCATGTCCCTTATTTTTCATAACTGCAATATAATGGCCTAAAGAAGCATTTTTTAGTTTTGCACGAGGATTATGAAATAACACGTGATATAAATGTTTAAACTGAGATGGAAGAGCCATTTAAAGTTTGCAAATCAGTAGTGAAACGAGTAGAATAAGAAGCTTTCAGTCGGCGTTTTAGGCCTCAATAGTATGAGTAGAATGATAATTTGAATTTCTGACATTGCGCCGTATGCCTACAGGATTTTTCAAATGACTAAAGGTGGCAGGAGAAGGTCAAAGGCGACCTGCCCAGCTGATGACAACGCAAGGGTGGAAACTACATTCCAAGATACTAGGTGCACTACAGGCATGCCCCTAGAAGTAAAATGGGGAGATGTATACCGTATGGTAAGGGACCAGGACTTCCCTGAGGCTCCTCTTGAAGAAGAATGTCTATACCGAAACATTAGAAATTCATTTATATCCAAAGCCTCCACCCGTCCAGAGCTCTTCCCCTGCTCAGAAGTAATTGGATGGCTTATGCGGCATGCGAATACCAAGACAAGAGTTCTTTCGGACAACAAAGGAGAAGCTTTCGCTTCATTTCACCCATCCTATATCTCAACGGCTTATAAATTGCCCAAGCCCCAGCAACGGCTGGATGACCATGGCTAGAAGAAATCTAGAGATGGCTAGGAGACTGCTAGTCTTGGGCAAGCAAATCAGAAAAAACGATAGTGAGGAGTATGAGGTTCAAAATATGAGGCCCTCTTTCAAATTGATCGCTCTCATGCTAAGCAGAATCTTTGGAAGACCCGATGGGATGATGTTTATGTTGCAATGGGTTCCCATCATCCACTATGTGGCGTTCACTGAGGAACAATTTTTAACTGGGTTGATATTCTCTCAGACAACCTAACATCAGCTATAATTGTTGCACAAGAAGGGTTAGTGGAGAAAAGGGCAGAATGTTATATGGCATCCTACTTGATAGATTGTGTTGTGGCAAAGTGTCCCTTTCCCAAGTTAGGATGCACATGGAACTCGGCCGAGACCTCAGTATTCATTGCTTACAAAATCTTCTAGGCTCAGAATTACAAAAGGCATTACAAATTCATTTGTGAGGAGTTTATCATGCCTCTATACGAATTAATGTTCAACGAGGAACCCAACTGCTTATCTGAGAACGCCATTGAAGTCCTGGAGAACTATGGTGATTTCTATTTTTCGTCAGAAGGCACCTACATAAGAATGTATGGAGGCTCTGAACCCCTGTATATCCTACCGAGATATGCCACTGACTATGTGGTCCACAAGGAGGCAGTGAGGCAAGTGTTCATTGATGGGGTTGGTAGCACCTTGTACAAAGCAAAGAAGACAACTTTCCCACCTTTGCCTTTCTATGTTGGGGCCTACAAGTTGTCGGGAATTGCAACTGTAGAAGAGTTCATTGCAGAACTGAACGACTTTCACTTCGGGGAAAGGATTTTTTGGAGGAATGATCGACAAGGCAAAGCGGCACGACATTGCAAAGAACTCCATGCCAACTTTGAATACGCCCACTATTATGATGAGGAAGAAGAAGCGTATTGAGGGGTCAGTAACATGACCGAATTACAGATCTAACGACTAAGTAAAGTCGGGGTCGGTTCTAGCTCTGGCACTGTGAAGGGTGCAAAACAATAGAAGGGAAAGGAAGCAGCAGAAGTTGCTCAAACTCTCTCTAAAGAAGAGTAAGAGCTAAAGGAAGCAGCCGAGAAAATCCAAAGAGAAGCTGCTGAGAGAACAAACAAGGCAAAAGAAGTTGAACTCCGGAAAGAAGAAACTCAAAGGATTCAAGCAGCTGAAGATGAAGCTCGGAGAATTCAGGAGGAGGAAAGAAGTAGGTTGGAAGGAATTTTCCAACAAGAGGAAGATGACAAACTGAGAAGGGAACAGGAGGAAGAAGTGCAAAGAAAAGAAGAAGAAGAAAAGAAATCCAAAGAAGATGCTAACCGCAAAAGCCCAAATATACAAGACTTGGATATGGGTTCCCCCATAAGGGACCTCCCAATTGTCCCTTTTACACCATCCAAGAATAGTACAGTGTCCCAATGGGATAAGTTTACTTACAACAAGAAAAGGAAATCCATTGTTAAAGAAACAATGACCAGAATGAAGAGGCCTTTTCAACCAGATATTGTCACCAGGCATGAAACCACAGTCATGCAAGGTACCCAACATGCGCATAAACTCATGGCATCTATCTCTGTGGCCTCTGTTCTAGCAACTGCCGACAATGTCGACATATTATCAGACAAGTTAGAATCGGAGAAGGAGAAATCCCATCATCTGCAGGAAACTCTGGTTAAAGAGTAGAATTATTCAAATATGATGGTTGAGAAATGTGACACCCTTGTGATAGAAAAGGAAGAACTTAACAGAAGATTTCAGCATCTAGAAGCTGAAAAGAGAGCTTTGGTGATACAAATGAGAACTCTGGAGACGAAGAAAAGAGCTCTAGAAAGCCGCAACCTACAGTTCGAGTCCGAGAAATTTGATACTGCTCAACAGATTGATGACCTAAAGGAGAGCATTGAAAAGCTGGAAGAAAAGGAAGAACTGCTAGAGCATCAATTACAACTCGCAACCAACAAGGTTGGCGACCTAGGACCCTTCCATGAGTAGGCTTGTGAAATTATGAAAAGGATACACGAGATTCAAGAGCTCATGACGGAGGAAATCTGCAAGTTGAAGGAAGTGGTGGCCAGGATCAAAGAAATAAATGCTAAGGCCACTAGGCATAGGAGAAAGTATGTACGTATTAGCGAAGACATTAGGAGGCAAATGGAATGGAGAGAGGGAAGATCAGGATTCCGAGAAAGACTCCCTCTTAAGTCCATCACCGGTTGCAAAGTAGATATCCGCCTCTTAGGGTTTTGCTAGAATTGCAGAGTAAGGTTGAATGAAGTGGCCATGGTTACGCTTGAACAGTGTGGGAATTTGTATTTGAAAATACGAACTACCCAAGAAAATTGCCAGGTGAAAATGCCTATGTTAGGAAGGTAGACGCTTTGACTTCAGAAGACCTTCATGATTGGATTGGCCAAGCCACAGTTCATGCACATATCCTAAATGAGAGTCTCCAAGTTACAACAATAGAAGTCGCTAATCTAGAAGAAGAGCTGGCCAAGCATGAAGTTTCTCTGAAAACCATGCTTCCCCTTGATGCAAACAATATCATAAAAGAGACTAGTCTCTGGGTGAAGCATATAGCAGAAACAAACAGGATGCCAACAATAGGAACACATCAAGTAACAGCAGGAGGAGCAAAGGCATCAACTTCAATGGAATTCCTAGCAGTAGCAGTGGCTCAAACCCCAACAAGAGTATCAACTTCAGCAGAAACGCCCAAGTTTGCAAAGGCATCAGCTCATAAACAATCTACCTTTGTCTTATTTCTTGGGTTTGCAACCAATGTTTCTTCCTTCGGTCTTCCTATGTGCTAATCATTAAATGATATTTGGGCCTCCGTCACGTTCATTTTTGTAATATTTTTGGGTTTTATTCTTTTTTGTGACATGGGCACTACAAGAGAAATTAGAGGAATATGGACGGTTAGGGTATAGGTGGCAGCTCTTGGAGCATTTTGTAAAGATATATATAGTTGAATAGAAGAGAATAGAGGGGACTTTTGGCAGGTAAAAGGACTTTCTGTCTTGTACGTGAACTATTTCTCCTACATGAATAAGAAAATCGTTTTGGCCTGTAGAAGCCGGCGCAGCATTTTGCTTGGAATTGTGTTGGATAATTGCTGAACTATTTCTGCATCTTTCATACATCTTCTGTGAGATCTTTCCTGGCTATTGTGAATTAATTCTCTGCTATGAATGATTTCATTTCCTTTGCAAAATTTTTGTGTTAAATGGGTAATAGAATGTTTATCTCTATCAAAGCTATCTTTGATAACCTTTATTTTCTGCTGTAAATGCTTCTATTCAATTTAACAGCAATCTGTGGAGTTGTTGGTTGCATTTCCAGTTTATTACTCATCCTTTAAATTTGCTCCTTACAAGGATAGATTAATTTAGATTTAATCAACTTAGAATAGATTTGTTTAACGTATGCATTTAATTTAGGGCACATGCATATCATCTTAAACATAAAATATATAAAGAGTGGATCGGGCCGCAACCAGTAAAATAAACAAATCTTTAAAAAACTTACACGATAGCCGGACCGTTAACTGGATGGATTCCCTATACCAAACGGTGGGCGATCTAATTGGGATCGCTTATTGGGGAGAATCCCTTGCTGATTGATGCTACGATTTTTGAGGCATCAACAGTTTTTGGCGCTAGAAGGAGGGCCACCAGTGCATGGCTGGCAGAAGAGACCCTTTTGTTAGAAACTCTTCCATTGAGAACACATCTGAAACAGTTATCCCAGACATTCCAGATCTGGAATCAAGAAATCAAGAAAATCCTAATTCTGAGACAGAACAGCAAGAAACATTGTATGTCATTCCCTTTGAGGAAATAAACCGCTTCAGAAGACATACTCGCTCCTACGTTAGAAGTCTTGGAGGACTAACCACAGTTCCTCTATTACCCAAAATCAGAGCTCCTCGAAAAAACCCTCAGTGTACAAGGGATTCCATTCTCATTCAAAGCCTAGAAGAATTATTAGATTTATCTCTAGAAGAAATCACTGAGCCTTTTGACGAAGTCAGACCCAAGACTCCCACGAATCAAGAACAGCAGCACACTCCAAGGCATACTCCTCATAACTCACCACCGCATACACCACCACGTTCTCCACCAAGAGTCATGGTCGTACCTGCATGGGGAGCGAGAGGAACATTAAATGTAGTTGGACCATTCCATGATTTGCCAAAAAACCCAGAAGTATGACCCTGGAAAAGGGATTTCTACTGAAGATCACCTTAAAAGTTTTTATTTAGCTCTAAATCTTCTAAATGTGGAATACGAAGACGTGGTTTGTCGCCTTTTTCCTTATACTTTCAAACCCAAAGTATCTTCCTGGTATTTTAGTCTGCAAGCTAATTCGATAACAAGCTGGGAAGATTTTGAGAAGTGTTTTCTAAAAAAGTATGGAAATCAGAAAACGGTAGCTACTCTTATGAAAGAATTGTTGTCTATGAGAATGGAAAAGAATGAGAAATTCCAAGAGTTTAATTAAATATTCACGACACTATTAAATAATTTTAGTGATGCAACAAAGCCTGCTGAGGAATGCTTGGTAGAGTATTATACAACAACTCTTAAATCCCCGCTAGCAATGTTTGTCAAGAGAACGAAAAATGTTACCTTGACAGAAAATTTTGAAGAAGCCAAGAAAGTAGAAGAAGAAGTTGACAGCATCGCCAAACACGCTCTAGATGTAGAGGTCAAGCCAGCAGCCGTTAAGAAACCTTTTATGTTAACTAGGGATAAAGAAGAACCCGCAGCAGATTTAGAAAATGTCATAAAAATGATGAAAAAACTCTCCAATAAGATTGTAGATCTAGAAAAGGATAAGGCAACTAGTTCTTCAAGGCCACCTTTCAAGCCATTCTATAAAAAGAAAGAAGAAAATGGACAGTCAACCCCACCGGGAAACAATTCTGTTGTACTAAACTTAAATGAAATAGGCATGGACCACTTTTGCACTTTCCATCAAGAACAACACTCGGAGAAAAGCTGTCCACAGTGGATCAATTCGATGAGTTTAGTAATGAACCAAATGTTAGATGCACAAATGCCTGAGCAAACGAATCCCCAACAAGAACCAATTCTTGAGAGTGAAGAGCCTGCTCCCGACACTACGATGATCCTTTGGGATTGGACTCCTACCCAAGAGCCATCTTGTGAAGATTTTGTAGATGAAGCGCAAACAACATCTATTAACATCACGACCAGAAGTAAAGGCTCGATGATTGATCCGACAATAGAAGCACCTAAAGCTAGATCTAATAAAATACCGAAGTGACACACAACTGTCATTCCTCCCCAACCCAAGACAAACCCGGAAGTTGCTCCTACGGTGACTAAAGAACCAAACTCAGAAATAATCAAACAGCCACAAGCTTCTTTAAACAAAACAGAAAATCAATCGAAGATTTCAAAGGAATGTGACATGAGCTATGATATAATCGAATATATTAAGAAAACAAAAGCAAACGTTTCCATTTTTTATATGTGTAGCTTGCCGCAACAGAGAAAGAGATTGATGGAGGCCTTTGATCTACAAACAAGTGCCTCATTAGAAAACACTGATGAGAACCCGGAAATTAATGAAGCAAGTATTGGCGGAAAATCAAAATCTCAAACTCTACCTTTCCTCTTAACCTTTGAGATTTTTAATCACAATGTGCATAATTGTTTGGTAGACTCAGGTGCTAGTTCGATTGTCATGCCTTTGTCAATTTGCAAAAAGATAAATGGACAGCCGATCCCATCCCCATCTCAAATCATTCAATTAGACAGAACTGTTGTCAAGGTTATTGGTGAATTGAAAGATGTATTTATTAGGTTGTCATCCGACTTTAAGGTATGTCAATTCATTGATATAATGGTGGTCGATATCCCTTAGGCGTATGGTTTAATTTTGAGTAGAGACTGGTCTGCGAAACTGAATGGTTATTTTGCAACAGATTAGTCTCATTTGTGGCTGCCCTATCAAAATAGGCAAAATCAAATTAAGATATTAAGAGAGCCACACATGAAACAAAATGTCACTCAACTAGAGGAAAAGAATGAAGCTGTAGCTTTTTCATCTTCGGTGTTAGGGAACTATTTCTTAGAAATCGAACCTGGGAATTATCAATCAGAAGATGTTAGCCATGATTCAGACAAACAGTTCGATCTCCATTTTTCACGGACTGATGATATTGATTGTAACATAGTAAATTTAGTTACTAACTTAGATAGCAATAGTACTAACTTAGTTAAAAAAGAAGATACTTTTTGAACTCTCGACTTTGATGGCTCCAAAACTCAAGAAGGATCAGGAGCTGGTTGTGTTCTAATTGACCCCGAAAGAAATAAGCATTTTTTATCTTATAGATTAGAATTTGAATGTACGAATAATACTGCTGAGTATGAAGCTCTGGTCCATTAGTTAAAGAAAGCTATTGGTTTGAATGTCAAATATTTGAAAGTGTTTGGTGATTCAGAAATAGTTGTTAGGCAAATAAGGAATACAATTCATTGTCTTTCACCACACTTAAAGGGTTATCAAGTTGAGGTTTGGGATCTGATTTCATGTTTTGATGCTTTCAATATTAATTTTGTTCCTAGGTTGAAGAATGCTGCAGTTGATTTGTTAGCAACCTCTGCTTCCAGATTAGTGTCCACTAATAACAAATGCTCTATTGAATTAATTTTCAGGCCCTCTGTTCTAGATAACATCACAAATCTCAGAGTATTTGATGATGATGATCAGATCATTAATTTCTTAAGAAATGAAGATGTCTTCCAAGAGGCTATAATAGATGAAACGCAGCATGATTCAGATTTACAAAATAAATATGTTGGGAAACTTCATGCCCAAAGGGGTGAGAACTCTTGAAGCGTTATTTGATTTACAGAGCAAGTTCAGAAGACCTATAAATGCTAAAACTCACAGCTCATCCACACAGCATGAGTTAATAAATCTAGGCACGGAAGCTGAACCGAAATATATTAATCTTGGTAAGTGCTATACATCGGGCAGGAGAAGTAAATTCATCAAATTGTTCCAGCAATATAAAGATATGTTTGCTTGGACCTACGATGATCTGAAAACATACGATACCCGCATCATTCAACACATAATACCAATGAAGGAAGGTGTCAAACCTTTCCAATAACAATTAAGAAGGATGCATCCGACACTCGAGCCTCTAATTCAGAAAGAGTTAAAAAAATTGTTGGATGCCAAGATTATTTTTAAAGTCTGACATTGTGAATGGGTGGCTAATTTAGTTCCCGTGCGGAAGAAATTGGGAGAAATCAAACTGTGTGTAGATTTTCGGAACTTGAACAGAGCTTTCGATAATGACAACTATCCTGTGCCCGCAATGGAACAAATCCTGCAGATGGTGTCAGGATCAAAACTTTTCTCCCTACTAGATGGTTTCTCTGGTTACAACCAAGTGCTAGTAGCGAAAGAGGACCGACTCAAAACCACTTTTCGTATGAAGTTGGGAACCTTCGCATATCAAAGAATGCCTTTTGGCTTAATCAACACAGGAGCTACTTTTCAGCGAGCCATGGACATTGCTTTCCGAGGATTGGGTAGTCAATGTGTTGTATTCTACTTAGATGATGTGACAGTTTTCTCAAAGAAAAGGGAAGACCATGTTTTCCACCTAAAGCAAATCTTTGATCGCTGCAGGAAGTATGGTATCTCTTTAAACCCTAAGAAAAGTGTTTTCGCTGTTCTTGAGGACAAACTTTTGGGTCATATCATTTCAAAGGAGGGAATCTCAATAGATCAAGAGAGAGTACAAGCTATAAACAAGATTCCCATGCCCCATAGTAAAAAGTCTATGCAATCATTCATGGGCACCATAAATTTTGTTCGAAGGTTCGTACTAGACTTCGCTCAGATCGTTAAACCTTTGCAACAAATGGTCAAGCAGAGTGTACAATTTAAATGTACAGACTTAGAAAAGGTTGCATTTAAAGAAATCAAAGCTGCCATAGCCAAGGCACCTTCTTTAGAAGTCCAGATTTCGACAAAGATTTTATAATGTACACTTTTGCTTCTAATAACTCTCTCGCAGCTGTGCTTACTCAAAAGGCGGAATCAGGAGATGAATACCCAATTTCTTTTATGAGCACTGGTCTGCAGGGCGCTGAACTGAACTACCCCGTGGTGGATAAGTAAGCATATGCAGTTTTCAAAGCAGTAAAGCAGTTCAGGCCATATATTCTAAAAAATAGAACTAAAGTCATAGTTCCTCATCCCGCCGTCAGATCTCTTTTCATTCAGAAAGAATTGGGAGCAAGAAGAGGAAACTGAGTCACTGCTCTTCAAGAGTATGACTTAGAATTCAAACCAGCCACTATTATCAAAGGTCAAGGTTTATGCAAATTGCTTACTAAAAATCCAATTGATGAAGAGCTAGATTGGAGGAATGAAGCCAAACTGAACATGATTGATGTATGTCCAATTTTTACAACACCGAAGTCTTGGTACAAGGACCTAGTGCATTATTTACAGTCAGGTTACTTGCCAAAGCACTGGAATCCGAAGCAAAGAAGAGCTCTCCGTCTCAAATCAACAGCATACCAAATCATTGAAGGAGTGCTCTTTAGGAAGAATTACAATGGAATTTTCCTCAGATGTTTGGAGAAAGCAGATGCGAGCAATGTGGTCAAAGAATTACATGATGGCCCCGCCGAGGGACATTACTCTGGAGATACTATGGCTCATAAAATCCTCAGGGCTGGGTACTATTGGCCCACTCTTTTCAAGAATGCCCACGCTTATGCTAGAAATTGTGACGTATGCCAAAGAAGCGCCGGAAAGTTACCAAAGATAGTTGGACCCTTGCAACCAGTTATTATCTCTGAACCATTCGAGCAATGGGGTATAGACATTATCGGTGAAATTAACCCCAATTCCTCGCTCCAACACCGTTATATTCTAACGGCTACAGATTATTTTACAAGATGGGCTGAAGCTGTTCCATTGCGTAAAGTAAATGAGGACGCAGTCATCAACTTCATGGAGGAACACATCATAACCAAGTTTGGGGTTCCAATTTTCCTAGTCTTTGATAACGCGCCTTATTTTTCGTCAATGAAGATTAATGAATTCATGTATGAGAAAGGAATTAAACTACATTATCCATCCAATTACTATCCCCAAGGAAATGGATTAGCTGAGTCTACTAATAAAAATCTCATCTGAATCCTTAAGAAAACTGTGATTGAAAATCAGAGAAGCTGGCACATAGTCCTCCCGAATGCTCTATGGGCAGATAGAGTCACTCCCAAGAATGCCTTAGACGTCTCTCCTTTCACTCTGGTCTATGGTAAGGAAGCCATTCTCCCTCCGAATATTTTACTCCCATATCGACACCCTGCTGAAACTTGAGGAATCACGACAAAAGGCCAAAGACTAATTCCACCATCACCAAGACATAGTCAACAGATGGTTCGATAAGAAGAAATCTGGTAAAAGAAATTTCGAAGTAGGTGACTTAGTTCTGAAATGGGACCACCAACATGATAGTAGGGGAATGCACACAAAATTTCAACACTTATGGGTTGGCCCTTACTAAATTTCTGAAAAGCTTGGCCCATCAACCTATAAATTGAAAGACCTGCAAGGGGAGGAAGTAAATCTCCCTCTCAACGGCCTCGCCTTGAAACAATACTTTGCATGAGTCCTAGGTGGACTTTTGTATATAAATAAAACACTATCTTTTCTTTTCTGGTTTGTTTTATTTTCTTTTGTTTCTTTTTTTTTATCGCTTTTGATTACTTTTTAGTCTGCTAGTTAGCCTGATTTGTTTTATTTTGTTTGTTTTCCCTTTGGATTAAAGTCATTTGCTTAAATAAAGCTAAGCTCAATTATGGTGTAGTTGAGAGATGAGACTCCATAAAGAACTCAAAAGGATGGTTATGAAGAAGCTCACTGATAAAGGGAATATATATTTGTAACTTTGCTTTCACTGATTGGTTTCCTGGAATGCAAAGATCCTCTTTTCTGTTTGGTCAAAATAACCCCTATCAAATGGCTAAAATTTAGCATTTCCTTCTGACTATCTTAGGGCCCCATTCACTCTAACATTAATGACTGTCTCAGGAAGTTCACTATGGCAGACCCATGGAGAGGAAGCATGTCTCACAGATATATGGTATTTAAAATGATCCCATGTTGCAAGTAAAAGCCAAAAGGCATATGTCAAAGAGTCTGGTTTCCAGAAATTCTCGCCTCAATTAAAGCATGGCTGAGAAAAGCCAAAAAATTTTAAAATGAAGGAAGCTGTTCAAATAAACCTGCCCAGCAAGGTTCTTCTCCATCCGTGAAGCATGAAATCAAACAAATCTTTCGCTCACACAAAAGGACATTTTGGATTGAAGAACCTATATCAATTATTGAAAGCAAAAGAAATTTATTCCTGGAAGACTCAAAGCTGTGAAAAATCGTGAATTAAAGAAACATCCAAGATGATGTAAAATAGCATGGGAATGAGGAACAAACGAATATGTCTGTGAAATATTGTCACGATCCTGTGGAGTCTTATACTAGTAGGCTTCTGAAAGACAGAATTTTAAGATGAACCCCACATTTTGGCCCTTAGAGAGTCGTAAAGAAGTCTGAGTCAAAGCTAACTTTTCCTTTATCACCATTATGATAAGAGTGATCACTGTATTCTTCGGAGTTGAACTATGAAGACATTCTGTTGCACATATAAATCAGCACTTTGTAGGTTCCCTGACCATGAGATAAGTTTGTTTCAGAGATCTGTGTCCACCAACGAATCACCAATTGTTGTTGTTACAACATTTCCCCAAAATTTTGAGAAAATATTGGGGCCCCTCCTTTTGGTTTTAAGAAGAAGTTTGCTTAAGAGTCTCAGGGCATCAGGGTCTTTCCTTACTTAGTTTCCTTAAAGAAAAGGTCTTGTGCTTGCCTTACACTTTGAGTTTATTTTCACCTTTTGCCTAAGTAAAACTTATGATTCTTTTCCGAAACGGCGGAAGTTTTGAGCTAACTTTTCTGCAACGACGGAAAAGTTGGTCCAAACTTTCCGAAGCGGCAGAAGAAAACAATCAAGTCGAATCATGGCGGAAAACTCATCCTAAACTTCCGAAAGGGTGAAACCTTTGACCAAGTGAACCCACGGCGGAAAAAATCCACCAAGTTTCTCCGCAACAGCGGGAGAACTCGTCTATCTTCTCCGCAAACGGTCGGAAAGTTATAAATAAGTCACCTCGGCGGAAGGACTCGTCTATCTTTTCCACAATAGCAAAGGTTCTCAAGAAACTCTTTCGCGACGGCGGGTAGAATGGCACACTTTTCCAGAAGAACTCGGATAACTCTTCCACAAAGGCGGGTAAACCTGCTTAAGTTGGCTGATGCGGAGCGTCACGCTTTCCCTTTGCGGAAAAATTCGGACATTTCTCCCTCAACGGCGGGCAAACCCAGTTTTTCTTTCCGCAGCAGGTGGAGAACTTACCCAAGTCTTTCCAATTTTGGCGGTCGCATTTAATAAGAAAAGTGTCGATTTGACCTCGTCCGTACGCCGCATTAACCCCGTTAATGGTCTGCAACTACCCTATTAATGGCTCACGCATGTCAATTTATATATATAGAGCGTTAACCCCGTTAAGTTTTCATTGTCTCCACTGGTTAGAGGGCTCATTCCCGTTTTCATTCGCATTTGTAAGCACCTGCTTCAGGCTCACCATTTCCGCGGCGGCATCGACATCTACCTAACACCATCTTCCAACAAGTTAGTACCCTATCAAACCTCATGGACTAAATTGAAATAGTTGAGGTGAATGTTATGTTCTTGGTTCTGTTCATATTATCCTAGCCATGGCAAGTTGATTAGTTTAACCACAACCGAAGCAACTCATGCCTATACCCTTTCGAACGCACCAAAGCCTTGTTTTTATATGAACGGGGACATCTCCGGGATCCCGAACAACCATTAAGCCATTGGTTTTGTAATCTCCAAACCAGCTCCGTCTACCCTTACATGAAGAGCATCGGTATTCTTACCCTGCTGTGAAGATTTACGTTGTTTTTGTGCCATGAAACATAGTACTCATAATTGCTTTGTTCTCACGGTTTATTATTATGAAATGCATGTCCCTTATTTTTCATAACCGCAATATAACGGCCTAAAGAAGCATAATTTAGTTTTGCATAAGGATTATGAAATAACACGTGATATAAATGTTTAAACTGAGATGGAAGAGCCATTTAAAGTTTGCAAATAAGTAGTGAAACAATTAGAATTAGAAGCTTTTAGTCGGCGTTTTACGCCTCAATAGTATGAGTAGAATGATAATTTGAATTTCTGACATTGCGTCGTATGCCTACAGGATTTTTCAAATGACTAAAGGTGGCAGGAGAAGGTCAAAGGCGACCTGCCCAGCTGATGACAACGCAAGGGTGGAAACTACATTCCAAGATACTAGGTGCACTACAGGCATGCCCCCATAAGTAAAATGGGGAGATGTATACCGTATGGTAAGGAACCAGGACTTCCCTGAGGCTCTTCTTGAAGAAGAATGTCGATACCGAAACTTCAGAAACTCATGTATATCCAAAGCCTCCACCCGTCCAGAGCTCTTCCCCTGCTCAGAAGTAATTGGATGGATTCTGTGGCATGCGAATACCGAGACAAGAGTTCTTTCGGATAGCAAAGGAGAAGCTTTCGCTTCATTTCACCCATCCTATATCTCAACGGCTTATAAATTTCCCAAGCCCCAGCAGCAGCTGGATGACACATGGCTAGAAGAAATCAAGATGGATAATTTGGAGATGGCTAGGAGACTGCTAGTCTCGGGCAAGCAAATCAGAAAAAAGGATAGTAAGGAGTATGAGGTTCAAAATCTGAGGCCCCCTTTCAGATTGATCGCTCTCATGCTAAGCATAATCTTTGGAAGACCTGATGGGATGGTGTTTATGCTACAATGGGTTCCCATCATCCACTATGTGGCGTTCACTGAGGAACAATTTTTAACTGGGCTGATATTCTCTCAGACAGCCTAACATCAGCTATAATTGCTGCACACGAAGGGTTAGTGGAGAAAAGGGCAGAATGTTATATGGCATCCTACTTGATAGATTGTGTTGTGGCAAAGTGTCCCTTTCCCAAGTTAGGATGCACATGGAACTCGGTCAAGACCTTAGTATTCATTGGTTACAAAATCTTCTAGGCTCAGAATTACAAAAGACATTACAAACTCATTTGTGAGGAGTTTATCATGCCTCTATACGAATTAATGTTCAACGAGGAACCCGACTGCTTATCTGAAAACGCCATGGAAGTCCTGGAGAACTATGGTGATTTCTATTTTTCGTCAGAAGGCACCTACATAAGAATGTATGGAGGCTCTAAACCCCCGTATATCCTACCAAGATATGCCACTAACTATGTGGTCCACAAGGAGGCAGTGAGGCAAGTGTTCATTGATGGGGTTGGTAGCACCTTGTACAAAGCAAAGAAGGCAACTTTCCCGCCTTTACCTTTCTATGTTGGGACCTACAAGTTCTCATGAATTGCAATTGTAGAAGAGTTCACTGCAGAACTGAAAGACTTTCACTTCGGGGAAAGGATTTTTTGGAGGAACGATCGACAAGGCAAGGTGGCACGACATTGCAAAGAACTCCATGCCAACTTTGAATACGCCCATTATTATGATGAGGAAGAAGAAGCGTATTGAGGGGTCATTAAAATGACCGAATAACAGATCTGCCGACTAAGTAATGTCGAGGCCGGTTCTAGCTTTGGCACTGTGAAGGGTGCAAAACAACAGAAGGGAAAGGAAGAAGCAGAAGTTGCTCAAACTCTCTCTAAAGAAGAGCAAGAGCTCAAGGAAGCAGCCGAGAAAATTCAAAGAGAAGCTGCTGAGAGAGAAAACAAGGCGAAAGAAGTTGAACTCCGGAAAGAAGAAACTCAAAGGATTCAAGCAGCTGAAGATGAAGCTCGAAGAATT
The DNA here is from genome assembly GCA_027924585.1 of Larix kaempferi. Lineage (NCBI taxonomy): Eukaryota > Viridiplantae > Streptophyta > Pinopsida > Pinales > Pinaceae > Larix > Larix kaempferi. The sequence goes on from BSBM01000029.1 coordinate 8,893,613, forward strand.
CAGGAGGAGGAAAGAAGTAGGTTGGAAGGAATTTCCCAACAAGAGGAAGATGACAAACTGAGAAGGGAACAAGAGGAAGAAGCGCAAAGAAAAGAAGAAGAAGAAAAGAAATCCAAAGAAGATGCTAACCCCAAAAGCCCAAATATACAAGACTTGGATATGGGTTCCCCCATAAGGGACCTCCCAATTGTCCCTTTTACACCATCCAAGAATAGTACAGTGTCCCAATGGGATAAGTTTACTTACAACAAGAAAAGGAAATCCATTGTTAAAGAAACAATGACCAGAATGAAGAGGCCTTTTCAACCAGATATTGTCACCAAGCATGAAACCACAGTCATGCAAGGTACCCAACATGCGCACAAACTCATGGCATCTATCTCTGTGGCCTCTGTTCTAGCAACTGCCGACAATGTCGACATATTATCAGACAAGTTAGAATCGGAGAAGGAGAAAGCCCATCATCTGCAGGAAACTCTGGTTAAAGAGCAGAATTATTCAAATTTGATGGTTGAGAAATGTGACACCCTTGTGATAGAAAAGGAATAACTTAACAAAATATTTCAGCATCTAGAAGCTGAAAAGAGAGCTTTGGTGATACAAATGAGAACTCTGGAGACGAAGAAAAGAGCTCTAGAAAGCCGCAACCTACAGTTGGAGTCCGAGAAATTTGATATTGCTCAACATATTGATGACCTAAAGGAGAGCGTTGAAAAGCTGGAAGAACTGCTACAGCATCAATTACAACTCGCAACCAACAAGGTTGGCGACCTGGGACCCTTCCATGAGCAGGGTTGTGAAATTATGAAAAGGATACACAAGATTCAAGAGCTCATGACGTAGGAAATCTGCAAGTTGAAGGAAGTGGTGGCCAGGATCAAAGAAATAAATGATGAGGCCACTAGGCATAGGATAAAGTATGTACGTATTAGCGAAGACATTAGGAGGCAAATGGAATGGAGAGAGGGAAGATCAGGATTCCTAGAAAGACTCCCTCTTAAGTCCATCACCGGTTTCAAAGCATATATCCGCCTCTAGGGTTTTGCCAAAATTACGGAGTAAGGTTGAATGAAGTGGCCATGGTTACGCTTGAACAATGTGGGAATTTGTATTTGAAAATATGAACCACCCAAGAAAATTGCCAGGTGAAAATGCCCCAAACCATAGAGGAGTTTCCAGACAAAGCCCAACGTTTGTCTGATCTAAGGGAGGGGTTGAATGCTGAAGTGGACTATGTTAGGAAGGTAGATGCTTTGACTTCAGAAGACCTTCATGATTGGATTGGCCAGGCCACAGTTCGCGCACATATCCTAAATGAGAGTCTCCAAGTTACAACAGTAGAAGTCGCTAAACTAGAAGAAGAGCTGGCCAAGCATGAAGTTTCTCTAAGAACCATGCTTCCCCTTGATGCAAACAATATCATAAAAAAGACCAGTCTCTGGGTGAAGCATATAGCAGAAACAGACAGTATGCTAATAGCAGGAACACATCAAGTAACAGCAGGAGGAGCAGAGGCATCAACTTCAATGGAATTCCCAACAGCAACAGTGGCTCAAACCCTAACAGGAGTATCAGCTTCAGCAGAAACGCCCAAGTCTGCAAAGGCATCAGCTCATAAACAATCTTCCCTTGTCTTATTTCTTGGGTTTGCAACCAACGTTTCTTCCTTCAGTCTTCCTATGTGCTAATCATTAAATGATATTTGGGCCTCCGTCACGTTCATTTTTGTAATATTTTTGGGTTTTATTCTTTTTTGTGACATGGGCACTACAAGACAAATTGGAGGAATATGGACGATTAGGGTATAGGTGGCAGCTCTTAGAGCATTTTGTAAAGCTGTATATATTTGAATATAAGATAATAGAGGGGAATTTTGGCAGGTGAAAGGACTTTCTGTCTTGTATGTGAACTATTTCTACTACATGAATAAGAAAATCGTTTTGGCCTGTAGAAGCCGGCGCAGCATTTTGCTTGGAATTGTGTTGGATAATTGCTGAACTATTTCTGCATCTTTCAGACATCTTTTGTGAGATCTTTCCTGGCTATTGTGAATTAATTCTCTGCTATGAATGATTTCATTTCCTTTGCAATTTTTTTTTGTTAAATGCGTAATAGAATGTTTATCTCTATCAAAGCTATCTTTGATAACCTTTATTTTCTGTTGTAAATGCTTCTATTCAATTTAACAACTATTTGTGGAGTTGTTGGTTGCATTTCCAGTTTATTACTCATCCTTTAAATTTGCTCTTTACAAGGATAGATTAATTTAGATTTAATCAGCTTAGAATAGATTTGTTTAACGCATGCATTTAATTTAGGGCACATGCATATCATCTTAAACATAAAATATATAAACGGTGGATCAGGCCGCAACTGGTAAAATAAAAAAATCTTTAAAAAACTTACACGGTAGCTGGACCGTTAACCGGACGGATTCCCTATACCAAACGGTGGGCGATCTAATTGGGATCGCTTACTAGGGAGAATCCCTTGCTGATTGATGCTATGATTTTCGAGGCATCAACACACCTGTTCAGCAACAATGTTTACATCCTCTAGCTATGGAAGTGGGTCCAAGTCCATCCAAGACAAAGGAGTTCAACAATCAGCACCACCAACATCAAGGTACATAGAGGGGTTGTTGTGCTTGATTGAATGCCAATCCCATACCATCATATAAGATAGAATCCAATAGCAACGTTGCAATCCTGAAATCCTGAAAACTATTAAGTATGTTGAATTCTGAATGGGATTAAAAATTCTACCTTTTGCATATGAAGTCCGATGAGGTTGGAACCACTCTCAAACATCTTGAAACAATTCATGGTAATATTAAATTTAAGAATTTAATATTATCATTTCCTTTAAACGTATCACCTCTAGGCTGAAATGTATCCGTACCAATCTGATACGTATCCATGATGTTTCAAGGCCATATCCCTCCATTTCAGGATCCGAAACGGGGAACGGTGTTTCACCTAGGATGCTTGGGCGTTTCCGGTAACTGAGCTTTTTGTTGGTCGATTGTTTGAATGGAACTTCTCATCCTATATTTCAAAGTAAGGTGATGATTTCATCCCCATTCTATTTTGGAATTTTGATTCTTTTGAGTGTATGGAGAATGTCATTTGTACTCATATTAATTTTGTCATTGGTCACGATGACTCGTGTGGTTTGAATGACAATAAGGCATCCTTCTATCTCGTGCATTGGTTTTAGTGTTGGAACATTTGTTGTTGGTCTAGTGATTTATCGGTTGACAACATTCCAACATAAGTATCATTTTAATTTATGATATCAATTATATCTATAGTGTTTCTTTTCTCCAAGGTCTGGATTTTTACAGCAAACGACTTCTCTATTTCATCTTTATTTAATAATTTATTGTCAAATTTCTTCTTAAGATCTTAAACTTTTTGTTGGGGTGCTTTTTCATTTTGTTGATGTTTTTCTAGTTTGATCTTTAATTTCTTAATTTGTGACTCAAATTTATGTAATTGTGTATTACCTAAATATTCCTTTCCAGTGAGAAATGTCGACAAATACTCTGATAATGTTGTACAAAAATGACATTTAGTCTAGAAATTCAAATTGATTGTGAAATTCATAGGACACACCTTGATAATTCCAAAACATGTTTCTTCCTAAAGAAATCTTCAATTTAATGGATTTCCTAAAGGAAACTAACCATAAATATAATCTTGCAAATACACAATATTTGTGCTTAGGCTTTGACTTCTTCAAATATTATTTCCCACCAAAATTAAAATGGATTAAAGTTTTAAAATAACTCTTTTCTTAGTTAATTTGGAGCCATTCATTAATGTTTTTTCGTAATATTTAACTACATTAACTTCATATCATTATAATTTTTTTTTCCTTCTTTTAACATTTTAACATGGGATAATATTTCTGGAATTTGTTATACCTCAACTTGCTTTAAATTGAATCTTCTTTATAGTTATTTTTTTACACCTTTTCTTAATACTTTTTATTCTAATATTCCAAAAGGTACTGATTAATACTTTTTACAACTTATCAAATATTCCCTTAATTCCTTCAAATAATCTTTTTATGTTGTGTGTATTTTGGTTTTACTTGGTGGTGGTGTTATAGGTACTCCTGACAATTCAAATCTAAGAGGATGTATTCAACATTCACTTAATATACTCAAACCTTCGATCCTTGGTGATAACACTTACAAATTCTTAAGGAGTTGTATTATATATTATCATTTCCCTTTTCGATGGAAGCCATAGCCTATTAAAGGTGGTATTTTCCTATTTTTTTTATGCAACAAGATGGAAGTTCTAGGTTAATAGTGTAGTTGTTAAGATCATCAATTTAGTTCTACATTGTCAATGTGACTTAATCTTTTTTTTTAATGTTCAATGCAATGATTAGTTCTAGTGATGTATTTCAAAAGTCTTGGATACAACGGCAAGTAAAGGCAATAATGATTGTTTCTCTAGAACATTGTTGTTCTTGTTGCAAGCCAATTAAGAAGTAATTCCTAGCTACAAGATTGATATTATGTGATTTTCTCTTAATATGTATGTTATTTTGTGATTTTCTCTTAAAATATATGATATTTTATGTTTTTTTCTTAATATTTATGGATTTTTCTTTCTCATAATATTTATGTTGCTTTTGGCTATGGAAAAATATCTCAAATACATCTAATAAAATGTCCAAAGGAAAAGTTGTGATTAAAAATTGAGATCAAAGAAGCTTTGACAAAGTGTAACCAAAAGTTTGAATTAGTTCCTAGAAAATTGTTCTCTTTGAACAACAATGAAAGTACCATAAAAAGAGCTTTGATGCTATTGTAATGAATAATGGTTCTTTTACAAGAAAATATTTAACATAAAATAATCTTTACAAATAAATAAGTATATAATTGATAATAAATCAGCATGGATCCATTTTAAACCTGGATCTATTAAGCATCGAGAGGGATCCAATTTCTTGAGGTGTATTTTTTTTTTTAAATTTAAACTCAAGAAATTTGATCTCTCTTGATTGATAGATCCAGGTTTAAGTTTTAAGTTTTTATTTTATAGATGAACATCGATTTTTTAATTACTTTTCATAATATTTTATTTTATGAGCCAACATAGATTTTTTTTAAATGCTTTCCATAATTTTTTATTTTATGAGCCGACATGAATTTTTTTAATTATTTTGTTAGGAACGAACGTTACAACATCTCCCCCATATTGGGTTGTAGATCACCTCCCTCCTCTCGATGCAATTATTTTGTTAGGAACGAACGTTACAACATCTCGCACATACTGGGTTGTAGAGCACCTCGCTCCTCTCGGTGCAATAAGTGAGTTGTATGATGAGCTTTGTGATTGTACACTTTATAAGCATTCACTAGCCATGAAGTGAAAGGTTATATCCCTTTGTTTATTATTATTATTATTATGTAATGAGTTATATGTTATATTGCTTAAATATATTATATTATTATCTATTTTTCCCTCTAATGGTGCATATAGATTAGATTTGTTACCTTGGAAACATTTTATAGGTAAAGTTTATTGAACACAAGATTATGCCTAAATTCCACTAAAAACTATGTAAAGGTGTAGGAATCAATACCATGGTTGAAATTATGGCTCTTGCCTTGGTAATGATGCCCAGATCATAACTTCAAAATCTCAAATCAAACAATACAATTATCTTTGATTATAAGAGCTATAAAAGTGATTGTTATGTAGAAAGGTCTACATTAGTATTTCTCCTCTCAAAGAAGTTTTTGGAAAGTGTACAATAGGTGCAATTCCTTTTCAATTTGTATTGAAGATGAGCTTTACAAAGAGCATTTCTACCTAGGGCTCATCTCTATTTTTAGTGGTCTGCACTAAATGCATTGAAATGCTTCCATGAAATCATATCAAAAAGGTATTATGAAGGTCAAAGCATAGTTATCAGACTCTACTTGAGTCATACTTGTGGAGGTGGTTGACTCAACATATTCATACTTGCCATACTTGATGTTGAGTATGTGCTATATTCTTTGCATGTGTTTGTGTGTGTGGGGGGGGGGGGGGGGGAGGGGGGTGTCTTTGACTGCGCACCTGATGATCTCCTTCATCTAGTGCTCAACCGTATGCATCGGGTGTTATGCAAAGCGCTAGCTCAGGGGAGGTTATAGGGGGGGGGTGTCGACACCCTCCCCCTTCTGCAAAGCAAACATTGGAAATGGGTGAAGTGAGTTCGAAATTTTTGGGCTCTCTCTAAAAATATGTAATTTATTCTCGGTTAAGAGATTGGAGTTTATTTTCTATTTGGGTTAATGGCTTAGGGTTTTGGATGTTGCGGAATACCTATATTTGTATTGTGAGTGATTAATAATCAATATGAGAAAATAAGAGGTGCAACTCTAAGCTTTGTTGTTTTTCCTAGTTAAGGGTTTCCAAGGTAAATCTCTGTGTATTATTTGTGAATGTTGTGGTGTAATCTTTGTTTTGCTTAAAAGAATCTATATGCTTTGCTTATCTACACAAGTTTAAAACTTACACTTGATAGTATAAAAAAGTGCAAATAAAAAAATCATTTTCACTACAAGAAAATTACTAACAAGTACAATGAGTATTGATTGTTCAATACTTGATCAACACAAGTAGACTAATTATTGGGCTAATCTCTTGTCCTAGGGAATATCATACTCATGAATCTTATGAAAGTATGAAAACTATAGGTCAAAAAGTTATGGAACTATATTGATGGTCCTTAGATTGATATCAACTATCCAAACTCTCTCTTGTTCTTGTCCTCTACCTGGTGGGATTTCGAAATGCCATTTAAGCATTCGCTTACAAAATAGACATGATCATTTACATTGTAATATCCCCAACTACGCTAGGCTTAAGATATTAGTTATGGTTGTGTGATTTCGTCAAACAATTTGCATGACAAGTGTTTATGACTTTCTTCAAACAGTTTACATACACTCTAATGAATATATTTTGTCAAACACATTGCAAGTATTCCAAATACACATGAAATGAGAGAGACAACATGAGTATTTTTATTATGAGTGGAAACTCATATCACAACAATACAATCTCTAATGGTTTCTATGATAGCTGCAAGATATCATCAAAACACATAAATTGCAAACCAAATATCGGTATTATCGCCACGGCTCTCCTACTAACTGATGTGTCCCCTCCAAAGTCTCTCTTAGCCTCCCAATCTTTCCCAAAATGATGTCGCACCCACAAAATGCCAATAATGGGGTTTCCTACCCCTCAAGTGATCATGACCTGCTGGAATGGCTTTCGGCCTCCCTTAAAGATCCCTATGGCCCTTCTTAGATGGATCGGCCCTCTTGGAGCCCCAATGAATCTACCAAACCTCACAGATCCCTCTAAACACCTCCTCAACCTCCTCCCAAAGCTCACAACCTCCTCCAAAGTGCCACGACACTCTTCCTAAGGCCCATGGGTAAAAAAGTAAGGGGTTCTAAAACCACAAATCCGCAAGGGAAGGGACTCGACCCCCCTCCAACTCCAACAAATCTTCAAAGGCCACGAATTCTCCTCCACAAAGTGCCCATGGCCCTATCAAGAAAGTGATTCGGCCCCCTTAGGGAAATTTCCCAAGCAAATTTCTACACCACAAATTTAAAGATAAATTGCCAAATGAAGCACAAATGGAAACCCCGGGTGGAATTCCTTCACGTCTAGCTAGGGTGGATATTGTACCACCGAAACCAAACCGTGATGGAAGGGTTTCTCCAAACCCCAACGAAAACTTGGTTCACAAGAACACTCCATAAGAGATTAATTCAAAAACATGGTCCTGAAAGTGATGCGCTACCCTTCCTTTATACTTCTTCGAGCCCCCTTCTAGATCTTTCCTCTTTGACTTAATCCATATGACCCTTATACTTTTTCTCTTAAAGATTAAAGTCACTTTATAACCCTTTTTAACCCCTTTTTAAATGCCGGAAAGTGATCAATTGGCTTTTAAGACATTCCCAGACACTAGAACCCCCTTTCTCCTCATCCCAACCTTCATATATTTTTGTCCCAGTGTTGGCTGCTTTACTGGGCAGACCCGGGTTTTAATGAAGCGCAGCAACAAAACCCCTTGGCGCACTGGCCCTCTCGGCAACGAGCTGCGCGGCAGCTCGAGGTCTCACCCGAAGTGGCTATGGGGGGGTTAAGGAATCAGGTTTCCTTAACCTGGGTGACGCGGAGATAGCTCTTCCTTTAATGGTTCCTGCGAAATCGGCGGTCGGACCTTCCCGCAGGCCGCTCGGCGCAGCTGCGTGGATTCCTTCCTTGGCAGGCCTACTGCGCAGTTTCTCCTCTCTAACGCAGCAGGCAACTATCCCTTGCGTCGACGCGCTAAATACTTCCTCGCCCTTCACATCCAGCGCAGTAACGCAGTTTGCTCTCGCAGCAGCGACCGCGCGTTACTACTTCTTTAGTACTTAAAACACTTATAGCTATCAAGGGATCTTTCCAACTCACTCAAACAGTCACAAAGATAAGACAGGAGTCTTGCATACACAAATAATGAACTCTAAATAGTTATCATTCACGCAAACATTATAACAAGAAGATATAAGTGAGCTCATCTCCTCGAGGAAAACCACGTCCACGGGAGTGTTATATTAACCAGAAAATGATAGAGTTATACAATATGTTGCGCACACAGCTGCAGCCTTAGATCTTTCCAGGAAAATCCACGCACACAGCTGGGAGCCCTTCTCTCAATCTAGTCTCCTCTCTATGGAGATTACAAAGGCGTAGACGTCACACAGACTGTCTGGCAACTCAGGGATTAGCTCCTCGGCTATCCGATTTCCTCTCTAGTTCTACACTCTGGGTAGAAAATACAGAAGGATAATCAACACATGATCTATCCTTTAGACTGGCTATCTAACAGTCTAACATCTAGCTCTCTCTAACTCTCTAACCCAACATCTATCCATTACAATTATTCATATATATAGGTGGCCATGACGGTCACACCTTTACAAAACTGTGGGCCTTTCCCAACAGTGATTCCCAAAAACCCTAACCACGCACATGGCTAGGTGTACTGTAGGCGCCGCTTGCAGTCACGTCGCCGCTTCCTGCAGGCTCCATGAATTCCGGCGCAGATTGTGGGTATGGGCGATCGTCCTTCGCCTTCAATGCTCTGGTCCGTTGCTCCTCCTTGATCCGAGCAACCATAACTTCTGTACTTGAGCCTTTAAATGAGGGTAGCTGAGCCCTCTACTCCATCGCCTTATTTATTATGGTAGCTGAGCCACCTTCATTCTTCGATGACGTGCGTGCGAGCTCCACAATTTCCGGTCCGTGATCTGCGCTGAGATCATCCATCTGGCACCGTACTGCGCACCGTCTCCTTCTTACCCAAAACTTAGTGCTTGTCCCAAAATTAGCACTTTCCTTCCATACTCGTGCTTTTTCCCAAAATTCGCAGCTTTTACTATAGCTGCGACCTTGGCCCCAACAGGCCCCCAACACTCACTTGTGGCTCGCCCTCGAGCCACTCGCACTAGCGCGTGGTCGTTTGATTTGCGCATCTGCTTTTGCTTGAATCTCCGCGAATGTTTTCTGCCACTTTGCAATAGCGGAGTCCAATTCCTCAATACACTGATCAGCTGTTTGCACTGTTTCTGCGGTCGCTTCGCCTTTAGTGAGTGTATCAATGATCTCCTGAGACTCGGCAATCTCTTTGATTTTTGTCTCAACCTGGCCAACGATTTCAGCATACTCATCCATGAATGGCTGAATGCTGTTGGTGAGCTTCTCATCTTCAGTTCTGAGCTTGTGCAGTTGCTGCTGCATTTTGCGCACTTCGCCCATTTTCTTCATTTTTGGTAGGCCTGTTAGGGCCTTAGCTTCTTCATTGAGAACAGTGAGAGACTGTTCTGCAGCGTGCACCTGTTCTGACAGTCCCACTTTAAAAGGGAGGTTCACAAGCTCTGACCAAGCTTCCATAGCCTGGTCCATCAGGTTCTTGGCTTCCTGTACTCGATCTTTCATCCGTGTGGAAGCTCTGCTCAGTGCTTCAAATTGTACCTGCGCATCATCCGTAAGATGCGCAGCAACGCGAGCTTCTAGCTCAGCAATCTGGGTTCTATGGCCTTCTGCCATAGCAGCTATTTCTTGCTCCAGGGTTTTCGCCCTTTCGCCAATAATTTGAACTTTTGCAACCAGAGGGAGGTCTGGTTGAATCTCGCAAGCCGGCAGTTCCTGGGCAATCTCTTCTATTGCATTTCTGATGCCGGTGTCTTGCGCCTCATAGAGTGCAAGCTTCGCAGAGATATTCTTATTACTTTCTTTCAGCTCTATCTCCTTCGATTGCAGTCGTTGGTTTGCCTGGAAAGTAGAGATCTCTCTAGCTCTCAACTCAAGAGAAAATTTCTCCTGTACAAGCTGTAAAGTCTCTATAGGAATTATAGACAAATTAATTTCTACAGGTCCAACTGTGCTTACCTGTAGTTCAGCTAGAGGATCTGGAAGTGTCATGCTGGTAGGCGGAATATGCACGACGGTGTGCCTTTCTGTGAGTTCTTCAACTCGGTCATCACTTGGAATTTCTTGTGGCGCCTGCGAAGTAGATGCTGGCGCATGGGTCTGCGCAATCCTTCCTGCGAGACCTTTCAATTCTACAAACTGTAAGTCTAGAGCACTTCGGATGTGAGCATGCGTGTTCCTCATCTCACGAAATTGCTCTTTCAAGTATTTGTCGATCTCCGAGGGAATGGCCTCAGTGGGATGCGACACTTTCTGCTTCTTGGTGGCTGGTTCTGTTGAGCCTTCATCGCTTCTTTGCTCAGGGGCTTCCTTGCCCTTATCCTTCTCTTTCGCAGCGGCGGGTGGCATCGCAGATGCGATGTCGGCTGCTGCTCTCCATTCGTCCGACCACGACTTAATGGTTTCTTCGACATCTTCTGTGGTCATCCTGTAAAGACCTAGCGCCCAGTCACCTGGAATGTCGCAAGGCCGAAGGTAAAGTTGATGGATGTCGGCAGTAAAAGCCAACTTCGCTTCATACAATGTGGCTGTCTCCTCGCTCAGCCTTGGCATATCTTGTATGGTATCTCGGAGGAGATAGTAGTACTCACAAAAGACAGCGCGATTCATCTTGCGCTTCGCGGGATTAGGGGAATCCCAGAGGTTGATGTAGCGCATGCCGGCAACCTCTCCTGCGCGGCGCGGAAGGAACTGAGTATTCGGGGGCTCCTTCCACCCGACGAGAGCGCATAAAATTAAAAGCCACGAAAAATGGAATGATTGGGCTGCATTGTCCTGCACATTCAGGCAATCAGCCAAAAAAGAATTCAGCAGGAAGAGAGACCAGTTGTACTGTTCTCCCTCCGCAGCTGCGATAGCGAGCTCCACGACAGCTCTAGTAACTTCTTTTGGTCGGCACTTTGTGAGAAGTCTGCCTGCAAGCAGACTTCCTGTGAAGCGAAGTGCCTCATCTTCTACTGTCGTGAGGTCATAAGCCCGACCTCCTCTTGTCAAGTTATATTTCTGGACCAGCTTTGCAGCCAATTTTCGGTCCTTTTCCTTTCCCACAAAATGGATATTGGGATCCTTACCAACCTTAGATAGACCGGTGATACGGTGTATCAAATCAACATTTAGATCAATTGGCCTCCCGAGCCAAAGGTAACCTCCATGAACGCAGGATAGCAGTGTTTTAACGACTGCGTTCACTTCATTGCTACGCCCAAAGTGCGGTAGCTTCAACAAATTCAAGAGTCCAGGGCGCTCAAGATTTGCTGCAAATCCCTTCGGGATAAACTCGTCAACTTTTCTGGTGGGATTATGGACGATATCCAGATATCGGTCCAACTGGAACTGAGGATATGTCTTATAGTCTCCAAGGTTAAAATCAGAGAATTTAACCAATGGAATGTTTCCCAATAGTTGTCCTTCTACCCGCACACTAGCCGGTAGTGGCGGGTAGCGGAATTGGATACTTTGCATTCTTCGGAATCTGTACATCCAGCGCATCATCTGGACGCGGCGGAATATAGTTCACCATAGACGCGAGCGGCTCTGGAACAGGTTCGTCCGGCTGCTACTGAGATGCTCTTGTGCCTGGAGATGTTCTGGGATCAGTAGCACCAGGGTGTACGTAGGTCGAAGGCGTCACCGGAGTGGCCATGCCGAAATCTAAGCCTCGGCGTAGAAATTGACGAACAACTTCTTCAGTCGATAAATTCTCCGTCGTGGACCAATGTAAATAACAAAACTCTGGATAGCAAATGGCGGACCTGCGTAGGGTATGGATGCTGAAAACAAGGGGAAATACTCTGCACACTCGGCTCTGAAAACAATAATTTAGATCTTGAAACACAACTATGCAACTCGAGACAGTAACCCGAAAATGATACAAGTGTGAGGTATTTATAGCCAGCGGGGATAGTAAATGCGACCAAGTGGGGTAACGTAGCTATAGGCGGCTACAGATGAGTTGACAACACGCTATCCTCCTTGCCGTAGCGGTGCATTTAGTGTGATTGACGGGTTCCGACAGCCTTCCGGGAGAAGCTAATGCTTTCGGCGCCTGAATTAACTGCAAATCCTTCGGAGATTAAGCCGAATCCGTCAGAACGGCTAGACTTAAATAGCGGCCTTATCCTTCATTTATTCAAACGCGGCTACATAACTGCTTGAATTCAAAATTTCCGGCGGGTCATTTCAACTTAGGAAACTGTGCCTCTATGGGTCCACAACAAAACTTTTTCAAGCGGCAAATTATCAAAGGGAACTCCGCAAGAGCGATAGTTCGACGGTCCAAAAACAAAAGTTCGCCAGAGCGCACCGATAAGCGCTCTTTTAGCAATTTTTATTCAAGATGCGCGGATATTTCAAGGAACTGCGCAGGAAGCTGGAAACTGAGGGTGTGTCGCAGCTTCCGTGTAGACTGGATGCGATGTCTCTTTCAACTACACCGGACATCTGCACTCTTGAGCAATATATTATGTCGACAGGGCGGAGTGGCCGTCGCAATAAAGCTTAAGCCGACTCCCGTTTATCATTGTAGGTAGGAATTCTCCATCCAGCTTCGCAAGCTGAACTGCGCCTCCGTCTGTTATTTTTATTACCTGAAAAGGGCCTAACCAATGCACGCGAAACTTGCCTGGAAACTTGATGAATTTACTATCATAAAGGAGTACCAAGTCTCCTTCTTCAAAGTGCTTATGCTTAATGTGCCTGTCGTGCCAAGCTTTCTGTCTTGCCTTCTGTACCTGTTGATGAAATCCGGCCAAAAGTCTGTCTTCTTCTAAGGCAAGCAGTTGCGAAAGTCTTTCATTCATAGTATCAGGATCTGCCATTTCTGTAATTTGCGCAATTCGGAGACTGGGAACAATGTATTCCATGGGCATAACTGCTTCTTGTCCATACACCAAGCTGAAAGGTGTGTGACCTGTTAGTTTCTTGCAAGTGGTTCTGTAAGCCCATAATACAGCTGTGACTCTAAGGTCCCAATCATCTCTTTGTTGATTACAGATTTTCGTCAGGGCATTCTCAAGAATCTTATTGAATGCTTCCACCGTACCATTAGCTTGAGGATGGTAGGGTGTACTCTTATGGTGATTAATTTGAAATTCTTCAGTAAGGGCCTCTATAGTCTCATTGAGGAAATGTGTACCTTGATCACTCATGAGGATCACTGGGCATCCAAACCTAGTGATAATGTTCTCGAAAATGAACTGCGCGGCAGTAGCAGCGTCGCAGTTCTTAACTGGCTTCGCCTCAGCCCATCTGGTGAGGTATTCAGTAGCTGTAATGATATATCTTGCGCCAGTTCTTTTTCCTGGTGGGTTAATAGGTCCTACAAAGTCAATGGCCCATTTATCAAAAGCACGCAGTGTGATCTGGGGTCTTAGCGGCATTTCATCTCTCCGTGAGGGTTTTCCTGTGCGCTGGCACACATCGCAACATTTACAGAATTCCTTAGTGTCCTTGTGCAATGTCGGCCACCAAAGACCTGCGGCTAATATCTTTTGCGCAGTCGGCTTTCCTGCGAAATGGCCTCCTGCGGTACCTGAATGCGCTTCTGCGATGATAGAGCTCTTTTCATGTGGTAAGATACATCTGCGCAAAATTTCGTCAGGGCCCAACTTATAAAGCTGGCCTGCTATCAAAGTGAAGTCTGCGGCTCTAACAACAAGTTGCTTTTTCTGCTGGATTGTAAGCTCAGCCGGCACTTGTCCGGTAGTGAGAAACTCAAGAATATCAGAATAATATTCGTCTGCTGCTTGGATAGAAAACAACTGTGCGTCAGGCAGATTGTCCTCCAGACTCGTAGGTTCCTCTCCTGACTCTATTCTGGATAGATGGTCAGGCCCTGCATTCAGTCTGCCTGGCTTTACAATAACCTCAAAATCATACTCTTGAAAGAGCAGTAGCCATCTGCAAATTCTTCCTCCTAAAACTGGTTTATTGACCAAATATTTTAAGGCAGAATGGTCAGTATACATTTTAAAGTGAGCTCCTAACAGGTAGTGTCTGAATTTCTGTAGGGCATACACCATAGCTAATCCTTCCCTTTCTGTAGTGGTGTAATTCTTCTCAGCTGTAGATAGCTTTCTGCTGGAGTAAGCAATTGGGTGGTCAATACTTCCTTCTCCAGACTGTGTAAGCACGATTCCTAATGCTATGGAAGAAGCATCAACATGAACATGAAAAGGTTTTCTCCAGTCCGGGAAAACTAGAATAGGCGTTGTGATCATCTTTTCTTTAAGTGTGTCCAAGCTCTGTTGGCATTCTTCTGTCCAGTGGAACTTCGAATCCTTCTTCAGCAATCTTTCCATAGGTGCTGTGATCCTTGCATATCCTTTGATGAATTTTCTGTAGTATCCTGTATGTCCCAATGTAGTGCGCAATTGCTTAACTGAGTTGGGCGCAGGTAAATTAGCAATGATGGCAACCTTCGCAGGATCCATCAGAAGTCTTTGTCTGCATACAATATGTCCCAACAAAATACCAAAGGGCGCACAAAATATACATTTTTTCAAGTTAAGGGAAATCTGATGCTGTCTACATTTTTCTAGCATCATGCGCAGATTCGCAATATGGTTCTTTAGTAAACCAAATACAGTCCAGTCATCAAAATAGACTTCTAAAAACTTATGGATAAATTCTTTAAAAACAGCAACAACAACTCTAGAGAAGATAGCAGGTGCGTTTTTAAGACCAAAGGGCATTACCGTATACTGGAATGAGCCCCATTCAGTTGCAAAAGTAGTCTTGTGGCGGTCGTCCGGATGGATTCTGATCTGATGATATCTCGAGAAACCATCAGTGAAGGAGTAAGCCTCTTGTCCTCCAACATTATCAAGTACTTCATCTGTGAAAGGAGTGGGAAATGGATCGTGCGCTGATGCATCATTGAGTTTGCGCAAGTCGACGCAAATTCTTATTTCACCTTTCGTTTTCTTTTCTTGGACCACCATAGGACTAATCCAATCGCTTTCCTCTACTGGCTCAATAATTCCTGCTGCAAGCATCTTATCAATTTCTTCTTTGACTTTTTCTTTGTAGCGCGGGTTCAACCTGTATGGGCGCTGCTTTACTGGCTTGGCATCTGGTTTCAGAGGTATGCGCATCACTCCTAAGTCTCCTAGGATGCCTTTCATTTCTGTGAACTTGGTAGGAAAGATATCCTGGTAGTCACGTAATAAATCTGAAACATGCGCAACAGTTTCATCATCCCAATAATCTCCTATAGAAGCAAACTTTGGGTCAGCTTCTGTGCCAATGTTAACTTTCTTGAGCTTGACATGTTCTGTGATGGCAGGGATATCAAGCTCAGGACCTTCAATATTGCGCGTCCCTTCTGATTCTGGGATATTGATGTTGCGAGGATCGTCCTCCTCATCTTCAGCGGTGAAGTTATAACATTCCAGGGCATGTTCTATCTGGACAGCCCAATCTGGTTGGGAATACTCTGTTACTGGATAGTGTTCAAATACCTTCTTTCTAATACACTTCAAAGCCTGATCAATGCTTGGATGTTCTGACTCAAAGCTGAAGGTAAGTTGAAAGCTTTCTATCATAAGAGCCCAAGTAAGAGTGCCTTTCCGCAATTCTGTTTCAGTATACCAATTCCTTGGAATTGTATCCAATGTGTGAATGAATTGGTGAACCCATTCATCTTCCGGAATATCTGACCATTGCTGAATACATGCTTCAATGTGTGACCTGGGGTCACTCTGTCCTTCATATTTGCGTAGCGCTTCGGCTGTGGTGTCCTGAAATCTGCGCAGTATCAATCTGCGACAGTCTTTCCATGTATGAATATTCTCCTTGTGCGCAATCCACCATCTTGCGGGTGTAGCGCGCAATGCTACATCCAGTGCCTGTATGCGCTGCGGTTCTGGAAGCTTTTGTTCATATTCCTCTATGAATTTAGTTACTTCGGTTAGACCATCAAAAGTTGGAGTGTCAGTTAATTCTGTGCCAATCCATCGAATGGATTTAGCTATCATGGCGCAACGTCTTGCAGAAACCTCATGTAGACGATTCTGCCAGTTTTCCAATCCTGCATCTGAATCTGATGTGCACGAGCTATCACATCGCCAGCTGATATGGCCGTCTGCTGTGGGGTTGACATAGTCACTGTGGTTAGTGGTCATCTGGTACAAACTTTCCATGTGGCGCGCTTCCTCTTCTGCGCGAATGGGTTCTATATATCTTGGTCCTTGAATAGGATCAAGAGGTGCGATGACCCTGATCTGGTCATCCTCAAAGGTCATCTGTCTTTTCTTCAGGTTAATGACAGCCAAATTATCAAATGCCCAGTCTATTCCTAACAGCGCTGGGTATGGTCTACTATCATCCATAATTTTGATTACTTCAAAATCTGCAGAGCTTCTTACTCCTTCAATATCAATAGGTACATTGGGTAATCTGCCCAATGGAGAGACTCGTTGCTGATTTGCGAGTCTTAGCTGGATAGGGGATCTTGTAAGCTGAGGGCTTCCCATCTGTTCCCATGTCTGCATAGTGAGAACATTGGCTTCGGAGCCCAAATCTAACATGACTTCATCCATTTCAAATGCTCCAATCTGCGCTGTGAGCCTCATCTCTTTTCCAGTTCTAATGTGACTCCTGATCTGGTGAACAGCACACTGCGGTGTGTTCGTCGAAGCAGAGTGTTGGCACTGATCCAACAGGTGTTGGAGTTCTAGAGTTGCCTTTTCATTGCGCAACAGTTTTAAACATTGTCGCAGGAACGCATGAACACTGCCTAGTGCATGCTCCTCATCGTCATCAGGCCTTCCAGCTGTAGTGGCTTGTTCTTGTACCAGGTTGTATTGTCTTAGCACTTGCGATCTACTAATGTTCTGCGGAATTGCGGCAGAACTTGAAGTTCTCGGATCTGAGAAATACTCTTGAGCTTGCTTGAATGCTTCTTTTTGCTTCTGCAGGTTAAGTGGGGCTGGTTTAATGTTAGCGCGGCGCACCCATTGCGTCGCTTGCTTTCCCGTTCCCATCTCTTGCGCACCAGTGGTTGCTCCACTGCGTGTCACTATATTAACTGTAGGGTCTGGTTCTCTTTTTTCTGCTCCAATCAACTGGATATTCTGATTGACCTGTGGTGTCTTTGCTTGCATCTTAGCCTGTAACTGAGGGCATTCTTCAATGATATGGTCAGAAGATTTACAATACCTGCAGAGGGTTGTAGGATTTTGGCAATCCCTAGCAAAATGACCTTGTGTTCCGCAATTATAACAAGTGATCTGTCCTCTTCCGCGACCAAAATTTGTTGTGCGTCCACGTCCTCTGTAATTTGCTGCTCGGGCGTCCCGAGTTTGGTCATAAGGTGGACCTGCTGTGGGTCCTTGTGTCTCTGATTGTACCCTATAAACATCATGCTTTCTTTCTATCATAAGATCATATGCTCTACAATTGTTCTCATCATGACCTACTGATTTACAGAAATTACAATATAGATTCTTTGGGGTTTGCACATATTTCTGGAGTAAGTGACATTCTTGTGGTCTATGACCTCTAGTTCTACAGATTTCACACCAAGGCCCTTGTGCCTGTGGTAAAGGATTAGGTGCTCCAGTTGCAATATAGTCTATGAAAACGGGACAATGGTCCTTTGAATGACCTTGGGCTTTACATTTTGTACACCAAATTTCTTCCTTAATCTCCTTGCCTTTCTTAATATCATGCACTTGCAAGGTTAAGTTTGCTAATTGGTTCTGTAAATGCGCAACATCGTTTCTTGTTCCTGCAATTGGCGAAGCTTCTAGTTTCATAGCCATTTCTAGAGCTTGTTCCTGAGTATTGAGATTCTGTTGCATAAGAGGAAGTCTAATGTGTGGGAGCAGCGCAGCAATGAACCATTCTTTATGTTGCTGTGGTGCAAACTCGAAGCTTACTTGATCTATCAAGGCTTTGAACTTCTGGTCAAAGTCCCATACTGATTCTGTAGGTAACTGTTTGATGTCTTTGAGCTCTGTTATACACTGTGATTCTGATTTAGGTTTCTTAAATTCCCGAATCATAGCATTTCTTACCTCAGCAAGCGTCCTATTCTGTGCTGCTGAGTATTTCATGAACCAAGTCAAGGCTCTTTCTCTTAGTGTGGTTGCTAACTGAACCAGTTTAACAGCATCGTCATTAATTTGCTTAATTGTCCAAATGGCTTCACATAAGAACCAGTGCTGCTCAGGGTCTTCTATCCCTGTTCCTCTAAAAGTTGGTAGCTTCATGTCATCACCCATCCTTCTTGCGCGGGTTTGAGGTGGAGGTACTGCAGCAGTGCCTCCGGGATGGTTAAGCAAAGGTGGTACAGAGGTGCTAGAAGTACCGTGTGGGCTACTAGAAGGTGTTACTGTAGGATTATACTGAGCTCCATCTGGTTTTTGTGGTGTAAAGGGGTAATAAGGGATATGAGCACTCCCTTGTCTTTCTATATGGCTTGCTCTAGGGACTTGGCTATCGTCTGGGCTAGACTCAAAAGAATATTGGTCAAGGCCTACTTTATATCGTTTTCCACTACGAGTGCAACCAATAACTTCAGGATCACTATCAGAATCTACGGACATTACTTGTCTATGCTATTCATCAGAAGCAATACATAGCTTTCCTTTTTCATACAGAAGCATTTTAATCCATAAGTTCAGAGAATTTAAGAACTTACCTCTGTGTACTTGGAAGAAACTCCTCTCAGCTTCACTGAAACTCTTTCTTGTATCGACTGCAAATTCGGTAATGAAACCTTCCAGTAGACTATTCAACCAAAAGTCTACTGCGCGGGAAACAGAATTGTCGATCCGCTTCACAAGACTGACTAGCTCGGGCGTCCACGTGACGGGTCGATCAACATGCAGCGTAGGTGTAGAATCTGCTAACTTGGCTATCCAAGCATGTAACTCCAATGCAAACGTAACAAAGAAAATTTCGTAGAGGTCAGCATAAATATACTTCTGTAACCAGTCTTCTGTTTGAAACGTAAGGCTTCTATTTTCTTGTTCAGCAAACTCTTTAGCCTTTAAATCAAACCAATCTCCAATTTCTTTAGCTGTAGGATTCCAGTAGCACATTTGTTAACTGAGCAAGTCTCAGTGTAACAGAACCTTATGTCGTCTTCAGCAACAATCTCAGATGTCGCGTCAGTCTTACAGCAACAAGTCGCAAGGCAAAGGAATCATTTGTTGGCTTGCTCTATCTCGCGCGTCGCCAAAATAACAAGTCTCACAACAACAAGTCGCAAGGCAACGGAACCATTTGTTGGCTTGCTCTATCTCGCGCGTCGCCAAAATAACAAGTCTCACAACAACAAGTCGCAAGGCAACGGAACCATTTGTTGGCTGCTTTACTGGGCAGAACCGGGTTTTAATGAAGCGCAGCAACAAAACCCCTTGGCGCACTGGCCCTCTCGGCAACGAGCTGCGCGGCAGCTCGAGGTCTCACCCGAAGTGGCTATGGGGGGGTTAAGGAATCAGGTTTCCTTAACCTGGGTGACGCGGAGATAGCTCTTCCTTTAATGGTTCCTGCGAAATCGGCGGTCGGACCTTCCCGCAGGCCGCTCGGCGCAGCTGCGTGGATTCCTTCCTTGGCAGGCCTACTGCGCAGTTTCTCCTCTCTAACGCAGCAGGCAACTATCCCTTGCGTCGACGCGCTAAATACTTCCTCGCCCTTCACATCCAGCGCAGTAACGCAGTCTGCTCTCGCAGCAGCGACCGTGCGTTACTACTTCTTTAGTACTTAAAACACTTATAGCTATCAAGGGATCTTTCCAACTCACTCAAACAGTCACAAAGATAAGACAGGAGTCTTGCATACACAAATAATGAACTCTAAATAGTTATCATTCACGCAAACATTATAACAAGAAGATATAAGTGAGCTCATCTCCTCGAGGAAAACCACGTCCACGGGAGTGTTATATTAACCAGAAAATGATAGAGTTATACAATATGCTGCGCACACAGCTGCAGCCTTAGATCTTTCCAGGAAACTCCACGCACACAGCTGGGAGCCCTTCTCTCAATCTAGTCTCCTCTCTATGGAGATTACAAAGGCGCAGACGTCACACAGACTGTCTGGCAACTCAGGGATTAGCTCCTCGGCTATCCGATTTCCTCTCTAGTTCTACACTCTGGGTAGAAAATACAGAAGGATAATCAACACATGATCTATCCTTTAGACTGGCTATCTAACAGTCTAACATCTAGCTCTCTCTAACTCTCTAACCCAACATCTATCCATTACAATTATTCATATATATAGGTGGCCATGACGGTCACACCTTTACAAAACTGTGGGCCTTTCCCAACAGTGATTCCCAAAAACCCTAACCACGCACATGGCTAGGTGTACTGTAGGCGCCGCTTGCAGTCACGTCGCCGCTTCCTGCAGGCTCCATGAATTCCGGCGCAGATTGTGGGTATGGGCGATCGTCCTTCGCCTTCAATGCTCTGGTCCGTTGCTCCTCCTTGATCCGAGCAACCATAACTTCTGTACTTGAGCCTTTAAATGAGGGTAGCTGAGCCCTCTACTCCATCGCCTTATTTATTATGGTAGCTGAGCCACCTTCATTCTTCGATGACGTGCGTGCGAGCTCCGCAATTTCCGGTCCGTGATCTGCGCTGAGATCATCCATCTGGCACCGTACTGCGCACCGTCTCCTTCTTACCCAAAACTTAGTGCTTGTCCCAAAATTAGCACTTTCCTTCCATACTCGTGCTTTTTCCCAAAATTCGCAGCTTTTACTATAGCTGCGACCTTGGCCCCAACACCCAGTTCCAATGAGTTATTACACTAAGGTATTCCCTTAGACAACATGATCTAAATATCACCATTAGGAAATTTAATTAAATTAAGCTCAATAATAACCCCAAATTATGAGAATCGTCGGAATGCCACAGAACTAAGAGCGAACTCTGCGGAAGTGATCCCGATGATGAAATATTGTAAATGGGCTAGGTTGGGCCTCATATAAATCCTCCAAATCCTTCAAGCTCACCCATAACACAACCTCACTTTTCTATCTAGGTTAACATAAGCCTCAGAAGATATCCCTAACTACATAATTGGGGAACCCAAAAATGGGAACATTACATACATTACTATAGACAATTACTTAAAAGATTATTCATGGTTTCCTAGTGCCCCACTTTCATCTTTTTGTAATCAAAATCCCAAAACTTGTATTCCCTTCATTTTCTGATCATCTTTTAAAAATGGATTGCAATTATCTAAAATGACCAGGGTTATTCTCAAGTTAAGATTCAAGGATAAAAGAAAAAGGAATCCTTCCCTTATTCTTTTGCTACTACTTAATGATATGTTGCCTTTAGATCCCATTTTAGTTGAGCTTAACATCTAATACATTGATGTATGCAAATATCAAGAGATTTCCAATTCTCTCTTTGGGAGTTGCTACCATGTCAAACACGATTAAGATACTTTTTAAAAGGTTTATTTCATTTAAGAAACATGAAATAAAGCGACAAATTTAAAAGGTACTTAGGCACAAAGGGTACAATATGTATTGAAACCACCCCTTAAACCATATAGCATAGGGAGATTCCCTTAGAGCTTGTTGCCAAGCATGCAAGTAATGGGTCTATGCATAATGATAAAAGCCATCCGTGTAATTTGGAAATTTTTATTACTAAGAAATGTGGTATTGGTGTAAAAAGGATTCCCTTTTGAATTTAAATTGTGTATCAATGGATTGCTAAGAGATTGTGGTTTTAA
Source organism: Larix kaempferi (assembly GCA_027924585.1). Taxonomy (NCBI): domain Eukaryota; kingdom Viridiplantae; phylum Streptophyta; class Pinopsida; order Pinales; family Pinaceae; genus Larix; species Larix kaempferi. The sequence goes on from BSBM01000029.1 coordinate 8,915,836, forward strand.
GTCAAGAAAGCCTATTATAAATAGGTTACTTTAGAGAAATCAAAATATTTTTTTATTGAAAATTATTACTAAAGCTCTTATATCCATGGATATATGTTAAAGTAACTCTTAAATTATAATGATCAATTAAATATTAGATATAAATATTAATAAAATAAAGTGATTTTAACTTTAGGTTATTTTATGTTTTATTTTACTTTAATGTGTTTTTCGGTTTATCTCACATTCATAAAGTGAATTGACTCGACTAGATTGTATCTCTTTGTAAGAAACTTTTTGCTTTTTAATTTATGCAATGCGATATGGATAACTCTTTCAAGTTATCTTGGTTATTTTATGTGCTTGATTCTCATGATATGGTATCAAAGCTTAGTTAGAACCACATAGTCTTTCAAGTTATCTTGGTTATTTTATGTGCTTGATTCTCATGATATGGTATCAAAGCTTAGTTAGAACCACATAGTCTGTGAGAGTGTGAGGACTTGGGGATTGCTACTAATAGAGACATATCAAGGGATTGCTAGTGTAGCACATCGAAAAACCAAAAGGGTTTCAGTAAAGGAAAGTGTTCATTCATTTTAATTTTCAATTGAAGGAAAATCAATTTTTAAGGGAACCTTGTAGAATGAGGTTCCAAAGATTTTTTTTTAAAGTCATACAACGGTACGCGACTATACAGAGGCTAAATCTTAGGTGTTAATTGTACGGATCAATTGTCATGCACAAAATCCAGCATACAGACATCGTCAGAGAGGAACATACCATATTGCAACGATGATCAAGTCATCCAACCTGTGCAACATTGAAATGTTAGTAGCCATAACTATATCTCATTGATTTACATATCCTAATAAATTAGAAATTGATTCCCGTTCGGATTGGGATGGATCCATTTTATCGAAACAAAAGAGAAAAAAGAAGAAGGAACATAAATCATAGATAGATCAACTAAGTCCTGGGCTCCCAATGGTGGAGATGTAAGAAAAATTAAAGGACTTTTGGTACGTGTTTGTCGGAAAGCATATTCTGGTTCATAAATTGGAAGGAAAGGAGATATCGTTTATAGACGAACGGAAGAATGAATAGGGAGATCATGAAAATTTTGAGTTGCTAAAGAGAAATATGGCTAATTAGACCTTGAATCAAAGTTGAACGACGTGTTTTTTGTCATGCCCCACATTTTTTATGGGACCACTAAACAACATTTAGACTTATATTATATTTCTTTGCTTACTATCTGTTGGACTCATCTTGACTGAGTAAACTGTGTGTGGATTTATGAACCTACTTATATGCATCAATTATGATTTAAGTTATCATTTATCCTATTAATGATGACATTTGTGTGATTTGCTTCTAGTATGCAAGATTAAATAAATGATAGGGCACATGGATACCAATGAACATTACGATTAAATGATTGAATGGATTATATTCACATGATAGATAGATTAACTTGTTTACATTAATTGATGGTTGATAAATTGGTAATTGACTTGGAAACAATGAAAGACTATGTATGATCTATGTTTTGGATGAGACTAACCACTGGTTAGAGGGGCTAAGCTATAGCCGGATACTTGCTATGATGTGTGGGCTAGTGCAGGTTTATGTAGTCGACTAGGTTTCCCACACTAGTCAACTAATGATGCAAATCTAAGAACCACCATAGCAACACAATGTGATTTCAGATAGGGTGTTGACTCCATTTTCCATAAGAGGGATTGAGGTATTTCCCACGGTGTATCTTCTGAAACTTGAGGTCGTGGGAGGGTTGTGTTGAGTCATGCCCCCCAAGTTGTGTGATGACGTCTATCGGTTTCTTGTTGGGGAAGTTAGGTCAATTTAATCGACACTTCTGCTTACATGTTATATTTGGGGTTAGGTCAATATAGTTGATGCTTCAGGATATTCTAGTAGAGGAATGGATAGGAAATGGAAGTTGGAAGTAGGTAAGGAAGGAAGGATGATTAGATTAGTAATATTTTAGTTTGTAATTTGAGACACCAATTTAGCTATTCCCGGTTCCTTTCACTTGTAAATCATGGGTTAATTCATTAAGGTAAATCTAAGTGTAATGGTGATTAGTGTTGATGTGTTGGGAGTTAGTTAATGAAAATGCTTGATTTTGTGGATACTAGATTGTTATCTTGCATGTGTCATTACCTTGTCTTGCAAGCGTGGTCATTATTGTCTTATTAGTCACGAACTATGCATTAGAGGTTATGACTAGTCATATGTATATATATAGATATGTACATATATATATATATATAGAGAGAGAGAGAGATATAGATATAGATATAGATATGTATATATATATATATATATATATAGATATAGATATGTATATATAGATATAGATATGTATATAGATATAGATATGTGTATAGATATATATATAGATATGTATATATAGATATAGATATGTACATATATATACATATACATATATATAGATATGTATATATATATGTACATATATATATACATATACATATCTATATATACATAACATATACATATATATATATATATAGAGAGAGAGAGAGAGAGAGAGACCAACCACAAAACCAAAGTTAACCATTGTTTTCTTTATCGAATCATTGCCAGAAGTATTGTAGTAATATCCCCAAAAGGGAGAGAAAAATATGAATAATTTGAAATTGACAATCCTAATAGCTAGCAGTATATAATAACTATCATACTTATAAATGAAACAAATAGGTTTAACAGTCCTGGAAGAAAACCAGACATGAAATAAAGTGCTAATTCTTAGTCATAAAAAATTATCACAAGGGGCACCTCGGATTTCTCCTTCGTTGCGTTGGTTTGCCTAAATGAGACACGGCCATGCCAATGGTATCCTTCACAAGCACATTCATTTTGGCCCCCAATTTTATTTTATCCTTGTAAACCAATCTAAGGGTGGCTTATATTAATTTCATCCTCACTTGAGTATCCTATTCTTGAAGTTGAGTAGATTGCTTCTCTACAGTTTGATCCATCAGAGCTTTACCCAGAAGGGTTTTGACCTGCCATTAAAGACTAAGAGTCTTCATTAGCTTCATGTCACAGGTTCAAGATGATCCAACATCCTTAATCATCTGCCCAAAGTTTGCCTAAATGTCACCTAGGTCCATTTCTTCTTGCTTCTATGAGACCCATTTATCCAGATCTCTGATTTTTTGTTGAGTGGAGACCAAAACCATACTATTGTAGGTTCCCTTGGATTCTTTATTTTCTCCTATGAATCTCGGCATATGTGTGTGATGGATTTTTCTAGCGTGACCATGCTCAGACTGCCTGCTTTTACCATCCTTCCTTGACCAAGCCACCAAGCAAGGCATCCCCTAAGAGCCCCCTATCTGAGTGTAAGCATCGAGATACCAACATGAAAAATCTAAGCTTGCTTAATGGTGAGGGTCTTCGACCAAGGGACTTGGCTCCAACACTTCCATTGCTCAAGTTCCAGAAAATTAGGGGATCTAAGCACAACATCCAAATTAAAACTTAGCAAGGTTACCTGTTTTGGAGTTGGACCATCTAGAATCACTGTCATGAGGGTTCGTGCAAGGACCACAACATCCTCCATTATCAGAATCCATAAACCAATATGAAGACAAGCCATGATTCTCATAACCGAGGGCATAATCAACATCATGATGTTACCGCCAAGTCATTCGAGTAGACCTCTCCCACAAGTTCTTCCACAATTATCCATCATTCCATTCCAGATGTCTGCAAACCCATGAGTTAGGGAAAGTCCTTTTCCCTGTCATTCATCCTTATCCCGTTGCCATCTATCCCACGCCCTATACTAGGTGTCATGATGTAGGTGTGATATGACTAGGCATTAGAGGATCCTTCGATCGTGATTCCACCACCCCCCATGGGGTATCAAGGTCCTTCTTGGCTAGGGAGAGTCACTCATGTTTTAGTTGTGAGGGATCTAGTGCTTTCCAATTCACATTGATATCCCCCTTAGTCCTAATCACACCTTCATTCACTAGTCGGTCGGCCACTTTGTTAGCTTCCCACCGAACATGTGAAGGAATGATAACATTAGTTCTTGGAAGGAGAGAACTAAGCCATTCTAATTTTACTGAAAGTCACCAAATTTGAGACAACTTGCTTAGGGGGGTACCATTCAATAGTTTTTTTAGGAGAAGAATGATCATGACTTGCAATTCACCTTCCACCACAACTTTGGAGGAGTTTTCCTAGAGATAAATCTATATGCCATATCCTACAACATGTAACTATCCCATGTTGTTGCTTGAGTCTTCCCTAAATAACCATCATAGACTCAAATCGAATCACCTTGAGAGTTTCTAAAGACCCCTCCAAAACCCGTTGGACCCGCATTGCCTTTTGAGGCCTCATCAAAGTTAAGTTTAATAAAACCTTCCTGGGGGGGATCAATAGAGGGTGTTGTGCCAAACAGAATACCAAAAACTTTACATACAAGTCACTTTTCATAATTTTTAGCTAAACTCATAAACAAAAAACTCCTTCATCACAAGAGACAAAATATGTATGAAGTCTTGACAAGACAACCATCAGAGAAAAGAGCTACATATCGCACACCCATAATGGAGATAGTGCCTTCAAAAGTGATATTTGAATCACAAAATTCTGTGAAATAAATAATGCCTTCATTAAGATCCAGTGTCTGTTTAGAAAAAGTATCAGCTTCCATATTAAATTCACTATACACATGCTGAAAGGTTAATCCTTCAAATTATATCTTTAGTCTTCTTACTTTTTCTTTCCATCCTTCAAGTACCATCACCTGTAGCTAACGATCCCCATTAGCCCAAACTATGATTATGGTGACATATGTTCATCATTTCTTGAATGCAATGAAAGTAAACCTTCAAAATATCTTGAATTTTGTCAATGATATGGTGATTATGGTGATTTTAAATATCATTTTTAAATCAATTATTCGTTATCTAATAGATGGTTATATTTGATTGGATTAAAATGTTTATATGGGTTTTAACATGATGAAGATTCAATTTCAAATTCATAAAATCAATATGATGACATGTTTTTTACAGGGAAAAATTTAGGGGCAAAATTTAGCCCATAAGCTAATTTTCAACCATTTTTTTTTCCAAAAAAAGATTCGTCAATTTCCACATGATATTTTTTTTTACTCTAAACATAGCCAAAATTGTCTGTAAACTATATAAAATCCTTAAAATTTTGAATATTTCTACAAAACTATCGCCAACATTTTATGGTTGGAGATTTGTGAATTAGTAGGATTCGTCAAGGTTTTACATTTTAAGAAAATTATGAATCCTTAAAATTTTCCCTTAAGTTAATAAGTGAACAACTTCAATCTCTATTCATTGGAAATTTGTTCTCATATCTAATATGAATTTTGTTAAAAATTATAGTTTTATCTAATTGATGAAAACTTTGACAATGAAACTTTGTCTTTAAAGATTTTAATCCATTTTAAGATAACTCAAATTATGAAAAAAAAAGAAGTCTTGGTGGGAAGAATAACCTTCCATCCCACAACTATATAAACTAAACCTAATTAACAATTAAAATTATTAATTATTAAAAATAAAAACAATATATTTTTAAACTTTAACCCAATGCATTTTTAGAAAATACAATGTTCTTTTCCTTATTTATAATGATGTCTATTTTTAAAGCATGTATACACAATATCATCTAATTAAAGAAAGAAGTTTGAAAACTATGTAAGCATAAGGCTTGAAAAGAAAACTATGTAAGCATAAAAAGGATGCAATGATCACGTCAACATACACGAAGTTAATTGATTAAAGCATCAAATTCTATTGTGAAGACCTATGTGATGAAATTGTAATTTGTATCATCGTGTAAATGCATAAATGAAGTTCGAGTACTTTAAGGTTGGGAAATTCAATTCGCACTTGACCAATATCTCCAAAAGTGTTAATAATGGAGAGGAAACCTAGAAGTTATAAGGTACTAGGTTATTGAACAGAGGATATTAAGTGGAAGATTACTATGTTTGGTTTCATGTTGATGTTAAATTTTTGTTGTGAAATGATTATGGATATATCTTGGAATAGGTGGTTTTATGTTTTTGTTGAAATGATTATGAAATAAGACTTATCTGGTGGCAATGTCTTCGACATTGCCATTGCTACGTGCTTTTGTGTTTTAGATTAAATTTAAAAGCATAATAACGACTTGATCTATGAGGGCTTTGAAAATGTATTAGCACTCATTTAATTTTATATATTTCCTAGGACCCAATTCACCAAGCACCAGGGGTTCTAGGCACGCATATGAGTGAAACCAACAACTAAAGATGGTGATTATCAATTCTAGGTGTATTTACACCATCATACAACAACAATTAATTATTATAATATTATAGAATCTTCAACTATGTGGCCTACCAAACACATAGAGCACGAATTAATATGTTTTATGGTGAAAGAAATGTCATACACAAAGTTTGTATGCAAAATTTTCACTATCAAGAAGTTGATGCATCAACTAGCCTCATCAAGGCCCACATTCTTTTTTCCAAATCATTTCAAGCTTGCAAGGCAATGATATTTCAATTAATTATATTATTGAAATATCTAAATAATATTTCAAGCTTGCAAGGCAATGTGATATACTATTTCAAAACTTTAGATTGGAAAGTTAATTGGAAACAAAATTCACTAAATTTTTTACAAGAAAGTTAGTTGAAAATAAAATCCACATAAGCTGAAATAAAATTCATTGAATTTTTTGATCGTATGTCTTCATTAGCAGTGCCATATTTCTTCTGAATTTGATTTACAGCTTCCAAATAAAACCTCAAAACAAAAGTGACAAAACCACAAACTCTGTGTAATGGTACCTTGGAACTAGATTTTAGAGTGTTTACAAACTAACAATTACACATTGTTAAATGAGACTCCAAATTTGGGACTTGGACTTTTATGTGGTAAGACAAGGAAATTTGACTAGAAATAGGATATTTTAAACATATTTTAGAAGTTTGAAAATATTTGTAAAATTAATAAAGGATTATATTAGTGTATATCTCATACATATTTAAATAATATTAATGAATGTAGGAGGTAATATTTTTATACATATTTATAATAATATTTATAACATATCTCATACATATAATACTATTATTATACATATTTATAATATAATTTAGTTTCCTTTATTTGCATACTTGTAGTGTTCAAAAGTTCACTAATTTTGTCCTCAATTTCAACTACATTTTAATGTCATTTTTGTGATTTAGAAATGGGCTCAAGAAATGTGATGTTTTATCTATTCCATTTTATTGCAATTCTTGGCAAGCCATGTCTTTAGTGTAAATTGTTTTGGAAACTATTCTTTCTTTAGTCTAATTTGAAACCATTATTGTATCATACTCCTATTCTAGTATGTTTTAATGGTTTCCCCTATGCAAGATGGACAAGCTCGCATAGTATCAATTTCTTTCAGGAGTAGAATTTTATGTTGCTCCTCAAGGAGGAAGGCACAAGAGCTTTGTATTCTTTGGAGTTCTCAGTAGTGTTGATATCCATATGGGCAAGCTTCTAAGATAAAATTGATTGTACTCCATAATGCACTATTCTGCATACTATTAGATGGATTATTTTGCATATTACCATGTTTTTATAGGTCATAAATTTTATTGACTTAATCTGAATTTTGCTAGCATATGTCATTGCAGTGATATTAATCTGTAAAAATTTGATCATCTGGGGTATTATGCCTGTGAAGCCTTAAAAAAAAAGCCATTCATGTATTGTGTTTATTTAGTAGTAGTTGCAATATTAAGCTCCTAATGGCACAAAAGCCTACATAAGCCTACATAGGCTTTTAAAAAATAGCATCTCATGTGTGTCCAGTTTTATGGCCCTGTGAACTGCTCAAAGTATCTTGACGACGTCAAAACAAAATTCGTCTTTTATATTTAGTCCATTGGATCAATAAAAATTAGGGTTATCAGGATTCATAACTTCTTTGTATTTAAAGTTATAAATTATTACAGTTTATATATAGTAATTTATGCTCCTTTTTTTGCTTGTTTTTGCTTAATTGACAAACCAGGTTGATCAAAGATACATACAGTACTACCATCAGATGTAGATTGTAGTTTCATCATTTGAAGCAGCCGCTGGGTATGGAGCTGACAAGACATACACTTCTCTTGCTCTGCAAACAATATCAAGGCACTTCCGATGTTTGAGAGATGAAATCAGTGGAAAAATTCGGCTGACCGGGAAAAGTTTGGGTGAGGAAGATTCAACAGTGAGTGGAAAAGGTGAAACATCTCGTCTCCGTTTTGTGGATCAGCAATTGTGGCAACAACGGGATCTCCAACAACTAGGCGTGATTCAGCAACATGCTTGGAGGCCACAGAGAGGGCTTCCAGAGCGATATGTATCTGTCTTACGGGCTTGGTTATTTGAACATTTCCTTCATCCGTGAGTAGTCAACTCAGAGTGTGGACTGTAATTCCCCTATATATGTTATTTAATATAGGGGCTACTCAATTTAATTTTTTATGATCATGTTCTTCAGTTCTGCCTACTTATTGGAGTTGTCGTAATTAATAATCCAGTTCTCAGTGCATTGTTGGTTGGTGTCTGACTTAATATTGTGTTGGCATTTCAGGAATCCAAAATAGGCAGACAAACATATGCTAGCAAGACAGACTGGCCTTACCAGAAATCAGGTATTATGGGATTGAAGATCTTTATTTCTTCATGTCAATCCTCCCTGAATAATATATTAGGAAATTTATAGTTTCAATTATTCCTACATTGACAGGATCCACAATCATATATTTCTTATTGATTCAGGTCTCAAATTGGTTTATAAATGCACGTGTACGCCTATGGAAGCCTATGGTAGAAGAGATGTATATGGAGGAAACAAAGGAGGTAGAAGTAGAGCATGGATCAAATGAAAAGACAGGTAAGGAGAGCGGGGAGAAAAAATAAGATGTGTTGTCAAAGGAAGGAGCTGCAGGGAATAATGGGAATGGACATGAGCAGCAAAGTAGAAAAACCACAAAACTTGACAATATTGTACAGGATGGAGGTGTTGATGAAAAACCTACTGGTGCTCCCAAATCTGTAAATGCTTCTAACTTGATAAATATCAGAAATCAATTATTTGGCATGGGCGGAACATCAGATAGCCAAATTTTCAATGAAACTGAAAATGAGGGTGTTAGACCAGGGCAACTAAAGAAATCTAGGAATGTAACTTAGGAATGTAACTAAAGAGTGTACGTCTCTTCTCTCCCCAAACATGAGCATTGAAGTTGATTTGTAAAGTCTCTAATATAGAGAGAAAGGATTAAACATAAAATATAAAAATTATGCATTTCTAGTGAACCGCAATGAATGAAGGGGAGGAAAATTTACAAGACATTTTTTCCTTGAGAACAAAATAAATCTAAGTCCTATATGAGGTGCCTACTAAGGATGATGAAATCAGAAAAATGTAAATTATATGATAGGGTAACAGCTTATTGTAATCAATCCAACTCCACATTTTGGATCAATTTGAAAACCCGGCTGTTATCAACAAAATGAATTTAACGATTTTAGTTTCAGGTGGCATTCACCGGATAAACGTTCTTATAATCAAAATTGTTTGGCCATTTCACGTGTAGTTCTTTGTTTTGTAATTAGCCAAAAACGAAGGTCAAATGGTAAAAGGGGAAGTCGTAGAAACCTACAATCCATGCAAACCACAATCCATGCAAACCAAATCATTGTAATTAAATTTCAGAAAACTCCATCCACCATATTGTGTTGTATAAGCAGTTTTGGGCTTATGTAAGCACATTTACTAGAAGGCCTCTTAGATGTTTGGTTATATGGTTTAGGTGAGTATATTAGGTCAAAATTGCTTATAGGGATCTTACATTATTATGTCCTCGACATATATTTACATTATTATGTTCTCGACATATATTTTTAGTGGAGCGGCATTAATCCTATTAAATGTTTTTGTATCAAACCAACATTTTCGTATAGTTTGAAATGTTTTCGATTTTTGTGATTTTTTTTATTATTTAAAAAAATATTTTTTCTCTGTTTCTATTCGCTGCATACTTGTGACATCAGCTTGGTTTTCTGTGTCCCCGGCCTCGGCGGCCGACTGACGTCAGGTAGTTTAATGCGGTTTAGTGGGGCTTTTATTGTGGTTTAGTGGGGCTTTTATTGTAGCTGCATGGCGTGGGCGGTGGGTGGTTTAATGCCGTTGTCTAGGAGTATGGTCTTCCTCCTCTGGTTCAGTGTTTGGGTGCTCGGGTGCGGCGGTGTGGTGGGTGTCGTGTCATTTCTATTAATAGCTGTCATTTTCCTTGGAAAGGTTCGTTGGCCAAGTGGCAGTTATTTATTTTAATCACATGTCTTTATCATTATCAGACTGGGTTTTTTTATAGGAATTCTTTGCGATTGCAGGAGAGTTTTCCCTAGAAGGGCTATTGTAGGTTGAGTGGTATGCTAGCTCGTCGGATTAAACAATAGGCAATAGCGAGGGTTTATTCTCATTCATTTTTGGGGCATTTTCTTCTACCATTTCCTGGAAACCATTTTCACCGGTGTGTTTGCTTCATTTCTGGTCAACAGGGTAGTGGTGGATTTGCTTTCGTGCTTGTGATCGTGGCGATTGCTGATTGTTCGCATGAGCAACAGACTGCTATGGCCTGTTCGGTTTTCTAGTCACGTTGTTTGGTGAGGTGTGTTCTCTATTATTCGGATTGGCGTTGTGCTCTAGCTTCTTGGTTGTTGTTGTCGTCGGTATTTCTGAGGTATGTTCTTGAGTTCGCCTCTGCTATGCTTTCAAAAAAATTTAGTTTCAAAAACATGTTTGTTTTTCCCGCAAAAAGAACATGGCTAGCTCTTTGAGAATGTTGGCACTATTAGGTGTATCCATTATCATGCATTTGTGAACATTGTCAGGTTTTATTTTTAGGATGTCTTCCTATGCCCTTGAGCTCAGGATCTCTTTGTTGCTTTCGTCCATAGACTTGTCAGCAATGTGCACCTTTGTTGCATACACATTTGAATGAATTGCTGCCAGGGAGAGAATCAAAACTATTTGCAAACCCTAGTTATTATTGTCTAGCGCATGGTTTGAGGGAGAGTGTGATAATGGTGCATTTGGGGGCATCGTCAGGTTTTAGTTTTCTTGTGGCTTGCCAATTGCTCAACCATTTCTATTTCTATGTGTTTGCATTGCTTCCATTTGTAGAGTTATGGACAGTGTGCAACTTTGTTGCGGATGGATTTGAATGGGATGTTAGCAGGGGCGGTGGTTCTCCCTGTATTATTTTCGAAATAAAACGTTGTCGTTCTAGCAAGTATTCAATTTAAGGAACTATTGGTCTATCTTTAAACAACATACAACCCTAGATATTTTCACAGTAACAAAGGTCATGTTCGAATGACTATGATCCTCTCAAAACCAATTGTCTCCTTCGCCATAGACAAGGCACTTGTGGCTCCCGTCTAATGTGATTAAATTATATTATACAACCTTTGGTAGGACTTGTCTTCGATATCTTGGACTTGTTGTAGCAAATGGTGTTTCCTTTGATAAAGTTTCAATGAAGAATTAAACTCTCATTTAGTTTATGTGAGTCTTTTGTGTAGGGTTGGATCATGGCAAGTGTTTCTTCTCACATAACTTTACAATATTTCTAAATTATTTTGCATCGGTCTCATAGATTGCAGTGATTTTTTTTCATTGGTAATGTTATCAAATAGATATGTTGTGGGTTATATTTAAATTATTTGCATTGAATCATTACTGATCTGGCTATGCTCCGTAAATTTTGAGGCCAGTTTCATCTGCGTAGCATAGGACTATGTTCATATCATAATCTATTGGCATCCATACGTATATAGACTCCTCATTATTCACAATATGGATTTTGATAGCTTGCCTCGATCGTATACGAAACGAAAGTGCTTAACTAGCTTGCTTGAAATTAGGGTTTGAAACGGTTCCGACAAGAGCAATTTCCACAAGTATTTTCAGGGAATCGGGAGTTCAAAAAGATAATGCCAAGTGTATACTGAGATTATATTGCAGATACTATTTAGATTGACAATAAACTTGACATTCCACTAATAGTAATAACAAGACCAACCCACAAATGAATAGCAACACAGAATATAAGATCAATGAATATCATTGTACTATTTGATTCTCTTTGAATATCAATAGTAACTTTTTTCGCTAAAAAAAAAAAGAATGAAGGATATGATTTACTAGTGGAAGAATTTCAACAATAAATAGATTAACTGATGATTTTCTCAAAAAGAAAATAATTACTCTCGGCTGGCTTTCAATTCTCTTTGCAACAATTTAATGCATAGAAGGGAGGAGATAGGAATATCATATGGGGGATTTTATAATTCCTAGTCAGTCCTAATAACCATTTCAGTATTGGATTCAATAAAGTTAACCAACATAATCATTTTTTCCTAGTGTTGTAGCCTATAGGTGGTGCAAAATCCAAGAATAAATATTTGTGTGGACCACGGACGTAAATAATTACATTGATATGAATTATGGGCTTGTATGAGCTTCTATTAGAATCCTTTCTCTACCAGATGAATGATGAAGATAGCAAGCATTTATGGGGATAAACCTTGCAGATGGAGGCGTCATATAGCATTAATAGTAATCAAGCCACACACATCAATACTAGTAGTAATAGTATTATAGAAGATTTTTTTATTTTTTATTTTTTTTAAATACCTTTGATATGTGAGAATTCTTACAAAAACTACTTGAAACTGATTAGTTTATATACATTAACCATATATATAAAAAAGAAATATAATTTAATTTTTTTGCAATAATTTTTAATTTTCAACATTTTTTTTTAAATTAACAATTTACAAACTAGATACATTATACTATGCCCATCATATGTTACAATAACAATACAAAATCTCATATAGATAGATAGATCACCGAAGTTTAATTTCTTTTTGGTATAATTGTGATATGTGACAATTCTTACAAAACTACTTGAAACTAATTAGTTTATGTACATTAACCATATATATATATAAGAAATATAGTTTAATTTTTTTGCAATAATTTTTAATTTTCAACATTTTTTTTTAAATTAACAATTTACAAACTAGATACATTATACTATGCCCATCATATGTTATAATAATAATACAAAATCTCATATAGATAGATAGATTACCGAAGTTTAATTTCTTTTTGATATAATTGTGTATAAAAAAATATGAAAAATTAAGATCAAGATACTATCTAAATTTATACATTCTAAATCAACACAGCTATAAAATTTGCTAACGGGTATTGATACTTTGCAACTTATTAGCGTAGTAGACTCTTCTCTCATGATTTTCTTCTTCTCAGTTACACTGAATGGTTCTCACGTGTCTATGAATATTAATAAGCATGTAGCCATTGTTGTGCTCGACTGTTGATCAATTTAATGGAGAATGAATTTGCTTTATTCCATGCATTATAATAAGTTGTAAGCTTGTCGACCATAACAGGCCCACTTACATAGTCCGCATATTTATGTGAATAAGCTTGCTTTTAATGTTGATTTCAATTGAATGCACATGCTGCAACAAAAATTGTTGCTTCTGAAAAATTATCAGATTAGAAAATGGATCTCGTTTTGGTTTTATCTTTCCCTTGTGTGTGAAGATGTCTTCGCTGCAACACATGGTTAAATATCCACATTGTAAAATATATATGTTTATTACCATAATAAAATATATATATATATGTATATATTTATCATGTTTATGTGAAGAACCTACAACAATTAATTAATGAAAATACACGAGATAGCAGAAATAACAGAACTCGGAATCGCTTTTATTGATCGTAGACCACTTCGAGGGGGCAACCTCCTTTGAGAAAGCTCAATACAAACAAATTCACGGTACCTTCATTGGTCTCAACACAAACTTATATACTAAGTCTAGGCACCAATACCATGGGTCAATACCATGTGTCAATACAAACCATGGGCCAATACAAACTATGGACCAACAATTACTACGGGACGACTTACAAAGCATATGCGTCCAACAACAATAAGACAAACTATGGATCAACAAATACTACGGGACAACTTACAAAGCATATGCGTCCAACAACAATATACTAACAAAGTAAATAGAAGGGTTGACATGGGTTCCTAACATCCCCTCTCCCTTAGGAAAAGCTTTGTCCTAAAAGCTTTAGATGTGGAAATTGATGCAAAATCTGAAGGAGTGGTTCCCCTGTAGCATCCTCGGGTTGCATTCCGGGCCACTGACGCCTTGGAGTTTTAAGGAGGGTTGCTTGGAAGGCTGTAGACGAAGAAGAACCATATCAACTGCGTGAAAAGTGCGCTCAGAACGGTGTTGATCAACTTGTTGTTTCAGTCGAATTCTTGCCATGTGAAGATTGTCCTGCAGAATGAGAAGAATCTGATCGCGGTTTTGAAGAACCGAGTCAATTGCCTGAACTGGGGAGCTGTTGAGGGTGTATGGAAGAAGAATTGGCGATGCCTATCCATAGATTGTTTCATATGGTGTCCTTTTAGATGTGGTATTGTACCACTAGAGCACTTCTAGGAAATCCATGGAAATAGTTGTCCAAATTTGTGTAGGGATGGGAAAGGGTTCGAGCAGTCCCGAAAGGAGTTTCGTTTGACGCTTGTTGACCTAGAAAGTATCACAGTCAGCCACCATCTATTGAATTTTCATTTTCAGTCCCTACCAAAAGAAGTTACATTGTTCCCGGTCATATATTTTGAGGAACCCAGAGTGCCCTGCTGATGAAGAAGCATGGAGTTCATAGAAGAGATAGCATGTTGAACAGATTGCAACCAATTTGGAACAAGAAGAGAAATAGCTGTAAGAGAAACTAGGTCATCAAATGTGTGAGAAGGAGCATCTGCCACCATATTGTCTTTACCCTTCTTGTAAGTGATCGCATAGGCATAACCCATTTCAGGTTTGCTGGGGAGGAGACCCATTGTTCCAGGAAATTTTCCAGACTCTGGAGATCAGTCTTGATGCAGAAATAATTCCCTAATAGGTATGGCTGCCACTTCTGTACTGCAGGAAAAATAGCCATCATTTCCTACTAAGATGTAGATGCAGCTAAATTCTTACCGGAAAGGTCTCTTGAAGGCAACAAGCCCACTGGTTCAGCAAGGACACCTGCATATCTATCCAAGGAAGTAGGGGAGACCGTTGATGGGTGCATATGAATGGAATGGAGTTGAGTGATGACACCATGTGAATTATTCTTAAGGATCTTTTCCAGGCGATGTGAACTGATGATGCAGAAAGACCCTTGTTGTAAGCCCTTAAATTTGTGTTGTTTCCCATTGACTAAAAACTGCATCTAAAGTTCAGCAAAATCCCATAATATAGGGCCAAGTGTGCGTAACCATTGAACGCCCAAAACCACATCACATCCGCCTAGGGACAAGGCAAACATGTCAGAGCACAGGTTATAATCTTCCAGAGAGATACGCACATTGTGACATTGCCCCTTGCAAGGTAAGGTGCCCCCATTGGCAACCATGACTTCAAAGTTGGAGCAAGGATGGACAAAACAATCAGCATGTTTGGCGATCCGAGGGTCAATGAAGTTATGAGTGCTACCAGAATCAATGAGTATTGTAAGAGGGAGCTTCTTAAAGTAACCCCTGACCCCCATTGTTTTGGGGGTGGTGACGCCGGATAAAGCATGGAGAGATATCTCTGGTTGTTCATCCTGAGATGGGGGGTCAATAGGCGGCTCCTGAATGTTGACCTGATCATCCATTGTATCTGGAGTTTCTTCACCAATTGTAGAGGTAGACAGAGAATCCATATCCAAGGGATAGAGCTTTGTTGAACACATCTATGTCCACGAGTGAATTTCTCATCACAATTATAGCAAAGCCCTTTTTCTTTGCATGCCTGCATCTCTGTTTCAGACAAATGCTTGATAGGAGTTGGTCGAGGAGCTGGTGGGATGGGAGGTCGTTGAGAACCCATATTTCGAAAGGGAACAAAAGTGGGTTTGGAGTGTTGTTGGGCTGCAATCTTGTCTTCTACCAACTTAGCCAACCCTAGGACTTCCATCATTATGTTGGGACAAAACATTTTAACCTCTGACCAGATTTCATCCTTGAGACCACTGATGAAACAACTCTTGTAGAATTCATCAAACAATCCTTCTGTGTCATTGGCTAGTTTCTCAAATTCTGTCTGATACTCTCTCACAGTGCCACTTTGACGAAGTTTAGTGAGTGCTCCGGTGAATTCATTAAAAGCACTAGGACCAAATCGTTGCAAAAGGAGTTGGCAAAAATCTGTCCATTTTGGCTCGTCATGAGCCTTGATGTACCAACGGTACCATTGAAGGGCTTCCTATTCCAAATGAAAGGATGCAAGTGGAACTTTTTGGACATCAAAAGTATTATGCATACTGGAATATTGTTCTGCACGATAGATCCATCTAGTCAGATCAATACCATTGAAGCAAGGAAATTGAAGCTTCGGACCACAAAAATTGCTAGAAGAAGAGAACCCATTGGCTACAGAAGATTCTTTCTGTCGGTTATTGTTCAGGGATGAATGCTGAAGATGGAGGCTGAGAAATTTTTCATCCAGATCTTGGAGTTTGGTTTGGATGGCTGCAAGTGCTTCCTACATGGTTTTTGCCCCTGCGTGGGTGACAACCATAACCAGGAGTTTTTTTGTTTTGTTTTTTGTGAATGGATAGAAAAACACAAACAAAATCTTATTTAGTAAAGGGAAATTTGGATTTGGGAAAAACTCGGAGGGGTAATTGGGGTTTGACTAGGTTTGGGACACTTTCTGATGGACAGGGAAGCAAAAAATGGGGATTTCTGAAGCGGGGTGAAAGAATGAGAAAATTTGTCAAAGAGGGACAAAGAAGCAGAAATAGGGAAGGAACACGGTGGCAAAATTAGGAGGCGAGTGGGTGAAAATTGAAGAAGTTATGGCAAACCCTAAAAATAGACAAATGTGGGATTTTTGGCTTTGGGATGTAGAATTTGGGATAGGGTCCTCTGGAATGAAATATGCAGAATGGGATTGCAGAGGTGTTAGTGAAGTTTCAAGGAAAACAGAGTTAAAACAAGGGAGATATGGCGAAAAATCAGGTTTTTTTTTAGAATGGATCTAAAACGACTTTCGGAATGGATCGGAAATGGCAGGATCTGGAACGGCTCAAAATGGATTGGAAACGGCTGGATCTGAAATGACTTTTAGAATGGATCTGAAACGGCTTTCAGAATGGATCTGCAATGATGCGGAAGTGATCGGAAACAAATGGATCTGCAATGGCGTGGAAGTGAACGGCAACAGTTCATCTGAAAATAGATATGGACCTCAGGTATGTTCGGCTTCCTATTGGTTCAGGGGATTCACTCGACCACCAATGTTGTTTGACGGGTTGCGTATTGGGGCAGTACCCCTCACTCCACGGCTCAGGTAAAACTAATAACCGCTTTGCCACAAACGACAGCTCTTGGTTTACCTCACGGGTGGGAACTAGTCAATCAGGTAGGGGTCGTTTCCCTTTTCGCTAGCAGATCCTCTCAATGGGCCAGCTACTTTGGGGTTCCTGTGGTACTCCTCACAATGAGTTTTAGGACTTATGCCCAAGTACTTCCCACAGTTAAGCGGATAGGCATTATTCCTAGATCCGAAGCTGCAACAGATGCGAAAAAAAAATTAGCAGAAATTTCACCCAGCGAGCCCAAGAAAGTGCTCTGACACCAGATGTGAAGAACCTTTAACAATTAATTAATTAAAATACACGAGATAGCAGAAATAACAGAACTCAGAATCCCTTTTATTGATCGCAGACCACTTCGAGGGGGCAACCTCCTTTGAGCAAGCTCAATACAAATAACTTCACGGTACCTTCATTGGTCTCAACACAAACTTATATACTGAGTCTAGGCGCCAATACCATGGATCAATACCATGTGTCAATACAAACCATGGGCCAATACAAACTATGGATCAACAATTACTACGGGACGAATTACAAAGCATATGCGTCCAACAACAATAAGACAAACTATGGATCAACAAATACTACGGGACGACTTACAAAGCATATGCATCCAACAACAATATACTAACAAAGTAAATAGAAGGGTTGACATGGGTTCCTAACAGTTTACTTGCTCTAGATATGCATTCAACCATATCTGTCTAGCATCTATTATTGATTAGTTGCTAAACTGTACTTCTCACTTCAGAATAAGATATTTATGACACTAGCACTACAAATATATTACAACACTTGTACATGTACAAAGGAAAAAATTGCCATAATTAAGAACTTAATTGCCTCTTGCACCTATAAATACTTTCCATATTTCCTGCATTGAGCCTGTGGATGTTAAACTAGTGTGCAATGACAATTATGCATTATGGTGTAATGCATATGCTAATGTAGGCTGCAATCGCATTCATGCATTGTGTCTACATGCAAACACCTAAAAAAAAAGAATATAGCCTAGATTTTGTAATTGTAATATCTCTTACTTTCATTCACATATTGATTTTGCAAATTTTACCAAAATAGATGTGCAATGACATAGGACATTGCAAAGAAAACCATTTATTTACAAAATTGGAAATAAACATGATATTTGCATATTCATTATTGTTCTAACCATAATCTCTACACCATGTGCAGGTACCACTGCAAGGATACACCTGGACCATGTGCATTGCATTGCTCATACAATTTCCTTTGCTAATTGCTCATACAATTTCCTTTGCCAAATAGTACAACTAATGAAAAGAATTGCAATAGTTTTTGACCTGCAATAAGCAAATGTATCCAAAATTTTCCTACTCTTTTAGGTGCAGCTTATTTGTTCTTTTCCCTTTTGTTTTGTTTAAAATAGAAACATACAAAGAATAAGTACACTTACAATATATACTATGAACAAAGCTATCTATTACATGTATTGAACAGCTCCATCATAATTTTGCAACACAATAGTACAATGATCTATGATATACTTTATTTGAAGGTGCCTGTTACTTGGCTATAAGGTGAAATTGCCCGTTCTTTGAAAATTTTGAGAAAATAACTAATGAATTAATGCAAATTTATTATTAATCTGAGTGTCTTAATAAGTTGAGAATTTCTTTGTGATTATGCTCATCAATGTCCAATGAGGTTCAGTGGAATGAAATGTTCGTATTCACTGGTTGGCTTGACGCCTAAGTTTTTTTCAACAAGTTTAAGAACTGCAATTTGCAATCGATACAATCTTCTGCATTATGTGTCGATACAATCTTCTACATTATGTATCAATCGAGTCTGCTTAATACTTAAAACAATACACATGTAAGTTCTTTTGATAGTCATTATAACTAGTCTATTCGCTTGGTCAAAATATGTTGCGCTTTATGCTAATTTTCTCATACATAGTATATGCCTGTGAAATGTATTTGCAATTGATTTTATGCTTCGAACTATTGTGGACATTATCAATGATTCCAATTTCTATGCAAATTGTTGAGCATTTTATTAGTGCATCATTATCATCTGTCTCATAATCATCATAGACTTTTCTGTTTTTTATCAATATTTACACAGGACATTTGATCTGGGAAAAGTCTATCAAGCATTGACAAATCAAATTTCCTAACTTTACTGGGTCAAACACAAACTCCTTCGTTTTGTAAAGAAGAATAGTAACCAGTTAAGTGATTTCCTTTGAGAAAAAATGCAACACATTTTAGATGTACTCATTTTTCCCTTATATGGCTAGTGAACAGGTCCTCTAGTGACCCATCGCTCTCCTTTTGACAATTATTTTTGCTTCCAACAGTGAAAATGGTAGCTCCAATTCCTCATGACAATAACATTTGATAAATAACATCTAACAATGATACATATGATTTATGATCATTTATTTAATTGAACAAGGATATGCTTTCATTTAATTGAACAAGGATATGCTTTGTTTGTACCTCTTTATATGGCCAAATGTTATGCATCTTGAGTTATGCTCTAGGTCCCTTGTTCAATGATGATTGTTTCATCTATAATGGAAAAAATCTAATGTTGCATTAATGACCCTTTTGCAAACTAACCTTGTTTAATGTGATTGTAATCTTTAAACCAATGATGAAGTATATGGTTCATCCCTTTCAACATGATTTTAGCATGTTGCAAACTAATTGAATATGTATAGTGATTATGATTATGTCAATACATGTGTATGCATATAAAATGCTTAAAAATGTGTAATTATTGAACAAACAGATGCTTTGGCATGTAGATTTTATCTATGGGACTACAAACAATTGTTGAACTGACATTATGGTTATAGAATAATTTTAGCACAGTGCATATAACTAATTAATATGAATATTTCTATTGATTCTAATCATGTCTATGCATATAAAATGCTTGAGCAAACACATGCTTTGCCTAACTGACATTATGGTTATAGAATAATTTTAGCATAGTGCATATTGATATAACTAATGAATATGTCTATTGATTCTAATCATGTCAATGCATGTCTATGCATATAAAATGCTTGAGCAAACAGATGCTTAGCCTTTGACTAATAAAATGTAGTCGTTATCTATGGGATTGCAACAATTGCTGAAGAATGGTTAGAAATATATAATGCATATTGTCTATTGATATGGGAAAATTGTTTACTAGTTTGACTATACAAAATATTTCCATAGATGGTTGTGCATTAAAAGTTAAAGAGCCTCTTAAAAACACTTTTCTTCTTAATGTGAAAATGTTCCACTCATGCTCAATCCATAGCTTTCTCTTCACAAGAATACATAATCTTCACAAATATATTGTTAGGAGCACAAATGCATACAAACACAACTTCAAGCAAACTATTAATTAACATTGCTCCTAGTACATACACCTTGTAGCAGCTACAAATTACCAACCAAATCAGGTGCAATGTCGGGGACATTGCCACCTAGTGGCTCTTGTTTAAATGAATCGGGAAATTATATAATTTTGTTTTTAATATTTTAGATTTTTTATTTTTTATTTAAGTATTTTTAATTTTTATTAAATTAAAAGTCTCCTTGAGTTGCCGCTGCATCTGGATGGTCAAATCATCGCCCAAGAGAGATAATGGAGTGGAAGAAGAAGAGACCGAGGCATTTCCATTTTCATTCCGGGTGCTTGTGGAAGTGGATGTTTGATTCAATCTACTACTATCATCATATGCGAGCTGGAGACCTGTGGAAACCAAACCCATAGATTGTTGGGGCAGCGATACAGAAAGGGTCGTTGTTGTTGTCATGTTTATATTGTTATAGTATGCGAGCTGGAGACCTATGGAAACCAAACCCATAGATTGTTGGGGCAGCGATACAGAAAGGGTCGTTGTTGTTGTCATGTTTATATTGTTGTTCTTCTGTTGAAACTCTAGCATGCTCATGTTCATGCCCATATTCATATTCATGTTGTTCATATTCATTAACATGAGATGTTGTGAAATATGATGTCTTTGTTGTTGTGTTAATAAGATTTCCTCTTCCCTTGGCCTATTTCAGGAACCTGAGATATTGCACGTGAGATCACTTTCTGGGTCGTTGAATATTGTACCATTTAGGACCTATTGTTGCCCGAAATTCAATCCTACCACTATATCAGAACATACCCAAATGAGATACCGATGGTTGAATCCAAGGCATTAACATAACATTGAGAATTGATTAGAAAGAAATAGAGGGAAAATTTAAATTTTCTTATCGGAAATGTAAAGAGGAAACAGATTAGCAAGAGTAGCGTTCATGCTAGGTTGAAGCTGAAACGCTTCTCCTAATGAGATGGGTATTCCTGATCAAGGAGTCTCGCACCACAGGAGGACTCACTCTCACCCTACATAAAATGAAAGAAGAAAAACAAGAACAACTATTTAGTTCAATCTTTAACAACACCATAATGAATGATGGCCAAGCTTCGATCAAGAAAATTTAAAAAGACATCCATCATTCACTCTAACCTGTTGCGAGAATCTGCAATGAATACATTAGAAGGATGTTGTGCTTGAACTGCCATCGCTTAAACAACAATAATTTAATTCACCATGCTCTTTATAAAAATTTGATTGAATCCCCAATGGAAAATTGTTTAAGGGTTGAGGGTTGGTTAATAGACACCAGAGAAAAGACAAAATATAATGCTAGAAGGAGGATGATATGGGCAGTTGGAAGGATGAATTGTTTGGTAAGAAATGAGAATCCCACCACGCAGGGCTGATCAAGAACTCCTCCATGGAATTAATACTCAACTCAAAACACCACCTTCATCGGACTCCTTTCATGATTTTGCAGCCAAGTTTCACAGCTGCTGGATTTAATGGGAAATCCACTACCTTAATGATGCAGTCGCCTAGCACAGAGCAAAGTAAGCATGCAGCTTGCCATCCTGGCTGCATGCAGTGCATAGGTGGTTAGCACGAAGATCTGACCTCCTCGATGGATGAACTTTAATGAAGGGAAAAACATTCCTTGCACCCACCACACTCCAGCTTGGGACGGATGGCCCTTCATATCCATCACTTCACTAGAATGTTCCGATTCCTACAAAGCATCACCCATAAATCATTAAAACAAGGTGGGTAGAGCATCACCAGAGAAAGCATTATAATAATCTGTGTTCAGATTCCTAGAAAGCATCACCCATAAATCATTAAAACAAGGTAGGTAGAGCATCACCTGAGAAAGCATTAAAATAATCCGTAATAGTGGTTGAGACTCCAAGGAAGAGAAGCCATTAATGTGCACTTCTGTCAATGCAATGCGGGTGAGTAGTGACGTCGTCCCGCCGCCCCCTCCTGGGAAGGGAAATACGAGGGACGATGTCATCTATCTGCACCAATCAAAATTTAAGAAAATAACTTTTTAAAATTATGTTTAATACAATATATTAGCAAACTATAGATTAGAAGAAAATTTTATGAACTCTAGGTCTAAATAATAGAGAGTGGACGATACATATATGATCTCCGAAATGATCCCCTTTGGAGACATAAAAAGAATAAGTATATTTTCTAATGTTAAATTGAAAATATACTCTTTAAGTGGCTAAGCACAATAGTTTAAAGAGTATCAAGACTTTGTATTAACTAATACACCAGTAAAAAGAGCCCAAACAAATTTAGAACTAGTGAAAGTTCGGTGCTAAGACCACATAGCTAGGGAGTTTATAGTGCTAATGGCGATGCCTATTGTAACCAATAGCATTCATAATAGGCCAGTGATACAAGACGAGACCAACTATCCATCCACATACTCATCGGTGTGCATATAACATGGTTCCAACTTAATTGCCTGCTTGAAGAGAGTATCTGCAATTGTGTTCAATTTCTGAAAAACATGGGTATATCGAACCCACTAAAAATTTTCACTGATCTTTTTCAAGTGAGTATCCAACTGCTAGAGCCTAATACTGCGAACATGGATTTTTTCATTCATCCACTGTGTAGTAATTGAAAAATCTCTAAATAACTAAAGTTTGTTGATCCCTCTTTCTAAAGAAGATTTTAACATATAAAATAGCACGGAGAATTCACCTAAATTGTTCGTCCTCAAGCCCAAACAAGCTTTACCTTTATAAAATTCCCTATCGATGATGTGTAATAAAAAAAAAATACCACAAATATCCATGGGCCCCTGACATGCCCCGTTAAAGAAGCACCATGGGATCTCTTTGTTTAAAACCATCTCGCCTGCCATTTGAGCCACTTTTGAGACATGGAAAAATTCTATGTGGTCAAAGATTCTTGCTATTGCGTAAGGTCTTTGTATAAATTTGGAAAGATGAGGAGTTTGAGATATATATTGATTGTGCATTTAACGAACTATGAGAGTTGAATCTCCAATAACTATACTTTTCTTCATTCATAATGACTTGATTATAAACAAGTCTGAGACCAGAGTCAAAGCAAAGCTTGATTACTGTGATGTAAGTCTTCATACAAAACTTAATTCAAATTTTCCTTTAAAATTGATAAAAATTCTCCCACACTTAACATCCTATATTAATATTTTCATTTAACAAATATAAATAAATATCAATTTTAAAGGAAAAAATAAAACTTCACAAATTTAAATATTATAAGATAAATTTCAAAATCAAACTTGATTGAAATACACAAATCCCTACACAATTTTGAATACAATGTAATGCATTTAATTATGCTTACTTAAATCACGATTTCGCATAAATTTTTTTATTTTTCTGTCCTTTTTTTCGTAACTATGGAAATCCTCAACCATCGGCAATCACTTTTCTGAGGGATCACCAAGGTGACCGCTATAGTTGACGATCAGGACGAAAACCATGGGTCAGGCCCAACCTTAGTTTGGATAGACAAGCATTTTCTCTAGCAACAAGTAAAATTGTCACTGAACAAACACAGAAAGATTTAAAAGATCTTAAAACCTGATATGAATTGTAATTGGATCTCCATCAAGTCAACCAAAAGACCCCACGATTGACTCTACCCTCATACCATGAAAAATAAAATCTAAGTACTAACAGAAAAGCAAAAAAAAAATACCACTGCTCAACAAACAAATGACCAAGCGATTTTAATGTGTTGTACATCTTGCCATAATAAATTCCAATATATGGTATCATACTCCACTATAACCGCTCAACAAACAAATGACCAAGCGATTGTAATGTGTTGTACATCTTGCCATAATAAATTCCAATATATGGTATCATACTCCACTATAACTTTGAGCTAACTTTGATGTATAATCACGTGACATTCCATATCATTTATGTAGAAGGTGCATTCATTGCCCTTTTGTCCAAATATGACACCTTGGACCATAGAAGAAAGTGCATTAAAGGTTCCTAAAAGAAGAATGTAGAAGATGTACATTACCTTTTTTTTTAATAAGTAAAAAGACTATACTTTATTAACAAGTATATGATGTACATGAGCAGTATTGACCAGTACAATGAAAACAAGTAGATCAACAAGATGTAGTTACATATCCAGACTCCCCTGACAGATGTAAATGTAACCAAGAAGTGTAACCGGGATAAAACCATCCTTCAGATTATTTGTATATTGATCAAGGATCCCAAATGTGAAAGATAATCAAACAGAAGAAAAAAAAGAAAAAAAAAAGTCTAAATTATAGCCGATAAGTAGAACCGCTGTAGGATAGATGGAAATAAAACTCAAAAAAGGGGCCAAAAACCCCTCGAGGGAGATAGGGATCCGTCCAAGATCTCATAATATATCCGGCCAGCCAAAGCATCCAGTCCAAGATGGGAAAGTTGATCGTCCACCGTGTTATGTTCTCGGAAGATATGGATCAATGAAGTCGACGCACAGTGACGAAGAAGAAGCCTCGTTTGATCCAACCAGGAAGAGAGTGCTAGAGCCTATATGGGAACATTGGAGTTTTCCTAGTCAATGATAAGCCTTGAATCGCCTGCAATTTGATCGAGATGTATCTTGGACTTCACAAAAAAAAAAAAAAAAAAAAAGAGCAAGCCACAGAGCAACCAGCTCCCCTTTCGAGTTGGTTCCATCGCCACCATGCATCCATAGTTTGATAGAATCTCCATTTTGAAACTCAATAAAGGCCCCTGCACCACATAGTCCTGAAGATCGCATTGCAGCACCATCGAATCTGGCCCTATTGGCCCTACATAGAAGATTAGATGGCTGCTGGATGCATGCAGAAATCACAGGAGTTGTCAATGAGCTACCATAATCCAGAAATAGCTTCTGAATCTCGCACGCCACATATGAAGTCTCCAGAGATTTATTTTCAAAAATGAACAGATTCCGCGATTTCCAAATGGTCCATGAAAGTAGACTGACCTTCAGAGCTAATTGTTTGTTTTGAGAATGTATGCTATGGAACCAATTCTGGATTGTAATGCCAATTTCAAAATTAATTGTATGAAGTTGTAGATTCAGAAAATTACAGACCTGTCGTGTGTATGGGCACTGAACAAATAGGTGAAGGAGAGTTTCTAGAGCGTTTGAGCATAGTGAGCAATTACTCCATATCAAAATTCGCTCTTCCAATAATAGCCAGATGAAAATTTTGACCCGAGGTGGAATGTCCCATCCCCAAACCTGTGTGTGCCACCAACGCCCGGCTACAGGATTCTGATTGCAGAGAGCTGAGTAAGCCAAATTGGTTGAGACGGATCCATTGGTCGAATTCCATGACCATAGTAGTAGATCGGTCGACGGCCCCAACCTGATGTTTGAGTGATATAATTCAAGTATGAATGTATTCCATTTGATTGCTAATGTTCCCGAGAGCCCCAAGTCCACCAAGCTTATCCATTTGTTATATGAGGTCGCGTCCCTGTCCATTACCAGAATATGCTGAAGGCAATAAAAACCTCTAGAATGTAAATGTTGTAACAGAACCAGAGATAAAATGTAGTTTTTGGGACCAGCTATGATAGGGTCGACTCCAATGAGTATATAGCGACCATCTCTAGGTTGCCAAGCAAGCCAATCGGCAACAAGTGGAAAAACATCCAGTAAACCAGCCCAGATAAATGATACACCTTTCTGAGATTTGCAACCCTGTCGAATCCAGCTTACAGTTGCAAGTTTACCGAAGTACTTGTCTTTTAGGATGTCGCTCCAGAGACAATCCACATCCAATGCCCTCCACAAGCTTTTCGCCCGAAGCACCTTGGAAAATTTATAAATGTTTTTGAGGGCCCAGCCACCCTGTGAATAAGGCCGAGACAGAGAACTCTAAAGGCTACCAGGTGTATCCTATGATGACCAGTACCTGACCATATGAATTGATGGATTAATTGCCGAATCTTTGATATGATGGATTTGGGGATTTTGCAAAGGGATAACCAGTACACTCCTAAGTTCTGTAACACAGACTTGACAAGGGTCAGACGTCCGCCACTGGAGAGCCATCACCAGTAAGAAAACATTACCTTTAAGAAAGAGTTCAGAGGCATAATTTAATAAAAATATTGAAAGGGACTGCAAACTAATTTTTAGGGCTTTAGGGTTTTGGATATGAGTGAGTAAAAAATGAATAAATTTAATTATATTTTTGGGTAGTTTTTTTAAAAAATTGTTTGTAATTTTGTTGGAAGGTATATTTTTACTTGATTTTTTTATGTGGAAAAAGCACCTTCCTGTCATTTCGAAGGAATCAAGGAAAGCTCACACGCACGGGAAATTTCAACAAGCTTCCCCACATATCGTGGATGGTAGGTCGAGCAAACCGTCACCCAGTTATCGAAGCCAGAAGATGTCTCAACGGAATTGGACCCGGGTGGATGGAATGAAATCCATCTATCCCCACCAACGGACCACCATATCCTTGACTATATTTTTACTTGATTTATATAAATTTTAACCATAAAATTTTGTTTTTAAGGGGTTTAATATGTTTTAAGAAAACCCACATCATTGGAATATCAAAATAAATAAATAGATAAATGTAAAACTTTGCTTCGTTAAAAAATTGAGTTTGTTCTTTTTTAACTCGTTTATTTTGAATATATTGAAACCTTCATACTTTAACCTCCATCCTCAATAGACATGTACAATAATCATCTATCACTTATTAAAAGGTGGTATATTATGTTAAATATGATTTATAATACGATTTAATAATTATTAAAAATTTATAAATCAAATAATTTTTTTTTCCACAAATAGAAGGCTATACTTGGTATTCATAAGTGAATCAAAGTATACATATTTGGTCTCAATGCATGTAAAACCATCTCAATAGTTGTTACAGCTCCACACAAAAAAGGTGAACCACAACAGCCTGTCAGTTATCTGAACTTTTGTGAACTTTTGTGCAACAGTAAAACAAAAACATACTAAATTCGATTCGAATACATAACATTTTCAGGAAGACCTAAGGAATAAAAAAGCAAAATTCAGGAAGATTTACCATAGTTCAAAGAAAGGAAGCTCGCCTCGGGAGATGCTCTGTCCATCCATAAATTCTTCAAAAAATAATAGACCTTCGTCACCAACCAGAGCTCTCTTGGATAACAAGTCTACTTCACTATTGAAATCCCGGTATACATGTTTAAAATTGATCAGCTCAAAGGAGGATATCAAAGCTTTAACCTTCGCTTTCCACCAACGAAGATTGAGAACATTGAGGAGTCTCGAATGGTTTTCCCACTGCAAAACAATTTTTGAGTCTCCCATCACTTGTAGAGTCGAGATATTTTTTGTGCGAGCAAAGAAAAGAAGACCCGCCAAAGCAATGAGTTCACTGCGTGTATTGATTCCCTTCCCATAGCATAACCAAAGATTGAAAATTTTTTTTCTTATTAATGGTTAATGTCATCCCCACTCCAGAGGTGATCCCTTCTTGCTACGACATTCCATCAAAAAATTTGAAGGGAAGGGTAGGATCAATGATGGGTGCCTGTAGAGGTTGGCTTTTGGTGCAAGACAAAAAATCGTTTGATTCTCGGAAAGATGCCACAACCTTCACAGCCACCCATATTATTTCTAGTTTCTTATCATGGAAGATAATGAGGTTTCTTTGGTTCCATACTGACCAAGCCACAAAAATTGGAAGAATTTCTATTGAATTCACCGATTGAGTCCATTGATAAAAACAATGCTCAAAGTATCCAGTGGTCCACCTCGATTGACAATTTAAGAGATTAAGAACCTCTTCCCAGATCTTCTTAATCACCATGCATTTGGTCATCAAGTGATCACTAGTTTCCTCCACCTACATACACATGACACAGAGTCTTGGTCCATTCCATCCCCCTTTTTTGAGGTTTTCCCATGTGAGTATCTTCCCTTCAAGCAATAGTCAAGCAAAACATTTTAATTTGAGCGGGCATTTCCACTTCCAGAGAATGTTATGCCACCATTTTACTTATCCTTCCCATTTACCTTCTTGTAATGAGTCATAGGCAGTTTTAACCGTGACGACACCCTCTTTTGGATTCATGGACCAGCATAAAGT
The DNA here is from genome assembly GCA_027924585.1 of Larix kaempferi. NCBI lineage: Eukaryota > Viridiplantae > Streptophyta > Pinopsida > Pinales > Pinaceae > Larix > Larix kaempferi. The sequence goes on from BSBM01000029.1 coordinate 8,944,869, forward strand.
GTCATCCTCATTTGTGAGGTAAAGTCCCGCATGATAGAGCCTGCATGTGTAATCCTTCCACTCTTGTTGTAAATGGAAATGAATGTTCATATCACCTACGGATTTCCAATAAGAGGGTGATACATTTTCTCCAGCCGAGAAAACCTATGAAAGGACTGCAATACCTTTGGATCTCAGATCCTATACCATATCTGGAGTGGCAAAGGAAAAATCTGCACCCCCAAGAATCGATCTGTGCCCACCTTGATTTTCAAACCATTTCTTAGATTCCAAACTAGCCAATCCTTTATCAGCGGGAGGTATTTTTTCATACACGAACAAGAGTTTGATACATTACTTGAGATGGTCCTCGGATTTCATAACCAATCCACGAGATGAACATTCTTTATATACTTTTCTCTTACAATGAGACTCCATGATCCCCCCAAACAGTGATCTCCATATATTTTAGCAGCGAGGGCCTTCCAAAAATCAAAAACATTCTTGATACCCCACCCCCCCATTGCCTTTGGTCTTGCCATAATCTCCCAACGAGCAAGATGGAACTAGGCTTTTGTCTGACTGCCCATCCACAGAAACGAGGAGCATTTTTGTCGAACCTGGTTGAGGACATGTTGCCGCCTGGTTCCACACCTAGAAAAACGCAGCAGAAGTCTTCAAGCTGCTGGTGTGGCCTTGGGGGAAAGTCAAAGTCAAGTGTTGTCACCTGAGACTCGACTCCTCCGTCCAGGATTTCCTAGTGAAGCCAAGGGGGTGGACCCTAAAAATGAAAACAAACGATGGTGTCTAATCTATAAAAAATAAAACATCTAATCTAGGAGTTAGATTATTTTTTGTTAAACCAAGACAATGCAGCATATATATGTATGTAAAGCAAAAGTCATTCATCAACACTTCGATTCCAAACATCCATAATCATCATTTATCATTTAAATCATCATTAACAACTCGAAACAAAACAATATAAACCAGTGCCAAATAATGGAGTCAAAATAGATGCATGAGATGAAAAAGAAGTGTTGTGCGATTGTTCTTGGTTTATTTTATTTTATTGTGGTAATGATCTTTTTATTAGGGCTGGTGGATTCCCAATATACTCAAAGGTACAGGGAACATGTCCGGAATTCTTATGTGTGTTTTTTCACTCAAACTTACGCTGAATCAGAGTCTTAAGGAGGTGTTCAGATGCTATACCAACAAGGGCAAGCCTAACCGTTTCCAAGAGGTCACTATCCAATTTTATCCCAAACCCTTTGAAAAATTTCCCCTCGACAAAAGAATATTCGCTTTGTGTCGGATTTTCACAAGAAGGTTTGTTTATTCGGGTGTGTTAAAACCTATTACTAGTCCCTGTCCCCTTTCTAATTCGTACCAACATGATCATACTGAGCTGGAAGTTGGCCACAGAGCATACGGGAGAAGACCTTGGAAATTTTTTAAGTTTTTTATGAACCAAAATTTTATCTTCTTAGAACCCCAAGAGTCTCTTTTCAGGCCAGTACTCGGGCAATCCCTTGTCTTGAAACCCTACTTCAGGAAAGCAAGAGGGCGTTTTTGAAATTGTAAAAAAAAATGAGAAAATCTAAGTCCTGAGTGAACTCGTGGCCCACCAATGGAATGGACCAACAAGGTAAATTTTAATCCTAGTTAATTTTATTTAATGCGGAAAATGAAATCTAAACTAAAAAAAATTGCAAACCACGAAAATTGAGTCGACACGGTTCTCCCCCTTGGGGGGATGGGGTGTGGGCGCTTGGTTAGCCCACTTTCTCTCGTTTGATATGTTTTTACAATACAATAGAAGTGCCCCAGTCCTTTTATGACTTAGTGGCTTACAAAAAATAGAGAGAAAAGATATCCGGTTTTGAAAAATTTTAGCTTTGGGTGCTTCAGATGGCCTAGATCTTCAATTTTGGACCAGCATATCCCCTTGTCTGATCATCATCTGCTGCAAACCAGCAAGCAATTATTAGTAGAAGATCGCCCAAAACACTTTAAGAGTGTGTTTGGGTTACTTACTAAAAACCCAAAAAAAAATTAAGTGTTAAAACTAGCTAAAAATGCAAAATTTTAACCAAGTAAAGCAAGCAGTGATGCTTGTTTGCTTGGGGTCTTTGCAAGCTTTATGAGCTGCAAATTATATGCTGTTGGACAGCTAAATAAACTTTTATATCAGATCTAACACTACTTTTAAACTTTTCAAGACTTTAACAATTTTTAACCAGTTTAAAAATTAAGTAATGCTAGATAATGAAAGATCTAATCTAATGGAAGATAAAGCTTTAAACAACTAGATTAGAACTCTAAGAATGAATCAGATCTACTTAAGAATATATCAATCAGAAAATAAATCAAGAATCACTCTTCAATCGTAACTAGTAACCAAGAAAATTTTGATTTTATAAGCTGAGGAAGAGAGAAGAGACAGAATGGCCCTTGAAACCAAAGACTTTGGAAGCTTGAAAGTGGGAAACCGAGGGTGAGATCCACCAAACTGTGCACAGAATAAGAAATGGAGAGAAAACAAGCTATCCTCTTATTCACACCTGTCAACCTGTAGCAAACAAAACTCATAGAAAAACCATCAAACTATAAATGCACATGGTTAGAAATAAAAATAGTATGAGCATAAACAAATGAAACATATAAACTTTGAATCTCTAACCAATATGACAAATGCAAGAACAAATTAAAACAAACAAGATTAATTGTTCCTTCCCACAAAATCGTTACCAATCCTTCAAGCAGGCTAGTTGATGGCTGGAAATTACATGCATAGAACTTGAACTTGCTACAATCAAGAGACCATGAAACCACTCACAAAAGTATCACACATATGGACCTCCAAAGTCTTTTTATTCATAAACAAAATAGCATAAGCTTACAACATATTTCTGCTCACTCTCCAACTAGAGAGAAATAGAGTGGGAAGCCATGCTTAAATAGCCAAAAGATGGAGAGGAATGGGTGGAATGAGTGGCATAACTCGTGGAGCAAATGGGGCTACCCACTCCCATGTAATGGGCTGCCAAAATCATCCCAAAATCAGCTAGAAATCAGCCATGTGACAGCCCATAAACATAGCTACAAATTCCATGATTAAAGGGGCCCAATTTTGGGAAATGCACCCCCCCTTAGTGGGGAGTTATGTCCATGATTTGGGCTGCCCAAATCTCTTACAAATCAGCCTAAAACACTCCTCTTTTATAGCTGAAAAATTTCTGTCTTCTAATTCCCCAAAACATTGAATTTAATTTTTATGACTTTTTTTACTTTTTTGAATTTTTTGAACATAAGTGAAAAATTAAACACCCAAACATTAGAAAAAGTGGGTTTAGGGGTTAGGGGGATGCTCTGCGTTGGAAAAAGAGCACCCCTAAGGCAAAAAAGACCCATAAATGACATTTTTATGCCATTTACAATATTTTTTAATGAAACAAAAAAAATGGCTCATTTACGGGAAAATAAAAACCTTTCGACAAAAATTTAAAAGCTACCTAGGGGTACTTAGCACATGTCCATATGACTCAAAAACAATGTTTGGCATGTTCATATACATTGACCCATGGACTTTAACAATCCCCTAAGGCCCGTTAATCTCTCCAGGCATTCTAGCTTTGGAGGAGCAGGAGAAAAACCCAAAAATTATGTTATGCACTAATGCAAGACATAATTAATAGGTGAAAAAACTCCTTGGAATACCTGACTTAGCCAAAAAGTCCTATAGAACCAAGTCCTTTACAAAACACCATGCTAGTACATTTTATTACAAACCCCGCAGGGCCATGGACATGTGGAAAAAATTAAAAAAAGGGGGGCTTTAAAAGGCATGCCGGACATCAAATCATCAAAAATGAACATGTAACATGTTCAACTCTCCCTGCTCACTTGATAGTCCAACTAAGTACAACTTAGCTGGTAACAGGACATAAACAGGTATGTTCGCCAAGGACTGCCAATACGCCAGTATGTTAACCAGCACTTCCTTTACCAAAGTGAGACGACCACCAAAATATAACCATCGATCAGTCGAGTTGCTAAGTTTTTTGTCAATTTTTTTCCATAACCAATTCCAGACACTATAGAGATAGCGATTTGGCTTTAAATGGTAGCCTAAATAAGACATCCCTACATCCATAGGATCAATTATGTAAGGGAGAATTGACTTGAGTTTCTCAATGAAAGCATCTTCGAATCCTGTAATGAGGAAGATAGACTTTTCATTGTTTGTTTCCATCCCCGATGCCTGTGAGAAAGTAGATAAGCACTCTGCAAAACACTGTCAATCACTAATGATTCCTCTACCAAAAATCAAGACGTCATCTATGAAGGGAAAATGAGTTATACGCAAAAGGTCTATGATTTTTAAGCCCACGAAGGCTCCATACACCATCTTCTTTTTTATTAGTAAACTCGGCCCTTCTATCACTAATATAAATAGCCAGGGCGATAAGGGACAACCCTGTCGAAGGCCTCGAGAATTGCTAAAAAATTGAGAAGAAACACCATTGACCAGAACTGAGAATGTAGTTGAAGCAATGCATCCCATTATCCACCAAACCGCTTCAACGCAAAGACCAATCTAAAGCAACAGTAGTCTTAAAAATCCCCAATCCACCCAATCGTAGGCTTTTGTTAGATCCAATTTTAAGACCACAGCTTTCATCTTCTTTAACTTAGCTGAGTAAAGACCTTCCTGTGCAATTCTGATGGCATCCCAAATTTGGTCATCCGCCAAAAACCCAAACTACTCCTGAGAAACAAAGCTAGAGACAACAGGTTTCGACCTACCTGCAGTGATTTTAGAGATGATTTTATAAAGGAGGTTGCATAAAGAGATAGGCCGGAAATCATTAAAAGATTGGGGATTCGAGACCTTTGGAATAAGGGTCAAGAAGGTTGCATTGGTAGCTCCATTAACATTGCCCTTTTGTCGATATTTTTCAACCACTTCGAGCAAGGTCGGACCCATCATGTCTCTAAATTCCAAAAAGAACTCTACAGTCCAATTATCTGGGCTTGGAATTTTGTCTTTTGCAAAGCTATTTAAAACCCTAAAAATTTCTTGATAAGAGACCGATGCTGCCACCTTCCTCCCTTCCTCCTCAGAGAAAAAACAAGGAAAGCATCTGACAATTTCCAGTTGTTGAAGAATATTATTTTTTCCTGGATCTTTCAGTAAGTTATGAAAATGTAATCTAGCTCCTACCTCCACTTCTAGTTGATTTTTCATTATTACGCCTTCATCATCCCTTAATTTCCATATAGGTTTACTTATCCTCCTCTGAATTGCAATTTTATGGAATTAAGTAATGTTTTGGTCCCTTTTGCCAACCATAGGGTTCAACTCTTTAAACGCCACCCTTATTCTTCACTTATCAGAATCAACTGTCTTAGGTGAATATATCATTAAATAATCAAACCCTAATACATCAACACTTCACTTTCAACCAACTATACATTAAATATATATTATTTAAAGAATCTAACCCTGATACATCAACACTTCACTTTCACCAACCAAATATCCTCTTTAGTAATTCAATATATTTATCTCTTTTGATAATTTAATGTAATTTTGTTTGGTTTTGGAAAATTTGAAGGGTGCTCAGAAGTTGCAGGTTTCCGAGGACTCCAAAGTAATTATTGATTTGATGATATTGAGGAGACCTCCAAGGAACATGCTACTTTTTCCCATTTATGAAAAGATATATAGACTGGTTATTTTGTTTCAAGAAATAAAAAATGAGCATATATGTAGTGAAAGGAATCAATTGGCTAATCCATTGTCAAAGACGGGACTACAAGTTAGTGTGGGTATCTGGCACAGATGGGAGATGGATAATGATACATTGACAGATTATGATCCAGGACCAAATCCGAGATAATGTCAAAAGGTGCAAAAAAAAAAAGACATATAGAAACTTTCTTTTGAGGCTACAATTTTTTGAGAAACTCTTTTGATGTTTATATGAATCAAATATTTAGGAAGTTGGAACTTCTCTACTAGTTGTCTTTTGAATGTTTAATGAAGATAGTTTATTATAGTTATGTATTCATGACACAATGTTATGCCAGTTTATATTATAATTGCATGGAGGTAAGGTTTTTTTTTTACTTAGGTAAAAGATGGTTTATTTTTCAATACAAATAGATTTGCACATTTTTGTTCCGAGGAAAAAAATTAATACAATTTTGTATACAAAGTGATATAAATTATAACACTAAGTTATCCAATTCTCATAACTTTCATTTGCATACCAAAAACAATAACCTTCATCATAGTGGAAAAGGAGGAGGAGATAGTCCATTTCTTGAATAAGTGTAATTCACTATAGGTCTAGTATGGAAGGTTATTCATTTCTCATAACTTTCATTTGCATACCAAAGAAAATAACATTCATCACCGTGGAAAAGAAGGAGATTGTCCATTTCTTAAATGAGTGTAATTTACTATAGGTATAGTATGGAAGTATATGTGAGTTCATATAAGGATATTCATTTTTCTTTGTGGTATTTTAGTATTATTTTTCTTTATGGTATTTTAGTATAATAAAGAATATATTGATAAGGGATTAATTTAAAATTAAATTATATTATTTATGTATTTTTATTAGAAAAAATGTTGTTAATTTTTAAAGCATTATTTATTAAAAATATTATGAAATAAAAAATTATGTAATAAGTTTAAAAATAGAAAATTGATTAAAAAAAAGTTTAGATATTTTATGAGTTTGGTTTTTTCTAGTTTTTATTTAAATTTAATTAGATTATCATTATTAGTATTTGATTAGGTTATTATTATTAGTATTGTAATTTTGGATTAATGAGTTTGGATTAATGAGTTTGTTATTTTTAATGTATAAATAGACTCATCACTTTTAAATATATTTTTTGCAATTGGATTTTACAATATTATAAACATCTCATATTTACAATTCTGTCAATCTAAAAATAATTCCTATTAGATTTTAGGTGAACACTACCAATGCCTCTTCCCATTATTTTGAGGAAGTGAAAAAAAATCAATATATAATGCCTTTAAATTACTATTTTTTTAATTTTACAAATATATATATTTTAAACATTTTTACTAAATAATTCCTATAATGTGACTCAATAAAAGGAAGGAAGTACTCGTTCTTTATGTAGTTGGTGAAAAATTAACCATTTCTTATATTTAGCCCTGAGAAAAGTAAAATAACCCAAGTTTTGAAAATATCACATGAAGTTGTTTTTAGTGTTTATCAATTCTTAGATTTTTTTTATTAATGGCTCATATTAAAAAAATCAAATTATTTTTATTGATGGATTTTCTTAGATTTTTTTTATTAATGGTTCATCTTAAAAAAATCAAACTATGTTTATTGATGGATTTTGTTAGGGATGAAGGTGTGAATTTGTGTACATGCTTAAGTATCTAATACTTTTCTAGAAATGAGATGTCATTTAGTGTTTTATGAAAAATACTACATTTAACGTAACTTTTTTGTGAGTGAAAAAAACTATCAACTTGTTATTCAACAAAAATGGGATCAAAATTTACAAATAACCATCAATCTTTGTCCAAAAGATAATGTTAATCAAGATACTACTTAAACTTCCCAAAACCTCTTTCTATCCCAAACAGAACATACAACTTGGCTAATCTTAAGTTCCAATAGTATAAAAAAACAAAAGTATCATACCCACATGATAGTACATTAAACATACAACCTTAAAATAAGAACTCATAACCTAAGATACATTAGAATTTAAAAATCACTTACTTTTCCACACCAAAAAAAACTATACTTTATATTATTGATAACTTACATTTAAGGTACCTTAAATTACATTAAAAAAAACTTTATATTATAGGTAACTTACATTTTAGTCCCTACATTACCTTAAAGAAGCTTTATATTATAAATAATTTAACCTTACATTACCTTGAAGCAAGCTTTATATTATAAGTAACTTAACCTTACATTACCATGAGGAAACTTTATATTATAGATAACTTACTTTTAAGGTATTTTACATTACATTTAAGGTAACTTACATAAAACAACTATACTTTATATTATAGTTATCTTAAACTTACATTTAAGGTAACTTAACAATTATGACAACTCCTTATATTATAGGTACATTAAATGTAGGTAACTTAATAATTATGGCCCTCGGATTCAGGTGTTAACCCTGCTCACACGGACCAACCTCCACTTGGTAACTCTACCAGCCCAGGCCACGTGATTGAGAGTACCGTCCACCTGCCAGCACGCTCCACCTATCAGCACTCTCCCCACGACGGCAGCGAGCATTCAAGATTTGAGGACGAGCCCCAAGACTCGACCTTCATTCTACCAATGCCATGACGATGGACACTGGACATTGGTGTTGGAAGGAATTTGCGACATTAATTCCGCCACCTTTCCCAAGGATGACATCCTGCTGCATTAACTACCTCCATGGGAGGGAAATGGTTTGGCTTGGCTACATAAAGCCAAGCATTGACCACCTCACTGCCCTGCTGTCGTGTTTTTTGCTTGGATTTTCCTCATGGCTCTCTCTACCCTGTTCCTGAAAGCTCTCAGGCAACCAAACTCCATGACTCGAACTAGAGGCACCCCCCGTCGTGGTAGCAGCAGGAAAGGTTCAGGCTCTGGCAAGCGTCCTAAAATTGCTATGGATTGGACGATAATGAATGGTTACGCAGAGCGTATTTCTGCACAAACTAGTAGTCTCATTGATGGATGGGAAGCTCGCAAGGTTGACGCTCTCCTGGCCTCAGGAAGCAATGGTGGAGCAATCAACCATTATTGGCTGCTGAAAAATATGATGAGTACTTTGGTAGAGGAAATGGAAGCAAGCTGGGAAGCCAACACCAGCATTGTTCGGAACATAAAATTCAGTCTGACAGAAGCCTCGGAACACCTAAACACAATGGATGCTAACATGACTTGGGACATCTTCTCCCTTGGGCGCAGCACTAAGTTGGAAACTATGGGAAAAGAAGCAGTGACCAACGAACTTGTGGCTCAGAATGATGGCTCAGCCAAGGAGAAGGCTACAGTGAGAAAGGACACGGCTCAGACACTTGCTACGCTAGCCAACCATGTGGCGCAAGATGGACACGGTGCACTCAGACCCTCTTCCCCTGTCCTCCCCTCTCCGGAGACAATTGAATATTTCTATGCAGGCAGTCCCATCCTTGAGGAGGAACCAAAAGCACCGTCTGCAGGGGCACGCCCCTAGATGGGCCGCTCCAGCTCCGGGTTATTTTTGTCATGTTCAGCTCTTTTGTTTCTATTTCTTTTACAGTATGTTATCTAAAACTCCCAGACATTATGACTTTTTTTTTGGAAAAAGTCCTAGCCTTTTTTCTGGGTAGGCCTCACCCAGGAGGTCTTAATTTTGTATAATGATAGTCATTTCAGTGTTTTTGAGTGACCGGGATGGTGGCTTCATCACCTGAGGCCTCCCTGGTCAGCGCTAGACTCTTCGGTCACTTATGTAATTTTTGCCATCTTTTTCGGCTTTGTTTATTAAATTTTCCTCTGCAACTTACAAACAAACAAAAAAACTTAACAATTATGGCAATTCCATTATTTCATGAATGAAACATATCACATTCTTTAAAGAGAATAAAATTTTAACGGAAAGAATATCATCACTTTCTCTTTATATAAAATACATAAGTATGTTAATATAATTTTTTTCACAAGACCAAATAGATTTGTATTATAAAAAGACTGTTGGAAATAACATTAGCAAGAAAAGTACATGAATTTTAAAGCTAATATTGTTTATGATGCTTTGTTCATCAAAAGGATTATTTGATCATGCAATTTCAACCATCTAGTAGAGTCTAATTTATATTTATCATGCCTAGTGCTATACTACCATATATATACGCCTAAAATCAAAATACACATGAACTCCAATAATAAAAAATAATAATCATGTTGTTGCCACTGAGAACTTCTTCTATGGACTAGTCCTCTTTTGCCTATGCTTGTTCATCATGATTTTTAAGGGCCAAGGTTGTTTTCTATATAGTGTCTTCATCAACTAGATTCTCCTTCACATAAGCCACAAAGATATAAGGAAGACCTATGACAAATTGTAACCCTCTAGCAAAACCCAAAACAACATTGTAATGCATTTTCGTGTCTGAGGCTAACTTGTCATAATTTAATTTCAACTCATGGTATTTATTTTCCAAGGCAATCTATTTACTTTCCTGCTTCTCCAACTGTATACTCATAAATTCCATTGATTGCCTTAAGCCTTCTAGTTGATAGGTCATTTGATTGAGGATTTTCTTAATCTCCTAGTGGGTGTTATCATTAATTGTCTCAAAATGCAGAGTATAACCTATGAGAGAGGGAAAACTAGCTACATGACTAATAAAGATAGAACCAGGATAGAGATGGGTTCCTCTATGACCCTAATTTTCCCCAATTCAACAACATATTTGCTATGAAGCCAAATAACAACCCCAAACCACAGAACCATGAGCTAAACAGTGCTTCCAGGGATCAATTCTAAGTCTCATTCAAACCATAGACAGTCCTAAAGAGGAGGCTTACCTAAAATTTTGAGGATGAAGAGTCGACATAAACGATGACCTTCCCCAGCATTCTCGACCTCCTCAATGCTGCCAAGCCATATTTCCATACCACATACTAATTAAAATTGTAAGGGGGTGATCCCACTTTCAAGTTGTAATTCATTAACCATGAGATTTAATAGCCCCTTCCATAGCTATTACACAGGATTGAGGGAGAAATCCTACACAGGGGGTGATTAAAGTCTTGCCTCCATCACATCCTATCATGCTACACCTATCAATGCCTTGAATTTCAATAACATGCAACATATAGGGTGATTTCATACATTGGTTATGTGAGGTAAGCTTCATAATGGTGTTAAAATTACCTTAGGGTCACCACTATTTTCCAAAAGAATTCCTTTTGAGAGGGTTGTTGCCAAATTTTCCATAGTGTTTGCTTTATGGTTATTGCTATGTCGTATATGGAGGAGTTGGAACAAATCCAAAGTGTCTAGCACAATCAAGATTTGAATCTTCATGCTTCCAATCAATGCATTGTCTTTATGATGATGATTTATCAGTAGGTTGATGATTAAAGATAAGTCTTCGAAGATGAGAATTGACTTAATGTTTCTTTCAATTGCATGAGAGAGGTTGATGTAAAGGGCATGAATTTCCACTTGATTGTTAGGCATTTTTCCTAATCCAATTGCTAGAGTGACTTCTTCGTTTTTTCTAGGGTCAAGGATGATCCCTCATGTACCTGCCACCCTTGTAAAATTTTGGTTGTAGCTATAACAATAAGTGTATGGTCTTAAGGATGACAAGATATTGGACTTTGATCCACTTATGTGCATGCTGGGAGTGCGATGCAAGCCTCACATGTTCAACCACTAGCTCTGATTGCTGCCATGGAAGCCTCGGGGACTGGAAAACCTTATAGGAATTGAACCTTGGTCCCAATGAAAAATTCCACATTCCTCGTCAATGGATCCAACCCCTTTGGATATTGACACAAATTTTACCAACTACAATATTTACCAATAAAATTTGGATGAGATATTCCATTGAACACACTTTTTCCTCCCTTAAGCACACAATTTATCATATTTTTCCTCATTTTCTTTATGATTTTCCTAAATTTCTTTGGTGTGATTATTTCCACTCGATAAAAGAGAAAAAAACATTTATTACTATGTCTATCATATCATGAAAACATTTATTATTATGTCTATCATATCATGAAAACATTTATTACTATGTCTATCATATCATGAAAACATTTATTACTATGTCTATCATATCATGAAAACATTTATTACTATGTCTATCATATCATGGCTTCCTTTTATTTGGTCCTAAAGTAATTTAACTCACATGCTCTTTTCTTTCACACAGAAAAAGGTCTATACTTCATATTAAAGTATATAAATATTTACATAATTATCTTCAACCTTCACGGCAAGTACTACAATGTGGAGACAACAGAATATAACATTGTATCCAATGTCCAGAAACCCAGTCACAAGGAAAACAGTGACAAATTACTTAGCATAACCAAAAGCACGCCTGCCAATACCAAAGAATGATCACCCCCAACCTGATATCATCTAAAGCTCAAACCAAAAAAGAGATCAAAGTATATAGGATCTAAAGGATCCGCCGGAAAAAAGTAATGTATATAATACAAAAGGATAAAAAGGAAAAACTAAAACTAGACAGGATAAATCGCTGGTGACCCCGAGTCAGTTAGACGATGGTCAACCGAGGATTCAAAATGTTTTAAGCCCTCCTATGCATGCAAACCACGCCGGGACAAAGAATCCGCTAAACCATTGGCTTCACGGTATATATGAGTAAAATTAATACCTTGCATCCCAAGCAATAGTACTTGGATCTGATTCATCTAATGAGAAAGCGCAATAACACGAATTGATCCAATTCCACAAGCCCGATTTATAATAACCAGAGAATCCTCGACCACTAGTTGTAGAGCAATCTGCGTGAGCTTTGAATAAAAAAGTAGCAACCAGAGTGCACACAGTTCACTCTTTATACTTGTCCCAAAACCACAATTCATCCAACTCTTTCTAGTCATTTTTGGATCCAACTCACATGCTCCTCTTTTCATAGTAAGGAGAAATTAACTCACATGCTTTTTAAATACTTTTGTGTTAGCTTGGGTCCATGTCTCATTGGAATAAATTAGACAATATAGAGAAAAATGTAACCATGAATACACACCCCTTCTTAATGGGACCCCATTTCACCCCGTACCTCAAAATGGATGATATTGTATAAATGTCCTTTCTTAATGGGACCCTATTTTACCCAATACCTCAAGATGAAGATATTGTATAAACGTCTTAATTGGGACTCTTGTCATTGAGCTTTGTTGATTCCCCTGTTCCATACAAAATCTTTGTCATTGTTTAAAAGATGTAGATCCGATCATGGATGGGAGATATATCATCCCGTGGGGCATGAATCATATATAGTGTGTGAGAGACATACTTGAGAGTGAAACGAGGGATGAAAAAGAGGTGTGTGGAGCATATGATATGAATAAGAATATAATATAATTTTAAAAGATATATTTTAATTGTATTCTAAATGTAAATTTGTTTTTACACTTTGTAATATGAAAATAAATAAAATAATTATATATATAAATTGATTTAAACTAAAAGGATTATGAATTGATTTTAATAGACTTGAATGTGTGTGAGAGATATTTGAGAGTGAAATGAGGGATGAAAAATACGTGTGTGGAGCATATATGAATTAGAATATAATATAATTTTAAAAGATATATTTTAATTGTATTTTTAAGTAAAAATTTCTATTTATATTTTATAATATGAAAATAAATAAAATAACAATATATTAATTTATTAAAAATTATATAAATTGATTTAACCTAAAAATATTATGAATTGATTTTAATAGACTTGAATGTGAAATATTAGTGTAAATTCATACAATGCGATGATGATTTTTAAAAGTTATTTGATTATTTTACAAAACAATAAAACTTTTATTTAAAAACTTAAATACATATGTTACTTATAAATCATTTTATGTTGAGTAAGTATATTTTTGCACGTTTAAGTTTTAAATCGGTGTATGAAAAAATCCAATATATTAATATGGAGTTTCAATTCTCTTAAGGAATAGTTAAGGATTTTACTTGTTGGTTAAAGGAAGTGGTGATATTTTTTTATTAGGTTTTATTCTTTTAAAGATTGTATTTGGGTGTTAAATTAAGCAGAACATGTTATTTGGTATACAGTAGGACATGACATCCCACATTTTAATAAGCAAAAGATGTTCAACATTTATAAAAAAGTAAGTTTGTTATTTGAATTTTAAGATCTTTAACATTTCTCTAAAAAAACTCATTATATTTCGTTAACAAATATAAATACATAATTTATCTTTATTTTTTTTCATATATATCTAATAACTCCCCTTTGTTTGTCACCGAAGTCGAGGTATATTTCTCGTCAAGTAATATATCAATCTTTTTAATTTTCATATAAAGATTAGAATTTGTAGGCAAAGTTAACTCTTACAACATCTCACTTTCAAGACTCTCTCGCAAATGCGATAACCACCATCCAATGGAATCAAATCTTTTTTCACAGAAAAATATAACTTACTATTAATATATGAAATAGTAAATAACATCAACTGTCAGAATCAAACAAACTGCTCTCAAAATCTGTCCTAGAGAGCACATGATATGTCAGACATATAGCCCGAAGCGTCATCATCAACATCAGAATAGTCCAATAAAAGGTGTCATATGTCCACATAATAAAACATGAATCCCTCCAACAGGAGAAACGGATCCATATACCACCAATAACAACCAAGTGTCCATAACAAAAATATATATTGTTCACAAGAACTGACGGGCATCTGCCAATCCCCAACAATATCAAATAAAACTAACAAAGCTATATATACCAAAGCGTAGCCGATAAATAACTGTCAGAGTGCCGCAAAAAGGGATGTACAAAATTGTCCAACAAGGAGTTGGAACCAGCCCCTAATAAAGATCTGCACATAGAGCTAACAAAAGCATATAAGAATAGCAACACATATAATAATGTGCAAGTAAAAAACATATAATAGGAAATGAACAATACAAAAAACATCATGGCCAATGTAAATGATAAGTGCCCTGTGCAATTAGAATATCCTCCCGCCATTCTTGCCACATGATGACCCCAACCTCAGAGTATAGAGCCTTCTTAGACAGCATGTCCGCCCCCATATTCGCCTCCTGGTATACATGTTCAAAATGAGAGTGCTGAAAATCCCGGATAAGAGCCTGAGCCGCATCCATCCAGTGTTTAAGAAGCAAAACATTGAGGGTTGTTCTGCCTCTCGCCCAAGAGATAATAGATAATGAATCTCCAAATACCACCAGTGATGTGATCTTTCGCTTCCGAGCCCAGAACAGTAAGAGTCAAAGGGCACATAACTCACTCCGAGTATTGGATCCATTGCCCAAGTTTAGCCAAGTATGTATGGAGACATCGTTAGAAATGTGTATAATTGCACCCGCACCACCCCCCCAATACCCGCCCACCGCAGCCCCATCAAAAAAACCGCATGGGAAAATCAGCACAGGGGGGGCATGACGAATAGTCCTTTCCGGTTTATCTCTTCCCCTGACAGCTCCATGAATAGAGACAAATTCATTATGTGCAGCAAGGGTTTTAAAACAAATCCCATCCCTTAAAGGAGCTTTGTTCTCAAAAATATATAGATTTCGGGCCTTCCAAACCTCCCAGATCATAAAATATGGGAGTTCTGTACACCCAAAATCAATGCGAGACCAAGCAACGAGGCAATCGTTAAGAGAGCAGTAGTTCCATTGAAAATGTAAACCCACTTTGTTTGCAATTAAGGTCCAAAGGTCCCTTATAAAAAAGCAGGAAGTGAATAGATGGTCAACCGATTCCTCCTGAGAACAACAAAAGGAGCACCATCCCGGACCGCAAAAACCTCGTCTACAGAGATTGTCCCAAGTTAAAATCTTATTACACAGCGCAAGCCAGACAAAGCATTTTATCTTGAGGGGCAAGACAAGTTTCCAAATAACTTTATCCCACCAATGGACCAAAATCTGAGAATCAGAAAATATTGCATCATATGCCAATTTTGCTGTAACGTTCCCACCAGCCACGTCCCACGTCCAAACCAATCTATCAGCTTCATCGGATAACCTCATATTTGACAGATATATCGGTCTGATATATTCATCCCATTCATTCCCCATGGAACCTGTTAGTCCCAATTGAGTAGCCGAGATCCACAGAGGTCGCCCATCCGCATTCCATCCAGCCACGTGTGCCAAAGTATAGTATCCGTTTGCTCTGAGATGTGTTCTTAATTCCAACGATAGAGTATGTCTCGATGAACCACCCAAGAAAGGATCCAGTCCCAACTTTATATCACGTCCATTGCCCGGCAACCAAGCAATCCAGTGTGTAATAACCCTGAAGGCACCCATCAGACCATTCCAAATATTTGAGACACCCAAAGTTGCAGGCCTGTTCAAACGCAGCCAATTTGCCACCGAAATATTTCTCAAATATTTGGCTCTGATAATCCTCCCCCAAATCGAGTGATCAAAGAGAACGCGCTAGAGACTCTTTGCGTGCAGGGCCATAACAAATAATTCTAAATCCTTAATATTCCATCCACCCAAGTACCAGGGACGAACTAATACCCTCCAGTTCATAAGATGAAATTTCTCCAAATTTCCACCACCCGACCATAAAAAACTGAAAAACCTTCCTCCTGATTAGACTAAGGATGGTACGTGGGATCTTGCACAGTGAGAACCAATATACCCCTAAGTTCTGTAATACAGCTTTCACCAAGGTAAGCCTGCCACCCAAGGATAGGTGCCGGAAACTCCAATGACTAATGCGCATTTCAAAACGTCTGACAAGCCATGACCAATCATTTATCAAATAATTTTTTGGCTTAATGAAGAATCCCAGATATTTAGTACCAACCTCAAGTTCTTTGAATTTTAGAGGCAGATATTGTTGATCGACTGCTGCACATCCTCCTTCAAGGAGTGTTTCAAGAAGAATGATTTAATATAGTTGATAATCATGCCAGTAACCTGGCAGAATAGATCAAGAATTTTCTTATATTGAACCCATTCAGCAAGTGTACCCATACCAAATAGCATAACATCATCCACAACAAAGAGTGTGTAACAGAAATCTCCCTTGTAATTTTAATGCCAACAATCCCACCCTCCCGATGGGCTCTGTGAATGGATAGGCTCAATCCTTCAATGACCAACAGAAACAGAAGGGGTGAAAGTGGGCAGCCCTGTCGAAGCCCCCGAGAAGCCTTAAAATATTCAGTAGGGTGTCCATTGATCAGAACAGCATAATTGACAGAGGATATACATGCCATAATCCACTTCATTACTTTCCATGGCAGGCCGATCTGTATAAGAATTAATCTCAGGAAATTCCAATCTACCTTATCATATGCTTTTACCAAGTCCAGTTGTAGGATGAGTGCTTCAATTCTTTTCTGCTTAATAGTATGAAAGATTTCCTGTGACACACCCACAACATCATGAATCTGGCGCCCACAAAGAAACCCATACTGTTCCATGGATATATGTCTAGAGAGCAGAGGTTTGATTCTATCAGCAATAATTTTGGCAATAATTTTATAGACCAGATTGCATAAAGCAATCGGTCTAAATTCATCATAATTGTTGGGTTGAGATGTCTTCGGAATGAGTGCCAGATATGTAGAGTTTAGTGCCCCAGAGACAATGCCCAGTTTCCGAGATTCATCCACAGCCATCCGAATTTCCTCCCCCATAATGTCGAAAAAATGTATGAAAATCTCCACCATCCACCCATCCGGACCAGGCGATTTGTCTTTCGCAAAACCTCGCAGGGTGTTTTCCACATCCTCCAGAGAGACATCCAGGAAAATATTATCCCCCTCCATATCATTGAACATCCGTGGATATTCTTTGATAAGTTTGAACTGTTCAACCAGAGAAGTATTTTTTGGATCACAATAATATTCCTGGAAATGGTGGACTGCCTCATTCATCAAATTTTCCTCCCCCCTAATCCGTCGGCCCATATGATCATTAAGATCCCAGATGGAGTTTTGCATCCTGCGGGAGTCAGCAAAATGATGAAAAAAATTTGTATTCATATCCCCCGCTTTTAGCCAGGTAGCTCTACTCTTCAATCGCCAGGATTCTTCCTGCATCAAGAGTATTTTCATTTTTCGACATTCCAGCGAAGAGAGCTTTGAAAGTTCCATAGGGTTCAATCCAGCGCCAACACCACAATTCAGCAGGTATTCCACCTCACTTTCAATCTCAGCTAGTTCCTTTCCCATCGAGGCTTTTTTGTTTTTTTCCCACTTTATAGTGTAGTCTTTTAACACCTTGAGTTTCACCACCAGCTTGTCCATGGCAGATCTCTCCCCCGATACATCCACATGCATCCACAAATTCCTCACTCCTGTAGTGTATTCCATCTCGGATAGCCATGTGGAGTTGAATTTGAAGGGGAAGGATTTATTGAAGGGTTCATCATCAAATTGTAAAACAATAGGCAGGTGATCGCTGATTTAATGTTACAATACAACCTTGTGCAACAAAGGTAAATTTCCATTGATTTAATGTTACAATACAACTCAACTAAATAACTTTATCTTTATCCTTATTAGTCATTGTCGTAAGTAGGAAACTGTAATTTCTTGTTGGGGAAAATAATTGCAAGTCTTTAAAATTATAAAGTTTTGGGGAAAATAATTGCAAGTCTTTAAAATAATAAAGTTTTGAATCAATTGAGGGTTTATGGCTTTTAGCCTTTGAGATTTTGTTTTTTGGTGCTCCAGAGTATGAAGATGGAACCATAGTAGCACTAGGTATCTGAAACCATAGTTTTGGGTCCTTTTACATAGTTTCACGTGGCTAACATATATTCTTGGAAAGCGGAGATAATGTTTCCATATGGGCCCTCTATGGTCCGGGAGGGGGATCCACCTTTGGAGTTGACACCCTTTTTATTGATCTAGTCTGTCTTCCTATGCCTTTTGTTTGGTTTTGATGGTTCATTGGAGGACGTGAATGATCTATACTTACCCATTATTTTTATGGTATTTTATGGACATCTGGCTTCTGATGTGATTTTCTTTGGTCATCAGTTGGTTCATTGGCACTTATGACGGATGCTTATCAGGGCGCTATTAATGAGACTCGCGCTTCTGACTATAGGATTATTAGTGATGGGACTTCATCCTTCTCCCGCTCTCGAGGTTTGGAGCCTTTATCTTTAAATGGTTTTCTGGTAATCCCATCTTCTTCGGAGCCTCTTGCTTTATTGCGCCATGGAAAAGATTTAGCTGGGTTGGATCCTCCTAAGTCCTTGGAGGTGTTGAGGATGGTGAAATCAACTTCTAATCAAGGGGTAGAGGTGGAGGCCAAAGGAACTAATGCTTGTCTTTCCTTTGAGGAAGGAATATGCATGCCTGGTAATGTAGATGTCGGTGTAACGGTCCCTTCAGTTGGTGCTAAGAGACCTTGTATTAAAAGTTGTGTTAAGAGGATCACTCAAAGGAATTTATTTCTCAGGGATGACATTCAAATGGAAGAGGTGCTCACCCTTTTCGATCATGCTTTGGTCGGTCGTTTTGGGGGATGAAGTATGGCCATGAAGAACTACATACTATGGGTGCATGATATGGGCCTAAATTTTTTTATCTTGGCTAAAGGATGGCTAGGGGTCATACTTGACAAGTCGGAGGATGTTAAATGCCTACTAGAGGACTTTTGGTTGTGGGCAAACGTGGCCATCAAGATCAAGCGATGGACTCCCTTTTTCGATGCTCGAAAGGAAATTTTCTATAAGCAGGTAGTCTGGGTTAAGTTACCCAGGCTTCTAATGGAGATTTGGACCCCTGAGATCTTCCAAAGAATTGGTTTGACCCTTGGTATTTTTCTTAAAGCAGACTACAGCTTCCTAGAATCCAGCATTCTAAAGGTGGCAAAAATTCTCGTAAACTTAGATACCCAAGATGGCCTTCCTAGTGACTTGGTTATCATGAAAGGAAGCTATTATATAGTCCAGCCATTGGACTACTCTAGTATACCCTTTCCGTGTAACGGATGCCATCATTATGGACATATGGTAAAGGATTGCACCTATTCTTTCACTCACACGGTTTGGAAGAGAAAATATAAGGAAGTACAATCATCGATTTTTATGAGGAATGTGAAAATCCCTTACAGTGGCTCTAGGGGAGAGGGATATGAACTCAAGGTCCACAAAAACATCTTCCTCCCTAGATGTAGACTCTAGTTATCCTCATGGACACAAAGATATGGAAAAAGGTGACGGTATGGATTATTCTGCCTCTTTTCGCATGAAGGCGTTGGAAGTGGCATTATCAACTACTCCTACAGTAATAAGCATTTGGTCCAGGTATGTTCTTTTCAGGTGGTGTACATGAGTTATCTTTTCCTCTTTTAACAAAGCCTATTAAGTTATTTTTTGGTCCTGGGAAAGGGTGTTGTCTATATTTTTCCTCTGGGTTTCACAATCACTCCAGGATGGGAGTTGATTTTCGTCGTTCGATTTTGTCCTCCCCTCCATTTTTTGATGTGAAGGTATTTTCATCCATGTTCTTTGACCTTTCATCCTTTTCCATTGAGGATCCGGATTGTCTTTCCTTTCCTATGATTCCCCCTTGGGCCTCTCCCTGTTCTTTTTGGTCCTCACCATTATCTTCTTCATCTAGATTTTGTGGTTTTGACCCTCCTTTTGATGCGAAGGGCTCCACTTCCTGGTTGGTTTCTAATCATTGGAATAGTTGTCCTATTTTTTCTATCCTTGTGGAAGGTCTCTGTGGACAGGAGGATGGGGTTTCATAAGGGATCTCAGCTCTGGTGGAGGTCTTGGAGAAGTCGATAGATTCCGTTATTTTCTCTCTTGATAGTGCACATGCTCCAGAGGATGGTATATAAGCATTGTCTACCCCTCGGAAAAGTGTTATGGGTTCTTTGCATTGTAGTTTGGGGGATGGTACCCCTCCCTCCTCCTCTCCTTTGCTTGGGGTTTCACTTTGGAATGATTCTCCTATGATGGGGGATGATTATTTATCTTCTTTGGGTATGCATGTGCTTGATGGTGACAAAGCATCCTTTCCTTCCCCATTCTTGGGGTCGGAGTCCACTCGTTACTCTCCAAGATCCATAAGTTTCTCCAAGGCTCATAGGGGACTTAGCATTTTTTAGAGGCATTTTCCTTCTTCTCTGAATCGGTCTTCCAGACCTCATTGAAGGAGCTCTGTTATGGCATCGACACAAAAACATGCAGTGTTAGATGTTGTAGTAGGTATACAAAAATCATTGAACGGGTCACTTAGAGCATGCAATCCCAAGACCAAGGTTACCTAATGTTGATTCTCTCCCTTGATTACTGAGGGTTAGGGATTCCCTCTAAAATACTTTCCCTAAAAAGAATGTTTCTATTGAGAAAATAGACGATTATTTTCTTACAAGAAACCCTTGCCACTGGTGACAATATTTTGGTAGACCTTAGAATATTACTCCCTGGTTGGGACTTTATATGTGTTGATGCCTTTGGTCGATCTGGAGGCTTGATTATTAGATGGGTTACCAATTCCTTCTTATGTACCAATAGCTAGGCTATTCCTATAGGCCTAGGAGATAAACTTTTCTCTAGGGAGTTCGAGGTAGCTTTCACTTTTTTGAACATCTACGGACCATACGATCAACGTTCATATCTATGTATAGACTCATTGTTGGTGGGGATTTAAATTTCTCCTTGGGATATTCTGAGATATGGGGGCCACATGCACAAAGGGACCCTTTGGTTGACTATTTTATTAGATAGATGCATGATCTCTCTCTGTTTGATGTACCACCTGTTATTTTGGGACCTACTTGGCGTAATATGAGAACTGCAGCGGATATGATTTCCAAGCGCATTGACATATTTTTAATTAATGAAGGAACCCTTTAATCTACGTCTTGCATCAAGCAGCGGGTGGGTGAAGTGGGCAATTCTGATAATTTTCTTATTTATTTTGAAATTAATTTGGCTTAGAAGAAGCCTCCCAGTTCTTTTAAGTCCGACTGTGTGTGGTTGAAAGATTCAGATTACAAACATATGATTAGCAGGGCTTGGTCGCCTTTTGATGCAAACAATTATGTCTCAGTGGGCTTGCAGTTTCAGAACAATCTCAAGAATGTGAAAGCTATTACGATCCCGTGGGTCCATGAAAAGAAATTGGCACGAGATTTAGAGGTCAAAAATATCGAAGATTTGCTGGAATCTCTACATGTAAATAATCCAGGTGGTTTTGTTTCTACTGAACAAAAGAGTCACATGATTGATTTGGAGGCTAAGCATAAAAATATTTTATTAGAAGAAAATCCTCTGCCAAACTTCAAATTCATGCTCTTTGGATTCGATAAGGAGGCAAAAACACAAAGTATTTCCACAACTTCATTCAGCTTAGAAGGAACGTTAATTTTATCTGGAAGATTGAAGGGGATGATGGTGTTGTACTTGTTTATGGTTTTAGTGATATTACTAGAATAGGGGTACGACGTTTCAGTGACCTATTCAAAGAAGATCGGAGAGTTCCTATCAATCAGATGCTCAGTCTTTGTACTTTCTTTCCTTCTTTTGTGATAGAGGAGCAAAGTCGGGCCATCCAATAGCCAATATATTTGGATGAACTTAAGGAGACTATCACTTCCATGCAAAAGGACAAATGTACTTGGTTAGAAGGTTGGTTGGTGGAATTTTTTGAAGGGTTTCCGAAACATTTTGAAAATGATCTTCTGGTAGTTATTAAAGAATCTAGGATCTAGGGTAAGGTGTTGGCTACTTTCAATTCTACATTTATTGCTCTCATCCCCACAAATGACAGGGGTGCATATTTTGATGACTATAGACCCATATACCTATGTAATTACATTTATAAGATAACTACAAAGGTTATTGTGAGAAGAATTAGAGGGGTTTTCTCCAAAGAGGTTCGTCAAGAACAATTTTCCTTCTTGGAAGACAAATTCATGATGCCATATGCATTGCTTAGGAGGCTCTTCACTCTGCACACTTGAGGAAATTTCCCTCTGCCATCATAAAGGTTGATCTTAAAAGGGCATATGATCAGGTAAATTGGACTTATCTCAGGTTGGTTCTACTTCAAGTTGGTTTCTTGCTTCCTCTGGTTAATTAGATCATGTCATGTGTTCAATCAGTTTCCTTTGTTGCTTTGATCAATGCATCTACGTCTTAGTTCTTTAAACTGGGTAGAGGCATGAGGCAGGGATGCCCTCTTTCCCCATTGATTTTTGTTATGATTACTGAAGGTCTAAGCAGATCTATCAATCATGCAAAGTCTTATGGCTGTAATGTCCCCATCCAAATAAATCTCAAGAAGAGAAAATTCCACCAATCTACTAGTTTCCTAGGTTGGGGTGGAAACATTAAATTTGGAATAAGGAGACTAATAAACCCCAAATGGACTTTAGCTTGACATAAATATATTAAAAGGGGATAAATAAATATTTATGATGAGGAAATAAGATGGCACTTGGTCATGGAGACACATTGGTGGTGTGGGACCCACACAAATCTATATTCCCCATGCCACATGGCATTCCACTCTCACCCATTCGAATCCAAGGTGGATTCCAATGTTACTGGGGGATTTGGAAGGGAATAATACTTGGAATGAATCAATGAGGTAGAAATGTAGAGGAAGAGTAAATCCCATGGAAGAGGAAGAGGCATTTTGGAGCTAGTGGGACACTTGGGCTAGATTCCCTAGCTTCTATGACACCAATGATGAAGATGCCTATGACACTTATGACAAAATCAAACCTGATGGCTGACATAGGAAATATATGACATGTCAGGGATAAAAATAGCCTCTAAGAAGGCACACAAGGGAGTTAGGGAAGCCAAAGAGTCACCCATTTGAATTGAGTGAAGGAGGAGGCTAGAATTGGAGGGACAAGTGGTACACATTGGAATCTCTTCCCAATTCGAGTTGGCATGAAGCTCATGGATGGAATTCGAGTTAAGGAATCCTTTGGAAGTTTATAAAATTCAGGAACAAATAAGGAGAGAATCTTTTGATCATTTCTCATTTTGCATATTGGAGAGCATTGCTTGTCCAAGCTCGTAGAGTGTTATTCTACTTGCCTTAGTACCAATTTCGAGGGTGAAAGATTCCCATCCTAATTGGAAATTGGAGAGGCCATTCAAACCTTTCATTTGGAGCTACAATGGATTTATTAGTTGTAGGTTGAACCTATAGGGTAGCTCATGGTTCTTTCTTCCACAACTTGTTCTCACCTCTATCTCACATTTCCTTGCATATTTTGGCTCTTGGAGGAATTGCGCCTTTGGTGAGATGATGATCTCTTTGTGAGAGTCCAAGAATACCCATTTATTTGTATTTTGATATATATACTCTTTATTTGATGCTCAGAATACTCTCAAGTCGAAATACCAAGTGAAACTATGTAAAAATACCAAGCAATGCATAAATGGTGCCATTTTCCCGATATCTTGTTGTTGGAGTTGAAGAGGATTTATTTCGATTTGTATCAGTCAATATCTGTGATTTTGTTGATGTATGGAGTGTCATTAATGTTCTGAAGAATTTTCATTAACATTTCACAAGTCCTTGTAACCTAAACTTCGAATTTCATAACAAGTGGTGAAATTTACTATCATTCCCCCCTATGTGAAGACATGTATACAAACCTATGATTTATGGGAGTTGCAGAAGCCTATAGAAACTAATTTATGATGCATTGTGGATCCCATTGAAGTCCTTTATCAGTACCATGTCTCTGTTCTAGACATTTGGGAAGGTATTACAGTGTTTGGGAAGCCATCTTTGTCCCCTACCCTTGGGGGTTTTGAACCTCGATTTGACTAGTAAAGTTCCCTATTTTTCCCTGATTATAAATGAATGTTGTAGAAGTGTTTTGAGAGTGTACAAGAATCCATCAGCCTCATTTATATGTCTGAATACCTTCCAAACTCATTCAGACCCAATTCAGAATCATTTGGAGCCATTTGGAAGCAATTGAGTCATTACTAGTCTAAGGGTCGAATTGGCCAAAAATTGCAAATTTTCCTAGTTTTTACAAATTCTTAAAAAGGGACACTACAAGTGTTATCAAAGCATGGTCCTTGCACCTGATTTGGTTGACCATTAATGAGGACAAGAAGTTAGGGACCACCCTTAGGAATTTAAACTAAAAGCACTTTTTTTGAAGAGGAAGAAGTGGGAGAAGAAGAGCATTTTATTGAAACTATGGCTAGGGATGAGAAAGGAACCTCAGAGGAGAATGAGGAGTTTAGAAAATTCATGAAACCATTCTTTGAAGACATGAAAAAAC
Source organism: Larix kaempferi (assembly GCA_027924585.1). Taxonomy (NCBI): domain Eukaryota; kingdom Viridiplantae; phylum Streptophyta; class Pinopsida; order Pinales; family Pinaceae; genus Larix; species Larix kaempferi. The sequence goes on from BSBM01000029.1 coordinate 8,969,885, forward strand.
ATATAATGAAAGGGTTCGAATTGTTTGCTTGTCAACTTGGAAGCAAAGGGGCAATAGGAGGCATTAGTAGTTCTTCTTTCGAGGAAAAGAAGGCAATGGGTGAAAATATTTTCTCAAAGACAGGACCTCATAATCGACCTCATGAATTTCAGAGTTCAGTAAGGAATACTACACCTAAATTTCTTGAGGTCAAAGAAGAACCTAACACTCAATATGACATACAAGAAGTTATAACATAATGGCAAAAGTTGAGTGAAGATTACAAAAGGACTCTACCATTTGATCAATACTTTAATGTCTCAAACAAACTCAAAATGAGGGAAGGTAATAGGACTCCCTTTCAGAATAAGGAATTGAATTATTCCATAGGTAAAATGCCTCTTCCTACTTTTGATGGCTCATCTCAAAGTTCTGCAAATACTTGGGTACAAAATTAACTAGATGTGTATTTTCCATTGAATCCAATGGTTGAAGAGGATGCTCTAAAAATGGCTATTTTGCATCTCGAAGGAGAAGCCAATGATTGGTGGTTCCATGGAATTAAAACCTTGGGAGATGATCAGGTTACAACCTATGAAGAATTTGTTTACAGAGTACTGGAAATATTTGAGCACAAAGACCCATAAATGCCTTTCAAAGAACTAGCCCAATTGAAGCAAGTTGGAACCCCTACTAAGTATATGTTGGAATTCCAAAAACTATCAGTTAAGGTGGATGATATATCTATGGTAAGGTTAGTATTTCTCTTTATTGAAGGTTTGGATGAACCTTTGAAGGGTTTTCTTAAGGCCCACAAACCTACTTCATTGAAAGATGCCATGAACTTGGCAAGTGATCTTCAAAATGTGCTACCTAGGACAAGGTTTCCTCCCAATCCCAACTTCCCTTCCAAGTTCAGATTTGAAAAGAAGCCATGGAAAAGAAATGCAATTGGAAAGGATAAGAAAGAGGGACCAAACAAGGAAGAACTCAGAAGAAATAAATTGTGTTACACATGCTTCCAACCATGGGTACAAGGGCATACATGTGCTAAGGGGAAATCACAATACATTGAATTATTTTCTAATAATGATGAGTAGGAAGGGGGTATGGAGGAAGAAGGACATATTTCAGACCAAGAAGAGGGATATGACACAACAGAAAAATGGAAACAAGAAGAAACTCATCCTTCACCTGACAAAGGGAGTATGGCAGTGCTTTCAACAGTGCCTCGTTTTCACACTATTCGATGCAAGGGAGTGGTACAAGGACAAAGGGTCTCGGTATTGGTATATGGAGGAGCCACACATAACTTCATTGATGCAGACATGGTGGAGAGGAGGAAGCTACCTACTAAACCATTCTATGGCTTCACAGTCATCATTCTAGGTCACAACACTATGGAGTGCAAAACATGGATTCCAAACCTAGAAGTCACCATAGGTAACTACACTTTTTTTGATAGCTTTTATGTGGTTGATGTTGCTGATACTAATGTGGTCTTGGGAGTGCAATAGATGTACTCTATAGGGGAACATACAATGAACTATCAAATTCCTGAAATGAGATTCAAAGATTCAGAAGGAAAACAAAGGGTTGTGAGAGGGCAGCACACCTATCTGAATCAAGTAGTGACTTCCCACAGTATGAGGTCCATATTGAGGCATGGAGATATTGAATGGGCTGTTGAATGTTGCATCACTTCACCCAAACCAAAAATAAATATTTCAAAACATCCCAAGGAGATAAGGCAACTACTACACATATATGAAAAGGTTTTTGGAGACCTTCCTCCTAGAAGGCCACCTAATAGAGGAGTTGAGCATAACATTGTTTTGGAGGTGGGAATTTAACCTATACAAATCCCACCATATAGACATCCCAAAAAGTTCATAGAGGAGATTGAAATGGATATTCAAGAACTCTTGGATTTGGGACTCATTAGACCAAGCTCTAGTCCCTATGCTTCTTCAGTTGTTTTGGTGAAGAAGAGAGATGGGACATTGAGAATGTGCATTGATTTTAGAGCCCTAAACAAGAAGACAATAAAAAATAGATATCCCATCCCAAGAATATATGAGCTCATGGATGAGCTACATGGAGCTAAATTCTTCTCAAAAATTGATCTTAGATCTGGTTACCATCAAATTCGAATGAAGGAGGAGGGTGTGCATAAAACAACTTTCATATGTCACTATGACCATTTTGAGTTTCTTGTCATGCATTTTGGCTTGACCAATGCTCCAACCAAATTTCAATCATGCATGAATCAAATATTTTGCAAACAGACCCATAAGTTTGTTTTGGTTTTCTTTGATGACGTTCTAATTTACAACAAAACTTGGGAGGAACACTTGCACCATCTAGAAGTTGTCTTGAAAATTTTGCATGAACAATATTTGTTTGCTAAGTTATCCAAGTGTGAATTTGGGTTGAAAGAAGTTTTATATATTGGGCACATCATTGGGAAAGATGGAGTGAAGGTGCACTTGGAAAAAATAAGAGCTATTCTTGAATGGCCATCACCCAAAAACATCACAACATTGAGAGGCTTCATTGGAATATGCACTTACTATAGAAAATTTGTGAAAGGGTTCTCTAAATTGACTGCTCCACTTACTGATTTGACCAAGAAGGATGCTTTAAAGTGGGATAAAGAGGCTGAGAAGGATTTCCAAAAAATGAAAGAGGTAATGAGTAGTTGTCCAATACTTGCATTACCTGATTTTTCTAAACCATTTGTCTTGGAATGTAATGCATCACGAGAAGGGATAAGGGAGGTCCTAAAGCAAAATCAACACCCCATAGCTTTTGAGAGCAGAAAGTTACAGCCACATGAGAAGCTCTACTCAATTTATGACAAAGAAATGTTATCCATCATGCATGCCTTGGCCAAGTTTAGGCAATACTTGGTGGGAAATACGTTTGCGGTCAAAACTGATCATAACAGTTTGAAGCATTTTCTCACACAAAAGGACCTCAATGAAAGGAAAAAAAAATGGGTAACCAAAGTCCAAGCTTTTGATTTTGACACTGAATATGTTAAGGGGAAGAATAATATTGTTGCAAATGCATTATCTAGAAGACCCTCATTTTCTCTTATGGGCATTTCAAAAGATTGGAAAAATATGCTAATGGTTGAATATGCCAAAGATAGTTTTGCTTGTGATGTGTTAGATGGAGTCAAAGGTGATGATAGGTACAAGGTTTTGGATGGTATCATCTACTATAAGGATAGAATATACTTAGTTCATGGTTCGAATCTCAAGCACAATATTTTGAAGGAAGCTAATGACTCTCCTTTAGCAGGCCACCCTGGTTTTTTCAAAACATATAGGCAACTAAGGGAAAGGTTATTTTGGAAAGGGGTGAAAGACGATGTTCTAAAATATGTGAATGAATGCAAGTCATGTCAGCAAAACAAATCTGAACATACACATCCTGCTGGTCTATTGCAACCATTACCCATTCCACAACAAAAATGGGAAAGTGTCTCCATGGATTTCATCACAGGTTTTCCCAAGGATTTGGGTAAGGATTGCATTTATGTCGTGGTGGATAGACTCACTAAATTTGCTCATTTATTTGCTATTACATCATGTTTTACTGCTGCACAAGTGGCTAATCTATTCTTTAGAGAAATTTTCAGATTGCATGGACTTCCTAAGAACATTGTGAGTGATAGAGATAACAGATTTATGAGTGCCTTTTGGAAAGAATTTTTCAAGTTGGTTGGCACTCAATTGACTCTAACCACAAGATATCATCCTCAAACTGATGGAAAAGCAGAAAGAGTGAATCAATGGTTGGAAGGGTACTTGAGGAACTATGTTGGTGATCAGCAGAAAACATGGGTGAAATGGCTACATTTGGATGAGTTTTTCTACAACACTACTTTCCATATGTCCATTAGCATGTCTCCTTTCAAAGAAATTTATGGTTATGAAGCACTTACATTTGTTGAGCACATATTTGGTGATAGTAGAGCCCCAAAAGCTAAATATTGGGTGGAGGAAAGTCAGGAGATTTTGAAACTCCTAAAAGACAATTTGCAGGTTGCCCAAAATCATTAGATACAGTATGTGGATCAACATAGAGTGGAAAGAACTTTTCAAGTGAATGATTTGGTCTATTTGAGTCTAAATCCATATAAAAAAACATCCTTGAAAGTGAAAGGATCAGAAAAGCTCAAACCAAGATACTATGGTCCATATAAGATAGTTCAAAAAATTGGGGAGGTGGCTTATGAGTTGACACTTCCAGAAGGGAGCAAAATCCACAATGTATTTCATGTTCCATCACTTAAGAAGTCTATTGGTCAGCAAATATCTGTTTCAGAAACCCTCCCTCCATTAGATGATGAAGGGCAACTCATACTTATCCCAAAAAAAAATTTGAAGGCAAGAGAAAGGAAATTGAGGAGCAGAACCATAAGGGAGTATTTGGTACAGTGGAAATATTTGCCAAGTGAGGATGCCACATGGGAGGAGGAAATTTTTTTGCAGCATCCTAATTTCGAATTTCTTGAGGGCAAGCAATATTGGGTGGGGAGGACTGTAATTTCCCCATTCAAATAAATCTCAAGAAGAGAAAATTCCACCAATCTACTATTTTCCTAGGTTGGGGTGGAAACATTAAATTTGGAATAAGGAGACTAATAAACCCCAAATGGACTTTAGCTTGACATAAATATATTAAAATGGGATAAATAAATATTTATGATGAGGAAATAAGATGGCACTAGGTCATGGAGACACATGGGTGGTGTGGGACCCACACAAAGCTAGACTCCCCATGCCACATGACATTCCACTCTCACTCATTCGAATCCAAGGTGGAGTCCAATGTTCTTGGGGTATTTGGAAGGGCATCATACTTGGCATGAATAAATTAGGTCGAAATGTAGAGGAAGAGTAAATCCCATGGAAGAGGAAGAGGAAGAGGCATTTTGGAGCTAGTGGGACACTTGGGCTAGATTCCCTAGCTTCTATGACGCCAATGATGAAGATTCCTATGACACTTATGACAAAATCAGAACTGATGGATGACATCTGACCTATATGACATGTCAGGGCTAAAAATATCCTCCAAGAAGGTGCACAAGGGAGTTAGGGCAGCCAAAGAGTCACCCATTCGAATTGAGTGAAGGAGGAGGCTAGAATTGGAGGGACAAGTGGCACACATTGGAATCTCTTCCCAATTCGAGTTGGCATGAATCTCATGGATGGAATTTGAGTTAAGGAATCATTTGGAAGTTTATAAAAGTCAGGAACAAAGAAGGAGATCAGCTTTTTATCATTTCTCATTTTGCATATTGGAGAGCAGTGCTTGTCCAAGCTAGTAGAGTGTTATTTTACTTGCCTTAGTACCAATTTCGAGGGTGAAAGATTCCCATCCTAATTGGCAATTGGAGAGTCCATTCATAACTTTCATTTGGAGCTACAATGGAGTTATTAGTTGCAGGTTGAATCTACAAGGAAGCTCATGGTTCTTTCTTCTACAACTTGTTCTCACCTCTATCTCACATTTCCTTGCATATTTTGACTCTTGGAGGAATTGCGCCTTTGGTGAGATGCTGATATATTTTTGAGAGTCCAAGAATATCCATTTATTTGTATTTTGATATATATACTCTATATTTGATTCTCAGAAGACTCTCAGGTCAAAATACCAAGTGAAACTATGTAAAAATACCAAACAATGCATAAATGGTGCCATTTTCTCGATATCTTGTTGTTGGAGTTGAAGAGGCTTTATTTCAATATGTATCAATAAATATCTGTGATTTTTTTGATGTATGGAGTGTCATTAACGTTCTGAAGAAGTTTCATTAACACTGCACAATTCCTTAGAACCTAAATTTCGAATTTCATAACAAGTGGTGAAATTTACTATCATTTCCCCCTATGTGAAGACATGTATACAAACATATGATTGATGGGAGTTGCAGAAGCCTATAGAAATAATTGATGATGCATTAGGGAGCCCATTGAAGTCCTTTATCAGTAAAACGTCTCTATTCTGAAATTTGGGAAGGTCTTATAGTGTTTGGGAATCCATCTTTGTCCCTTACCCTTGGGGGTTTTGAACCTCGATTTGACTAGTAAAGTTCCCTATTTTTCCCTGATTATAAATGAATGTTGCATAAGTGTTTTGAGAGTGTCCAAGCATCCATTAGCCTCATTTATATGTCTGAATACCTTCCAAACTCATTCAGGCCCAATTCAGAAGCATTTGGAGCCATTTGGAAGCAGTTGAGTCATTACTAGTCTAAGGGTCGAATTGGCCAAAAATTGCAATTTTTCCTAGTTTTTACAAATTCTTAAAAAGGGACACTAAAATGGTTCTATGAAAGGGATTCATATTGGGGGTGGTATTCAGATTACCCATCTTATTTTTATAAACGAAATTTTAATTTTCATGGATGGTTCAAGGAGAGACATTACAAAAATTAATCATATCTTGGAGGTTTTCTCAGAAGCTTTTGGAACGTTAACTAATGCCGAAAAATCCTCTATCTCCTTTATGCATATGGATGATGATTTGTCTCTTTGGTGTAGTTCATAGTTTAACTTCCCTACGACATAAATTCAAAAGGGGATAAAGTATCTTGGGTTTATCATCAATGCCAATAACTACCACAAGCAGGACTGGGCTTGGCTTGTTGGGAAGGTAGAGAAAATACTGCAACTTTGGTGAACATGTGTCTATCCTGGGGAGGGAGGTTTGTTTTGATGGAAGTTATCCTGATTTTCTCAATCTCTTTGGTGTATGTCCCTTCAAGTACTCTCGAACATATTAGAAAGTTATGTTTTAATTTTCTTTGGAATGGGAACTTTGATGACAGGGCATTCCATTGGGATGCTTGGCATACGATCTCTTTAACCTAAGAATTTCCGTGGATGGGGACTAAAGCACCCACATTATTTTTCCAAAGCTATGGCAACTAAAGGTGCGTGGAGGATATTAAAGAGTGTCAATCTGTGGGTTAAGGTTGTTTAGTAAAATTATATCTTCCCCACTCACCATTGAAGAATGGTTCCAAGAAAAGGAAAACCCTCTCAGGAATGTGTCCACCATGTGGAAGGCTATTATTTTGGCATTTAACATCATTGGTGACTGGTTATGCTGGAGGATTGGCAATGGCAGGAATATTTGATTGGGTTACAATCCTTGGGTGGGATGTAAGGATAATTATAGACTGCCAGATCACATAATTATTTATTTACAAGAGAAGGGTTGTTGATTCTTGTCTTGGATTAAGGATGCTTGTCACACTTCTCCCTTAAGACAAGCTTGGATTCTAGCCGATCATTTCAATCTTTTTGAGGGGGGGGGAATTTTTATGGGATAAATACATTAAATCTCTCCAGAATTGTCACATTAGGTTGGTGGACAGACCAAATGGAATTCTTTGGTATAAGAACCCTAAAGGTGGTGCTTACACTCCTTGGTTGGGTTACTGTGTTTTTAGCGAGGAGGAGGATCCTCCTGAACCACCTTGGTGGCATGAGTTTATATGGTCTTTAAATCATCCGCTTAATTTTTTTTGTTTATGTGGCTTGCCCTCTCCAATAGGGTGTTCGTTTGGGATTGTATGGTTAAATTATTCAACATTGGCCTAGGAAGATGTGCATTATGCAAAGGGAGCAATGAATATATTGCCCATCTTTTTGTCAACTACTCTTATATCCAAAGGATGTGGGCACATGCTTCTCAGACAAACTATAATCTATTTGCTTGACAAGGCATTGATCTTCAAGACACACTTTAGGTTTGGGCCGTGAATTTATCTTTCCGTGCTTTTAGGGCTATTCCTGCTATAATGTTATGGGGGGTATGGATCGCCAGAAACATTTTCATTTCCTCGGAGATATATGCATAAAAAATCCTGGCCATTCTTGATTTTTTCCTTAGGAAGCAAAGAAAAAAGAGGGGAGGAGGATTAATATGGAGCATATTGACAAGTCTGGAAATTGGTGTTATTTCGACGAAGCTTCTAAAGGGGATCCAACACAGGGTGGTGATGGTGGTATTATACATTTATACAATTCTATTTGTATAAAATTCGTTGCTGGTCTTGGCTGCAACACCAACAATTTTGCAGAACTGATGGCTATGAAACTAGTGCTCATCTTGGCCATCTCGAAGGGGGTACAAAATCTTCAAGTTTTTGGTGACTCCTTGCTGGTAACTAATTGGATGAGGGGGGGAAACCTCTAAATAAAATCACCCTAGTGCCTTTATTTGAAGAGTTGATCAGGTTCAATGATATGTTTCATGAGATTCAATTTTTCCATATTTACATAGAAAGAAGCAGTATAGCTGATAGTTTGTCCAAGATGTGACTTTTGATGGATGAGGGCATTTGGAAATTATGGGAGCACTCTAATGTTTCCCTCATCAACCATGACCCAATACCACATCATGTTTAATATCAATTAGGGCCTTGGCTATGCATTATAATGATTTTTCTTATTGGCACCAAAATGCCTTATCTTTCTGGAGTATTTTAAAAAGATAATACTTTTTTGGAATAGAAAAATATTTTATGTAACAAAACTATACTAATTTTGGCAGCTAATCATTAGAATTAATAGTGGTGGCTCATCTGTTTCTAATGGAGGAACAATATTGACAACATGTATTTTGTTGTAATGCCTATTTGACCTATGAACAATGTGGTTCATTAAAATTAATGAATTGCGACTTTTTACAGCGGAAAACAAGTTTGAATCAATAAAGTTTTTTTTTTAAATACAAATTTTTCCTCGAATTTTCTAAAATCTACATTTTAATTTTTTTTATTGTTGAAATGCCTAAGATATGATAAATTTCATGGAGGGGGAATCAACATTTTTCTATAATAAAAAATAAGAATTTCAAATCCAATTGTAAAATTTTGGAAAATGCCATTTGTTCATAGTACAGAAGGAACTTAGAGAGTACATGGGTTTCATATTACTACTAGTCTCGTTTCTCGTGTTTTCTTTTCTAGAGAAAAATATCGTAATTCATTATTTTAACGAACCACATTCTTCATGATCAGAAAGGCCTCAGTTACATAGCAATTGTCCCAAAACTGTGGGAGTGTTCATGTTTAAACATTCTCTTGAAAGATAGCGTATTAAAACAATATAATACCATCTTATGTTATTCTTGAAAGGAAAACAACAACAATACAAAAACATGGATTTTTCTAGAAAAAATATCATCAACACCAATCCTGGATCCTCCATGAAAAAAGGATAATAAACAACCTCATTACAAAAAAATAAAGCCTCATAGGTTTCTTGAATTTTAACTTTTGACATATTCTTGTGGATTTTAGAGGATTAAAAAATTATGGGTCCAAGATCGTCTTCAGTGATAGTGTTGTTCAAACACTTCCATTTATTCCAAATGCCATCTCCAAATTGAAGCCCAATTTTAGATAGTCGACCAGCTGTGATGTTCCTCTCTGTAGACATGCTGGTAGCTGATTTCATCGAAATTGGCTGCAATTCTGATCAGTTCTTCATGGATAGGCTTAAGGTAGATGTTATTGGAGATTTGTTATAAGCCATCCAATTGATAATCAGTCTTGAGTCACCAATGACTTGTAATCTATGGATTCCCTTAGAAAGAACCAATTGTAATGTAATCTTCAAAGCTAACAATTCAACTAGGTTGTTTGTGTTTCGGCCTAGAGCAACAACTATTTTTTTCCATTCATTGTTCGATGAGAAGATAATGCCCCCAACATCTCCCATGGCTGGTTCCCCTGGGGAGGCCCCATCAAAGAAACACCAATGATAAGATCTATCCACTTGTTCTTCATAAATAGATATGTCCATTCATTGTTCTCGTTTCTTGTGTTGTTAACTTATCTACTCATTTTTAATTACAATGAGGGTGTTTATTTATTATGGTTGTATGCAAAAGTTCATCACGTCCATATGTGTATGCATACACTATAGGTGATAAAATTCCATTAATAAGAAGATGAAAGGATGATCACGTGACACATTTACTATATTTTTAAAGTCAAAGAACAATATTGAACCGAATTGACATTCCAACTAAGCAATGATTTATATGAATATTCCTCATGATCTTCATTTTGAAATGTACCTTGCAGATCATTTTCTCTCTCATTTGACTATTATCACATCATTGTAAAGCCTGAATTCTCAAAATTGTTGAATACCAACATGAAAGTCTCATATTTCTTAAGTTTGCACAAAAGAGGAAGATGGAGTATTTATATGTTATTTAAGTTTCTTTTGTTTGCTATGCAAGCTTTGCCAAATTTACAATTTTGAATTGAAATACTATTGTTATTAATAGATAAATAAATTCAACACTCTTAAATACCTTTAATACAATTAGATTATACAATATTAACATATAATATATACAATTTGACTAATCCAAAATGTTTTGACCTTATAAAACATTTATAAAAACAATCCAAACATATATAATTAAATTACCATTAAAAAAATAACACTAAACCATATCCTATGAATACTGATTATATTATATGAGCACTTATTAAATTTTTGAGAGACATAAAAAAACCATGGATATTGATTACATTGTATAGGCACTTATTAAATTTTAGGACATCACAAAAAACATGGATATTGATTACATTGTACATCACAAAAAGCATGAACACTGATTACATTCTATGGGCACTTATTAAATTTTGCAGTGACATCACATAAAACATGGATTACATTGTATGGACATTTATTAAATTTTGGGACATCACAAAAAGCATGAATACTAATTACATTGTATGGGCACTTATTAAATTTTGCAGTGACATCACCAAAAACATGGATATTGATTACATTGTATGGACACTTATTAAATTTTGGGACATCACAAAAAGCATGGATATTGATTACATTGTATGGGCAGTTATAAAATTTTGCAGGACATCACAAAAAACATGGATATTGATTGATTGCATTGGATGGAACTTATTAAATTTTGCAGGGCATCCAAAAAGCATGGATATATTGATTGCATTGGATGGGCACTTTGTAATGGATATTGATTGTATTGGATGGTTCCTTATTATTATCATTTTTAATATTATCATTTTTAATAGAACTCCAACAATATACATGGTTGGAGTTTAATTAATTTTTTAAGAAAAGTTAAAATGAAATTTGATATGTACTTAACTTTCTAAGTGTTTAAAAATCAATATATAATTATACGTAGGGTTTGGTAGAATTATTGGCTATTTTTTTTCAAAGGGAAAAAATATTCATACTATTATAATTAAAATAGTATAACAAGTCACATGACACGTGCTGCTAAGTTCTAGAACAATCACACATAAACAACAACCAAGCCCTTAAGGCATCTGCCCCAAATAAACCATCACATAATGGGACACCATAGAAACATAACACCCCAACCGGGTGCAAAAGAACCAACAGATACAAAAGGCCCAAAAAATCACGACCGGCCAAACATAAAAAAAAAAATAAGTCCCAAGTCTGCGGAAACAAAACTCGATAGGACATAGATAAAAAATAACCGAATGAGTCCACCACATAATTATTGGCACTTTGTATAGAGTGTGTTATAGAAGTGTTTGTATGTGAATAATATCAAAAAAATTTTGATTTTTTTTTGTTAATGCTAAATATGTAAGTTTTATTAAATTATGATTATTATTTTGTTAATAGAGATATTTGTATAGGTAGTGGTCTTCTTAGTAAAATGGTTAGTTCAATTAGTTGTTGTTAATGTTATTGGGTATTCGGTTATTTTCGTATAAGTCGGTATTCAATTTGAATCCCCTTGAGTAAGGTGTAATAGTTTATATTGACGAGTTTACTAAAGATGCCATCCATAAAAAGGAGAATCATCCCTCGAGTTTTCCAATGAAGTTTTGCTTAAAAAAAGGTAATGGCTTCTTACAAACACAAATATTGATTTGTTGAAGAATGCATATGCATTAACAATTAGATACATAAGATATGCCAACTTGAAATAGTTCTTATTATTTGTATTGAAATCGTCTCCCATTTTATGTGTTATTCCACAATGATTGTGATGTCCAATAACATAAAAGTACCAAGATATCACGCTTCTTATGATAATGAGGTGCCCTTAGATGTAGTAGCGCTCTTATTAACATAAATACACTATGATCTTTATCTCAATGGAAATGTCAGGTTGTAGGTGACCCTCTCACTAAGACCAATGATATCTAAGATGCAATAATAAATAAATAAACTAGTAAACATACAAAACACTGATGTGAACGAAAAAATGAAATAACACCAATTTATATCCATTTTAACTCTAGATTTATCGAGCATAGTTAAGGGAGATTAAATCTTTAGAAGTGTAAACCTTTCTTTAAGTGCAAAAAATTGAAGAAAATTCTACACTCAAGGGATTTGATCCCTCTCGACATTTAATAAATCAAGATTAAAATGGATCTACATTGGTGTTATTTCATGTTTTTACTTTACGTTAGTCTACTTGAGAAATATAGATCATCCCACTCTCAATCCCACAAGCAAGAATGAGGTTGATGATACCTTGCCAACCCCACACAGATATCCACAAACAACATCTTGCTTAAACAAGCACAAATCGTATCCCCTTCGAAATTGAACCCAGTAACCTCCAATGACAACACATATTCTTATAGGCCCACTTAAGTTTTATATATATATATATATATATTAAACCAACTTAAATATACTTATTTTTATTTATTATTTTGTTTAATTAAATAGGCATACACTTTCTACAACCCAAAAGAGAGATTTTTTTTTTTTGTAAGCTAGGCCGAACATTTTATTACAATAGAAACAAAAAATACATAGTCTTATGTGGCTGGCTTGCCAGTAGGGAAGCCAGACCAACCACAAAACCACAACTTGTCATCAAATTTCCATAGAAGGCATGAGTTTAAGATTACTACAAACTATCTCCAAAAATAATAAAAGTTAGCATACTATCTAGAGTACCAGAACCTATTGAAAAATAGTCTCGTGTTTATAATAGGGCCATAGACAAAACATACATATCTTGTGTTCCCTAAGAAAAAACAAACAATCATCAAAGAATTAAAACTATGCATCATTAGAAATAGTCATGGTAGTCGCCCGGCTGCGAGTGTAAGCATGACATATGGGGCCATCAGCCCAGCACATGGAGAGCACGTGGGGAGGGCTCCTCATCTCCTGCGCCCTTAATACCACACGCTTTCCCCTACCCTCCTCCTAGCCTGCCCAAGTTGTTGCTCGCCTCCACATCTGTCTGCCCTTCCATCTGTCCGCCTCCACAGCTGGCCTCCTCCACACTTGTGGCTTAATGGCTCCCTCCGGCTCACTCGCATACAAGTCCCCTCACAGCTCCTTTGGCTGCCACCCTGGTACTGCTTGCCTGCAGCTTGGCCCTCTACGCATTCAAGGCTGCCATCCCTTCGGCTCTCGGCTCCTTCAATTTCGCTCTCGGCTCTTAAATATGGCTCGTGTGAACGCTTCCAAAGGTTTTCAGCCCCCTCGCTCTATAAATGAGCCCACGTGCACCTTATATGGCACTTAGTCTACTACCTCGAACCTCTGGTTCTGCTCTGTGCACCCTCGTATCCAACTCCACTTCTGGTTCTGGACCCTCACGGTTCTCTCCGCCATTACTAAGTCTCGTGGTATGTCTCGTCGAGGTGGGGGGAACCACTGCAGAAGCCAAACTACCTTGGGCTTTGGTGATGGCTTTGATACTGGCATCTCTTTTTCCAGTCGTAACCTGATTGAAGACTGGGAGGGGCAGCTGGTGGCAGACCACTTGGCCTCTGGCTCCAATGGGGGTACTATCAACCACTACTGGCTCATGAAGAATATGCTGGGGAAAATTCTAGATGATATGCTGGGAAATTGGGGTTCTACAATGAACCAAATGTTGGCCACTAGGGCTAAGCTTATTGCACTGGATGAGAGCTTGACCAATCTCGATGCCACCTTCTCCTGGAGCTAGCACGCCATTGTGAGCCGAAGTCCAGTCCAGGATGACCTTGCGGGTAAAGGTGAGGGTGGCCCCATTGGTGTCTCAAGCATCCCAACCGAAGGGTTGGTCGCTACTGCTGCTACGGACTCCTCGGATCCTTTCTTGGCTGCTCCTGCCTCGCCTGCGGCTCCTCCGGTGCAGTTTCTGATTCCTTCTACGATGGGCTCTTCGCCCTGCAAACGGCTATGCAACCACACGGAGCCCAACCTCCTTGCTGCCAGAAAGATGGAGCTGCTTCCTGTTAAACTGCCGGAGGATGACTTCTCGGGATGCTACCCCATTCTGGAAGACTTCCCACCTGAATGACTTGTTCCATGACTGCTTCGGAGCTCGTCGAGAGGACCGATCTCTCTGCTTTGGTTTTTTTTGGTTAGTTTCAATATGGTTATTCGTTAGTTTTGTGTTTTGGCACCTATGATAGGCCTTACTCAGACAATCCTTTGTTTTCTAGTTGCGCCTTGGATGGCAACTCCCCATGCAAGAGGCAAGATAAACTGTAACTCCTTGAATTGTAATGCTCTTGCCCCTTCAGCTATTTTTGTTATGCCAGGATTGATCTTTCATCCTTGGCTGTTCTGTAATCTTATCTTTATACTTAATTGAATACTATGCAATTGAACAAAAAAAAATAGTCATGGTAGTCACCTTTGGCATTGGAGGGGCCCTCTCCTTGAAAAATATCCCAATCATTACTTTGGTGAGTAGTTTGATTTCGACCCCCATATCTATCAACGCTTTGGCCGCTAACTTGATTTTGGCTTCCACCTGTTGACTAAGCTGCTACTACATCTCATCCAGCTACAATAATATTTCCTTTAATTCTTCATTACTTTCCATTAGAGCCTTTCTTAACAAATTCTTCATCTGCTAATAAAGAGTGATTGCCTTCATGTGTTTGGTATCCCTTGTTTTGGATGTGCTTGCATCTGCAACCATTGGATCTATTCCAGCTTGAATTTCATCCATTCTGGTTTCTACCTTCTCATCATTGACCCAAGCCTCAATCTTTTCCATCTTTCATTAGGTTAGGGTCAATATTTCTTGGCTGAAGACCTCCTTAGCCACCACAGTCTCCTAGATAACTCATGGCATGTGGGTTGTCCCTTGTCCACTCTACCCTTTCCTTGTATGTCTACCCTTCACCATAATATCTCGATAGAACCAAGGAACAAAACCTATATCCGGAGACCACTAGTGCTTACAGGGAGCAGATAAACAAGAATTCCCAAGCAGAGTCCCCACCCTTGCAGAAATCCTGAAACTGCTAATGTCACTCGCACTCCTACAAAGCTAGTCTATAAGAAAAGTCACATTCGTCTCTAACTCCAATTGTCAACACCAGCTTTTCACAATTGTAGTGAAGGGTAGTGCTAAAGCTTTTTGCCCGAAAACACTAACATCCTCCTTATCTGTGTCCCTCGTCATGCTCCAATACCTAACTTGGAATAGAGCCATCGTGATCATAAGCTTGGGGGGGTAATCACCACCATAACAACCTAGTTATATGATGTCCCTTGTATTCTCCATTGGCCGCGGCACAATTTATTGCTTCTTCCTCCCACCATTTCCTTGGTCAAGTGGCCACATGAGACACATTCTCGAATGAAGTGGGGTGTCCTCCTCATAGCCAATTGTCTCTCCATCCGTGCCAAGTGTTGTGTCGATTGAGATGACTTGGCTTGGGTTCGTAGGATCCCTTCATTGCATCCCTACCACCCTATGTGGGGAAGAATATATGTAACTTATTCTAAGATTAATGTAATTTAAATTAACAAACAAAATAGTAATAATAATAAAAAATATTCAATATTTTAATAATAAATAAATATATAACATGAAAAAAGAAATAACACAAATGAAAATAACATAAGTGTCCCTGTCAATTGAGTGTAGATCGTGTGGTTGGAAGGAATGTTGTTATCCTCCCCACTCGGGTTCAATTCTCGCTTTGTGACACTTGCTCCTTGGGAGCCGACTTTGACTATATAGATTAGATTATGTAATTTTGGCCGTACCTTGATTCTCCGGAATAACAATTCTCCCAATGGATATAGCCTTAGTCTTATATTTACAAGTAGGAAGAGAGTTCAAATGTACGGAAGTGTAACTATTTTAAAATGGAAAAAATTAAAAACACTTAAAAAATGGTTAGTATTTCTAGTTACACTTAATAAGGTAAATTTAAAAATAAATTTACATTAATTACCTCATAATTCTAATACTACGTTTGATTTTCTTCGAATAGCAGTTCATATAGTTGCCTTTGACAATGGTGAACAACCAATTAAGAAAAAAACATAAGTCTACCTTAGTCTTGTACTTACAAGTAGGAAGAAAGTTCAAATGTATGAAAGTGTAACTATTTTTAAATTAAAAAAATTAAAAACACTTAAAAAATACTTAATATTCCTAGGTAAATTTACACTAATTACCTCATAATTCTAACACCATGTGATAGATCTCATACAAATTATAAAATATCTTTCATCCAAAACACTTAAAAAATTAATACACTAATTACCTCATAATTCGAACACCATCTGATATATCTCATACAAACTATAAAATATCTTTCATCCCAAACACTTAAAAAAATTAATATTTGTTATTATTATTAATAAATATATAAATCTTCTCTTATCTTTAACTTCATCCTTATCCGTATTAAATATAATTTAATTCGAAATTCTAAACACATTCCACAATAAAAAAATACAATGCGACATCATCACGTCGGAATAAAAATACCACGTCATCACAACATCTGGAAGTATATACACAACGGAACGAATATGTATATACATCACGAAATGAACAATGCCACGTCATTTGAATGCATACAAATTATGGATTACAGCATAGCTCTCGAGAGCGACTGTATATACAACACGAAATTACTTGGCCGACATACACGACGTGCCGCAAATTACGAGACTTCCACAACACAGCCTTCTAGGTGCAGACAGCGGCATCTCACACTCCATGCGACTTTCACGGGTTTAAGATCAAAACCCTTGACATATATAATATATATATATATAATCTTTAACTGTTTTCAGCCTTGATTGATGTATACACACTACCATCAGCTCTGACAACTAGCATATACACACTCAATTCATGCTGATAAAGACCCTCCCACCTCAAAAGCAATTATAGTAGGCTTTGCCTCTGTGTAATATATTCTGAATGCTGTAGAAGTAAAAGCACCCTATTTCGTTTGAGCTCTTTCTGCGTGTATGCCTCCCCATAGCTAATCTGCGGATCAAGTTTTTTTTCCCAGGGTTTTAACTTTAGTGTTCGTTAGATTCAGCTAAGTAAAATGCAATCTCTTGCTACCTGTGGTGTCCGTTTTACTCAGCCGAATTCCCTTGCCGATGGCTTGAATAAATTTAGAGAGAACAAGAACGGTACAAACGGCAGGATTTTCGTCAATTTGGCCAAAGATTTGAGATATCTGCAGTTGTGTGTGGCTGATCGTAGAGGGCCGTCTTCCAGAATCCAGGTTATTTCTCAGGTATGATCTCTAATTGCTTTAACTTTGTTGAAAACTGATGATCTGCAATTCCTTTAACTTTGTTGAAAAACGATGATCACTGTGTATGGTATGGGTTTTGGGGTTGCCAGTTTAGGGTGTTGGGCTAGTAGGAGTTGAATATCCTGGCATGTTAGACCTTCGTTTGTTTGTTTGTTTTCCTATTAAAGTCCTTTGAGACCTATTTGGTCTAGAGGTATCTGGGCCTCTTTTCTTAGTTTCGGAATTGAGAGTCGAACTCTGATTGAATTCCATCAAAGATTTGATTACGATTGTTGGGTTTTAAAGATTTCGCTTCTATGGTTGAACATCCGAGTTATGAACATTCCCAATACAATTTTGAAACAGATGTGGTTAACTAGGTATTGGCTGCACCAAAAGCTTTGCCATTTGCCATTGCCCAAGGACACTGACATTGTCGATAGTTTTGGTGTCATGCCTTGTGGCCCTCATTGACTTCTTGTTATCATCGATGTGGTTAACTAGGCATTGGTTGCACCAAAAGCTTTGCCATTTGCCTTTGCCCAAGAACACTGACATTGTCGATAGTTTTGGTGTCATGCCTTGTGGCCCTCATTGACATTTTGTTATCATCTATGTGATGTCTGCGATGTCTGTAATTGCAAGCTATCTTACTATAGTTTTCTAGGTGCACTCTACAGCTGGGGTTGGGAGATCTCCATGGGTGTGTCACATGTTTAAAACTAATAAACTAAAATGAAGTGTTTATTTTTTTTAAAGATAATCAATTAAAAAGAAAAATAAACTAAAATGAAGTGTTTGCTTTTTTTAAAGATAATAAATTGAAAAGAAAAAAAAGCCTGTATCCTATATCTAGTTTAAAAAATGTATCATAATTTCAAAAAATAAACCAGCATAGATCCATCTTAACCTCGGATCTTCAGGCTTTTCCTTCATCCCGCTCTGTTCTTGGTGCTTATTAGATGTGGGTTAAGATGGATCTATGCTAGTGGTATGCCCCTATGTTGGGATGCCGTTTCACATAAATACTCACCTCCTTGTCCATGCTCAAATATCTTGGAGATAGTTTGGTTCATTTGGTTACTACTTCCAATGTATTTCTATATTTGGAGAAGTGGGCTTGGTTAATTTCAAGCTGAATGCATTTCAGAAAAGAATCTTTTGAATTTTTTTAAAGCTTCTTTTGTGCCTTATCAAGCTGTTCTTAGTGTTTTAAACATTCAGTTGTTATCTGGTCGCTGTCGTTTTAGTTTCAAACTCTTTGATATAGTTTAGATGTTGTTATAGTTTCGCATTCTGAGGTATTGTTCATGGTATGGGTTTTCTGGTTGATCAGTGTTGGTGTTTTAGTTTCTAATTGGTTTGAACCTGGACTAGAAGTAGCAGGCGTTCCAGTAGAAAAGATCCCTGGAATCATTTTCACTTGCCCATACAATGTGGGTCCTAATTTTGACAGGAGATCTACCCTGCAGGAATGAGGACATTAGGATCTACTTCTGTGGGAGCTTGATGTTACTGTGTATGTTAGTAAGGGTTTTGATGTGCTCTGGTCCACTAAAGAGGTGTACCCAATGTTTACTTTATCTGGGTACAGATTTGGTAACAAGCATTACCAGAGCTGTTAACAACTTAACTAGACCCTACTTAGTAAGAAAGTCTTTTGGATGCAGCAAGTATGTGACTGATGTTGTGCTTGTTTCAGTCCAGCAAAAATTGTCACCTAAACTTCCAACTTTGTAAGAATAGAGCAGAAAGGTACACAGAAGCACCATTGCAAGTTTAAATCTGGTTGACCTACTGAGCCATGTGTACAGAGTTTAATCAGATTTATAGCCTTTTTGGACAGGAAGTCTGATAGTTTCAAGTAACTCGTCTATTTACTAAGGATGCTCATAACCAAGTAATAAAGGTTTGATGTTTTCCATGTTTATTTTTTTCAATGTTTTGGGTGTTGATACAACTGAAAATATCATGGACCTAGTTATCCCCAAGCAATTAACAGTTATCTTGGATGGACACCATTATATAGATCACACACAAGACGTGCACTTATGTTATACATAGCTGTTAACCAATCATTTCTTCATGATTAGTTATCTCTGGGTCACCCTTTGCTCAAGAGGCCTTTATCATGTGCTATCAGAGGTTCTGATCTGGAAATTGCTTCTGCAGTCATTTCTTATCCTCATTCTGCATTTTCCGTTTTTCAGTTCCACTCCTCCATTATTCATTGTTGCGTTTCCACTCCTCTTTCAGCTTCAATATTTCTATTTGTCGCGCAGAGTTAATATGCTTCTTTTGTCTTTCCTTGATATGTCCCTTTTCATTCCTGTATGGCATGTTTGGTTCAGCCATTTATCCATATCCAAATTGTCATAGTACACTGTAGTTGCTAAGTAAATGATCAAACAATGCACAGGGCAATAAGTAATGTAGGTCGGTCATCAAGACAACATGGCATCTGTTCGAATCTTTTCCCATTGTTTTCATGTCTTTCACTTCTTTATGCAGTGATGATATAATGTTGGGGTTATCAACATTTTGACACTGCTGCTAAGCATGTCGGTGAAATTTGGAGTTGTGTATCTCCTCTCTATGTTTGGTTGACAGAAGCACAATGGAGAGGGAGATGAAAGGAAGCTGGCTAGATTACCTATGGAGGTTCTATATGTGTATAAGATGTGAACACTTTCTTTTTCAACTCATGTACATGTTAAGTAACCTGAAACCTTGAAATGGTTTCATTTCCTAAGCAAGTATGAGTTTTCAGAGATGACACATTCAAAATTTTTGGGAATGGGGTACTATGTACATGAGGGATGCCATGGTAGAGGAGTACACCTCCACCATGAAGAAAAATGTATGGAACATAGTGCCAAGACCAAAGGGGAAACAGTAGTGAGTTCCAAGTGGCTCTACAAGATCAAGCATGTGGCAGACGGTAGCATAGAGAAGTATAAAGTGAGGTTTGTGGCGAGAGGGTTCTCATAGAAAGAGGGAGTGGACTATGATGAGACTTTTGCTCTAGTCGTTAGATACACTTCCATTAGAGAAGTGATGTCTTTAGCTTTCGTTATGGGATGGAGGATACATCAGATGGATGTAAAGACAACTTTCCTTAATAGGATAATTGAGGAAGAAGAGTACATAGAGTAGACTCAAGGCTTTGAGATCAGTGGGAAGGAGTACTGTGTCTTGTGTCCTTTTTTTTCGGGGGTTGCTGTGTCTCGTGTCAGACACTCGTACTTCGTGTCCTCTGTGTACTGTGTCTTCGTGTCATGTGACTTAGGTCATAAGTAGTTTGAGTTAATTCTATTTTGTAATTCACTTTATGAATAAAGTGAAAGTCTTATATTTAGCTATTGAGTCTAATAAAGTGTATTTTTATAGAGATTAGGGCTTTTTTGGTAGATTAGGGTTTTAGCTCAAGTATAAAGGCAAGTCAAGATAAAGAGTTTAGATACATGGTTTTGACTGACAGGGACAGTGCCCAAAGAAAGAGCATAGTGCATCAGTCAGGAGGCATACAGTAGCAGAAGCAGTTTGTACAACCAGGCTGTATAGTACAGTCCATAGTACCATACAGCAGATCCATACAGTTGTATGGATTGGTACAACAACAAGCTGTACTGCAGTGCTGTTCCTCAATTTCTTTGTGCAGGCAGAAATTCTTCAAGAGGCCTTTGACCTCACGTTAGAGGTGGATTTGTTTACCATACAGTTTCTGGTTTTTAGTGGTTGTGGAGGTTGCCTTGTAACAATTGATTAAGTTAATGATAAGTTGATTTGAAGGAACAAGTCCCTGTGTATATGTGAAACTGTTTACACTTCCACTATTTACTTTCGAGCTATATGGGTGATTGTTGCTATGTGAAGACTTTAATTTTTGCAAGTAAATAACAGTCTTGTTTAATTGAGAACATAAGGACAACAATCACCTAGAGTTCGGAATTTTAACACGTGTTCACTACTTTCTTGTTGTACTCTGCCACATCTTTGGGATCTGTAGGAGTTTTGACCTCCTCCTCCACAAGGTACCAAGGGTTGATTGCTTCTAGGAGATTATGCAGTCTGCACTTCCATGACACAAATTTAGAGGTGCTCTCTAGTACGTGATTCTTTCCCATTTTGGGAATGACCATTACTGAAGCTTCAATCTCCACTCATTGGATCAACTAAGGTTTCATACCCCTCAACCCTTCGTAGGTCCACATGCCAATCATTAGCATAGATCCACTTCAGTCATTAAAACCCTTTAACAACTCTCTTTCCTTGAAGACTGATATACATAGGCAGAATTCTTGAAGGCTGTAGATACACTGTTCTGGTCCCATGTTAAAATTCTTCAGCCTGGCATGATTTTTAACCTACCTACTTTGGAAAACAGAGAGCTGAAATCTCTATCAGAACCACACTTTGATTTTTACTAAGAACTAAAACATATCAAACTAAAGAAAGTAGCAGCAAGTACACAGATTTGAAACTCAAATCACACACTATATATTGTTCTTGAAAATAGGAAATGCATGGAAATCTTCAAACTCTAACCTCCACCCACTGCTTGCTACATTGGAAAAATGAATGAATAGAATTATAGTACCTATACCCTTGCCCTCCTTTATAGATGAGGAGGTACATGAATTCAGACACATGCAGCCTTAATTGAAATAGATCTAAGATTCTAAACCCTAGATCTATTCCAGGTCTTGGGATTAGCACCCTCAACCTTCATGAAGAACTATCCCTAGGAAGGTCCACCCACTAGAGGAGCTTGCAAATATGCATGCATGCATGCATCTCTCTCTTTAGGGATCCGTGTCCCATCTATTCTTGGAAACTTTCCACGTGCAAAGCATCCTATCTGTGCATGCATTAACTAAAGCAAACTCAGAAATAAAACTGAACTGCTAAATATAAAACATCTAAACTGGTACTGAACTGATGATGGTGCATGCATGTGTCCTCTCTGTCTCCCCTCCATAAATGCCCCTGCACCCTCATTCACTGCTGTACAGATCTGCTGAAGGAGAGTGTACTGTTTCTGCTGTGAATTTTCATTAAGGCTGCCGTATGAACTGCTGTGTGGCTTCTCTGATGGAGTACCTTATCTGTAAGCATCAGATCTTTGCTTGCTGCTGCCGTTAATGGTGCTCTGTAACTGTACCTTTCTGCTGGACTGTTCTCTGCACCAAGGTCTTCGAGAACTTGTTCCAAGGTACAAGAATTAAAAAGACAATCTTTCCTTTTAATATATAGTTCTCTTTTTATATTAGTGTTGAACAAGGCTTCAAAATATTGTGTTTTCCATGTTTTTCACAGACAATTTGCTAATATTTCTAAAAATTCTTCATCAGTTCCTATAATAGAAATTAAAAAACAGTAACATCAATATTAGAAGCAACGTAGTACCAGTAACATCAATATTAGAAGCAACGTAGTACCAGTTTCTCCCCCGAACTCGGTAGGTAGAATGTTAGATTCCTCCAAAGACCCAGTAGAACCATTAAAACAGAAGGGTGTCTACAGTGTCCCCTGCTCTTGTGATATACCATATATTGGGGAAACTGGACGCTCCATCCAAGTAAGACTCAAAGAACATTGCACAGACATTAGACACGATTGTCATCAGAAATCAGCACTAGCTGAACATGCCCACCACTCACGCCACCACATACGCATTGAAGAAACAAAACTCATCGCTAGGGAGGAACATTATAGAAGGAGGAAGATCAGGGAGGCCATTGAGATAGAGAAGGTCCTATCAAATTTAAATAGGGATGATGGCCTTAAGCTTAGCGAGTGTTGGTGCCCCATAATTCGCCATCTCAAAGACAATAATCTACATACAGAAAAACAATAACTCTAAAAATCAACTAATGATTTGATAATTTTAATAACTTTAATTGAAAAATTTATAAACCCTAAAATTTTTTAATCCTCGTGAATAAAATATTTTAAATCTTATAAATATTAGATTATGAATTTATTAATAATTTAACAAACAAGGTTTAAAAAATTACAAATTTATGTTTCTCCAACTTTGGTAAGATAAATTTAAATAACGCTCTCAATATTATTTATTAATTCAATTACCCTAAAAAAGGAAATTCAGTTTAAACTTAGGAACTTTAAATACAAGAATTCTTTAACATAAGCTAATCATTAAAATTATTATTAATAATAATAGAAAATTTAATCATTAGTATTAAAATTTTTAATCATTAATATTGACACTCCATTATACTAATTTTTAAACCTTATATTAAAATTATTAAAAATAATTATTTCAACAATTGAAATTAGGTAACATTTTAAAATAAAAAAGTTTTTAAACCTTAATAATAGTTATTTTAAGTTTAATAGTAAATTTAATTAAATAAATTTGAATTAAACTAATTTACCAACCATAGGCTTTTATACTTTACTCTTAAATGAATAAAAAAAAAAAAAAACTAATTAGTAAGAAATTGTTAAGAACTAATTAAAAAAGATTAAAAACTTTTAAAAATTAAAATAACAAAAACTAGGATGTCGGCAAAAACCCTAAAAATTTTAAAATAAGTCTCACACTTATTAATTGCTATCTTCCATACCTAATTTAAACCGTGAGACACTCTCTCCTGATGATGAGCCCTACTGTGTGGCTCGAAACGTTGAGAAGAAATTCCACTAACGCAGTTCTCCTCTCCACCATCTTTAAGTTGGTAAGTGTTTAAAAAAATACAAATTAACTCAAAAAATTCTGTTGGCTATGGGAGTCTCATTTTGCACATTACCTGGAACAATTGACAAATGTGTTGGAATTTATATCTAAGAATCTATGTTTTCTATCTTATTTGTAAATTATTTCTGATACTCCCATTTCCTTTAATAGCTTCCCTTGCAGAACTTGTATCAAACTCTTTTCATGCCTTGTCGCATCAAATTGCAATGCCTGCTTCTCTACTAGCTCAGATCCCTTCAAGACCAGTATATCTATTTACAAGGTCCTAATTTATCCAGCCATTTCTTGACAAGATTTTCTACCAATTTACAGGACAAAACAAGCTCGGAAGATGGGCGTGACATTGGCATACAAAGTGATTCAGTGAGTTTACCTGAAGCTCTACAAGGTGATTCAGTGAATTTACCTGAAGTTCAATGCATACAAGGTGATTCAGTGAGTTTACCTGAAGATCAAGGTTTGCTTTTTTTTTTTTTTTATCTCAGTTCTATTTCTTTTCCATGTTGAATCTATGATATGATTATCACAACCACAAGTGTCTTAGAATTAGAATCTGGGATTCATATTGCAAGTATGTTAGAAAGTGAGCATATTACATTCTCCATGGGCCTGTAGCTGCCATTTTCAAAATCCTTGACTATGTGGAGGGTAGCTTTTTGCTAATGACACATTTCTCAGTAATGCACCAACGTTTAGATTGTTTTATCTAATAAGCTTACATACTTATTTTATAGATACTGCATAGATAAAAACAAGATTAAGATTAGTTTTCTTATCATACCTGGTATTCTAGTTATTTGTATGGTTGGGAAAATAGTAGTAATAAAATGAGGAATGCATCTTTCAAGTAAAGAAAAATGCATCTCTTCAGTGCCATTATGACAGAATGAGAGGAAGCGATTGAAATTTTTTAAAATGCTAAATTGAGAACCATTCATTTTTCCAAGAATTTTTTTATATTAAATATTTCAAGTGTGAAATCAGGATATACATCGGAGTCTCAGACTGCCTTTAAAGCCTGAAAAATATCTGTCATTTCTGCTGTATAGGAAAAGACTCCTAGCCTGTTCTATTCCTACATGTCACAGTTTCCTAAGCTCCTCCGGGGTAGCCTTCAAAAAAATTAAAAAACATTTTTCTAAACATTCTTTTCTGCCTTAATGCTCTATCAAGAAAAACCAGATAGAGGTCCCAGTACAAAGCATAAGATAGAAGCTTTATCGGCTCCCATATCAGCAAAGAGGTCTTTCAGAATTTGAAATAAGAGTCCCTCCTCTGAATTCTTGCTCAGATAGGAGCCCCTCCTGCAATAACAGAACATCTTTAGATAGTTGACCTGCTTTGGATGAACTTTCTATAGATGTGGACAAAAGATATTGTATCAAACTACTCTTTACCTCGAGGACTTTATTCATGATTGGGTTTAGTAGCATTTTCTCAATTTTACATTTATTGTTGGCCTAGTCCATCAGCATCTTGGAGTCTCCAAATACTTGCAAGAATTTTAATGCTTTGTCTGCTTCTGTTTTCAACAGGAGTCACAATGCTTAGTACTCAGCTTGGTTATTAGTTCCTTTCCCAGCAACATATTTCAAAGAGATGAAATGAGATGAATCTAGGAAAAAGATAGGTCCTGCCCAACACATACATGGGGTTCCTTGACATGCCCCATTGAAAAATCCCCTTGCCTTGTGATAATCTATAATTGGCTCCTTTAAAATCCTCTCGGGACTTCTTTTGGTGGTTTCCAGCTCCCTGCAAAGGAAATCCTTATTTTATGAGAAACCTGGGCTGGTGACATATCAATTCCTTGAAAATTCATTTTGTTCCTTGATAAGTAGATTCCCCATAAATTCATAATACATAGAGCATGGTAAAGCCTTAAAAGGATTTTTCAGACTTATCTCTTACCCAAGAAAAATAGCAATCAACCAAAGACCTCTGATCCCATTTGTTATTCCCTTTTGCAAGCTGTAAAACTTCATTCCAAACAGATCTAGAAAAAGGACATGTGACAAACAAACGATCTACAGTTTCCTCTCTCTCTTTACACATTATACACCTCCTTGGACCCGACCAACTTCTCTTTTGACAGTTATCCCAAATAAGATTTTATTAGCCAGAGCCAACGAGAGAGATTTTAAGGGATTGTCCAGTTTCCATACTTGTTTCCAACACCAAAAAACTGACTTACTTCTTTGGGTATTTATAATCCATTAAATATGCATATTTATAAGGAGTAAAAGAGATCTAAAATCCATGGGCATTCATTCTCCCGAAGATGATCCTAGAGAAAGGATCAAAACGTTGAGAATGATGAAATCTGAACACAGCTATCTGAGTTTATTTAACTGCATAAAATCAAGTATAATGAAATGAATCCTTTTCCTCATTTAAACGATGTTTTTCCAACAGCCTTCTTTATCTCATATGCTTTAACTCTATATTTGGATTTGTAATTAGAAGTCCTTGATGCTGTCATAAAAAATATTGAATTTGTCTTCTTGCAGGTCCTATGGTTACAGTAAAATTTGTCCTAGAAAAAAAATGCAAATTTGGCCAGCAATTTCATGTTGTTGGGGATGCCCCACAGTTTGGATCATGGAACCCAAAGGCAGCTGTTCCTCTTGAATGGTCTGAAGGAGACACATGGACAACAGAAGTGGTGAGAATGTGTGTTTGTACAAAAAAGCTATGAGTGAAAATAAATAGTTTGTGATGTGGTTTGGTTGATGACTATGAATCTTCATATGTGGCATTTGTGAGTGTCTTTTCAATTCTTTCATGTTTGATCTGCGGTAACTGGATTTTGCAAAAGTACAAGTCAAACATTTGGACCACCCTCTGTAGAAATTTCTTCATCCTGGCAAGATTGGTCAATTCATAAGTAGAAACGAGAAAGTTGATTTTTGTGATATTATGTTAGAATGTGCAAACGGGACAGCTAGTACTAAAGAAAGCATAGTATTAATATCATTATGTATGTGTTGACTGTTATGCCTTAAAGGTTTAAGTAGTCTTAGAGAAAAATCAGCAACTAGAAAAATGTTCGTAAACGAAATTATAACTTATAGGATGTAAGCAACAATAGTCGTTTCCTTTGAAGATCATTGAATATAGGACAAAATAAGAACTGTTTAGAATTGAAAGTAAAGTAAAAACAAAGGCCATAAAAGAAGAAAAAAACACATTAAATATTTTTGGCCATCACCATTTCATGTGAATCTATCTTTTCCCAATACTTCCATTCTTTTTTATGATTGGTCAAATAAAGGTTTTATATTGTTATCAAATCAAAGTTCATGTCAGATACATATAATTCTGTTCATATTCAAATCAAAATGGAGACTTAGGGCATCCATATTTCTACTAAATATATCATTACTGTTTCTGAAACTAGCCTTAACCAGAACTAAGAAGTCCCCACTGGAACAGTCCATACTACTGCACTATTAAACAAACCTAGGCAAGGAATCTTAGATCAGGACAGCACTACCCAAACAGAGGCGAATTCCAATGGTCGGGCTCTCTTTTGTTGGAGGTGGCAGGGAATCATGCAAAGCATCAACTCCTGAGAAAGAAGCTCTGTAATGCATGCCCAGGTTCTCCAGCATGAAGAGTACCATGCTTCTCAATTCCTTGATGTCTATTGCTCAAGAATCCACCCTCCTTGAAATGGTGTTTTATGCCTCAACAGTTAGACCTGCCAACTCCTTCCTGGTAGCTTCAATATTGTGTGGCCAAGAGTAGGTGGAACCACCTCCAGGGCTCAGCAGCTCCAAAACTAGCACTTGGGCAAGAGAATATTATATTAATCCTGATGTGGCGGTGACTAGAGTCAACCATTAAGCATTCTACTGCCTTCTACATTTTGGGTCCTCATCCATTCACCAAATTGTTCAGCTTCTTGCCTTTGTTAAAACATTGTCTGCCACCTAGAAGAACAACCTCTTTGTTAGACTTTCAGGTTACACACTGAAAGTGTTTACACCATGTTTGGGGGTGCTCCATGAGATTTTGGGTACATGATGTATGACTAGCCCCTGGATGGTCCGAGCTGGCTTGTAGCATGAAGATGGTCTGTGATGGATATGCATTGTTGAGATAACTTGCTCAGTGGATGCTTGAGCTTAGGTTGATGTTGGCTTGTCTTTCTTCCCTTGGGTGGTGGAGATCTTTTGGTAGTTTGGTGGACGTCCTTCATTGAGGCCTCATGGAGGAGCCACTTACTTGGAGAATGCCCTTCAAGGAATGTGGAGCATTTTGCATCATGGAGGGCTTCAAGGCTCAAGCCCTAGTTGGCATGTGGCAATTTGGTTTCTTGATTGGAGGATTGGAGATGGCTTAGGAACACTATGGGCTTAACCGACCCTTGTGTAGCTACATCACCTTGGAGTCATTATTAAGCACAACATTGCCATTGGAGCATGACACTTATACTCTTGAGCAAAAGTCTCACTTGTGTGCCTTGCAAGGGCTCATGTATGTTGCTTGTATGGACTGAGGCCCATAGTATTGTTGGCCTCCCTTACCTCATATAAATAGAGGAAGAAGAGTCATTTTATACACAATAATCACATAATCATTTGTACACTACTCTTTGATCTTGTCTTATAGGATAGATTCACTAGGGTTTCCTCATGAACCTTGGGAGAAGCTAATGGAAGGGGAGGATGACATCTTGGCTGGAGTAGACATTGGTGATGATCTTGGTTTCTCTCTCTTGGATCTTTGCTTGTACTTTTTAAACTCTGTCTCTATCTATCTCTTGAGGTGCTAGTGTTTCTTGGTCTTCTTGTGCATCTTGGAGTTCTAGGGTTATGGTTTTACCTTGGGAGATTGGAGATTAGGGTTTTGGGAGAAAACCCTAGGGTGGATTTGTGAGACGAAGAGGAGGATGTCTTACCTTGGAGATAGTGTTGGAGAGATTCTTTCACTTGGATCTTCTTGGTTGAGCTAGGGTTTGATGATATACCCTAGCTAGAGCTTTTTGGATGGTTGATTTTTGTACCATCCTTGAGAGAAGGCTATGGTATGTATTTATACTTCATTTTGAACTTATATATGAAGTTTCCAACCGTCCATATCTTTTTGCCTTTTGCAGTTATGAATTTCTAGCTGTAAAATTTTCAAATCCCCAACCCGGTTTCAAGTTTTGTCAAACACATAGAGTTTAATGCCCAAACCCCACTTCTGCAAATTAGTTTCTCATGCATAAATAGCAAACTGACCTGAAACACATGGAAATTTTTCACAACTTTAAAACTCTGAAAAATAAATCAGCCACACCATAAAAATTTGACTCATAAATTTTTGACCAATCTTGGTCCAGGATAAAATGCCTAAGGAAAAACCTGATAAGAGATAATTTCCAGAGACAAATTACAAATTCAAATACAACAGTACTTATCTCAACTTTTCATCTCGAAAAGTGTGCCAAACTCCAGCATTAATTCTGTGCCCTTCTGACAGCAGTACGGCCTCACACGTCCCAACATTAAATACAGCAGTACAGCCTCACACGTGCCAACATTAAATACAGCAGTACGGCCTTGAAAAACATGCCTGACAAGTACAACAGTACAAAATAACCTCGATTTTTGTGCCTTCTTTGCTTTGAAAAACATGCCTAGAATTTATGACAGCATGGTTTGCATTTATTGCTGTATGACCCTCCTCGATTTCTGTGCCTACAATAGCAAACTTCTCCATTTCTGTGCCTGTATGGCCTGCAATAAATGCTGTACGGATTGTCTAGAAAATCGTGCTTGCTTCTTGGAATTCGTGCTCTTGCTCAGCCTTTGAATTCGTGCAAGGGTTTCTTCTCTCTCTTTTCTCCTCTTTTGTTCTTCTCCTCCTCTTCTCCAAAAATCTCTTTGGTGAAAGTGAACAATGATGCCTCAATCCCTAATTTCTTCTCTTTTATTCATGGTAACCACTTCTTTAAATCTAATGGTCAAGATTAAATCTTGAATCAAATACATCTAGGATTCTCATTAAATGCTCATTAATATCTCATTAAATGAAATACATTCACTTTTCATTTAAATACATAATGAAACCTTTTTAAATATTCACCCTCTCTGATTTCTCATAAAGTCAATTAAAAAAATAGAACCATGAGCAAACTTTATATAGTGACTTTATATCTCATAAAGTGCTTCTCACTTTAAAAAAGTGACTAGGGACCACATTTAATGTTCTCACTCCTAGGCATCAATAGAAGTGGAAAGCACTTGCCTTGGTACAAATTTTAACACTCCCTCTTATCGAGGAAAGTGTTTCTCACAACTCCCAACTTGTCTTTGAAATGATCAAACTCACCTCTTCCCAAAGAATTTGTCAGAATGTCTGCTGCTTGCTCCTCAGTAGGAATATAATGCAACTCCACTGCTCCTCTTTGGACATAGTCACGAATGAAGTGATATCTGATCTCAATATGTTTTGACCTATCGTGAAAAAATTGATTCTCCGAAAGCTTGATGCAGCTTTGATTATCATAGTAAATCATTGTTGGTCTCAACTCCTGACCAAATAATCCAACCAACAACTTGCGAAGCCAAATGGCCTCACAACTGGCTTGACTGGTTGCCATTTATTCTGCCTCTGCAGAACTCAATGCGATTGACTTATGTTTTTGACTAAACCAAGACACTGCTACTGAGCCCAGACTGAAACAACACCCAGATGTACTCTTCGGGTCCGTCACACTACCTGCCCAATCAGAATCTGTATAACCAGTCAAATTGACTCCATCCCTTCTCCTATAATCTAGACCAAAATCCACTGTACCATGCAAGTATCTCAACACATGTTTTGCCGCAATCCAATGAACTCTCCAAGGTTCTACCATGAATTGGCTTAGAGTGTTCACTGCAAAACAAATATCTGGCCTGGTGTTGGCCAAATACATTAAAGAACCAATGAACTGACGATACAAAATTGGATCTACCAACTCTCCCTCAGAAGCATGAAGCTTCTTCCAGTTGGTGATCATGGGTGTAGTCATCGATTTGCACTTCTCCATCTGAAATCTCTTCAGAATGTCTAAGGCATACTTCCCCTATTTGAGAAAGATGTGCCCTGGCTCCTGCCACACCTCCAAACCCAAATAGTAATGCATAAATCCAATATCCTTCATTTCAAACTCCGAAGCAAGATCGTTTTTGCACTTTGCAATGAGTCTATTTGCACTTGTAATGATCAAGTCATCTACATACAGTACCAAAATAAGTGGAACCTCACCAACAACAATAAAGTAGAGGTTTGGATCTGCCTCACTTTTCTAGAATCCCAACTCCTGCAAATATGCATCAATCCTGGAATACCAAGCTCTTGGAGCTTGTTTCAGCCCGTAAAGGTCCTTCTTCAACCTGCACACATGAGACTCTCTCTCTCATGTACCTCGAATCCTTGTGGCTGCTCCAAATACACCTCCTATAAGACACCATTTAGAAAAGTTGTCTTCACATCCATCTGATGAATGCTCCAACCCATCTCTGCAGCAATAGAAATCACCAATCTAATAGAAGAGTATCTAGCCACTGGCGCAAATGTCTCATCATAATCAGTTCCCTCTATCTGAGAGAAGCCACGCGCCACGAATCGAGCCTTATACTTCTCGACACTACCATCTGCAGCATGCTTGATTTTGAAGAGCCACTTGGAAGTCACAATTGACTTCCCCTCTGGTCTTGGAACTATCTCCCACACATCATTCCTCATGATGGAACTGTACTCTTCCACCATGGCATCTCTCCAAACCTGATGTGCAGCTTCCTTCTCAAATGTAGAAGGCTCTGACTCATGAAGACTAGTCACCATAGCCATGTAACTGGAAAATCTCTCCGGTGCTTTACTCTCTCTGACCTCCCTCTTGGGTTTCCCCATAGACTCAGAAGCTTCCTTCATAAGTTCTTTAAGCCAACTTGGCTTTCTTTTCTTTGAAGTAGCTTCCTCTGGAGAACCCTCCTCCTGTGCATCCTCATCTAACAACTATCTCCTTAAAAAAGTAGCACCAGAGGTTTGAGAACCTGTGAGTGGTGAACCTGTAATTCGAGAACGTGTACCTGGAGTCTCTGTATACTGAGTCCTTGAATATGAAGATCCTGAAACCTGTGAACCAGTCACTCCTAATACCTGTGACCCTACACCCTGAGCTCCTGAACTCTGAGATGTACTCACCTGGGAAGTAGGAGCTTGCTGCTCCTCCTGCTCTGACACTCGAGACTTTCTGAAGGCCCGCTCTTCCTCAAATCTCACCTCTCTCCTCACAACAAACTCTCCTTTGTGCTAGAAGGTATATGTGGAAAGCCTTTAGCCTTCAACCTTTAGCGTCTCTGTGCTTTAGCCTCCAACTTTGTCCTCTTCTCAGAAGGGACATGAGAATATGTCAGGCATCCAAATATGCGGAAGTGGCCTATCTCAGGCTTCTTCCTGGTGAACATCCCCTCAGGAGTTTTGCACCCCAAGGCTTGGTGCGAACTCCTTTTCTGTATGTATACAACAGTACTACAGGGCTCAGCCCATAGAAAGAAAGGAAGACTCCGATCATGGAGCATCGCTCTGGCTGCTCCTAGTATAGCCCTGTTCTTCCTTTCAACAACTCCATTTTGCTGTGGAGTATATGGAACAATCAACTGCCTCCTGATACCCTCCTGTTTGCAAAACTCATCAAATGCATTGGAAGTATACTCACCCCATTGTCTGACTTGAGCACCTGGATCTTCTTTCCTGACTAGTTCTCCATAAGAGATTTGAACTCTTGGAACCTCTGCAAGACCTCCTTAGACTTCTTGCTCCTCAGGAAATAGATGCAGGTCTTCCTGGAGAAGTCATCGATAAAAGAAACATAGTACTGATAACGTGTCAAAGAAGCAGATGACATGGGACCACATAAATCAGAATGAATCAAGTCGAGTACTCCTGCTAACCTACTATCACTGCTCGAAAAAACAGTCTTGGTGTACTTTTCCAAAGCACACCCTCTGCACACACAACTCTGCTTTGTGTTGAACTCTGGAAAACCTGTTGCCATGTCTCTCAACATCCCTAAAGCAGGATGATGCAAGTGAGCCATCCTCCTGTGCCATAGCTCGCATAGATCTATATTGCTACTGGTACTATGTGTCAAAGCATGATGAGGCTGAAATAATAACTTGGACAGTTTCCCATATCTGACTCCAATCGCAAATGGACTCAATCCTTTGGGAAAAATATGTACTTTCCCATCCAGGACATATACTCCAAATCCTCTATCCTCAATAGTGGAAACAGATACTACGTTCTTCTTCAGCCCAGGGACATACAAGGCATCCCTAAGTGTCATGGGCTCCATGGACTCCCTCTGAAATGCAACAGTCCCTCGCCCAACTTCTTTGACAATAGTGTCATCTCCCAATATAACCTCCAAGTCCAAATCTGTCCGAGTCAACTTAGTAAACATATCACATGTTCTTGTCATATGGATGGAAGCCCCACTATTAATGTACCAGGTGCATGCAATGGTCGATACATTCGATGGCTGTCCGACAAGCAAAGAATACTCTCTTTGATCCTCTACATCAATGTTGATAATGGATGCTTTCTTTGAATGACCAATGTAGAGAGAAAAATCTCTCTCAAACCGTGCTGTATACTCATCAATCTCTGCAAAAGCTGTTGTTTGCTGCTTCTTCTTCTTCTTGTTCGAGCACTGTCCAACATAGTGCCCAAACTTCTGGCAAGCAAAGCACTTGACTTTGCTCATGTCTTTCTTTTGCTCGCCACCTTGCTGTTTGGCCCCACCCTTAGGGCCCTTCTTGAACTTCTTCTTCTTGCCTTTGGCTGTTAAGGCAACATTCTCCTCATCCTCCTTATTCTGAGACGAACTTCCCTGTACATAACCTCTCTGGGTCTCCTCTTGAATGAAGTCACCTCAAAGACGATCCCAGGAAGGCATATGCTCTTGAGCTACAACAGACTCCACAAACATAGCCCATTCAAAGCTGTCCGCACTAAGTCACTGCCATGTACAACCTCTCCGATTGCTCCAAGTTCATCTCTTACCTGTGTTATTCTAGTAAGGTAGGATGCAATGTTTTCTGATTTGTTCATCCGGATGCCTTTCAACCTTTCCCTCAATACCATTTTCCTGTTTTCGTTTGAACTTTGGTACAGATTAGTCAAAGCATTCCACATCTCATAAGCATGATCTTTACCTGTCACATGCGGGATTACATGATCCTTCACGGCATCAAGTATAATCTTTTTTGCCATAACATCCTTCTTATCAAAAGCTGCTTTATCTGTAGCATCTGTAGGCAGCGTAATTGGTTTAGTCTAAGTACTGTTAACTATATACCATAGTTCATTGTCTTGAAGAATAAGTACTATTCTAGCCTTCCACGGACTAAAATTTACTGCTACATCTAACCTATCTTCAACTCTTAAACCAGTAGCCATAACAACAAGAAGTCCTTTAACCACCTGTTCTCCCTTCTCTTCCAAGTCCGAAATTTAACTTCTGATTTTATTTCTGCCCTTTAAAGAGGCTCTGATACCATGTAAATTTTTCAAATCCCCAACCCGGTTTCAAGTTTTGTCAAACACACAGAGTTTAATGCCCAAATCCCACTGCTGCAAATTAGTTTTTCATGCATAAATGGCAAACTGACCTGAAACACATGGAAATTTTTCACAACTTTAAATCTCACAAATAAATCAGCCACACCATGAAAATTTGACTCAGAAAATTTTGACCGATCTTGGTCCAGGATAAAACCCTGAAGGGAAAACTTGATAAGAGAGAGATTTTTATTTCCAGAGACAAATTACAAATTCAAATACAGCAGTACTTATCTCAACTTTTCATCTCGAAAAGTGTGCCAAATTCCAGCATTAATTCTGTACCCTTTTGACAGCAGTACAGCCTCACATGTGCCAGCATTAAATACAGCAGTACGACCTTGAAAAACGTTCCTGACAGCAGTACAGAATAACCTTGATTCTGTGCCTTCTCTGCTCTGAAAATGTGCTCAGAATTTATGACAGTACGGCCTGCTTTTATTGATGTACGACCCTCAATTTCTGTGCCTGTAACAGAAAACTTCTCCTCGATTTCTGTGCCTGCATGGCCTGCAATAAATTCTGTATGGATTGTCTAGAAAACTGTGCCCTGCTTCTTGGAATTCATGTTCTTACTCAACCTTGGAATTCGTGCAAGGGTTTCGTCTCTCTTTTCTCCTCTCTCATTCTTCTCCTCTTCCTCTCCAAAAATCTCTTTGGTGAAAGTGAACAATGATGCCTCAATCCCTAATTTCTTCTCTTTTATTCATGGTAACCACTTCTTTAAATCTAATGGTCTAGATTAAATCTTGAAACAAATAGATATAGGATTCTCATTAAATGCTCATTAATAACTCATTAAATGAAATACATTCACTTTTCATTTAAATACAGAATGAGACCTTTTTAAATAATGACCCTCTTTTATTTCTCATAAAGTCAATTAAAAAAATAGAACCATGAGCAAACTTTATAAATTGACTTTATATCTCATAAAGTGCTTCTCACTTTAATAAAGTGACTAGGGTCCACATTTAATGTTTTCTCACTCCTAGGCATCAAAAGAAATGGAAAACACTTGCCTTGGTACAAATTTTAACACCAGCTATATGCTCTTTATGCTTTGCTATTTATAGTGATTTGTCTTGTTGATTTGACATATGTAAAAGAACAAATTGTTAAGTGATTTGACATCTGTGGAAGAATATAAGGGGCTGCATTTACTGCTGTTATACCGTCGTATTTACTGCTGTTAAAGTACCATTTCAGATCTGGTTGTTTGCTGATAAGTTGCCTTAGAAGGGCTGAAAACTTAGTCTTTGTTTGGTATTTTTTCTTCTTGAATTGCCATGAAGTATGGATCTGTTAGAAATGAATTGTTGTGATCTTTCTACTGCTGTTTTACACTAATTTACAACAGTCCCAACGTCTGAAAATTCCGGGGCTAAGATCTGAGAAACCTCCGAGGAAGAAGGCAAAATTTCAGTTTTGGATTGATTGCTCGAGTGCATGAAATTTCCACATGGTATCAAAGCTTGTTTTTTCTGAGATCACTCTGGAGTAAGGAGGAGTTTGTATTTCAGCTGGAGTTTACCTGGGATAAGTACTTGACCTAAAATACTCTGAACGTCATAAAGGATTTCTGCAAGTCCTACCAACATTTGTTGCCTCTGGCTGCACTGCAATACCTTTCTTCTCCTCAACGAGGACAGGAGGAAGTTCTATGTTACTTACATTCTCATTCTGAGATCATCTATACAGGCGAGCTCCTCCATGCTGTTCCTCGGCATGATAATGGAACCTGTTTGACTTCCCTGCATGACATAATTCATCTCTGCCTAAAAGGCCCACCCCCCACCTAGTTCATTCTCCCTCACCAGATATCCTTCAAATATGAGAAGAATATTCTTTTTCTGAACTTCCTGCTTTGATTAGTTGTTCCCGCCTTCATAAATGTAGATTACCACACCGAACAGATTTCCTTTTTTACATTCAAGTTTCATAATCTTTAAATGTATTCTTTCTGATCTGCAAATACAAGATAAAAGTTCATCACCTATCCAGATCTTCAAGCGACACTCGTTTTATTTAATCCATGATTCTTCCGGCATAGGCACATATCCCAGGACTGAAGGCCACTGCTTTCCGTCATTGCAATATGAAGTGTAAACCCTTTTGGAGGATGTTGAAAACCAAATTCACTGAGTTGAGTCGCCCTGAATACGGTTGCACAATTAAACATCACCAAGTAAGTAGTGGCGTCCTAGAAAGTAAAACAAGTTCCATCTTTATAGCCTGATTGTGCACATCTGATATTTATTTTCTTGCTACATGATAATGGGTCATACCCTCTTTGACCAGAGCAAAGCTCAAGGTGATTGTCTTGCAGAATGGCTTAGTTAGACCTGGTAATGTTTATCAAATACTTTTCAGTTTGTTATGGGTTGGTATGATGATAATCTGACAGCATGTGCCTGCAGGATGTACCTGTTGGAAAACAGATTGAGTACAAGTTCATACTAATTGGTAAACGTGGAGAACTTTTATGGCAACCTGGTTCAAACCGAGTATTTGAGACATCAGGATCTGTGGCATCAGTGGTAGTTTCTTCAGAGTGGGATTTGGATGAAAAGATAGTGTCTGAGGCTGGCAATGAGAAGGAAGCTTGTGAGGCTACAGAAATGGAAATAACAGAGCAAGGGATTGGAAATGAGAACTCAGCTGCAACATTGGTAGAAGGAATTTCTTTGGATGTTATCTCTGGTCTAGATGCAGGACAAACAGGGAACGTGAGTTCTGACCCACCAAATGGTGTGTTGGGTTCTTCAGTTAAGCAAACCGAAGGCAATACCCAAAGGAAGGACTCTGCCATAGATTTGTCTGGGCCACCAAATACGCCGGGTTGTAGAACTGAAAGAAATGAAGAGTGAGAAGTAGCTTCTACTATTGAAGCATCATGGTATGTGTAAAATTTATGGGCAAAGCTTTATCCAAAGTTCAAAGGATAACATAGCATGATCGCAGATGACCCCTGGGACAGCCTTTTGGCATTTAGAACTTAATAGGTGCTTTATTTTATTGGTATGTGTGCCATTACAGGTTTTTTTCTCATACAAAATATGCTTAGTTACTGTGTAGAATGTTCTAAGGAGGCGGCATAGGAAGCCTTGGTCAAAATTATCTTGGACTGAAATATAGATTGAGTGTGTTATGTATTGGATGAACATGTAGTCAAAATTATCTGAGACTGAAATTTAGAATCGGAGTGTTACGTATTGGATGAACATGTAACATGCAATTTCTCTCGTACAGTAATTACCAGTTCCTGCTACCTATAATAGCACTTGAACAAATGGATGGAATACTGCTTTTCCATACCCGTACATAAGTGTTTTGCTAAAAGAACGAAGCTTAGGGAGCTTTAGTGAAAATCATCTAAAGCTAATGTAAATTGGGAGTGTCATGTACAGAATGAACATGTAAATATGCAGTCTCTTGTGAAGTATGTAAGATATTGTATCATGCTACCCATAATCATGCTTGAACACTTAGATGCATGATTATTTTCCATACCTGCAAAACTTGTTTTGTATAGATGCATTGAACAGCTCCAATAAATGGCAAGATATCTTATTGAAAATATTGAAAGAACTCATCCCTGTGATTTTTATAAGTGGTAGTCTTTGTACGGTGTAAAGTTTATATGAATAAATGCATGAAGATGGAAGTCTAATTATAACACTTACTAGTAGCTTTGTTCGTGCAATACGAACTATCTTTAGATTGAATGAAGAGAGAATAGAATGCACTGACACTGACCATGAGTATGCTTGCATATATAGATAGTACACCGCAGTCATTATTACCTTCCATGAAGTAGCAATTGTAATTTTTCTTAGCAAGATATCTGGCATGGTTTTTTGCAAATTGTTTTGATTGTACAGAAATATTTAATAGATGTTGGTTTAAGACTACCAAGAGTTTATATCGCAATCCCCACCAGATACTTCCAGTCATAAAATTAAGAGTACAGTAAATCTAATAATTTTGTAGAAGGAACAGATTAAATGTGTTGGTAAAGGATAAATGGCTGGTTATCAGGTTGAGGTAAGAGCACCTTTGACCATAAAAGCTAGCATAATGTAAAATGAAATTGGCATGCGTGGATAGCAAGGTGATTAAATGTGTTAGGAGAGGACAAATGGTCGGGTATCAGGTTGAGCTAACAACATCTTTGACCATAAAGCTAGCCCAACGCAAAAATAAATTGGCATGCACGCGTTGATTTGAAAATCAACAGATTTTTCACGAGTATATTTTTCCTCAACGGTGACAAAATATGGCCTAAAAGCCAGCTAATTATAAACTGGAGAAATGGCAAATCAGTAAAGTGGATGGCATGGGAGATGAGCTTAGTAATCTCGTATATAAG
Source organism: Larix kaempferi (assembly GCA_027924585.1). Lineage (NCBI taxonomy): Eukaryota > Viridiplantae > Streptophyta > Pinopsida > Pinales > Pinaceae > Larix > Larix kaempferi. The sequence continues at coordinate 9,009,113 of BSBM01000029.1, forward strand.
GGCAGGCTTGTGTATTCTCCGAGAGAAGAATCGGTGAAATCATTGATATTCTAATACCCAGACAAACTTTTCTCCAGTTAGTTTATATAACTTTAAGGTTTCACACAGTTACCAGAGCTACTCAAAGGAAGGATATTGTGCCCAAGCCAACTGTGCCGATCTACCGGATAGCAGTGGGACCTCCAAAGGCTTCTTAGCTGGGCAATTGCCATCCAATATTTTTCTTGAGCTTCAGTCACATCAGCAATATGGGCAGAGAACAGCAACGGAGATATGTAACTCTAATGACAGGAAAAGGGAACTTATCTTTCTGTTCCCCGCAACAGCTCATATTTGTTGACAGAAAATCACCTCTCAAAAGTTTGGGAAACACATGCTCCGGCAACAGACAATCAAAACATGATTGATTCCACAATAATCAGGACAAAGTGGAAGTTTCCCATTCTTGAGCTTACCCAAAGTTTTGTCAATTTATTAGAGCTTTGGAACAGAGCTCATTGCAACATCCAACTGTTGAATGAACAGGAGTCTTAGTTGCAGGTTATGCATCAGACTTGCGTGCATAAATGTAATGAATCTGACATAAGAACAGTTTTAACATCTCTGACATATAACGGTTCTCTCATCAGTAGAGCTGTAACTGTTATAATAGCTCTGGCATGGAACGGTTCTGTCATAAGAGCTGTAATTGTTGTAATAGTTGAAAGAGCTGTTGATTCCACCTGAACTTGTGCAAGTATGGCCGCTAATTCTAGATTCTTCAATTATATCTCAGGGTAGTACAAGCACATGCATTATAGTAATGTACATTGTTAGAGAGACTGCGTGCATTTTTTACATGCATACAGTGTTTTCTGGTTAATCAAAATGAAAAAGTGGAAGTATAAAGAAACAAATTGGAGGGCCTTTTCTTCCTCCAAATCCATGTGTCTGGATTTAGTCTCTCAAGGGCTTTGTTGTTACTTATAATTCTGCTGTGCACTTTACATTTTTTTATTTTTAACACCCAACTAGGTTTAGGAGATCTATAATATGTTCAAGATCTAGAACATGAAAATTCCATAATTCAATGACGACTTATCATTTTTCTGTGCAGTATACATTTAATTTTTAAACACCGGATAGGTTTAGGAGATCTATGGTATGTTCAAGATCTTGAAGATGAAACTTCCATAATTTAATGGCGACTTCTTATAATTCTTCTGTACCCTCCTACTTTTTCATTTTTAACACTGACCATGTTAAGAAATCTATAGTATGCTTAATAATTCAGGATTCAATGATTTGATCTTGGAAATATAATTCAATGACTTTAAAGTACACTGAAAAATCCTGAAAACTATTTAGGGTTTTGTTGGGTATAGACAACTTTTTTTTAAACATAAAGTGATGTAATTTTATTAAATGAAGCTTAAAAGACGGATCAAGGTTGACTTTATCAACCTATCTACTACTACTTATAAATAGTAACGTGTTAGGAAGAATTCTAATGGTTTTGTATTGGCTTTTCCTCCAATCTAATGGGTTTCCAACGATAAATATCACGTGTTATGATGTGATTGTTTGTTTTTTGTTTGTTGTAGGTATGATATTTTTTAATGGACGCTCATCAATAGTTACTGTAAAATTTGACATGAATATGTTAAGCAAGGATAATTTAAGATTAGGTCTACTTTACCCAAGAGGGTCCAAGTAAGTTTGATTAGTTGTGCTATTTAGTCCATTATGTTTGGAAGGTTTGTCCATCTTCTCTACTAAATGAGTAATTATTTCCTTCGCCATTGCATAAACAAATAAAAACATAAACTTTTAATTTTGCCAAGGCTACTATTATTATGGAAAAATATGTGAACACTTACATCGTTATTTTGATATATGATGACATCGTTATTTTGAGATATGATCAGATGTTAATAAGCAATGTAATGTTAAATAAGTAAGTTATTGTGATATATGATGACATCGTTATTTTGATATATGATTAGATGTTAATAAGCAATGTAATGTTAAATAGTTTTTGCCAATTTTATTTTAGAAACGACAATATTATTTCAGGATTAGAAATATCATGATGTTATTTTAGAAATGATCAGGATTAGAAGTGTCTAACTACTTCTCATAAATAAGATATAGTCTTGCCATGGCTAGATACTTCCCATAAATAAGAAATAATCTTGTCATGACTAGATACTTCCCATAGATAAGAAATAATCTTAGCAAGGGTACTTCCCATAGATAAGAAATAATCTTAGCAAGGGTAGAGAGGAGAAGTTTCAAGGCCAAAACTGAGATGCATAGTAACGTGTCATGCAAATAATCTCCATTCTTACAAATGAGAATATTAATGCTTTCCTACAAATTATATAATTTATAAAGTAAAAACACAAAGATAGAAGATTACATCAATACGATAGTAATACAATGGTAGCAAGGAAGCTACTCTCTTTTAATATGGTTTTGTGAATGTGAAAGATAAATGTGTTTAAATGCTGCATTTTTTTGTAAAGATGTTTGAATCACTTTTTTCTGCACTATTATATTGATATATTGAGTTTTATGTTGGAATTTAAAAAATGTATGCCTCACTTCAACTCCAAATGCAAATAATATGGCTGTATAAAATTACAGGTTCAAAACCATATCCCTTTCAGAATTTCTTTATGATGGAGTTCAAAGTAAAAACTAATATTGCAAATATGGGGAGATAGTGTGAAGTGAAGTGTAACGAGGCCCTAGTATTCTTACATTTCTAGTGTCCAAGTGATAATCCAGGTCTTTTCTATTTTTCTAATAGGCTGCTATGCACAACCATTATTGTAGTGCATTGAGGTTGGCTCTGTCCGATCACATGTCTGCATTTAAGTTGGGTCATTTTTTCGGATGTAAATGCTTTTATTTGCATTTAAGTTGGGTCATTTTTTCGGATGTAAATGCTTTTATTTTCTTATACATTTTTAGCATATTAGAGATGTATAATGTTACTATCTTAAAAAAAGGTGGTTTTATTTGGGCTGATGTAGGATCATAACTGCATTTGGGCTAAGGGGAAAGGTAAATTGTTGTTGGGGTATGTGGTGACATTGTTTCCAACTACATATTTGCAGAAAACATCCAACTTGTCAAGCATAAAATTTTATAGATATATATTTGCAAATCCTTCATTTTCTCTCAACTTAACTATAGCGATTGACATTTAGCAATGATTTTCTATGACATGATAGAAAAATAATTCCAAATCAAATAATATAATATTAATATCAAGGTTATGTCTAAAGTAATACATGGATGTTTCGGCACACTTGCACAACATGATAATTAAAAAATATAGGATAAGTCAACAAGTGCTTAACTGGGTTAGTGAAAGTAGGATGGTGTTATTGCCACCACTAGGGTTCAAATTTCTTAGTGGCATGCTTGTGCTTATGCTGGTCTCTCTATGCTTGCGAAACTAGGTGGGCCTAGGGTAAAGTCCTAGTGACTTTCTTGGCTTCTTAGCCGAAAGGGGCTTTTGTAATAAGGCATGGTGCTTGTTATAGTCTAAAATAGAGCAATAATTACTTATTCGTGTTGACGTGAAATTTTCAATCACATATATATATATATATATATATATATATAATAACTCAATGATGAATCAGGTTTGAGATGTACATGATAAAGTTTCCTTATATTATATCGATGGATGGAACATTATACTTCTGGGCGTTAATGAGTTTTCAAGGGCATAAGGAGATTCTACTTTGTATGAGAACTTATTATCTATTGATGGACTCAAACCAAATTTGTTAGAGATAAACCTAAATTGGTAATTAAAAGATGGGTTTAACTCATGTTTGCTTGCCCTTTAGAAAGGCTTATCATTCTTTTCCAAACTAATAGATGTTACCAAGGGGTTGTCAACACCTTATATGGAACATCAATCATTCTGTGTCTAATTATTCAAACATACCATTCTTAATATGTAGATTCAATAGCCTTGGTTTGACACTTTGCAATGCTCAACTAATTTCCAAAAGATGTGGAACTCAAAAAATAATTTGAAGGTCTTCATTGGCTGTCAAGGCATATAAAGACATTTAATGAGCCATATGCCTTCAAATATCCTCTTCCGAGGTATTAACATGTTTAAATACATATTCTATTATAATATAATTGTCTTCAATGAGGCTTATTTAACTTAGCATGATATGTTTATGATACATTTATGATCCAGACCTTGTCTTTAAATTTATAGTATTTTATGTAATTTGCTTTGATGTTAATTTGGTGAGTGACAATTATGCAGTTGCATGCATTCAATGTTGTATGAATTTGAAGTATTGCTTAGTATGCATTATCATCAATTTATTTCATACGATATATTTATGTATTTAATAGTGTACAATAATTGAATAGGGGCTTGGTTGGTTGATAAAATGGGAATGGTGATATTTTCTCAATTTTCAAACCCCCCAATGACATGTTCACCTCTTGTGGCCCAACACCCATGCAAATGGACTGTTTGTTGAAATTGGGGGTAGGTGCAAGCCCTCACTAACTAAGGTAGATAGTTGCTACTTGATTCTTTAATAAAGGGAGATGAACTTAGTTGTTGGATTCTTTAATAAAGAGAGATGAACTTAGTTTCTCAATTCTTTTGATCTCAAGATTTTGAGGAAATTTAGTTGCTTCACTAAGGTAGATAGTTGCTAAATGTTTGTATAACAAATTATTTCTATTTATTTCTTAAATTTAATAAATAAAATAAAATAATAGAATAAATGTTTCTATAACAAACTATTTATTATGTATTATGAAATTTTGTTAGGTGCAAAGTCTCTCAATTCTTTAGCTAAGGGAAAGGAACTTTAGTTACTCGACCATAAGGAGAGGAGGAGGCGCAGAGCCACTCTTTAATAAAGGGAGAGGAACTTAAGTTGCTCGACCACAAGAGAGAGGCATATAACTTTCTAGTCTTTATACAGGCTCTTAATATACGATGCCCCCGAAGAGAGAAAGTAGATAAGGATTTGTAAGGCACTCTCAATTAGATACAATTTCACTTGGCTACAAGCTCATTCATTTATTTCAGTAACTAGAGCTAGGGAGATAAGTTAAGCCCAACTAGAAATAACTGCATTATGTAATACCGCGATGTTTTAAGCCCCAGACATATGTAATTGTTATTTGTTTTGTTATTGTGGCACAAGGTGTTGGGACAATCGTTTGAGACATTATTATTATTATTAATAAATTAACTAGCTCAACATGGACATCAACGAGAATGGGGGGCCATGGATTCCACTTATGAGGGTGAACAAGGACTAGGAGTTATTGGTCACTCAAACTTTATGCTTTGGACCCTATTCTTGATTATTTTGGCCTATGGAGATGATATTATGCTTCTTTCGTTGGTTGGTGGGACCCACTTACACTGGAGCACACTCTTCCTACTTTCTAGGGATTGTTGTAAGCTATATTTTAGCTTCCACAAGCTAGAATTTAGCTCCCACCTCCACAAGTGCACCCCACTCCTCTATTCATGAAAGATACTCCCTATTTTTGTGCTTACAGGTTATTTATGACCCTATTGGACCCACTCCCTCACCTCACATCACCAGTGTGCCCTCGTGCTCTTCTTAGCCTCAACTCCTTGATATTTGGTAACTCCTCCTCATGGTGCTAATCCAGGGAAGGGAATCTCCTAAACTAAGCCACCACTCCACCAATTTGAGTTAGTATCCATGATGAATCTTAACCACACCTCAACCAATTCAAGTTGGTCTCCTTGGGTTCGAATTTCTCTCCTTGAGCTATATTTATACATGTGCTATCTCCTTTGTGTGCTAGTTGGTTGGATGGATCTCATTGTGACTTTTGTGTAAAGAGATTATGTGTTTGAGATTGATGTTGCCAGAGAGTTTCTGGTTGTTTGCCTTTTATTCCTCATATTCCATTGCTTGTCCCTAATCTCATCTCATAAATCCTTGGATGAGGTGGTGATATCTTGAGGGATTTGTGTAGTGAAGGGGGAGTCTCATCTCACCGGGTGGGATAGATGGAGGGAAAGTAGATGGTGAGGGCATGAGTTGTGGCTTCTTTGGTTGATCGCTTAGAGCTGGGATTGAGAGTTATATCTCTACTTGTGGATCCATGGCCTCAACTCAGGGGTGGTTGTCATGCTGAGAGATGCCTGAGCATGGCATGTCTATGGTTGGGTGGAATGTTGTCCTGTTACAACCAACTGTACTTCATGAGATAAGTATCTTGTTACGTGTTATATATTTTATTTTACATTGTTTATGTGCTCGTGGAGGCTGATTTTATCTCTATTTGTGTTTATGCTTATTATGTCAAGAATTGGATGCTAGATGGATGGCCTTTGTGCATTATAAAATCTGATATTGTTATGAACCTTCTATATCTTCTTTATCTTCTAAGTTCTCTCATGGTTTATATGGCTGAAGATGGCAACCTTTATTTCTGATTTCTCTCATGGTTAAATGGTTGTATATGACAACCTTGAAACCCGATTTATTATGTGCTTAGATGGCTGTAGGTGGCTGCCATGAAATCTAAGTTTTTTACTAGTGTATAATGGCTGTACGTGGCAGTCATGAGATCTGATTTTGATGGCTGTAGGTGGCAGCTCGTGTCTCTGATTTTGTTATGGTTTATGTGGCTATAGATGAAAGCATGTAGATGCACTATTAATGTTGTTATCTAACCATAAAATCAACACACAAATAATAGAATTAAGAAGATATCCTCATATGAAAGACAATTGAAATACAATTGGATAATAACGATAACAATTGAATACTTACAATCGTACTACTTGAATACTTACAATTGACTACTTGAATACTTACAATTGTCTACAATAATGCTTTTCAATAGCAATGCAATCTGACAATTATAATCAAATACATGAGCTAAACATATGTTCTTAACCATTATAAGAATACTGGAAATACTAACTATCATGCTTTACTCATAAACATTCAATACTACAAATACAATATATTTAAATTCATTTGGAGAAATAATACGCTTTGGAGTTCTTGCATTTCATTTAAAGAGGCTGAATTTTTTTATTTTATTGGCTTTTTGGCATGTTGGCTTAGCCTTAGTTACCCTTATTCCGCTGTCTATTACCTTGACTCAACCTTTCCCTTGGGTTTCCTGGCGTCTCTGGCCTTGGTTTCAGGGTTGGGCACACCACAAAGTGGTATCATAGCTTAGGTTTCAACTCTGAGATGGTTGGCACTTCTATAGATTTAGTAACTCGGAGTATATATTTTGGAATGTATTATGTAAATAGAAGAGTAGTATGAATGATGAATGAAAACGCACTAGTGTGTAGACTGCTAACAGTGATTGACAATGAGCACATTGCAGCTTCCAGTTATGTCAATTTATGAATGAGCATGCAGTGTAGTTAGCAATTTTGGATCCTAATCAAAGCAGTGAAGAGTAAAGACTTAATAAGTACAATAAAGAGGTCGGAGATGGATTTAGAAGGAGATATACTATATAGCCTTGAAGAAGAGTTTATTGGGATTATTGGGCAAAGTCCCCAAAGAGGAGAAGCAAAGAAAAATGGAAGCATTAACCCTTGAGTCTGGAAGACTTCGCAACAAGTTTGAAGTTGGAAGCAAGAAGATGTAGGGAAGATAATGAAAGGATCATTTACACTCAAGAAAAAAACATGCAAGATCTGAAACAATTGCAAGGAGATCAAAGAAAATCTCCAAAAAGCAACCAATATGTCAGGTGGCATGTGCCAAGAAGAGATTATGAGAGGTCTAGATCATCCTCAAGAAGACTTCATCACATGCCCTATGCAGTGAAGAAGGAGGAGTATTCACCAAGTAGTTCAGAAATCAGCCTTGAAAGATCCCCAGTAAGATATAAGAAGAGAAGGTTTGCATGGAATGAACTAGTGGGAGAACTAAGGAGAATCAAGTCTCCAACCTTGATAGAGAAGCAAATCAAGGCGAAGACGTTGAAGCTTGGTTGTTGGGACTTAGAAATTTCTTCCAGTTGCATCAGTACACATCGGACATGGAAGCAAGGGTAGCCATCTACCATTTGCAAGGTAAAGCATCCATTTGATGGGATCAACTAGTCAAGCTGAAAGATATTGGTGAAGATAGAATCTCTTGGAGAAATTTCAAGAAATATTTCCACAAAGAATATCTCTCATAACACTACTATGGAAAGAAGATAGAGGAGTTATTTGAACTCAAGTTGGGAAGCATGACCATGTAAGATTATGAGAAAAGGTTCAAAGGTTTAGAGGTTCAGGTGAGAAAGTGAATATTCAGAGTTCTCTGAGCGGTCTACCAGCATTTTATAAAGACAAGATACAGTATGAAAAACCAAAGACTCTTAAAGATGTCATTTGGAAGGAAAAACATCTAAAGGATTTGAATAAGAACAAAGCTCCACATTAGAAGAACTGGAAGTATATGAAGAAAGACAAGCAAGAACAAAGAAAGAAAGGATTCCAACCCCCATCATTCAGAAACAATAATAATTCTTATCAGCAAAGACAACCAGAGCAAAGCAAAGCCAAAAGGGATGATCATTTAGACAAAAGGCCAAGACCACCTGTTGAATGTTGGATATGTAAGAAGAATCGCTATGCCAAGCATTGTCCACATAAGGGAAGCACCATTTAGAACATTCAAGAAGCCTCAACTGTTGGTGATGTTAGAAGAAGTATTCCAAGAATCTATGTAGCCCTGGATGGTAGGCAAGGTGATCACCAGTCCCAGATGATTGAGGTAGCATGTGAGATTGCTAATAAACCTATAGCTATTTTGATTGATTATGGAGCTAGCCATAGTTACATTGCACCTAACATGGTTGAGAAATGTTATTTGAAGAAAATCAAGCTTGAGATAGTAAGTCTAGTGCAGTTGGCTACAGGTGCCAAGAGGAAGATCACAGAAGCAGTAAGGAAATGTCCTTTGGAAATGAATGGTTTGAAGACCTTTGCAGAATTGAACATCATACATTTGGGTTCATATGATGTATTGATTGGCATGGATTGGTTGGATGCACATCATGCCATGCTTGAATATCACAACAAAAATTATAGTTGTCTGGATGAAGAAGGAAATCATGTGACAGTGAGAGGTATACCTAGATCCATATCTTTGATACAAATCACAACTCTACAGTTGAAGAAGTGTTTCAAAAAATGTTTCTAGTTGTATGCAACTCATGTGGAGGAGCCAAGAGAAAGAAAATAACCATAGGGACAAGACTACCCAGTGCTACAAGAATTTGCAGATGTATTTCAAGAATTGCTAGGAATTCCACCTGAGAGAGACATTGATTTCTCTATTGATTTAGTGCTAGGCACAGTTCCTTCATCTAAAGCATCTTACAGAATGAACACTCCATAATTTAAAGAGTTGCAGATGCAGTTAAAAGAGTTACTGAAGAAATGTTACATAAGGCCTAGTGTGTCACCTTGGGGAGCTCATGTGTTGTTTGTAAAGAAGAAATATGGAACTCTAAGACTATGTATAGATTATAGATAGTTGAAAATAGAAACAATAAAAAACAAGTATCCTTTGCCAAGGATTGATGACTTGTTTGATAAGCTAAGCGGAGCCAAAGTATTCTCAAAAATAGATTTCAGATCAGTATATCACCAAGTCAGAATCAAGAATGAAGACACTAGTAAGACAACATTCAGGACCAGGTATGGTCATTATGAGTTTACAATGGTACCTTTTGGATTGAAAAGTGCATCAACGACATTCATGTGTCTGATGAATGGAGTTTTCATAAAGTTTTTGGATAACTTTGTAGTTGTGTTCTCGGATGACATCCTCATCTATTCCAATTTAGAAGAAGAACATGAAGATCGTCTAATATTGGTGATGCAAATACTCAGAGAGCATCAAGCTAAGTAATTGTTCATTCTATCAAAGTAGAATCCATTACTTGGGGCACATCATATCAGAAGAAGGCATCTCAGTGGATCTTGAGAAGATAAGAGCTATAATGGAATGGTAGACACCAAGGAATATATTAGAAGTAAGATATCTAATGGGGTTAGCGGGGTACTACATGAGATTCATTGAAGGGTTCTCAAAGTTATCTCATCCCATCACATCTTTGCAGAAGAAGGGTGTGAAGTTTGAATGGACTTGCAAGTGTGAAGAAAATTTTCAGAAACTCAAGGAAATGCTTACTAGTGCACCAGTTCTAAAGATTCTAGATCTTGATGAAAGCTTTGTAGTATGCACATATTCATGTAAGCAAGGCATTGTTGGAGTGTTGACTCAAAATGGCCATGTAATCAGTTATGAATCCGTGAAGTTGAAAGAACATGAAAAAAATTACACCACTTATGATCTGGAGCTTGCAGCTATCATTCATGCCTTCAAGATGTGGAGGCATTGCTTGATGGGTAAACATTTTGAATTAAGCATTGATCATGATGGTTTGAAGCATTTGTTTGAGCAACATACTCTGAATGCACGACAAAGAAAGTGGATGGAATTGCTATGTGAATATGAATTTGATATCAAGCAAATCACAGGCAAGTAGAATAAGGCAGCTGATGCACTCAGTAGGAAGATACATGTGATGCATGTAGTAGCTATCAGTACTGGTAGATCAGATTTGAAGGATAAGATCATTGAAGCCAATGCTATAAATGAGAATTACTAGCAGGTAAGAGATGGATTGCAGCAACAAAAAGTACCACATAAGCTTGATAAGTACAGGCTAGAAGAAAATGGGATCCTTAAGCATATGGGAAGAGTTTATGTGCCAAAATCTAGAGATATAAGGAAGATGGTTATGAAGGAGATGCATAATGTACCTTATGTTGGGCATTCGGAATATCAAAAGACAATAGCGCTGTGAGGAAGCAGTACTATTGGACAAGAATGAAGAATGATGTTGCATAGTACATAACTAGATGCATGCAATGCCAGAAGGTTAAAGTGTAGTATCGACATCTAGCTGGTTTATTGCAGCCGTCACCAATACCCGAATGGAAGTGGGATGTAGTGACAATAGATTTCATCACAAAGTTTCCGAAGACAAGACTACAAAATGATTCCATCATGGTAGTGGCGGATAAGTTGACTAAAGCTGCACACTTTATTCCAGTAAAAACAACTCATAAGGCAATTAACATTGCATACATATTTATGAAAGAGGTTGCCAAAATGCATGGAATTTTGAAGGCTATAGTGTTAGGCAAGGATGCAAAGTTTACTTCTAACTTTTAGAAATGCGTGTTCAAAGGATTTGACACAAATATGAACATGAGTACAACGTGAGTACAACATACCATCCTCAGAAAGATGGTCAAACAAAAAGAGTCAACTAGGTGATTGAAGATATATTGAGAGCATATGTGATGGATCAACCATCCAAGTGGGAGGATTATTAACACTTGGTAGAGGTTGCCTATAATAATGGATATCACACCTCTCTGAAGATGAGTGCTTTTGAGGCATTGTATGGGAGGAAGTGCAATACTCCTATTAGTTGGGATAATCCAACAGACAAAATCATCATTGGACCTGAACTTCTGAAGGACATGGAAGATCATATGCATAGAATCAATTAGAATATGAAAGCATCTCAAGACAGACATAAAAGTTATGCAGATAAGAGCAGAACTAACAACCAGTTTAAAGTTGGAGATAACGTCTTTTTGAAAGTCAGATACAAGAAGAGTTCCTTGAACTTAGGAAATTGTTCCAAGCTATGCTGCTATATCATTTTGAGATCCTAGCTAGGATAGGACACGTTGCATATGAACTTGCATTGCTTCATTGCATCAAAGTGCATAATGTATTTCATGTATCTTTGTTGAAAAAGTATATACTTGATGCTAATCGTGTGATTGATTGGAATGTGATTTAGGTGGAATCAGAAGGGGATTTTCCAGTACAACCAATATCAATATTGGGCAGAAAATTCAAACTACTCCGGAATCAAGAGATCAGGCAGGTAAAGGTTCAATGGACCCACTACAGTCCTGAAGATGCTACCTGGGAGCTAGAGAATACTATGAGGGAAGCATAACCTCATATTTTTTAAAATTTTGTAAAGGAAAGTATGTAATAAGTATGCATTGAGGATGATGCATTGTTTCAAGGGGGAGGGGAATACCCCGATGTTTTAAGCACTCGACATGTGTAATTTTTTTGTTGTTATTGTGGAACAAGGTGTCGGGACAATGGTTTGAGACATTATTATTATTAATAAAATAACTAGCTAAACATGGACAACAACGAGAATAGGGGGGCATGGTTTCCACATGTGAGGGGGAACGAGGACTAGGAGTTGTTGGTCACGCAAAATTTATGCTTTGGACCCTATTCTTGATTATTTTGTCCTATGGAGATGATATTGTGCTTCTTTCAATGGTTGGTGGGCCCCACTTGAACTAGAGTGCCCTCTTCCTATTTTCTAGGGGCTGTAAGCTAGATTTTAGCTTCCATGAGCTAGAATTTAGCCTCCACCTCCACAAGTGCGCCCCACTCCTCTATTCATGAAATATGCTCCCTATTTTTGTGTTTACAAGTTATTTATGACCCTATTGGACCCACTCTCTCACCTCACATGACTAGTGCGCCCTCCTTGTGCTCTTCTTAGCCTCCACTCCTTGATTTTTGGTAACTCATCCTCATGGTGCTAATCCGGGGAAGGGAATCTCTTAAACTAAGCCACCACTCCACCAATTCGAGTTAGTATCCATGATGAATCCTAAATACACCTCAACCAATCCGAGTTGGCCTCCTTGGGTTCAAATTGTCCTCCTTAAGCTATATTTATACATGTGTTATCTCCTTTGTCTGCTAGTTGGTTGGATGGAGCTCATTGTGACTTTTATGTAAAGAGATTATGTGTTTGAGAGTGATGCTTCTAGAGATTTTCTGTTGTTTTCCTTTGCTTCCTCATAGTCCATTTCTTATCCATGATCTCGTCCCATAAAGCATTGCATGAGGTGGTGATATCCTGAGGGACTTGTGTAGTGAAGGGAGTCTCATCTCACCGGGTAGGGTAGATGGAGGGAAAGCAGATGGTGAGGGCATGAGTTGTGGCTTCTCTGGTTGATCGCTTAGAGCTAGGATTGAGAGTACCTCTACTTGTGGATACATGACCTTAGCTCAAGGGTGTCTGTCATGCTAAGAGATGCATGTGCATGGCATGTCTATGGCTGGGTAAAACATTTGCAACCAATTCCACTTCATAAGATAAGTATCTTGTTATGTGTTATATATTTTTATTTTATGTTGTTTATGTGCCCGTGGAGGATGATTTTATCTCTATTTGTGTTTATGCTTATTATGTCAGGAATTGGATGATATAAGATGGATGGCCTTCGTGCATTATAAAATATGATTTTGTTATGAACCTTCTTTATCTTCTCTATCTTCTTAGTTCTCTCATGGTTTATATGGTTGAAGATCGCAGTCTTTATTTCTGATTTCTCTCATGGTTAAATGGTTGTAGATGACAACCTTGAAACCTGATTTATTATGTGCTTAGATGGTTGTAGGTGGAAGCCATGAAATCTTATTTTTTTCTAGTGTATAATGGCTGTAGGTGGCGGCCATGGGATCTGGTTTTGATGGTTGTAGGTGTTAGCATGTGTCTCTGATTTTGTTATGGTTTATGTGGCTGTAGATGACAACATGTGTCTCTAATTTTGTTATGGTTTATGTGGCTGTATATGTGCATTAATGTTGTTATTACTTACTATCTAACCATACAACTAGCACACACATAATAGAATTAATAAGATATCCTCATATGAAAGACAATTGAAATACAATTGGATGATAATGATAAGAATTGAATACTTACAATTGTACTACTTGAATACTTACAATTGACTACTTGAATATTTACAATTGTCTACAATCATGCTTTTCCATAGGATTGCAATCCGAAAATTACAGTAAAATACATGAGTTAAACATATGTTCTTAACCATTATAAGAATACTGGAAATACCAACTATCGTGCTTTACTCATAAACATTCAATGCTACAAATACAATATATTTAAATTCATAGCATGTGCATTGGGGAAATAATATGCTTTGGAGTTCTTGCATTTCATTTAAAGAGGCTAAATGTTTTATTTTATTAGCTTTTTGGCATGCTGACCTACCCTTAGTTACCCTTATTCCGCTGTGTATTACCTTGACTCAGCCTTTCCCTTGGGTTTCTTGGTGTCTCCGGCCTTAGTTTCGGGGCTGGGCACACCACAATTAAAGGTGCAAATGATTTGAATAAAATATACTTTGATTTTACAATCTTTAGATGCTCAACAATTGGGAAAGGAAGGGTCTCTTTAAAGTATTGGCTCGGATGTTTTTGACAACTAGAGAGATAATAAAGAGGAAGAACTCATTCTTGACTTGAAATACTTTGAATTTACAATGTCCTCGAGAATATATAAGGCTTTCAAGGCAATCTCTCTTAATTGGACATTCCTTCACTTGGCTTTCAAGCTTGCAACATTTATCTTGATAACTAGAGATAACATAAGCTCCAAAAGGAATTCCATATTTGGTCTTTTAATGGCTCTTATTAGACAATGTTGGGATTTACTAGTATCAAATAGGTCTACCTTTACCAAATTGAGGGGCAATGCCATGACCTATGTAGCAAAGCATTGACCTAATGACTTAATTTCAATGAAGGGGCTAAAAATAGCAATGAGAAAGAATCTCATGTCCTATTATGTACTTTTACACCTTACTTCTCCCAAATTCAATTTGTTCCTTGACCTCCTCTAATATAGTTTACACTATAGAATGAATAGTTGAGTGATTACATTCCTCGGTCTTTTTATGGTCAATTGAATAACTAAAAATTCCTCTCATTATCTTTTAATGAATGGTTGAGCACTTCATTCCTCTCCCTAACATTCAGGCATCTAAAGACCCTTGATCTCCGAGGGAACAATAAAGTGAGTAATTAAAAGCACCTCTCATAAAATCAAGCACTTTGGTCTTTGATCTCCCTATGATTAATCAAGTAGCTAAGTTCCTCTCCTATTGGTCAAGTGTTTAAAGACCCTCTTTATACTTATCTACTAGGCTCTAGTTACCAACATTACATCATAGTAACTTGCAGCGAAAAAAGTAAAAATAAAGAAACCTTAAAGAAATCTATCATAGAACCAAAGACTATTTAAAGACTCATTTCATATCTTTCTAGTTACTAATACAATATGGATTCGTAGCCAAGAAGTAAGAATAAAGTGCCTTAAAAGCCTTTATTCTGATTTCTTTGTGGGGCATTGTAAACAATGGCCGAGCAACTTTATTTCTCTCCCTATTGGTGGAGCAACTAAAAAGTTTTCCATTTAATGCATTAAATGAACTTGATGTCTAAGCAAAATAGTGTTATGGAAAGATCAATACGTTACGGAAATACTCCATTCTTAAGTGATCTATAAAGTTATTTACTTATCTACTTATAATTACATTATAGAAACAACGACACTCCACAAAATATTCTATCGATTATGGATTGCTTATTTCTTTGGGTGGCTTTATGCTATCCCTACAAAATTATACGAGTCAATACATTAAAGTAAAGCTTGGCTAACATGTTAGAGCATAAGATGGATATCTTTTTTGCATGCATGCATGAAATTGGGTGTACCATCTTTTTTGCAGGAAACAATCGTTGTGTTATAATGAACGATGTATGCCCACCTCGATTATTCCATAGAGGTTTGTAGATGGGACAGGTGTGGCAAATATTTATGCCTACCTCGATTCTTTCATAGAGGTTTGTAAATGGAACAGGTGTGGCAAATGATTTGAGGGGTCGAATTTATTTCGTAATAAAAAATGTAATTTGAACAATGAAAATTCAGTGAAGTTTTGGAATGCTTCGGAGGGGGTCGAATTTATTTCTCAATAAAGAAATGCAATTTAAACAATGAAAATTCAGTAAAGCTTTGAAATTCTTCGGAATGCAAGGTACTTGTATTCGCCGTGTTCTTGGCCAAGGAGTTAAAATACATTTGACATGTTAGAAAGACCTCACCGATGTCAATGGATCCAAGCGATTGTGCACCGGATTGTTCTAGCAACCCTTACATGGGGAAACACTACCATACTTCAATAGAATCTCCAATGATAAGTTATACGACTTCTTGTTCCAACGCTTAATAATTTGATTCCTTGATAAGCAACAAGTGCTTCAGGATCATTGTTCCTTGCATACCCAATATACCAAGTGAATATTGCCTTATGATTTCCTTTGAGATCATAAATGATCCGTCATTCATCATAGAGCTGTCTAATCATCCTAATATTGTAACAAACTTTTTTGCAGTGGTTGAAATTCTGATACATAAAGTTAGTGCTTTCATCAATTCAAAATTTTGATAGAATTTTGGACAATTAGGATCGATTCAAAATTGGACAAAGCCTTTAATGATCATGATAAAACTCTGCTCATCTTTGAAATTTTTATCGAATCCTTATTAAATTTAAACAAAAAGAAAAAAGAAGAACCATTTATAACAAGATTGACTTACTCCATCCCTGCACCTGTCGCTTGCTCCTAACAGATTCTTTCATAATTTCTAATCAACTTCAACCAAACTTTACTGAACATAAAATGACAGGGTTTATTCTTATGGAATATGAAGAAAACACAAATCAATCTAATTGTTTATTACACTCAAGCATACTATCCTGGAAAAGATCATACCTATAGTTCATCATACTATTTGTGGGAGTATCATACATAGAGAAGCTTCATACATGAAGAACAATGGCACAATCATCTCAAGTACGATTTGTGGGATTATCATACATGGAGAAGCTTCATACATGAAGAATAATGGCACAATCATCTCAATAAAGTGCTAGGAGGATCAAATGTATCAACTTCAGCTCCAATTTTGGCAATAAAAAATGTGAACCAAGAACACCATTGGTGCAATTTGTGGTGCAAAGAGTCCCAAAAAACATGGGGTGACCACATGTAGGTATAAATTTTGCAACGAGTTTAAAGGAAGTTATACAAGAGCGAAAAACCATTTGCTACATCAAAAAGAACATAGAGAAGTTATTCAAAAAACTGTTATGGTTAAGCATTATGAAATATTGAGGTTGTACCATGAAAGCTTGCCTTCTGCACAGTAATACAAAGATGAAGAAGAAGAGTATGATTTATATGGTTACGAGGAAATGGAACTAGAAGAAAGCCAGGTTACACCAACTGTATAAACAAGTATTGATAGAAGATAAGATAAAAAACATTGTAACTCTAAATAAATCATTTGTTGACCTTTGGTCATCCATAAAGGACTTGCACAACTGAATTTTCAACAGTTAGGGTTATTTATAACTAGAAGTGAAACAGTCAACCCTAAAAGGTCCTTACAATTGCATCATATGAATTCACTTGTCCTTTACATTTTGGCTGCAAAAGAATTCAAGACTATCCTAATCAGGATTGGACTCCTGAATCAATCCATGTAATTTTGGGATATATCCAGTTGGATGATCTTATGTGGAACTATGCAAAAGAATTCAAGACTATCCTAATCTGGATTAGACTCCTGAATCAATCCATGTAATTTTGGGATATATCCAATTGGAGGATCTTATGTGGAACTATGCATATGAGAACCTCTTGAGAGTGAATAAATTACAAATCATTAATCATTATAAATCTTAAAACAATATCTAGTGATCTCAGGGGCACAAATCTCACATTAATGAAAAATTAGGGGCCTTATTCCCCTTTAGTCACAAGAGTGAATTTTGGGATATATCCAATGGGAGGATCTTATGTGGAACCATGCATATGTGAACCTCTCTGACTAAAGAGAAAATTTTGGGATATATCCAATTGGAGGATCTTATGTGGAACTATGCATATGAGAATCTCTCTGAGAGTGAAGAAAGGCAGGAAGACAAACGATTAATTATTATAAATGTTAAAAAATATCTAGTGAACTCAGGGGCACAAATATCACATTGAGGAAAAATTAGGGGCCTTCTTTAGTCCCTTTAGTCACAAGAGTGAATTTTGGGATATATCTAGTTGGAGGATCTTATGTGGAACTATGCGTATGAGAACCTCTACGAGAGAGAAGAAAGGCATGAAGACAAAAGATTAGGCATGAAGACAAAAGATTAATCATTATAAATCTTAAAACAATATCTAGTGGGGCACAAATCTCACATTTATGAAAAATTAGGGGCCTTCTTCAGTCCCTTTAGTCACAAGAGTGAATTTTGGGATATGTCCAGTTGGAGAGTCTTATGTGGAACTATGCATATGAGAACCTCTTTGAGAGTGAAGAAAGGCCGGAAGACAAAAGATTAATCATTATAAATATTAAAACAATTTCTAGTGATCTGGATGCTACACCGTGCAAATGATTGCTCGCTTGATACTAAAGCCTTGTGTTTAAGGCCCCTAAGTCTGCAGACCAAATTTTTGTTAGATTTTGTGGTATCTCGGGATGTCCTCCTTGATTTAGATGCCTTGCATGGAGGTACATCAGCAATATAGGCATCAATATGGAGTAGAGGGTGAGATACACTCTACTCAGTGGCATGAGTCCATTGGTGACTGCATGTGGGCCTTCCATGGAGTCTTTCCTCTTGCATGCATGAGATTTGCATGGCCAGTTAGTAATTAAAAGATGCATGCAAAAGTGACTTTTTGCAAGCACAGACATTAGGTTTTTGGTAAACCTAATTGATCGGTGAGATTATATATAGAGGCAGGATGTCCCAGAAGAGGCACTTCAATTGACTTATCTGAGAGAGATCTGTCAGGAGTGAGGAGGGCACATTAGTGCATGCAGGGCAAATTTATGAGATTGAGAGAAGCTTCCGCATGAGGGAGAGTGGTGTGATCTGAGAAGGATTAGACACCACTAGTCCAGAGGCACTTGGAACCCAGATCTATGGACTGAGATAGTTCACTAGAGTGGATTCTGCAAATATTGTGGAGAACGAATTCCAGAGAGGGAGAGGGGTGCATTACCAAAGGGGAGAAGAGCTCATTGAGAGTCCGATTGACAGATTGAGCGTCTGAGACTTTTAGAGTAGCCTTGCCTTAGGATTTGAGGAATGTTTGTGATGATCATAGCTTAGATTTGTTGAGATTTGATCTTGTATGAGCATTTGAAATCCAGAGGGAGGGCGCACTTTTGCATGTAGAGGAAGGGCATATTCACCAGTTGAACAGTTGGCTTTCTTCCGTAGCAAAGCAGATCAGAGCAGAGCAGTGGGAGAGGCAGTACAGCCAGAGCTACTTGCATATAGACTCAGATCTAGATTGACATCTAGGGCACATTTCCTCTGTGCATGCATCAATTGATGCATACTGATCCAGGGTCTTGACCCAGTCATGATTGAGTGTTACATCTGAGGTAACATTGTTTGTATTTTTTTGTTTAATATATTGCTCTGGGATCGATATAGTAGAAATCCCCATAGATTGTTGGTTTTCCCCGTTTGGGGTTTCTAGGGTACATCTAGTGTTATGTGTGATTGATTATGTATTTCAATGTTTAAGTGTAAAGAAATCTATATAATTTGATTCTTAAGTCTTTAATGTATTATTGATTTATAGAGACTCAAACAGCTTGAGATATCAGGGCTATTCAGTTAGTGATCTCTAAATAAAATTTACATGGTATTAGAACTCTGGTAAGGGTCAGGGAGATCAATCACACTCAGATCTAGAGAGGGTAACCAGATATGCTGGTATAGAGGTCAGATCTATTAGATATGTGACCTAGGTGGATAGGTCTGAGATAGATCTATCAGATTTGTGCAAGAGGAGGCCAGATCTGTGGTCAAGAGAGGTTCTTGTACCACCTTGTGTTCTATTTTTCAGTTCAGATATTATGGCCACTATCTTGAGAGTGGAGGACCGGTTGGATGGGGCCTCCAACTACAGTGCATGGAGGGCACAGATTGTACTCTTGTTGAAAGAGTGTGAATTGTGGGATGTTGTGAACAAAACAATCACAAATCCAGTCACTGTTCCATCAGATGCTACTGCCAAAGCAGTATATGAGAAAAAGAATGTTGTAATATCCCGATTTTGACCCCATTGTATTAAAATGTAAATAATGTAATAATGTTATAAAATCATGGTGAGGAGCTCAAGGCCAAGGCTCCGCCATCGATTTATTGATGCATATGGTTTACGTGCTAGCCAGGCACAGTGGAATTGTAAATATGCATTCTAATAAAATACCCACAGCTAGCTATGCAATGCAACAAGAGATGGGGGCATGATTTTACAAGGAATTGGGAGGGAAAACATTCAAACCCTTGAGTCAATCAAGTCAAGCCAAGTGTCCATGAGAGAACCCATCAAACCCTCAACTACCTATGTTGACTTTTGTACCCAATCATTCATTTCTCCCAAGAGTTGGTTGAGGTAGTTAATGCCTTGGGAATGGAGAGGTATGGCTGTCCAAATTCGAGTATGGGCAAGCCACCCTTCATGGAAAAACGTGTTTTTGCTTCTTGGGCAAGAAAACAGCCATGAATTGCTCCCCAAGCCATTACCCATCAACCAGTTTTGCTCTCCCATGAGTTTGGAGCTTCTTGGGCGTTTTCCAGCCATGTTTTTTTTGGTTTTTCCTTGTTTCTCAGCTGGGAGAAGGGCATTTTTGCTTTGGTTACTAGTGGGGAAGAGAACGGATTGATTTGGGGGTTTCCTAGAGGTTGTTTTGGCTATTGGAATGCCCATAATCTGTGGGATAAATCGTTTTTCTCCATGTGGTTGAATTTCCCTTTCTCACAGTCCGTTTTTGGTGTGCCCACGATTTGGGAAAATCCATGGCCATTGTGTTTGTAAATCCCATTGTTGAAAATGTGTACCCATGCCCAGTTTGAGTTGCTATGTGTGAAAGAATGATGGGGTGAGATGGGTTTCTATTGCTTTGGCTATGCATGAGCTTGAATGTCCCCTTTTCCTTGTAAGAACCATGCCCAGCTCGGGGGTGGCAGTTGTGTTGAGAGATTTATGAACACAACTGGCCTATGGCTGGGTGGAACGTTGCAGCAACATAGCTAGTTGTTTGGGGACAATTAGACAATGAAGATAAGTGTTTTTTTGTCTATGCATTTACTTGTGAAATGTTTAAAATTGTGGACTGTTTTTTATATGTTGTAGGCATACGATATGTGTGTGGATGAGTTTTAATTCCACTGTGCATATTGGCTTAGTTTGCATCTGCACACTCTTTATTTTAATGATGTGAATCTAATGAATTGGGCTAAGAATATGTGAAAGCCCGAAATTTGGCATCATGTTCCCTTTCTGGAATTGGATAGATGGGAGGGTATGTGACAGAGTGGTATCAGAGCTGCTGGTTGCAGCATTGGGCCTTCATGGGCTACCTATTACAGTTGCAGAGGTAAGTATGCCTCTTGTCCAACACTAAACATAAAAAAGAGATGGAAATATTTTAGAAATTTTTTCTAACCGTTTTTGAAAAATTTTGTTAAATTTTTGAAGAGAGGTAAGTATGCCTCTGTCGCCGATTTTAGTGTTAAATTTTGCGCGCGCGGGGTGAAATTAGTGTTAATTTCTGCGACGCGCGTGGCGAAAATAATGTTAAATTCTGTGACGCGCGTGGCGAAATTAAGGTTAATTTCCGCGACGGGCGCGGCGAAATCAAGCTTAAAATCTGCGCCGCGGGAGACGATCTTAGACATAAAATCTGCGCCGACGAGCGGCGATTTTAGCCATAAAATTTGCACGACGGAGGCTTGCGGGCGGTGAAGATAAGGCCAGGACCGCCGCAATGGGCGCAAAAGTTAGGGTTAAAACTAATGCCGGTCGACGATGACACTGGAGAAACGGTCGCAGAAGTTAGGGTTAAAACCTGCGCTGCGACGACAATGTTAAGGATAAAACCTACGCTGCAATGGGGGAGTTAAGGTTAAATCCAGTGGTAGTCGCAGAGGTTGAGCCGCGACCAACGATGGGAGGAGCGAAAAAAAAAGTATAGAGCCCAAAACTTGATTTTTGGGTAGAAGGAGCAATCGGGCTCAGAATGGGATGATTCCTGTGAGGCTCAGAGGGCACGAAAGAACCAGAGAGGTTCCCGAACCCAGTATGCTCCAATTTGACAGAAAATGGAAAATAGTGACTTTTGTAAGACGGTGTCCCGAGGCTTGATGGAAGGTCGGATTGAGCTGAAATTGATATGGCGCGGCCATGGAGCAGGCACAGTGTTAAGTTTGGAATCTTGGAGCTGAAATCCAAAGGATGTGGAGTCGGGGTGAACCAAAAGGCCAAAAAGCACTGTTCAGGGCCACTTTTTCGGGATTTTGAAAAGCTGGTGGACAGTAAAAGTGACCCTAGATGTGGGAATCAAAATTTTTATTGAACTAGACATTTCATCTTCTCATTAAGACAGATAGTTTTCGTTAGACAAAGATTTTCCAGAAATGCATAGATTGGGAGATAGCCATTTTTTGCCAAGTTTTGAGATTTTGGGGGAAAAGTGAAAAGTGAAAAGTAGCCAAACCCTGAATTTTATAGAAGTTGACCGGTGCATCGGAACAAGGATATGAAGGTTGCTAAGTGTTCCTTGTTATATGGAAAACCTTCGCCCGACAGATAAGTTTTCATGATTCTTCCTAGATTTGCTTCTACAAGCAGCTGAAGTTGGCCTCCAAGAAAAAAATTACAACTGTGTAAAAGTGTAGAAATTTGGGCAAAGTTTGCATTTTTTGAAAAATGTAAATTCCATGTCCTCGATCAGAATGGAGCACGGGGATAGGCGTTGGAAAGCTTATTCAGATGAGAACAGGGATACATGACCAGAATTTGAATGAGGTCCACATATATCATAGATATTTGGTGCAAAAGTGTGCCAGTGGCTGTTTTGACAAAAAGATTGTTGTCAATATGGGTTATTGCAGGTGCTTGGTTTCTTCTCTTAATATCACTTCTGAATCACTTCTTGGGGATTCCTCTTCTTCTGGGTCGTCTTCCAGGGGGGCGCAGAAAGGACCAGTCTTCAAATTTTGCCATATCTTAATCTACCCATCTATAACTTCTCTTGGGATGCTCTTTCTGGGAGGATTGCCTTGTTGCCTCCATAACTGTGGTACTTGGGTAATTCTCACCTGGTTTTGTGCCACTTGTTATTTACTTCTTAGATAAGGAGTAGGAGTGTCTCTCTCTGTTTGAATTGGGTTCTTTACTTCTGGAGGTTCTTTGTGAGCAAGGTAATGATCATTTGTTGCCCCCTCCCATCATGTGGGTTTCTGGGATTGATTGGGGAGCGACCTTCTTGCATCTTTTGGGATTGTGCACTACTATATGGCCCAATTTGAAGAAATATTTGTATTTGAATACCACTTGTAGTTGAGGGGGTGGAACTATGTGTAGTCATTGGCCACTAACTTGATTTATGTAACCTTTTACTGAAGTCCATCTCCACATAAATGTGGAAAATGTAGTGATATGTTTGTTTTTTGTTTCTTTGCTTGGAAAATGAAATTTTCCCAATGCATTTTGGATATTTCAGAAGGGTTCAAAAATGGAGAGGGAGATTGAGGAATTTTACCCATATTAGAGTCATGGTTAAAGTATGAGTCTGATCAAAAGTTGGGAACTATGGTTTTATATAGAGAGTCGTACTTATCCAGAACCAAGAGCGAAATTTCATAATGAATTCTCTGTCCTCTGTCAAATCAAACTCCAATACAAATAAAACTTTTTCACATGGATAGACGTAGGCCTCCTCTTGAATGCCCAACATTTGAGTTTTGGAGATTCATTGGTGAAGATCCGTGAGCTTCATTCACAACTCATTGAATAAAAAAATTAGACCATGATTATCTGAATATTTAGCTTGATCTATAGCATTTGAATATACCTAGATGGACAGGGAAGGGCTTGTTTCACCTATTTGACCCACTTGGGAGGCTATGTAGAGAGAGAAGTTACCAAAAGTGAACTCGAGGATAGTATGTACTTGACTTCCATCTTTGTGGAGGGTGTGACCAAGGTTGAAGTGGGAGTGGTAGAGGTTTGTATTGCAATGGAGGATCCACTACTAAGACCAAGTTTCAACTCATCCTCAAGGGGTACACGTTGAGGGGGAGTATATCCTAGTAGATGTTACACGGAATTTTCGTCAGTAGTGCAAAAACCTGTGACCTTGTGTTTCCATAATCCCTGAAGTCACTTTCATGGTGAATGATCTTTGAATACCTTTCCCTGCAACTTAACTGGTTTTGTGACTTCAACACGCTTTACTCTACTGGAAACGTGTGTTGAAACCCCATTGACACAGTGTGTGTTGTTGCCATCGAAATGCACACCTGGGGGGAAACGCAACAATTTTTTTTTGAAGTTGCTAGGTGCGGCCTTGGGGGAAAGTACCGAGTTAGGTGTTGTCACCTGATCCTGACTCCTCCGTTTACGTAAAATCCTAACGAATCCAAGGGGGTAGACTCTAATAAAGAGTTTCTAAGGCTCTTAAATTTATTTGGTTGTTATGGATGAAAGTAAATTGTTTGTAGGAGTTTTATAATGATGACTAATAATCGACACAAGATATTGCAACTTTACATTGAATCAACATCATAAATACGAATACATTCATGTCATAAGATAGAGAAAAATATAGCAAATAAAAAGACCAGTGCTATGGAGTCAAAATAAAATCGTGCTTGCTGTTGTAATGAAAACCGTTGTGCAATGCTCTTGGTCAATTTTAGATTTATTAGGGTGAAAATTATTAGGGGGAAAATGGGGATTCCCGATATACGTTGCGGTACGGGGAATATGTCCGGATTTATGATCTAAGTGGATTTGTACAAGGACATGTGGGCTAGAATGGAGTCTCGAGAGCGGTGTTCAACACTACACCAACAAGGGTGTAGCCTAACTGTGCTCTGAGGTCGCCTCCCAATTGTTCCCACTTCCTTAGTCAAAATTTCCCCACTTTCGATCACTAACGAGGCAACGCCGGATTCTAGTTGGTTAAAGGGGAATTGCTTTTATTAGTGTCAATAGATTAGCTTAATGTGAAAAATTTGATAATTGCAACACTACCGCTTTTGATATCCCAAAGCTCAGACTAGCTTGCGATGGGTAGAGCAAACATAGAGTGGGCGAAATGTTTGTTCCAATTTTAAACTCTTCGACAGAGAGCACTCTTGATCCGCTCAAAGCGAGATTCGAGAGATTTAAAAAAAAGAAAACTCTCTGACAGAGAGCACTCTTGATCCACTTAAAGCGAGATTCAAGAGATTTTGATGAGCAATATTTTAACCAATAGAAAAATATATATAAAGCACAAAAAGCAAAAACTCACAAATTTTCTAATTACTACCCAAGAGTCTCTTTCAGGCCAAAGACCATACTCGGGAAATCAAGGGGATTAGTAGTTCATTTAGCATGCAAATATAAAGTAAAGTAAAACTTGGAAGAAAAGTCTAGATCTAGTTGCAATAATTGAAAGAACTAATCTAGAAATCAAAACTAATCTAGAAATCAAAACTAATCTAGAGCAGAAAGTAAAGGGGACAAGTACAAGCTTCCCCAAAATGGGGGAAGGGGGTGTGGGAGCCTTAAATCCCACCCACTCTTTATTAATTTATTACAAATATTAACTCTCCGACAGAGAGCGCTCTTGATCCATAAAAACGAGATTCAAGAGGCTTTAACAAAGCTTAAACAAGGCTAAGCAAAATGCAAGGGGTTGAAATATGTCCTCTTCAAGGTTCAAACTTCCCAAATTCGATCAAGTCCTTCGCTTTCCTATGACAAAAAGATAAAAAACCAACGAACAAAATTTTTATTAAAATGTTAAGGAATTAGCTAAAATAACAATAAAATACAATATTTAGTACTTTCAAATGATGGAAAATAATTTACTAGTTCAAGTACTTAATATTTATGACTAGATCTAAGCATGAGATAACAAATTTAAAGCATTTTTTAGATCTAACATGTAAACAAGTAAATAACTAATGATGAAACTTTCTTAGCTCTAATTTACTTGTAGGAGAACGGTAACCAAGAAAAGAAGAGATTAGAGTTTTTTAAAGGGATGGAAGGAGGAATTCAAGCCTCAAGCTTGATCTTTATCGAAGACTCTGGAATGCCTGCAAACAAAATATTAGCTCGAAAGTTCCAAAGATGGGAGAGGATGCAATTGACCTCCGCTCCTCCTTCAGATCTGTAACCTGCACCACTATAAGAAACACATGCCAATAATGGATTATATCTAGTGTGCATGCAAAAAAGAGATCAAGAGATCCTCAGTACAACTGAATACAATTGGCTACTCTTGTGTCTCTTGAAAACAAATCACAAATAAACAACTTAACAACTGTAAATGCTTATTCTATTGGATTATAAACAATCTTCTAAGCTAGATCTATCACCAGTATTGAAGCAAGAGAAAACCAGTGGTACAACATCACCTCAATAACATAGCATTCATCAAATGGAAAAGCATGGACCTCCAAAGTCTTTCAATATTATTCATTAGATACAACAATGTTACAATGGGAAGAGGTTCCACCATCCATCCTCAAACAATGGAATGGGACCTCATTATATAGAATAATGGAGAGAGGGAGGCGAATCTAGCACAAGAGATGAGAGGGGGAGCATTCCATAATTAGTGGAGTGATTCACTCTTGAACTAAATCTTGATATCATGCTTGGTTGGCGTTATTAAATGAGGTGGCTTCCACCTCATTTAATCATGCAAACCAAGCATTATATCAATCTTTAGTTCAAGAGTGAATCAGAATCACTCCAGTAATTAAACTCTTCACCGTGTAAACTCCTCCAACCTTACGAGCTGCCACATGTGAGGTATGACGTCCATGTGAGATATGCGCATCCCATAATTTGATTTCATTCACCACTTAATAATTTGAATTTAAACTATGTGCGTACCCACTTTAATAAGGTCGTACATCATAAGAAATTAACATGCCACCTTTTCCCCACACATTTTCAACATGTTTCTGGATTTTCACACTTTGTCTTTTTGTGCAATTTCTAGCATTGCTTTCAAGTCATTTTTTGCTTTAGTTTATTTTCCCACACCTTGCAAGTGAGTTGGATTTGCCACCCTTGCAATATCATGCCGGCTTGCATTGTATTTAATTATTTGTTATTCTTTTAAATGTTAAATAAAATGTGCCCCAATTTTTTCCCCGTATTCACTCCCCTTTCCGTTTCAACTGATCCTGGGTGACAAGAAAGGGAAAAGATTAGTGTTGGATAGATTAATAGGCACTCATAATTTTATCTTAACTAGACATTGAGAAAAATAAGTTTGACTCGTGGAGCTAGAGGGGTAGAGGTTGTTGGGAGCCTTGTGGCACTTATTGTCCTCCTGTTGAGCACCCATCAAGCTTTGGCGTTGACCCATGGATCTAGTTGAGAACCTTGTGTTCTCTTATTGAGCACCCGACAGTCTATTGCAAATCGAAAGAGAAAAATTCTCGAGGTAGACACATAAAGTAGCATTAATTTTCTTGCACAAACCTTAGTTCCCCTAAGCTAAAGATAGACTTAAAACTAATTAAAATTTACAGGACCATTTGAAAAACACTATACTTGTTATTTCATTTTTAGTACTTTACTTTGAAGCATTTAAATTTGGTTCAATCTCACTTCAAGCATCTTTCATTCATTAAATTATTCATTTAATACAAGTATCTCTTATATGTTAAATGTGATATTTTGATCATTGTGATTAGTGAATGGTTTAATGCAATTGAATTGATCTTACTTTTATTATATATGTGAATCCTTAACCCAAGTAACTTAGGCACTGGTCTAGTTAGTGAATTGTTATTTCTCTCTTGCATTTGTATATGGTTTATTGTTAAAGAAGGTTTGTTTGTCATCTAAATTGTTGCATATCTGAACGCATGCTTTTCATTTGAACATTAATAATTTACAACTCTAAAAGAAACTCGTTAAAGAATCTTAGTAAGTAGGGACAACCCCTCTTGACCTTTTTTAGAGTTGGGGTCTAAATGAAGGAGTTTAGAATCGAGCTGATAGTGGGTTCCACACTCATAGTTTCCCTCAAGAGCACACATAGCGGTTGGGAGACTTATATGTGGTCAAGTGTGTTTTAGGCAGAAACACCTTCAATTCCTTTGTTTCTTCATTCGAAAAGTAAGATATTTTGCAATTGAAGAAGTTCATTATTTTTTTCATTTTAGTTTGTAACTTCAAATCTCTTTTGGAAAAAACGAAAAAGATTTTTTTTTGTTTTGGTGTTGTGCTTTTTGGTCGATTGAAAGAGTGTTACTTGCTTTTGTCTTTTGTTTTTTCTTAAGAAGAAAAGTGAAAGAATAGTGTTGCATTTCGGGAAAGATTTTAATTGTCTCAGCAAAAGAAGAAAGAGATCTCTCATTCCCATAAATAGATCTCATCGAAAGAAAAGTTTGCATCTAATTTAGTTTTCGTGCATGATATTGGGATGTGTCCACACTTCATCGGTCCACTTAACCATCTAAGATAAAATAAAGCGCTAGTTTAAGTTAAAACTTTTATCAACTTGAGTGATAGGTTAGAGACATGTTCCGACATCTTAAAGCATAGGATTTGTCGTTATTTTCCTGCACTGCATTTCGGGGGCTTGTAGTTCTTCCACGTACTAGTCGGTATATCAAATGACCTTTCACGCACTTAACGGTATATAGAAAGGTTCTTCACATACTCGACGATATATAGGAAGGATAATGTTGAACGGTTGTGCATTAGACAACACTACTACAGATTGGAGCTCCCACATACCTTACGTATACCAAGTGACCCCATTAGGATCCTAAAACCATCTAAGTCAACCATTGGCCGTCTTGACATTGCAATACACCGAGAACAACACTCGGGGAGCTACTACGCACGTACTGTTAGGTAGTCGAGTAATACGGTCAGGGGTATGATCTTAATCCTCCCTGGTTAGTGCTCTGAAATATTGGGCCGAGTATTACGATTGGAATTTGCAGTATATTGCAAATTGCAATGACTTGAAACTCCTATAGGGATCCAACTTGTCATCCCGTCTGTTACACAAAGTTTATTTGTAACCTTTAGCTTGAGTAGGAATTGAAGTGCGTATTTTACTTAGAGAAATTTTAGGGAGAGATTTTCATTATATATTTTGGCTAAGCAACCTTTAAGGAGGTCTCGCAGAATACAACATTTTCTACCCGAATATTTCTCCGCTGGGGAGGTAAACATAGGGGGAAATATGGACCAACCCACTACATCTGGTTCACACGAAGAAAGAATCCTAGTTACCGAAACAAGAGGAAATTATTTCCCTCCTGTAAATCCACCTATCACTGATCCCATGGGACCATTGGTGGTAGAACAACCTTCACGTGATACATATTTTCACCATTCACTTGAAGGACATTTTGGAGCCATCGATTGGATATTTACTCGACCTCCAGATGATCCAATAGTGATTGCTTTTGTTCCAACTGCTTCATTTTGGGGAACCTCCTTAGGGTAGGATATCTCCGACTTCAGTTCACCATCAACTGTGGAGACAACTCCACCTCCGTGTCCTACTAGATTCGTCTCAAACGAGGAATGTTTTGCACCACTTCAAGATACTGTATCTCACTTACGAATACTTGGAGAACATGTAAGATGTCATATTTTTCCTTTACCATCCACTTCGGAAATAGTAAATCCTAAATACCATCCTCCCATTTATTCTTTTGCTCTTTCTTCGCCAGGAATGTCAGTGGCCAACATGGCATCCTATGAACCAGGGCAACCATATTTTCCTTTTGTATCGTATCAAAATCAACTAGTCTGTTCTAGACCTCATTTGACCTCGATGAATGGGGGGAAACCTTCAACCAATGTTAACTTTGTAACTGGAACACAATATTCAATTACAAGGAAAAGTGCAATTGGAGGCCAACCTCTAGGTAGTGGTCAAAATATGACTATGGGGAAACCTGTGGTTAGTGGTCAGTGGTCAAAATATGACTACAGGGCAAACTTCGGTTGGTGGTGAAAACTTAACTGGGGGGAAATCTCTAGTTAGTGGTCTAAATTTAACTAGGGGGAAACCTCCAGTTAGTGGACAAAATGTGATTGGGGGACAACCTCTAGTTAGTGTACATAATGTCACTAGAGGGAAACCTATATTTAATGCTTACAATATGACTAGAGGTCCACCTCCAACCATGGGACAACCTTCGTGGGGACATCATACATGGGGACCACCTACATGGGGTCAACCTGCATGGGGTTACACATATCTAGGAAATAAAAATATGGCATTGATTCAAACTTATCAAACTGCTCTGGGAAACCTTCACCCCGAAGTACCTTACCCTGGAAACACGAACACCCCATGGGTCCAACAAAGATTTCCTCCGGATGGACAAGGACCACCCCCACCACCTGTCCCACCTCCACCTCCACCACATATCCCACCTCCACTCCCACCATCTAGAAAACCCCCCCATTCCGAAGGACCCCCTCATTCGGGAGGAAACCCACCATCGGGCCAACCTCCTAACATGGGAGGACCTCCACCATATGGCCAACCCCCTATGGGAGGACCACCTCCATATATGGATACACCTTATGATCAATCAATTTATGGTCCTATTGGTACTCATATGCCGTATCAATATTACCAGTATCCGCAACCAAACCGACAGTTACCATTTCTAGCTACATTAGATCTATCGGACCTGTCATGTTTAACGAATGATCCCATTTAACATGTCATAAATTGGCCACCCATACTTGTGAAGTTTCCATCATACATACGCAAGTTTGACAGAAAACCCAGTGAGGATCCCAAAAACCATGTAATGACATATCATTTGTGGCGTTCCTCGAACTCCCTAATGGATAATTCTATATGTTTGAGGTCGTTTCAGATAACCCTCACCGGCACAACCGTCAAATGGTATATTGAATTTCCACCACATTCTTTCACGGAATTTCGATCCTTCGATATGGCCTTTCTTATGCATTTCCATCTACCAATCCATTACAAAACCAGTACAGACCTTTTGACCTCGCTTTGACAATCTACCTCCACTCATATTTCTGATCATATTCATGAATGGAGGATAAGACATAGGCTAATTAAGGCTCCTATTTTGGATCAATTATTGGCGGATTGTTCACCAAATCATTATTACCTATCATAACCAAAGATGTCACCATGGACGGGATAGCTACGGAGGAACAAGCCATTGCACGTGCCTAGTATTTAGACTTAGTATACACTCAATTTGGCACTCTATACGACATAATTCCCAATGCCCCTCGCCCCACCAAAGACCCAATGAAACCAACCACGGGATCACATGTTGATGGCATAATTGGTTCTGTCAAAACCCATCCTACCACCCAATTGGTTGGATCACAAAGCCACACGACTCCAAATCCAAATCCATCACAGGATGGTCATAACACCAACCATTCACCCAATCCTGCTCCCACCGCAGAGGTGAATTCAATCCAATCTGCTTCATCTCATAAATCCGGTGGTAAGAATAAAAATAAAGGTAAAACCAAAAAATCTTCTAACCAGCAGGAACAAAATACCAATCAAGACACCACTGATTCCAAACCAAAACAGAAGGCTAAATACCCGTGTTTAATGTGCAGTGATGACCACTTCACAAAAGAATGTACCCATCGTGAAGAAGTACAAAAGTTCCTAAAAGGAAATCCTCAACCGGTAGTTTTAACCGACCCCTTCCCAACACAACAACAACAAATGGTTGCACAACAAAAAACCCCCTCGCAAAGAGAAACATCCACGATTGCTCATGTTCTCATGATGCATAGTGAAATAGTTAATTTATCTACCAGGGCACGTATGTACGATTTTGTTCCAAAAAAAGAATCTAATGGAGGTAATGCTGAAAAATCCTCCACGTCCACGTCCACTACCTCTCCTATACAAGGTCCTTTGACCATAGATAAACCCATATCAGATGCAGCATTGCGTCCACCCAAAATCACAATTCGAAAGGGGATTTTCAATCCCAATGCCCAGGCCGCTCAAAACTACAACATTGTTGAATATTTGGCCTAAGCACCTTCTTCTATGTCGATCCTCAAAGTCTTACAAAACTGTCCTAATCGGCGTAAGACTCTGTTATCCGTTATTGGAGCAATGGATCAAAAATCATCTAACATCATTATGTTTAAACTGGAATACTTTAAGCCAAGGCTTTCCCATCAACTCACGTTTCAAATCATCGCCAACGTTGTTGGGAAAAATATCCATCATATTTTTCTAGACGAAGGAGCCTCTACTTTTGTTATGTCTTTGTCCTGCTGGAGAGCCATTTTCTCTCCTAAACTGAACCATTCTCCTACCATTTCGAAAGCGTTTGACGGATGTGGATTCCAACCACACGGGATTTTACAATCCTTAGCCGTTGAATTGGGAGGTAAGACTGTTTCCATTAACGTGGAAGTAGTTGCAACGCGCCTGGACTACAATTTATTACTTGGTCGAAACTAGTTTTACGCCATGACTGCAGTTGCATCCTCAGTCTTCCGCATTGTGCAGTTTCCCCATCAAGGGAAAATTGTAATCATTAACCAACTAAATTTTTGTACACCTGACACTACAACTCATCCCGTCGATAATGTCCCTCTTCTAGGGAAGTCTTCACACATATATGAGAGTGTGGGGGTAGGACTCCTAAAAGACTCATCCCTGATGGGAGTCTTTCCTACACCTGATCCCCCATCACAAATTTCCATGGTGAACATGACCTCGTCCATGGCCACACATTCCTCCAACTCAGCTGATCCTTGGATTGTTCCCGATTCTATTGAATTTGATTCGATTGGAGATCAGATGCCTCTTAGCCCAACTAAGGCTACTTATAATGCCATTCAATCGGCGTCAGAACCACCTAATGACCATAACTTGGTGGCATCAGACCCATGTTCTTTGTCATCTTGTTCAAAGTCGTCCTCACCATCGCTGGACTATTTCCTCCAGACATTTCCCTCCAATGAATCCATTATGGATATTATGAGCTTGGATGAGCTTCGTTGGGAGGACCATCACCATCGATCATCCTTCCTCCCACCTTTAGACACGGTAGACAATTATATTCAATCTATTGTTTCACCAGATATCGTTCAAAACCCTCAATCTCTTATTCTCACAAGGGATACAATAATTGAGGGGAATTTGGAAAATATTATGCCTACCATTGCTATTGACATCTCAGTGAAACCTGGTGTCATGGAGTATATTCGTATTGGCCAAAATTTCTCTTCTAAAGAAATCAAAACCTATACGGCCTTATTTAAACAATTTCGTGACGTATTCGCATGGAGCTATGAAGAAATGCTCGGGATTGATCTTGCTTTCATTGTACATGAGATCAAAACTTATCCTGACGCAAAGCCAATCCAACAAAAACTCCGTCCAGTACAACCTCGAAAGACTGCGGCTATTAAAGCATAAATTGAAAATATCTTGAAAGATGGTTTCATTTATCTTGTCCCCTTGATAGACTATGTCTCTAACATCGTTCCTGTTACAAAAAAGCAAGGAACTATTAGCGTATGTGTTGATTACATGGATTTAAATAAGGCTTTCCCCAAGGACAATTGCCCTACCCCTTTCATCGACTAGATTATCAACAACTGTGCCGGTAGTGTCATATTTTCATTCATGGATGGATTCTCTAGCTATACTCAGATCGAGATCCACCTAGTTGACCAGCACAAGACTGCTTTTATCTGCCCATGGGGCACATTTTCCTATTGCAAGTTACCCTTTGGCCTAAAAAATGCTAGTGCCAAATTCCAGCGGGATATGTCGTATGCCTTTCATGACATTAAGGATTTTGTGGATATTTACCTCGATGATTTTCCATTCCATTCAAATCATCGTCCATATAACAATGGTTTTCCTTAGATGTCGACGCTATAATATCCTCCTAAATCCTCACAAGTGCATATTCTACATTGATTCCGGATGCTTTCTTGGCCTCGTTGTCTCAAAATATGGGATTCATATCGATCCCCTGAAGATAGAGGCTATTCTAGCCCTACCCCCACCAAAAAATATCACTAAACTTCAAAGTTTGCAAGGGAAGGCAAACTACTTGCATCGTTTCATGTGTAATTACGTGGAGAAGACACAGGGTTATATGCGACTGTTAAAAAAGGGAGTTCCTTTTGTTTGGAATGACTACGCACAAAGCGCATTCGACAATCTCAAACACACCATTACCCATGCACCTATGTTACAACTGCCTGATTATACCAAGGATTATCTCCTCTATCTTGCTGCCTCCACATCCACGATTGGTATGGTGCTTGTGCAGGAAGGTAATAACGGGAAAGAACATGTGATCTACTACCTCAGTAAGGGTCTCACTAACTCTGAACAACGTTATTCACATGTTGAGAAGTTGGCTCTGGAAGTTGTTGTAGCCGTCTAGAGATTCCGTCATTACATTATGCTCCACACAACTACTATTATCGTTGATTCAAACCCCATGTACCATGTCCTAACCCATTAGGTACTTGGGGGAAAATAATCATGTTGGATAGAAAATTCTTCACGAATTAGACCTACTATTCAAGAAAGCAAAAGAGAAAAAATATTTATTTGCGAAACTCATTTGCAAAATTCCCTGTGTTGCTCACGAATTTGAGCCCATCGACTCTCTTCCTGATGAGTCATTATTACTAATTAGCACATCTGACCCATGGTATGGATATATTAATTTATATCTCCAAACATAACGCTTTAGGCCTCAGTTATCTAGTGATGAGTGTTGTCATATTCACCATCATGCAAAATACTATCTAATCATCGGTGACACCCTATAACGCTGCGGTATTGACTTGATCTTACGACGCTGTTTAACCCATGATGAGGCCCAACATGTTCTGAATGAATTCCACTCTGAGGCATGTGGCGGTCACCTCTCTAGGATGGATACAACCTAGAAAATTTTACGCGCTGGATACTTCTGGCCATCAATTTTTAAAGATTGTATGGAACCCATCAAGAAGTGTTCTCCCTGTCAGTTTTTTCATTCTAAAAAGCACACCCATCTTGCCCCTTTACACCCAGTCATTGTTGTCGGCCTCTTTGCAAAATGGGGCATCAATTTCATACACTGTAAGCCTACCTCGTTCGGGGGGCATGGCTATGCTATTAAATCTGTAGATTACTTTACAAAGTGGGCCGAGGCTATGCCTACATACAAAGAAGATGAAAAAGCTGTTGCACTCTTCATGTTTAATCATGTCGTCGCTAGATTCGGGGTTCCACAAGCCATTATCACCGACCATGGATCACATTTCCAAAACCAAATGGTAACTGAATTGAGTGCCAAGTTGGGTTTTCGCCATGAAAATTAAACCCCCTACTACCCCCAAGAAAATGGAAAAGTAAAGGCCATCAATAATGTCTTGAAAACCATGATACAATGAATGGTAGGGACCCATAGGTCAAATTGGAATTTAATGCTCTTTTCATCTCTTTGGGCTTACAGAGCCTCTATCAAAACGGCTACCAGATTCACACCCTTTCAATTGGTGTATGGTTTGGAAGCAGTACTACCTATAGAGTGCGAGATCCCATCCTTAAAACTAGCCATTGAAATTCTGCCAAACACTACGGCTGAGGAAGAAATATTTCTATAATTAGCCAAACTCGATGAAACGCGTCGTGATGCTTCCCTTGATAACGAAGCACATAAAAGGCGCATCAAATCCTAGTATGACAAGTCATTCAAACCCCACATTTTCAATGAGGATAATTTGGTCTTAGCATATGATCAAATGCATGATAAACTGGGGGAAGGTAAGCTTGAGTCCATGTGGTATGGACCCTACATCGTGAAGTGTGTCTTAGAAAAGGGGGCCTATGAGTTAGTCGATTATGACGGGAATAAGGGATACCTTTGGGGGAGCCCAGAAATGGGCTATACCTTAAAAGGTACTGTGCTTAGGGAAATCCTACATAAGTACCTTGTACATTTTGTATATAATGTGTGTTTGATATGGTGTGCAATTTTATTTCCTTTCATAGGTTAGGGTCTCATCTCCACTATGACTGCTTATACCATGTTCTGCTTGAATGCACAGATGACAACCTATTCTAGATTCGTAGACAGTACTATAAAACAGACTCGAAACCTTGCTTCAGATGCTTGGGTACTGTATTCCCTTGCCAATGAACTTATAAGTTCGGGAGGATTTTGACTAGTTCCTGCAACTAATAATATCGCGGAGTATCACGCAGTGATTGGATTGCTAATTGATGCCTCTTCCCATGATGTGGACCACATTGTCTTCCATTTGGATTATCAACTTGTGGTCTCTCATTTAAACCGAGTCTACACCGTTCTTGACCCTACACTAATTCATATTTTTTTATGAGTACGTCTCTTGGAAAGATCGTTTGAGTTTATTCAATATCAACACATCCCAAGACACGTGAATATGGTTGCCGATTCATTGGCCAATTTTATTTTAGATTGGTACATCTCACATTCTTAAACATTTCATCACTAAAATGTGTAAATAAGCATATCATGTAAATTATTCATATATAAGTAAGTAGTCCATATGAGATCCATATCCACCATTGGCACATTGTATATAAAATCGTTAGTAATAGTTTTTATATATTGAGCATGATAAAATTTTCACAAAAAAGTACTAGGAAAAAAATATGAAGTTCATAGATTTCAATACATCATGACCGAAAAAATTATGACGCTCATGGATTTCAGGAATCGCTACATGTAGATAATAAGAATAATCGTGGCGCTCGTGATAACATATCATGGCCCGGGCTACTTGGCGAAGCAAACGTCCAATACTCGCAAAAAATCCCATTGCGTGGTACTAATAATGTCGTGGCAGATCATCCAGTGACATATCTGGGATGTAAGCAATCAGCCTTTCTAGGTTCTCCTTAGTCTCTAGGAGCACTTCGCTCGCCTCTTGGTCACGAGCGGAAATGGCCATGCCTTCTCCCCATCGCTGAATGGGAGAAGCTCTAGGTGGCCTCTCTGGTCCAATATCTACATTAGTGAAACGCAAAAAGTATTAGTACAAAAAAAATATATATATATTTAAAAAAATGTATAAAAACTTGAAAAGAATGAGAATCCTTCCTTACATATGTTGCACCAAGCAGACTCCTCAGGAAGCGCTAAGTCAGGATCTCCTCGAAAATCCATGCCAACGTATGCATAATCCTCCACCATAAGTAGTTGTCTACGCACCCATCAAAAGAAATTTGGCCCGTAACTATGGATCAGACCACCATGATGGCCAAATAACTCAACCCATCTCCTCATACATGGTTCCCGTGGATTGGGGTTGGCTATCTCTATATGTTGTGGATGGAAGTGAGGAACCCGCTCCATAAAGAAGGATACTAAAATGGACCCATAAACAAACTGTTTGGTTCTTCCCAATCGACACTTGGTCAACTGATCTTTCATTATGATCAGTAGACTCTCACACCAATTGAATATGATAGGTTGCATGCACTCTATGGCACACAACATCTAGGACCTAGTTGCTTGATGGTGGGATTTTGTTCCTGCTACTCACACCATGGTGAAGAGAATGGTTTGCAATGACAGATTATAGACACTCTTGATCAGGATCTTCCCGCTGGCCTTCTTGGTGCTAGGCTCACAATATTGATTGATGAGTGCATTAACATCTTCATCACCTCCACTATGCCTAGATAGAGCGGCATGAGCTCCTATTCTTGAGAGCCCAGTCAAAAAATAGATATCATCTATCTCCAAAGTGAGGATATGGGCCCCCACTTGAAAATGAAGTTCTACAGTATCTCACATCCCCACCAAATATTCGAACAAAGGTGCTTGGTCCCTCATGCTTGGGGTGAGAAAGTATTTATTGAGTCCACACTCTTGGAGGGCTAACATAGTGTTGTCATCATTCAACCCTTCTATATCCTCCAACTCGTGATCTCTCTCTCTCTCCACTTCGACATTTTCCTGATTGAGACCTACAAAATCATAAATTGAGGTATTAGAAGCCATTAATCTAAAGAAAACCCCAAGAATTTTGGTGTATCTATTTTTGGGCCTCGTTTTGCGATCGACGTGATCCGGATTTACCTACAGCACGTCATCGACGCGGTTTTCCCTTTCGAGAGCCGCATCGACCCCGATCGATGTGTTCCCCAAAAGAGGCATCCGTGTTGACCCTGATCGACATGTTCCCTGAAAGAGGCACTCGTGTCGATCCAGGGGCGCATTTTTACATTCATTGAAAACAAAAAAACTAGTAGTGTTTCAACTAAGTAAATGGAATAGAGGATGATATTAGTTACTTGGAGTTGACGAGATGAGAATCCACTGCCTGGAATGCCCAGAATCTCCAACACAAGTTTCTACCTCAAATGGATTTCACCCTCTTTGGTAAGATTGCAATGGTAAAATGAGTCCCTTTCACCTCTATTTATTGACTTGAAAGGCAATATTTTATTATTTTCACCTCATATTTTTTATTATTATTACTTTTTACCATTTGTTAGCAAAAGCCCTTTATTTGTTATTATAGTTTCTAACGCTTGTTTTGAGATTACAGGTCAACCGTAATAATGAAGTTATGGTCCAAACTCTCTTTCATGCTTGAGAACACTTTTGGAGTTGTCTTTAAGGTCTTTTCAGGCTCTTAAAATAAGAAAATATTGATAAGCAAACTTGCCTCTTTCATGCTTGTAAAAGGGTTTAAAAGGTTGTCTATCCGGTGATAGTTTACCTCTTTTTCGGACTGTGTATACTATTTACGAAAAATGAATACCTTAGTCAACCATTGACTAAGAGAGTTTTTCTAGGCATTATTTTACACTTTTTCAGGCCTAGGGGACTAAGTTTATGAAAAATTTCACCCTGGAGTCTTCTTTTTACCATTTCAGGCCCTCTAAACGTGAAACGTCATCGATTTTAGCTTCTTTGGACTCGTAAAATTAAACGTCGAAGGACCCTTTTTGGGACAGAACCCCTCATTTCTTAGGTTCGTAAAACATGTGATATTGGATTCGTCCGAAGGATGAGATATACTGAGCATTTGTTATCCTCCTCAAGCTCGTTAATAAACAAATAGGTACTCATCAATCATGATGGGGAATAAGGGAAGGGAAATGCATCTGTATCTGTATCTATGGAAACTTATTGTCACCCTTGAACATGACACATGTTTGTATTTCATCCGAACAATTGGGTAATCAACTTGTCTCTGACTCGCGTCAAGTCTGTGAGTCTTTTACTCCTTTGGGTCATCTGAAGAATGCTCCATTCATGTTGCATTATGTCTTGATTTTTGTCTCACCAAGTCAAATTATGCTTCCAGGTCATTTGTCATGGCTTAAAATGTTCAAGGGAATTCCTCCGTTTGAGTCGAACTTTGTAGTTGTCTGTCGTGTCGGTCATCCCTGAAGCAGACTCTCAATAACACTTGTCCATATGCCTTGTGTTAGTCCATGCTCATTTGATCTACCGTACAAAATCATATTCCTATATAGGTTTCGTGTCGATGATGTGGGATACATCATGGCCCTCCTTCGACGAATCTATCATTCTCAATGTCAATACATCAACTAGGGATGAGATTTAGAAATCACCTAGTACCTTGAAACCTGCATGCCTTAATGGCGGGTTTTCTCGCTTTCGACAGTAGGTTTACATCATTGAATTCTGATTGAATGATTCCACGAATGTTCAACTCTAACGCATTCATTCGTATTCGTTGGAATGTACTGAGATAACTTGGGAATCATTGTCATTATTGATGATTTCTCTTGAACTTGTTAACGATTCACATCATTGACCGGTAATCAAGTGGTCTCTACCATGTTGTACTTCAACACCTTGTAATCACATGGTTAGATTCGTATCGACTCGTGATTGGGTATAAGACCTAGGGGATCCTCATTATGTTTTACCTAGGTTCCAATGGAGATTTTTTGAGTAAGTTCCCACATGAGCATCATGTCGGTGGCCTCATTGATGTACTTTCACACAGATCCACTCTTGTATTGGTCGTGGCTGTGTTATTATCTCATCATGGATCTACGCTCATATCTTAGTATCCATGAATGTGTTCAATCATTTTGGTATGGATCCACGCTGTATTTTGGTGGCCATATACTCAGTCAGTACCAACATGGATATGCAATGTAATGTTCGACAACCATGCCTTGAGTCATTGAAATGTTTAGTTCAAAGATGTAAGAACTTGTATTACAAATTTCTTGATGATTGTTGTCAGTTTTCCGACCGATGGTTCCTCTCTCTAAGAGTCACATCAAAGTACATCACCTATCCTCTTCCTCTAGCTTCGTACTTTGAGGGGCAATCTGTTACACGAAATTTTCGTCAGTAGTGAAAAACCCTATGACCTTGTGTTTCCATAATCACTGAATTCACTTTCATGGTGAATGATCTTTGACCGCCATGCCCTACAACTTGTTTTGTGACTTCGACGCGCTTTTCTCTACTAGAAACATGCATCAAAACCCCATCAACACAGTGTGTCTCAATGTCAACCCGCGTCGATGGCATAGTTTGTCTACATAGAAACCCATGTCGATCCATTCTGGTGCATGATGTTGCTCCAATACAAACCGTGTAGATATCTCCACGAGAAAAAAATAGGTTTTCGAGAAGCTTCTAGAGGGAAATATTGAATGGTAGCCTTTCCCTCATGTTGTTATGGATCTGGCTCAACTTCCACCTTTGTGGGGGATAATATCTAATCTACTCCCCACACTTTTATCAACCTACCCTTATCCACATTGTCCTATAAATTGATGCCTTAGGCCATGGGTGAGGGGAGGAAGATTGGAAGTAGGTAAATGCTGGAGAAATCTCCTTAAACTTGGAGACTCTTGAGGTGTTTTGAATTCAAGGTGAAGGTAACTTGTTGGAGTAAGAAGAACCCATTGGGAAGAAGCTACAACACCAAGGCCTAATCAGTTGTACTTTCTTTCTGCCACTTTTAATACAATTGTATGTTCCTACCCATACATCTGATGTTCATGATCATGTATTGTAAGATTCCTTGGTCACTTGCATAGGTCAATTATACTATTTCTATTTCATTTGTTGTTTCCTTTTCTTGATTTGTAGTAGACCCTCTTGTATGTAAGGATAGATCGTCGCTGCTCCTGGATCATAAGGACAACTGTTGTATCAGAGGTAATTTCCCTCCATACTCATCCATTGTTACTATTTCATTGACCTAGGTGAAGGTTTATACAATTTGTCTCTTTTTGTTCTAGATCTGAACCATTTAGACTAGGGACTTTGATCTTTGTCCGCATCGATCAAAAACTCCTAAAACAGTAGAAACCATGCATTCATAATGGATATTGAGGATTTTTTCAACAAGGAGGCAGTGTGAGGAATCTTGCTAGGAGGCAATGGCTCATGTGCAAGGCTGGAATTGGGTTGCAATCCGGGACTAGATAGACAAGGTATCTTAGTTGAGGATGAAGTTACTTGGGGAAGTATGGAAGAGTCGATCTCCATTTCCATTACAGTGGTCCTACTAGGGCTCAAGCCCTAGTGTCTTTGCACAATAACCCCTAAGCATTCCATTACACCCTCTAGCTGATTTAAAGGTTCTTGGGGTTTCCAATCACATGAGTCAATTAGTGAGGAGATCCATCTGAATTAGGAAAAAGCTATGATTTTGGATGCATTACTTTCCTAGGTAAGTATAAAAATTCTCCTATGTCCTTGTTACCAATTGAGTTATACATAGTTGGAATTCTAGAGAGCTTCCAAAGTTTGCACAAGTACTTGTGCATTTCAGTATTCAAAAGTTCAAATCAGGCCTTTCCAGGGCCCCTTTTTAATTTTTTATCGCATGTCCATTCCCCATGGGGTTTGTAATAAAGTGTGCTAGAATGGTGGTCTTGTAAATAACTTGGCTTCCTAATACTTGGAAACCAATGAGGGTATTCCAAGGAGTTTTTTCCCTTGTTAATTATGCTTTTCCTTTAGCCGAGTATAATTAATGAGTTTTTCTCCTACACCTCCAAAGCTGGAATGCTCAAATTGGTGGTTAGGAATTGGGGGGTTATTAAATTTCATGTGTCAACATATATAAGCATGCTAGACACTTAAATAAAGTCATATGGTCATGTACTAGGTCCCTAAGTGTTTTTTTTAAGTTTTGAAAAAAATATTTTTTCCCGTAAATTAGGCCATTTTTTAATGGTTTAATTGGAAAAATTTAAAATGTAATAATTAAGTAGTTTGTGGGAAAAAATTGACAATGGGATGCTCGTTTTCTAAGCCAGAGCACCCATTTAACCCTTAAACCCACTTTTCCTAGGTTTCGAGTAAGTATTTATTTCAAAAAATAATATTTATTCGAAAATCCCCAAAAAGACATAATAAATGTCAAATTTAGACATAATAAAGGAAAAGACAAATTCCTAAATCAGTGGAATGGGTCCATACTTGATATAAGGTTGAACAAAGGTGATTGTGCAATGTTGGCACGGGTCTAGAGTGTAGAAAGTGCGGAACTGAAAGCGACAGAAGGGTCATCGACGAAAGCAAAGGACCGGTCGCGAAGGATAAAAGAGCCAACAAAAGCGGAAGATTTGGGTTAAGTTAGTTAGTAATGGGTCATTTGGACCATTTTGTAATGGCCATGTGTGCCTATAAATAGTGGTATAATTGTAAGCCTAAGGGCATCCTTGAATCGAATATTTGTAATATATTTTGTATCTGTTGCATCTAGCTGGAGTTTGAGTTGTGTTGCATCTTTTGTCTAAGTTTTGAACTGATTCTGCGAGGTGTATTCTGCAATGTATGAGATGGGTTGATGAATGAAAATGATCGATTGTGCTATATATATGTCTCTCTCTCTTTTGTGTCGCAGTGTGATTAAATGTGAATTATTGCAGTATTTGATGGCTCGATATGTTGTATGGATGAAATCGTGGTTATATGATGTATCTCAGATCACTTGATTATGCTTTGATAAACTGTCATTTTGTCGATCTGGTTAACTTGTCAATTGTGAGATAATTATGTTCGATGCGAATGAGGGTTATGTTGATCTCTGAGTTAAGTGGATCTGGTTGTTAGTTCGACAATATGATGTTTTGATGCGGATACGAATCTTTGGTTTCTGTTGCGACTAAGTGCGGAATAGTGCATGTCTTCTTGAACTACGGAAACTTGGTTCCTGTATCCCCCTTAGATATCTCCGGTGAGAATTCACTCGCTTCGCAAGTGTTGCTATAAAGGATAAAACCTTTCTGGGCCGATGTCTGTGGGATTCTGTGTCAATGTTTGTTGACAGTAGTGCGAAGTGAACCCCTGTTGACAGAATTGTGTCAACAAATGGTTTTGTTGTAGGGACCTTTAGTGTGAGAAGAAGAGGACATGTTGTGGCATACAACGAAACCGGAGATTCAGGACTAGTTCGATAGAAAGACATGAGAGTTCGCTGAAAAAGAAAATCGAAACCTTGGATGGTGGACAAGTGAATGGTTGCAGAAGTATATCTACTCTGATACCCACGAAGTATTTTTTTGCGAATTTCCGATATTATCGCATGAATGGTTGGCGCAACTAAATTTCTAGAAGAACTTCCAAGGAGGCGAACCTGAACATTAGACCCCAGAATTGATCCAACAATTGAAGAAAGTCTACAATAAAGCTTCAATGGCTATCGACGTTTGGGTAGAAAGTATTTCAGAGGGATACATCACTGAGTTTTCTATCGACACAGTTAATTCCTACAGTGACGCAGAAAGGAAATTATTTAAAGGAGCTAGAGGAAGGTATTTGTTATCACTACAGTTGTGGATCAAGATGATCATCTGTGAAAAGGGGATCTTGAAGATGAACGTGATGAGTAAAGCTCCGGTGTGCGTAGGATGTGGGTATTGCGCATATGTGGGTTTGATGAAATGATGTGGGGTAGATGGATATGAGCAACAATGAAATTTTTAGGGAAGCTGAGGAAGGTTGTGGCCACCTGAGAAGTGGGGTGTGGTTCTGGCTGAAAAATAATAGGAGGAATGAAATAGAGAGAGAGTCTCCTAGTGCAACCAGAACAAAGAACTGCGAAGTGGGACCAAAAGGGACGAAGAAAACCTATAGTAACAGAGGATACAACTAGGATACCCCTGAACCTGAGGAAGCACAAACCCAAAGCTACCACGTACCCACAACTTTGTGCACCGCGCCAATCTTTGTTGGAAGAAATACAAGTTCCTCGCAGGGTTGTCCTGTGTGTCAGAATAGTGGTAATAGTAGAAGACCGACTGACACTGGTAGAAGTCCGAAAATGACAGGCAATGACGTGAAGCTACTGCTTTTTTAGGGCAACGGGATCGAGGATCTTGAGAAGTACTGGTTCTTATGCAAAGCTGTGGACAGTGAAGCAAATACAAGATGATGATATTAAGAAAGGACAGTTGGTGACGACCTTTAGGGGCCGTGTGCTGGACTGGTATGTGAAGTTTATATAGGCACCTACGAGAATTCAACAGAAGACGTG
The DNA here is from genome assembly GCA_027924585.1 of Larix kaempferi. NCBI lineage: Eukaryota > Viridiplantae > Streptophyta > Pinopsida > Pinales > Pinaceae > Larix > Larix kaempferi. The sequence continues at coordinate 9,053,677 of BSBM01000029.1, forward strand.
GGCAGAGATCAGAGTGGGGTTGATTGACGAATTCAAGAAACCAAAATCAAAATCACAGTATATCACATAACTGAAGGAAATAAAGCAATTCCCCAATGATTCAATATGGGAGTTCTATCATAGATTCAAAACTCTAATAGCCAAGGTTAGTTTCAGAATGAGCGATGTACAACAAAAAGAATGTTTCATTTCAGCATTGGTACCCCACATTCGCATGCTGTTGATGCAGCATAAGATTATATCTCAAGCGGAGGCTCTAGAAATCGCGATGAAGTTAGAGGGTTCACCAATAAGAGAAACTGGGATTGGCATGAGCCATATCAGGTCACAACTAGCAAAATTGAATATCCAAATGCAGGATATCAAGAAGGGGAAAGAGGTCCGCGAAGAAATATGGTGTATTCGATGCAAGTCTGAAGGACACCACAAGGACTAGTGTCCTGAATTTCACGAATACTTGCAGTCTGGTGCACCGAATCCTCTAATTCGGGGAGGAATTCCCTGGTTCCTAGTTTGAAGACATCGTTCAGAAGAATGTGTATATATGCAAAAGATGGTGTCGAAGCCGGCCAACCTCTTCTGTATTTTTCATCGATCGGTTGGCCATGAGGAAAAAGATTGCAGAGCATATGATTTGCTCCAGGAAAGAACTGCGGATACTTAATTTATGAAGGGAGAAGAACAATGATAGGAAGAGTGACCTCCACCGCAGCCACAGTATAATCAACCGCAACCACAATATAATCAACCGAAGCCACAGTACAACCCACCGGAGTATAATCAACCGCAACCACAGTACAATCAACAATAGTATAATCCCCCACCATACAATCTGCAGCAGTTCAATCAGCAGCCAGAAGGATCCAAAGGAGGATTTCATGGTGGTCGCAATGAAGGCTTTGGATACGGAGGAACACTTGGTCGAGGTCAAGGACCTATTACCTGTTATGATTGTGGGGTGGTTGGACACTATCGGAGGGATTGTCCACATCCAACACCTTTCTGTGCCTATTGTAGTGCAGTCGACCACACTGTCGAAGAATGTCCGTAGCTAATCGCGAAGTGACAAGCTAAGAATGTACTACCATCGCAGCCGAACCCGAACTAGAATAAAAACTAGAAGCCTAATCCAAACGTGCAGAAGATATCGGAGGATATCAGGAATCAACCAATAAATGTGGCAGTTGTAACCAAAGGAGGGGATGCGACAAGAGAAGATAGACCACTGCCAATTGTCCAGTCGATGATTCAGAAGCAGGTGAAATTTAATGTGGAAGAAGAAAAAGAAACCTTCTTGGAAGCACAAGATGCACTGCTAAAGAACAATGGTAAGTCGCCACATGTAATTCATAAGGAACCCATCTATGGAATGCCGCCATTTTTTGATATGACAAATTTGCTGAGGTCGCCAGGGAAGGTCAACACTTTAAAAATTTCCTGGAGATTTGATTGACATTAGCGAAGGATCAAGATGCATTGGAAAAAATAGTGAGCCTCTTATATCGACAGGATGAAGGACGATAGGATCAGAAAATAAACCGATTGCATAGAACGAAAAGCGGAAGAGAAATGAGGATGAATGCTCAAATTGGTGCACATGATGTCGATTCCATTATTTTAGATTTAGGATCAGATGTAAACATCCTAACTAAGGAGACATGGGAAATGATGGGAAAACCGTAGATGGTATGGTATCCTGTACAAATTCGATTGGAAAACTAGAGCAAATTGACGCCAATCAGTTGATTGCCACATCTACCTGTGGAAATAGAAGATCCGAAGATGTACGCTAACTTCGATGTAATCGATATAGTCGACAATTCCAACCCATATCCTGCATTGTTGGGGATAGATTGGGCGATGGAAAATATGGTGGTAATCAACTTCAAGAAGAGGACAATGTCGTTTGAGAACAGCGACAGGAGGGTGATTGCTCCTCTTGATCCACAGGAAGGGCAAAGATATGTTGAGCCAACAAGAAATGAGTTTACAGAAGGATGGTATAATGTATACAACGCTTCAGAGGATCATGTCAATCCCACCACTAATGGATAATTAGGGTGGCGAAGTACTAGTTCATCATCATCAGACTCCAAATTAGCACTAGAGAACTGGCGTAACAGGTTGCATGAGGTATCCTTCAGAAGATGTACACAAATCACCCAGTCATTGAGATGGGTATCGACAGAAGTATGTGAGCTACCAACATACGAAGGACTACCCAACTTGGAAATTTTAATTTCTAAAATTGAAGGAAAAGTATTAGAACCATAGCGCCTATTGGCGCTCAAAGAGGCATTAAAGGATATCCAGCAAGGTGGTGGGCCATGCATAAGTCATCAATCGCAGATTGGCCATTATGTCGACGACTCATGGAAGTCAGATTCATGGAGGAGGAATGCTACAGAGGGAATAAATATGATGGAAAAAGTGATCCAAGAGAGCACCTGGGAAAATGTTAGATCGAATGGGGAATGAAACCGAAACAGGAATGGGTTCATGCATTCATCCATACGCTCGATGAAGTGCCGTGAATCTGGTACTTATCTGCAGAACTGCGACAAGGAACAACTACATGGGAATATTTGACCACTGGATTCATCCACACCTTCAGCTTCACAGATGAGAACCCTTTCATACACAACGCACTACAAGAGATCAGCGAAAAGGTACTCGAGACAGTTCTGAATCAACAACCAATGGGGATACAATGGACTGTGACATTGCAAAGGATGATGAAGTGCTACAATGTGTCGGGAGAGCCTTACGATGAGGAATACCCTAGAGTCGTCTCTTTCCTTGAATCGAAAGGAAGCCGTGATCTTGAAGCACCAGAGGTGACATCCGAAAAATTTAAGTAGCCATTAAGGATTAAGAAGGTCAATATTAGTTCAGCTAAAAATCCCAAGTTTGCTAGTATTGGAGATTACTAGGATGATTCAACAATTGTGAAGGTCACTAACCTACTACATGAGTTTTAGTACTGGTTTCCAACAAAATTCTCTAAGATGAAGGGAATTTATGGGGATTTGGGTGAAATGAAGATCCCTCTGAAACCTGATGCGAAACCAGTAAAACATAGGCCATATAGATTGAACCCCAGATACAAGGAAAGAGTGAAGGATGAACTAGAAATAATGTTGGATGCAAGAATCATTGAACCTATCGAAGAGTCAGAGTGGATCAGTCCAATGGTTTTCCAAGACAAAAAGATTGGTGAAGTTCGAATTTGTGTCGATTTAAGGAAGATGAGCGATGCATGCCTTCATGATCCATTCCCTATTTCATTTATAGATGAAGTACTTGAAGGAGTTGGAGGACAGGAAGTGTACTCATTTACAGATGGATTCTCAGGGTACCATCAGATCAAGATTGTGAAGGAAGAATGAGACAAAAATACCTTCGTAACAGAATGGGGTTGTTTTCAGTATACAGTGATGCCTTTCAGTCTCAAAAATGCCCCTGCGATATTTTCCAGATTAGTTGTTGCTGCATTTAAATACTTCATTCATAAGTTCTTAGCGGTCTACATGTATGACTGGACCATATATGGGTTAATTAAAGATCATGTCGCAAGCCTCAGATTGATGCTGGAAAGATGTTGAAAGCATCAAATTTCGTTGAATTTAAAGAAATGTATTTTCTGCACACCGTTTGGAATTCTATTGGGGAATATTGTATGTAAGGAAGGCATGTTGGTCGATGCAACAAATATTGTGATTATTGTCGACTTACCAACACTAACGATAGTAAAGAAACTGAGAGAGACATTGGGTCATACAGGAGTTTCGTAAGGGGATATGCAGTGATTACTGCACCAATGGAGAAGTTACTAAAGAAGGATGAAAAATTTGAGTGGAACGACGAGTGATAGAGTAGCCTCGACATACTCAAGGAAAAGATGATCACAACACTGATATTAGTCTTCCCCTATTAGCAGAAAGAATTTCATGTGCATGTGGATGCTTCATCAATAGCACTGGGAGTGATATTGGCCCAGCCAAGAGAAGGATAAATCGATCACCCAATTGCATTTTCAGGTCGGAAGTTGTCTACTGCTGAGAAGAATTACACAACGACAGAACAAGAAGGTTTGGAGATGGTGTATGCGTTGCAAAAATTATGCCACTACCTGTTGGGGGGACACTTCAAAATGTTTACTGACCACTCAACATTGAAATATTTGGTCAATAAACCTGTTTTGGGGGGAAATATCTGTCGGTGGATGCTACTATTCCAAGAATTTGACTTTGAAATCATTGTGAAACTAGGACACTTGAATGTAGGGCTAGATCATCTGTCGAGGATAGAATCAGGTGAAGAACCAAACATCATTGATGAAGGATTGACTGATGCGCAATTGTTTAGAATTGGAATGGTTGATGACCATTACGAACAGATTATTCAATTCTTGGCGACAGGTAAAGAACCCGAGGAATTCACTACCAATCAGAAGAAGTAGTTAGTTGTCCAAGTCGCTGATTTCCAACTGATCGCAAGACAATTATACAAGATGGGGCCGAATGGACAAAGTTCTCCGTCGATGTGTCCTTCCTCATAAACAAAAAAGAGTATTGGTGGAAGCACATGATGGAATAGAAGGAGGACATTATGGAGGGCAGGAAACCGCTAGGAAAATACTTAGAGCGGGATTATGTTGGCCAATAGTGCATGCGATGCAATAGATTATGCTAAGAGTTGCAATATATGTCAAAGAACAGGAAAACCTTCGCGAAGGGATGAGATGCCGCTAGTACCACAATTGACACTACAACCCTTCGACAAATGGGAAGTAGATTTCGTGGTACCTATAAACCCGCCAGGAAAAAGAATAGGTGCGAGATACATTATTACTGCAATGGAATAATTGACAAGATGGGATGAAGCAGCACCATTAAATTATTATACAGCTGTGACAACAACAAGGTTCCTTTTTGACAATGTGGTGACTGGATTTGGGTGCCCAAAGATATTGATGAGCGACCAAGGGACCCATTTCGTCAATCAAACAATCAGAGCGATGATAGAGGAATTCCATATTCAACATCGGAGGAGTACTCCATATCACCCACAGGCGAATGGAGCGGTTGAAGCATTCAACAAAATATTGGAGAATGCACTCACTAAAGTATGCAACACAAACCGCGATGATTGGTATTTGAAGATCCCCGTGATACTATGGGCCTACAGAATGACATGCAAACGATTGACAAGTCAAACACCTTTCAAATTGGTATATGGAAAAGAAGAAGTGATTCCGATGGAGTATATTGTCCCAAGTCCGCGCATAGCAGCATCGAAAGGAATGAGTGATTATGGATCCATTAAGGAAATATTAGCGCAGTTCCTACAGCTTGAAGAGGATCACTTCATCAAAATATTTCATCAGCAGGTAGAGAAGGATCGACAAAAGGCATGGCATGATCTCCATGTTAAGGACAAACACTTTCAGCGTAGAGATATGGTTCTCCTATATGATAGTAAGTTTGCAAAGCACAGGTAAGCTTCAGATGCAATGGCTTGGTCCTTACATCATAATTTTTATTATTGATGGAGGTGCGGTACAGTTGCAAAAGTTAGACAGAACACTTTTTCCAAACTTAGTGAATGGAAGTTGGCTAAAGCCCAATCAGGATAGCTCAGAGCAGAACCATTGAAGAAAATAACAATACTAAAAAAAAAAAAAATTTAAGTTCGGGCATCTGTCGAAGTAACTGCGATAGGGTTGGAATTCAAACGTCAGTCGATGGGATATCGACGAATTTAAAGCTGTGACAAGGTTTGGGACTTGTTGACATCTGGTGGAGCGTGGATTGGTCAAATTGGGAAATAAATGCAGCAGTTAAGACGCGGTGAGCGACGACGCAAGTGGATGAAAAGACAATTAATTACCGATGGAGACGCCATTAATGAATAATGAGTGCGCATGATTCGGTAAATTGATGGCGGATTCGGTAAATCGATGGAGTATTTTGAAATCATTGCCTGAAATCAATTTGATGGACGTGGAGCGGGAGATGGAAAGTTATAAAATCATGCCGAAGTTACCAGTTCGATTGACTGTGTATTTGGAGAGCTATAGCAGAAGAGTTAGAGCGAAGAGTAAGTTGAGAAGCTACGATGGCACATATGATTTCCATCGTGAGCACACAAGAGGAACCAGTTGTGAGGGAGACAGTCGTTCAATAGAAAACATCTGTATCGACGCGCTCATACAGAAAGAAACATAGTTCCAGTCGACCGACGAGCTTAGAAAGAAGACCCAAGATGACCCATAGCTTTACACGGGTCACAGCTGCAGAAGGGGAAGCAGGCACTTCGGTCGCTGCAGAGGAAGAGACAACAACAAGGGCCATCAATAGAGGATATTCCAGGCTATGTGCCACCAAGGAAGGAAGGTGCACCGGTAGTGCAACTTGGTAAGAATACAAGGTATACCATCAAGGAGCCATTGACACCAAAGGGTGTCCACAAGACAGGAAATATAATACCGCGACTGCAAATACTGCAGTATAGCAACCACGACATATTGGCATATCCAAAATGCATGAATGCCACACATGACGATGTACCGCATGGATAAGGAGGTCCGATCACAAGGGAACTAGTGCGGTGGGTGTTAGGGCTGAAGCAATCAGTCCTCTTAAATATCATTCATATGTCGCACTTCGGGAGATCGACAGACGTGAAGAAGCTACTATCCTTCTTTCACGGTGGATATCTATGGTTGGCCACAAAAATTCCAGTGACAGTTGACCTTATCGCAAAGATAACAGGATTACCCAAGGCCGGGGTAGATCCTTCGCAATAATTCAAAGGTAAGGATAACGACAAGCAACTAGATGTGAAGATGAAAGCAAAATACGAGGTGGAGAAGAACACCCGAGGGTACCTGATAAAGACAATAAATGATCAGGTTGTGAGAGTCGCAACAAAGATGCTAGTAGTAAAGATTGTAAGGAAGAATTTCCCAAATCAATGTACATCTGGGGTGATTGCATCCACAGAGTAGTGTGCGGCGAGAGTCAAAATGAACTGGTCATTGTTTTTGATGAACGAGTTAACAGAGGACATGACATTAGCGCAGGAGAAAGGGAAGCCATTTACATACTCATGACTGCTAATGCTAATCGCGCTAGTTGGATGGAGGGAACCATCGCACTATCAAGGGATGGAAACTGAGTTAGTACAAGTGTGTCGAGGGTCACGATACAAGAATTTAAGGGTGCTGGAAGACAAATAAAGATAAACAAACAACAATATCCAATTATTTCTTTACTTGGAAATGTTGAAAATAGACACGAATGAAATTCCGTGATTAACAGAGGAAGCAGCAAGGAAGTACAGAAGGATTACAAGGTTGTCGGTAGAGACACACGAAATATACATTCAGGCGCACGCTGACAAACAAAAACAGTGGCTGCCAACACACTACAAGTTGAGCGACAAAGAATTGGACACCATCGTGGAGGAATGGCCAGAGGAGTGGAAAGTTCCGGTAGAGGAAAGTCAACTATTGGATCCGGAAAATGGGCCCCCGACAGATGGACAAAAGGTGAAAGAAGAGACAAAGGAATCCGATGGCGAAGAGAACAGTGCGTATGAAGGTGACATTGCGGAAGAACACTCGCGCATCTCAAGTCACAACGGTGCATCATCAACGACTTCGACATACTCAGAGCTTGAGGTGCAGCGCGAGGAAGGAAGGAAAAAACATAGGTTCGAAAGAGGTGAGGGGAGTGAAATTGTCGGCCTCCCCGAAGATAAAATGAACAAGTTGATGGAAAATATTACATCTGTGGGGGAGGAAAACCATGCGAAGTTTACACAACATGCACCTGGGTACTTTCATCAGGTATCGCAGTTGCTACAAACACTGAATAATGCAGTCATAGAAAAAATACTACTGCAATGAGAGGTGGCGCTTAGTGCGTCAATAGAAATGGTCGAAATGGACATTGGTACGAAGAGGAGGTTAGTACAAGTATTACCTGGTGCAATCACCACAAACGACGAAGACTTGGATGCCGCATTGCGAGGGCATGATTGAATCACCATAGACTTAAACATGTTGCCGATGTTCATGCTGCATCGAACAAACATTGCATAAAGTGAAGAGATCAATGATAGGGAGGCTGCAACGCACGACCAAATGGTGAATTACAAAAGACAAGTGTGGAGCACTGAAGCAGAATTCCAGTGACTTCAGGAAGAAAAAGAGGCAATCATGAGTGAAAGAGCAAAGGTAGTAGAGGACAAAAGAAAGTTGGAGCATGCCATCTTTATGGCATGCGAAGATGCACCGAAAGTAGATAAAGACATGTTGGTGGAGGAAAAAGCACTAAAGTTAGGCGCGGTCATTGTATACCTACGAATGGAGAATGAAGAGCTGCAAACAAGGGCGGTGCCAAGCACGCAGCCAGAGCAAATTGAAGAGAGAAAGAATGCGATAGAGAAAACCGTGACAGAGATCGCAGAACTGGAGAAAACATCCCATGCTATCGCAGAAGACGTCACACAGTTTTGGGGAAGCTTAGTGCAGGACGAATAGTTGCACTAGCTAAATGTGCAACTCAACGAAGCTGAAGCGCAACTTGAAGCATTGAGGGGATCGCTTAAAGGGATGCCCCTACTAGCGCAGATGAAGAAGGCCACAAAGCTGAAGGAGCTACAACATTGGTGTTACAGCGTAATTTTCCACCTTGTGAGCATCAGCATTGATTGGCCTTCAGGATCCACTTCACTGACTCAGATTCATCATTTTGTCCGCCAGGAACACATTTTTCCCTATTTTTGTTCGTGTACACTAGCTGTTCCACTATAGCCAGCGTACACGCGAGTTGTTCCACTATAGCCCACGGGTACCAAGTAAAATGGTAAAAATCATTAGAAAATTACTTTTGACTCCCAAAAAGCGGTCTTAGGGTGACCTTTGGCCCTCCATATGCCCCGAAATGCCTCGATGTGTCCTTTCACTTACCTTTGGAAGGCTATATATTGAGCTCTTATGGCATATGGAAAGGGAGGATAAAGAGAGATTAAGATAACTCTAGTGGATTTTTGTCGTGACTTGAGTCTACACTCATTGATCTTTGTTGTTGTGAATTCCTTATATTCACCTTCCAAACTCCTTTCATTGTTTGAGTTTTCCATTACATGGAGGATTGAAGTGGTGGAAGCACAAGTGGAGAGACTCAGTTCTTGGTTCAGATTGGTTGCCGGCAAGAGGTCGTATATTGCACTTCTTGTTATTCATTAATGGAAATACTCATTTTCTCGTCCAATTGATGTTGTGAATATTGTTAAATTACATTGGGTTATATTCGCTTATGATATCATGGATCATGCTATTGATTATGCTAATGTCTTCATATGCTATATGCACTTGCTTGTACTTGTTGTTGAGACTAATCTGTAGGTTCAAGCGTAGAAGTTGAAAGCTCAACGGGGATCTACTTCGAACATCCGGTTGAAGGTTGGTCTTTTCTTCATTATCTTAGAATTGTCATTTATATAGCATTGTATTGGGAATTGAGTCATTTTCTGGTAGTCAACTGTCTGTTGTGGTCTGCGTCGAAGCCATAGGAAGTTTTCTCCATAACAATCGGGTCAATAAGGCGCGTACAAGGTAGCAAAGAAGAACAATGCACTTGGACGAGTTGCAGGCAAAGGAAGAATAGTTGGTGGTCAAAGTGATGGAAGGGATGACGTAGATCAAGGAAGAATTGGAGAAGGTGCAGAAGATGGGTGGTGAAAACCCGACATAGCAAGAAGTGGAATATTGCGCAGCATTCAAAGTGTTTGCCAGAGAAGCTTTTGACTAGGTTAAGGCTGCATAAGACGAATTCAAGGTGCAGGTAAACACACCAGCAATTTCCAGCTGAGGTGGCTCGAGGGCAAGCCACAATTTTGTGTTGGGGGCCTGTTGGCACGGGTCTAGAGCGCACAAAGTGTGGAACCAATAGCGACAGAAGGTTCATTGATGGAAGCAAAGGACCGGTTGCGAAGGATAAAAGAGCCGACAAAAGCGGAATATTTGGGTTAAGTTAGTTAGTAATTGGTCATTTGGACCATTTTGTAATGGCCATGTGTGCCTATAAATAGGGGTAGAATTGTAAACCTAAGGGCATCCTTGAATCGAAGATTTGTAATATCTTTTGTATATGTCGCATCCATCTGAAGTTTGATCTGTGTTGCATCTTTTGTTTGAGTTTTGAACTGGTTCTGCGAGGTGTATTCCACAATGTATGAGATGAGTTGATGAATGAAAATGATTGATTGTCCTATATAACTGTCTCTCTCTTTTGTGTCGCAGTGTGATTAAATGTGAATTATTGCAGTATTTGGTGGCTCGATATGTTGTATAAATGAAATCGTGGTTATATGATGTATCTTAGATCGCTTGATTATGCTTTGATAAACTGTCATTTTTTTTATCTGGTTAACTTGTCGATTGTGAGATAATTATGTTCGATACGAATGAGGGTTATGTTGATCTTCGAGTTAAGTGGATCTAGTTGTTAGTTCGACAATATGATGTTTTGATGTAGATACAATCTCTGGTTTCTGTTGCGACTAAGTGCGGAATAGTGCATGTCTTCTTGAATTGCGGAAACTTGGTTCCTGTAGCCTCCTTAGATATCTCGGGTGAGACTTCACTCGCTTCGCAGGTGTTGCCAGAAAGGATAAAACCTTTCTGGGTCGATGTCTATGGGAGTGTGTGTTGATGTTTGTTGACAATAGTGCGAAGTGAACCCCTGTCGACAGAACTATGTTAACATACATTCAAGACTAAGTCATTTGAACTCCAAATGAGTGATTTCAATCATAATCGAGCAGATCCAGTTAACTTCCCATCAAAGGATGTGCCCTCTCTCTGCATGGGTGACTTTGCTAGATGGCGAATTGTGATTGATGGTGATGATCTCAAGGTTTGGGTTGCCTACCTTCTTTAAAGGTGGTGCACTATCGTTTATTTGGCACTCAATCAAGAATCCAATCAAGACTTGTAACTTAGACTTTAACTCCTTCATCAGGAAGTTTCCATCCTTGATTGTTGCGCCCTTTTGCATGATATTTTCCTATATATTGAGAGCTATTCTCTCTTATGAGACATAAGAAGGTTGAACCTCTGCTTGCACTCTGTTGTAATATTTCTTTGTGAGCAATAATACAAAGGCTTTGGAGGCTATTTTTGTGTGTCTTTGTAGGTTTGATGTACCATGCTCTACATATGAGGTAACTTGTACTTAGTTCACTATTTGTTCATTGTTGGGAATGTATCTGTCCTGCAAGAGGAAATATATTTCAGAAGGAATAATAAGTAATGCTTTATAGGTTACTTTTATGGTCAATGATATAAGAATGCATAGAGACATATAAGTTCTTGTTTGAATTTATGTCTTCTTAGTTGTTCCTTCATTTATTTTACACAGGTATATTTGATCCCCTTTTGAGAGTGTTTGTGAGTTTCTTTGTAGGTAATCTAAGCTAGAAGGAGTAATAAGCATGCTAGCTTTTCCCATCTTTCAGTAGATCTGAATAGAACTCCATCTCTCTGGTCCACCAAGAGAATGACTCCATTTCCCAAAGACTGTTGCTCAACCCCCATGGGTGTGAAAATCCTCACAGCAGATCTAAGAGATGATGTATCTCACAAGAGAATAATTATGATTAAGCAAGAAAATAGAAGAAGAGTGATACATGCAGTATAATGAGCAACAGAATAATATGGTACAGTAGAACTCAGATAGAAGCAATAATACTTCGGTCATACTGAATTATTAATCACAAATGGACATATAAATAATACAATGCATGAGGAATTCGAATGCCTAAGGTGGCAATTCGAATTAGCCTTCATGGAGTGATCAAAGGATCACTGGAGTGTCATCGGAGCACAACTAGGTGTCCTCATGATCATCGGAGCGCAACTGGAAGTCTTCATCATCATCAGTGGAGTCATCAATGCTCAAGTAACTGTCAACCATCAGTCAAACAAACTCTGGTAGGTGTAACTCAGTGTAACTAAGTGTAACTGAGTGTAACTGAGTGTAACTCAATGTAACTAAGTGTAACTCAATGTAACTAAGAGTAACTGAATGTAACTGAGTGTAACTCAATGTAACTGAGTGTAACTGAGTGTAACTGACTGTAACTGAATGTAACTGAGTGTAACTGAGTGTAATTCAATGTAACTGAGTGTAACTGACTGTAACTGACTGTAACTGAGTGTAACTGAACTGGTAGGTGAGAAGGGCGAGTTGCTCCCTAAAATCAAGGAAGAAGGGCACACTAAGCAACTGGAGGGCTAAAACTGAATAGTGAGAAGCTCCTGGGGGCTGGCTAACTGAGGGCTAGGTGCTGGACTGATGACTGGGATGCATGCAAAATGCATGCAAACCCTAGAATGCATGCAAACCCTAAAAGGTGCATGCATGAATGAAAATGTAAATGATCAAAATACTGGTGGGACTAGGATGGAGTATAGGAATATCCTAACACCCCCCCTTAATCCATCCTGGGCCCTGGTAACTAAGACCAAAGGTCACCCAATACAATGAATAATAACAATCAATAAACCAAGGAAGTGGGAAAATTTCATGGGAAACATACCTCCTCCTCAAAAAATAGACTGTAAGGCACACATAAAAAAATAAAGGCTCCAAACTCAAGCATGTGTGATGCTTGGTCATATGTCTGGAGGTATCTTCTTCTTGGGAAGAAGTGGATCATGCTCAAAAAGCATGTGCTTGTACTTGCTCTTCAGATCGAATGTGATGAGAACAAATCCAACAGTATTAGAATGATCCTTGAACCTATGATTCGAATCAGCTGAGGTAGGATCAAATTTTTGAATGTGCATATAGTCCTTTGTCTTCTCCTTCGAACCACCATGGGTGAGATTATGCCAAAAAGAACTATTACATGTTTGCTTGAAATCAAAATCAGATTTAAGACTTTCAAAACAGTTTCTTGAGATCTCCTTTGAACCAGCAGGGGTGAGATCAAAACTATCATATGATGCATGAGAAATTATCTCAAGCGGGTGGCAATGGCCATATTCTTCAATAACCTTCTGAAAGCATGTGCTAATGATCATATAGTAGTAAATAAGAGATGTTTGCTGAAGAGGAGCGAATGCATTACCTCCAATAGCTGATGTTACCTCCGAAATAATCATGTGATCATGATGCAAACCAACAAACTCTGGTGCAAGACAGGATTTAGGACCTTCTGCAATATCTAGAGTGTGAGCTGGCACAGAAAGAGAAGAAAGTTTGAGCATGAGCGGAGAATCTGCAAGTTCTTTGTCAACAACTTCAATATGAGATGATACTGGTTCATGATCTGAGAGATCATCAAGGGGAGCGAATGCAACATGATCTGAGAGACCATCAGGAGGAGCGAATGCATCATGATCTGAGAGACCATCAAGTGGAGCGAATGCATCAACTTGCTTGCTTTTGAAGGGATTTGGACCAAATCCATCATTCTTTTTGCCGAATCTTTCATCTAGATGAGCCCATAACTCTTTTGGAGTTTCAATATCAAAGATGGTCGGGTACAATATGTAATCAGTCATAGCAAGCTTCATTCTTCCAATGTGCATGTCACCTTTATTCAACCATTTAATCTTCTTTGTAGAGGATTCGAACTCTCTTTCAAAATAGCAATCAAAGAGATCATGGCTCTTCAAATATGCTATCATTCTTGGTTTCCATTCATCATAGTTGAATGGAGAAAGAGGAGTAATTTCTTCTAAATTCATTGAAGTTGTAGAAGACCTGCAAAAACAATATAGAATAACTGCAACTGCTACTGCTGCAAAAATGCAGAAACTACTGCAACTGCTGAACTCGAAATCTTGGTAATAACCTGCAAAAAACTCTTAAGAATGGAGATAAACAATACTCTCAACATGCTCTGATACCATGTGAAAATCCTCACAGCAGATCTAAGAGATGATGTATCTCACAAGAGAATAATTATGATTAAGCAAGAAAATAGAAGAAGAGTGATACATGCAGTATAATGAGCAACAGAATAATATGGTACAGTAGAACTCAGATAGAAGCAATAATACTTCGGTCATACTGAATTATTAATCACAAATGGACATATAAATAATACAATGCATGAGGAATTCGAATGCCTAAGGTGGCAATTCGAATTAGCCTTCATGGAGTGATCAAAGGATCACTGGAGTGTCATCGGAGCACAACTAGGTGTCCTCATGATCATCGGAGCGCAACTGGAAGTCTTCATCATCATCAGTGGAGTCATCAATGCTCAAGTAACTGTCAACCATCAGTCAAACAAACTCTGGTAGGTGTAACTCAGTGTAACTAAGTGTAACTGAGTGTAACTGAGTGTAACTCAATGTAACTAAGTGTAACTCAATGTAACTAAGAGTAACTGAATGTAACTGAGTGTAACTCAATGTAACTGAGTGTAACTGACTGTAACTGAATGTAACTGAGTGTAACTGAGTGTAATTCAATGTAACTGACTGTAACTGACTGTAACTGAGTGTAACTGAACTGGTAGGTGAGAAGGGCGAGTTGCTCCCTAAAATCAAGGAAGAAGGGCACACTAAGCAACTGGAGGGCTAAAACTGAATAGTGAGAAGCTCCTGGGGGCTGGCTAACTGAGGGCTAGGTGCTGGACTGATGACTGGGATGCATGCAAAATGCATGCAAACCCTAGAATGCATGCAAACCCTAAAAGGTGCATGCATGACTGAAAATGTAAATGATCAAAATACTGGTGGGACTAGGATGGAGTATAGGAATATCCTAACAATGGGTTCTTACTTTCTTGATCCAATTTCTATCTAAATTTTTCGGTTACTAGTTTGGTTATCTAGGTCTATAATTTAAAAGCTAAAAGTAAAGTAGATGTAAAAAATTCTAGATATAGTTTGTTATTAAAGTCCATTTTTAAGATCTAGATCTAGCAAATATCTCTTTTCTTTTATAAATTTCAAAATCGCAAATATTAAGATTTTAAAAGAAAGAACTAAGCTTCCATTTATTTATATAGAATCTAGTGCTTATGCATTTGCTTTCCATATCTTAAAGATGCAAGCAAAGATCCTAGGAAGGCAAGCTTTCCATATTTATCTAGCTTTCCTTCCTTAGTTCTTTTTTCCATTTTTCTTTACTAGTTAACTTAGAAAATTTTGCAATTTTTTGTAGTATGGCCAAAGACACTTTTTAAGTGTTTTTTGGCTCTTTTAAGACTAATTAAGCTCGCAGTTTTTCTGATATTTTAGCAGGTTTGAAGAATTAAATGGTCAAAATATGAGATTTGGAAGCTTTCGTGACCATCTGGAGAACTAGTTTTACCTTCCCTTCTTCTTTCTAGCATTTGTAAACTGTTTTGGTGCCTATTTCATAAATGACCAACAACGTTTCTGCATTTTGGGTTGATGTAACTAAAAATAAAGAGAGTAAAGTAGGCTAGTCCAGCGCCTGCCCCCATCCCCCCAGGGGGGGTTTGATTTTTTTTTTTTTTTGCATTTTGTGATTTTTTGCTTAAACTTAGTTTCTTTTATGTAAATAGTAATTAAATAACATCACAAGAAGATAAAACGTCCCTAAAGGACTTCTTAGATTAGATTTATCATTTCATGCCTTTATCATTATTTTTTCAATTTACAATAAATTTGAGCCCTTGCTTTCCCGAAGTACTGCACCTTTTGGTGTGTGGAAAAGAGACTCTTGGGTTGTAGTTTAGTTTAAATAACTCACATTTCAATGCTTAATAAAATTGACCAAGACTCAAAATATGAAGTATGCTCTTGACCGCTGCAGCATAGATTAAACAGTTGGCTAATAAAAAAAGGACGTAGAGTGACTAGTATAATAGGACAATCCTTCAACGATTCAATATTTAGAATTCGGGAGGTTGAGTGAGGCTAACTATAGAGTCAGCAGGGTTTCGTAAGTAGGTTCATCCTCGCTTGGTTAGACACTTGGTATAGCCGTCACAACGCCCAGTTAGAAGGAATGATTCTGAGTTGGGCCAAACAAAAAAATCAACGCACTCCTTTAATACTCATTAATAATTTAAATTTTACAAGAAGAATTTGCAATACTTTCACGACACAACACAATAGCAATCACACTTACAATCTCAGCACTGGTCATCGCATATTATCTTTGTTTAAGTTAAATCTATAAAATGCCATGAATATATTTTCATATCTTGTGTTTTTATACTTAACTAAATTGTTGTTGGTTTCCTTCTTGTAATATTTTCACCATCCATCATTAACACCCAGAATTTGTTTTCTTCATTTTATAAAGTAGAAACCTTAGATTTATTTTCAATAGGGAACACCCCCCTTGGCTTCGCTAGGAGTATCCTAGACAGAGGAGTCAAGTCATCATGTGACGGCATTTGAATCCGACTTCCCCCCAAGGACACACCGAGCGGCTTGAAGGTTTCCTGCCGCATTCCCCCCAGGTGTGTATTAGGCAGCAACAATTCCAATTGTAGAACATTGTTTTAGTTGCTCATCCAATTAATGTAGAGATTGTGATAGCATCTTATGAAACTAATATATTTAATTCCCTATAGGATGGATAAATTATACTATACTCGTATCCAATGAGAGGTAACATCCATGATTTTGATGCTAATTAATTAATGATTGATGCTATAATGGAACGACATTGGTTATACAAATGGTTACCTACCAAACATGCACTTCGAGTGGTAATGCTCTAAAACACAATTGAAACTTTAGAGAAATCGAGAGGGGTTGTCCATTGTCACCACACCAACACCCTCTCTTGCTTCAGGCCAACGTTCCTCCGACACAAGAGGGGGTTTCTTGGACACTTTTTTATAAACTTTAGAATTAGATGGATGGTGGGTTTCCAAGACTAGTGCTAATCCAAGGGTTATGGAGTAAAGGAATATGAACAAAGAGGCTTTGAATTTATGCGGATAAGATGTAGACAAGCCATACACCAATATGCCATGTCTATTCCATGTAGATTTTTGTAGGTTATATGGTAGCACACGAGGGCTCTTATACAAGATGCACCATCAACATCGAATTTGCAACATAGAGATAATGTAATATAAATGATGCCTTTTATTAAGGAGCACTCCCTTGAAACTAGTATGTAATATTGTTTCATGGTGGTTATCTTAAAAGGCATCCCATTTCTAGGAGTGACACTTGGTAGAAAGAGGTTTAATCCAAGTCAAAGGGAGCCTAGAGAAAAGGAGCACTTTTCCAAGGAGACTCCAAAGTGGTTCATTATACCATTTTATTGCTTTTTCTTAAAGGGGAAGTGGATCCAATGGATCAAAACCAGCTCGGAATTGGCCAAACTGGCCGGTCCAATCAGGTTCAGGGATTTTCTGGTACAATCGACAGTTTCGGATCTTTATTGGTTGGTTCCGTACAGAACCAGGCGGTTTCCACCAAGAATTGACGGTTCTATATGGAACTGGTAGTTTTCTCAAACCGGCCAGGTTTCATACCGGATGGTTCCGTACAATGTTTTAGTGGGGTAAAAAAACATGCTTTTGATTTTTTTTAATAAAAAAAACCTAAAAATCTAGGCACGTCGGCTTACCTAATGGCCCTACAAACACTATAAATTGATGTGGCCACCCTCTATTACAATCACACTCATCTTTGGAGTTTTCATAAAGTTGGGTTGAGCATATAGAGTCGGAGTATGGGCAGGGCATTCTGGAATCTGAATTTTGAATGTGGTAGGGATGAGTTTTGGAGCTTCTCATCCATCTGGCATCTGTAAGTATCTCAGATTCTCAGATTCTCATTATGGAAGGGCATATAATTATCTCAGATTCTCAGTCAAATTTTCAACAACGTGTAATTTCAAGTTATAACTGTGCTACAATACAATGTATTTACTGTTAAGATATTTTTGACACTTAGGAGTTAGTTAAGTTCAACTTGGTCTAATATATCCGTTAGGTAGGCATTTGTATATATGTAATTCAACGATTCAACTTCTATCGATCTTATCGACACTTGATCCGTGGATTAACACCTGATTGGTCCATGATCTCTATTTAAAGAGCATGGAGGGTCACTTGCCGAATGATCCATTGTTGAGAGAAGCTCATGTAATATTTTTCTTTTGCATAATAAATTGCTCCGTAGAAGCTTTTTGGCCGGGGCTATGGATTGTTTCCCTCAAGGGGGTTTTAACCACATCAAAAATCTGGTGTACTGATCTATGATCTTTGTGTGTGAGCGGTGTCCTTGGTGTTCAGTCTCTGTGGATGTACCTATTATTCAAACATGGTATCAGAGCATTGTTGAGGGCCGTCTCCATTTTATTCTGATCTAGATCTGAAGCCGGTGCAGGTGCATGTGGGATATGTTGCCGAAATCTGCTATTTATGGCCATTTTTTTATTGTTTTAAGCGCTCCATTGTGTTTAGAGCATTGGTTGCAGTAGGTATCGCCCTTTGTTTTGTACGAAAAGGCTTCCATTTTCCCTAACTGCGGCCTGTTTCACAGATCTAAGGTATACTGTTTTGTTTTTTGCATTTTTTTTCTCTGTCTCTGTTTTCATTTCGATTTGTTCCTTTTTTATTTTTTCTGGAAGTGATAGCCTCCTGTCTGCACATACTAGCGGTCTCGGCCGACCACAAACAATAGGAAAGGCATTCCGCTTACAAGAAGGACTAATAGAGAAAGGGAAACCCTTTAGTTTTTTTGTCGTGTTTTTATGTTTCTGGTGTGTGAAGTTGTTTTGCAAGTTGAAACAGGGGTCTGCGGGGTAAGCACGTACAACAAGGCAAGAAGAGTAAAAAAAAAAAAAAAAAAAACCCTTCCTCCTTTACAATATTTTCTATGCTTTTACTCTAGCTCACTTGGTTTAAAGTTACTTATTAAAGAGGTCTTAAGATCAAATCCTTTTAGTATTTATTCCATTTATTTCATATATTAAAGAAAAGGAAGTTACTTAAAATCTCACATAAGTTAATTTCTTTCATTTTAAGGTGTTTCTTTCCTTTTCTTTTCTAAAAGCCACTCTATAAAAAATAAAAAATAAAAGTTTCCTTTTATTTTTAAGTTGTTTCTTTTCTTTTTTTAAGCAACTTTATGTAAAAGTGACCTTCACTTATTTATAGAAGTAAGGCATATATATATATTTTTTAAAAGTGAGCTTAGGAGTTGAGTTAGGACTAAGGGGAATTTTTTTTATTGGTGTGCACTTATCTCCACACACAACGTGGTTCCTTGGTTGCTCTTTCAATTTATTTTTAAAAGGGCATAACTTTTTCGTCCGGAAGCTGATTGTAGTGCTGCTTTTTTTGAAACCGCTTATTTTTTCGAGCTCTATTATTTTTTTGCAGCTTATTTTCATCTTTGAAGTAATATTTATTTCAGAATGGAAATTTCAAATGATATGCTTCTTACCAGTATTAACTATTTTGTATGGAAGTCTCGTATGGAAGATATTCTTAGAAGCAAAGGGTTATATAGAATTACCCTTGGCATGGAAACTCCTCCCTCTGATGCTGATAAACTAGAAAAATGGGAAAATAGAAATGATCCAGCTCGTGGTTTAATTGGTTTGCCAGATTAAGGCATTCATGCACCGGATGATGCTTGGAAAAAGCTAAATACTATTTTTTGGTATTAAAAATGAAATTAGAGCTCATCAACTTGAGAATGAGTTGCTTACATTAGATCCTAATAATTTTTCTTGCATGGAAGATTTTATAACAAAATTTAAGACTCTTAGAGTCTTGTTGACTGCATGCAAATTCATAAAGGCAGATGATGGCCTTATTTATGCCATTCTTGCCAATTTGGGGCCTGAATATTCTGTATTTGTCTCAACCTTTCATTCCACTAGAAAAGCTATTCTTTCTTCAGGAGCTCAATACAAAGCTCCTTCTTCTGATTGTTTTGGTGATTTTTTAATAAGAGAACAGGAAAAACTCTTACATCTTGGACTAATTAATACTACCAGTACTTCAAAAAAGGCTTTAGTAGCTCAGCAGTCGCATGGTCTGAAGAATTACAAGAATCCAAAGAATCCAAAGAAGCAATATCTGAAGAAGCAAAATAAAAATAACAAGGGTCCTAAATATTCTCAGCCTCACAATTATCCTCAACAAGATAAAGCTGCCAAATTTCAAGGAAAGAAGACACAAAGACATTGCAACTTTTGTAATCGCGATGGGCATGAAGAGTCAAGGTGTTTTAAGAGGATGGAAGCTCTGGAAGCAGCAATGAAGAAGCATCACATTCAGCTTGATTCTTCTTCAACTTCATCTTCAGGACAAGCACTTTCAACCTCTGGTTTTGCACTTACAGCATCTTCTCGTTCTTCTTCAAATGAATGGCTTATAGATTTTGGAGCATCCTATCATATGGCTAAGGATAAAACCATATTTTCTGATTTAAATAATTGTAACACCAAACAAATATTTGTTAGTGATGATAGATCACTTAGTGTTGAAGGGTATGGTACTGTTCATCTAGACAATGGACAGTTTAATGATGTATTATGTGTTCCTACTCTTTCATGTAATCTTCTATCAATATACCAGATCACTCATTCTGGTGAAGGTAAAACCGTAGAGTTTTCACCTCACCAAGTTGTAATCAGAAATTTAAAAGATCCACGACATGTATTCGCTATTGGAACAGTTGATGATATTACCAGGTTGTACAAGTTTGACAACTTTGGGTCATCTTCACTTCCATCAGTTTTTGTTGCTCATAGTGATGAGCTGAGCAAGATTTGGCATGAGCAATTTGGTCACTTAAATTATCACTCATTGCAACAACTATGTACAAAAAATACGGTGACAGGTCTTCCTATGGTCTCTTGCAAGGATGGTGTTTGTTCCGGTTGTGTACTTGGAAAACATCATCGGGACAATTTTGACAATCGTGCCTCTTGGCACGCCTCAGCTCCTTTGCAGCTTGTGCACAGTGACTTGTGTGGTCCTCTACCTTCTGCTTCCTTCTCTGGTTTCAAATACTTCTTGACTTTCATTGATGATTACTCCAGACACACTTGGGTTTACTTCTTAAAACTTAAGAGCGAAGTTTTTGGCATGTTCTTGGCCTACAAGGCCCTTGTTGAGAAACAATCTGGTCATCAAATTCTTCAGTTAAGATCTGACAATGGGGGAGAATTTGTTAACAACAAGTTCACTAATTTCTGCAATGAACAAGGAATCCAACAACAACATACTGTTCCATATACACCACAACAAAATGGTGTAGCTGAAAGGAAAAACCACACTCTAAAAGAAATGGCTAACTGTATGCTCCAAGCTAAAGAACTAAGTCTTCCATATTGGGATGAAGCTGTAAATTGTGCAAATTACATAATTAATCACACCCCCACTAAAGCTTTACAAGGGATTACACCGAAAGAAGCATGGAGTAAAAATAAACCAGATGTCAGCCATTTCCGTGTGTTTGGTAGTGAAGCATGGGCTCATATTCCAGATGAAAAACATAAAGCTTTACAACCTAAAAGTGAAAAGTGTATATTTGTTGGTTATTTTGAAGATGTCAAAGGCTATAGGCTTCTTCTGCCACATTCTCATGATATAATTATAAGAAGAGACGTCAAATTTGATAAACATATATTGGCGTGTGAGCCTAATTCGATGCTTGTGCCATCATCTTCTTCCTCTTCTTCACCTATTGATATTTCTCCTACTCCAGTTACTTCTTCAGATGATGATGATAGCGAGGATGAAAATCTTGCTCCGCCTGCTCCACCTCCTCCAGCACCAGCTTCAAAGCTTCCTAAATGGGTCCGTTCTACTAGAGAAGCTGCAGGTGATCTTGTTGGTGATCCTACAGATCAACGTCGTACTCGCTCTCAGTTTTAGCGAGCCTCATTACTTCTGGCTCAAGTTCCAGAAAACTGTGATCCAGATACATTTAAAGAAGCTTCTGGCCATCCAAATTGGCATGCAGTAATGGATGAAGAATAAAACTCCTTAATGGCAAATAACACTTGGGATCTTGTTCCTCTTCCCAAAGGCAGAAAACTTTTCAGATGTAAGTGGGTTTACAGAACCAAATATGGACCAGATGGAAGTATTGACAAAAATAAGGCAAGACTAGTTGCTAAAGTATTCTATCAAGTTGAAGGAATCGACTACACCAAAACCTTTGCACCCATATCCAAAATGAATTCCATCCTCCTTGTTCTTTCCGTTGCCACATCTTTTCATTGGGAATTCCATCAGATGGATGTTAAATCTGCCTTCTTGCTTGGGAATTTGCAAGAAGAAATCTACATGGAACAACCTCCTGGTTACATTCAATCTGACTCTAGCCTTGTTTGTCGCCTCAAAAAATCTCTTTATGGCCTTAAACAAGTCCCTCGATCCTGGTATGCTAAAATGGACACGTTTCTTCTAGATACTAGTTTGTCTAGATGCCATTCTGATTCAAATGTCTATACCAAGAAATTCAATGACCATCTCATAATCCTAGTCCTTTATGTTGATGACCTAATCCTTACTGGCAGTGACCCCAAACTTATCCACCATGTGAATTCAAGTCTTAAACAACAGTTTGAAATGAAAAACCTTGGACACTTGCACTATTTTCTTGGCCTCCAAGTCTTGCAAACCCAGAAAGGTATATCCATTTCCTAGTCTAAGTATGCATGAGATCTTCTCCACCACTTTCACATGGAAGATTGTAAATCAGCTCCCTCTCCTTTCCAGTCTGGAGTCAAACTTTCTACCACTTGTTCAACACCTGAAGTAGATTCTACTTTGTACCGTCAGCTTGTTGGCAGCCTCTTGTACTTAAATCACACCCGTCCTAACCTTTCCTTTGTTGTTGGTCTTATTTCCCGATATATGCAATGCCCTCATGAAAGTCATTGGAAAGAAGCAAAAAGAATCCTTCGGTATGTTTGAGGTACAGTTCAGTTTGGGATACATTCCAATTCGGGCGGGACTCCTTCTTTAGTTGGTTACACTGATTCCGATTGGGCTGGTAACCTTGATGATCGGAATTCCACTACAGGATATGTATTCACTCTGGGTTCAGGACCTATTTCTTGGGCTTCTAAGAAACAAAGTGCACTTGCTCTTTCTTCAACCAAAGCCGAGTACTGTGCAGCTTTTCGTGCTAGTCAGGAAGCTATGTGGCTTTTTCAGATCCTTTCAGAGTTTGGGTTCTAGCAGTAGCATCCGACTACACTATGGTGTGACAATCAGAGTGGCATTCAGTAGCCAAAGATCCAGTCCAACATCAGCGCAACAAATGCATTGAAATTCACATGCACTTCATTAGAAAGCTCCTCCAGGATCATGTTCTTGAAGTGCGATATTGTCAAACAAATGATGAAGTTGCAGACATTTTCACCAAGTCTCTTACAGAAGTGAAGTTTTCCAAACTTCAAACTATGCTAGGAGTACATGAAGTTGTCATTAAGGGGGGATAGGCTTTACTTCCTAAATTTGTGTCACCTTTGTAAATCCTTCAATCCTATCCCAAGTTGTTCTTAAGGGGGGATGTCAAGATATTTTTGACACTTAAGAGTTAGTTAAGTTCAAATTGGTCTAATATATCCATTAGGTAGGCATTTGTATATATGTAATCCGACGGTCACGATATAAAGTGATCCGGCGGTTCAACTTCTCTCAATTTTATCGACACTTGATCTGTGGCTTAACACCCGATTGGTCCATGATCTCTATTTAAAGAGCATGGAGGGTCACTTGCTGAATGATCCATTGTTGAGAGAAGCTCATGTAATAATTTTCTTTTGCATAATAAATTGCTCCGTAGAAGCTATTTGGCTGGGGCTGTGGTGTAAAGTTAGTCACAACAGATCTAATGAACAAGTAAATCAATCACAATAGATGAAACTCAGAAAATATGGTGTTAACTATGCAAAAGCATGCATCAGTGCTCTATAATCCCAATAAGGGTGAAAATACAATACAATACTATCACAATGAGTGATCAATTCGAATTAACCAAGGAGGTCATTCAAATTAACTAAATGGCATAGCTTGGCTCCAACTAGGAGTCCTCATCATCAATCAATGGTGGTCATCAATGCACAAGTCACTGTCAAATAGATGTCAAACTGAGTCTAATTGAGTGTAATAAGTGTAACTAATGGTAAGTGGCACTAATCTAGGGATGGAGGCTCAGTGGAGGGCGCATGAGGGCTTAAATGCACTCAGAACTGTCAGTCATGTCTCATCGGAGGTCAATCGGAGCGATAATTGAAGTGTAACTGGACTGGTAGGTGAGAAAGGCGCCCTTTTGTAGTGGTACGTGAGAAGTGGGTGCATGATAGGCTAGGAGGGCTAAATCTGAGTGGTAAGTAGCTCCCGAGTGCTGGGAGACTAAGGACTAGGTGCTAGAGGCATCATACTGGTGACTGGGCAACATGTAGGTGCATGCAATGCATGCAAAGTACAAAATTGAATGATGAGATATCCTAACACCCCCCCTCAAGCTATACGATGATGTAAAAAATAAAATGTAGGGCCTTGGTTACTGAGACCAAAGGTCACCCCAATACAATAATCCAAAAAATGCTGAAATAAGCTAAGTGAGGAAAGAGGGAAAACCTAGTGAGAAGAAAGCCCCCCCTCAAGCTAAACATAAAAATGGATCTAATCTGTCTCCATCATTATGGAACTCACCCCCAACAGTGAACGGAGGTAAGAGAACTTCTTCTCAGTGAAGCTCTTGGTGAAGATGTTTGCAATTTGCTCATCGGTAGGGAAATATTGCAGAATGATGGTGCGATCATGCACCAACTCTCGAATGTAGTGCATATGAATCTCAATGTGTTTGGTCCTCTGCCACTGAACTGGATCGGTGGAGATCTTAATAGCACTTTGATTGTCACAAAATATGACCGTCGAAGTAGTACTACCAAAATCAAACTCGGAAAGAATAACTTGCAACCAAACTGCCTGAATGCAGGCATTGACTGCCCCTCGATACTTTGCCTCTGCTGAAGAAAGTGCAATGGTTGCCTGCTTTTTGCTTGACCAACAAATAGGCCCATGTCCAGTCAGGAAAACATATCTGGAAGTGGACTTCTGATCTATGCTATCACCTACCCAATCTGAATTAGTAAAACCAATAAAATCTAGCTCAGAATCTGCAGCATAATGTATGCCAAAATGTTTTGTACCTTGCACATACTGCAAGATCCGCTTGGATGCCCGCCAATGAAGCTCATGGGGCTGCTTCATATACCTTGATACAACACTCATGGCATAAGATATATCATGCCTTGAGTGTGTCAAGTAGAGAAGTGAACCAATCAACTGTCGATACATAGTGCAATCTGCAAGCAGTGTAGTATTTCCCTCTTCAAGACTGATTCCTGAGAGGAATGGAAACGGAGCAGCCTTACATTCTGCCATATTAAACTTTAATAGCAGGTCTTTAGCATAATTTTGATGAGATAATATGATCCCATCAAAGTTTTGAGCTATCTCCAAGCCCAAAAATTGCTTAAGCAAGCCCAAATCGTTCATATCAAAAGCTAGATTTAAAGCGGTTTTCAGCTTGTTAATTGTAAGGAGAGTGCTACCAGTAATAAGAAGATCATCAACATATAAAACAACAATCAACAAATTACCTTTAACTTGCTATAGGTACACATTAGGATCAGATTTGCATCTTTTGAAATTCTGAGAAAGAAGGAAGGAGTCCATCTTTGTGTACCAAGCTCTTGGGGCCTGTTTCAATCCATACAAAGATTTCTTCAATCTGCAAACTAATGATGGATCTGATATGTATCCTTCTGGTTGTTTCATATATACCTCTTCATCAAGGTCTCCATGTAGAAAATCACTCTTCATATCCATGTGGTGCACTTCCCAGTGCTTGGATGCGGAAATGGCCAAAACTAGGAGGATGGAATCCATCTTTGCAACCAGTGCAAAAGTCTCAGTGTAGTCCACACCTTGGACTTGGGAGAAACCTTTTGCCACCAACCTAGCTTTGTATTTGCTGATAGAGCCATAAGCAGCAACCTTCATGCGGTAGATCCACTTGCATTGAACTAATTTTCTTCCAGGTGGAAGAGAAACTAGCTCCCATGTATTGTTCTTTTGAAGAGAACTGTACTCTTCATCCATGGCGATTTGCCATCGTGGATCTCGGTGGGCATGATAGTATGATTTGGGATATGAACCAATCATCAAATAAAATTTCTCAGATAATAATGGATCAGAAAAATAAAGAGCCATACCTGCTCTTTGATAGTCTGCTCTTGTTCTCCTTGGATCAGCAGGATTTCCAATGTTTGGAGCAGCAGATTGTAGAGTGTTTTGGGCCCACTTTGGTAACTGAGGAGGATCATTATGGTCTGATTCCGAACCTGATATGTCATGGCCATCAAATTCTGATATAATATCAGAGATATTAGATCCAATTCTTTCTTCATATTCACTTGAATCTTCTTGTTGTGGAGGGTGCAGATCGGCAGTGTTTTCCTCAAATAGTTTCAGATCTGGCAGCGGTTCTTCAAACTTCACACTTCACTCTATGAATACCTTTTTAGATCTGATATTCATGAGTTTATATGCTTTTGATTCTTCCCCATATCCTATCAGGATACATTCAATACTTTGTGGATCCAAAGAATTTCTCTTATCAGAAGGAATTCTAGCCCATGCAGTGGAGCCAAAAACCCTCAAATTGGACACATCCGGTTTGCGACCAAAGAATACTTCGAAAGGAGTTTTACCTTTCACGGATGAATGTGGAACTCGGTCCTAAATATATGAAACAACATTAATGGCTTCAGCCCAAAGATTTACAGCCAAACCTTTTGACTCAAGCATGTAGGTAGCCATCTCTTTCAGTGACCGATTCTTCCTTTCCGCTACACCGTTCTGCTGGGGTGTGTAGGGAACTGTATGTTGGATCTAAATTCCATTTTCGGCACAAAGTTACAGCAACTCAGTCTTGATATATTCTCCGCCATTATCATATCTAAGATCTTTGATCTTTCTCTCAGTGGCAGTCTCAACAGAAGCCTTAAAATCCTTGAATTTTTCAAGCACTTCTGACTTGTTTTTGAGAAAAAATACCCAAGTAAAGCGGGAAAAGTCGTCGATGAATGTCAAAACATACCTTGAACCATTCATGGACATATTTGGCAGCGGACCATTGATATCAGAATGTATGAGCCCCAAAATGGTATAAGCTCTGCTAGCTTTGCCGTGGTCGAACCTGTGCTCAGGGTGCTTCCCAACAATGCAACTGGGGCAAATTCCCTTCGAGGAACGAAGTTGCGGAAGACCATCAACCATGGAATTATTTTGTAACAGCAGCAAATACTTGTAGTTAAGGTGTCCAAACCTTTCATGCCAAATCCTACTAACCTCGTTTCCATGAGTGAGGAGAGAAGTGGGCTTTTCGAGCGGCACAAAGTGAGAAAACTCATAGTATTTTGCAGTGTGGTTTGCCTTTCCGACTGCAATAAGTATTCCACTTTTGATATCAGAAATTTCAATTGTGTTAGGGCTGAATGTAACTTGCTTCGGTTCATTGGAGTGTGTCATTTGATACACAGAAAGTAGATTTGAATCCAAGGAAGGCACATAGAGAACATTCTGGAAGCTTCCATGCTCTACATGGATGGTACCTTTGCCCTTCGAAGAAGTTTTTGAGTCATCTCCCAAATGGATGGGGATGGAGTTGCTTGGATCAAATGAATAAAATGAGTCAATGTTTGCAGCCATATGATTCGAAGCACCGGAATCTATCAGTAGAGTGGCGGGTTTCGAAACAGTTGCCATGAGTGCTTGACATCTTTCATGATCATCATTTCTATCCTTCTTCCGTGCACCGTCGGGAAGACATATGTTATTCTTTTCCAAAAGGAGGGCCATTTGATCTATTGTTTTCTTCATGCATGAACTTTCAGGATGAAAGCCACAGTTGCATTATGAACATTTAGATTTTTCCTTGCCCTCTTTACCCTTCTGCTTGTTCCTCGAACCGGATGGTGCTTCCGGTTGCTTGCCTTTATCTCTTTGCTTGGTAGGCTCGAATTTGGGCTTCTCTTTCCTTTGCTTTCCTTTACCATTCGAATTCTTGGGTCCTTGAGCAAAGAGGGATGAATCTTTGGAGTTTATGGACCCCATTTGAATAAAATTATCATGCTCTTTTGTGACGGACTCAATGAAGGCATTCAAGGTAGGCATCTTCCAATTCGAGGTAGTTAGCCGATCAGAATTGAAAGTAGAGACAAATACCGAGTAACCTTTCCCAAGATTTGTGAGAATGGAGAGGATCAATTGCTTATCCTCTTTCACAACACCACTGTTCTTCAACTGCAATGACAAGTGATTGAATCTTGTGAAAAACTCATTGATGGTCTCGAAATTCTCAGGACTAAGAGCAATCAATTCATTCTCTAATTGAAAAGCCCTAAGCTCGTCCTGCTTGCCAAAGACATTGTCAAGTTGCTCCTATATTGATTTTGGAGTCTTCAATCCGCTGAGATGGAAGTGAAGATCCTTGGAAATAGAGAGGCAAAGGAGACCATAAGCTTCATCAAGCTTATTGTAGTGTTTGGTTCTTTCCGACAATGCGCTTGGCTCCAACTCAAGGCCAACAGTGACTCTATAGAACCCTTTTGAGTGCAATATAATCTCCATATCATCTTTCCATTCAAAATAATTGAAAGGAGTAAGAACTGGCTTGGAAGACGAGTATTCCATCTCAAATAGCGAGTGCACTTGATGTAGAAGAACTTGTCAAACACAAGAGAGCGAATGCAATTGGTGGAGATGATTAACCTGCAAATCACAATCAAAACAAGAACAGTAAGGTCGAACAATCCACCCTTTTAGAGTTGCATCACACCTGGGATTGGAGATCAAGCAAGTTGAATGGGTCCAATGTATCAAATCCAGGAATTATGTGGAAAACTCAAGCTTTTGGAGTAGATTGGAGTGTATTTTTCTACTTTGCATGCACATGAGATCTTTCATGCCAAAACTTCAGTAATTTTGAGCAAATTCACTCAAATCTTCTTGTAGAACACCTGTAGAAAAGAGATCTTGTCCCTGCAATGGCTCTGATACCATGTAAAATTAGTCACAGCAGATCTAATGAACAAGTAAATCAATCACAATATATGAAACTCAGAAAATATGGTGTTAACTGTGCAAAAGCTTGCATCAGTGCTCTATATTCCCAATAAGGGTGAAAATACAATACAATACTGTCACAATGAGTGAGCAATTCGAATTAACCAAGGAGGTCATTCGAATTAACTGAATGGAATAGCTTGGATCCAACTAGGAGTCCTCATCATCAATTAGTGGTGGTCATCAATGCACAAGTCACTGTCAAACAGGTGTCAAACTGAGCCTAACTGAGTCTAACTGAGTGTAATAAGTGTAACCGATGGTAAGTGGCACTAATCTAGGGATGGAGGCTCAATGGAGGGCGCATGAGGGCTTAACTGCACTCAGAACTGTCAGTCATGTCTCATCGGAGGTCAATCGGAGTGATAACATCAGTTATGGGTCAATCAGAGGTAAATCAAAGTGATAACTGAAGTGTAATTGGACTGGTAGGTGAGAAAGGTGCCCTTCTGTAGTGGTAGGTGAGAAGTGGGTGCATGAGAGGCTAGGAGGGCTAAATCTGAGTGGTAAGTAGCTCCCGAGTGCTGGGAGACTAAGGACTAGGTGCTGGAGGCATCATACTAGTGACTGGGCAGCATGCAAAATGCATGCAAAGTACAAAAGCGAATGATGAGATATCTTAACACGTGGACTGTTTCCCTCAAGGGGGTTTTAACCACGTCAAACATCTGGTGTAATGATCTATGATCTTTGTGTGAGCGGTGTCCTTGGTGTTCGGTTTTTGTGGATGTACCTATTATTCAAACATTTACGGGCCCCATTATTGGTTAGACTGTGTTACTGACTTCAACAAAGTAGAATTATACCGATTAGGTTGTGTTAATGTGTTACTGACTTCAACAAGGTAGAATTACACTGAGTATGTTGTTTTACTGTGTTACTGCTAAGTACACCGAGTATGTTGTGTTACTTGTGTACAGTAACTTACTGTACAATGTATACGAGCCCCATAAAGATTGTAGAGTCTAGAGTCTAGACTATAGTTATATGCTTATATTTTGACTTTAAAGGCCATTTATAGCCTCTTTGTATATGTACTTTGCTTCATATATGGATTGCACTCCGTGCTATTTTGGTTTTATACACTCTCACTTGCTATATACATGAGAAGCTTTTCATATTTATGTATAATGGTTTGAATTCACATGTATGCACATGATTATATATATATATATATGTGTGTGTGTGAAAATATGAATATTTTATGTATTTTTGCTCAACCAATTTTTTGATCCAGTTTTTTCCTATTTTTTTGTCTAGTTCCAAGTCTCGGGGTTGACCGGTTCGACCACCGGTCCAGTTCTAATAACATTGAGTGGATCTAAAATCCATTTATTATTAAGAGTTGTTGAGGAATACAATATTTTATCATTACTCCTTGAATAAAAGTGTGGATATAGATTTTGCTTAATAATATTCGGTTGTTAGATGATTTGGGTTTTATGTTCGAGTAGCTATTATCTTTTTGCTGGGAATAATCTCTATTGAAAGTAAATGTTTGCATATGAGAAGGGATAGAGTGTATGGTTCTTATCCCTCCTTAACCCTTGATGTAAATTGGAATATTGGGGGAATTTAATGTTGTAGTGACAACTTTAGTATGGCACATGTTATGGCTTACTATTCTTATGGGATTGTATGTAGTGATGTGAAATTTGGTTCGACTCGTTTATTAGAAGACTATCTACCTACTCTCTCTCTCTCTCTCTCATGTTATAGTTTTCCTTCATCCTTTTATGGTTGTACATTATCTCTTAGCTGCAAATTCAAAGTGTTGATGGTGCCTCTTGCATAAGGGCTCCCATGTACTCCCATATAACCCAAAAAAATCCATTTGGACTAGTCAAGCACATAGTGTATTGTTGACTACATTTTCTTCACATAAATTTGGACCTTTTTGTTTGTAATCCTTAACTCCATAAACCTTGTATTGACACCGGTCTTGGCAATCCACCATCCACCTCGTTCTATATTTTATCACACATTTTCCTAGGGAAAACCTCCTTGTGTAAGAGGACAGACGGCCTAAAGTAAGAGAGGGCATTGTTGTGGTGACAATGGTCAACCCCTCTTAGTTCCTCTAAAGTTGTACTTGTGTTTTAGAACTTCATCATTCAAGTGCAGGTTTGGGAGGGAACCCAACCTATTTGGTATATTGACAAATGCAATAAGATCATACATTGACATTGCCAAAATCCAAAACTTGAGAGGGGGAAATCTCTAGTATATTGTTGGTTGTCATTGTAGTGAAAGAAGTATTTTGTTCACAATGTGGTTCACAAACCCTTAGCGGGGATGCTACACCCACCGTAAGAAATCACAGGGGGCCCACCTGAAGGGGCCGCACCCTGTTCACTCTGATTACGGAGCTAACCCGATGGGGACATCAAGTGAGGCCCTTATATAGCGATGTATAAACACCCGAGGATTTGAACCTGAGACCTTATGCTCACAACTTACAGCATTCAACCACTTGAGCTATCCCACTGGGCCTGTAGTGAAAGAAGTATTTGAAACCTTATGGATGTAAATTAAGGCCACATGTCTTACAATATTCTTATGTTGGATTATTGCTAAAATATGAAGGTTTTCAAACTTGATGATTGACTACAAGCATGAGAAACGTTGATGGCTAATCAATACTTTTTTGTTTTGTTTTCTAGTTTGTTCATGACTTGCAGGATTGGCCTGTTGTTTAAGAAACCACAACCTAGGGGCATCTAAGCCGTCAAAATCATCTAGGGATCGCACCCGGCCTAGGCCACACCAACCCTTAGCATGGCTGGATTTTTAAGTGTCTCCTCTGATCTACCTTGCGGGGTTTGAACGTGGATTTCCATGAAAAATGAGGCCTGTCGAAACCAACCATGCTAGCGGGATTTGACGATGGTCGATCAATATTTGTATCATTCTTGTCCCTCTAATTTGCTTACTCATGTATGGAATTAAGAATATCATTCAGGAAAGGATTGACAACCTTTTTCTTGATGGTTATATTCCAAACCTATGGCATCTCACATATTCATTGAATCTACTATACTAGTTATGATTGTTGTCATGTAGATATCAAATTGCATACAATGTCACTTAAGTGAATCTTAACATCAATAGGTCAATGCCAACACAAGTAGAGCCTTGCCTCTCTTCAAGGAACACAAAGGTAGAGTAGTGAGATTTTACTATTTCCCCCTATAATTGTTGAATTTTAACTACTTTCATAAGTTGGTAATTATGAGTGCATATTTTTTTTAAAATTTTATCCATCATATCATAATTACACATGGAAGTATCAACTACATTAATTGCTTATAAGCAGTATAACATTAAAACAGTTATCATGACAACAAAAATAAATGTATCACATCACATAAATAAACATGCATAGTAGACACCATATTTTATTATGGGAAAACCCTCTTTCCTCCTGAGGGAAAAACCCAACAACCTTTCTTATGATAGGTTCAGTAATAGAAGAACAAGTATACATCATGAACATCAAACCCTTCTCACACATAAGGGTGAATATGAATAGAGAGACCAATTACTTATCTTTTCAGTTGATGTAAGCCCTCTTAGATTCTTCAAATGATGACATCAGCTATCAATAGGATGGTTGCTGCTGACATAGCCCTTCTTGTATTCTGATGCTGCCCACTATGATCTAATCCAAACCCTAACCATCCCATTGATTACTTGATATGGCCCGATCAAGCCTAATAGGGCCTTAACCGAGTAGTGGTTGTCCACTGTAACTTGCACCGAGCCCTCCTCCAGGGGCTTCTTGGGGTTTGCGTTAATCCCTTTATGGGTTGTCTATCCTACCATGGTCTACATAGATCATATCTGAACCTTCTAGGTTCTGTCCAGACCTTAACCAGTACAACATGACCTTAATCAAGTTCTTCTAGGGTTTGTCCATACCTTGACCAAGTTCTCCAAGCCTACAGTCAACCTTTTATGTGCTGTTGTAGGAGATTCGATCCCTTTGGGGATCTTTAAATGCCTCACGTTTCCTGTGGATGCCCTCCTAGGGCCCGTGCCTGCCTCACTTTGCCTGTGGATTCCTGTTGTAATTGTGCTGAGCCTTCTAAGGGCTTATGCAAGCTTGATCCTAGCTATGTCAGGGCTTATTCAACCTACTCTAAGCCTCTTGGACCCGTTGTCAGTGATCCAGGCACTTCTAGGGCCTTTCCTTGCCTGCCATTAGCCCCAATCACTTGATCCATGGCCTCTAGGGCCCTATCCACCTGGACACAGCCCTTAAGGGCCTGTTGTAGCCCTATAGGGTTTGTTGTAGCTTTGCGGTTTCCCTTTTTGGGTTTGTTGTAGCATGTGACAACCCTATTAGGGCTTGTTGTAGCATGTGGAAGCCCTGTTAGGGCTTAGTGTATCCTCCCAAAGACCTGCATCTGCCCTAAAACAACCCCGAGGGCTTTGTTGTCCCCTCCTGGGGCCTGCATCTTCCCTCTAGAGTCTTCCTTCTACCTGTTGCTAACTCAAAGATGATAAAGACCTCCAACGTTGAAGAGAAAGAGACAATAACAACTCCAAAAACCCCATAAGAATTTCTCATGGACAAAAATGATAATGAAAGGATGTATATGTATCATGTGAGAGTGTTGTCTTATTTATATTTCATCACTGAGTAACATAAGGGGTAAACTCCATGAATCAAGGAAACCCCTAACCTGTAAAATAATAATATAAAATACTTTAGTTAGGGTCCTTCTAACTTCATGTGTTAGAGTTTGCACATTAATTCAATTTAACTAGGATCTTTAACTGAAAGAAAGACAAGCACAACAAAACACAATAGACACAATAGTTTCCTCGGGAAACCATAAAGGATAAAACCCCACAACTTCCTCAAAGATAGATTCGTCACTAATACAATATCACAAAATGGAAAACCCAAATATAAGATGTCTTCTGCAGCTCTCTCTCTTTCTTATCCAACGAAATTGTCTTCTCTCCTTGCTTATGCGAACTTGCTTGAGTGAGTGGTGTGTCCAAATGAGAGAGCAATCTCTCTATTTATACTTTATGTTTGGGTGACCTTTTTCCTAATTAGGTCGGCTTGACTAAATTGACTGGGCCGACCTGTCCTAGGCATACTTAATAATACAATTTACATTTATCGCCTCGACTTACAATGGAGGTTTTACCTCAGTGACTTAGCATGACCAAACATAACAATGACATCCCTGAACGTAGGAAAAACATCTCCGTCGGAGGTACAAGTAAAATAAAATAATAATATCAATATAAAATACAAATGAATATCTTCCGAAGTTACATTTACAACAACACTCCCTCTTAACTAGGAAGGTATTCTCTCTCCACGGTCATCATCATTATGGAAAACGTCATCATCGCTGGATCATCTTCAATGCTAGAACATCATCATCAACACTGGATCACCATCGTCGCTGCTGTAGTAATCCTCATCTTGTTGATCATTGATTAGTGACATATCTCAAATCTATCCATCATAAGAAGTTCTACAGAGCCAACCCTTTTTCATGACGGATGCAGGCCTAGATCTCATCTAGGTCTTCATCATTTATACGAGCAAGCCATCAAGTAGGTATATCCCAGGACCACAAATTACATTTCAAAAGAAATCGCCTACATCTTGTACTATCATCTCATCATCACACACAGAGAGCAGCCCAGATGCACACCTCATGCCAAACATACCACCTGCGTCTCCCACCTAGTGGGTACATCCTAGGAGCACCCCAGGTGCATTACGTCTCTCAACGGTCATCCCGCGTCTACAGCACGGGGGTAAAACCTAGGAGCACCCCAAGTGCATTACGTCCCAAGGACCACTTGCGTCTTCCACCATGCGAGAACCAACCTAGGCGCACACAAAGTGTCTTTGTGATCGGTGGACCTCTCAGCGTCTCCAACATGGGAGTATAGCCTAGGAGCACCCCAAGTGCATTACGTCCCAAGGACTACCTGCGTCTTCCACCATGTGAGAACCAACTCTAGTGCATCTGCGCCTTTCGGTCTCATCACTCCCTCTTTCGAGGAACCTCGATCTAGATAACACCAAGACTCTCTTTGAAGTACTCGAACTTCACTCTGGCTAACGACTTGGTCAACACATCGACTATCTGCTCTTCTCTTGCCACATATTGGAGCTTCACTACTCCTCTCTGCACCATATCCCGGATATAGTGGTACTTGATCTCAATATGCTTCGACTTTTTGTGGAACATCGGGTTCTCAGACAACATCACGCAACTCTGGTTGTCACAGAAGATACAAGTCGCCTCGAGCTCGAGATCAAACAAATTTGTCAGTATCTTTCGAAGCCATACTACCTCACAACTAGCCGAACAAGTTGCAACATACTCTGCTTCGGCTGTACTCAGCGCCATGCATGACTGTTTCCTGCTAAACCAGGAGATCATCCTAGATCCCATACTAAAGCAGCATCCTGAAGTGCTCTTCCTATCTGTGTCGCTGCCTGCCCAATCCAAATCAACATAACCATGCAGATTAATCTTCTGATTCGCCTCATACTCAACTGTACCCTTCAGGTACCTCAATATATGTTTTGCACCCATCAGGAGAACATGTCTCGGATCGGTCAGGATTGGCTTAGGGTGTTCACAACAAAACAAATGTCTGGCCTCGTGTTCGTAAGGTACACCAACGAACCAATCATTTGTCGATACATCGTGGCATCAACTGTCTCTGATGAAGCATCACATGGCAGCTTCAAGTTCGATGTCATTGGTGTGGCCATTTCCTTGCAGCCCATCATTCTGAACCTCTTCAGAATCTCTACTGCATACTTTCCTTGACCAAGGAAGATCCCATCCGCACTCTGTTACACCTCCATGCCTAAGAAGTAATGCATCATCCCCATGTCCTTCATCTCGAACTCTGCGGCAAGCCTCCTCTTTGCATCTGCAATGAGCTCATCCTCACCTGTCAGAAACAGGTCATCTACATATAGCAAAAGTATCACTGGTCTTCCGCCTTCAACCTTGAAGTAAAGGTTGGAATCTGCTTTACTCTTGGTAAAGCCTAAGCTCATTAGGAAGCTGTCCATCTTGCCGTACCACGTCTTGGGTGCCTGCTTCAATCCATACAAGGCTTTCTTTAACTTGCACACATGAGTTTGTCTGTCATGTGTCTCAAATCCCAGTGGTTGCTCCACGCACACTTCCCCTTCTACTACACCATTCAAGAATGCTGTCTTGACGTCCATTTGGTGTACCTTCCATTTCATTACTGCAGCCAATGCAAGTATAGATCTGATGGAAGTGTATCTTTCTACAGGTGAAAATGTCTCCTCGTAGTCTATGCCTTCCTTCTGGGAGAAGCCACGTGCCACAAATCTTGTCTTGTGTTTTTCAATTCTACCATTTGCAACATGCTTGATCTTTTAGATCCACTTTGAAGTCACAATAGACTTCCATTATGGTCTCGGAACTATCTCCCAGACATCATTCTTCATAATTGACCGGTACTCCTCGATCATGGCATCCTTCCATTCCTTCTTCTCTGCTGCTTCTTCATAGTTGGGAGGTTCTTTCTCAATGATGTCACATAGTAGGGATACATAGTTGGAGTATGGTCTGGGTCTCTTTCTTTCTCTGTGCATCCCCTCTGGAGCGGCATACTTATCTGCATCTTGCATTGCTTCTCATGCCCATGTTGGTATTCTCTTTGTGGGATTTCTTCTCACGAGGTGGATCTACAGGTTTTTTTGGTTTTGTCATGTCATGGTCTTCGTGATCTTCATGTACTTCAGGTTCTTCAAATTCTTCAGTGGTATTTTTCTTGATTTGTTGTAGCTAAATCACCGTCACTTGTTCTTCAGAACAAGTCTCAATATTATTCTCTTGTAGGTGATGGTACACAATGTTTCCTACAAGTCAAATTCAATTGCGTGGTTAGAAACATTTCATAGTTTTCAAAACAAATTCTTATGCATAAAGATGTAGGTTATGCAGTCATGAAACTATCTTAGCCAATGCTTCAACACAACATTTATCCATATCTGTATTCATACGGTAACTTTCTCGATGCCTTCCATCTCTACCAGAACATTATTAAGAGCGTGCACTACTCCCAATATGTCAGCAAAGAAGTTTCATTCTAGATAAGTAACAATGGAATGTTGTACAGTGCCATAGGCCACTTACCCATTACTTGCATATTAGTAGTATTGTGTTCATCAATGCAACATGTATAACACACATCCTAACTTTAGGAACATAAGTAATTAGATATACAAGAAATGACAATTCAAATACTTATCTTTGTTTGGTTGTTGGGTGGACTCCCTCTTGATCTTTGATTTCTTGCAGGAACTATTGGAGTCTTTGACAATTTGTTCTACTTCATCGTCTGATTCTAAGTACATGTGCCTTTCTTGCTTGTGATCGGAAATGTTGAGAAAGTATTCTACATTGTAGATCACTTGTTCTTTGTACTGGAGTAGACTCCGTGTGTCCCTTCTTCTGCATCTTGACCAATGCAGAAATGGATGAGAGGTTCTTCCATAGAGCATTAATCTT
This sequence comes from Larix kaempferi, assembly GCA_027924585.1. Taxonomy (NCBI): domain Eukaryota; kingdom Viridiplantae; phylum Streptophyta; class Pinopsida; order Pinales; family Pinaceae; genus Larix; species Larix kaempferi. Next base: position 9,091,374 of record BSBM01000029.1, read on the forward strand.
TATTTGTTTTCCAGAGTCCAACTCTGTAGGAGCTTCTCCTACTTCTTTCATGTAATACTGAAAGTCGTCTCTAGCTTCACCTTATGAGGTGGAACCTACTGAATGAACCCTTGTAACTGGTTACCTTCATTTATTACAATACATATTCTTCATCACTTGAAGAATCATCTCTTTCTTTTATGGTTCTTTTCCTTGATGGTTCATCATCTTCAACGGTGTGAGCATGATGCCTCTTCTTGTTAGTCTTCTTGGAGGATCCTTGATTTCTGGGACAGTTTCTTGAGTAATGTCCCTTCTCATCACATGTGTGGCATCTAATACTGGATAGATTTCTTCTGGATTTTCCATGTCTTTTGTGATGGTTGTCCTCCCTCTTGTTGTGATTTCTTCTGGTGTGAGCTGTGAGAGCTTGATCATCATTTGTTTCCATCTTCTCTTCTCTTGATACTAGCCGAGCTTCTTCTTGAGTGCATTCTTCACATAGTTTGCTGAAAGGGATCAATTTCTTCCTGGCACATATTCCTTGAATGAATGAGTCCCATGATCTTGGGATACCATTCAAGGTGGTCATAACAATCTCTCCTTCTTCTACTTTGTCTTCAACTGCTTCAAGTTGTTCCTTGATTTGAGAGACCCTTGTGAAGTAGGATTGCATGGTCTCTGAGTTTAGGATCTTCACATTCTTGAGCTGGTTCCTTAATGTCATCTTTTGATTGATGTTCTTCCCTTCGAATATCTTTGTCAAGGCATCGCACATCTCCTTGGGTGTCTTCAAGGATGACACATGGGGGATGAGATGATCTTTAATGAAGTCTGCAATAATTCTTTTGGCCTTGACCAAGTTTTTCTTGTGAATAGCCTTTGCTTCATCTCCTTCTGGTACTGGAACCTCCTCACTAATATACTTGTTCAAATAATTTTCTTCAAGGACAAGTGAGATCATATACTTCCATGCTCGGAAGTTGTCAGCTCCCTCAAGCTTATCCTCAAGCTTGGTGTGTGAGTCATTTTGAAATGAAAATCTCAAATGGAAATAACAGAGATTTAGGTCTTACCAATTTGAGATGCCCAACTTGGTTCTGGAGCTGGCTGGCCTAGGGTTTGTCAGAGAAACCCTAATTTCCCAAAGTTGGAATTTTGAACTTCTGATTGGAGAGGAAGATGCACCTCCTCAAGGCGAGTTGAGAAATGTCCTCCTTTTCCCAAATCTGTGGACACAATTGCAAAATAATTGATGCCCTAGTTTTCCCCCAGTAGTAGTGACAGGGCCAAAAATGAAAATTCTCGATTTTGAATTCTGCTTTCACAGGAAGATGCGCCCTCCTAGGGCGAGTTGAATTGACCTCCTTTTCAAGTTGATATGTGGAGGAAAGTGCTCAGAACAGGAAGCCCTAGTTTCTCTTGGCACTAGTGACTAGGTCAAAAATGAAAATTCTATGAACTTAGTTCTGCTTCCTCCAAAAGATGCGCCCTCCTAGGGCAAGTTAGCCTAGCCCTCTTTTTCTGATGATCTGTGGAGAGAATAACTTGAACTAGGAAGCCCTAGTTTCCCGCTGTTGCACAATGCCTTCTTTTCAGGTTAGCTCTGATACCATGTTAGAGTTTGCACATTAATTCAATTTAACAAGGATCTTTAACTAAAAGAAAGACAAGCACAACAAAACACAATAGACACAATAGTTTTCCTCGGAAAACCATAAGGAGAAAACCCCGCAACTTCCTCAAAGTCAAATTCGTCACTAATACAATATCACAAAATGGAAAACCCAAATATAAGATGTCTTCTGCAGCTCTCTCTCTTTCTTCTCCAACGAACTTGTCTTCTCTCCTTGCTTATGCGAATTTGCTTGAGTGAGTGGTGTGTCCAAATGAGAGAGCAAGCTCTCTATTTATACTTTATGTTTGGGTGACCTTTTTCCTAATTAGGTCAGCTTGACTAACTTGACTGGGCCGACCTATCCTAGGGAGACTTAATAATACAATTTACATTTATCTTTTGGGGTGCTATTGCCCCAACTTACAATGGAGGTTTTACCTCAGTGACCTAGCATGACCAAACATAATAATGGCATCCCCGAACGGAGGAAAAACATCTCCATCGGAGGTACAAGTAAAATACAATAATAATATCAATATAAAATACAAATGAATATCTTCCGAAGTTACATTTAGAACAACATCATGATGGGCTTTTAACACCTCCTTGGGGCTAATGACATTTCATTTGGGCTATTAACCCAATCTTCTTGGGCAACTCATCATTAGGCACGATCTTAGCCCTTTTCTTGGTCTTCATGGTCCACACGTGCCCTAGAACCCTCATAACATATGTTCTAGTATTAGGGTTTTTCAAGTGCTTCTGGCTTGAGTCGTCATTAAGTACTTTACACTGGGTTCTCTTTCCTTTTTCCATGGTCAACTTGTCTTCTTGAATCTTCATAAGAAAGGTCTTCTCATGTTGATGTGGTCTCCTCCTGGAGGAAATCAAGTAACATCAACATCCTAGACTCTAGTCCCTAGCTAGGTCCTCGGCTCCAGGTTGATGCCAATATCCTAGAGAATGGCTCTCGATGCTGCCCAAAAATCAACAATAACACCCCTAGTGCATGGCAGATGTTCTATTAACTTTGGATTTTGGTTAGTTATTAGTTATTTTGCACATTGTGATGTTGGTTAGGAGGCAATATTTTTTAACTAATTATCCCCTAGTTGATTTTCCCTCTATTGATGTTGACTTAAATTAAACAATGAAACATATGTGGTTAATGATTGTTATGAGTATTCTCTCGATGCCATATAATGAACAATTCCTTAATAGAAATGTTGAGCACTATTCTTACTTTGATGATGTCATATAGATGTGCTCCCAATGATGTGCTTTCTTATTGTGATGCATTTTAATCCATGATGAATATGATTCATGTTGCATACACATCGACATTATAAAAAAAAAGCCTAACATCTTGCATTTTGAGACATTGATGAAGAGGTTGTGAATCACATCCAAGAGAAAGGGGCTCATGTCCAATGATGGTGAACACCTAATCCTAGAGTCTAGGGAGCCTTTGGAAGAGAAAATGACTAGAAAAAATGATTACCAAAGTTAACTAGGGTTAAAATACTAAAGGGAAAAAACTATAATTCATTTTCTAACCACCTTTTGACACTTGTAAATCTAGCCCTACACCAAATTTCGCCCAAGAATAATTTGGTGAGGAATGAGAAGACCAAGAAGTATTCTTGGGAAGGCACTGTTACATCCTTGGGAGATTAGAAAAGGAGGGTGCAACCTTACATGAAGGGATTGGGCATATGAAGGGGTATGTTTGAGGATTCTATATAAGTAAGAAATCTTTGCTTTGAATTTGGATATCATATAGCTGCTCTAAGCCTTGTTTGTGTGAATTAATGAGGTTGGGAGTGTATTTTTCTAACTAAGGGTACTAATGCTCATTGTGCCTATTGTTTATTGTTGGGATGCCATTGTTGTGTATGATACTTGCTTAACCAAGAGGTAATCATCGAGGGCTAAGGTGGTAGTAAGATACTTGCAAAGGGATGCCATTGTCATCTATGACACTGAACTAACTGGGGGTATTCATTGGATGCTTCAATGGTAGCAAACCCTTGCACACTATAACCCTATGAGGTTTTTGGGGTGCTCCAAGTCCAAGAGTCTCTCCACTACACTATGGTTGATCAGTTGGATGACTGATCCTTGGATTATTTTGAGCTGAGTGAGCCATTTGTTGAGTGCTTTGTATTCACCTATTCCTCACCTCATTGAGCTTGAGCCTTGCTCGGGGGGATATTACCTGGTCAAGTGACTACATGGGTTGGACAGAAAATCAACCCTTGGATGCAACTCCTCCCCCACCCCCCCCCACCCCCTCCAAAGGCCTACGGAAGCTCATTTTGCTTAGCTATTGTTTATTTTGGGTTGTTGGGACGCCATTTCTATGTACGATACTTGCCAAACTAGGGGGTACTTATTGGAGGCTAAGGTGGTTACTTGCAACGGGATGCCATTGTCATGTATGATATTGGCCTAACTGGGGGTATTCGTCGGAGGCTTAAATGGTGGCAAACCACTGCACACCATAACCCTGAGAGTTTTTTGTGGGTGTTGTAAGTCCATGAGTCTCTCCACAACACTATGGTTGATTAATTGGAAAACGGATCCTTGGATTATTCTATGAATTGAGTGAGCCATTTGTTGAGTGCTCTGTATTTACCTATCCCTCATCTCATTGAGCTTGAACCTTGCTTGGGGGGCAGTACCTGGTTTAGGTGATCCAATTGGTTGTGCAGAAAATCGACCCTTGGCTGCAATTCCCCCCCCCATCCCCCACCTCACCCAACTGGCCCTGGGTGATAGTTGCATGTGAAGCACTAGTTTGGACCAATGGCTGGTCTTCGACAAAGGGACAAACCTACAGGTACCCATTGTATTTGTCCCACCGTTGTAATTCGTATATTTGATATATTACCTGGTTGTAATTATGATTGCATTGATTACTAGTTGAGATCGTTCTACTGGTCATATTATTATAGATTAGGATTGAGTTTTATAGCCTGAACTTAGAGAAATAAAATGTCTGTGTATAAGCAGGTAACACTCTCCTAGGAAGGAGGGCTGTTACACCCCCTCTCCCCTTCCCCAAATCAGCTTTGTTGAATCCTTTGAGGGAAGGTGATTTACAGAATGCCCTGGGTTACTAGGACCATAGTGAATTCACAAGTAGCTATACTATAATAATCAATAATGTGCAAGTGGCTGGTGTGAACCACCCATGCCATGGTCAGGATGTGGGTGCCTAATATAAGAATGGAGTTACATTTGAGCCCAAAGCTTTGTTAACTGAAAATTCCAAAAAGAAAATCTAGCAGCCAATCATTATGGTAGAAGACTCCATAAATTATGGATGGGATCACCTGAAAATTGAGATATAGTATCCAGAAGACTCCATAAATTATGGATGGGATCACCGGAAAATTGAGATATAGAGAATCAGATGAAGGAAAGTTGGTTGACTGAGCATCTCATGATGTCCTTTGAACATGTCACCTTGTGCATGGTAACTTCAACAGTATGTTATGTCTTTCAGATGTTTTAACACCAGAGATATTTCATACAGTTACCTGACAGAATCCAAAGAATAAGGGTTTTCCAAAAAAACTGTTTGCTGCTTGTTGCCTCCCAGATAACGAATTCACTCATAATTGCTTACCAATAATCCCCACAAGAGCACAGCCCACCATTAAAATGATGGAACCTATTGGCATCCCTCAGAATAAGTTCTCGGCCAACAATCTTGGAGATGAACTTAATGGCAGTGTGGCAATCTCTGCACACACGGAGGTTCTTCATGACATGAATAGATGTCCCTGGGGGTGTGCTAATAAGCCCAAAACAAATGGCAAGCTTTTCACTATGGTAGTAGAGACTGTGTTCCTTGTTCTCCTCATCCATATCATGAAGCACACAATCAGTGTCAGGCAAATACCCTACCTCTTCCATCTTTTTGGAGAGTCTACCCAACATTGCATAGATCTCCTCTGTTTGGGGGTGGGATCTATCTTCTGCCACGAATGTATGAACCCTATTCTTGACCTCAATCCAGCTAAGGCCTGGCTTCTTTTTCACTCCTCTGTCTTTCATCATTGTTCGAATGTTTGCAACATTGTCCCATCTCCCAGCCACAGCATAAATATTTGACAATAGCACATACGGTGCAGCCATTGTTGGTTCCAGTTGGAGGAGACGCTCTGCTACATATTTTCCCAGCTCCAAATTGACATGAATTCTGCAGGCCCCCAGCAAGGATCCCCACACAGCAGCACTAGGTTGAATTGGCATCCTATCAACAAAGTCCTTTGCCTCATCCAGCATCCCAAAACGGCCAAGAAGATCAACCATGCAAGCATAATGTTCAGTTCCAACCACAATATGATAATCTTTATCCATCGAATCAAAGTAGTGCCAGCCCTCTTCCACTAGGCCTGCACGACTGCAGGCAGATAAAACACTAATGAAGGTTATGCCATCGGGCTGTGTGCCTACTCGTTGCATCTGCTTGAAAAGTCCAATGGCTTCCAGCCCATGACCATGTTGAGCGTAGCCTGCAATCATTGCATTCCATGAAACAACATTTTGTTCTGACATTTTATCAAACACTATGCGTGCATTCTCTAGAATCCCACATTTGGCATACATGGTAACAAGCGTATTTCCCACATAAACATCAGATTCAAATCCCATCTTGATAATGCATTTGTGCACCTGTTTTCCCTGTTGCAGTGCTGCTATGCAGGCACACGCATCAAGAACACTAGCAAATGTAATCTGATCAGGCTTGACCCCTGCCCATTTCATCTCGCCAAAGACTTTCAAGGCCTCCTCACCATTCCCATCCTGCGCATACCCTGCAATCATTGAAGTCCATGAAACCATGTTCCTACTCGGCATCCTATCAAACATACACCTTGCATCAACCAGTTCCCCCCTGCAAGCATAACATGATATCATAGCATTCCATGATGCCACATCTCGTTCAGGCATTTTATCAAACAGTCGTCTTGCTTCTTCTATATTTCCATCCTGAGCATATGCGGCAATCATTGCATTCCAAGAGATGACATCTCTCCTGGGCATATTGTCAAAAAGTTCTCGTGCATCCTGCACTCTCCCTTCCCGAGCATAACCACTAATCATGTTAGTCCAGGAAACTAAATTTCTCAGCGGCATATTGTCAAATAACTGCTGTGCATCAACCAGTCTCCTCTCCTGAACATAACCTGCCATCATTGTGGTCCAAGACACCACATTTTTCTCAGGCATTCTATCAAACAGTTGCCGTGCATTCTCAACTCTCCCATTCTGCACATACCCAGTGACCATAGCATTCCACGAGGCCACATTCCGCCCAGGCATTTTATCGAACAGGTTGCGTGCATCCTCTATTCTCCCATTCTGAGCATATCCTGCAACAATAGCATTCCACGACACCACATCTCGTTCAGGCATTTCGTCAAACAGTTGTCGTGCATAAGCCATTCGTCCGTCCTGGGCATATCCCGCAATCATGGCAGTCCACGATATTACATTTCGTTCAGGCATTTTGTCAAACACATGGCGTGCATCCTCAAATCTCTTGTTTTTGCAATGTTGTGTGATCATAGAATTCCATGAAACCAAATCTTTGTGGCTTTTATGGCTTTTTTGGTGTTGTGAGGGGTGATTCCTTCTTCCTGCGAACCCCTGTTTCAATACAGTGGTGGGACAGTTTGAGGCATTCCTTGCATAAATCGTAAATCGATTCAAAAACAAAAACCTCATTTTCTTCATACTTTGATTCCATCCCTCAGCTTTAATACCTTGAGCAGCTCTGAGACTGTACAAACATATGTAATGTTTGGTATTTGGTGTTGATGCTCGTGTTGATGAAGGTTTGATTGAAGAAACCATCGATCATCAAACTTGAGGAACCAGAATGCGAAATAACACAAGGGCATCCCACAATGAAAAAGCAAAATCAAAATGAAAAGTTTGGCAATGATTTTTTTTTAACCATAGAAACTTAGCAACCTATCTGTGAAGATATATTAAGCTCATAGATTTGTATCTTTATTGTTATGTTCTATTTTGTTCCATGATGTATTTCCTGAAATCTTTTTATTTTTTTATTTTTGTGGCAATGATATGTATGCATGATATCTGCTACATCTTTTGAATAGTTTTTTTGGAGACTAGATGATCATGTACCTTTTGATTCTATTGAATAATATTGGTATGCTTTTTTTCTGCTGGAAAAAACAACCCACAATCCACATATACCCATGACTGAGACTTCACATTGGCAAATACTTCACATCAAGGATACCTCCCCCTACCCTTTCATTTGGCAATGATTATTTCAACCATCAATTACAGCTTATATATATATGTCCAAGGATAGCGATTGAACATAGCTTTCTTCACACTATGTGGCGGTGTTCACATAAACAAATGTGGTAAAAGTATGTAGAGTTTATCAAAGTTCCTATGTATCATTGACAACATTTTCAGTGGGTTAATTTTGAAGAATTTCCACTAAAACGATGTTGAGTTTTCTACTAATTAACTTATTCTTTGTAATACCTATACACAAGAACACACATCTTTACAACTAGCACATCCATATTGTGGTGGATGGAGAAGGTTGATAAGTATCACAATCTAACTCAGAATTGGATGGAGGATGGTATAATTGAATTGGATAGTGATACTTTACAATGATACATGATCATCATTCTCCATTTAACATTGTTTGTAACACATTTGACAATTCATTGACGTCTACAAAAGCTCACAAGGGTTTTGTGAACTTAAGGAATTGAGGGCCATCTTCTAAAAAGGATGCAAGGATATAGAAAGATTGATTTGAAGTGTTTGAAGAACTCTAACACCTCTTTGTAGGAAAAATTTCCTTTCTCCTTGCCCCCTTGATGTGAAGGTTAGAATGTGACATGATATGCTTACACCACTTATTGGTTGCTACACCATTGGTTGGTTGCTTCGCTTCTCCCTTCACACTCTATGCATGCTTCCCCCTCTACACTTACCACTTGTTCAACATTCAAGATGAAATCTCCATTCAACCATGCTTAGTCTCTTTAGCCCAAATTGAAAAACAAACAAAGTTGAAACATAAAACAATGAGTCCTTTTCTAATGATGTAGCATTACTAAAAACCCAAACATGCTCCTCATCCTCCTCCAATAACTATGTTCATTTCCATATTCGACCAAACTGTAATATAATTCCTTGTCCAAAATCATTGTCCATGCCCATCTTTCATCCTCCTCTAATAACTATGTTCATTTCCATATTCGACCAAACTGTAATATAATTCATTATCCAAAATCATTGTCCATGCCCATCTTTGCCTTTAGGGTCTTGAGTGAATTATGTATATATGTTTTGGATATATATATGGTTAGAGCATGAATGTTCAACCATACTAAATAGCATGAACCCATTATAAATACTCAAAATTTGAATAACATCAATGCTTAGTATGTTGTGTTGTTTCATAAAGTTATTTTACTAATGACATCATAAATATTATGGTATCATTATTCTTTCTTTTTTTGGTAGTTTGACACCCCAAAGTTATGTAGAAAGGAAGATTCAAGAACACACAACATACTTTTAACATGGAAAGTGGTTTAATAGTTGACGTCTTCCATCAACATTGTTTGTCTTGCCTCTTAACAACTTACAAATCCCTTGGCTTTGGTTCTATAAATTATATCCTAAACTTTGGTAACTAAGTATATGGGATAGTCCATTGGACGTAGCTTGGGTGGTTGGGAGGAATGATTATTACCCTTCCCACCCAGGTTTAACCCTTGTAAGTGCCATGTTTGAGCTCTTAATGGGCATATTTGATGCTATTATTAATCCACCTTTGCAATGACAATATTCGGCCTTCCCACATTCCTCACAAAATACCAGTGAGATTTTTCGTGGATGTAAAAAGCACCAATCTATAATGTCGTGAACCACATGAAAAAAAGCTAAGCACATGAGAGAATCATGTCTCCAGCCTTATTTGCATTATTAATTATAATTAGGAACTGGAAAAACATTCGACTAGGAACCGGGTTAACATCTAGCTCCATTTAATGCATAAAGGGAATATAAGTTACCCACAACATGTTACATATAGGCTCTTCATGGCTATGTCAAAGGCGTGTTCAACACTCACGATGCCACTCAGTCTCTCGTCCCTGTCTTGTAGTGTTGTTGTACATGATATGGGTCTGGTCACAGAAAGCGCTTAGGGCTTCCCATGACTCAACCCATCGATCTCTACCCTCGAGACTGCTTATTTTGGACGCCATTTTCAAATTTTGTGTTGCACAAGCATATATGAAGCAAACAATATGAAATGTTGAGTTGAAGATGATTTCACCGAATGGATAGAGGAAATCACCCTGCAGAGCGGGACATTCGGATTCGAATTCACGATCATCAACTGCATCATTTGGATTTGAATTCACGATCATCAACTGCGTCAACTTAGGGTTGGGATTGGGTGTTTCCTGAACCTGCCTCCACACCCACGGAAACCTGCCATTAAAGAGCGTACCGTGGGTTAACATTTTGAGAACTCTATTTTGGGATGGTGGAGATTAAAAGTGGACATGACCATTGAGGATCATTGAGTGTATCCTCACCATTCAATCTCGCACCTCCCATCCATTTTCAAAATAAAATACCTCTATCAACATCAAAAATCCATGCATAATGAGCATAACATCTACAAAATTTGTGTAAGTCATTAGATCCATATCTCACTAGTATAGTAACAATAGACCAATTTCTCATGGTTTTGAATAGTCTACTAAGCACTTATCGAATCGGGTGATGTTCATGTCGTGCCCACTATATGTCAGTTAATTAAAACTTAACATGCAGAGTGCTAAACATAAATTATCAACCCGAGAAAGTCTTTTATTTCAAAGCTATCATGCAAAATATATGCGAGTACAATTTCTACCTGACATTGTTATCTATTGGTATGCAATCGAAACTATTTGTAAACTAAGTCACAACTGCTTGAAAAGAAATCAATACTCAAACCTATTCATAAATCAAACTGTAAATCGAATACACTTCAAACAAGATCTATTCCTATGAAACAAGATCTGATTACGTACATCTAAAGAATTGTTATGTTGGCCAACGATTTACCAAATGAATTATCAACACAACGATTATGACAGATCTAATGAATGAAAGCATACAACTATCATAAGCTTAATGAATGAAAGCATAAACAAAATAATAAGCAGATCTAAACAATAACACACTTACAATTAACACTACCAGCATCTGCTCAGGGAAGAGGGCCCTTCCTCCACTGAGCAGATCTGGATCTCCACAATGAAAGTCTACAACTCCAGAATTAAGAAACTGCCAGCATGTATTATCATAATGGAAAAATTACAACAGATCTGGATCAAATCCTACATCATAACATTGTGTTCTCTCCTATCTTGCATCTCCTATCATCCATCTCCTAGCCTGCCTAATCTATCATGCTTAATCTCTATCAATCTATCCCCCCTCTCAATGAGATGGATTACATATTTATACATAAAATTATCTCCGGAAAATGAAGAATTGAACCCCCAACTTGTGATCTGCAACAGCTAGAACATGGTCGTAACTGTTGGCAACTTTGGAACCGGCCGCAACACCAAATCTGGAAAATATCCTCTCGAAGAACCACCTGCATATCGCAAACCGTAGCTGTTTTTGATGATTTCCTCGCGAGTCAGGTAAATGAGGATGTTACGCACAAAACCCATGTCTCAGATTTTTGAGATTCATTTCCATATTCCCGCAAATCAAGACGCAAATCAAGGTGTTCTTATGTGGCATGCATTTTTGTTTAAGGCTGTAACAGTTGGCTATGAGCATCTTGTACGTGACAACTCACTCCACAAACTATCATTAGTAAAATTATGCATAATAGTCTTTTAATTCATCAAAGATAAAAGAAAATAATCACTATTAACCACTTAAAACATCAATGGAAGTAGCAGGTTGTTCAACGCGCAGCTACAACAAATGAATGAAAAATGGAATGATAAATGAGAAATAATGGTAAGAAAATGGATGAAAGGTATGTCGGTAAGTGATGGAAAAATGGACAATTCCAGGGCCCAACAGTTCACGGGGGTGAAAAAGTGGGATTGAGACTAGCGACATAGATCGCATAGCATCAATTATCGACTTTGTCTCAAGCGCATGTAACTGTGGAGTTTTCCCACAATCAAGCCCACTTAGCTTGCTACCCCATTTGCAAAACCTTAGCAAGTATTGTGCCTTACGAACTATTTAGTTAGAGCTCCCTATACTCTTTTATTTAAGTATTTAGGGGCTTTCAAAGTCCAACATGTGATATATCATTTTTGGGATTATCTGCCCAGTGTAAGCTAGTAATCTATGATCCATATCCCATGAGAATAGTTGCAATTGACCAAACTGTTACGCACATTTGTATATGTGTATATATGTATGATGGTTTTTTAACAGGCATTCCTCTCTATCTTCACAAGTGAAGAGATTTGGTGCTTGGATTCTTGGTAAGCTTGGTAGAGCTTGAATCCATCCATATCCACGCATGTATACAACCATTTAATAAGGGGGTTAACTCGTTTATGTTGTGCGATGTTCCCAAACCAGGGATGGCCTGAAACACCAACTCAAAATCTCTGAAATAATTCCTCTGGTCTGTTGCTACAGGTCTAATATAATTTGCAGCAGGATTATGGTCCACTTCTGGTTTGCAAGGAAGACACACTAACTCAAAGGGGAAAAGGAGAGGCTAGAAATGGGGTTTCAAAAGGGTAGGAGATTTTGGAAGTTAGGAAAAGGTTATGGAGAGGGTATATGGTCTCTGGAATATCAGGTTCTGTAACAGGAATGTCTACAAAAAAGTGTAGAGGTCGATTTGGTTTTTTGGGGCTCCAAGAGTGGAATTTAATAGTTTGGGACTACACAGTTGACTTGTCTTCAACCCGATTTTAACCAAGGCAAACAGTCCCAAATTTCCGATTTGAAGGTTGGATCTGAACCAAGTTTCTGTCTAGTTTCGATATCTAGTCTCATATTTTTGATTGCATGAGAAGAAGTCGCCTTTTTGATCGAAATGCCAAAACTAGTTAGGTTTGGCTAATGAAAGAGCAAGGGTAGGGAAGAAACAAGGAAAGGGGGAGGATTTGAAGGGTAGGACGGGGTTTTCTGCAGGGTATGGTTGTAGGTGGACTTTGTAAATGTACAAAAATGCTCAGGAAGTGACATGAGTGTGTTTGGTTGATCTGGGAGTGAGATAGGGTAGCAAGGGTGAGGAGAGAGAGTGTGTTTCTAGCCTTCCAAATGGCACAAGAGGATTGCGATTTTCTGTAAGAGTGGCATGTATAGGTAAATACATATTTCAATGATCACATTCAAGTATTAGATAGGGGTATGGAAACACATTTGTCATTTAATTAGCTTATTTCCAAGAATTAGCAATTTTAGACATGAAATATAGCACATTAAAATAGAGAGAGATGGAAGAGAACACTTGGAGCTTTATTAGCTCAAGAATCTACTATACAACATACTAGGACCATTTATGTTTCAAAATCAACTACCGCTGAAGTCTACTCCAAGGCTACCTGGGTACACTAGCATATGCAGTCTAGATCCTTTTACTAGCTTTTGGACACAATAGGCAATAAAGAGACACAAGAGGGACCAAATGGAGATTCTTATTATTAGAAAGGGCCATAATGGGCCATGCACATCAGTAGGGTTGTTCTAAGAGCAACAATGATATCACATGTAATATAGAGCAGGAGAGAGAGAATAGATAGAAGAGAATAATGGACCAAATTCATCTGCTCAACATAATGGCACCATGATGAAGCTCGAACCCGAATACACCTGCAAGACATAAAAATAAAGTAAAAAGATCTCTAGAGCACTATGAGAAGAGAAAGGTGCTCAAATCCACTTCACCAATGCCTTGGCTACTAGATGCAAAAGGGGGCCATTAGCCAACTGTCGTCAAGGGGAGCATCACCTAAGACTAGGAAGCTCAAAGCATTCCTCACACACAATATCCAAATACATGATTCCTTTCTCCTTGCGCCTTTGTCTCTTTTATAGCTTGATATGTCTTCAATACCATGGGTGAAAACCATATGATGAGAGATATCACATGCCAAAACCACCTTTGACCCAAATTTACCTTTTTCTATGTTCATGTGTGGTCATGGATTTTATCAAACTAGTTTGGCCCTTTCTCCTCAATAACTTTTGCTAGGAGGGTCCAATTCAAATTTCCTTTTGTAGGAGTGTGGAAGAGGTCCCAATCTACCATGTGATGGTCATCAATGCTCCAAAAGTGGTGTAATTTTCCTAATACCACATTTCCCCTTTTTAGGGAACTCCATTAACTTGACTAGTGGAAATATTCAATATTTTTCCTTATCTTCATTTTCTCCGCAACGTTTGTCCACATTTTATCTTCTTAAGTTTGTCCACATCTTTTATTGAGTCCTTGGGAATCTTTTGACTTATTCCATTGCACAAATAAATATTATTTGGAATTTTATTTAATTTTACTTGTGCAAATCCCCAATGATTATTTATTCCCAATTTCACCCTTATTTCTCCTATAACTCAAATTGGAAATATTATTTTCTCCATGTGACTTATTATCCAATTAATATTTAATTTTTGGACTTTGGATAGTTTTCTTTAGGCAATATTAACTTTAGCCACCAATAAATTATTTATTGCCTAGCCAATTTTATCATATGATCCTTAGGAAAAAAATTGGAGACATGACATATTGCCTATCTTACCCAGTGTATTAATTCGTATCTTTTGTTGTTATGTGCAGGGTTGGATTTTGATGGGAAAATTGCCCGTCATTAGGCAATTTTCCTGTCAAATACAGTTAAAATCACAATAACCCGTCACAAACCAAGATTAAAATGTATAATACGTCTACTAAAATAGTTTAACCCGTCAAATTTGACGGGTCGATTGGATTTCAAATTCCAACCCTGGGACTCGAGGGTTGTGTGCTCGGCCGAGGCTCCCTTTGCGTGGTGGCCTAACCTAGGTACTCAAGTTCCATTTACAAAGCCCTTGGTCATGCTTTTGCTCCGTTGGTTTAAAGGTTTCCTTTGGATTTCCATGGCTTGGCCTGTGTAATTGTTACTATTATGGTAACTTTTAGAACACAAGCGCTTTGTTATTAAGAGCTTAAGTTTGCACAAGCAAATTGTTTTGAACCATGACGACCCATCTCGGATGGCCATCATTGGCGTCGTTTCCTTTTGTTATTCTCGTAATTTAGTTAACAGCTTGATGAGCTGAGCTCTATGTTTTTTTTGGTAAGTAAGTACCCACGGGGATTTGAACTTGTGACATTCCATTTACAATTGCTCATCTCAATTACTCATTACCAATTGCTCTAACCCTGTGGGATTCAATGAGCTTTGTGTTTTTTTTCCCTAGGAAAAATTCGCAATTTTATTTCAATTTGGAACAAAATTACATTCAGCACATGTAATAAGATCACTAAGATCCCTACATTTTCACAGATTACATCCCAAATGCATTACTTCAAGTTCAAACTACCTCATCAATGTCTTGTTCATCTTATATCAGCTGTTGTCCTTACTGCCTATTACAAAAACCCTCTGAATTCATATAAAGGCTGTCCCAGCCTGTAGCTGTAAAATATCTCCCTTCGTAGTCTCTGTTTACCAATTTTCTTGCTGCTACATTCCACACAGATTAACATATTAATCTGATGCGATTTCACTACCATATTCTGGTACTCGACGTTCTGTGACAGCGCGTCCAGTGTAGGCCGATCCTCTAATGTTTATTAACTCATGTTGTATGTCTCCCATCTGGCTATACAGCGAGCAGCTTTCATTTATCTCCCCCATCTATCATCAGTATTTATTGCAGTGCCTCCTGGTCCTCATAAAATGGACGGTGATAGTAACTGAATGTGCCTGCCGGAGCATGAATAGTTATCTTCCAGGTACCATTGGCTAAAGCCTGCTGCGTAGCCTCCTTTGATAGCTTGTCTGCTATCCCATTCCGCTCCCTGTAAACATGTGTAAATGTGATGTGGTTGAATGTCAATTTTATCCGTTTTACCTCTTCCAGGATAGGTAAAAGTTCCATCACATGACACAGTGTATTCTCCTTTGCCCAGTTGATGACTAACAAGGAGTCACCAAAGATTTGAATGGACATGCATCCTTGTTCCAGGGCAAATAACATTAGCAATTTTAGCGACATGAGTTCTGCGTAGTTATTAGTGCCTCTTCCCAGTCCAGCCACCATGTGGAAATAATGTGCCTCAGTTTTGTATAGGACTCCCCCCCCTCCACAAATTGATTGTAGGTCAGAGGCCCCATCGAAATATGCCCATGGCATGGTGCGATCTATCTGTTCTACCAGCATATGTCGTGTTCTGCTAATTTGTACAGGTGCCACAAAATGCAGAGTGACTGCCACCATCTGAGCCACTACCGAATCCAGAGGAACCCTGCTGTCCTGGAAAATCACCTTATTGCGGGCAAGCCATATGCCCCAAGTGTATATACACGGGAGAGCCCGGAGAGGGGATGAGTATTGTTCAGACCACCATAAGTGGAATGCTTCCAGCACACTCGTTCCCCTCCACCCCACCTTAATAGCCAAAAGCTTGCTGATTCCAGACCATACAGTCTGTGAGTATTGACAATGAATAAAAAGATGTGCCAGAGTCTCTTCAGCAACCATACATAGTGGGCATATCCCTGGACCCTGAATAAAGCGTTTCTGCAGAATGTCCCAAGTAGGGGCCTTATTCTCCAGGATCGCCCAGAATAGTAATTTTGCTTTACCCGGGCATCTGAATTTCCACAATAATTTCCACCACCACACCAAACCTCTGTTATGGTTTTCCACATTGAGTTGGATATATCCATATTTTGGTGAATATACTCCGGAGGGATGGTGATCCCATATAAGAACGTCAGCCCTGTTGGTCAGCCTAATATGTGTAAGTCTTAACCGCCGTATATAATCCTTCCATTCCTCCTGCAGTTCGGCCGAAATCCCAAGTTGTCGAGCAGAAAGCCACCCCTGCTGCCATAGTGTTGAAGTTCCCTGATCCGCTACATCATACAGGTTATAACAGCCTCTAGTAGCCAAGTAAGTCCTCAGTGCCATCGAAAGGACATGTCCACCCCTGCAACCAACCCAAGGGTCCAACCCTATCCGAAGTAGTCTCCCGTCGCCGATCCTCCACACTAAACCAGAGCCAACTAATGAGAAATGCTGCACCACTGCTTTCCAAACCACCGAGCAGTTTGTCCTCGACTTGTTTCTCAGCCTGATCCATTCGAGTAGTGTTAAAGGGGCAATATATTTATGGTAGACCACTCTAGTCCAGAGGCTTTGTGTATGAATTAGTCGCCATGACACTTTGGCCCCCAAGGCTTTAGCAAACATGAAAATATTCTTTAAACCCCAACCTCCCAAAGCCTTAGGTACAGCAATTTTCTCCCAGCGTACCCACACCAATGCCCGATTCTCACTCGAACCCTTCCAAAGAAAAGCAAAACACAGTCTCCGGATCTTCTCCAGCACTCCGATGGGGATCCAAGCAAGTGACAGCCAATATACCGGGATTGCTTCCAATACTGATTTTATCAGAACCAGCCTACCTGCCCGAGAGAGCCATTTGTGACTCCAGCCATGCAGACGCTGTTCTAATTTTGCTATTAACCAGCTCCAATCTGTCTTCAGATAAGCGTTCGGTTTCAAATGGAAGCCAAGGTACTGTAATCCCTCATCTAAATCCAAGGTCTTGTATGGCAGTTTGTTGACTATGTTTATAATCTCCGGCTCGGATAGTTTCGAGCAAGTGATAGTCGATTTGTCGATATTTACTAACATACCTGCTGCAGCTTGTACTAAGTGGAGGCCTTCAACCACCTTGTCAATATCCTGGCTCGTGCCATCACAGAAAATCAAGATGTCATCAACAAAAAGGAGATGTGTAATGAACATTACCTGAGAGATAGAAATGCCTCTAAAAGAGCCATCTGCTTTAGCGTTCAGAATATATCGGCTAAGTCCTTCAGCGACGAGGAGAAACAACAGTGGCGAGAGTGGGCATCCCTGTCGTAGCCCCCTCCCTGCCTGGAAGAATGGGCTAGCAGATCCATTAATTAGGACAGCAAATTGCACCGTAGTGAGGCAGGCCATAATCCATCTGATGATTTCATAGCAGAATCCCAGGTGTGTAAGAAGCAACCGTATATAAAGCCAGCTGACCCTGTCAAATGCCTTGGAGAGATCAATCTTTATCACCGCTCCCTTCTGCTTCTGCACCTTGAGCGTGTGTAATCCTTCCTGTGCTACTCCGATGTCCTCATGAATTTGGCGTCCTTCCAAGAAGCCAAATTGCTCACATGAGATGTGCTGAGACAGAATTTTCTTGAGTCTGCACGCCATTACCTTAGATATGATCTTATAGATGCAGTTGCAGAGAGCGATTGGTCTGAATTCAGCAAAGTTTACTGGCTTGTCAGTCTTCGGTATCAGAGTTAAAAAAGTGGAGTTGAAGGGACCATGGACGAACCCAGCCTTGCGCGATTCTTCCACCACTTGCAATATCTCCTCCCCGAAGAAGTCATAGAATCCTAGGAAGAATTCTATAGGCCAGCCATCTGGTCCCGGGCTGCTATCTTTATTTAAAGATTTCATCACCGACGAGAGCTCATCCAGCGTCACCTCCTCCATCAATGTACTGTTTTCTGCCTCCCCCACAAAGCTGGGAAAAAGCTGAGTTACACGAATAACCTCAGCTATGGATATGCCAGGTGGAGCCGAGAAAAGATCTCCAAAGTGTCGAACTCCCAAAGCTGCTAAACCATCAAAGCTAGTAACCTGTTCACCATTTTCAGCTGAGAGTTCCCAGATCGAGTTTTTGAATTTTCGCCCCTTAGCATATGATTGAAAAAATTTTGTATTCTCATCACCACACTGTAGCCAAACCGCCCTGCTTTTCATCCTCCACAGCTCTTCACGCTCACCCAGTAACACATTTCTGCGTCTCTCCCACTCCAGCAACTCACATTTCTGCATTTCATCCAGATATCCCATGCCCAGCCTGTTATGAATCCTAGCAATGTTTAGCTCAGCATCAATTAAGTTCTGATCATCCTTCACTCTTTTGTCATGAGCCCATGTGCTAGTGGCCTCTTTAATTCTTTTCAGATTGTGATAAAAGTGGGCACCAGCAGGCGTCTGAGTGTCAGGTGGACGATGAATCCATAGCTCCTGGACCAGTTTAATGAAAGTCTCCTCCTTCAGCCAGCTAGGATTGAATTTGAAGGGGCTGGGTGGTTTTATCCCGGTACCACGTAACTCCAGGAAAATAGGGCAATGGTCAGATATCCCACCGGAACCTACCCACTGTCTAACAAGATCCACCCCATGTGCCAATCCTTCGGCCACCAGAAACCTATCTAGTCTTTTGGCCACTCTATGAACTCCAGCTCTCATATTCCTCCAAGTGGGGGATAGCTGGGCTGGAATGATGTCGAGGAGATCCTTCCTGACAAAGACGTTGATGAAATGGTTTGCTAATGAGTCTGGTACAGCCCGAGGCCCCCAAACTTCAGAAGACCCCAGAGTGAGGTTGAAATCCCCACCCAAAATCACATCCCGGCCGTCAAAGATATCCATCCCTAACAAGGAGTCCCAGTAGCCCACCCTATTTGAGTAGGGCCCATAAATATTGAGTACCGTGATCTTCCGTCCTATCTCAGCATCCCAAACTTCCAAACCAAGACCAGAGGATACCCCCCAAGTACAGTCACATCTGCAGCTCGTTGTCTTCCACCCCGATGCCAGCCCTCCAGAGCGCCCCCTGGCATCCACACCTACAAACTTCCAGCCAGGGAGCAAAGTTTCTAAAGTACGAACCACATCCACACTGTCACCTAATGTTTCTTGTAGCATAATAATGTCCGGGTGATTTAGGTCAACCAACCTACGAAGCGAAGATTTTTTAAGTGGGCTCGCCAACCCACGACAATTGAAGGACATAATCTTCATAAACAATCCCCATCCTGGGCTATCACTGCTCTAAGTGCCCACTCAATAGTGGATTGTGTTCCCATCACTAAATCCACTTTCGCCCGTTCTTTAGCTTTAGTCATATGAGATTTACGTCCCCGGCCTTTCCCCTCAACACTAGAGGCCAACTCAGGTAGTCCCTTGCCTCCCGAGCCAACGGCAGAGATCTCCCTACTACGAAGGGCATATCGAATATGCCTACCCTCGGAACAAGAAGAGTGTGATGTAGGAACAAAAGGGGGCGTGACGTTACCCATCTCAGGCCGAAGTGGGAGGTCAGCCAGTCGAGGAGGAGACCCATGGCAGCCCCCCCCCAAAATAAATGGGTCAGCAATAACAGAATGAGCATGAGAAGCAGACTTACCCGAGTGTGTCTCATAGGAACCCTGACGATGAGTGGGCATCTCTTTCTGCAGTGATGTGGCCTGTGAAAGCGGAGGAACCGAGCTCATGGAGTCTCCCTCCACAGCAGGGAGCTCACAACCTTGCTCATTACTTCCAGTATTCACCAAGGATGGCAATCTAACCTCTGATTCTGTCCTCCCAGCATTACTCAAATGTTCCACAGAATCATGAAGCCCCCCCCCGTCAGAAGCAGGCCCATTTCCACCCTCTACCTCCACCTGTGAGTCCACTTTCAACACCGGGACAGCTACAACTTCTGCATCGGCAGCTTTCAGAGGCATACTATTCCGAAAAGATAAGGGACAGCAGGCTACAAGATGTCCCAGATCATGGCATCGATAACACCTAAATGGCACGCCCACATAATCCAGTGTCTGGACATAATCCCCATCCTGGGAATGAACTTTAATCTCTGCAGAGAGTCCCATCCTAATGTCGAGATTGACTAAAATCTTAGCAACCGAGTATATACCATTCTTCAGATGGGAGGAATCAGAGCACACGTATTCGCCAAGATAATTCCCGATCTCAGCAAACCTAGTCTCGTTCCACATATGCATAGGTAGTCCAGGAAGTTTGACCCACAGCGGTTCTTTGGCTACACGTTCCGTTTTTGCGTCGAATAAGGGAGACCATCTTTTCAGAACAAGTGGTGCTCCCAGCATCGCCCAATGTTGACGCAGAACAGCATTGACCTCCCCGCTGTTCAAGAAAATAAAGGCGAACCAACCATTAGACAAAACACGAACCTCAGGGACAGTTGGCGCGATTTTAAGCCATTTCTCTGCCACCCAACGCTGGAGGAAGCCTCTGCCTAGTCTCCTGCCTCTAACATGTCCTACCACTGCAGTGTTGGAGTAATCCACGGCCTCTGCCATCGTGACATCGACTCCCAGCACCAGCTGATCCAGTCTCTTGCGTTCTTTGACCTTCTTAACAGGGTTATTAAATGTCTTCCCTGTTCGTGGCTGTAACACATCTTTCAGAGCCTCTTCTCTCCCCGGGATCGCCATCAAATCACCACTCAGCTTCCAGCTAATGGTCCAGACGAATGCTCTGAACAAAAGACAGGATCACAGTGTCCCAAATAACTGTTCAGCAGTGTAGTGCACTCACCATCCGCACCAAGAAAGTGATCACCTCCAATTTTGCCCCATAATACACAGCCTGCAAGCAATCTGGAAAGACCCCAGCGGTGGACAAAAATCAAGAGCCTCAAACGTCTACAGCACAGATCCCCCAGGTTAACCAGAAATGATGCACCCAGCTACGATCAATAACAATAACACCGCGATTGTGTCCCTTATCAAAGCTCCAGTCGCAATAGAATGCCGCTCACTGGAATCCCACACAGTGAAAGTGCTCTGCAGAGCCAAATAATGTAGCCCCTCATATCCAGATCGAAAGCACGAACTCCAGCATTCTAGCCACCAAGTAATCCATGATGTCCCTGCATTGTACACAGTGATCAGCTAACACTAGTTCCTCCAGGGTGCACCCTCAAATCTGCCACCAGACATTTCCATCAAATTCTAACGTACATCTTCGAATTGCTTCTTGGAGCCCAAATTCAAAATTCTCATCATTCCAAATTGATTATTTTTTCAATGAGCTTTGTGTTATATTGAACAATGTTTATTTTTTTTATTCAAACGGTTGCAAATATTTTATGAGGGTTATTGACCTTAAGGCTCCATCTCTATTAAGAGTAATGTAATTTTTTATTTATGCTATGTGTTTATAAAATAGGTCTCCATTTTTTATGTGTATAACTGGCCCTCATTATTCGTCTAGTGTCAGTGAGGTTGTTCTACTTCAACTTGGATTTAATATTGTTTCTTGTATATCGTTCTATAGCTAGTTGTTAATTATTTAAGGTTGTTTTCGACCTGGGTTATCCCCCGTGCTTGCGAAGTAGTTTATACAATTTAGAGAATGGTTGTTCTCTCTTGGGTTCTTTTATTGTAAAGAGTTCTCCTTCATGTTTCTTATAAATCCATACGACCTTAGTTCAACCATACCCTTGCTCGCTTGAATTGATATGACAATTAAATGACTGTTCACCCAAACCCATTTTATTTACCCTCATTTCTTTATTTAGGGTTTCGACCCTTAATATGCTGTTATTGTGGTTAAAGTTGAGTTTACCATTGTGTCTATAGTGCTAATGCAATGATATAACAGTTGTTTTGCTCGAAGTTTGTTTGTGTAAAAAGATATGTCTACTCTTATATATTACTTTTGATAAATCCCCCCTTTACTCAGTTTTACTGTTATATGGATGTCTCATTAAATAGTTAGGTATATAGTGAGGGAAGAAATTAAACTTACATACTAGATACTTCTATACTAAACCTATTAACAATACGCATGCATAAGTAATAACCAGAAGTAAGGTTGTCATAACTGATTTATTAACCCCAGGCATTTAGACGATACAAATACTAGGATTTCTTTCATAGTTATTGAAACTAGAAGTAACACAGGATTACTTGACTAAAACTTAAGTTCCAACCAATACATGTAGTAGAAGGGATTACCTTTCCCAACCAGTGAACTATGTAAATTCACCCTCTATTTAATCAATAACAAGTATAAGAATGCAAGATTGCAACACTAAACCATATAAATTGAACAATAAAAAATATACACGAGGAGGTCAGTTGGTAGGCAATATCCTATTGCATCCATTCATATTGGGGAATAAACTGTGATACATAAATGAGAATATATATTGCTTTGTATTAAGGGGCCAAGGGGCTTAATTATGTTATATGGAAATATAAATATTTAGGGTATATTTTATTAGATTTTGTGTCGAAGCGGTGGAGGGGAGGTAGAGGGAAAATCAGGGGACAAGGGCATGAGGTATTGAGTTTGATGGACAAGGGATACTCAATTGGCCTGTAGGAAGGTTGATGCTAGTGCTCTATTGAAGGGTTTTCATGTAGCTCATGCGCTTGGTTGGTTAATGGATCTTCAAATTATTAATGGAATTCAGGTAATGAAGGATTATGATTTCTATATTTTATGTGATTGTTATCAATTGGAAGTGTATTATAGGTGCATATTTCGTGTTTTTTGACGCCTTTCAATGTAGCTTTCATCCTTGAGTCCATTTGAATCTTTTCTACTCTAGAAATTTCCTTTTGTGTGATCTCTAAAATCATCCCATTCACTAGAGATCATCTAGGTTGTGCATTGTGACCTTGTCCCTTTCTAATCTTCCTAAAGAAATCCTCATGCAATCCTTTGTTGACCCCATTTGGTCATTGTATAAAACACTAGTCTCCAATTCCTTCATGACTCTTATATTTTACTAAAACCAAAACACTTTGTTTTTCTAAATTTACTCTTCATTTTCATCATGTACTCCATTGTTAAACTCTAGTAATCCTACCCTAGGGACTCCACCTTTGAGCTAGAGAAGAGATAGCCTAAAGAGACAAAAATGGTCAGTGTGGTGACAATGGCCTCCCTCTTAGTCGTCCATAAGATTGATTTTAGGAATTCAATCTTAAGATGGTAGTTTTTTTTCTAACATGGTAGAACAAGCATCTCTAAGATGATGGATATATTCTTAATGGTAGAACAATTGGCGGGGGAGGTTGAAAGATACAACTATTGGGTAGAAAACAATGAATTATATGATCATCTACTTATTCTTATACAACTAGAAAAGGAGGATAGAAATCCTCCATTTCCTTTTAAATATAGTTTAATTTATAGACTTTAATTTATTAATATTATAGAAAATATGAACTCTCTATGTCTATACTTGTATTTACATGATATAAAATTGGTAGATTGGTAGGCTCTGGTGTGAAACATATGTAATTCTCATATTTTCTAAACATTTCAATGACTATTAGACTATGAGTCTTTTACATTCTTTGTTACATTGATTGCTTGAATGGGTTGTCTTTTAGGCATTTTGTCTCACCCATTACTATTTTCTTGGGTCTTCCACTATCCAACGCTACAAATTGATCAGTCACCCCTACAATCCCGGTTGGATCATTATTAGCATTATACTATTGTTTTATTCAACATCCATTTGCTTAAAATAAGATGAGTTAGGGATCCTAATTGTTACAACTTGATAATATGATATAAAGGGGGTGTTAAAAATGGGTACCTACAATATATGGTGAAACTAGGGGTTTTCTTAATTGGAAAGGTATATTGGGAGGGGGTTCAACAATACAATTTTAGGAGGCATTTTCCAATATTTAGTGAAATTAGGGATATTTTTTAATATCCTACGAACGATCATGTTATGTAACAAGTTCACTGAGTGAACCCCTTGAGAAAATATATAGCAGTAATAGATGAAATGGTGTAGTAGACATGGGCGCACACGCGCACACACACACACACATTCAACTTGTAAAATAGAAATAACTTGAACATTTAACTTGCAAAATATAAATAACTTGAACATTTAAAGGTCATAGTAAATAAATAGTTTGACACATAATATATGATCTACAACAGTTGTAGGAAACACAGTTGGAACATCCACGTTCCACCCAACTATCATGTCCCCAGCGGCCTCAGTGACCTGTCGTGATCACAGGGGATATTTTTTTCTTCCTTTCTACTTCTGATACCAAAACATTACTATTTAATATTGAGTTATTTTACTATGTAGCAGGATACGCCACATGATCTTAATACACGGAGCGTGGCACTACGCGCATAACACTCTAATCCATATGCGATACTGCATAAACTAACTTGACCTCATGCGCTTCTTCGCTTATGAATTCCTTTATTGTGCAACTCTATTACGTGCATGGAACTAGACTGTCGCGTGATCCACTATGTGAATGTCTTTAACCGCTGCATGAGTACCATTGTCCAGGTTAACCACCCTGTGGAAACTCAGCTTGCAATGACAATTCATTGGCTTCCTGCAGAGTTATCACTATATGCATAAATGGACTTCTTATATAAATCATACATTTAGATGCAAGCACTTATGAGGTACATAATCACATATCCATAAAATAGATATCTGAAATCAAATTACTTCTGTCTAAGCAATTCATAATTCATAATCATTGTATACAATATGCATCTCATCATTCATTCATATCAACATTTATAGAAAGGAAATTAATAACAACAATGAAACATCACATAACACTTATCTTGAATGACACTTCTCTGAGCAACTGATTGCACAAGAGAAACGTTCCACCCAACCGTAGGCACTCTATCTAGCATATACTCTTTCTACTAAGAGGCCACCCTCGTGTTGGGCATGATTACCTTAAGGAAAGGGGAACTATCCAGAGCTTACTCACTATCAAATAGCACAAAGACACAGCCAAGCCAACCTATGCTAGGTAATAGGTTGTTACAGTCATGCAGACTCAATTCTCAAGCCAAGCCAACCTCTATTGGGTTAACAATATTTTCCAGGTACTAAAGGGAAAATGCTAACTAGTGACTCCCCACATAGTTATAGGAACATCACACATACTAGGTTAGCTTGGGGTCCACAATAAATCCCTGACACAACACCCAGAAGGTACCCCTTCACCACTCAATGATCCCTCATGCATCACCTTCCTCTAGGTGCTATACCATGTGTGCGTAAAAAGACTACCCAAACCTTGCTATTCCACTAGGAGGTCACAACCTTCACTAGTCCCTTATCCAGTTTCGTGCTCTACACCACTCTAGTACTCAATACCAACAATCAACCTCATATAGACTTAGTTAGTTTGAGGTCCACAATACTCTCTCCACACAACACCTCAAAGGTGTTATTCTAGTATGTGCATAGAAAGACCATCCAAAACCTTCCATTCCACCGAGAGGTCACTAAATGCTATCAGATTCTAATCCACTTGGTGCTCAACACTTTGTTCACTCTTCAGCGATGACAACAAATCAAGTAGGACATATAGTCAGATCCGGTTTACCTCCAAAACCATAGATTCCTTGCGTAGACTCGGCTAGCTTGGGGTCCACAATACCCATCCGACACAACACCAAGAAGGTACCCCTTCATCACTCAATGGTCTTGATGGATCTCTATTATGGTAACCAATTCAAAGGTCAACAAAATAGGATTCCTACTTTACTTTGTCAATCCAGGATCATACAAACTTAAGAGGTGTTGGCACTGTATGTGCAATTGTCAACAACGTCTATTCTACTCTGGGAGTGGAATGATCCTTATTTGAAAATGGAGTATTGATGTGACCATGATGTGCCTAAACTAAATCCAAATAAGGCAGGGAAATATGTTTAACAAACAAAATTACCATTCAGCTATTAATCTCAACTCTATAAATTAAGCAAAAGCTGCTACTAGAAACAATTGAAAGAGCATCTATCAGAATAACTAATTTAAGGAACAATTTGTGGAAATTTTTAACTACAAATCAGGTAGTAGAACTATTTAATTTAGAAGCAAATAACTATTTTGGAAGATAACATCATACTAATTACTGCAAACTGGATGAAATAAAGTAACTCTATGAAAGCATTTAAACTTAATTTAAATGAAGTGAATCTATGGGCGCAAGCAAATTAAATCTAACTAAATCAAATCTATGAAAGCATATAAATTGGTCTAACTACCCTAACTCGCATAACTGAACATTGGGAAACACTAGGCAATCTATGAAATTAGTTTATTTTGGAGAAAAAATTTGAATAGAAAACTACGGTAATGAATGACTGGTACTGCAACAACCATTGATCTACACTACAGAAAGTGAAACAAAAATTATGGTTGAATACAAATAATTGAAATATAACCGAGCATGAACATGA
This sequence comes from Larix kaempferi, assembly GCA_027924585.1. NCBI lineage: Eukaryota > Viridiplantae > Streptophyta > Pinopsida > Pinales > Pinaceae > Larix > Larix kaempferi. The sequence continues at coordinate 9,118,285 of BSBM01000029.1, forward strand.
ATTATCTAAACTTTTTTAACTAATCAAGAACTCATGTTATTGCGATGAGGGGACCCTTCCCCAAAGCAACATTGGAGTGAAATATACTAAGCACACATGAAATGCAAGGAACAAGAAACTGTCATTAAATTGATTAAATCTTCATAACTTCATAAATGTATAATAAGACAAAATTTGTAACAAGAATATTGTATTCGATTGTTTTAAAATACTTGAGAGATGGACCTCATCTAAGAGATCAAAGGTCGATTTATTACAGAAAATAAAAGATCTAAAACCTAAAACATAAATTAAGTCTGAAACTTGATCACAACTAAGCCTTCATTCTTGAAATGCTGGAGATAACTAGTAGTTAGTCAAGATCTCAAAATGTATTGGTGGCTAGTGTAATTTCCCTTCATTAGTTTACATTCCTTCATTAATATTTGAAACTTTTGGTACTAGTTAACCTCTAGTAGTGGACTTCGATTGTGGCTTTATCATAATTGGAGCTTTGACATCAATCATGCAAAAAGAGGAACTCGATTTAGGTTAATGGCTTGATATTCAAAACAGGGCAGCACTAGAACTTGACTTTAATTTCTGACTCAATCCTCTATAGTTCACAATTACACGCTAATACCATGCATTAGACAGCTTTAGTCAAAATTAAAGTAAATCAAACAAAAGAAAGGATAAACACTTCTATCATCATCATTTCATTCATTAAATACATAATCAACCTCAAATTGTGTAACCAATCCTTTAAATAATTCTTCTCTGTTTGCATGGTTAAGCTCTAAGATATGTGTTTTACCTACCAAAATCAGGACTCGTCATCCTCTGCAATTGAAGGGATTGCACATCCCTATGCAATATATTACTCTGGAACTCTATACTTTTATTTTTTTGCTCCCACCTCCCTTCCATCATAGGAAATGATCCTTGGAACTTCCCCTTGTTTATAATAACCCAAGCTTTGTTCCACTGGATCCCAATCTACCTTTTATGCTTCTTCATCAATCTCCTCAATGTGTTCGAGAGGGATTATCAGGGGTGAATTCATCTTAAGACCAATCCATTTAAGGCCTTTCCTTTCCACGGTTTATGTATACAATTGGGCCCTAAATAGGGTAGCTTTCAAACTGCTTGGGGAGTGTGGTTCCTTCTTTTTCAGTTCAGGAGATATCCCGTCCCATCTGTTTGTGTTTTCTATAATAGCATATGCTTGCATTCCCCACATAAATTGATCATAATGAGCTACAGTTTCATGTCTTTTTCTTGCAGAATAGGAATGAGGTCTTGGTCAGTAGTCATATTTTTATGACTATGAATGATTGTCGAGATGGGGAGTCTCAGCTCTGATCCACAATCTAGCTATCCATTCTTCTGAATGGTACATATCTACATCTTGAGCTTTGTCAACTTCACTAGTCAACCAAGAAGACAAAGCCCTTAATTATGAATCCCCTACATAAGGGTTCGGGGACCACCTGTAAGGTTGAGGAAGAATATAGCTATGCATATATAATTCACTTAATAAATATTTTTCTTCCTCTGAACTATTCTGACAAGCTTCAACAAAGAAATTTGGAGTTATGATGTGGTATGGAAGTCGTTTCTTAAGCCGATATAGTTTATATCTACACCATATCTTCCTTAAAAACATTGCATAAACTGTTGATGGGGGTCTACAAACAATGATTTCTTCAAAGAGTTGAGTACTTTTGTTCAATATGCCTTCCAAATATTCTATATTCTGACTCTTCTCTTCTATATCCCCCATATATAACTTCACTTCCTATTGAAGTTCTGTATTCCTTTGCTCCAATTTCTTTTGACTATTTGTATACTGAGATTTTAAAATTTGTATCTTCTCTCTTAACATAGATACTTCATTGGACAATGTTTCCTTGTCATTTTGTAGAGTGACCATTGAAGACTGCGACATAGCTTTCAATTGTGCCAACTCCTCCCTCACTAGTGTTAATTCCTTCATTGCACTTTGTAGTTGGATACTTTTTTTCATTGCCTCTTCCTTCTTTGGTGGTTGCACAACATATACAGTGGTATCTGTTTCAATCGAGATGGTGTATTTAGAGTCAACCTTATGAATTATTTCTGTTTTATCTTTACTCTGTCGTTCTGTTGAAGCACAAGCATGTGCTTTTAACCTTCGCTAAGTTTACCTATATTCATACCCAAAGGCAGAAGAATCATTTGTTTTCTTGGAGGTGGTGGACTCATGCTTCTTCATTTCATCCAAAGTGCTTATGATGATATCATCATCATCTTCTTCCTCTAGCTGGATTTTTCTCTTTTCTCTTGTAGTGGAAGAAGCCACTTCTTTTCTTTTGCTCTGCAGCGTTGAGGTGGACACTGGTGCTGATCCTGGAGTTCTCATTAATTGAATATCCTCTGCAGAAATCTTAATGAACTCTTCCCTGGACAATTGAGGAATTTGGTCCTGTAGCTCAATCTTAATGATTAATTTAATGAGACAATGGTGGGATAAGGCATCAGTTTTTCCCTACCTCGCCCTCTCAGACATTTCCCACAAGGAATACAATGGGAAGTACATAATGATAATATTTTCCTCCGCCATTAAATGGGATATGTACCTTAATAGAGTCAGTAATCTAAAATGAAACACATGAATTTGACTCAAGCGGCTGATGCAAGTGATGTATGAACCTAAGATGCTACCTCTTTCTAGGGACTAGGCATATTTTCTCTTTTTACTCCATTCCTATTTTCCTCATGCACCTCTCATTCTTTAAAGAAATCCTTCTTTGCAAGATTTGTGGGTTCCTTCTCATCTTTACTCCATGGATGTACTGGAGGAATCCCAATATACCTTACCATTTGAGCATCATTAAGGGGAATCCTCAGTCCCTTTAATCTAGTAACAAATTCCTTATCATTTAGCTGCTTTAGATTCCTAACAAATTCAATGGCATTCTCCAAGTCATAACCATCCAACTTAACAAAATAGTCCATCCACCTAGCATTTCTAAATATCTCTAGCATCTCTATATTTTTATATATATCAGATGTATTTGTGGGTTCACTTCATTTGAACCCAACTTTCATCTTCTCTTCCCCGATAGTAACCATGGTTTCAACGAAATACAAGATTGATGCACATAATTATAATTCCAAGCGGAGAAGAAGACAAGGGGAGTCTTCAAAATTATCAAGAACTTATATAATTTATCTATATATAGAAACCTTACCTGGAATTTCCATTGCAATTCGCCTTAACCTCCTTCTGGATTCGCTCTCCAAATACTGCACATAACAACTATTATGAGGTTACCAACTTCCTTTTTTTTAACGACCTTCCCTTCACACACCATAATGGTGTTCGCACATGATCCCTTTTGGTGTTCGCACATGATCCCTTTCTGATAATTGGTTTGGAGGGTGGTGGCTGCCTTTGAAATGACAAGCCCCATAATTTCGCTGACGAGACAAGATTTTTTGTAAATTTAGATTGATGTCCTTCATACCCTTTTATAGAACCCTTAATCCCACAACATTCCTTAATCATTATTCGGTTGGTCATTCGATCGTGCCTCATGATGACACGAACTTCCCCCGAAATTGTAGTGTGTTGACCTCATCACAATTATTTTGTTGATTACTGGATTTTTAGACGCTGACTAGATATTTAAGAAATATATATGATTAAGAGAGAAATGCATACCTCCTTTTGCTGACTCACCATAATTTTGATCTTTTGAATACGTATGTGTGTGGCTTTGTGGCGTGGAAGAATGTGTTTTTTTTATATTTTATGTCAGTAGTTGTCTTGTTCTTCGGAATTGGCAAGTTCTCATGATGTAGTTTGTAGGCACGTTTGTTGTAGTTGGTTGGGTTACTCGCTAGAATTGGCAGGATCGCTTGTTGTAATTGGTAGGCTCACATGTTGTAGTGTGCAGTATGGATGTAGGGCACACATTATATACATGTTCTGTAGTGTCTTGTAAAGAAAATGGTGTTATTTTTTCAATGTTGAAGGTTCCATAAAGTGGTTTTCACCTGGAGCATGCCTTATAAGTGCTTCAATTGGAAGTTTTCACTAATAGGGGTTTTATTATTGTTATTATTATTATTATTATTATCCCTTTTTTAAAATTTTGTTGTTGTTACTTCTGCTGGTCCTGAGGACATCAGTGTCCTCAATCACCATTAGATACTTCTTGTGGAGACTCTGGGTGAATTCATCTTTAGATAGTGGCTTTTTGTATAACTTTAGTCGATGACCATTTACCAATAGTGGGGTATATGCCTCATCAGTGGTTCTTATTTTGATTGATCCATTGTCATAGCAAGTATCAACTTGGTATGGCCCTAACCACCTTGTCATCAACTTCCATTTAAATTTATGGAACCTTGAGTCATATAATAATACCCAATCTCCCTCTTCAAATTTTTTAGTCTTGATATGTTTATCATGCCATACCTTTCTCTGTTGTTGTACTATCTCAATATGTGAGAGAGCTTGTTTCCTGTATTCATCAAGTGCATTCAAATGTTGAATCCTTTCTTGCTGTGTTGCTGATAGGTCTAAGTTGAGAGTGGTATATGTTCTAAGTGTTCTTATCTCAAATTCAATGGGAAACATCACATTTTTCCCATAATCTAGTTCATAGGGTGTAAATCATGTAGTGGTTTTTCATGTTGTATTGGAGGTCTAGATAGCCTCGCTCAATTTGTCTGCCCAATCCCTTCTGTGAAGTTGGACTTTTTTTGTGAGTGTTTTCTCAAGCTCCCTATTTGCTACATCTACCTTCCCATTTGCTTGTGGGTGGTAGGAGGAGGATTGTGTATGCTTAATTATATTTCTGCCAAGGAGTTCTTCAATCAGATTAGATGTGAATTGTGTCCCTTGATCAGAGACCAACTCTCTAGGAACACCAAACCTCGTGAATATCTGCTCTGTAAATAATTTGGTCACACTTTTCTCATCTACTGTAGCTAATGCTTTGAATTCAACCCACTTTGTAAGATAATTGGTGCATACTAGGATGTAACTTTTCTAATTGAATGATGGGTTTATTGGCCCCACAAATTCAAACCCCCACTTGTCAAAAGCTTCCAATGATACTTGGGGTTGTAGGGGCATTTCATCCCTTCTCGTGGGATTCCTCATTCACTGGAAGTCATCACATATTGACACATATTATTGAGAATATTTGCGTAGTGTAGGCCAATAATATCCCATATGTAGTATCCTATAGGTTGTCCTTTTAGTTGCATAGTGGACCCCACATGGCTCATTGTGACAAGCATGAAGTAAATCATGCACCTCATCTTCCCTTGTGCGTCTTCTTAAAATTTGATCCGGTCCTTTCTTGAAAAGAAATCCTTGGATCCAAGTATAAGTTGCACTCATCCTTATGATATTACATCTCTGCTTGTAATCAAAGTGTTGTGGAAACCTCATATAAACTAGGAAGTTAGCTATATCAGCATACCATGGGATTTCAGTTGAGATGGAAAAAAGATGCTCATCTGGGAAAGTATCATCAACTAATTCTTTGTCTGCAACATGTGTTAGTCTTGATAACAATTCTACAACAACGTTATGCTTTCCTAGCTTATCCAATATTGTAATATCAAACTCTTGCAAAAGTAGTAACCACCTAATGATCCTGGCACTAGTATTAGGCTTATTCATAATATACCTGATAGCTGAGTGGTTGGTGTGGACATATACCGGATAGCCTACAATGTAGTGCCGAAATTTTTTAATGAAGTAAATGACAACCAAAATTTTATTTTCTGTCACTGTGTAGTTGAGCTCAGCCCCGGCCAAATTTTTTATGATATAATAAATTGCATAGCATTGCTTGTCCTTTTGTTATCCCAGGACTACTCCAATGACCCTATTAGAAGCATCACCATGAATATGAAATGGTATGTTCTAGTTTGGCCCTTGGATCATAGGGGTTGTAATTGTCTTCTCCTTGAGTTGCTTAAATGTTGTAATACAATCTTCTTTCCACACAAAATCCGTATCTTTAGTTAGCAGGGAAAACATTGGAGCCATTATCTCCTTGAATCCCTAAATAAATCTTCTGTAGTATCCCGTTTGGCCAAGGAAGCTTCTAAGAACTCTTTGTTTTACTGGTGGAGGTAAATTCTTGATAACCTCGACTTTATCTTGGTCCACTTGAATTCCTCGTGCAGATATATAGTTTCCCAACACTACTCCCTCACTCATCATCATTTCACATTTCTCATTGCTCAGACACAAGCTCATCTCTATACATTTCTTCATGACAACATCTAGATTATCCAAGGCTTGCTGAAAAGATTCTCCATATGGTGTAAAATCATCCATGTAGATTTCCATACTATCATGTACAAAGTCTACAAATATACTCAGGACAACTCATTGAAATATTGCAAGAGCATTGCATAGGCCAAGTGGGAGGAATCCATAAGCAAACGTTCCCCAAGGACAAGTGAACGTGGTTTTGACTTCGTCCTCTGGATGAATCTGGTTTTGGTTGTATCCACTGAAGCCATCTAAGAATGAGAAAACTTTCTTGCCAAAAAGGGTTTCCAACACTTGATCAATGAAAGGCATGGGGAATGGTCCTTCTTTGTTGCCTTATTAAGTTCTATGTAGAGCACACATATTCTCCATTTCCTCCCTTTATTTGGAACTATCACCAGGGGGAACACCCACTCACTATTTGATACATAGTAGATAAAACCAACATCTAGTAATTTTTGTAACTCTTGCTTGACAATGTCCTTCGATGTTGGATTCATCCTCCTCCGTGGTTTCCTTATTGGAACAACATATTCCTTTATGTATATGTGGTGTTTTCAAATGTCCATATGTATGCCTTTCATGCCAGTGTAACTCCAGGAAAATTCTGCTCTATGGTCTGTAAGGACCTTAATCAACTTTTGTTCTTGATATGCTTCCAAGTTATTCATGCTCCTTTGTGGATGCCTCATTGGAACAACATCTTCCTTTATGTATATGTGGTGTTTGAAAATGTCCAAATGTATTCCTTTCATGTCAATGTAACTCCAAGAAAAGGCTACACTATGGTCTGTAAGGACCTTAATCAACTTTTGTTCTTGATCAGCTTCCAAGTTATTGTTGAACTTCAAAGTTTTACCAGGAAGGATTTCTATAGCTTTGACTGTGGTAGGCTTGTATTCCACATAGAATACTCTTTTCCACATTTCCTTTAGATCCTTTGGAGTACATATCATTTCTTCTTCTTCACCTGTTGCAAAAATCTCTTCAATTATGTTAGTGTTAGGATAAATATTTTGCAGAAAATTAGATAGTATTGTGTCTACATCTTCATTTCTGAATGCCAGGGTTGTATTTATGTTGAGAACATGGCAAAATTTTTTTTATCATAATTGTCATCATCTTCTATCCAAAGAGGATATTCTATATTTACTAAGGGTTTATAAGGGATATAAATGGTGATTCCATTTTTGGATTGTCCACTAGTAATGGTCATATCCCCTGTTCTGTAGGAAATGTATGCATCTGTTGTTGCTAACCAGGGCCTACTAAGGATAAGAGGATATATGCTTAATTTGGTTTTGACCCGCAAGAACACAAATTTTGTAGGATATTCCCATATTCAATAGTGATGATGAAATCCTCCAATATGCCTTCTAGTCGCAAAGTGGAAGTATCTACTAATTGCAAAACGGTGGGTGTTTGCCTAAGTGAAGCATGCAAATTCAAAGCCATCAAGGTGTCTAAAGTCATTACATTGATTGTTTCTCCTAGATGTATCATGGTGCTTTGGATAAGAGCCTCCTTAATATGGACATTAACCACAAGACTTCCTAGATCCAAATATTTGGGGTTAACAATCTTTTCTAGCATTAATCTGCAAGCTTCCCTATAATGTTGATTGTGGGTGGATCCTTTTTCCTTCTTCTAGTATTTTTAATGCAAGTGTCTTTAATGAACTTGTTGCAGATAGGTACTTCCTTAATGGCTTGGAGGAGTGGAATTTGTATGTTCAAGTGTTTTAGCTAATTGATGATGACATTCTTTGTTTGAACTCCAATTTTATTTTTCAGCTTCTCAGGAAACGAGGGATTTTTCTCTATATGTTGGGGCAGGGCCTTATCATTGTTCTCTTCATCATGTCAATTCTTATCATTTTCGTCTTCCTCATGCAGATCCAAGTCTGTTGGGAATGTGTTTTGACCCTATGGATGATCAACCACCATAGAACATGTAGGATTTTGGGGTATCCTTCTCGAACATAGATTTACTTCATCCAAGTCCAAGGTTTCCACAACATAGGTTGGAAAATGGACTTATAAACTAGTCTATTATTGAAATGGCTAAGAATCCGCAGTGGGAATTAATGGCATTTTGTGGAGAATCTGCGGTAGGTAAATTCATGTTGTCAATGTTTTGAGCCATTCTTGGCTCATTATTAAGACATTAGCGATGCCTGAGAAGATCTTCTCCCTCCCTCATCAATTATTTATATGGAATAGTCAAAAGGTTGGTATGGAGCCAACTCTAGGTTTTTTATGTAGATCCAATTTTGTTTGATTTTAATAATAGTTTTAATTTGTTTTGATTTAATAATAGTTTTAATTTGTTTTGATTTTAATGTCTAGTTTTAATAATAGTTTTTGTTTGATATGTATATCCACCAACTTATTAATTGTTTATCAATTTTTTAGATTTTAAAAAGTTTTTTGTTTATTATTAATAACATGTATAAATAATTTAAGTTTTTAATTAATATTAATTTATTTTATAAATTGTAAGATTTAAATTTAATTATATTAAAAATATTAAGTCTTTTAACTAATAATTAATTTTATTGAAATTAGTTAGAAAATTTAATCATATTTATTAATAATACAATTTTGTTAGTAATAACTAATTTAAATAATTATTTAATTTTGTTAGTATTGTTAAATTATTATTATTAATCAATTTTTAGTTAGTAATAAATAATTTTAATAATTATTTAGTTTGGTTAGCATTATTACATTAAATTTATAAAGTTCCAATAATCAAATTCAATTTAATTGATAAATACTCACTTTAATTAATAATTGATTAAGGTTAGCGTTTATTATAATTAAATTTAACAAGTAATAAAGTTTTTAAAGTTAAAATTTAAAAGGTAGAGTTTCTAAGCTATAACGAATTTTTAGGTTTATTATATTTTAATTTATTAGGTTAAAAATTAAATTTATTTTATTTTATTAATACATAATATTTTTTAACTATAGAGCTTAAAGTTTTATTAAATAATAAGTAGACAATTAAAATTTTTAATTTTTTTTTTTAATTTAAGACTGTGATTTATTTATTTTAATATCATATAAAATTATTAAATTTTTATTTTAATTCCAAGTTAAAATGTTTATTAGAGTTAGTTATGGACTTAGTTTATTTTGTGAGGTTAGGAAGCCAAGTTCTACTAATGGTCAAGTCGTCATCCCTATTCAAGTAGTTAGGGTTCTTAACTATCTTGATTGCCTCCCTGATTCTTCTTTTGGACCAATTATCAACCTGAGCTAATATTTTCATGTCCTCAATCCTAATTTGGTGCTTTGTCTCATGGGAGTGTTTAGCTAGGGTAGATTTGTGGGTTCGATCTAGACGAATATCTGCACAATGTTCCTTAACCCTTGTATTAATGGATCTGCCAGTTTCACCAATGTGGGCTTGCTCACAATCACAAGGAATCTGAACCACTAAATCAAAATGATGTCAAACAATACTACTCTATTATGTGATTAAACAATAGAGAAGACAAATAAACTAAACTACTTAATCAATTCTTGAATTCTAATCTAGAAAAGTACAGACCTACTTGTGAATAACTCAATCATATGAACATGAAATTAAGTTAGAGAAAATTATAAACCTACAAACTACTAAAGCATCTAACTCCATTCTCCTTGGGAATCCCGAGGAAAAGTATTGAATGTGATGGGAACAGGGGTAAATGTATCCAAGTGGCTTTCAAAAGTAACAAGAAAACAAAATGGTATTAAATCTAATTTAACTTCTACAAATAAATGCAAGCTAAAAATTACCCAGCTACAATTAACTTTGAACATAATGACCTATATTTTATTTATAAATGAGGGACTTGAACTGAAGAAGTCTAGAAGAAAGTAGAAAACTTAATAAAGATATGAAATTCAGAAGCAAGTAGAAAACTTGATAAAGATATTCTATTTATGAACTAAACCTTATTCCATGAATTCATTATTAACATGAGAAGAGTAATCCAAGATTGAAATGATTAGGAGAATGAAATTACTAACGTAACCTAATGTTGATATTATTAACATACTAAAAATGAAATTAATAGATTCCGAAACCATAAAGCAGATAAGGAGAAGGTAACTTGTAAATAACTGAAACAAAGTTTTAAAGAAAGAGGGAATGACAACTAAAGAAGATGACAAAACTTGATCAAAAATTCATATAAAATGCAACAAGGTCTTAATGATTCCTAAGAACACTAATTAGGGATGAAAGAGATCATACTTGGAAGGAAACCTAAGAACTGGATTCTAATTAAGCAAACTGATGAAAGAAATGGTAAGGTCTGAATGGCTTATCCAAAGGACAGTCCGAATGGAAGAAAAACAGCTTAAACTAAAGAGAAGAGAAGATGGGGTGATTTTACTTACCAGCTGGCTGATGCATACGATCCTATCATGCAGAGAAAGCAATGAATAAGGTGGTTAAGAGCTATAGTGAGAAGAAGCTATCTATGCTAATTATAGTTTATGAAACTAACTATTTCTATTTTATTCTGAAATGAGGTGGAGATGTAACTTAAGCTAATCTTATGCTACTGGAAAGAAACTACAAAATTCTAGTCTATGAGCAGATTTAGAAGATTAAGCTATCTATTTCACTAATTTAAAGAAAACTATTTAAGCAGTTAAATGAACTAAGTGCAGTCTAAACTTACTTAAGCAATTGAAATAAACTAAACCTAATCTAATTAAACAAACCAAATAAATCTAAGTGTGGCCTGTCACCATTTACTTCTAAGACATTAATAAAACAAAATATACATAACAAAAATAGAAACATTATTTATATAAACAACAAAACATCATTTTATATTACAGTACATAAACATCTCATACAAAGGAGATACATAAATGAAATAACAACATGTTTTATCTATAGAAAACAACAACGATTCATATACACTGATGAAGAAACACTGGCTGTTGAGGGGCCTGTCTCAACAAACAGAGGCTGAGCCTTTAATCAGCTAATCACTGTGCATGCTGACAAATTTCCATAAATAAAACTGGAACAGAAATGTATTAATAAAAAGACAGAGTTACAGTGCTTTGGGATCCATTTGCAGCTGAGAAGATAAGCAAATCTAAGGGTAAAGAGACCAACTGAATAATGGCTAACTTGTCTCTGCTACAGGGACGTCCATTTATACAGTGTTATAATGAAGAAAGCAAGTCGACCCCTTTAGTGGTCGACTGCTAAATAACAGTCTATCATGAATGCCCAAAACGTCTTGGTTTAATAGCTCATGACACGCACAAGCCAAGGGATGGCTCTGCTTAACCATTTCGTGATAGCTCGTAGCTAAGGAATGACCTCATAAATTTCATGACAGCACACAGAGCTTCATTCCAGATTCCACGGCGTTGATCCTTCACGCGGTTGTTGAAGCGTTGATGCTCCCTTGACATGAACAGAGATGAATGTGGTGTCGAACTGAGCACGCAGGAGAAAGGATCTTCTAGAATACCAACTCACGTACCATCAGGGCCACGTCCCAAACATAATCCATGTGGCGGTTTACTCTCTAGCAGCCCGAAAATATCTTAACCAACGATCTCGTGGGTTGAATGCGGGGTTAAATGACAGGCTGAATGCGACTAATTGTTTACAACTTCAATACGAGTCCAATTGAAGAGAGCCATAACCTGCAATATAAAATATAGTTACTACATAAGTAAAATAAACATTAATAAATCGTAATATGACAATCTTCTACCCAAATTCATATGATGTGTAAACAAGCGCATACCTGCTCCATTTGATGGTCTGAAGAGAGTGACTGAGAACATCAAAATGGTAAAAGAAATGCCAATCATAGTACACTTGGTATTCAAAAATGGTGACAAAAATGGGCACCAACACCTATACGCAATTGGTCCTATTCTATCAAGGACTTCAAAATATCCACAATATCTCAATGCCAACTTGTTACAACTTCCAAGCTTTGAATACCGCTTCCTTGGCTTAACTCTCAAATAAACATGGTCTCCAACTTTAAACTATCTATGTACTCTTTTGTTGATGTATATGTAACTTCGGAATGTATTTCACATATATGTATATTGTATTCCTATAGAGATGGTATTATTCCTCTATAAGGAAGTGTCGTCATTTATATTGTAAGTGTCGTAACTTATACTTGATGGGTTATTAGACCACCTTGTTTGGGGTCGGCCCTGTATAAGTCATGTGGGTCAAAGGGTTATTAGACCACCCTATTGGGGGTCGGCCATGTGGGTCAAAGGGTTATTAGACCACCCTATTGGGGGTCGGCCCACTCAGCATTATGTTATGTGGTTAAGTTAGAGCCGACATGAGTTAGGTAAAAAGGCAAGTCAAGTCAAGTATAAATAGAGTGCGGGAGGCACTCTATTTACTCACTCACTTCTCACACATGCTCTCAAGGAGGAGAGGCGCACTTATGGAGGAGGAGGATTGCTGCTAGGTTATGGCTATCTCTATTGGTTGGTTGTATCATTGCTCTATCTATCTCTGAGGAAGTTATTGGGGTTTTTCACCTTTATGGTTTTCACCAAGTAAATCTTTGTGTCTCTTGTGTGCTTGCATTATTGTCTCCATGATTGATATGCTGTAGATATGCTGTACATGTTGTTCTCTCAGTTAAGATCCTAGATCATATTGAAGTAAATTCTGAAAATTTAACATGGTATCAGAGCTAGCCTGAAAGAAGGCATGATATGGCATGTATGACACTTGTTGCACTTACGATGCTAGGGCTTGATATAGCAAAAACCAGTCATCGTAGCACTTTCTCTATAAATCCGTTTTGGCGAAGTTTTCGGATCTGAAATTGTTACAGGACGAAGCTAAGATCTCCAGGTATCTTGTGTCCAAAGGACAACCTCTAATTCGTTGTACTTTGTGATTTATGATCTGTACAATATAGGGTTTCTGCCTCTTCCAAATCTGAGTCAAAATCAGGTGACCTTGGGAAAAAGGTCATAACTTGGGCTAGGAAGCTCCAAATGAAATTTCGTGAAACTTTACAGGTAGTACACAGGCCGAGCTATCTCAGAAAACTTTTTCAGAGGCCGAAGGTCAAACAGTGACACGTGGCACGCCGTACAAGTTTGATCTCCTGTATTATCCCATAAACAGGTCACGTTGCGACACTTGGAATATCTCTCTCTCAGAGAATCCAATTGAGGTCATACCTATCAGGATGGAAAGATAACAGGCCGAGCTATCTCAGAAAAATTTTTCAGAGGCCGAAGGTAAAACAGTGACATGTGGCACGCCGTACAAGTTCGCTCTCCTGTATTTTCCCAAAACAGGTCACGTTGCGACATTTGGCATAACTCTCTCTCAGAACATCCAATTGAGGTCAGACCTGTCAGGATGGAAAGATAACAGGTCAGGCTATGTCAGAAAAAATTTTCAGACCCTGTGGATCAAAAATTTCGGATTTACACTAGAAACAATCAGGTACATATTTCTGTCAAAACAGAATTATTTTTTGGTACCTTCATTCATGGCTTCCGGAATTTAGGGCTTTGAAGAAAGTTGGAATTTTTGTAATCGGAGACCACGGCTGGATGCTACTCATCAAAACCGAAATTTAGAGACCAAGATCAGAATTTTTGGCTGGGTAGAAGGCCGGGTTTGATCAGACCCTAGTTCGGGACTTTGATCAGAAAAATGGAAAATTAGGGCTTCTGTAAAAATGGGAATTTTTGAAATCTGTGACCACGGCTGGAAGCTCCTCAGAAAAATAGAAGCTTAGAGCTTTGGATCAAACATTTTGATTGGGTAGAAGAGTGGGCTTCATCAAACCCCAGTTCAGAGTCACATCCAGTGAATCTGGAAGTTTCAAAGGCAAAATTGAGGAGTGAAACTTTGCAGTCTTCAAATTCTGAATATACCAGTTTGATCAGTTCATCAAGGCGCATATTCCTATCCTTTCGGAAGTTTGAAATTCAAAGTTTGAATTTTTGGGGTCTCTCTGACAAACCCATATCCAACTCCAGGTCCAGTTCTTGCAAATCAAGTGGATTGGGTTGATCCTAGAAGAAGATGGATTGGTCACTTGCATAAGTAAAGAAGTTCCTGTTTCAGAGGGAGATGAGGCTAAGGCCTTACATAAGAAGATTACAAGTGATCTCGACAGGTATGACTCATCGAGGTGTGCTTTGAGATTTGTTCATAATTAAGTTTATGGTATGTTTGTCTTCATGTTATCACGGTTAGTACAATCTTGATTTTAGACTTATCATATCACCTTAATAAAATTATGAATGCATGATAGAAGTCATTCATTTATTAGGAGTATGAAACTTATGTTTGTACTAACACATTGTGATGTTGTATGAGTTTTATGTTGTCTACTAACATGAAAAGTACACCAAGAAGACAAATCATGTTTTTGTTCAAGAACAAAGATTCATCCATTGTCATGGATCTCATAGAAGATCCATTTACGAGGTATGTATAACTTGGTTTTGTAATAGTTAACCTATGAGATATACAGGTTACTAGCACAAGTCATTGAAGAAGAACAAGAAGACATCATGTGAGTATGTTAGACATAAATAACTAGCATGCTAATCCAGGTATGTTTTTCCTATATCAAGTTACAATCTCATCTTGTGATAAGATCCTTTATATAAGTATACTTGGCATGATTGATTATGTAATCATGGGTTTAGGCATATTATGCTTTTTACTTTGTTTGATGATTTGACTAACCAAGAAGAATCATGAAATCATAGGTTTGAATAGTCATGGTTTTATGCATATTATATCTCTTATCTTGATTGATGATTCAACTAACCTGAAGTGTCATAGGTTTGAGTAATTATAGGTTTAGACATGTTATGTTCCTTATGATTTGATTAACCATAAGAATACTACATAAACCTTGAATGCTAATGCTTATTATTTCTGTTTGAAATGATCATGAGTATACATGCTTGAAATTATTGTGTTTTAATAGTATACTAATGAATGTATGATTTTTAATGAAATCACAAGGATAACACAATCATGATACTAATAAGCATGCATAGGGACCAAGGATGAATATGAGTTCAAGAACAGGTAATTCAGGAAGCAAAGATCAAGAGGGAGCACACTCCAGTTGCTCCTGCAAGAAAGCAAAGGAGCACACTCCAGTTGTTCCTGCAAGAAAGCAAAGGAGCACACTCCAGTTGTTCCTGCAAGAAAGAAAAAGAGCACACTTCAGTAGTTTCTGTAAGGATGCAGATATTCAGAGGGAGTTGACCATCTTTCTACATTCCACAACAGAGAAGTGTAGAAGAAGCTACTTCAGATTAGGACTCCAATAGCTCCTGCAAGGAAGCAAAGAATCAGAGGGAGTCCACCCAACGAACAAAGAAAGATAAGTATTTTTAATAATCATTTCTTACATATTTGTTTGTTTAAATAAAATTGTTCAATGATGTATATGCTCATGGTCTTAGACTTAGAATATGTATTGTGCATATTAGAATAATTACATTAATGAACAGTATACTACTAATATGCATGGGTAAGTAGCCTATGGCACTGTACAACATTCCATTGCTACTTATCTAGAATGAAACCTCTTTGCTGACATGTTGGGAGTTGTGCACACTCTTAACAATGTTCTGGTAGAGATTGGAAGGCATCTAGAAAGTTACGGGATATGGATAAATGTTGTATTGAAGCATTGGCTAAGATAATTGCATGACTGTATGACATATTTATTTATGTGTAAGAATTTGTTCTGAAAACTATGAGACGTTTTCTAATCATGCAATTTAACCTGTTGTGTAGGAAAGATCGTATGCCATCTCCTACAAAAGATGAACTACAACATTTGTTCAGCAACAAATTTATTTATTGAAGATATTGAAGTTCCCAGGATCTGGGATGAAGAAATGGAATGCCATGATCCATCGATCATGAAGAATGATGTTTGGGATGTAGTCCCAAGATGTGAAGGGAAGTTTGTTATGACTTCCAAATGGAACTATCAGATCAAGCATGTTGCAGATGGCAGCATTGAGAAATATAAAAGTGATGAAATAGAAGATACACCAGATGGATTCAAGACAGCATGGTGTAGTCATATATGTGTGCAGAACTTGGTATGGTAGGATAGATAGCTTTCTATCCAGTTTGGGCTTTACCAAGAGTAAAGCGGATTCCAACCTTTACTACAAGGTTGAGGAAGGCAATCCAGTGATACTACTTTTATATGCAGATAACCTGTTTGTTACAGGTAAAGATAGATTGATTGCCGACACGCAGCGGAAGCTTTCTTCCAAGTTCAAGATGAAGAACTTGGGGATGATGCACTATTTGTTTTTGGCATGGAGGTGTGGCAGAATGCAGGTGGGATCTTCCTTGGTCAAGGGAAGTACACAGTAGATATCCTGAAGAGATTTGGGATGATGGATTGCAAAGCCATGGCCACACCTATGGCATCGAATCTGAAGCTTCTTTGTGATGCTTCATCTGAGCCAGTTGATGTTTCTATGTATCGTCAGGTTATTGGGTCCTTGATGTACCTGACGAACACGAGACCAGATATTTGCTTTGCTGTGAACACATTGAGCCAGTTCCTGACGGATCCGAGGAGTGTTCACCTGGTTGCTGTAAAGCATGTTCTGAGGTACCTGAAGGGTACAGTGGATTATGGGCTCAGGTATGAGGAGAATCAAATGTTTAACCTGCAGGGTTATGTTGATTCAGACTGGGCTGGCAGTGCTGCAGACAGGAAGAGCACATCTGAGTGTTGCTTCAGTATGGGATCAGGTGTGATCTCTTGGTTTAGCAGGAAGCAGTCCTGCGTAGCACTGAGTACAGCTGAGGCAGAGTATGTTGCAGCTTGTTCAGCTAGTTGTGAGGCAGTATGGCTACGGAAGCTACTGTCTGAGTTATTTGATCTCCCGTTGGAGGCTATTGGTATCTTCTGTGATAACCAGAGTTGTGTGAAGCTGTCCGAGAACCCAGTGTTTCATGACAAGTCGAAACACATAGAGATCAAATATCACTATATCAGGGATATGGTGCAGAGAGGAGCGGTGAAGCTCCTGTATGTTGCGACGGACGAGCAGATTGCAGATGTGCTGACGAAGCCACTAGCCAGGGTGAAGTTCGAGTACTTCAGAGAGAGGCTTGGCGTTCTTCAAATCGAGGACACTTCGAGGAAGAAGTGATGGACACATTTGCTGAAGCCATTCCAAGCATGTTGGAAGGAGGATCCTTCACATGGCTGTGGATGTAAGCGCTGGATGATGAACATCAGGATGATGTTCTGGTTTCTGCTTGGATATGATCAGTTGGATCATTTTTATGTATGTATGTACGCATCATGTTGGATGCTGGATATGATCAGTTGGATCATTTTGTATGCATGTACGCATCATGTTGGATGCTGGATATGATCAGTTGGATCATTTTTGTATGTACGCATCATGTTGATGCTGGATATGATCAGTTGGATCATGTATACGTATTTTGTATATGCATCATGTTGGATGCTTGGACCATGTATCTGTATATGTATCAGGTGGATACATTGTATGATCAGGTGGATCATGTATGGTGATATGTATCATGTATTTGTATTTGTATTAGGTGGATACATTGATGATCAGGAGGATCATGTATGATGATATGTATCAGGTAGATGCATTGATGATCAGGAGGATCATGTATGATGATATGCATCATGTATTTGTATCAGGTGGATACATTGTATGATCAGGAGGATCATGTATGATGATATGTATCAGGTAGATACTTGGTATGCATCAGGTAGATGCATTGATGATCAGGATGATCATAGATGACGAGCTTCAGGATGTTGCTCCAGATGACATGCAGCAGGATGTTGCAGTGATGATCAGGATGATCATAGATGACGAGCTTCAGGATGTTGCTCCAGATGACATGCAGCAGGATGTTGCAGTGATGATCAGGATGATCATGGATACATCAGGATGATGTATGGTGAGTATCAGGTTGATACTCTGTGGCCGTGGATCAGGTTGTGCAGATGAGCATGTAATTCGGTGCCCTGGGAGATTTGCAGATGGTCTTTCGAGGTTTTGCCTATGGCATGTAATTCGGTGCCCTGGGACATCTGGCAAATGCTCTTTCGAGGTTTTGCTCTGGGAGGACATGTAATTCGGTGCCCTGGGAGATCTGCAGATAGTCTTTCGAGGTTTTGCCTATGGCATGTAATTCGGTTCCCTGGGATATCTGGCAGATGCTCTTTCGAGGTTTTGTCCTATGGCATGTAATTCGGTGCCCTGGGAGATCTGCAGATAGTCTTTCGAGGTTTTGCCTATGGCATGTAATTCGGTTCCCTGGGATATCTGGCAGATGCTCTTGCGAGGTTTTGCCATGACCACATGTAATTCGGTGCCCTGGGAGATCTACAGATAGTCTTTCGAGGTTTTGCCTATGGCATGTAATTCGGTTCCCTGGGATATCTGGCAGATGCTCTTGCGAGGTTTTGTGGTGAGGTCACATGTAATTCGGTGCCCTGGGAGATCCTATAGGTAGAGCTGTGTGCTCGTAACAGCCTGGGATGCTCTTTCGAGGTTTTGTGACGCACGTAATAAGTCCTGAGGATTCCACAGTATGGCCAGTGATGATGAAGACCTGCAGGTGGTGGGCCTACATCCAGTATGAAAAAGGACTGGCTCTGTAGAACTTCCTATGACGAGTAGATTCAGAGATTGATTGAGATAGCAGCAACAGTGACGATGATGATGACTCGATGATGATTATCCAGTGACGATGATCCAGAGAAGATGACTTGTGCTAGAAGAACTGTGCTGAGAAATACCTTCCTAGTTAAGAGGGAGTGTTGATGTATATGTAACTTCGGAATGTATTTCACATATATGTATATTGTATTCCTATAGAGATGGTATTATTCCTCTATAAGGAAGTGTCGTCATTTATATTGTAAGTGTCGTAACTTATACTTGATGGGTTATTAGACCACCTTGTTTGGGGTCGGCCCTGTATAAGTCATGTGGGTCAAAGGGTTATTAGACCACCCTATTGGGGGTCGGCCATGTGGGTCAAAGGGTTATTAGACCACCCTATTGGGGGTCGGCCCACTCAGCATTATGTTATGTGGTTAAGTTAGAGCCGACATGAGTTAGGTAAAAAGGCAAGTCAAGTCAAGTATAAATAGAGTGCGGGAGGCACTCTATTTACTCACTCACTTCTCACACATGCTCTCAAGGAGGAGAGGCGCACTTATGGAGGAGGAGGATTGCTGCTAGGTTATGGCTATCTCTATTGGTTGGTTGTATCATTGCTCTATCTATCTCTGAGGAAGTTATTGGGGTTTTTCACCTTTATGGTTTTCCCCAAGTAAATCTTTGTGTCTCTTGTGTGCTTGCATTATTGTCTCCATGATTGATATGCTGTAGATATGCTGTACATGTTGTTCTCTCAGTTAAGATCCTAGATCATATTGAAGTAAATTCTGAAAATTTAAAATCTTTTCATATTTGCATAGCTCTTCTTCTTGTCCTACGCTACTTTCAAATTTTGCATGATCTTAACTATTTCCTGCTCTATTTCCTTTAGCATTTCTCGCCCAAGAACCACTCTATTCATTGGGTTTTCCCAACTCACTGGAGTTTTGCATTTCCTGCCATACATGGCTTCTAATGGATTCATACCCAATGATGTCTGATGACCATTGTTGTAAGCAAAATCAACTAAATGAATGTAATCCTCCCAATTGGATGGCGTATGCATCACATACATCCTTAACATATCTCCCAACACTTGATTTAATCTCTTTGCCTGACCATCTCTTTGAGAATGGTATGTTTTGTTGAAATTTAGCTGAGTTACCAACTCCTTTGAACAATATTTTCAAGAAATTCGATGTGAATTTCACATATCTATTTGAGATTATTGCCTTAGGCAATCCATGCAGCTTGAAAATTTCTTTCATGAAAATTTGTATAATATCAACAGTCTTATGCATTGACTTGACTAGAATGAAATGTGACGCTTTCATCAGCTTGTCCACAACTACCATGATCGAGTCATGCTACTTTAGTGTCATTGGCAGTCCTTTAATAAAATCCATAAATACTTCTTCCCACTTCCATTTGGGAATAGGAACTGGTTGTAGTAATCCCGTTGGGTGTTGGTGCTCAACCTTCACTTATTGGCACTTCTAACTTCTAGCTATCTATTGTGCAATGTTCTTCTTCATCAATGACCAAAAATACTACTTTATTGTTGTTGTCACATTCTTCTGATATCCATGGTGACTTGAGTAATGCGTATGATGAATCTCATCCATTAGTAGCTTCTTCAATTCTACATTGTCTGGAATGTACATCCTTCCTTGGAACAAAACAATTCCATCTTCTTAAAATTGATATCCCTCATACTTCTTGTTCGGTTCTGCTTGCCTAAGTCTTGTACTCACTTGCGCATACTTCTTATCTTCAGTTGCGACCCTGCGAACACTTACTCTGAGATCGATGCTACATGAACTTATGGTTGCGACATGAAACCTTCTGATGAGCACGTCGACAACCTTGTTCTCCTTACCTTTGACATGCTTGATATCAAGATCATTTTTTCTTAGGAATTCTAACCACCTAGCTTGTCTCACATTCAAATTCAGCTGATCAAACAAGTACTTTAAGATCATATGATCAGTGCACAACTCAAATATTCTTCTGAGCAGGTAGTGTCACCACATCTTCAAGGCATGCATTGTGGTTGTTGTTTGATGGACAATCTACTCGAGCGGACGTGAGCCGGATCTCCCTAGATCAATGTGAGTCTATAACAAATAATACAGACTACAAACAACTTTCCTAGATCTACTTAAGGATCAAATACTAGATGCCTTACCTCAACTTCGCAATCCTTTCTCCTGGATGCTACTCCACGTCTCGCGGTCGTCAGATCTCAACTGCAAAACCTATCAAGACACATAGAACAATGCAAACGAGTAAAAAGCATCTATACAATAAAAGATCTAAGTAAACAGTTAAGCAAGTAAACTACAAAATATCATCACACATGAATGATATTAGTGGAAAGCGTTTATATTACTGTAAATGTAAGGAAAGTACATAGATAAGAATAGACTACAACCAAGGCTTAACGAAGTAGCCCTTCTCCATCCAAGCCAATTTCCATATCCTTCCAAGGAAGTATGAGTCTCTCAATGGATGAGTTAGAGATCTCTCTAATATGATTTCACCATCATGTAGACACTATAGAATTCCTCCACTTGGAGAGGGGTAGAGCTTCACTTATATAGGACTATGTGGATAGGGTAGGTTGAGATATGGTAGGAGAGAGATAGGGGATCCCCCCAAGAGGTTAGGAACCAAGTGTCAGCTCCCCCAAGAGGTCACGGATAAGGATCCAAGTCAGTAGGCTTCGAGAATGAGCTCGAAGGGCATATTGTTGTCCATTAACTGACTTCATCGCACCCTGCAGTAGAGCAAGATGCGACATCGCAGGTTGCATGAGTGCAGCTTGCGACGACTTCTCAAAACCTAGCATAAATGCAATGGTATCCCTTCCAGATAAATGACTTAGCCAATGAAACTTCAGGGATGTATACACTGAATCTCAATATGGTAGGATTTTAGGTGTAACAGAATGCCCCCAAAGCATGAAGCTGTTTGAAGTTTGGACAGGTGAAATGATTTGACAGAAAGAATGGAAACGACTTGTTGGACGAAGGACACTGCTGCAGTACAACTAACTCTAAATATACAGTCTCATATGATGTATAACATGGCTGTCGACCAATACAATGCAGATCCATGGTAGTAATGACTCACTGAACACAATTATGGTTACTAGACACAAGCGTAGATCCATGATGAGATGATAACACAACCACGACCAATACAAATGTGGATCCGTGTGACATGACTCAATACAAACTCCATCGCAACCTGGGTAAAACATGACTCCCCCAGGGTCTTCAAGCTGAACCCACAATGATACGAATCTATCCATGTGATTACAAATGTCTTGACGTCGAACATGGTAGAAGCCACTTGATTATCGGTCATTTATGTATACCATTAACAAGTGCGAGGGAAATCACCATTGATGTCAATGATCCCCAAGGTATCATAGTACATATCATCAAGCGTGAATAAATGAGTTGAATTCAAACGCAAGATGAAATCTTTCGATCAAGACTCAATGATGTAAACTCATGTCGAAAGCGAGGTAACTTGCCATTGAGGCATGCAGGGCCAAGGTACTTGGTTTGTTTCTAGATTCAATCCTCGGATGATGATTTGGAGTCGACAAGGATGAATCCATTGAAGGAGGGCCATGATAAATCCCCCATCATCGACACGAAACATGGAAAAAGATGTGTAGAGAATATTGGATGGTACAGTGACATGCAAGACTGACTCAGAGTAGACCGACATGTTTGAAGGTGTACTGACTGCAAAAAAATGAGTAACAAACGTCTCTTGAACATGGGCATGGCATGAATTGGCAGTATTGACATAATGAGAATGATACCAACCCCTAATGCAAGTAATGGTGGAAGCATTCTTTGGACGACCCAAAGGAGTAACAAGACTCAATGGAATGGACATGACTCGAATACAAACCGATTACCCAAGTACTGAATGAAAATGAAAACGAGTGCCATGTCAAAGAGCGACTAGGTACTGCCACAGATAAAGGGTGTAACATAAAGGCTTTCCTTTTTCCCCATCATGATTGACAAGTGCCTCATGTGTTTTTTTTTACGAGCTTGATGAGGGTAACCAGATGCTCAGTGTAGCACATCTCATAGATGAGTCCAATCCCAAATATTTTCCAAACCTGGGATAAGAGGGGTTCATCCCATGACGAGCCCTTCAATGTTTAAAGTTTAACAAGTCCATAGAAGGTAAACTCGGTTGTCATTTCAAGTTTAGAGAGTCTGAAAAGAACTAAAGAAGACTCCAACAGTCCTTTTTCGTAAAGTTATCCTCGTCGCCCGAAAAAGGGTAAAACAACACGAGAGAGGACTCTTCCAGTTATGATTGGCTGGAGCATACCGTTTTTGTAAATAGTGCCCCCTGGTCCGAAAAAGGGGTAAACTATCACCAAGAAGATGACCATTCAAATTCTTTAACAAGCATGAACGAGACAAGTTTTCTTGGCCATCTTTTTCGATTTTAGGAGTTTGAAAAGAGCTTAAAGAGGACTCCATGAACAACTTTGTCACGATTGATAACCGAGTACGAAAAATGAAAAAGTAAAATCGGCACAGTTCCTTTTCCGTAAATAGTCTAGCAAGGCCGGATAAAGTGATAAGCCTATACTCGTTAGACACACCTTTTTACTCAAATTTTTAACGAGCACGACAATGGTATCAAAAGCACTGGGAATCTTTTTCATGTTTGAACCAGAGCATGAAAAAGTAAAAACTAAGCTCAAACCACTTTTCATGTTTCAACCAGAGTATGAAAAAAGTGAAAAGTAAGATCAAGCACTATCTTACTGTTTTTAACGAGCTCGAAGATATGTTGGAAGAATGCTCATGATGTCTGCTTCATATTTTAACGAGCTTGTAACATAAAATGAACAATGCTCGAGATAATTTTCATGGTTTAATGAGCTCGAAACCTAAAAAGGAAAGTATGCTAAAAAATGTTCCCAATGGTGAATTTTTTCCCAACATGGCATCCAGAGGTTGGTGTGTGCCCCCAGCATGATTGCTGGAAGTAAGTGACTTAGCTCCAACATGGTGTGGAGAGGCGATCAAGTTGACTTCAATGTAACTTCCATAGGTTGAAGACATGCCCCCAAGCTTCATTTCATTCGCCTAAGGCATAGGCGGGTGAAAAGAAGGTTTAGGTACTAAGTCTACGAGGAGATTCGACTCAAAGGGAAAGGATATGTTTCATTTTTTAACGAGCTTGACACAGGAATAGAACTCTACTCAAAAGACCTGTTTCATTTTTTAAAGAGCTTGACACAGAAAGGGAACTATGCTCATGAAGCTGGTCTCATTTTTATGCAAGCTTGAAACCAAAGGTAAACTATGGTTACGGGGTCTATTCCATTTTTTAACGATCTTGGAATCAAAGACTAATTTGTGCTCAAACTACTGGTTTCATTTTTTAACGAGCCTGAAGCCAAAGGTAAACTCTGCTCAAACTACTGGTTTCATTTTTTAATGAGCTTGAAGCCAAAGGTAAACTCTACTCACGGTTAAGGCCCATTGACGGGTTCCTTCCCAACATGATGCCCAGAGGTTGGTAAATGCCCCCAGCATGATTTCTAGCGGCTTAACATGGTGGTGATTCCTCAATATGATTGCTGATGGTACGACATGTGGCATGCCCCCCAAGCTTCATTTCATCTTAAAATGTTGTTTGCTAATCCAACTACCAACCTAGCTACTAATATGAAAATGTTCACCAAGGGGGGAAAACGAGAATCAGATGAAATGAAGGTTCAAGTTCTAATTCTAGCAAGAGACTCGAACCGATGGGAGGGAGATCTATTTCATTTTTACACAAGCTTGAAATAGACAATAACTATGGTCGCCAGATTTGTTTCACGGACAATCCACTCGAGCGGACACGAGCCGGATCTCCCTATCTCAATGTGAGTCTAGAAAAAATAATACAGACTACAAACAACTTTCCTATATCTACTTAGGGATCAAGTACTAGATGCCTTACCTCAACTTCACAATCCTTTCTCCTGGATGCTGCTCCACGTCTCGCGGTCGTCAAATCTCAACTGCAAAACCTGTCAAGACACATAGAACAATGCAAACGAGTAAAAAGAATCTATACAATAAAATATCTAAGTAAACAGTTAAGCACGTAAACTACACAATGTCATCACACATGAACAATATTGGTGGAAAGCGTTTATATTACTGTAAATGTAGGGAAAGTACATAGATAAGAATAGACTGCAACCAAGGCTTAACGCAGTAGCCCTTCTCCATCCAAGTCAATTGCCATATTCTTCCAAGGAAGTATGAGTCTCTCAACGGATGAGTTAGAGATCTCTCCAATATGATTTCACCAACATGTAGACACTATAGACTTCCTCCACTTGGAGAGGGGTAGAGCTTCACTTATATAGGACTAAGTAGATAGGGTATGGATAGGGTAGGTTGAGATATGGTAGGAGAGAGATAGGGGATCCCCCCAAGAGGTTAGGAACCGAGTGCCATCTCCCCTAAGAGGTCAGGGATAAGGATCCAAGTCAGCAGGCTTCAAGAATGAGCTCGAAGGCCTATTTTTGTCCATTAACTAACTTCATCGCACCCATCCGTAGAGCAATATGTGACGTCGTAGGTTGCATGAGTGCAGCCTGCGACGACTTATCAAAACCTAGCATAAATGCAATGGTATCCCTTCCAGGTAAATGACTTAGCCAATGAAACTTCTGGGATGTAAACACTGAATCTCAAGATGGTAGGATTTTAGGTGTAACAAAATGCCCCCCAAAGCATGAAGCTATTTGAAATTTGGACAGGTGAAATTCTTTGACAGAAAGAATGGCAACGGCTTTTCGGACGAAGGACACTGCTGCAGTACAACTGTCTCTGAATATACAGTCTCATATGATGTACAACATGGCTGCCGACCAATACAATGCAGAGCCATGGTAGTAATGACCGACTGAACACAATCATGGCTACTAGACACAAGCGTAGATCCATGATGAGATGATAACACAACCACGACCAATACAAATGTGGATCCGTGTGACATGAATCAATACAAACTCCATCACAACCAGGGTAAAACATGACTCGCCCAGGGTCTTCAAGCCGAACCCACAATGATACAAATCTATCCATGTGATTACAAATGTCTTGACGTCGAACATGGTAGAAGCCACTTGATTAGTGATCATTTATGTATACCATTAACAAGTGCGAGGGAAATCACCATTGATGTCAATGATCCCCAAGGTATCATAGTACATATCATCAAGCGTGAATAAATGAGTTGAAGTCAAACGCAAGATGAAATATTTCGATCAAGAGTCAATGATGTAAACTCATGTCGAAAGCGAGGTAACCTGCCATTGAGGCATGTAGGGCCAAGGTGCTTGGTTTGTTTCTAGATTCAATCCTCGGATGATGATTTGGAGTCGACAAGGATGAATCCTTCGAAGGAGGGCCATGATAAATCCCCCATCATCGACACGAAACATGACAAAGGATGTGTAGAGTATATCGGATGGTACAGTGTCATGCAAGACTGACTCAGAGTAGACCGACATGTTTCAAGGTGTACTGACTGCAAAAGATGATTACATGGGCATGGCATGAATTGAACATGGGCATGGCATGACTTGGCAGTATTGACATGACGAGAATGATACCAACCCCTAATGCAACCGATGGTGGAAGCATTCTTTGGACGACCCAAAGGAGTAACAAGACTTATGGAATGGACTTGACTTGAATACAAATCGATTACCCAAGTACTGAATGCAAATGCAAATGAGTGCCATGTTCAAGAGCGACCAGGTACTGCCACAGATAAAGGGTGTAACATAAATGCTTTCCATTTTCCCCATCATGATTGATGAGTGCCTCATGTTTTTTTTTTACGAGCTTGATGAGGGTAACCAGATGCTCGGTGTAGCTCATCTCATAGATGATTCCAATCCCAAATATTTTCAGAACCTGGGATAGGAGGGGTTCATCCCATGACGGTCCCTTCAATGTTTAAAGTTTAACGAGTCCATAGAAGGTAAACTCGGTTGTCATTTCATGTTTAGAGAGTCTAAAAAGAACTAAAGAAGACTCCAACGGTCCTTTCTCGTAAAGTTAGACTCATCGCCCGAAAAAGGGTAAAACAACACGAGAGAGGACTCTTCCAGTCATGATTGGATGGAGCATACCTTTTTCTTAAATAGTGCCCCCTGGTCCAAAAAAGGGGTAAACTATCACCAGGAAGACGACCATTCAAATTCTTTAACAAGCGTGAACGCGACAAGTTCACTTGGCCATCTTTTCCGATTTTAGGAGTCTGAAGAGAGCTTAAAGAGGACTCCATGAACAACTTTGTCATGGTTGATAACCGAGTATGACAAATGAAAAAGTAAACTTGGTACAGTTCCTTTTCTGTAAATAGTCTAGCGAGGCCGGATAAAGTGATAAACCTATACTCATTAGACACACCTTTTTTCTCAAATTTTTAACGAGCATGACAATGGTATCAAAAGCACTCGGAATCTTTTTCATGTTTGAACCAGAGCACGAAAAAGTAAAAACTAAGCTCAAACCACTTTTCATGTTTCAACCAGAGCACGAAAAAAGTGAAAAGTAAGCTCAAACACTATCTTACTATTTTTAACAAGCTCGAAGATATGTTGGAATAATGCTCATGATGTCTGCTTCATTTTTTAACGAGCTTGTAACATAAAATGAACTATGCTTGAGATAATTTTCATGGTTTAATGAGATCGAAACCTAAAAAGAAAAGTATGCTCGAAAACTTTCCCAATGGTGAAATTTTTCCCAACATGGCATAATGAGATCGAAACCTAAAAGGGAAAGTATGCTTGAAAACGTTCCCAATGGCGAAATTTTTCCCAACATGGCATGCAGAGGTTGGTGTGTGCCCCCAGCATGATTGCTGGAAGTAAGTGACTTAGCTCCAACATGGTGTGAAGAGGCGATCGAGTTGACTTCAACGTAACTTCCAAAGGGGTAAGACATGCCCCCAAGCTTCATTTCATTCACCTAAGGCATAGGCGGATGAAAAGAAGGTTCAGGTACTAAGTGTACGAGAAGACTCGACTCAAAGGGAAAGGATATGTTTCATTTTTTAACGAGCTTGACGCAGGAATAAAACTCTGCTCAAAAGACCTGTTTCATTTTTTAAAGAGCTTGACATAGAAAGGGAACTATGCTCATGAAGCTGGTCTCATTTTTATGCAAGCTTGAAACCAAAGGTAAACTATGCTTAGGGGGTCTATTCCATTTTTTAACAAGCTTGGAATCAAAGACTAATCTATGCTCAAACTATTGGTTTCATTTTTTAACGAGCTTGAAGCCAAAGGTAAACTATGCTCAAACTATTGGTTTCATTTTTTAATGATCTTGAAGCCAGAGGTAAACTCTTCTCACAGTTAAGGCCCATTGATGGGTTCCTTCCCAACATGATGCCCAGAGGTTGGTAAATGCCCCCAGCATGATTGCTAGCGGCTTAACATGGTGGTTATCCCTCAACATGATTGCTAATGGTATGACATGTGGCATGCCCCCCAAGATTCATTTCGTCTGAAAATGCTGCTTACTAATCCAACTACCAACCTCGCTACTAATATGAAAATGTTCACCAAGGGTGGAAAACGAGAATCGGATGAAATGAAGGTTCAAGTTCTAATTATAGCGAGAGACTCGAACCAATGGGAGGGAGATCTATTTCATTTTTACACAAGCTTGAAATAGACAATAACTATGGTCGCCAGATTTATTTGACGAAAACTCCACTCGAGCGGACGCGAGCCAGATCTCCCTAGCTCAATGTGAGTCTAGAACAAATAATACAGACTACAAAAAAATTTCCTAGATCTACTTAAGGATCAAGTACTATATGCCTTACCTCAACTTCGCAATCCTTTCTCCTGGATGTTGCTCCATGTCTCGCGATCATCAGATATCAGCTGCAAAACCCGTCAAGACACATAGAACAATGCAAATGAGTACAAAGCATCTATACAATAAAAGATCTAAGTAAACAGTTAAGCAGGTAAACTACACAATATCATCACACATAAACAATATTGGTGGAAAGAATTTATATTATTGTAAATGTAGGGAAAGTACATAGATAAGAATAGACTACAACTAAGGCTTAATGCAGTAGCCCTTCTCCATCCAAGCCAATTGCCATATCCTTCCAAGGAAGTATGAGTCTCTCAATGGATGAGTTAGAGATCTCTCCAATATGATTTCACCAACATGTAGACACTATAGACTTCCTCCACTTGGAGAGGGGTAGAGGTTCACTTATATAGGACTAAGTGGATAGGGTATGGATAGGGTAGGTTGAGATATGGTAGGAGAGAGATAGGGGATCCCCCAAAGAGGTTAGGAACCGAGTGCCATCTTCCCCAAGAGTTCAGGGATAAGGATTCAAGTCAGCAGGCTTCGAGAATGAGCTCGAAGGGCCTATTTTTTTCCATTAACTGACTTTGTCACACCCTGCAGTAGAGAAATATGCGACATCACAGGTTGTATGAGTGCAGCCTGCGACAACTTCTCAAAACCTAGCATAAATGCAATGGTATCCCTTCCAAGTAAATGAATTAGCCAATGAAAATTCAAGGATGTATACACTTAATCTCAAGATGGTAGGATTTTAGGTGTAACAGTTGCTAGCTTCAAGTCATGCATTGCATAATTATTTTCATGATCCTTTAAATTTATGAACCCATAACATATGACATGTCCTTCCTGCATAAGTATTTCTCTGAGCCCTTCAATGTTAGTTTTTCAGAATTTACTTCAATCTGATCTAGAATCTTAACTGAGAGAACAACATGTACAACATATCTACAGCATATCAATCATGAACACAATAATGCAAACACACAAGAGACACAGAGTTTACTTGGGGAAAACCATAAAGGTGAAAAACCCCAATAACTTCCTCAGAGATAGATAGAGCAATGATACAACCAAAATACAAGAGATAGTCTTCTCCTAGCAGCAGAGCCTCCTCCTCACAAGTGCGCCACTTTTCGAATGAGAGAAGTGTGTAAATGAATGATCAATTTATACTTGTCCTGTCCTGCCCAATAAACTAATGGGGCCTACATGTCTAGCTTAACCCATGGTTAACTTAATCTGGGCCGACCCCACACTTGGTGGTCTAATAACCCTTTGACCCACATGGCCGACCCCCAATAGGGTGGTCTAATAACCCTTCAACCCACATGACTTATACAGGGCCGACCCCAACAAGGTGGTCTAATAACCCATCAAGTATAAGTTACGACACTTACAATATAAATGATGACACTTCCGTATAGAGGAATAATAACATCTCTATAGGAATACAAACACTTCCCTATAGAGGAATAATACCATCTCTATAGGAGTACAAAATACATATATGAAATACATGGGTGAAATACATTCCGAAGTTACATATACATCAACACTCCCTCTTAACTAGGAAGGTATTTCTCGACACAGATCTGCTAGCACAAGTCTTCTTCTTTGGATCATCATCAGCGAATCATCATCCTCAAATCATCGTCATTGTCACTGCTGTTGCTATCTCAATCAATCTCTGAATCTACTCGTCATAGGAAGTTCTACAGAGCTAGTCCTTTTTCATACTGGATGTAGGCCCACCACCTGCAAGTCTTCATCATCACTAGCCATATTGTGGATATCTCAGGAGTTATTACGTGCGTCACGAAACCTTAAAAGAGTCTCTTGACTAGCAAGAACCCTAAAGAGCATATGAGGCCTTTTTCATCCAGTCCAGATCTCCAGGACTTATTACATGTGACCCCACCACAAAACCTCGAAACAACATCCCAGGATGTTACGGGTACACAACTCCAACCAGAAGGATCTCCCAGGGCACAAATTACATGTGGTCACCACAAAACCTAGCAAGAGCATATCAAGATGTTACGGGTACACAACTCCGACCTGAAATCTCCCAGGGCACAAATTACATGTGGTCATGGCAAAACCTCGAAAGAGCATCTCAGGATGTTACAGGTACACAACTCCGACTTGAAATCTCCCAGGGCACAAATTACATGCCATAGGACAAAACCTCGCAAGAGCATCTCAGGGTGTTACAGGTACACAACTCCGCCCTGAGATCTCCCAAGGCACAAATTCCATGTCCTCCCAGAGCAATGTCTCGAAAGAGCATCCCAGGCTGTTACGGGTACACAACTCTGACCTATAGGATCTCCCAAACATGCTCATCTGCACAACCTGATCCACGACCACAAAGTATCATCTTGATACTCATCATACATCATCCTGATGTACACATGATCATCCTGATCATCATCACTGCAACATCCTGTTGCATGTCATCTGGAGCAATCATCCTGAAGCTCGTCATCTATGATCATCCTGATCATACACTGCATCCACCTGATGCATACCAAGTATCTACCTGATACATATCATCATACATGATCCACCTGATCATACAATGTATCCACCTGATACATATACAGATACATGGTCCAAGAATCCAACATGATGCATATACAAAATACATACAAATGATCTAACTGATCATATCCAGCATCCAACATGATGCGTACATACATATACATATAAATGATCCAACTGATCATATCCAACATCCAACATGATGCGTACAAAATGATCCAACTGATCATATCCAACATCCTCCTGATGCATATACAGAGCAGTAACTGGAGCATCGTCCTGATGCTCATCATCCATGATCCTCCTGATCATCATAGCATCACCCTCTTTAGATCATCTCATCGTCCACGAAGCACATCCCAGATGCACATCATCCAGTACTTACACCACCGACATGGGAGAACACATCTACCACCATTCGGGGAAGGCTCCAACCCTTACTTTTTCACCATGGGAGAACACACCTACCACCATGTGAAAAATGGCTTCAGCCCTTACATCTACACCATGGGAGAACACATCAACCATGTCAGAAAATCTCATGTGCATCTGCATCTTCCGGACTCATCACTTCCCTTTGGAAGGAACCTTGATTTGAAGTGCACCAAGCCTCTCTCTGAAGTACTCAAACTGCACTCTGGCCAACGACTTGGTCAATACATTTGCAACCTGCTCATCCGTTGCAACATACTCTGCTTCGGCTGTACTCAGTGCTACGCAGGACTGCTTCCTGCTAAACCAAGAGATCACACCTGATCCCATACTGAAGCAGCACCCAAATGTGCTCTTCCTATCTGCAGCACTGCCTGCCCAATCTGAATCAACATAATCAACCGTACCCTTCAGGTACCTCAGAATATGCTTTACAGCAACCAGGTGAACATCTCTCGGATCCGTCAGGAACTGGCTCAATGTGTTCACCGCAAAGAAAATATCTGGTCTTGCGTTCGTTAGGTACATAGAGGACCCAATCATCTGATGATACATCGTGACATCAACTGGATTAGATGAAGCATCACACAGAAGCTTCAGGTTCGATGCCATAGGTGTGGCCATAGCCTTACAGTCCATCATCCCGAACCTCTTCAGGATCTCTACTGCATACTTCCCTTGTCCAAGGAAGATTCCATCTGCACTCTGCCACACCTCCATGCCAAAAACAAATAGTGCATCATCTCCAAGTTCTTCATCTCGAACTTGGCAGCAAGCTTCTGCTATGTGTTGGCAATCAATCTATCTTCACCTGTAATAAACAAGTCATCCACATACAAAAGTAGTATCACTGGATTGCCTTCCTCAACCTTGTAGTGAAGGTTGGAATCCGATTTACTCTTGGTAAATCCCAAAATGGATAGAAAGTTGTCTATCCTACCATACCAAGTTCTGCACATATATGATGTAATGACCCTTTATAAAAAATTTATTAAAATGCCAATTTTTCCACTTTTTCCCCAATTTCGACCTTTGACTAGTTTAACTGTTTTGACCTCCAAATCAACCCAAATGCTCCCAAATATTCTGTAGGAGTGTATGAATGGTATTTATACTTGAATATCAGGTTCAAGGATGTTTTATGGCCCTCCAAATACTGCTGCAAACTTGATTTGTATTCTGATCAATATAGGTAATTTTGACTAGTAATTTGTGCATCAAATCCCCCCTGGGCAACACTACAAATGGCCTTCCAAATGCCTCCAAACTCCCACGAATTTATGAACAGAGGTATATAATGTGTTAAGTATGTGATTAAGGTCTCATATGCACCATTAATTGATTTTTAATACTGTTCTAACTCTCTCACATTCAACAGCAAAAACCCCCAATTCGACCCTTGGGGAAATGGCACTATTTCACCTCCCAATACAACTAAACTGAGTAAAAATGCTTCAAATGCTCAAGTACAATACATGAAACTTGTAGAAGTCATCCATGGAAGTATATTTATCACAACTATATCATAGAATCATCCATCCATTCGAAATAATCAACATTATAGTGTCATACATCAATGCATTGGGGAAATGGACATTGTTTGCTCATTAATCAATAGTTTTGCATACAACCAGTGGGTATTTAGACCTGATACTTTCTGAATATTAATAACAGAGGATATGAAGCTATTACAATCAGAAATATATAATGAGAAGCTCTCTCAAGAAGAACAAGTGCTCACCAAAAACGCCCTCCCTCAAGGAGCATGAATATGCCTTCAAAACTGGAAACGGTGGAGAGAAAGTGCTGCACTAAACCAAACCATGAAACTTCCTGTAGCTGCTACCTGCAAATACAAATCCATTAAAGCACCATGAAAGACCTGAGTGGCCTCTCCAAACACCAACTTGGATGGGAATCTTTCACCCTCGAAATTGGCTAAGGCAAGAAACTAGTCATCCACTAGCTCTCTCTTCACAAATGCAATTTTTCTCAAATCATCAAAAGCCATTCTCATTCTTCATTTATACATTTTATAACCAAAATTAGCCTTCTAAGGGTCGAAATCCTCTCAATAGATTCAATAGATTTCCATTTAGGAAATATTCCACATTTGCCACTTGTCTCCTAGTTCCAACCTTCCATCTTCTCCCAAATTCGATTTTGAGTCTCTTTGGCTTCTCCAACTCCCAAATTCGCCTTCCTTGAGCCTATTTTTGGTGCTGACATGTCATAGTGGTCAAATTTTAGAGGTCAGGTCTGCAATTTGTCATAGTTGTCATAG
Source organism: Larix kaempferi (assembly GCA_027924585.1). Taxonomy (NCBI): domain Eukaryota; kingdom Viridiplantae; phylum Streptophyta; class Pinopsida; order Pinales; family Pinaceae; genus Larix; species Larix kaempferi. The sequence continues at coordinate 9,152,425 of BSBM01000029.1, forward strand.
ATGCTCCATCATTGGTGTCATAGGGGCTAGGGAATCTAGCCCAAGTGTCCACAAACTTCCACTTTGACTCTTTATCTTCCATGGAGGTTACCAATCCTTCCCAATTCGACCTAAGATGTTCAATGACATGTGTTATGACTTACCAACTCACCCAAGAGTGTTCACATTCCCATTAATTTGAATTTGCAAAAGAGAGATACCATGTATTATGAAAAATCAAGCTAGTGTGGGTCCCACCACCTCCATATGTCTCCAAAACCACTTGCCACTTAGAATTTATCTTGAATTTATTTATTCACCATATTTATTAAATGCTTGAACCCCTATAATGTCTAAATATCATTTATTAGCTTCCTTATTACCATCCCACATGTGCCCATCCAACCTAGGAAACTAGTAGGATTGATGGGATTGTCTTACTATGCACTTATTTGAATGGGGACATTACATATGACTCCCTGTCATGTGTCTCAGAACCAAGTGGCTGCTCCACATACACTTCCTCTTATACTACACCATTCAAGAAAGATGTCTTGAAATTCATCTGGTGTATCTTCCACTTCATCACTGCAGCCAAAGCAAGTACTAATCTGATGGAAGTGGATCTGGCTACAGGAGCAAAAGTGTCTATGCTACTATCTGCAGCATACTTGATCTTTATAGATCCACATGGAAGTCATGATAGACTTCCCTTCAGGTCTTGGGATTGCATCCCAAACATCTTTATGATCGACTAGTATTCCTCGATCATGGCATTCTTCCCAGATCCTGGGAACTTCAATATATTCAATAGATAGATTTGTTGCTGGACCAAATGTTGTAGTCCTTCTTTTGTAGGTGCTCATATATGATCTTTCCTACAAAACAAGTTAAATTGCATGATTAGACACATCTCATAGTTTTCAGAACAAATTCTTACATATAAAGAAATATGTCATACAGTCATGCAATTATCTTAGCCAATGCTTCAATACAACATTTATCCATATCCTGTAACTTTCTAGATGCCTTCCAATCTCTACCAGAACATTGTTAAGAGTGTGCACAACTCCCAACATGTCAGCAAAGAGGTTTCATTCTAGATAAGTAGCAATGGAATGTTGTACAATGCCATAGGCCACTTACCCATCAAATGCATATTAGTATTATACTGTTCATTAATGCAATCATTCTAATATGCACAATACATATCCTAAGTCTAGGAACATAAGCCTATACATCATTGAACAATTTTATTTAAACAAACAAATATGTAACAAATGGTAATTAAAATACTTATCTTTGTTTGTTTGTTGGGTGGACTCCGTCTGAGTCTTTGCTTCCTTGCAGGAGCTGCTGAAGTAGCTTCTTCTACACCTTTCTATTGTGGAATGCAGAAGGATGGTCAACTCCCTCTGGATATCTACATCCTTGCAGAAACTACTGGAGTGAGCTCCCTCTTGATCTTTTCTTCCTGGATTACCTGTCCTTGAACCTATATTCATCATAGATCCCTATGCATACTTATTAGTATCATGATTGTGTTATCCTTGTAATCTCATACATTCATTAGTATATTCTCAATACTATCAAAACACAATAATCTTAAGCATGTATAGTCATGATCATTTCAAACAGAAATAATAACCATTAGTATTCAAGGTTTCAAGGAAGTCTTCTTTTACTCATGCATATTCTTATTTGATCATAGGACTCTTTTGGTTAGTTAAATCATCAATCAAGATAAGAGATATAATATGCATAAAACCCGTGATTACTCAAACCTATACCTTCATGATTCTTCTAGTTAGTCATATCATCAATTATGGTAAGAAACATAATATGCATACAACCATGACTATTCAAACCTATGACATCATGAATAATCATTATCAACAACACAACAGTATAAGATCCTAAAACAAGGTAGGATTCTAGCTTGATATAGGAAAAACATACCTGGATTAGCATGCTAGCTAGTTATGTCTAACATACCCACATAATGTCTTATGGTTCTCTTCAATGACTTGTGCTAGTAACCTGCATGTCTCATAAGTTATCCATTATAGGACCAAGTTATACATACCTCGTAAGTAGATCTTCTAAGTGATCCATGACAATGGATGAATCTTTGTCCTCATGTCATCATGATCATATGTTCTTGAACCAGAACATGATTTGTCTTTCTTGGTGTACCTTTCATGTTAGCAGACAACATAAGCCTCATACAACACCATAATGCATTAGTACAATCATAAGTGTCAACACCCTAATCAATGAATATCTTCTATCGTGCATTCATAATTTTATTAAGGTGATACGACAAATCTAGATTTAATCAAGATTGTACTAACCGTAATAATATGAAGACAAATATACCATAAACTTAATCATGAACAAATCTCGAAACATACATGGATAAGTCATACCTGTCGAGATTGCTTGTAATCTTCTTATGTAAGGCCTTAGCCTCATCTCCCTCTGAAACAGGAACTTCTTCACTTATGCAGGTGACCAATCCATCTTCTTCTAGGATTAACCCAATCCACTTGATTTGCAAGAACTAGATCTGGAGCTGGATTAGGGTTTGTCGGAGAAACCCCAAAAATTCAAACTTTGAATTTCAAACTTCCGAAAGGATAGAAATATGCATCTTGGTGAGCTAATCAAGTTGGTATGTTCAGAATTTGAAAACTGCAAAGTTTCACTCCTCAATTTTGCCTTTGAAACTTCCGGATTCACTGGACGTGACCCCGAACTAGGGTTTGATGAAGCCCACTCTTCTCCCCAATCAAAAGGTTTCATCCAAAGCTCTAAGCGTCTATTTTTCTAAGGAGCTTCCAGCTGTGGTCACAGATTTCAAAAATTCCTATTTTTGCAGAAGCCCTAATTTTCCACTTTTCCGATCAAAGTCCCGAACTAGGGTCTGATCAAGCCCGATCTTCTGCCCAACCAAAAATTCTGATCTTGGTCTCTAAAATTATATTTTGATGATTAGCATTCAGCCGTAGTCTCCGATTACAAAAATTCCAACTTTCTCTGAAACCTTAGATTCCGGAAGCCATGAATGAAGGTGCTAAAAAATAATTCTGTTTTGACAGAAATATGTACCTGATTGTTTTTTGTGTAACTCCACACTTTTCGATCCACAGGGTCTAAAAATTGTTTTTGTGGTATCCTAAACTGTCATCTTTCCATCCTGATAGGTCTGAACTCAATTGGATTCTCTGAGAGAGAGTTATGCCAAGTTTTGCAACGTGACCTGTTTATGGGATAAAACAGGAGAGTGAACTTGTACGGCGTGCCACGTGTCACTAGTTCAACTTCGGCCTCTGAAAAACTTTCTTGAGATAGTACAGTCTGTGTACTACCTGTCACTTTCTATGAAATTTCATTTGGAGCTTCCTAGCCTAAGTTATGACCTTTATTCCAAGGTCACTTGTTTATGACTGAGATATGGAAGAGGTAGAAACCTTATATTGTACAGATCATAAATCACAAAGTACAACGAATTAGAGGTTGTCCTTTGGATACAAGGTACATGGGGATCTTAGCTTCGACCTGTAACAATTTCATATCCAAAAACTTCTCCAAAATGGATTTATAGTGAAAGTACTACAATGACTGGTTTTTTGCTATATCAAGCCCTAGCATCGCAAGTGCAACAAGTGTCATACATGCCATATCATGCCTTCTTTCAGGCTAGCTCTGATACCATGTTAGTTTTTCAGAATTTACTTCAATCTGATCTAGAATCTTAACTGAGAGATCAACATGTACAGCATATCTACAACATATCAATCATGAACACAATAATGCAAGCACACAAGAACAGAGTTTACTTGGGGAAAACCATAAAGGTGAAAAACCCCAATAAATTCCTCAGAAATAGATAGAGCAATGATACAACCAAAATACAAGAGATAGTCTTCTCCTAGCAGCAGATCCTCCTCCTCACAAGTGCGCCACTTTCCGATTGAGATAAGTGTGTAAATGAATGATCAAATAGAGATCTCTCGATCTCTATTTATACTTGTCTTGTCCTGCCCAATAAACTAATGGGGCCTACATGTTTAGCTTAACACATGGTTAACTTAATCTAGTCTGACCCCACACTTGGTGGTCTAATAACCCTTTGAACCACATGGCCGACCCCCAATAGGGTGGTCTAATAACCCTTCGGCCCACATGACTTATACAGGGCCGACCCCAACAAGGTGGTCTAATAACCCATCAAGTATAAGTTACGACACTTACAATATAAATGACGACATTTCCATATAGAGGAATAATAACATCTCTATAGGAATACAAACACTTCCGTATAGAGGAATAATACCATATCTATAGGAGTACAAAATACATATATGAAATACATGGGTGAAATACATTCCGAAGTTACATATACATCAACATTCAATGCAAGCGCTTTTGCACACGACAAAATCCTTTTCCGTATTTTCAATCTTTAGAAAAGGGGCATTGGTGAGCAATTTCTTTAGGCACTAGAAACTTCTCTTACATTTTTCATACCATGCGAACTTTTCATTCTTTCTCTGCAGTGATGATATAGGATACACCACCTTGGAGAAATCCCTAATGAATCTCCTATAATATCCGACAAAACCCATGAAAGATCAAATGTCTGTCACATTCCTGGGTGTAGACCAATTTAATATTGCTTCAATATTTTGGGGATCTAGTGAGTTTCCATCAACTAAAATAACATGACCCAAATATTGAATCTTCTTATGATAAAATTCACATTTTCTTAGCTTGGCATACAACTTGTATGCCCTAAGCACCTGCAATACCATTCTTAAATGCTTTGTGTGCTCCCCCTCACTCTTGTAATATATGAGGATGTCATCTAGGAATACCAGCACACACTTGTCGAAGTATTGGTTGAACACGTTGTTCATGAGGCACATGAAAGTAGCTGGCACATTGGTTAAACCAAATGGCACAACAATGAACTCATAATGGCCATACCGGGTCCTGAAAGTTGTCTTATTGATATATTCTTCCTTGATTTTGAATTGATCATATCCTGACCTTAAGTCAATCGTAGAGAATACTTTGGCACCCTTGATACGATCAAAGAGATCATCTATTATGGAAATGAATACTTTTTCTTGACTGTGAGCTTATTGAGATACCTATAGTCAATACACATTCGCAAGGTTCCATCCTTCTTCTTAACAAACAACACTGGTGAACCCCACGAGGACACGCTTGGTTTAATATAATTCTTGTCCATTAATGCTTGGAGTTGAATTTTCAACTCCACCAATTCTGGAGTGCTCATTCTATCAGGGGCTTTAGACACTAGGGTTGCAATTGGCACCAGATTAATTGTAAAATCAACATCTTTTTTGGGTAGTAGTTCCAACATCTCTTTTGGAAATACGTCCTTGTATTCCTGCAGCACTGGGAAATCTTCAGCGCTGGACCTTTATCCTATGTGGTTTCCGACACATGAAATGTGTATGAATGATAGTTCTTCTTGAAGTATCTGCCAAATTGCAATGTTGTAACTGGCCTTATCGAAACCTTCTTCAGCACACCTTTTACTACCTAAGGATTTCCTGCATCAATAAGGAATTCTAGACACTTATTATAACATTAAAATTTGGGGCAGTGATGTTCCATCCAATCCATGCTATTAAGAACATCATATGATCTTAGTGGTAGGATGTTTAGATTTTTTGCACAAGACAGACCATCCAACATTAACGAACATCCTTCTACCACTTCACCTACTTTCCTTTTCATCCCTATGGCTAAGTAAACTAGCCACGACTTACCATGCTTTCTTTTCTTGAGCCTACAAACTTCAAAAATATTAGGATGAATATAAATATCACTCGATCCTAGATCTATTAAAATAGAAACAGAATGCACAACAATCTTACCTCCAACTTCAACTACTGCGGCTTAATGATCATCCAAAGCTACGTAGATTCTAGGATTTGATCTGGCAATGTCCTACACAATCACAAATCCTTTAATGTTATGGATATTTCGAGGTTGTTCCTTCATGTGAGGGAAATCATACAACTTATGATTCTCTCCACATCCCCGACATTGCATGGGTTCTCTGGGTCTTCTTGTGCCTAACATAGCACGCGAGAATCTGCCTTGCGTTGGATGTTCTTGTTGAAAATTTATCTGTTGATTCCTATAGAGTATAGATCTGAACTCTTTCTTCCTTGGATCAAACCTGCCCTTGGGATTTCCTCTTTCTGCTTGATGCTCCTCATATTTTCCCTTGCATTTATCATAGCAATGCATAGCCTTCTGGATAGCATCATCCAAGGTCTTGGGATCCACGAATTCAATCATGTATGTGTAATTATGGGGAAGTCCATTTAAGAATCTCTAAATATTTTCATTCTCATTCCTACGATAGTCCACATATCGTAGTAGCTCTAGAAATTTTTTCACATAATCCTCCATTGTCATATTTCCTATCTTTAGCTCATGTAACTCTTTGCTCTTACTATCATAGTATCTTTCAAAAGGATACTACTGCTCGAAATACCTTTTAAACTTCTTCAAGTCAGTCTTCCTTTCCTTGAGTCCTTTCACTTGCCAGAAGTGTTCCCACCGGATTGAAGCTCTACCATTCAAATTGAAGATGGAAATCCTAGCCTTCTCATTTCATGAGAACTCACAAATTATGAAGTACTTATTCATTCCAAGAAGCCATGCTTTAGACTCCTGTCCCAACTTATTTTCTCCCTCGAATGGAGGTGGATTTTCCTTCCTAAATTCCCTAAAGGAAGTATCTTTGTAAGGCTTCCCTAACTTATATCTTAAGGCCGAATGCGCAAACTTATTGGACAAGATTTTCGATCTAATCAATTTGTTGCTCGAGGTGTTTGGTGGAGACATGCTCATTCCCCTTCTACGCACACTTCTTCCTCTTGAGTGACTACTCGCACTATTTCTATTCTTACTTCCATTGTTATGATTTGATCCCAAATTGGCTTTCTAGTGAAGGTATGTTAGATTCTACAATATGGAAGCATTGATATGATGCTACTCTTCCTATGCCTTAGTTGGCATTTCTTTGAAACTCCTCATAGTTTCAGCGATATCCAGAGGTGTGATTTGCGCCCTCCTTCCATTGGATTTTGTTTCTGCATTACCACCTTGTTGTGAAAAAAATTTCACAAGTGCACTCTTCCACTTGCTAAGGGGCTAATCCTTGTAGGTTGTTGCAAGGCCTCAGTCCTTGGATCCCCTTTTGATGGTGGTTTGGTATTCCTCCAAGTGATCCTGCAAGAGATTGTTCACATCCAAACATGAAAATATTAAAAAAATAAAATGAAATAGATGGGGGGAGAATGCAAAATTCAACAACCAAAGATATGATAAACCACTCTTTTATTTACCAATGGAATAGCTATACAACACCTAGGAGGTGAAGGATTCAAGGGAATCCAACAATCTAGCTTACGTAGGCCTTTATTGTCCAAACTAAATTCTAAGTAGATGGAAGAACAATGGATATAAACACTTGCCCCTTGATGGTAGGTGGCAAGCAAGCTTGGGAATGCTCACAATGTTAGGAAATGGTGGGCTATGAGGAAGCTCCAACTCAAATCCAACAACATAACCTTGCTCTAATTTCTCTCTACAAAATGCATGTGAATGGATTCCTTTTATAGGCCAAGAGGTGGTCAACAAACAACTAGATCCAAATGTGAACTCATCTTCTCCATGAACTAGTTCCAAGGTACACCAAGGGGGCTAGTTAATTCCCCCAAGTGTGTGAGGAGACAAATTTATATCCTTGGAGATGATTGAGCCTCAATGTGTCGCGGTAAGTAGACTGTCCTACCATTTTGACAATAGCATGACCTTAATGAAGAAAAGTCACGTGTAGCACGACTTTATAAAGAAAATCTACGCGTAGCACGGCTTTTATGAAAAAAAGTTGCATGAGCACGACTTTTATGAAGAAAAGTTGTGTGAGCGTGAGTACATAGCTATAAACCTGCGCTATACGGCAACTTTTGAAGGAAAAGTTGTGCGAGTGGCCCAAAATTCATGTCTTTTCTACTATGAGGCTCAAATTGTTTTATGGATCTGCTGAGGATTTCTTTGGTGAACTACATTCTTTATGTTGATGACACCTTACTAGATGAATCGCCGAAATGTCGCATGTGTGTGACTTTTAGGTGTTAACATATGCCCCTTGATGTATGAGGTTTGGAGGGTACTATAGAGCCGATAATGTATCATTTTTCTTGTTGTTTCTCTCTTGTTTTGTAGGACAAAGCATAGGTGGACAAATAGGGTTATCCCATGGGGGAATATTGTTGGTGACAATCGTTGGAGCTGTTGTAAAGAATAGATTTTATACAAAAAATGCGGGCATACCCATGCTCGTGAAATGTTTTCAAAGTGATTACAATGAAAGAGGACCAAGTTGTCGACTCTACTATACTGTTGGGACATGGATGAAGGAGGCTTTGATCAATGTTTGAGTAAATTCCCCAGGAACTGCTGCGGAATATTGAAGAAGTGGAACTGTTGGTGACCATGATAATCCCACTAGGGTGGGAGACCAAACTGGTATGTAAATATTCCTAAGAGCTTCACTATACCAAATAGACTACTACCATGATTTCTAAATGTGGACACTACTACCTTCAAAAGTAAATTTCCCCTTGATGCGATGATGTGTTGATGTCAATCATAGGGGAAACCACTTAGTTAGGGAGCACTAATGACTCTCCCTACTAACTTACAGGTTATCCCTTATATTGATTGAAATGGATCCCAAGGTACAACTGCAACTACTACAATTCTCGAAATGTAGTGTGTTGACGTCGACGGGAGATGAAGTACATGATAAAACAAGAGTCTTATCTTGATAACTGAGATGATATTGTAACCAACTAGTGGAAGGACAGACCTGGCACAAGACCAGTTGATAAGCGTGAGGCTCATAACTTCCTTTGATCGATGTCAATATGGGGAGTGGATGACGGAAACTTTTCTTTCAGAATGGCACATATTGAAACAGACGGAGACAAACTACAAATGAAAGGGCTTTGATGGAGACACAAAACCAAGGGTAATGGTAACCGACAAAAAAATTATTGTTGAACATATGGAGACTCAAATATATAGATCAAAGGCGACCATGGGTTGCTGCCAAAATAATATGGTGTTCCCGCAATGTGAGGTGATGGGGGAACTATTTGTACATAAAGAATGTTGTTGCGGTCCCCACAGTTTTGGGTGTGTCAGGGGACCGATTTGATGGTGGGAAGAGTCCCCATGATTTTGAGTGGATCAGGGTAAACTTTCCAATGATGAAGTGGGGGTTAACTTGCACATGCAAAGAAGGGTGCCCCATGAATCAATGCCATGAAGTGTATACCTGCGGGATAACTGAATATAATTGGTTACTTTTGAGGGTGGGATCCCCATAGGTGTCTTTACTAAGGTGATGATATGAAGAAGATTGCGGAGGGTAAAGTGCTCATGGAGGTATGAGTGGGATTTGTGAATATTCCTCATAACATGGGCCGATGAATCTGAGGTTGTCTACTCAAGGGAGTAAATGCGCAACTATAAAATGATAAGATAAAGGGTAATATTTTGAAGTTGTATCAGATTCCTCGTACTTGTGGGGGGTCGAAATCATGGGTGTCAATTGATGACAAGGTGATAAATAGTGTGCACACCCATGGGGGAACATGCTATTCGCAGTGATGATGTTGATGGCACATCAAGTCTGGGAATGAGGGACCTATGGTTATCAGTGGGAATACTAGTAAATTCATTGTAATCAGAGGGAAAACATTGTCTTTATGCTAGTTTGAGAATGATACCTATGAGAGAAGCTCGAAACTATTGTTGACGGATGGAGTCCTGGTTTTATAATGGAAAAACAAGAGTCTCATGCATGTATCATTCGTAATCCTGCACACAAGACGCACATACCCATGTGTAGTAAAGAACGTGACCAAGGTATTGAAAATACATGAATAATAACCAAAAACATAGCGCACCTTTCCTTGATGTTTAGGCAACATGCAATGGTTGTGGGGGATCCAAGTCTTCGTCTGAAGATGATGAATCACTGCAACTGAGGACGCCAGACAAAGGGGATTCAACATCAATGGTATCCAGTAAGGTAGGTGTTGTCTCCTTGGTTTGTGACCTATGTGGGGATACATAGAGGGGTTGTAGTTGACCTTGCAGTCTCATTAGTTCGAGATGAGCTTCGCGTTTAGCGTGTAAAATAGGGCACTGAAATGAGAGGTGGGTGGTCTCTCCACAAGATCGACAAGGTCTTGGTATGCAAGGATGAAAGCGTTCTTGGTCTTCCTAAGTGTTAATTTTCTCCATTATGCATGCGATGGCGCTAGGAGGGAGCATATGGGAGGAGTGCCCACATGACGAGCATTCATTGTGTGATGGTGTCGTCGTAAGTTTAGATAAGGCTTACGACATTATAGGCTCCACCACTTTTTTTGTAGTTGGTGCAACTTCTATGGGAGGTGCAACTAACGGTGTCACTGATGTGCTGATCACATTGATAGATACTACTTCTCGTTTTAAGAAGGAGGGTTCCTCAATTGTTACTTGAGTAAGACGAACTACTACCAATGCCTCTTGGTATCGAGGGAGTTCGGGGCAATGGTGTGTATAGTGCCCATACTGAGCGCATATGGAACATGTGTAATTCATACGCAATGTTTTGGACTTATATGTGGGTGAGGGAGGTGTGCCCCTTTTCACTGTCTGTGGAGCACGGGTGATGCTAATGGATGTGTTGAGAAAATTCCTTAGCTTCGGTAGAGTAGGACATAGTTTGGTTGCATGGCCTTGTTTCCTGCAAAGAGAACACATCAGTGTAACTCTTTGAGTGGGAGTATTGAACATAAATGGGGCTTTCAACTCCTGTTGGTTGATGACCCATGCTTTTATATTAGTAGTTTCTATTGAATTGGATGTTGGATTTGGTAATAGGGGACCTTTCAACTTTGGTTGTTTGGTTCCCCCATTGGCGGTCTTAGCGATGACCGATTGTGGGGTAGTTGCGGATATCATAGGTTGGGCTGTCATAACTAGATGTGTTACTGGACTTGTAGCCATACTAGCCAAAACAGGGACAAACTAATAATGGGTTACTGGTTTGGAAGCCATCTATGGGTAGGGTGGTGTGAGGTACCATACTGGTATCCCCAAAGTTATCCCGGGTAGAGTTAACTGAGCCATAATCGGCGTCCCTTGTATACCCATGGGAGGATACAAGAATGAGATTTGAAAAATTTGTGGTACTGATGGAATCAACGTTTGTTCAATGCCATGACTCAATGATGGTGCTGATGACGGTGTTGAGGTGGAGGTGGCTTCATTTTCAATAGTAAAAATTGTGCACATTAGGCCATCGGTAGATGTAGGGATATTTGGTGGTGGTCATGAATATTCTCCTAACAAATTGGATTCCTTGTACATACCGGGGGCAATGTCAACATACAATTGATCATCGCTCAATATAGTTTGTAGGACATTGTCGGGGTTGCTTGTGGTATTAAGGTGATAGTAGTTGAGTTGGTCGAGGGTAACTACCTTCCCATTCAAGGGAAACATAATGATATAGAAGGATAAGGAGGCTACCGCCTTCATGGCATACATGTAACTACGCCTCAAGAGGATGTTGTAGTCGAGCTTAGCGTCAATTACTTCGATATCGATCATAACCATCTTGCCCCCCATATCTATGGGGACTTTTTGGTACAATCCTCTTGGTTGGGATGGTATTCCATCATACGCGCGAAGAGAGATAGACGAGGGGACCAAATTAGGATATCCTAATCATTTTCATAATTTTACGGACATAACGCAAGTGGATGCACCTTCGGCGATGACACATTGGTGAATCATGACATTCTTTACAGTGACCAGAACTTGAAATGAGACTAACGATGGTAGTCGTAGATCTCCTTTGTCGAGATCAAAGGTCATGATGTGAGAAGTCAGAGACTCAAATGGATCGACTACACTAAGAGCATTCAGTAATTCCTTTCTATGTGTTGGGAAAGACTATAACACTTCTAACGTATACATGGCCGTCAGGGATTGAGCCAAGTCATCCACAATACTGTAATTATGGGCATCTTTTATGTGAGGGTTATTAGGGGTAAGCCAAAGTGGAACTTTTGGAATCCATGGGATTTGCTTAGAGTTCATTCGAGGAATCTATAGAGGGACCCCGATGGGATAGTTGTCTTCCACTTCGGGGGTGGAAGGCCCATCATAACCTTTGGCTCGTGTTTGGAGGTTGAAGTCCAATGTATAGATATTTTGGAAAGAGCCATCACCGGGTGGGATAGGATCTTGTTCTTGTGTAACTATCCCTTGATTGGAAAAGGGTTGTTGTAACAATGTTGTTTGTGGTTGGGGAGGATTCGTTTCCTGAGGAGGGTTAGTCATAATATTATTTTTAGCTTCCACTAACTGTTGGCTGTCAGGGTTAAGGGGACAATGATGTGTGTAGTGACAATAATTGCTGCAAATGGAGCAGATTATGCCCTTGTTTGGGGGGATTGTTAGTACCTGTAATTGGATCACCCGTATTCTGGTTTTTTTGGGGAGGGGGGTTTCCCCCTTGCCCCGACTGTTGAATTTTTTTTTTCCTTTCTTCTTTCACTGATTTTGTGGATTCTGGGGGTTTACGATGTTCAATTGCTCGAATTGTTGGGCTTGTTGAACGTAAGAAGGTTGGACTAAGTTAACCCCCATGTGGGGGCAGGTTTCCGACCAATTGGGCATGGGAAAGGATAATATGGGTTATAACTAGGTGGTGGTATATATGTTGTTTGCACTCCATAAGAGGTGGATATTGGAGTGTCTTGCGCCATTGGCGATGTAGGAACCATCATTACTTGGCTAATGGTTGGGTACGTAGGACTGGATGTGTAACAATAAAATAATAAATTAATATTAATATTAATTTATTATTAATTAAAGACTATTTAAGTCAATAGTCATGCCCTTTTACGAAAAGGTGCATGATGGGCTTATATAAAGCCCAAACCTATGTAACTATTTATCATATATCATACATTCATTTTTACATTACTACTTAGCCATTTATGGCTTTCTTATGTTATTTGTACTAGTTATTTACTTAGTAAGGAACTCTTGTTCCTTCAGTATGTTCCATATTGTAATTGACCAACTCGTGATATGGGTACCGGTGCAGGAAGTACCGAACCAGGTGGCATGGATGGGTAATATGGAACCATGTTAAATGGCATCGATGTGGTGGTAGGAACCTTTCCTAAATGGGAAATGGACCCATTAATCCCATCCTCAGAATGTGACGATCCTGAAGGTGTAGGATCCAATGACCGATGCCGCGGGGAATCAAGGAGGATTATGTAAAGGTATCTAGATTATGCATATATGAGGTCAAAATGTTGTGCTTTCATAATAGCCTCTTCCTCGCTTTGTGGCATGGAGCTGGAGACATCTTTAGCTATGGTGGGTTGGAGAGATTTGATGAAACAATCCAATAGAAAGGGAGGTTGGATTTTGATCTTACATATTGTGTGGTGTCTACGCCACTCATGGATGTGGTCCGCAATGTGGGTAGAAGTATTTTGACGAAACTCAGTGAGAATTTCAAGGCCTAGATCATGCCAGATCGGTAGTTGAAAGTACGTAAGAAATGCGGTGGCCAATGTTGCAAATGTGAAATGGGTACCACTTTTTAGGTTTACATACCACTTTGCTTCCTTTTTGGTGAGGGTACGCTAGAAGAGGCAAATCCTCACGAGGTCATCCACTATGCTGTTATATGAACACCATAAGTGGAAATACATAATATGGTTGGAGGGATCGTCTCCCTATTTTCCTTCAAATTTGCGAATATCATCATAGGAAGCTTGCCAGGAATAGTCGACCATGTTGCATCATGAGCAATGGGATCATTAGTTAGTTTGGCCAAATCTAGTAGATTTAAACTAGCCATAAATGGTAAGGTAGGGACGATTGGTCTTGCCATTCTATTTAGGATGTGATTTCCACGAGGGCGAGACCAAGGTGGTGATGTAAACAACGATTGACCTCCTATGAGAGAGGATGGGTCAAAGGGATCTAAGGGATCTCCATGGGGAGAATCCCGCGAGGAACTACTTCTGATGGGGGAAGAAGTGGTGTAATTAATAGATTCTCTGAGGGGAGAAAATGTACCTAGCAAGGCTTGGCCTTGACTAGATGATCCTATCAATGCTGCCTAGGAACGACCCCAGCTTGAATTTCCTCCGCATGTAACATGGGGGAACGGTGTCAAAACAACCCTCGAGAGAGGGGATAGGCCTTGCAGTCTACGAGACTGTATTAGGATGTTGTTTTGTTCCTCAATGGTGAAGGATTTGTGTCAATATGAGAGTGATGGTGGAATAAACAAAATTTAACAAATGAAAAAATATGTCAACCACAACAGATGCAAAATGGTGCGATAAGTGAGTGATATGTGTTAGAATATTGGACAATACTGAGAGGGGGGGGTGAATCAATATTGTTATCTTTTTAAATTTTTAAACCACTTTTAATATTAATTAAAACATGGAATCAATAAGATACATAGAACACAAATTTTTATCGTGGAATCCCAATTGGAAAAACCACAAACTCTTTCTATAACTGCAAAATTATATGTACAATTAGTTTTTGCTTGCTATTACAGACAAGGATGCTACTACACCCTATTTACCAGCTACTACTGGAAAGAGGTTATGACCCCCTAGTTTATCAGCTACTACTGTTCAAAGGATGCTTCGACACCCTATTTACCAACAACTACTAGAAGGAGGCTACGACCCCCCTGGTTTATCAGTTACTATTGAAAGGATGCTTCGACACCCTATTTACCAGCAACTACTGGAAGGAGGCTACAACCCCTTTGCAGGCATGTAGCCTATCGTAGAACCACCCTCCCTCCCTAGTTTGATCTTATAACTTCAATGGGATATACATCTATTTATACTTTCATTGTCCTCTATTTCTGATCTTCAATCCAAGCTCCAGAGACTGCCTATGTTCCTTTTATTCTTTCTTTGATATTTGTACTGCTTCAAATCTTTATTTAAGCACACAACAGCCACTCTCATCTTCTTTTTACCTTCTCTGGATTCTACATTGCTTCAGGCCTTCATATCGAATATACAGAGACTCTGTTCTTCTTCTCTGGTATCTATGCTTATTTAGATGCTCATCTTCAATGCCCAGAGACCCTGGCTTCCAGAATCAAACTCTGTATAATATATCTTTAACATCCAAATGAACCATCACGTACATCATCCTTCTTTACATTCACAACTCTTCATTTTGGACACTCGTATCCTTCAGCAAACACGTCCTTACAATCACGCCTTTTCAACATCACACCCTTTCCATATTCGCGTCCTTTCAATATGAGAATCATGTCTTTTCATCCAACAAATCTCTTCACTAAAAAATAGTTCTTGATTTAATTAATTTGCTTTGATAAATAGTTGGTAGTTAATTTCCTTTATTTCATAACATCTTAATTATTCCTTATTAAATTGACTTAGCTGGGCAATTTAAACAAAAACTTGTTAACATATTTTATCAGGCTTATTGCTGGCATACTCACATACTGTGTAAAAATAGTTTTTCTTCAACTTGGCAAATCAATTGTTCACACGTGTGACTACCAAAGAAGAAACCAACACCATGGATAGATGGACAAGTTTCCGAAGAACAAATCCACACCTTTGGATGAATTTATCTGCACAACCACTGCTTATGGCGTGCATTTCCAATAGTCTCTCAAACATCATTTAGATAGAAAGACAATTTTTTTCTCAATTTGGAAGTCTTGCATTTCGCACGTGTAACCTTCAGAGAGAAATCTGAGACCATGACTAAATGGCCAGATCATCACGGAACAAACCCATGTCAACTGATGAATTTATCAGCATAAGGACAATTTTGGCGGGCATTTCCAAATAGCCCCTCAACCTTCTGTTTTTAACACTTGGACAAATTTCATTTGTTCTTAATATGCAAAACAAGATTTTTCTCAATTTGGCAAGTTAATTTCTTGCACATGTGACCATCAGGGAGGAACATAAAAGCATGATTGGATAGACACATCACCAAAGAATAGACTCATGGCATTGGACAAATTTATTAACACCAAGACAACATTTGGTGGGCATTTGCAAATGGCCTTCTGAACTTCTATGCTGACCCTTAGACAAATTTTCCAAACCCTAGGTCAACTAAGGTGGATTGTTACTTTCAACAAAACCCTGAACCAATGATACCAGATGATGTAATACATCTTACTGAGCACAACCAAACTGATTTCACCTTCAAACTCATCTTCCTCTGACCTTGGCAGGCATTTTACTGGACTACTGAAAATCTGCCTAAAACCCTATTTTGGCAGATCTATAACTTTCTCATAAAATACTCTTTTGGAGAAATGAGACCATGGTCA
This sequence comes from Larix kaempferi, assembly GCA_027924585.1. NCBI lineage: Eukaryota > Viridiplantae > Streptophyta > Pinopsida > Pinales > Pinaceae > Larix > Larix kaempferi. The sequence continues at coordinate 9,168,911 of BSBM01000029.1, forward strand.
GATAGCCTATTCAACAAGGTATAGCCTGATATTTTCAGATATTTTTTATCATTCTCTTATGAGGTATGGCGGGCATTTTCATGAGGCCGCTTGGACCAATTTTCCAACACTTGGTCAATTTCCAGAATTTCTAAAACTTCCTGAACCCTTGCTTTGGAAGACCTATAAATTTTTCATAAAACACCCTTTTAGAGAATGTGATATTTTCAATTGCTAGGAACTAGATTCATAAGACAATTTCACATGGAATATTTCAGACAATGAGAGAAGAAGAATAGAGAGAATAAATTGTGGAAATCACTATGTATATTATTCATTGATATGATAACAATATATAATACATCCTCCATGGAGAAAATCGAATTCCTTTGAGGCAATTTGGAAAGGGCAAAAATAAAAGGCTTAGAAAAGACAAAAAAAAACCCCTAGGTGGCAAAAGCAGTTTCCAAAACTGTCCTAGAGGCTCATGAATTTAGTAAGTATGGTATGGCAGCTCATGAGTGAGGTAAAAGGAATGTATTGATGGATTTAGTAGAAAAAATATGATGTGGAGGTTGAATTGGTCAAGTGGCAAGAGTTTCCAAGTCAACTAGCTTTTCCTTTTCCACTAGAAAGTAGAAAAAACAAGATAAAGCTGTCTAAATCAGGAAAGTGTCTTTCTAATTCAGGAATAGAATAAAATCAGATAGAATCCAAGGAAATATTATCCAAAATCCATCCAAATTCGTTTTGGTGAGTTAGGATGGCATGTGGTCCACTAAAAGACAAAACTGGCATATTTTACCTAGTCAAAACTCAGGAAATTAATCATAAATGATTAATTAATTTATCGTAAGTCTAGAATGACATAGTGGGTTTTTTTTAAATGTTCCAACACCCCCCCTTAAGCTTGAATTTATGTGAAGGGAATCAGAAAAATATCATAAATATAGGGCCCAAGCAACAAGGCTTATGGTCACCCCAATACAAAAATAAGTAGTCCATGTAAACCGAGGAAATAGGGAAAACCTCATGGGAACAAAACTCTCCCTAAAAAATGGACATGCTTGATGTCTCCATCCTATCATGTTGCTCATTTACATGAGCTGAATGAGCTGAATGGGCTACTTCTCAGTAACATACTTGATGAATAGGTTGTGGATGTCATGATCATGCATCAGTGCATCAATGTTATGTAGGCAAGAACCATGTGTTGAAGCTCTATGAAGCTTATCTTCTGATGATGGAGGAGCATCAAATGAATTTTTCTCGCTGTTGTAACATATATAATCAGATTTGAAAACATAATCAATGATGGAAAGAAGATCTATGCATACTCCTTCCCTAGGAGAAACAATGAACTCAACAAGATCAATTTCTTCTGTAGTTGCAATGTGGTGCACTAGTTCTTGTATCTTCTTCTCAAACTGATGTAGGACCTTTCTGATATTTAAAATGAGATCATGCAGCTATGAAATATTAGAATGTGAGTCATATGGAGTAGGAACCAGTAAATATGTGGAGTCTCCATTATCGAACAAAGTTTCAGTAGGAAAAGTGTGAGAAACTAGGCCACCCTGACAGCTGAGCATTAGCGAGCCTGGAGAGTGTGAGGACTTGAATTTTGAACCATGAGTGATGGGGTCAGGTACATATGTGTGGAATATCAGTTCAAATATGGACAAAAACATGGCTATCCAACCAATGAAATATATGAAATAAAAAAGTGCAACAGAGGCAAGTGACACAGTGTAGGAAAACAATATATAATTGTATAGTTTCTTAACTGGAGAAATTGGGGGTTGTGGGGTATTTTGTGCATCCCATGGCTAGGAAAATGGTGTGGGAGATGTAATGAACTACATATCACACTGTAAATCATCTTCTAAATTAGAATCTAAAATATTTGAATGGAGGTGGAAAGACTAATCAGAAGACAAATCAAAAGCTAGTAAAAAATGACTAGTTTTGAGAATAGACTTGGATGAACTGACTGAAGGTTGTTCCAAGGAAGAGGTTTATGTTTCTGATTCTGATATATCAGAATGTGAATCAATATCAAAGACATCAGAATTATATTTCACTCTAGCACTCAAAGCATAAACATGATTACCTTTGGGAGAGGCTTGGAAATAGTGTTCTTGTTCTACAACAAGCTTGCCTTGTTCTTTCTTTGAAAAGTCGGGAACATCTATGTTATGCTCTTCAAGCATCTTGGCCATGATGTCCAATTTCTTCTTGAAGCAATATTTCTCAGGATGAGTGCCTTTGCAGCAATAAGAACACCTGGGCTTCTCCTTCTTCATCTTCTTGGATTTGGAATCTCCATCAGAATCCTCTTCATCTGACAATATCTTTTGTTTGGATTTGTCATTCTTGAAACTCTTTGCTCCATGAGCAATAAGTGAAAAGTATTTGGAGGGTGATAGATCCTTCATTTGGAACAACTTTTCCTTCTCCTTAGTGAGTGAATCAATGAATGCATCCAAACTTGGCATCTTCCAATTAGGAATTGTAAGTCTTGTGGTATGAAAAGTAGACACAGATACTGAGTATTCTGAGCTCATTTTTGACAGAATGGTAAGGATTAATTGCTCATCCTTCTTCTCTAATATGCCACATTGCTTGAGTTGAAGCACTAGGTTCTTGAACTTTGAGATGAACTCCATAGAATTGAAATTACTTGGACTAAGAGAGATCAACTCAATCTCCAACAAATGACCTTTGAGCTCGTCCTATTTTCCAAAGAGAGATTCTAGCTTTGTCCACACTTGATTTGGAGTGGATGGAGAATCAATATGGAATAGAAGATTTGGAGATACAGAGAGACAAAGTAACCCATAAGATTCATCAAGCCTATTGAACCATTTGGATTTTAATGCAACAACTCCTGGCTCAGTTTCAAGCCCATAGTAACTCTATACAATCCTTTGCTCTGAAGCTGGATGATCATATGTGCCTTCCAGTCAAACAAATTGAAGGGAGTGAGAGTCACAACTTTGGCTTGTTTTTTATCCATACTGATGCGCTCCTTGTGATGTAAATACCTACAAAAAACACTCTAGGAAATTGCTTTAAATCAAGATAGCTTTGATACCATGTGATATTTTCAATTGCTAAGAACTAGATTCATAAGACAATTTCACATAGAATATTTCAGACAATGAGAGAAGAAGAATAGAGAGAAAAAATTGTGGAAATAACTCTGTATACTATTCATTGATATCATAACAATATATAATACATCCTCCATGGAGAAAATTGAATTCCTTTGAGGCAATTTGGAAAGAGCAAAAAGAAAAGGCTTAGAAAAGACAAAAAAACCCTTAGGTGGCAAAAGCAGTTTCCAAAACTATCATAGAGGATCACGAATTTAGTAAGTATGGTATGGAAGCTCATGAGTGAAGTAAAAAGAATGTATTGATGGCTTTAGGAGAGTAGATATGATGTGGAGGTCGCATTGGTCAAGTGGCAAGAGTTTCCAAGTCAACTAGCTTTTCCTTTTCCACTAGAAAGTAGAAAAAACAGGATAAAGTTGTCTAAATCAGGAAAGTGTCTTTCTAATTCAAGAATATAATAAAATTGGACAAAATCCGAGGAAATATTATCCAGAATCCATCCAAATTCGTTTTGGTGAGTTAGGATGGCATGTGGTCCACTAAAAGACAAAACTGACCTATTTTGCCTAGTAAAAACTCATGAAATTAATCATAAATGATTAATTAATTTATCCTAAGTCTAGAATGACATAGTGTTTTTTTTTAAATGTTCCAATAGAGAAATGAGACCATGGTCAGATAACCTATTCAACAAGGTATAGCCTGATGTTTTTAGATACTTTTTATCATTCTCTTATGAGGTTTGGTGGGCATTTTCCCGAGGCCAGTTGGACCAATTTTCCAACACTTAGGCAATTTCCAAAGTTTCTCCTGAGACCCTATTTTGGCATACTAATAACTTTCTCCTCAGACATGCTTAAGGAAAAATGAGACCATGGTTAGACAACCACTTAAACAAGCTATAGTTTGATGGGATGGGGTGGACATTTTCCTTACCCTATGAATTATGGAGGGCGTTTTCTTAGAGCGGTTTTGACTAATTTTTCATACTTAGTCAATTTCCAAAGTTTCACAAAGTTGCCATACTTTTCCAGAATGATGTCATATTGCAACACTGACTTCATGATAGCACCAAAACACCATCATGTGTCTTTCCATCCTCATCACACATGCCACATCATCATACATGCCATGTCATCACTTCCTTTGTATTTCACTGAGTTTGCCCTGCCATCATGTCCTTAGTTATTCCTTTGTCATTACTGAACTCCATTGACATCAATGACAACCCTATTCAACAATATGTGCAATGTCGGTTTTAGTGCATGAGTCCCCACATGTAGGTTCTTTTTATTACGAGTTTAGTGAACTTGTATTTAAAAAGAAAATAAATGTAAATTCGCTAGAATACTTAATGTCCTTCCTCTCAAATGTAACTAGGCCTCCCAAAAGCACAATTGATGGTGATAATGGTATCCACTCACCAATCGAATAGTGGAGGTAACAAAGAACTAGTTCTATCTGCGATGGGGCCAATGATCCAATCAAGAAGACTTGGAACACCTCCCAACAACAATAGCTAACTTCAGGAGTCAATTGCACTCATAATTGCTCCATGGTGATATCCTAAGTTGGGCCACTAAGATACCTTGTGTCAAGTGTGGATTAGTGGTTTGGCCGGCATGGTATAGTGTCGTCTCCCTACAAAAAGTTGAGTGGCTTATAGGGGAGAGCAGGGAAAATACACTTCGGCGTTCACCTCCTTGGTCACGATGTACTTATGATCTGGGTTTTCTTTAAACACTTGCTTATAGAAGGATTTTGTAAGTACCCTATGAGACAACAATGCTATGTTTCAAAATATCACTAATGAAACTAGATTGGTGGGAGTTAATGGATGCCTAGCCCAATCAATCCTACCTAACTAAAATATTGTTTTGTGACCTCCTGTGGAGAATTTTAGTTGGTTAAAACAATTACAATGTTGATTTTAAAGGGTTTGAATGTTTCACTTATGGAGTGTAAGAGGGGTATTTCACAATCCCTACCTTTTTGATTCACCAAGCTCACATGAAGTGCGAGGTGAAGAGCATACTAGGATTGGAAGAGTCTTTATGCCTCTTATTGCGTGATAGTGGTGCAAACACGTGATGAAAGCAAAAAATAATTTTTCGGTAAATTAACTAAAATAATATATCAAGTAATGTGTACTTTAAAATCTAAGAGATGCTCATGACGTTTTGCAAAATCCAATATTTCTAACTAATAGACAAGTGTGCAATGGAGGTATTTCACACTTCTCACCATTTTTCTGATTCACCAAGCTCACATAAAGTGCGAGGTGAAGAGCATACTTCAGGCGACAAGTGTCTTTATGTCCTTGCTTGTGTGCAAAAAGTGTTTTCTACACTAGCAACACTACTAAAAACAACATGTCAATTTGATGCATAAACAAGAAATGGTCTTGAATACTAGTGACATCAATGGGGCCCATTGAAAGCCTGAAAGTTGGTTACCTAGGTAAGTTTCAAGAGAGATGTACTCTTTACTTCCTAATATTAGTCTAGGTGCACTAATTACCAAAACATTAAGTAATTGGGTGAATTAATTTAAGTTGGTTAGTAAGTAGCAATTGGGTTTCCAAACTAAGCTATGCAGATAAAAAGCAAAAAAACAATAGTAGCCTGGCTAAACCAGACTCTTCTGCGCGGGTTAATACAAAACAAACACGTTGTAGTGCAGGTAATACACTAACCTTCCGCATGGTGCGATGAGAAGTGTAGCGTGGGTCTGACACCGTGTTGTTGCAGCAACATCCCCCCCAATTTTTTGTACATATTGGGGCCCCTCCTTTTATTTTTTCTAGAAAGACTGCCCAAGGAAGTTAATTCTGCTTTTAACTTAGTTTTTGTTTTCAATTGAGGGTCTGCTTTAAAAAATTGAGTTTTTTATTGTAAAGTTAAAATTCACGAAAGTCTCCCGAAACTGCGGAAGCTATTTGCCTATCTCTCTCGAAATTGCGGAAGCTATTTGCCTATCTCTCTCGAAATTGCAGAAGCTATTTCCCTATCTCTCTCGAAATTGCGGAAGCCATTTGCGATTCCCTTCCAAAACTACGGAAGCATTCGGCAAAGTCTCTCGAAACTGCGAAAGCATTCGTAGTTCTCTCCCGAAACCGTGGAAAGACTTTGAGTTTTTTATTGAAGCTGCGGAAGCTATTTGAGAAAGTCTCTTGAAATGGCAGAAGCATTCGCAGTTCTCTCCCGAAACCGCGGAAAGACTTTGAGTTTTTTATTGAAGCTGCGGAAGCTATTTGCGAAAGTCTCTCGAAATGGCGGAAGCATTCGCAGTTCTCTCCCAAGATCGCGGAAAGATTTAGAGTTTTTATTGAAGCTACGGAAGCTATTTGCGAAAGTCTCTCGAAACGGCAAAAGCATTCTTTCGAAACTACGGAAGCTATTTTCCAATCTCTTCCGAAACTGTGGAAGCATTCAAGTTTCTCTCTTGAAACCGCGTTTCCCTCTCGAAATTGCGGGTGCCATTCAGAAATCCCTTCCAAAACTGCGGAAGCATTCAAGTTTCTCTACCAAAACCGCGGAAATCTTTTGGAAAAAACTTAAGTTTCCCTCTCGAAATTGCGGGAGCAATTGGTGAAACTCTCCCGAAACGGCGGGACCATTCACGAAAGGCTCCCGAAATGGCGGAAGCATTCACAATATTGTTCCACAATTACAGAAGCAATTTGCATAAGATTACAGAAGCAATTACAGAAGAAATTCAGAAGGCTCTCCCGAAACTGCGGGACGACTCGGCAAAACCGTTCGTGATAAGTTTCCAAGAGGTTTTATTTTGAAAAGATACGCCAATCTCTCCCGAAACGCCGAAGCAGTTCGCCATATCGTTCCGCAATTGCAGATGAAACTCGTAAGTCCACCTCGCAAGCGACGGTCCCGCATAAATGCCAAGACGGCTTGAAACGACCACACCGTACAAGGCATTAAAACACCATTTTAATGACACCACCAACCCGTTTAATGTCGCACATGTCTAACCTTTTAAAAGGACGGTGGGGTTTTGGTTGAACGCATTGTTAGTTTATCGTTCAAAGAACACCGTTGGGAAGACCGCGCCAGACCACTCCATCTCAGCGCATCCACAACAACATCCACCTCACTCAACCACTATCTCGTCTCTAGGTAGGATTTTTAACCACCATTTTTGTCTCATCTCCACGTCAAGTTACTTTTGGGGTTTTCCCATCCATAACGTGGCCGATAGACATTGGTAGCATATGTCCTTCTGTTTTTAAGGCCGCTGTGGCCCCTTAGGTTCCTCATCCCCACCAGCTGAAAGCCGTAGCCATGACCATCCAAGTTCTTCACTGACTGCATTTCGATCGTTTCCTACCCTGATTCAAGCTTCGTACCGGCCACAGACCATTTCGCAAGTGTTATTAATGGCAGTTGTGGTCGGTTGAGATACTCGACCACTCACCTTGTTAGGATCAGTTAATGAATGTGGAAAACAGTCCCTTGTTTCATCGTTTATTCATAGGATTGTTTCACTCCAGGCTCACCCGCCATTGACCATTAGAAGTGCAAGGATGAAGGATACCCTCTCTCCAAGGGCTAGGTGGGAAGCAGGTTGTTTCCACGTCATATGCTTACCTTTTTTGAAGCATTCCAAAAGCTCCTGACTAGACTTTGTATCCTTAGGATAATCAAGTCTCAGAACCATATTTCTTTTTTGGAGTGATTTATTTTGCTTCCCCAGCATGCAACTTCATAATTTGTCTATATTTCTCATTAGCATGTTGAATTGGTCCTTCTCTTTGTTACACTCTCATAACATGTTGCAATTTTTTATAATGATTCACATTTGGTTGCTAGCAGGGATAAGCCAGGATGCCAAAAGGTGGTAGAAAGAAAGCTAAAGTGATGAAACCAGATCCAGTGCCACTAAGGACTGAAACTATGTTCCAAGATACTAAGTGTACCACCGGCATTCCTCCTGAGGTCCGTTGGGGAGATGTTTACAGGATGATCAAGGACCAGGATATCCCAGGTGTATTATTGGAAGAAGAACAAATCTACCTCAACATCAGAGCTTCTGGCATAGCTAGGGCTTCTACCCGCCCTGAATTGTTCCCATGCTCTGAAGTGATCGGGTGGATACTGGAACATGCCAACTCAGAGACAAGAGTATTACATGACAGCAGGGGAGAGGCTTTCACTTCATTCCATCTAGCATATATTGCTGCAACCTACAAATTCTCACGTCCCCAGCAAGATCTAAGTGATGAATGGTTGGGCCAAATGAACAATATTGAGATGGCCAAAAAATTATTGGTCGCAGGCAAGCACTTGAGAAAGAGAGGTAATGATGAATATGATGTTCAGAACCTAAGACCTCCTTTTAGGTTAATCGCCCTGATGCTATGCAGAATTTTCGGCATGCCCGATGGCACTGTATATAGGATACAGTGGGTCCCCATCATCCACTTCGTAGCATTCAAAGGGAGTGTGTTTGACTGGGCTACTATCCTTTCGGACAGTTTGGCATCCACAGTGGCTGCTGCAAGAGAAGGTCTGGCCTTAAAAAAGTCAGAATTTTACATGTCTTCCTATCTCATTGACTGTATTTTGGCCAAACTATCTTTCCCCAGCCTAGGTTGCACATGGGATAAAGCCAACACCCCGGTCTACACTGCTTATAAAATAATGTGGGCTCAAAATTACAGAGCAAGCTATAAGCTCATCTGCGAAGAGTTCATCATGCCTCTATATGAGCAGATATTCAAGGAAGAGCCCAACTATCTATCAGAAAATGCCATGGAGGTCTTGGAAAACTATGGAGATTTTTATTTCTCAGAGCAAGGCACCTACATCAGGATGTTTGGAGGGACCAAAGCGCCATACATTTTTCCAAAATACGCTACTGATTATGTAGTCCTCAAGGAAGCAGTCAGACAAATTTTCCTTGATGGAATAGGAGGGGTGCTTAACAAGCAACATAAGGATTCTTTCTCTCCTTTGCCCTTCTGCATAGGAGCCTACAAATTCTCAGGGGCTGCATCAGCTGAGGAATTTGTTCAAGAGCTGAAAGATTTCCACTTCGGTGAAATGACCTTCCACAGAAATGATAGGCGAGGGAAGGTTGCCGAGCATTGCAAAGAAATTTATGCTGATTTTGAATATGCTCATTACTATGATGCCGAGGAAGAAGTGTTCAGAGGCATCAGCAACATGAATGAGTTGCAGATTTGTCATCAAGGCAGTGGAGCAAGCTCTAGTTGTACCCCAGCCCAAAAATCTAGCCTGCAGAAAGGGAGAGAAGCAGCTGATGCCCGAGCTGAAGGAGAACAAAGATTGAAAGAGGAAGCAAGGCTGCAGAAAGAAGCTGAAGATGTAAGATTGCAGAAAGAAGCTGAAGATGCGAAGCAGATGGAAGAAAATGAAAATCAGCAGCGAGCTGAAGAAGAACAAAGATTGAAAGAGGAAGCAAGGCTGCAGAAAGAAGCTGAAGATGCAAGATTGCAGAAAGAAGCTGAAGATGCGAAGCAGATGGAAGAAAATGAAAATCAGCAGCAAGCTGAAGAAGAAGAAAGAAGGCAACAAGCTGAAGAGGAACAAAAGGGGGAAGAAGAACTTAAGACAGTTGAAGATGCTCAGGCAGGTGGCTCCGGCACTCAAGATATGGAAATAGACATATCTCAAGTAGGTGTTCCCAGCACCCAAAATGTGGAGGCAGACACAGCACAAGCAGGTGTCTCCGGTACCCAAAATATGGGAACAGATTCAGCTCAAGTAGTCCAGACCCCACCCATAGAAGCAGAAATAAATATAATAGACCTCCCAATCGTCCCTTACACTCCATCAAAAGAGCATACTGTGTCCCGATGGGATGAATTTGTGTATGACAAGAAGAGAAAGGAAGTGGTCCTAAAATCGGAAGAGAGGATAAAGAGACTCTTCCAAGAAGATATTGTTACCCAGCGGGAGACCACAGTGATGCAAAATACACATAAGGCTCCCATAGCCATGGCATCTGCCGCTGTAGAAGCAGCAAAAGCAACGCAGGACAATGTGGTCGATATGGTTAGAGAATTTGAGTCAACAAAGAGGAGAGTCTGCATGTTACAACATACTGCGGCTAATGAACAGGCTTACAGGGATCTTGTAGTAAATAAGTATAATCGCCTGTCTGTTGAGCACAAGGAATTGTCAGATAAGTATCGCCAGTTAGAAGAAGAAAAAGAGCACCTGGCAGTCCAGATGATGGTTTTAGAAGCAGAAAAGAATGATTCGGAAGCTAGAGTGTCTCAGCTACAAGCAGATAAGCAAGCAATGGGTGAGCAATTAGAGCAGGTAGAGAGCAGGACAATAGATATGTCTCCCTTTCATGAGCTGTCCTGTGACATCCTGAGACAAATGCATGCCACACAGGAGCTGATTACTGAAGAAGTGTGCAGGCTCAAATCCATGATGGTTAGATTGAAAGAAGTTAATGCAGAGGCCAATATGCTTAAGGGTAAATATACTCGGGTTAAAGCAAACATCCTGAGCCAGATGGAATGGAGAGAAGGGAAGGTTGATTTCCCCAAGAATCTCCCATTCAAATCTGTAGATGGTTTTAATGAAGATATAGCCCTTATGGAATTCTGTAGGAACTGTGGCCTTAAGCTAATGGCTAAGATCCAAGGAACAATGGATAAAAGTAACAGTCTTTATCAAAAAATCCATGAAGTGCATGATAAGTGCAAGTTGAGTTTCCCTCAGTCCCTTGATGAGTTCCCGAGCAAAGAGCAACGTTTATCAGACTTGAAGGAAGAGCTAGGCATTCAAATAGAATATGTAAAGAAGATCGATGTCTTAGCCATTGATGATCTCCATCACTATATTGGGTTGTCATCAATATACAGTCATTGGCTTAAAGAAATCCACCAAGCAGCAGTTGCAAAAATTCAGGGTATTGGAGCAGAGCTTGGTAAAGATGTGACTTTCCAGCAGATCTTGCTCCCTTCCTCAGCAAATGTAGTTATCAGATACACGGGTATCTGGTTCAGTTACATAGCAGAGGAGGAAAAGAAAGCAGCAGCAGCAGCAGTAGAAACCAGTCCAAGTGCTTCTCTCCCAGCAGTAGCAGCAGTATCAGCCAGTCCAAGCGCTTCTCTCCCAGCAGGAGCACCTTCCCAAGAGTGCACACGCTGATCCTAAGGCGTTGTTCCTTTTTTTGTATTTTTGGCCTTCCTATGTCTAAAGCGTAGAACCATTGGACAATTGTCCTTTTCTTTTTGAGGAATTTTCTGTTTTAAGAAAAGGGTCACGATTTTTGTTTATTAAAAGGGAAAAGTCTGTAGAGGACAGGTGTAAAGAGCTAGGTGGCAGCCCAAGGGGCATTTTGTAATGATATGAATAGAAGTTTAGGAAACAGTGTAGAGGACTTTTGGCAGGGAAATAATTTTTCTGAACTTGTACGAGCTATCTTGCACTTGTTTCAAGAAAATGAAATCTACCTAATAAGAGCCTGGAGAGGACGTCTTTTGCATGGAAATGGATGTTGGATGCATGCTGGATTATTCTTGTGACTTTCATATTCTACTGTGAGATCTTTCTTTGTTGTCTTGAATTATTTCTTTGTATTGAATGATCTTACTGTTTCTTGTGCAAATATATTTTCTCCTACATGAGTAATGGAATGTGTTATATATGAATTGGAAGCTATCTTCTAATATCTCTTGCTTTCTTGCTGTAGAGCTATCTTTATGGTTTAATGGTTGTCTGTTGATCTTTAGATAACTCTTCCAGCACATTACTCATACTTATAATTTGCTCCTTGCAGGGATAGTTTAGATTTATTTCAGTTTTAGATACAAATTTGTTTTGAGTTTTGCATTTAGATTAAGATAGCTTAGGCACTTGCATATCATTTCAAACTATAAAATCAAAAAAGAACGGTGGATCGGGCCATAACCGATATATTTGAAGCAAATCTCCAAACCCAACGGTTGCCGGAACTGCTAACCGGACGGATCCCCCATACAAAATGGTGGACAATCTAATTGGGATAGTCTACCGGGGAGGATCCCTTTCTGCTTGATGTTGCGATCTTCGGGGCATCAACACACCGATAACCTACGCTATGGGTGTGGTTGTCCGAGTCGATTCTGCATTATCAATGCGACAGAGACGTCGGGAACCGCATGACTATGGAAACATAAATGGGGTCGTGATGGGGCCAAATTCGAAGCAAGAGGTGGAATACCTGATCTCCTACAAGTGACAAATACCCAGAATTAGCTACTTATCATAAAACAGCCTAGTTTAATAAGAAATGAACAAAAATAAGTATGGTTTCCATTAGAGCTGTTGTGGAAAAAATTGCACAAGTGCACTCTTCCACTTGGTAAGGGGTTAAGCCTTGTAGGTTGTTGCAAGGCCTCAATCCTTGGAGTCCCTTTTGATGACGGTTTGGTATTCCTCCAAGTGATCCTGCAAGATATTGTTAGTGTAGTTCACATCCAAACATGAAAATATTAAAAAAAAATTGACAGAGATGGGGGGAGAATGCAAACTTCAACAACAACCAAAGATATGCTAAACCACTCTTCTATTTCCCAATGGAATAGCTATACAACACCTAGGAGGTGAAGGCTTCAAGGGAATCCAACAATCTCCCTTTGGGAGACCTTTCTTGTCCAAACTAAATGCTAAGTAGACAGAAAAACAATGGAGAGAAACATTGGCCCCTTGATGGTAGGTGGCAAGCAAGCTTGGGAATGCTCACAATGGTAGGAAATGGTGGGATATGAGGAATCTACAACTCAAATCCAACAGCATAACCTTGCTCTAATTTCTCTCTACAAAATGCATGCCAATGGCTTCCCTTTATAGGATAAGAGGTGGCCAATAAACAACTAGATCCAAATGTGAACTCATATTCTCCATGAACTAGTTCCAAGGTACACCAGGGGGGCTATTTAATGCCCCCAAGTGTGTGAGGAGCCGGATTCAGATCCTTGGAGATGACTAAGCCTTCAATGCGTCGCGGGAAGTAGGTGGTCCTATAATTTTGAAAGTAGCGCAGCCTTAATGAAGAAAATCCATGCATAGCGCAACTTTATGAAGAAAATGTTAATTTTTCAGAATTTACTTCAATCTGATCTAGGATCTTAACTGAGAGAAAAACATGTACAGCATATCTACAGCATATCAATCATGGACACAATAATGCAAGCACACAAGAGACACAGAGTTTACTTGGGGAAAACCATAAAGGTGAAAAACCCCAATAACTACCTCAAAGATAGATAGAGCAATGATACAACCCAAGCATAAGAGATAGACATCTCCTAGCAGCAGCTTCTCCTCCTCCACAAGTGTGCCACTCTCCAAAGAGTATGTGAGAGAATAGAATGATCAAATAGAGTGCCTCCCGCACTCTATTTATACTTGACTTGACTTGCCTAATAACCTTTACTAGGTCGGCCTCAACTTAACCACATAACACAATGCTAACTGGGTCGACACCCAATAGGGTGTTCTAATAACCCTTTGACCCACATGGCCGACCCCCAATAGGGTGGTCTAATAACCCTTCGACCCACATGACTTATACAGGGCCGACCCCAACAAGGTGGTCTAATAGCCGATCAAGTATAAGTTACGAGACTTACAATATAAATGATGACACTTCCGTATAGAGGAATAATAACATCTCTATAGGAATACAAACACTTCCGTATAGAGGAATAATACCATCTCTATAGGAGTACAATATACATATATGAAATACATTTCGAAGTTACATATACATCAACACTCCCTCTTAACTAGGAAGGTATTTCTCGACACAAGTCTTCTAGCACAAGTCTTCTTCTCTGGATCATCGTCACTGGATAATCGTCATCGAGTCATCGTCATCGTCATTGCTACTACTATATCAATCAATCTCTGAATCTACTCATCATAGGAAGTTCTACAGAGCCAATCCTTTTTCATACTGGATGTAGGCCCACCACCTGCAGGTCTTCATCATCACTGGCCATACTGTGGAATCCTCAGGACTTATTACGTGCGTCACAAAACATCGAAAGAGAATCCCAGGACTGATTATGAGCACACAGCTCAACCTATCGGATCTCCCAGGAACTTTTAAATGCTACTGCACAACCTGTCCATGGCCACAGAGTATCACGAAGCACAACCTAGATGCACACACATAGCACTTACACTCACCGGCATGGGAGGACCAACCTACCACCATCCGTGAAAGGCTCACAGCACTTACATCAACGACCATGGGAGGACCAACCTACCACCATGTCGGAATGGCACATCACTTATATTGCAGCCATGGGAGAACACATCTAAAACCATGCTCAAATGGCCCCAGCACTTATATCGCAGCCATGGGAGAACACATCTACAACCATGCTTGAATGGCCCCAACACTTATATCGCAGCCATGGGAGAACACATCTACAACCATGCTTGAATGGCCCCAGCACTTATATCGCAGCCATGGGAGAACACATCTACAGCCATGCTCGAATGGCCCTGGCAATTACATCACAACCATGGGAGAACACATCTGCCACCATGTCGAAAAATCCCAACAATTACATCGCAACCATGGGAGAACACATCTACACCCATGTCCGAAAAGCTCATGTGCATCTGTGTCTTCGGAACTCATCACACATAATCCAACTGATTATGTAATGTATCCACCTGATACATATGATCATACTGATCATAATCATAGCATCATCCTGATGCATATCATCTAGAGTATCGTCCTGATACTCATCACTGCATCGTCCTGATGCATATCTGGAGCAACATCCTGAAGCTCGTCATCCATGATCATCCTGATCATACAATGCATCCACCTTATGCATACATAGTATCTGCCTGATACATACCATCATACATGATCTACCTGATCATACAATGTATCCACCTGATACATATACAAATACATACCCATGATCCAACTGATCATATCCAACATCCAACATAATGCGTACATACATATATATAAATGATCCAACTGATCATATCCAATATCCAACATGATGCGTACATACATATACATATAAATGATCCAACTGATCATCTCCAACATCCACCTATTGCATATACAGAGCAATAACTGGAGCATCATCCTGATACTCATCATCCAGCACTTACATCCATAGCCATGGGAAGGATCCTCCTCTCACCATGCTTGTAATGGATCCTACAAATGTGTCCATCACTTCTTCCTCGAAGTGTCATCAATCTGAAGAACACCAAGCCTCTCTTTGAAGTACTTGAACTTCACTCTGGCTAGTGGCCTCATTAGCACATCTGCAACCTACTCATCTGTCACAACATACAGGAGCTTCACTGCTCCTCTCTGCACCATATCCCTGATATAGTGATATTTGATCTCAATGTGTTTCTACCTGTCATGGAACACTGGATTCTCAGACAACTTCACACAACTCTGGTTGTCACAAAAGATACTAGTAGCCTCCAACGGGAGATCAAATAACTCAGACAGTAGCTTCTGAAGCCATACTGCCTCACAACTAGCTGAACAAGCTGCAACATACTCTGCTTCAGCTGTACTCAGTGCTACGTAGGACTTCTTCCTGCTAAACCAAGAGATCACACCTGATCCCATACTGAAGCAGCACCCAGAAGTGCTCTTCCTATCTGCAACACTGCCTGCCCAATCTGAATCAACATAACCCTAAAAGTTAAACTTTTGTTTCGCATCATACTTGAGCCCATAATCAACTGTACCCTTCAGGTACCTTAGAATATGCTTTACAGCAACCAGGTGAACACTCCTCGGACCCGTCAGGAATTGGCTCAATGTGTTCACCGCAAAGCAAATATCTGGTGTTGTGTTCGTCAGGTACATCAAGGACCCAATCATCTGACGATACATAGTGACATCAACCGGCTCAGATGAAGCATCACACAGAAGCTTCAGGTTTGATGCCATAGGTGTGGCCAGGCCTTGCAGTCCATCATCCCGAACCTCTTCAGGATCTCTACTGCATACTTCCCTTGTCCAAGGAAGATTCCATTTGCATTCTGCCACACCTCCATGCCTAGAAAGTAGTGCATCATCTCCAAGTTCTTCATCTCGAACTCGACAGCAAGCTTCCACTGCGTGTCGGCAATCAATCTATCCTCACCTGTAACAAACAGGTCATACACATACAAAAGTAGTATCATTCGATTGCCTTCCTCAACCTTGTAGTAAAGGTTGGAATCCGCTTTACTCTTGGTAAAGCCCAAACTAGATAGAAAGCCATCTATCCTGCCATACCAGGTCCTGGTTTCCTATTTCAAACCATACAGGGCTTTCTTCAGTTTTCACACATGTGACTCTCGGTCATGTGTCTCAAACCCGAGTGGCTACTCCACATACACTTCCTCTTCGACTACACCATTCAAGAAAGTTGTCTTGACATCCATCTGGTGTATCTTCCATTTCATCACTACAGCCAGAGCAAGTACTGATCTGATGGAAGTGGATCTGGCTACAAGAGCAAAAGTCTCTATGCTGCCACCTGCAGCATGCTTGATCTTATAGATCCATTTGGAAGTCACAACAGACTTCCCTTCAGGTCTTGGGACTGCATCCCAAATATCATTCTTCATGATCGAATGGTACAACTCGATCATGGCATTCTTCCCGAATCCTGGGAACTTCAACATCTTCAATAGATAACTTTGTTTCCGAACAAATGTTGTAGTCCTTCTTTTGTAGGTGATGGTATACGATATTTCCTACAAAACAAGTTAAATTGCATGATTAGAAACATCTCATAGTTTTTAGAACAAATTCTTACACATAAAGAAATATGTCATACAGTCATGCAATTATTTTAGCCAATGCTTCAATACAACATTTATCCATATCCCGTAACTTTCTAGATGCCTTCCAATCTCTACCAGAACATTGTTAAGAGTGTGCACAACTCCCAATATGTCAGCAAAGAGGTTTCATTCTAGATAAGTAGCAATGGAATGTTGTACAGTGCCATAGGCCACTTACCCATCATATGCAAATTAGTAGTATAATGTTCATTAATGCAATTATTCTAATATGCATAATACACACCCTAAGTCTAGGAACAAAAGCATATACATCATTGAACAATATTATTTAAACAAACAAATATGCAAGAAATGACAATCAAAATACTTATCTTTGTTTGGTTGTAGGGTTGACTCCTTCTCAGTCTTTGGTTCCTTTCTGTAACTCCATTCTGATGTGGATTGTGAGAAGTGGTCAACTCCCTCTGAATACCTGCATCCTTGCAGAAACTACTGAAGTGTGCTCCCTCTTGATTTTTGCTTCCTGGATTACCTGTCCTTGAACTTATATCCATCCTTAATCACTATGCATGCTTATTAGTATCATCATTGTGTTATCCTCGAGGTCTCACACATACTCACACATTCATTAGTATATTCTCAATACTATCAAAACACAATAATCTTAAGCATGTATAGTCATGATCATTTCAAACATAAATAATAATCATTAGTATTCAAGGACTCTTATGGTTTAGTCATATCATAAATTAAGGTAAGAAACATAATATGCCTAAACATGTGATTACTCAAACCTATACTTTTATGACTCTTCTGGTTAGTCATATCATCAATTAAGGTAAGAAACATAATATGCATACACCCATGATTATTCAAACCTATGAATAATCATTATCAATCATGCCATGTATACTTATATAAGAGATCCTATCACAAGGTAGGATTCTAACTTGATATAGGAAAAACATACCTGGATTAGTATGTTAGCTAGTTATGTCTAACATACCCACATGATGTCTTCTTGTTCTCTTCAATTACTTGTGCTGGTAACCTGCATATCTCATAAGTTAACCATTATAGAACCAAGTTATACGTACCTCGTAAATAGATCTTCTATGTGATCCATGGCAATGGATGAACCTTTGTCTTCATGTCACCATGGTCATATGTTCTTGAACTAGAACATGATTTGTCTTTCTTGATCTACCTTTCATGTTAGTGGACAACATCAACCTCATACAACATCACAATGCATTAGTACAATCATAAGTGTCAAAAACCCTAATCAATGAATATCTTCTATCATGCATTCATAATTTTATTAAGGTGATACAACAAGTCTAAAATTAACCAAGATTGTACTAACCATAATAATATGAAGACAAACATATCATAAACTTAATTATGAACATAATTCGAAACATACCTGAATGAGTCATACCTGTCGAGATTGCTTATAATCTTCTTATGTAAGCCCTCAGCTTCATCTCCCTCTGAAACAGGAACTTGTTCGCTTATGCAGGTGACCAATCCATTCTCTTCTAGGATTAACCCAATCCACTTGATTTGCAGGAACTAGATCTGGAGCTGGATTAGGGTTTATCAGAGAAACCCTAAAAATTCAAACTTTGAATTTCAAACTTCTGAAAGGATAGAAAGATGCGCCTTGATGAGCTGATCAAGCCGGTATATTCAGAATTTGAAAACTGCAAAGTTTCACCCCTTAATTTTGCCTTTGAAACTTTCGGATTCACTGGATATGACCCCGAACTAGGGTTTGATAAATCCCACCCTTCTGCCCAATCAAAAGGTTTGATCCAAATCTCTAAGCTTCTATTTTTCTGAGGAGCTTCCAGCCGTGGTCACAGATTTCAAAAATTCCCATTTTTGCAGAAGCCCTAATTTTCCACTTTTCTTATCAAAGTCCCGAACTAGGGTATGATCAAGCTCGGCCTTCTTCCCAACCAAAAATTCTGATCTTGGTCTCTACATTTCGATTTTGATGAGTATCATTCATCCGTGGTCTCCGATTACGAAAATTCCATCTTTCTCCGAAACCCTAAATTCCCGAAGCCATGAATGAAGGTGCTCAAAAATTATTCTGTTTTGACAAAAATATGTACCTGATTGTTTCTGGTGTAAATCCGAACTTTCCATTCCACAAGGTCTGAAACTTCTACCTGTGGTATCCTGACCTGTCATCTTTCCAACCCCACAGGTCTGACCTCAATTGGATTCTCTAAGAGAGATTTATGCCAATTGTCGCAACGTGACTTGTTTATGGGATAAAACAGAAGAGCGAACTTGTATGGAGTATCACGTGTCACTGGTTCAGTTTCGGCCTCTGAAAAAGTTACCTGAGAAATTATAGTCCGTACACTACTTGTCACATTTTACGAAATTTCATTTGGAGCTTCCTAGCCCAAGTTATGACTTTTTTTCCTAGGTCACCTGTTTATGACTCAGATCTGGAAGAGGCAGAAACCCTAGATTGTACAGATCATAAAACACAAATTACAACGAATTAGAAGTTTTCCTTTGGACACAAGGTACATGGGGATCTAATCTTCAACTTGTAAAAGTTTCATATCCGAAAACGTTTCCAAAATTGATTTACAGCGAAAGTGCTATGATGACTAGTTTTTACTATATCAAGCCCTAGCATCGTAAGTGCAACAAGTGTCATACATGCCATACCATGCCTTCTTTCAGGCTAGCTCTGATACCATGTTAATTTTTCAGAATTTACTTCAATCTGATCTAGGATCTTAATTGAGAGAACAACATGTACAACATATCTACAGCATATCAATCATGGACACAATAATGCAAGCACACAAGAGACACAGAGTTTACTTGGGGAAAACCATAAAGGTGAAAAACCCCAATAACTTCCTCAGAGATAGATAGAGCAATGATACAACCCAAGCATAAGAGATAGACATCTCCTAGCAGCAGCTTCTCCTCTTCCACAAGTGTGCCACTCTCCAAAGTGTGTGAGAGAGAATAGAATGATCAAATAGAGTGCCTCCTGCACTCTATTTATACTTGACTTTACTTGCCTAATAACCTTTACTAGGTCGGCCTCAACTTAACCACATAACACAATGCTGACTGGGCCGACACCCAATAGGGTGGTCTAATAACCCTTTGACCCACATGGCCGACCCCCAATAGGGTGGTCTAATAACCCTTCGACCCACATGACTTATACAAGGCCGACCCCAACAAGGTGGTCTATTAACCCATCAAGTATAAGTTACGACACTTACAATATAAATGACGACACTTCTGTATAGAGGAATAATAACATCTCTGTAGGAATAAAAACACTTCCGCATAGAGGAATAATACCATCTCTATAGGAGTACAATATACATATATGAAATACATTCCGAAGTTACATATACATCAACAGAAAAGTCGCGTGTAGTGCGTTGACGCACAAATTTTATGAAGAAAATCCACATGAGCGTGACTTTTATGAAGAAAAGCTGCATGAGAATGGGTACATAGTTATAAACCTGCACTATAGCGTAACTTTTGAAGGAAAATTCTCGCGAGTGGCCCAAAATTCATGTCTTCTATACTATGAGGCTCAAATTGTTTTATGGATATGCTGAGGATGTCTTTGGTTAACTACATTCTTTATGTTGAGGACGCCTTACTGGATGAATCACCGAAATGTTGCATGTGTGCGAATTTTAGGCATCAACACACCTCACACATCTTCTCCCATAATATCTTCTTCATGATCATAGGGATCTTGTGGATCATCCATGATGATCATTCAACTAGTTAAATTTTTATTCTTCTACTCGCTACCTTCTTTCCTTTGTTATACTGGTCTCACTACTACTAATATCATTGTGTACAAAGGAAATTTTATTAGCTTAACACATTAATAAACCTGAATAATCATTTCAACATTACATCGTTGGGATCCTTTTACATTTAGAGGCCTGGTGTTGAAACCACTACTTTGATACCACT
Organism: Larix kaempferi; assembly: GCA_027924585.1. Lineage (NCBI taxonomy): Eukaryota > Viridiplantae > Streptophyta > Pinopsida > Pinales > Pinaceae > Larix > Larix kaempferi. Next base: position 9,189,786 of record BSBM01000029.1, read on the forward strand.
CTGTCACGTCACTAGTGGCCTCAATGGCCTATTGTGACCACGAGGGATCTGTTTTTCTTCCTTTCTACTTTTGATACCAAGACATTACTATCTAATACTTAGTTATTTTACTATGCAGCAGACTACGCCACATGATCTTAATACATTGAGCATGGCACCACGTGCATAACACTCTAATCCATATGTGATATTGCATAAAATAACTTAACCTTGTGAGCTTCTGTGCTTATCAATTCCTTTATTGTGCAACTATACTACATGTGTGAAACTAGACCACTGCACGATCCACTATGTGATTGTCTTTAATTGTTGCATGAATACCACCATGCAGGTTAACCACCTCGTGGCAACTCAGCTTGCAGTGCCAATTCATTGGCTTGTTGCAGAGTAAGTGCTATATGCATATATGGACTTCTTATGTAAATCACACATTTAGATGCAATCATTTATAAGGCACATCATCACATATCCATCAAATAGATATCCGAAATCAAATTACTTCTAGCTAAGCAATTCATAATTCATAATCATTGTATAGAACATGCATCTCATCATTCATTTAGATTAACATTCATACAATGGAAATGAATAAAAGCAATGAAACATCACATAACACTTATCTTGAATGAAGCTTCTTTGAGCAACTAACTACACAAGAGAAACGTTCCACCCAACCGTAGGCACTTTGTCTAGCATATACTCTTTCTGCTAAGAAGCCACCCCCACGTTGGGCATGATTACCTTAACGAAAGGAAAACTATCCAGAGCTCACTCATAGTCAAATAGGAATAAGGCCACAACCAAGCTAGCCTCTGTTGGGTTAATAGGATGTTACAGTCATGCAGAATCAATTCTCAATCCATGCCAACCTATGCTAGGTTAATAAAAATTTCCAGGTACTATAGGGGAAATGCTAACTAGTGAATCCCCACATATTTATAGGCACCTCGTGCAAACTCGGTTAGCTTTGGGTCCACAATACTTTCCCCACACAACACCAAGAAGGTGCCCCTTCACCGCTCAATGGTCCCTCAGGTGTCACATTCCTCTAAGTGCTATACTAGTGTGTGAGTAGAAAGACCACCCAAACCTTTCTATTCCACTAGGAGGTCACATCCTTCACTATTCCCTTATCCAGTTCCACACTCTACACCACTCTGGTAATCAATACTAGCAATCAACCCCACATAGACTCATTTAGTTTGGGGTCCACAACACCCGCTCCACACAACACCTTGAAGGTGTTATTCCAGTGTGTACGCAGAAAGACCATCCAAAATTTGCTACGCCGCTGGGAGGTCGCACAATTTCTATTGGATTCCAATCCACTTGGTGCTCAACACTCTCTTCACTCTTCATGGATTACAACAAATCAAGTAGGACATGCAGTCAACTATGCTTTACTTCCAGAACCATAGATGCCTTGTGAAGACTCGACTAGCTTGGGGTCCACAATACCCACCCCACACAACACCAAGAAGGTACCCCTTCACCGCTCAACGACCCCTTATGCGTCACCTTCCTCCAACTGCTATATCATTGTGTGTCTAGAAAGACCACCCAAACCTCAGATCATCTACCTACAGGATCTATTTTCCCAGGCCTTGCAAATCTTGGTTGTGCACAATTAATGACTCTAGGGAATTACTTCGGTCATTCTCTGACAAACCACTCTACTATAATAGGACTAACATGCAACTACTCAAGATAACATCAACAACAATGAACCAATACTTCCAGACACGCGACTTATACTATGAAGACTCAACAATTCAGGGTACGTTAATGACCACTAGGTGCGCAACTGAGGATAAACAACATCCTCATTTTGCTAAAAATTACTCAGACACTTTTAGAAGCCGATTATGTCATACAGATCCTCAACAAATATTCAAGACACACAAGCTCAAACTATAAGCTATACAATTCATTACCATTATGATACCTAGACCAACAGAGAAACACATAGCAGTTGTGCTCTCCAGTTTCTTCTTCAACTCGCAATCATGACCACGAACTAGACCTTAAATCCACTCTCCACTCTGTAACTATTTACATCGGCCTTCTTCTTAGTTAAGGGTGAACTCTTTCTCCACCGATGAGATTGATACATTAGTCGATGGATAATATGACTTCAACTTGCACTCGAGATAGGGTGAGATAGATTCACCCATGAGGGATTGAGTTACTTGACTACATAACTAATTAATTGACTGATAGACTCATTGACGGTCTCATTGATAGATTTACTGTGCCATCCCCCAAACTAGAAGATAATTTAAGGATGACTTCAATTCAACTGGTTTCTTACCCAATAATCAACTCCTATTCCCAGTTTTGCAAGGCGGATGACACAAGGAACTAACACTACTCTGTCACAAGGGGATCAGACCCACGCTTTTCTTTCCCCAAGATAATAACTATCTCAACTACCTTCCTCTTGGAAGCATTAAATTATTGGGGCATGTGAGTTAAACTGACATCTGATGGCTCATCAATCCTCTCTAAGACACTTGGCTCTCATCTATTGGATTCGTGAATTCAATACATCCCTTCCTAACCTTAGGATAATCATTCCCCTTGCTTGTGTTTCCTTGCATAGTTAGTTTTGGATTTATTTATTATTATCATGCACATGTACATAACATTTATAATACTACTGTGCTTGACCAATGCATGGTTCACTAACCATATACATTTGGGGAATTCATGGTAGGGCCTTTGCTTTGTGCTCATCACCATGTTCCTTATAATTATCAACGATATTACATCATTTACATATCCTTTGTCAAGGGCCAAAAATAAGGACATTACACCAACCATAGACCAATGAATAACGAATCTTCTTGCTCAGTAATCACCCCCTAGCATGAACCATGACACCATAGGGGATAACACCCTCCTCTCTAGATGGCATAACCTATTCAACTATCATTCTCACACTCTCAAGTGTATAACCAACTCTTGCTTCACTCAAGAAAAAATTCTCACTTCTCATAAATTTCCTAACACATAATAGTGCTCATTCAACAAATCTCTCATGCACTAGAGAATGTCCCATCCTCACACGTATGCATATAAATAATATATTTCCTAGGTCTTACACAAGACCCAACTTTCCCTCCTTGGGAATTCATTAGCCTTGGATCCCCTCCTATATTTTAGGGGGTTGGTTCAAGGAAACTGCCTCTTGACACTTGTCTTTTGCACCTCTTGAGTAGAAGGACTATGTTCCCCTTCTATGGGGTCATGGTTCATCAAGTTCTAACATGGCCATTTCAACTACCCCCAACATTTTATTAATGATTTCAAAACTGTCTTTTACAACTGCCCTTTCATGAGGACAAGTGACAATTTTTTATCTTGCATATGTTCAAAATAAAATAATAAAATATTAACCACTTTGTCACAAAATTTGAAGGTGTACGTAGTAAAAAATCAAAGTAAAGACATGGGGGATATTAGAGTGGTGGTTGATGCCTTAAGTAGAAGATCGAGGATCTTTGTAGTACCCTTAAAGTTTATTTATGGGGTAGAGTGTTAGGAAAAATTCTTGGAGATAGTTGGTATGTAAATGTTACATTAGTACTTTAGAGTGGGAGACATCAAAACTTAATTTTGAGGGGTATCACCTAGAGGCAGATGGGTTGTTGTGATTTCAAGGGAGGATGTACATCCTTGAGGAAGGAAGGGGATATTATAAGCACTATCCTCAAGGAAAGTGTCTTGATGTAGTGCAAATTTTTTCTAAGTGTCTTGAATGTCAACAAGTAAAGGCTAATCACCTCTACCTAGTTGGTTTCTTGCAACCTCATGACATTCCTATGTCCAAGTAAGAGGTTCCATGGATTTTGTTGTAGGATTTCCCCTTGCCTCTCTAAGACATAATGCCATTATGGTGGTATTTGATAAACTAACCAAAAGAGACTATTTTATTCTAGTCAGTGAAACTTATGACATCGTGGATGTGGAAAGAGTACTTTTAAATGAGATGAATCGCCTTCATGGGTTTCCTAAAAACATAATCTCAAATAAAGACCCCAAGCTTACGTCCAAGTTTTAGACTAGCTTCCAATCAACATTGGGGACTTAGCTAAACCTAAGATCAACATATAAACTGGAAACAGATGGGAAATCAGAGAGGGTTAATAAGGTAATGGAAGGTATGCTTAGGATGTATGTTATGGATCAATAGACCCATTGATAAAATTACTTACCTTTGGCGAAGTTTGCTTATAATAATAATTACCATGGTTCTATTGAAATGCCACCTTATTAGGATGTATATGGGAGGCCATGCAAGATGCCATTGATTTGGGACAGGTTATAACAATGAGTAATCATAGGACTGGAACTGGTTCAAGAAATGGAAGAGCGGTGAATTCATATTAGGTAGCGGTTAAAGGAAGCACATGATTGACATAAGAGCTATTTCGATGCTCATATAACTGACTGGAGTTATAATGTCGGAGATGAGGTTTTTACTCGTATTATATCTAATAAGAGTACCATCGAGTTTTGAAAAGGGACAAAGTCGTCACCTTAATTTATAGGGCCATTTGAAATATTAGAAAGAGTTGGCACTATTGCATATTGTTTAGCGCTGCCACCCCCATTTTCATAAAACTCATGATGTTTTTCGTGTATCTATATTACATCATTATATTGCTGATGAATCTCATAAACTAAATTGGGAGGAACTGCTAGTTTCATAAAAGGGAGCTTATATGGTCGATCCATTACAAATATTGGACCATAGGGTCTAATGCATTAGGCACTGCCCGGTAGACTGGGTTAAGGTCTAGTGGGACATGTATAGCACAAGATCTTCTACCTAGGAGGACACAGAGACCATACAATATGATTATCTCTCACTTTTTTTACTATAACTTTGGGATGAAGTTTCCCAAATGGTGGGTGTATGTAACGCCCCACTTTTTGATGGGACCACTAAACAACATTTAGACCTATATTTTATTTCTTTGTTTATTATCTATTGAACTCATCTTGATTGAGTAAACTATGTGTGTGGATTTGTGAACCTACTTGTATGTGTTAGTTATGTTTTAAGTTATCATGTATCTTGTTAATGATGATAGTTGTGTGATTTGCTTCCCATATGAAAAATTAAATAAATGATAGGATACATGGATAACAATGTACTTTATGATTAAATGAATGAATGGATATATGCACATGTGTAGATATCATGTGCAGATATCATATGTGCAGATATGTGTAGATATGATATCATGTGCAAATAATGATATCATAACACATGGATATCTATATACATATTGGTTGATGAGTGTAATAAGATTAATATATGATATTAATTATAGTATTAACTTCTTGTTCTTTAAATTTACATTGCATTAGTTAGATTCCACGGTATTAGGCTCATCTACATTAGCTTGTATTAATCATTTAAATTGTAATTTATTAATTGCATCCATTTAATTCTCATTAGTAATCATGTTTAAATTAGCAATCTCATTACATTGGTTATTCTAATTAATATGCATAACCATTGATTTCATGTCATTTTATAGGTGGACCAATTGATGTTTTCCAAACAATTAATGATGTGAGTGATAGTGGAATATCAAATAGTAAATTCATTGAGATATTTTCTTATTTGATCAATTTTAAATTTATGAGGACTCGGTAGAGTTAATGTGATAGACCTACCTTGCCAGGGCGGAGTTTTTCGGATCATTAAAGAGGTAGGTGACTTGTTATTATTGGAGTAGTCTAAATATTCTATGTTTTCTACCTTTTACGAGTATATTTTTGGTTTGCTTTGTTTAGACTCCGGTTGGAAATCTTCAAAAAATATTAGAGTCACATATATTAATTGTAGAAATTGCAAAATTTGAGTTCCATAGGGGTATTTGAGGGTGTTGAATCCATTTATGCATTCAAAAAAACAATTTAAAACGCTTCCAAATTTGGATTTTACCCAAAAAGATTCCGACCAAAAACCACCGGAAAGTCCAAAACATAGAATAAATAGACTACTCCTTACTTTATTATAGTTTAACCTTCCTAGGGCCCTTCTTGAGAAGGGGGGGTGGAAGTGGAAAAATGGGGGATAAAAGAGAGTTGGATGGATGAAGTGGGGGTTGGAATTTTCTTGGAATAGAGCAAATAAAGTGGAAGGTGAAAACACTTAGGAAAATCCAAATCTGGATACATGACTAGGAGATTGGAGATTGGAAGGGAGACTGGTGTTGTGGTTATCAAAGTTGTGGGCACATAGGGCTATGAAACCCCATAGGGTTCCTATAATTAGAATCCTAGTTGCTAGTTGGATGGGATGATTAATGCCAGTTTGGGCACTGATTAACATTGTCGGTTGGTTGGACTACCTAGGGATTCGCTTGTTGCTACATGATTGCTAACTCGACTAGACATAAGGATATTTTATCGGTTCCCACTTAGTCATGTTAAATGGGATTATTTTTGCATATTTAAATGTTATAGACATGATGTGAAATTATATATATTGTTCTTTTTTATTTTTTAAGTGAAAGAACATGCACATAAATCAAATAAAAAATTATACAGTTAGTTTACATGGTTATAATTGCTTAGTTGTTGCTAGTTAAATTTTATTTCAATTAATGTTGTTCGTGTAAGATTACTAACACCCATCACTAGGACATGTGTTGCAAGCCCTATATCTAACAAATGCAAGTGAAAAACATGGAATTCAATGAGTTAGGACCTATAGTTCATGGAGCATAGTACTCAATATCATTACATATCAATATTAATGAAATTTTATGGAATCATTTACACTTAGAACCTAGAATGGCATCAATATCGAGGTGACTAAATGACGAAGGGTAAGTTATTGATAGAATATCACTCTAAATTCCACAAAGAGATAGTGATCAAATAAATATTACACGAGAGGGAGGAGAAATCAACTTGCTCATACAAATTTAGGATCCCATGACAACACACCGTACAAAATTTACATACTAAAGAAGACCAAATACCACCTCCTAAAGAGTGTGAAGAAGATTCACAACCTGGAGAAAATTGCGTGGTAGAATATAAGGATCCAAGTTGTCAAATAGAACCAGTCAACCAAAGTATATATAGTCAAGACACATTGAAAAACAATAGTCGTAGTCGAGATATAACACTAGTTGAGAATTTGCAACAGTCGAGAGCCAATAAGATGCCAACCCCTCCACTACCTCAACAAATGAACCTATAAACATATATTCTACATAAAAATATCATTTAGATCCCTATCCACCTAGGGGATGAAGATCCAAAAGGGAAATGGTTCATCTATGAAAAATATTGGGATTCTTTGTACATAGTGGATGAAATTAATAAACAACTGGCACAATTTGCAAGAGGCTCAAGAAGAGAGCACCAACATGGTTCATGAACTTTACCAATAACCAAACCAAAACCAAAGCATAAAATTTTGGCATTGTTTAATACATAGTACATAGAACATCTATCAATGCAAAGGTTGAAAGAAATCAAACAAATGCCAAGAGAATCCTCGGAGAATATGATAAAAGGTTTATTTATTAATTCAAATCCCTTATACTATCAACAACAAACTACTGGTGCAATTGTTCATTGTTGGGATACTTAAAAGAATAATAGAAACATTAAGAATGCATGAGATCAAATCACGTGAAGAAGGTTTGCAAAAATGCCAACAAATTGAGTCAGATGACAATGATCGACCAAATCATTCGACCAAAGATTGGAAGAAAGACTTGAAATGCCACAAAGGTTGATTCTACAACTTGTTTTAAGGCGATCCAACTTACGATGCACATTTTGTAGGAAAGAAGTCCAATCAAACAATCATTGTCAATATAAGGAATTGACTGAACAATATCCAGACATCAAACTTGTAAGCATAGAGTATTTCAATGATATTTATGGAGACATGGAAAATCACTCCATAAGGGACTAACCTCATATCATGAAAAATATCAAACTAAAGTGGTGTTCCATATGCAAGGAACTTACATAGAATGCCAACTGAATGGTAGGAATAATCAAATTACCAAAATGTATATCACACCGTGATCACACCCAAGCATTATATTCACAACAAAGTACACATGGAGTTGGATATCGAGAATGATGACATAATTGATATAATAGGAGAGTTGGTTACCATGGTTGAGGTTGATACAAGAATAGAGGAGTCCATGGTTGACATAGTTGACATAATTGACATAATTGACCTAAAAATTTGCACCAGGCGTGGTGTTGGAGGACTACTTGATCATGCAGGAGAAAATAAAGAATAAGAGAAATGTTAATTTATTATAAAATGTGCCTAAATAAGAAGTATTAAATTCTAAAATATAAATGTAATCACGAGATCAGGTGTATGGAAGGACCAAGATGCAACTAAAACACTTCATATCAACCCGAGAATAAAAAGTCATGACGACTATCGAGATCTAGATTTTTTTCTTAATGAACCATGGGAAATATTTGGCAATCTCATGAAGGAAGAAAATTATCGAGAGATATGACATAAAGCACGTAACGAAGGGGGAAATCCTATACTTTATGAATTTTTTAATCTTATAAAGGAAGAAGAGTAATTGGCTATATTATTAGAATTATTGAACATTCTAAGGAATTGTAAGGAAGAGCAGAGAGCAGTAAATTTTTTGTGGCAATTGAACTAGGAAAAAATAAGATTTAGTGAATATGATGTGCATGTCAACTTGGAAATTGAAGGCTTTTCTGTTCCCCATTTAGTAGTCAACTTCAACTTGCAAGAGAAACTTCTTGAAATTATAAGATCATAGGTTTTTCCAACCCATTGGGCTACTCAAGGGAGAAAACAAAATTATTATGGGACTTCCAACTCTGGTCAACTTTGAGGTGATTAAGTAGGTTGAGGGAAAGTCACCATATTCAAATCTTATTGGTTAACCATGGGACTAGAGAATAAAAGACACAATATATGTATAAAAATATAGAATTAAACTTAAAGGAGATGGAAATCAAATTATTATACCACTAGAACCTAAGGAGGATAACCCTAGTTGGAGCCATGCAACGAAGACAATGAGATAAGAAGATCGTATCAATGTAAGGTAGAGAATATAAGATAGAACCAAGCACTAGAGGAGACTACATTTAGGGTCATTGTTATCTTTTGGGTACAATCCTAACACTAAACACTATAAGTGGAAGATATAAAACTATGAATCTAAGGATAGAGGATATTAATGTATGATTGTGTTGGTGTACATGCATAATGTAACTACCTTTTCACCTTTCTAGGGTCAAGGGTGAACTTACTAGAGTACACCCCATTTTCTAGGGTCAAAGGAACCATTGCTGTTATTTAACCCCTTTTTATAGGGATTAGAGCACTCTTGCATGAGTTGCTCTCCTTTCTTAGGGTTTAATGCACTCTAGTTAACTACCTAATTCACTTTTTAGTTAGCTATTTTGTCCTATTTAACTACCTAATGCACCCTACTTGGCTATTTTGGATTATTTTGAGTTCAATTAACTCATGCATGACCTAACTACCTAATTGGAGTTCCAAGTCCAATTAACATTGGTTAACCATGCATCACTGAGTTAACTACCTCATGAGGCTATTCTAGTCTAGTTAAACACTGCACTACGCATGAATGGCTAGTTCACTTCCCAAGGAGGGCACACTAGTTTATTGAAGACACATGATCACCTCACTTATCAGTACTAGGTCTAGCTAAACCTGATACGTTAATCAATGGCCTAGTTGACTCCCTAAGAAGGGCACACTCGGTCATTCAGGGTCATTGCTCTTGATTTTCACTTGCTCTCATGCTTGTGCATGTAATTAAGCTTATATTGGTTACCTATATATGAATGATCAAGAATTCATTCATGTACTCTATTTGAGAATTCAATTGGTTAATAAAGATTACATTGTTTAGATATTTACTTGAATTATTTTCTCTTCTATGGATTGCTAATTGTTTACTTCTCAATTTAGCTTATGGATCCATTGGTTCAAAATCTCATGGATTGAAGATATATCAAAAGATATTTTTAGATCTTGGTTTTCAATCAAACAATACCCATGATCTATGAAAAAATAATATAGAAAAATCCAAGTTTGATGCCCACTCAAGGAGAAACAATGATGACTAATCAGTTGTGATATAAAGAACATGAATCACCTATTGTGCACATTGAAGAGGAGTTGAAAGTAGTTAGAGACTAAGGCCAATTATAAATTCTGGTCCAATCATTCAAAAGACAAGTTGCATGTTGGTAGGGAACTCATACCCTTCACCTTAAAAAATGGACCACAACAATGACATATTTCATTGAGAGGTTTGGAGGAGGAAAGTTAATAGCCATTGGAAAATTTGAAAATTTCAAACCTAGATTCGACCTTGAAGCACACATCAACTAGTGTGAGAGAAATGCAAATGAAGCAGTTATAGAGATGAGAAACTATGGAAACATTCATTTCCAAATACATTGGAAGATCTCCCTCATAGATGGTACAAAATTGTAGAATCTCGGCGAGACACATGGATTTGGTAGGCATTGAAGGAAAATTTCATAAAATACTTTTCATTTGTCCCAACAGATGTTGAATTGCAGGATGTTGCCCAAGAAATCTGAGATTTTATAATAATACCAATAGTAAATCTTCATAACAAAATGGGAAGTTGAAGGTCAACCTTGACTTGTAATCAAATATCATGTTAATATCAAAACAATAAAATTGCAAAATGGAAATTTCTAGGGAAAAGATTCTAATGGTGAAGGGATCACCCATAAGTAATAAAACAAGTTATGATTGGTTTAAAAGTAACTACAAATGGAGGAGGAGAACACCAAGTTTTTTTCCTTCCATCTTACAATGTAATAAAGGAGGGTGAAAGAAAGTTTAATGAGTTGAAGCCACCGGAATGGATGGATGTAGAATTGGAAATCACTAACGTCGATGTCTCCAATGATGATTTACCAAAAATGGATAGAATTGGGAACTATTAGTCGGAAAAGGAAATTCCAAAAATAGTTGACCTTTTAAAATATTACTAGGACATTTTTGCATGTGACTATAAACATTTAAAATGATTGTTTGGAGAAATGGGGGAAATGAAAATTGAGCTTATACCAAATGCCAAACCAGTTAATAAAGATTGTATAAATTAGCTCACAACTATGAAGATATCATGTAGAAGGAGATAGACATCATGTTGGTTGGATGAATTATATATCCCATTGACAAGTTGGAGCAGGGTATTTTTTAAGGATTCTAATATTATACTTAAGTATAGTATCATAGGCGATTATTTTGGATTGAAAAAAAGCATGTATATAGAAAGGTAGGCGAATATTAAATATGAAGCATGCAATTTACTACTAAAATGTGTAAATTTTGGCGAATATTATGAAAAAAAAAATATTTTATGTAAATATAGGCGATATTAGAGACTAAAAATGACCAAATAACGAATTTTTTTTTTTTTTAAATCCCCAAAAATAGCCAATTGGCGAAATTTCACCCCTAAAAATTACTCTAAGTTGGAGTGATCTAGTCCCATGGTGGTACAACCAAAGAAACATGAGAGGAATATGCAACAATTAATTGATAAAATGCACAATATATGAGATCACAAAATATTTTATTGATCGCAGGCCACTTCAAGGGGGCAACCTCCTTTGAGCAAGCTCAATAAAATAACTTCACGGTGCCTGCATTGGCCTCAACACACACTTATATACTAAGTCTATGCCCAATACTATGGGTTAATACCATGGGACATATAATACTACGGGACGACTTACAAAGCATATGCGTCCAATACTATGGGTCAATACCATGTGCTAATACAAACTATGGATCAACAAATACTACGGGACGACTTACAAAGCATATGCGCCCAACAACAATATACTAACAAAGTAAAGAGAAGGGTTGACACGGGTTCCTAACATCCCCTCTCCACTAGAAAAATCTTTGTCCTCAAAGCTTTAGATGTGGAAATTGATGCGGAAACTAAAGGAGTGGTTCCCCTGTAGCATCCTCAGGTTGCATTCTGTGCCATTGAATTAATGCCTCTATGATAGATTGAGAGATAAGATGTCTCCTTTTGAGTTTCAGGGAGGATTGCTTGGAAGGATGTAGACGAAGAAGAACCATATCAGTTGCATGAAAATGGTGCTCAGAACGGTGCTGATAGGCTTGTTGTTTCAGTCAAATTATTGCCATGTGAAGATTGTCCTGCAAAATGAGAAGAATCTTATCACAGTTTCGAAGAACCGAGTCAATTGCCTGAACTAGGGAATTGCTGAGGGTGTATGGAAGAAGAACTAGAAGTGCCTGTCCATAGAATGCTTCATATGGTGTCATTTTAGATGTGGTATTGTACCACCGAAGCGCTTCAAGGAAATCCATAGAAATAACTGTCCAAATCTGTGTAGGGATGGGAAAGGGTTCGAGCAGTCCCGAAAGGAGTGTCGTTTCACCCTTGTTTCCCTGGAAAGTATCACAGTCATCCACCATCTGTTGAATTGTAATTTTTAGTCCCTACCAAAATAAGTTACATTGTTCCCGGTCATACGTTTTGAGGAACCCACAGTGCCCTGCCGATGGAGAAGCATGGAGTTCATAGAAGGGATAGCCCTGTTGAACAGATTGCAACCAATTTGGAACAAGCAGAGAAATAGATGTAAGAGAAACTGGGTCATCAAATGTGTGAGAAGGAGCATATGCCACCAGATTGTCCTTACCCTTCTTGTAAGTGATCGCATAGGCATAACCCATGAGTTGGAAAACTCATTTCAGGTGTGCTAGGGAGGACACCCGTTGTTCCAGGAATTTTTCTAGACTCTGGAGATTAGTCTTGATGCAGAAATAATTCCCTAATAGGTATGGCTGCCACTTCTGTACTGCATGCAAAATAGCCATCATTTCTTTTTGAGATGTAGATGCAGCTAAATTCTTACCGGAAAGGTCTCTTGAAGGCGGCAAGCCCACTGGTTCAGCAAAGACACCTGCATATCTATCCAAGGAAGTAGTGGAGACCGTTGATGGGTGCATCTGAATGGAATGGAGCTGAGCGATGACACCATGTGAATTCTTCTTAAGGATATTTTCCAGGCGATGTGAACTGATGATGCGGAGAGACCCTGGTTGTAATCCCGTAAATTTGTGTTGTTTCCCATTGATTGAAAACGGCATCCAAAGTTCAGCAAAATCCCAGAAGATGGGGCCAAGAGTGTGTAACCATTGAATGCCCAAAACCACATTACATCTGCCTAAGGACAAGGAAAACATGTCAGAGCGCAGGTTATAATATTCCAGAGAGATACGCACATTAGGACACTTCGCCTTGCAAGGTAAGGTGCCCCCATCGGCAATCATGACTTCAAAGTTGGAGCAAGGATGGACAAAACAATCAGCTTGTTTAGCGATCTGATGGTTAATGAAATTATGAGTGCTACCCAAATCATCGAGTATTGTAAGAGGGATCTTCTTGAAGTAACCCCTAACTCGCATTGTTTGGGGGGTGGTGATTCCGGCTAAAGCATGGAGAGATATCTCTGGCTGGTCGTCCTGAGATGGAGGGTCAGTTGGCGGCTCCTGAATGTCGACCTGAGCATCTTCTTCACCAATTTCAGAGGCAGGCAGAGAATCCACATCCAAGAGATAGAGCTTTTGCTCAACACATCTATGTCCCCGAGTGAATTTCTCATCACAATTATAGCAAAGCCCTTTTTCTCTGCATGCCTGCATCTCTGTTTCAGACAAATGCTTGATAGGAGTTGGTCAAGGAGCTGGCGGGATGGGAGGTCGTTGAGAACCCATATTTTTCAAGGGAGCAAAAGTGGGTTTGGAGCATTGTTGGGCTGCAATCTTGTCTTCTGCCAACTTAGCCAACCCAAGGGCTTCCATCATTGTGTTGGGACATAACATTTTGACCTCTGAGCGGATTTCATCCTTAAGACCACTGATAAAACAACTCCTGTAGAATTCATCAAACAATCCTTCTGCGTGATTGGCTAGTTTCTCAAATTATGTCTGATACTCTCTCACAATGCCAAATTGGCGAAGTTTAGTGAGTGCTCCTGTGAACTCATCAAAAACACTAGGACCAAATCGTTGCAAAATGAGTTGGCAAAAATATGTCCATTTTGGCTTGTCATGAGCCTTGATGCACCAACGGTACCATTGAAGAGCTTCCTGTTCCAAATGAAAGGATGCAAGTGGAATTTTGTTGACATCAAAAGTATTATGCAGACTGAAATATTGTTCTTCCCGATAGATCCATCCAGTCGGATCAATACCATTGAAGCGAGGAAAATCAAGCTTCGGAACAAAGAAATTGTTGGAAGAAGAGAACCCATTGTCTAAAGAAGACTCTGACTGTCGTTTATTGTTCATGGCTGAATGCTCAAGATGGAGGCCAAGCAATTTTTCATCCAGATCCTGGAGTTTGGTTTTGAGGGCTGCAAGTTCTTCCTCCATGGTTTGTGCTCCTGCGCGGGTGACAACCATAACCAGGAGTTTTTTTTTTTTTTGAGTGGGTAGATAAACAAAAACAAAAACTGTTTTAGTAAAGGAAAATCTGGATTTGGGAAAAAGTTTGATGGGTAATTTGGGTTTGACTAGGTTTTGGACACTTTTGAATGGACAGGGAAGCATAACAGGGGGATTTCAGAAGCGGGGTAAAAGAATGAGAAAATTTGGCAGAGAGGGACAAAGAAGCAGAAATATGAAATGAACACTGTGGCAAAATTTGTAGGCGATTGGGTGAAAATCGAAGAAGTTATGATAAACCCTAAAAAATAGACAAATGTGGAATTTATGGGGTTGGGAAGTGGAATTTTGGATAGGGTCCTTAGGAATGAAATATGCAGAATGGGATTGCAGGGGTTTTAGGGAAGTTTCAAGGGAAATAGAGTTAAAACAAGGAGTTTTTTTGTTTGTTTTTCCAGAAATGAATCTGCAATGGCGCGGAAGGGATCGGCAACAGATGGATCTGCAATGGTGCAGAAGTGATCGGCAACAGTTCTAGGCAGAGGAAAACTACGATTTATCAACTAAAAATAGATATGGACGCCAGGTATGCTCGTCTTCCTAATGGTTTAGGGGATTCACTCGGCCACCAATGCTGTCTGATGGCTTGCATATTGGGGCAGTACCCCTCACTCCATGACTCAGGTAAAATTGATAACCACTTTGTCACAAATGACATCTCTTGGTTTACCTCACGGGTGGGAACTAGTCAATCAGGTAGGGGTCGTTGCCCTTTTCGCTGACAGGTCCTCTCAATGGGTTAGCTACTTCGGGGTTCCTATGGTAGGTACTCCTCACAATGAGTTTTAGGGCTTATTCCCAAGTACTTCCCACAGTTAAGCAGATAGGGATTATTCCCATATCCAAACCTGCAACAGATACGAAGAAAACAAAATTGGCAGAAATTTCACCCAACGAGCCCAAGAAAGTGCTCTGATACCAGATGAGAGGAACTTGCAACAATTATATGATAAAATGCATAATATATGAGATCACAAAATATTTTATTGATCACAGGCCACTTCGAGGGGGAAACCTCCTTTGAGCAAGCTCAATACAAATAACTTCACGGTGCCTTCATTACCTCAACACACACTTATATACTAAGTCTATGCCCAATACTATGGGTCAATACCATGGGACATATAATACTATGGGACGACTTACAAAGCATATGCGTCCAATACTATGGGTCAATACCATGGGATAATACAAACTATGGATCAACAAATACTACGGAACGACTTACAAAGAATATGCGTCCAACAACAATATACTAACAAAGTAAAGAAAAGGGTTGACATGGGTTCCTAACAAAACATAACCCAAAGATGTAATATGTGCGGATTTCAGAGGGATGAATAAAGTAACCCTTACCAATCCCTTTCCCACACCATTCACAAATGAAATCTTTAATGAAATAGCAGTTCATGAATGCTATTCCTACATCGATGAATTTTGAGGATATAATCAAGTACCCATAGCAAAATAAGACTAGGTAAAAACCATGTTTGGAACATTATTCGACTCATTTTCTTATCTAGTCATGTCATTTGACCTAAATAATGTCCCCACTAACTTCTCAAGGATATTGGTTAAAGAATTACATTAATATATTTATAGAACAATGGTTGGATTATGTAGGCTACAATATAAAGCATAGCCAACATTATTCGGATATAAAATTCCCATTGGATGAGCTTTTGAAAGTGGATGTTGAATTAATTAGGAGTAAGGACTACATCAAAGCATTCGACACACTTAAAAAAGAAAACTACTTGAAGCACCTATCCTTCGAATCCCTTATTGGTTAAAGAAATTTCATGTACATGTTGATGCATCCAACATAGTAGTTGAGGCAGTATTGGCCTAGATAGGAAAAAAATGAGTCAACAATCCTAATGCTTATGCTAGTCGAAACTTGAATATGAAATAAAGGAACTATTCTATGATATAAATGGAAGGACTAGGAATGATATTTACACCATAGAAATTCAAACGCTGCATCCTAGCCAATCATTTTATATTTTATACCAACCGTCAACCATTAAAATATCCGGTCAATAAGCCTATGTACTAAGGAAGTCTTTGTAGATGGATAATACCTTATAATGATTTGAATTTGAAGTTACTATTCAACCAAGAAAAGAAAATGACGGTCATAACCATCTATCACAAGTTGAAATAGGGGAAGAGCCGACATGAATCGATGGTGACCTACAAGATGCTCATTTATTTAAAAAAGAAGAACCACCAAAAGTATTGGCAGAGATTGCCCATTTATTATAAGAAAGAAAATCCACTTAAGATATAGTTGAACAAAAAAAAAGGTATTGGAACTTAAGGCTTCACCCTCTACATTAATAAATGGATGTTTGTATAAAATTGGACTATATTATGTACTAAGAAAATGTGCACTTGAACATGCAAGAGAAGGAAAAATAGAAGAATCACATTCTTGTCCAAATAGGGGTCACTTCCATGTCGACACCATAGCTAGAAAATTTTACAAGGAGGATTTGGTGTCCCTCCTTAAACATAGGTTATAGAGAAAATGCCAACAAATTTGACAAATACCAGATGTTGGGGAGACCTCTAATAAAATATGGGATGCCCTTAGTTTCAGTCAACCCAAGTTTTCCTTTTAATATTCCGACATTAATTTAATTGGGTTTTTCCCTAAAATAGGAAAAAGAAATGGAGCTAGATATATTATTATAGCATTGGAAAATCTTACCAAGTGGGAAGAAGTAGAGCCTATTGACTCTTGTACAAAAGAGGTTGTAACAAAATTCAAATATGACTAACACAAGGTTTGGTTGCCCACTCACAATAATAAGTGACCATGAAACTCATTTGGCTAATAGCATATAAGTATTGATGGATACATTTTTGATCGACCACAAGAAAATTTATCCCTGTCATCCACAAGTAAATCGAGCTATAGAATCATTTAAAAGCACTTACTGATTACAAGTTTGACTTAGAAATCCACATGGGATCTAAATCACACTCGAATCCCAACAAATGCCTTTCATGTCTACTTCAATGAAGATCCGAGTAGTTTAGTTTAGGTTGCAACCAAACTCCACCATTTTGATTCTCGACTTTGAGTTTTCCATGAAAGTGAGAATATGGTGCATTTGATGTGAGTTTTCTTATTGGGGAAGTTCTCATAATCACCTTATTCATTTTTGTTAAAATTCAATATGCTAAGACAGAAAATAGCAGCATTACATTCCATTTCACAATAATAGCATATACAGGATCACTGAAGAAACAACAAGCATAGCATAAACACAAGAGACAGAGATTTATCCTGGGAAACCCTCATGGGGTAGAAAACCCAGCAAAGCTTCCTCAATATAGATGACCAGCAATATACAAAGATGCAAACCCTGAGCATAAGCTCCTTCTCCTCCATAGCAGACCTCTCCTCCACAAATGCGCCTTTCTCAAGTGAGTGAGTGTGTATAATGAGGAACACACCTCCTCTATTTATACACTACTCTGATATGTATTTTACACAAGTACACGTAGGCTCGTATTTAACCAATAGGTTAAATACCCCACTACAACTAACTGGGCCGACCCCTCTAGGGTGGTCTAATAACCCTTTGACCCACATAACACATACAGGGCCGACCCCTACTAGGGAAGTCTAATAACCCGAGTTACCACATTCCAACGGAGGAATAAACATCTCCGGATATACAATAAGATCTTCACGGAGGAATGAAACATCTCCGGAATAATAAAGTACAAATATAATATTCTTTGAAGTTACAATATCTCAACACTCCCCCTTAACGAGAAGGATATTATAACAACATCTGCACGAGCAAGGAGTCATCAACATCATACATGATACATCTATAAATCATTGGAAGCTTTCTTCAATTTGTCTTCATCAGTAACTCAAACAGTTACTGGTACATCAATGTCAACATCAATATCAGCATTACGATCATCAGCATCGTAATCACACGATCAGCAGCATCATCATCACACTATCAACAGCAGCACGATCAGCATCGTCATCACACGATCATCAGCATCGTCATCACACGATCATCAGCATCGTCATCATACGATCATCAGCATCGTCATCACACGATCAGCAGCATCATCATCACACTATCAACAGCAGCACGATCAGCATCGTCATCATACGATCATCAGCATCGTCATCACACGATCATCAGCATCGTCATCACACGATCATCAGCATCGTCATCACATGATCATCAGCATCGTCATCGCACGATCATCAGCATCGTCATCACACGATCATCAGCATCGTCATCATACGTTCATCAGCATCGTCATCATACGATCATATTCCTAGGATGACCAATCCTGCTCTTTTTAGGACATAGGTCCATGGATGATACAATCCAATCTTCAGTTCTCGGAGACTTTAGTCTACGGATCAATTCTGGGACCTCAGTCCGGGGATGATGCAATCCCCTGCCTGTTCATTCAGGACTTCATTATCGGAGACCCAGTCTACGGTTCTATTCTGGGACCTCAGTCCGGGGACGATACAATCCCCTGCCTGTTCATTCAGGACTTCATTATCGGAGACCCAGTCTACGGTTCTATTCTGGGACCTCAGTCCGGGGACGATACAATCCCCTGCCTGTTCATTCAGGACTTCATTATCGGAGACCCAGTCTACGGTTCTATTCTGGGACCTCAGTCCGGGGACGATACAATCCCCTGCCTGTTCATTCAGGACTTCATTATCGGAGACCCAGTCTACGGTTCTATTCTGGGACCTCAGTCCGGGGATGATACAATACCCTGCCTGTTCATTCAGGACTTCATTATCGGAGACCCAGTCTACGGTTCTATTCTGGGACCTCAGTCCGGGGACGATACAATCCCCTGCCTGTTCATTCAGGACTTCATTATCGGAGACCCAGTCTACGGTTCTATTCTGGGACCTCAGTCCGGGGACGATGCAATCCCCTGCCTGTTCATTCAGGACTTCATTATCGGAGACCCAGTCTACGGTTCTATTCTGGGACCTCAGTCCGGGGACGATGCAATCCCCTGCCTGTTCATTCAGGACTTCATTATCGAAGACCTCACATCTTCGGCTCTCTTTAGGACTGAAAGTCCAGGGATGATCCAATCCCCTCAACTGTCCACTAAGGACTTCATTCTCGAAGACCTCATGTCTACGGCTCTCTTTAGGACTGAAAGTCCAGGGATGATCCAATCCCCTCAACTGTCCACTAAGGACTTCATTCTCGGAGACCTCATGTCTACGGCTCTCTTTAGGACTGAAAGTCCAGGGATGATCCAATCCCCTCAACTGTCCACTAAGGACTTCATTCTCGGAGACTTCACGTCTACGGCTCTCTTTAGGACTGGAAGTCCAGGGATGATCCAATCCCCTCAACTGTCCACTAAGGACTTCATTCTCGGAGACTTCACGTCTACGGCTCTCTTTAGGACTGGAAGTCTAGGGATGATCCAATCCCCTCAACTGTCCACTAAGGACTTCATTCTCAGAGACTTCACGTCTACGGCTCTCTTTAGGACTGGAAGTCCAGGGATGATCCAATCCCCTCAATCTGTATTCTCATCAATACAAGTACAAGTATCCTCATCCATGCAAGTACATAATCAATATCTAGCATCAGCAGCATGTATACATCATACATCAAAAGCATGTATTCTTACTAATACATCTAAAAGCATGTATACATCTAGCATGTATTCTCACTAATACATCTATCATCAAATCATGTATACATCTAACATCAAAAGCATGTATACAACTAGCATCAAAATCATGTATACATCTAACATGTATTCTCACTAATACATCTATCATCAAATCATGTATACATCTAGCATCAAAATCATGTATACATCTAACATCAAAATCATGTATACATCTAACATCAAAAGCATGTATACATCTAGCATGTATTCTCACTAATACATCTATCAAAATCATGTATACATTTAACATCAAAAGTATGTATACATCTAGCATGTATTCTCACTAATACATCTATCAAAATCATGTATACATTTAACATCAAAAGTATGTATACATCTAGCATGTATTCTCACTAATACATCTAACATCAAAAATCATGTATGAGTAAAACTAAACAGAAATAAAATAGTCCTAAATCTAACTATTTCTAAGTGACTAGGTGTAGAGAACAGGTTACCTCATCAACGACCTTGTTGTTTGATGAGACAATCTCATCAGTAGTGACTATACTACTCCCCCTTTCGAGGAGGGTCCTTTTGAACTACACCAAGCTTGTCTCGGAAGTATTCAAACTTCACTCGAGACAGAGGTTTGGTTGGTAACTTCTTCACTTGACGTAGAGGCTTGGTTAGTACAACGGTAACCTGTTATAAATTCAAACTTTTAGAGTTCCTTTCTGTGTCATATCTTGTTAGTTCCCTATGTTCTTTGACTTATCATGGAACACTAGATTCTATGTCATCTTGATACAACTCTAATTATCACATAGGATCTCAGTTGGTTCTATCTCTAAGTCAAACAATCCTAAAGCCAAACTTCTTCACAACTAGCAGAGCAAGCAGCCATATAATCCGCTTGTGCTGAGAGCCACACTAGACTGCTTCCAGCTAAACCACGAGATCATGGCTAAACCCAGACAATAACATCCTCTCGATGTGTTCTTCTTGTCTGATACACTTCCTGCCCAAACAGAATCTGAATAGCCATCTGAAGTCATGATCTTCAAGATAGCATGGATCAAATTCTATCGTGTCCTTTATGTGCCTCATCACATGCTTTGCAACTATCAGGTAAACACATCTAGTTTCCACTAGATACTAACTCAAGGTGTTCATAACAAAGCATATATATATAACCTAGTATATGTTAGATATATCAAAGACCCAATAAATTGACTGTACAGAGTTATATCCACTAACTCTGATGAGTTATCCCCTAACAGCTTCAAGTTGGAATCCATAAGAGTGGCCATTCCAACACCTCAAGTCATATTTCTCATCATACTTTCCCTGGTTGAGAAATATTCCTTCTGAGCCTTGCCATACTTCCAGACCTAGGAAGTAAAGCATCAAATTGAGATCTTTCATTTTCATTTCTGCATTGAATGATCTTCTGCATATCTATTTGTGCCATCTCTCGTTAGATGGGTCTACTGATATGAGCCTCAATATCATTCGAACTCTGTGGTGAGTTCCTTCTTGCATCCATGTCATATGTGTATCATATTCAACCTTGTAGCAAAGGTTGAGATCCACATCACCCATGGTGATCATTAAGCTTATCAAATTATTATCGATCCTAGGTACCTATACAGAACCTGATTCATACTTCTTCTTTAATTACACCATACTTGGAGCAAACATCTTGTCGTGATTCTCTTCCCCTTTCTAAGAGAATCTTCTAGCCATGAGCCTTCTATATTTTGTTTGATTTGTAAATCTTCTTGTTTGAACATCCACCACTTGTACGGTGTCCATCATTCTTCATGACCTTTCCTACAAATCAAAATTAAGTACATGATTAGTAATACTTCATAATCATCAAAAGATAACCCATTATGCATACAGATATCATTTACATAGTGATGCAACTATTTTGACCAATACTTTGGCACAACACTTTCCCATATCCTGTATGCATACAGTGGCTATCTAGATGCCTTCCATCTCTACCAGAACATACTATTGAGAGTGTGCACAACTCTCAGCATGTCAGCAAAGAGGTTTCATTCTAGACAAGCAACAATGGAATGTTTGTCCAAACATATGCACATTAGTTGTATACTGTTCAATGCTCTATGAATGTTTACACTCAGCATTATATATTCTAGGAATACAAATATGCATGCAGGCAATATCATTACTATTTCAAATAGCAACTCAAAAACTTATCTTTTATGTTTGTGTGGCTGCCTCCCGCTTGATCTTCTGTATGTCTTTTGAACTTCTATTCATTCTGTACCACTGTGCATGCTCAAGAGTCATCCTCATGATCTCATACACAAACATACACTCATTAGTATATTCTAAATGCTATCAAAACATTATAGTACTAAATAATCTTGAAAACGTATAGTCATGATTATAGTTAATAAACATTAGTATTCAAGATTTCAGGGAAGTCTTCTTTTAATCATGCATATCATTGATAAAAGATATAATATGCATAATCCCTTGATTACTAACTTTATGAATAAGCATAACCAATCATTCCAAATATACTTATATAAGGGATCCTAACACAAGGTAAGATTCATGGGAAACATACCTGGATTAGTGTACCTACTTGGTTATGTACAACATACCTAAACAATCTCTTCAATGATTTAGAGATCCTGAGCTAGAACCTGCATGTCTCATAGGTTAAGCATAATATAACAAAGTCATACATACCTCGTAAGTAGAACAAAGATTATGGATGAGTCTTTATCTTCATGTTTTCATGGTCATGGAGCCTGATTTGTCTTTTGTGATGTACCTGTATCTTGTTAGCAGACAACCTCAACCTCACACAACACCATAATGCATTAGTACAATCATAAGTGTCAACACCCTAACCAATGAATATCTTCTATCATGCATTCATAATTTTGTTAAGGTGATACAACAAATCTAAAATCAAGATTGTACTAACTGTAATAACATGAAGACAAACATACCATAAACTTAATCATGAACAAATCTCAAAACATACCTCGATGAGTCATACCTATCGAGATTGCTTGTAATCTCCTTATGTAAAGCCTTAGCCTCATCTCCCTCTGAAACATGAACTCCTTCACTTATGTAGGTGACCAATCCATCTTCTTCTAGGATTAACCCTATCCACTTGATTTGCAAGAACTGGACCTGAAGCTGGATATGGGTTTGTCAGAGAAACCCCAAAAATTCAAACTTTGAATTTCAAACTTCCGAAAGGATAGAGATATGCGCCTTGATGAGCTGATCAAACTGATATATTCAGAATTTGAAAGCTGCAAAGTTTTACTCCTCAATTTTGCCTTTGAAACTTTCGGATTCACTGGACGTGACCCTGAACTGGGGTTTGATGAAGCCCACTCTTTTTCCCAATCAAAAAGTTTGATCCAAAGCTCTAAGCTTCTATTTTTCTGAGGAGCTTCCAGCCGTGGTCACAGATTTCAAAAATTCCCATTTTTACAGAAGCCCTAATTTTCCGCTTTTCTGATCAAAGTCCCGAACTAGGGTCTAATCAAGCCCGGCCTTCTGTCCAACCAAAAATTCTGATCTTGGTCTCTAAATTTCTATTTTGATGAGTAGCATCCAGCCGTGGTCTCCGATTACAAAAATTCCAACTTTCTCCAAAGCCCTAAATTCCGGAAGTCATGAATGAAGGTACCAAAAAATAATTCTGTTTTGACATAAATATGTACCTGATTGTTTCTGGTGTAACTCTGAAATTTTTGATCCACAGGGTCTGAAAAAGTTTCCTGCGATAGCTTGACCTGTTATCTTTCCATCCTGACAGGTCTGACCTCAATTGGATTCTCTGAGAGAGAGTTATGCCAAATGTCGCAACGTGACCTGTTTTGGGAAAATACAGGAGAGCGAACTTGTACGGCGTGCCACGTGTCACTGTTTGACCTTCGGCCTCTGAAAAGGTTTTCTGAGATAACTCGGCCTGTTATCTTTCCATCCTGACAGGTCTGACCTCAATTGGATTTTCTGAGAGAGAGTTATGCCAAGTGTCGCAACGTGACCTGTTTATGGGATAATACAGGAGAGCGCACTTGTACGGAGTGCCACGTGTCACTGGTTCAACTTCAGCCTCTGAAAAAGTTTTCTGAGATAGTGCAGACTGTGTACTACCTGTCACTTTTTATGAAATTTCATTTGGAGCTTCCTAGCCCAAGATATGACCTTTTTCCCAAGGTCACCTGATTTTGACTCATATCTGGAAGAGGCAGAAACCCTATATTGTACAGATCATAAATCACAAAGTACAACGAATTAGAGGTTGTCCTTTGGACACAAGGTACCTGGAGATTTTAGCTTCGTCCTATAACAATTTCAGATCCGAAAACTTCGCCAAAACGGATTTATAGCGAAAGTGCTACGATGACTGGTTTTTGCTATGTAAAACCCTAACCTTCAAATTGTCGTAAGTAAAGCAAGTGTCTTTAGTGCCATACCTTGTCTTCCTTCAGGTCAGCTCTGATACCATGTTAAAATTCAATATGCTAAGACAGAAAATAGCAGCATTACATTCCATTTCACAATAATAGCATATACAGGATCACTGAAGAAACAACAAGCATAGCATAAACACAAGAGACAGAGATTTATCCTGGGAAACCCTCATGGGGTAGAAAACCCAGCAAAGCTTCCTCAATATAGATGACCAGCAATATACAAAGATGCAAACCCTGAGCATAAGCTCCTTCTCCTCCATAGCAGACCTCTCCTCCACAAATGCGCCTTTCTCAAGTGAGTGAGTGTGTATAATGAGGAACACACCTCCTCTATTTATACACTACTCTGATATGTATTTTACACAAGTACACGTAGGCTCGTATTTAACCAATAGGTTAAATACCCCACTACAACTAACTGGGCCGACCCCTCTAGGGTGGTCTAATAACCCTTTGACCCACATAACACATACAGGGCCGACCCCTACTAGGGAAGTCTAATAACCCGAGTTACCACATTCCAACGGAGGAATAAACATCTCCGGATATACAATTGTTCGGGTACACAGGGTACTACCAAAGGACCGAACACCAAGAGAAACCACTTCACACAAACAGATCACAGATCAACACATCGATGTTTTGACGTGGTTTAAACCCCCTTGAGGGAAACACTCCACGGCCCCGGCCAAATAGCTTCTACGGGACAATTTATTATGCAAAGAAAGAAAGTTACAAATGAGCTTCTCATAATCGATCAACTAAACAATGACCCTCCATGCTCTTTAAATAGAGATCATGGACCAATCGGGTGTTAAGCCACGGATCAAGGTTAGGTTTGATCTAAGAGAAGTTGAGCCGTCGGATCACTCTATGTCGGAAACATATCGTGACCGTCGGATTAAGTATTTACAAATGCATACTAATGCATACTAAAGAAACACACTATCCCTAACGGATATATTACACAAGTTGATCTTAACTAACTCCTAAGTGTCTAAATATCCTAACATCCCCCCTTAAGAACAACTTGGGATAGGATTGAAGGATTTACAAAAGTGACACTATTAGGAGAAGGAAGGAGGCATTAGAGCCTATCCCCCCTTAATGACAAGTTCCTGAACTCCTAACATAGATCGAAGTTTAGAAAACTTCGCTTCTGTAAGAGACTTGGTGAAGATGTCTGCAACTTGATCATCTGTAGGGCAAAAGAGCACTTCGAGAACATGATCATGAACAAGATTTCTGATGAAGTGCATATGTAGCTCAATGTGTTTGCTGCGTTGATGTAGAACTGGATCTTTGGCAAGCTTGATGGCACTTTGATTGTCGCACCAAAGTGGAGTAGGCTGCTGCTGCTCGAATCCAAACTCTGAAAGGATCTGTCGAAGCCATAAAGCTTCCTGACTGGCATTAACTGCTGCTCGATATTCTGCCTCTGCTGAAGAAAGAGCAAGAGCTTGTTGTTTCTTACAAGCCCAAGTGATAGGTCCAGAGCCCAGACTGAAAACATAACCTGCAGTAGACTTTCGATCATCAGGATCGCCGGCCCAATCTGAATCAGTGAAACCAACCAACAAAGGTTTCCCCCCTGTACTGTAATGAATCCCAAACTGAACTGTACCTCGAATATATCGAAGTATTCTTTTAGCTGCTTTCCAGTGACTTTCATGAGGTGTCTGCATATAACGGGCAACTCTACCAACGGCAAAGGAAAGGTCAGGACGGGAATGAGTCAAGTATAAGAGACAACCAACAAGCTGACGATACAATGTGGCATCTACTTCAGGTGAAGTACAAGTGGCAGAAAGTTTGACTCCAGACTGGAAGGGAGAAGGGGCTGGTTTACAATCTTCCATGTGAAAGCGACGAAGAAGGTCACAAGCATACTTAGACTGAGAAAGAAAGATTCCTTCTTTGGTTTGCAGAACTTGGAGACCAAGAAAATAATGCAAATGTCCTAAGTCTGACATTTCAAAAGTTTGTTTAAGACTGGATTTCACATGGGTTATAAGCTTAGGGTCACTACCAGTAAGAATAAGGTCATCAACATATAGAACAAGTATGATGAGATGGTTTCCTACTTTCTTGGTATATACATTGGGGTCAGAATGGCATCTAGAAAAACCAGTGTCAAGGAGAAAGTTATCCATTTTGGCATACCAAGCTCTAGGAGCTTGCTTAAGGCCATATAAGGATTTCTTAAGGCGACAGACAAGGCTAGAGTTATTCTGAACATAGCCAGGAGGTTGTTCCATGTAAATTTCCTCCTGTAAATCACCATGTAAGAAGGCAGACTTGACATCCATTTGATGGACTTCCCAGTTGTGTAAGGCTGCAAGGGAAAGAACAAGGCGGATGGAGTTCATTTTGGCGACGGGAGCAAAGGTTTCATTGTAGTCAATCCCTTCAACTTGAGAAAAACCTTTGGCAACTAACCTTGCCTTAAGTCTTTCAACACTTCCATCTGATGCATACTTAGTTCTGTAGACCCATTTACATCTGACAAGTTTTCTTCCTTTTGGAAGAGGTACAAGATCCCAAGTATCATTCGCCATTAAGGAACGATATTCTTCATCCATGGCTGCATCCCAATCTGGATTCCCTGAAGCTTCTGCAAAAGTTTCTGGATCATGATTCTCGGAAACTTGAGCCAAAAGAGAAGAGGCTCGCTGAAACTGAGAACGTGTTCGACGTTGATCTCTAGGATCACCGGCAAGATCACTAGCTGCTTCACATGTTGAACGGACCCATCGAGGAAGCACTTGTGCTGGTGCAACTGGAGGAACGTGAGCAGGCGGAGGTGGATTTTCATCCTCACTGTCATCATCAGAAACTGGAGTTGGAAACCTGTCAAGGAAGTTGGAAGAAGAAGAAGAAGAAGGCACAAACGCCGAATCAGGCTCGCAGGCCAAAGATGGCACACTCACCGAGTTAGGCTCGCAGGCCAAGATATTTTCATCAAATTTAACATCTCTTCTAATGATTATAGCATGAGAAGGTGGTTGAAGAAGTCTATAACCTTTTACATCTTCAGAATATCCAACAAATATGCACTTTTCACTTTTAGGCTGCAATGCTTTCCGTTTTTCATCCGGAATGTGAGCCCATGCTTCACTACCAAACACACGAAAGTGACTTACATCAGGTTTAATTTTACTCCATGCTTCTTCCGGTGTTATACCTTGTAATGCTTTTGTGGGGGTGCGATTAACTATGTAATTTGCACAATTAATGGCTTCAGCCCAAAATTGAAGACTTAGTCCCTTAGATTGGATCATACAATTAGCCATTTCTTTTAAAGTGCGGTTCTTCCGCTCAGCTACACCATTTTGTTGTGGTGTATATGGAACAGTGTGCTGTTGTTGGATGCCTTGTTCAGTGCAGAAAGTAGTGAACTGTTTGTTAACATATTCTCCTCCATTGTCAGATCTTAACTTAATAATTTGATGACCAGATTGTTTTTCAATAAGGGCCTTGTAGGCCAAGAACATGTTAAATACTTCGCTCTTAAGTTTTAGGAAATAAACCCAAGTGCGTCTGGTGTAATCATCAATGAAAGTTAAGAAATATTTGAAACCAGAAA
This sequence comes from Larix kaempferi, assembly GCA_027924585.1. Lineage (NCBI taxonomy): Eukaryota > Viridiplantae > Streptophyta > Pinopsida > Pinales > Pinaceae > Larix > Larix kaempferi. Next base: position 9,218,089 of record BSBM01000029.1, read on the forward strand.
AGGAAGCAGATGGAAGAGGACCACACAAGTCACTATGCACAAGCTCCAAGGGAACCGAGGCGTGCCAAGAGGCACGTTTGTCAAAACTGTCCCAATGATGTTTTCCGAGTACACAACCGGAGCAAACACCATCTCTGCAAGATACCATCGGAAGACCTGTCACCATATTTTCTTTACATAGTTGTTGCAATGAGCGATAATTTAAGTGACCAAATCGCTCATGCCAAAGTTTGCTCAAGTTATCACTATGAGCAACAAAAACTGAAGGGAAAGGTGATGACCCAAAGTTGTTAAACTTGTACAACCTGGTAATATCATCAACAATTCCGGTAGCTAGGACCTGTTGAGGATCTTTAAAATCCTTGATTACAACTTGGTGAGGTGTAAAGGTCACAGTTTTACCTTCACCAGAATGAGTGATCTGATAGACTGATAACAAATTGCAGGAAATTTTTGGAACACATAGTACATCACTAAAATGACCATTATCTACTGGAACTGTTCCAGCTCCTACAACACTTAGAGATCTATCATCACCAACAAATATTTGTTTGGTGTTACATTCATGCATAGTAGAAAAGATGGCTTGATCCTTAGCCATATGATAAGATGCTCCAGAATCAATGAGCCAGTCATTTGAAGTAGAAGAAGAAGATGCATTATAAGAATAACCAGAAGCACAAAGTGCATGTCCATGAGAGGTAGATTCTGATGGCGAATCTAGGCTGATGTGGTGCTTCTTCATTGCTGCTTCCAAGGCTGCCATCTTCTTGAAACACTTTGATTCATCATGATTATCTTTCCCGCAATAGTTGCAATGATGCTCAGTCTTCTTGCCTTTTGGCTTGGATCCTTTGTCATTTTTTAAAGAAGGAGCTGACTGAGAGGGTTTGGGACCCTTGTTTGACTTATTATTGCGAAAATTTTGTTTCTTGGGAGGCTTGGACTTTTCTTTCTGTTGGGACAATAAGGCTTTCCCAGATGTATCTGCATTGTTGATTATTCCAAGATGAATGAGTTTATCTTGTTCTCTAATCAAGGAATCACAAAAGGATTCAAGACTAGGCTCTTGATAGCTAGCTGCATTCAATGACGCTTTCATGGAGTAAAATGTAGATACAAAAACAGAATATGCAGGTCCAAGTTTGGAAAGAATATGATAAATGCATTGTTTGTCTTCCCTCTCAATCTTACATTCTGCACATAAGAGTTTGAGAGTTTTGTACTTAGATAAATAATCTTGAATGCATGAAAAGTCACTTGGATTTAAAGAAATCAACTCATTTTCGAGTTGGTGACCTCGAATTTCATTGTGTTTACCAAACACAGTTTCCAACTTGTCCCAAGCAGCATTAGGTTCATCAATTCCAGATATGTGGAATCGCAAATCAGTAGAGATTGACATCCCAATCAATCCACGAGCTTCATCACATCTATTTGCCCATTTTATTTTCTTATCATCATCAGTGGGTTCTTTTTCTTTCCCTGTTGTAATTCTGAAAAGTCCCCTACTTTGTAGAACATCCTCCATACGAGATTTCCATGAGAAATAGTTGGAACTGTTAAGTAGAATATCACAAAGGGCGGCCATATTTGTAAATTAATGGTTGTAAAGGCAGAAACCAATAGTCTGGATGTGAAGAGCTCGAAAAAATAGGCGGTTTCAAAAAAAACGGCACTGAAAACGGACTCTGTATGATGAAGTTATGCTTGAACAAAGAAACTGTTGAAGATGTACCCAATAGTGACGTGGCAGCTAGAGAAAGTCCAGCAAAAAAAAGAACCCCCCTCTTCCCAAGATGAACCTTTTGACAATCACTTTACAAAAAAGTTGCTTTTAAGTGAATCACTTTTGTAAAATAAGTGATTTCACTTTTACAATGATATTACTTTTAAATAGTGCAACAATAAATAAAAAACTTAAGTGACTCACTTGTATTTTTATTTTTTATTATTTAAGTGAGATGCACTTTTACAATAAAGTAACTTGAAAATAGAAATTGCATGCACTTTCCTTTTTAAAAGTAACTTCCTAAGACTTGAACTCAAGACCTATTAAGGAATAAAGCAACTTTGGACCAAGTGAGCTAGTTTAAAAGGTATGTAAAATATGGAAATGAGGAAGGGGGCTTTCTTTTTTTTTTTTTTTTTTTTTTTTTTTTTTTTACTCTTCTTGCTCGGTTTGCGTGCTTGCTCTTTTTCCTGCAAAACAAACCACAAAACAAAACAAAAAAAACTTTTCCACACTTGCGGAGTTAGATCTTGTTAGCTTGCCCGGAAAGTCTACGTTTTCTCTCTGTTTCTGATTTGCCGAGATCGCGCAAAGTGCACGGCAAAGAGCATACGCAGCCGAGAAAAACCCTTTCCCTTTCTGTTTCTGATTTGCCGAGATCGCTCAAGGTGCACGGCAAAGAGCATACGCAGACGGGAAAGCAACAATCCGAAACCAAAAAAATCTAACAGTAACAAAAAATGAAATATGAGATTTTTTTTCTTTTCAAAAAACGAAATAAAAAAAATGCGTCACTGTAACATTATACCTTCAGATCTGATGAAAAACGCGTTTCTGGAGCAACCGGGAACCGTTTTCGATCAAACGAAAACTATTTCCCAATGGAAACGACGCTCCGGACGCAATGGAACACCTCCCACAGCCCAGAAATGCACAGAAATACCAGAACTAGAAACCCTTTCGAGTTTCGGCAACAACAGTTCAAGATCTAGATCATAACCGGAAGCGGCTCTTCATAAAAGATCTGATACCATGTTCGGGTACACAGGGTACTACCAAAGGACCGAACACCAAGAGAAACCACTTCACACAAACAGATCACAGATCAACACACCGATGTTTTGACGTGGTTTAAACCCCCTTGAGGGAAACACTCCACGGCCCCGGCCAAATAGCTTCTACGGGACAATTTATTATGCAAAGAAAGAAAGTTACAAATGAGCTTCTCATAATCGATCAACTAAACAATGACCCTCCATGCTCTTTAAATAGAGATCATGGACCAATCGGGTGTTAAGCCACGGATCAAGGTTAGGTTTGATCTAAGAGAAGTTGAGCCGTCGGATCACTCTATGTCGGAAACATATCGTGACCGTCGGATTAAGTATTTACAAATGCATACTAATGCATACTAAAGAAACACACTATCCCTAACGGATATATTACACAAGTTGATCTTAACTAACTCCTAAGTGTCTAAATATCCTAACAACAATAAGATCTTCACGGAGGAATGAAACATCTCCGGAATAATAAAGTACAAATATAATATTCTTTGAAGTTACAATATCTCAACACTTTTCCTTATAATTATATTATAATTTCCATGAAACATTTTCCATTTCTTTCTTTGATGTTAATATGTTCAGATCATTGTGCTTGTCTTCAGTGATCAATTAGCATGTTTGAGAGATACTTCACTATTTTGCAACAAACTATCCTTAGTTTATTAGAAAAATAAGCCCTTTGAAAACAATGTTGCAATCCATCCTCAACTATCAATGTTTCGTATAATTGGATTGTTGATGAAACGTCTTGGTAGAAGTAGTTAACCATTAATGTGTTTGCAAATTGTGCTTGCCTCTCCTATAGGTGCTAGTTGCTTGCACCGCTAGTCACATTTTAAGTATTGGGGTAGATTTAGAGGCATTTATAACAACACATATAATAACACTCCATCAAAAGAATAAGTCCCTAACATCTATCCCTAATTTCTAAGACAAGTGCAATGCTTTAGTGACAAATGCTAGATTTGACAATAATATATATGTAAAGGGATAACATCAATGCCTTTGTTGACATCGTGTAGTAGCATATTTACCTAAAGAGGTTGAGGATATGTGTGGATTTTAGAGGGTTGAATAAAGTAACACATATTGATCTCTTTCCCACACCATTTGTAGATGAAATCATTAATGAAGTAGCATGTCATGAATACTATTCCTTCACTGATCAATTTTTAGGATATAACCAAGTACCCATAAAAAAAGAAGACTAGGAAAAAACCATGATTGTAATATAATTTGACTCATTTTCTTACCTAGTCATTCCATTTTGACTAAATAATGCCCCTAATGTCTTCTCAAGGATAGTGATTAATGCTCTCCAAGAATATATTTATAAAACAATGGTTGTTTATTTTGTCAACTTGACAATGTACAATTTAATTAAGAATCACATCCATTGGCTTCGATTGATTCTTGAACATTGTGGACAAATATTCAAGCTCTTCTTGAACATAAAGAAATACATCTTTGCAATCTTGATTTGTATACTCCTGGGGTACGTTGTTTGTAAATATGGGACAAAAGTTGACATGGCAAAGACCAACTTAGTTAATCTCAACTTGAAGCCATGAGTAAATCCAAAACATATATGGATATTTTTGGGACATACATGCTACTATAGAAATTTTAATGACATTATTCAGATATAACATTCCCACTGAGTGGGGTTTTGAAGGCAGATGTCAAATTCATTTGGAGTAAAGACTACATCAAAGCATTCAACACACTTAAAATAAATTTGGTTGAAGCACCTATCCTTAGATTCCCTGATTGGGAGAAGAAATTTCATGTACATGTTGATGCATCCAGTATAGTAGTCGAGGCATTATTGGCACAACTAGGAGAAGGATTCAAACATCCTAATGCTTATGGTAGTTGAAAGTTGAATAAGGAAAAAATGAACAATTCTATGACAGAAAGGGAAGGACTACGATTGATATTTGCACTAAATAAATTCATACACTACCTCTTGGTATTAAAATATCTTGTCAATAAGCATGTTACAAGAGAAGAGAAGAATTTCTAGATGGCTACTACTCTTTCAAGAATTTGAATTTGAAGTTATTGTTTGACCATGGAAATAAAATGTTAGTACTGGCCTCTATCATGAGTCAAAACAAGATAAGAGTCGACATGAATTGATGATGGCATACCATATGTTGATTTATTTAAATTAGAAACCACACCAAAAGTATTAACATAGATTGTCTAGTTCTTACAAGGAGGAAAATTCCCTCGGAATATGACCCAAAAGAAAAATAAGGTATTGACACTTAAGGCTTCACCCTATACATTAATAAATGGACACCTGTACAAAATTGGAATAGATAATGTACTAAGAAGATGTGCACTTGAGCATGCAAGGGAAGGAATAGTAGAAGAAGCACACTCTGGTCCAGCTAGGGGTCACTTCCATGTTGACACCACAACTAGAAATATTTTATAAGTAGTATTTTGGTGTCCCAACTTAAACAAATATTACAAAGCAAAGGTCAACAAATGTAACAAATGCCAAAGGTTGGGGAGACCTCTAAGAAAAGATGAGATGCTTTTAGTTTCAACGACACAAGTTTTCTTTTTGAGAATTAGGCCATTGATTTTTTAGGCCTTTCCTTAAGAAAGGAAAAAGAACTGGAGCTAGATATATTATTATAGTAGTCGAATACCTAACCAAGTGGGTAGAAGTAGAGCATGTTGTCTCTTATACATAATAATTTGAAGCCTAGTTCATATATGAGAATATTATCACAAGGTTTGGTTTCCCATTCACAATAATAAGTGATTTAGGAACTCATATTGTCAATAGAAACATATAAGTATTAATGGACAAATTTAGGATCGACCATAAGCAAAGTTCTCCCTATCACCCACAACCAAATGGAGCTAGATAGAATCTTTTAGCAAAACTTTATCAAAAGGATGTACTAAAATGTTCAATGTCAATAGAGATGATGAGGATGAAAAGATAGATGTAGTCTTACGGTCCTGTAGAACTACATGATCTCCTAGTGTGACCATTAACATGGCAATTATTATAGTAGTCGTTTGGGTCCTTGGATTCATTTGTAACTACTATTGTCTTCTTTCCTTCTCCATTTTGCTTCTTGTTTTCACCTTTCTTGATTCATTGTGCTTCTCTATCTACTTTAGTCCACTATACTACCCCTTCTTCTCCCCTTCTAAATACTATGCCTTCACACAAGTTTCATCAATGAAGTTATGTTTGAAAAGCATCACTTGTCTTCAGATGTGGCTATGTAATTCTCACTAATATATAATGAACACATCGTGGGTATTGGAGATACACTAAACTAAATTACATATTTATGAAACTTAGTGGTGTACAAATTTTATAAATTTGAAAAATGCTCTATATATTTACAGAAAAATATTTCCATTAGAAAAAAAAACAAAAACAAACAATAGGCATGTATGTACAAGGGTATTTACATCTTCTTCCTGAAAGGGTGTACTCTTGCACAATTTATCCTTTGTTTTGTTGGAAAAAGTGTCATTGTATTTTCTACGCTTCCTCGTACCTTATGGGACAAAAGTGTTAATGAAGTTATTGAACATCTCCCATTGTCACTAGTGATTTCTTCTCGAGTCTTCTAGAAATACCATTATTTTATTTTTAATCAACATTCATTATGGCATTTCTATCAGACTGTCGAGGAATAACCATTATGATACCATTAGGACAGATAATTGTTTAGCTTATAGCTAACATGAATTTGTGACTACTAAGTTAATGCCTTTTCTCTTATGTGTTTAAATTTGATACTTTATGTTAAAACCAAAAACTTGTTGCAAGTGAACAATATTAAGACACATAAAGATTTATAGTGCACATAACAAAGGAAAACCTCCAACTCTAAATGGCTTGCTTGCCTCTTTTTGATTAATTAAATTTTATGAAAACAAATTATAAATGGTTTAATGTGCTTCTACTCATCCCAATGACTAAGGGCATTGCCATCAAAGTGATTACATCATCTACTCCATTAGGTTTTTTTCTATGAATGCACTCTCTTTGAAACTGTTAGATCAAGCAACCACATAAACTAATATGCAACGGAAGAAATTAAAACGGGAAAGCAAATAATGGCACACATAAATTATACACAGAGATTTTACGTGGTAAAACCCTTGAGAGGAAAACATCCACGGAGCAATGGTATCAGTTCTCTTATTATTCAGAATATGAAGATTACAACAGCTCTCAGCAATCAACCCTTCTCCTACGAGAATACAAGAAATAAATATATTTCTTACATGGTTACTCATAACTGGCCAAACTTAGTTACTCGGTTAGACAGTTACACAGTCACCGAGAGAACTGGTTGTCACCTGTTTCCAACAATCTCCACCTTGACAACAATTTACTTGATACCTTGCTCATTGCTTTGTTCATCACCTTTCCTGCAAGCCTAGAGAAGCTAAACACCACCGTAGCTTCTCTAAAGTAACTGGTTTCGTGAACATGTCTGCACTATTCTTTTGAGTGTGGACCTTTTCAAGAACCACTCCACCTTCATCAATAACATGTCTAACAAAATGGTATTTTACACGAATGTGTTTTGTCTTACTGTGATAAGCTGGATTTTTGGCCAAATGAATAGCACTTTGACTATCACATAAATTTTTTATAGTGTTCTGAACCTTTCCTAACTCACCCAACAAACCTTTTAACTAGATTGTCTCTTTGCAAGCATGTGAAGCAACTATATATTCCGCCTCTGTAGTGGATAAAGCAACAATATTCTGAAGCTTTGACATCCAACTAATAGCTCCACGTGCAAGAGTAAAGACATAACCTGAAGTGGATATCCTCTTGTCCAAGTCACCTACAAAATCAGAATCAACATAACCACAGACTTCATCACTGTAACCATCAAAAGTGATACAATAATTGCTTGTGCCTCTTTGTTGGGCCTTAAACCCACAGAGATCATAAAAAATGTAATAGTAGAAAACAAAAGAATGCATAACAGATTTGCACATAACAACAATCACACAAGAGACACAAGATATACGTGATAAAACCCCCGAAGGGAAAAGATCCACAGGACAAGGGCAAGAAGACTTTATTCCATCATCAATAACAATAGATTACAAACTAACTAGGAGAGAGCTTAAAGCTCCAGCTCAATATCTGTCTCAATGGGCCACATATTTAAACAATCATTTTTCAATTACACATAACTAATTATACCGTTGGTGAAATCACCATAAACCAACTCAACCTACACTGTCAATTTGTTGTCACATCCCAACAAAAACTTTTTCCTCAATATATTTAATCATCTTTGAAAATTTCAAAGATGATTGAATGAAGCCAACTCTCTGGTTCTACTATTTAGTTTCCTCCTTTTGGAATTTTGACAATTAATGCAAAAGTCAATTATGTAGGGCATTATTGCATTGCTTTCTGGAGTTAATGTCGCCCACCAAATCTTCTCAGTGGATTAGCTACTTTAGTTGTCATGGGGCTATGGAGCAAGGGGCCACACATCATCGAAGCATTTGTTCATTCCAATCAAGGTGGATTTGACTAGACCTAAAACTCATGGTTTATACTTTGGAGCAGAGCTTGTATATTCTAAATACCCTAGAAGCCTTGGGTCTATTCTTTGTGCTACTTGTCATTGGTCAATTGGAGTGCAAGGAGTGCAAGGGTAGAAAGCTGGTGACATAAGGGAGAGGATCAACATCCACACATTAACATAATATCTGGCTACTCTCGATGCGATGCAATAAGAATTACTTAAATTTCTTAATAATGAAAAAACACAAAAAACATTTTTTTTTTTTTGTGGGGGTCCAAAGCTATGACCAGGTTTAGTGGTGTGACGGTCAGGGATCAAGATTGAAGGGCTGGTCTTAATTTCATATTGAAGGTTATATATTCATGCAGCCCTTCATTGATGAAGGGCTTTCAAAAAAACTCACATTTCAAATGACAGTAATAGATTAATTGCACACTTCATTAAAAAAATGTGCTAAAAAAATAATGCATTTCAATTAAATTTATGACACAAATTTTTTTTAAAATAAAACTTTTTTTTTTCACAGGAAAAAATACCAGTCTTTGTTATTCATATGAATCAAAAGACATATTATACATCAACCATCTTCATGACAGGAGGAAGTAACATTCCAGTTCAGCATATAGACAAATAGAAAGAAAAGTCTGCTACCCCGGCGAATTAACAACTCAGTGTGGGCTACCCCTTGTGCCTCCCAAGCCACTTTCAGTAATTATATTTTTAAAGTTACAACACTACTTTTTTATTATCAAACGAGGGTGTGTCTCGGATTGGTGTGTTAACCTGGTGCAGAATCATGGGTTAGTTAGCAAAATCCACAAGAGGTTTGGGAAGGCTCAGAGTAAGTGGACGTAGCCTTGTTCCAAAACCGCCCACAGACTAAATGCACACAATTAAAGTTGCACGAGTTCATACCAAGTCTAGTAGCTAAATCAGGCGAAGTATTTATTTGCAGTGATGATATCAGTGCCCGAAGTTGTGCTTCTTGAGCATCAGTACACCACACAACTTTCAAATATTGCATCCATTCTTTGATAACAATTCAAAAGCAACTAGTAGAATAGCTAGAGCTTCATCCATTGTGGAAAACAAAGAATCTAGAGTACTTGAGAAGAATACATGAGCTCAAAACATTTAATAGGTTGTTATATTCTGAGCGCAACGAAATTTAGACTGTGAATAGATAACTAAGCTTATTTCTTCTTGCGAGAGTTTAAAAAGAACAGAGTATATAGTTTGCAAATGACGCAGAGGCAATGGCGAATCCACAAGGATTAAGGCCTTCATGGTATCTGCCCAAATACAATAACCCTCTGCAAGTTATGGAAAAATATTGAAATTTATTGGTTCTGAGTGAAATATGTTTATGCCCGGGTGAGCATAAACACAGAATTAAGCCTGGTGCAGATGGATCCTATTATGCCCAAATGGTAGATAGGGCAAAGATGGATTCTAATATGCCCAAATAACTTTGCATCCATTCTTTGATAACAATTCAAAAGCAACTAGTAGAATAGCTAGAGCTTCATCCATTGTGGAAAACAAAGAATCTAGAGTACTTGAGAAGAATACATGAGCTCAAAACATTTAATAGGTTGTTATATTCTGAGCGCAACGAAATTTAGACTGTGAATAGATAACTAAGCTTATTTCTTCTTGCGAGAGTTTAAAAAGAACAGAGTATATAGTTTGCAAATGACGCAGAGGCAATGGCGAATCCACAAGGATTAAGGCCTTCATGGTATCTGCCCAAATACAATAACCCTCTGCAAGTTATGGAAAAATATTGAAATTTATTGGTTCTGAGTGAAATATGTTTATGCCCAGGTGAGCAGAAACACAGAATTAAGCCTGGTGCAGATGGATCCTATTATGCCCAAATGGTACATAGGGCAAAGATGGATTCTAATATGCCCATAAAATAACTTTGTAAACAAAGAGGGTGGTGGAGTTGATGCGAATCCTATTGAGTAAAGAATCTGCAAATCTAGCAAAGTAGCTTGAATACATGAAGAAATGCCAGGAGGATTAAAAGTATCCGGAATTGTTCAGTAAATGAACCAACATAGCTCGAATGCATACAAAAAAATGACAAGAGGAATAAGAGTATCAGAATTGACTGCTGCTTTGGGAACAAATGTATGGGAAACAAAAAAGGGAGGGAAATTCGGGACCCCAGGTCTTACCAGGGTCCAAAGCAACGCTGGTAACGCTAGGGTAGATGCCCCCTTCCAGGTAGATGTCCTCCAACTGCTGCTATGAGTTCCCTCCTGTTACACCACCACAAAACGCAGTATGTTATTATCATAAATGGCTACAAAATTACAACCAGAGAAAATAGTATTGGCTTTTAGACACAGAAAAGAATGTATTACCTCAACGAAGCATTTTAATGGACAGCTTCTGCGACTGGAGTAATGTATAGGCTGGTAGCAGGACTAGAGCGCCGAGATTAGTGTCAGCACTCTATGGTGCTCTCCAAAAACCACAGCAGCAAACAACGCAGAGCCAAGGTTGAATCGAGGGTTTGTATGACGGCCACGGGCCCTCCCTTCCATGCTGCTACGTGGATTCCACCACCGGCTGGTTCACATGGAGGTTTGATTGCTAACAACACAAAAAAGCAACACTGCAGAACTTGGCACAAATATGTTTTGTCTACATGTTGCATCAGGTTTCAATGCGCATGGTACTGCCGTCATGACTCATACCGAGTCACCGACTCCACGAATATAACCATATTGGAGCCGTTTCGTTTTAAATGAAGACTTCAGTATAGTCTTTACGCAAATTACGCTATTCCAATTTCCATTGATAACATTGGTTCCAGAATCCAGAACAAAGAAAACGATGCGTTCAGCGTTATAATAAATACTATAGTACAGCCATCAATGGTTCTGACAGGGTAGACGAACGTAAATCAGGATTCAGATTTGATTACTTTGAGCCATCGGAACTGGAAGTGCCAGGTCGAGTCTCGATTCTGTCCAGACTCCAGAGTAAAGACTGGCAGACTGGCAGCCTGGTCCTGTCACCACTCACCCATAAAAAAAATTAATGACGGGCGATTTTAATGACAGCCCTTTAAATGTCATTTATATTTAAATAAATAATTTTTTTTAAAATGTCAAAAATTCCAAACCAAATTCTATTTGACGGGAAAAATTGAGGCCCCCCTTCACTGACGGGCTGAGAGGCCTTTGACGGGCCCTGACGGCCTCAATTTTGAACCCTGGACTGACGGTGTCCATTCATTTTATTCTAGTGGGTGACAACTTTTAACCAGGAATCCGTACATTGTACAGGAATCTGTGCTTTTAATTTTTGACGCCAGATGCCTGAGCAGTTGATGGTCGGCCATTACGAAAATGCATTTAATTTTTGACGCCAGATAGGCCTGGGTCGGTTGGTGGTCGGCCATTACGAAAATGCGTGTGCATTTAATTTTGACGCCAGATAGGCTTGGAACAGTTGCTGGCCGGCCATTACAAAAATGCGTGTTCAGACAGGAGCCAAAACGAAGACTGAGATTTAATATCTCTGCACAGTATTGGCATCCGTGTGTTTTCTGTTGCAATCTTTACAATTTCTCCTCGGCTCAAAGAAATTCCTCAGTACTCGTCTCCCAGTTGAGTCTATTTTCCATCCCCATCCTCCACATTTTCCCCATTTCTGTGTCTATTTTCCAAATGGCAATGGCTCAAAGAAATTCCTCGGTACTCATCTCCCAGTTGAGTCTATTTTCCATCCCCATCCTCCACATTTTCCCCATTTCTGTGTCTGTATTCCAAATGGCAATGGCTGCATCCTCCTCTGCCTCCGCCTCCACCTCCGCTAACCCTAAAAGCAACGGCAATTCCTCTTTTGACGTATTTATAAACCATCGCGGTCCCGATGTCAAGAACAACTTTGTGAATTATCTCTACCGGCGCCTTTTCTCATACAGATTGATCGTCTTTCTAGTTCACCAGGAATTGCAACAAGGAGACTGTTTAACTTCTCAAATAGAAGGGCAATTCGAAGACGCTGAATCAACCTGGTGTCTAAATGAGCTATTATCGATGTCGGAGTCAAAGGCTCCCATAATTCCAGTGTTTTACCAGGTGAAGCCTGCTGAACTTCGGTGGACGCAGGGCAAAGATGGACTGTATGCTCAAGCCCTACAGACACTTAAAGAGAAGACTACCTATGATCCTCAAACTCAACGGCACCACTCAACGACTGTTGAGCAATGGAGATTTATTTTGTTGCTGGAATAAGCGGTTTCGAACTAGAGGCGTGTAACGGGTGAGCACTCAAACTTATTTCTCTGTATTTGTATTGTTGGATATATATACATAGATGTCTGTTTCTTATAAGTTATATATTGTTTTTTGGAATAACCAGTGACGAGGGGCAGTTGCTAGAGAAAGTGGTTGAGTTTTATTGTGGCATCAGTTGAGTGGAAGAAAACCTCAGGTAGGAGGGATTGTTGGGTTAGGTGGTGCAGGAAAGACAACCCTAGCAAAAAGAACTCTTCAATCATATCTCCAAATAGATAATAAGGAGGATGAATGAGGAGCGAAGCTAAAAAGGCATCTCTCCTCTTCTGAGATTTTATTAACTTTAGATGAGGTAGACGACTTGGATCAGGTGGATGCACTTTTGGATCAGGTGGATGCACTTTTGCTAGATCAAACTTCTCTCCATTGAAATAGTTTAATATTGATTACATCTCGAAATAATGATATTCCCACAAATTCTGGAGTTGAAGAATCATCAATTTATAAGCTAGATAGGCTTAGTAAACAGCACTCACTAGAGCTATTCTGCTGTCATGCCTTCGGCATGCCGTATCCACTCCCAGGATTTGAATTTTTGACAAAAAAAAACTCTTAAAAGCAGATGGATTGCCTTTATCTTTAAAAGTGTTTGGGGTACTTCTACATGGAAAAAATGACATGTCTTATTGGCATGATCAACTGGCTATACTTTCAGGTGAAATACAAGAAAGGCTCAAGATTAGTTATGAGATCCTCAATATAGAGGAAAAGCAGATATTCTTGAACAAAGCATGTTTTCTCATAGGACATGATAGGGATAAGACCACAAAGATATGGGACGCCTCAATCTGGAAAGACAGGTTGGGATTTCAAAATCTACAAAACAAGTGTCTGGTGGAAGTGGAATACGATTCTTGGTATCAGATAGATACATAAGAGAGAATGTGATGGATGATTTGGTGCAGCAATCATCTGTAAGTAGCCAATCATTCAATCTTTTATATATTATTCAATTAAATTCAGAGTTCAACATTTCAGTTCTTCATCATTTTACAAGAATCAACACGTAATAACTATCATTTTCCAGAATTGACAGTATTCAAATGAGGAAGTTGCAACTTGTTGATACTGAAGGTTCTCTCTTGGAACGCATTCTGAGGAGGGTGAAGTCCCCGAATCTCATATGGCTCTGCTGGAAAGAGCGTCGATACTCTTCATTGCCTTCCTGGATTCCAAGGAAGAATTTAAGGGTTATTCGAGTGTCCGGGGATTCACATTAGAAACATTGTGGCAACAAGAATCACAGGTAAATTGAAATTTGTTTTGTAAAAGTGAATGTGTGTGTTTAGTGGCTGTTAATATCACCAGAATGTTTGGAACGAATTCTGTAAATATCTTTTTTATAGTTGAAACACATGAACATTTTGCAGGCATCTTTGCAGTTGCCAGGAAGAATTGTTGGTAGATGGATGTCAGGAGTTGAAGAGCACAGGGGGATTGGAGTAGCGACACAGCTTTAAAGGTTACATGTTAGTGGGTGCTCCGAGTTAGAAGGACTGCCTAGTATGGAAACATTGGTATTTTGGAGCAGTTGTGTGCAGACGGATGTGTGAAGCTGAAGCGCATACGGGGGTTGGGACCAGGCGACAAAGCTTGAATGGTTAGGCCTTAGTGGGTCTTCCCAGTTAGATGATCTGCCAAGTTCGATCCATTTTCTTCACATAGTTTTGTTTAGTAGATAAATTGGATTTGTGTGATCGTTTGGTGATTAAAATGGATGGTTGAAGCCTCTTATGCTTCCTTTGTGCGTCAAATTATGAAAATTCGGATAGATTTAGATTTTGTATTCTAGTGGGGGGAATTTTATTAAACCTTGGTTTTTGAGGCCGAGTTCATTATACTTCTATCTGCATCCATTCAAACCATTGATGGAACATTCTGCATCCATTCAAACCATTGATGGTGGACATATTTTTTAGGTTTAGTTAATTTTAATTCTATCCATTTTTATTTTTCCTTTTTGTCATTGAGGTCAGCTAAAACAAAACCATTTGAAATCCCTCAAAATCCCTTGTTCCCCAATTTAGGCTTTTCCCCAAAAGCCTCAAAACTTATCTCTCTGAGATGGAGTTACAAAGGCAAAGAGTACATCTTTTCACGTTATAATTCACTAAACTAAAATAATCTTAATTGTAAGGGTTGCCTCATCATTGCCAAAACATGGTGTGGTCTTGTTGGTCCTTTAATGTAAGCCACAATTTCCAAAATGAGTTCCATTCTAATAGGTTCTCAAAGAGTAAACCAAAGTGCCAAATGAAGGATACACCACTACTTCAAGGCACACAACTCTCTTGCTTATAGATAATATTTGAGGATTGTTGGTCTATTTGGATGACTGACCTAGTTCTTATTAGGAAGAAACATGTGAGATTCACGTGTGTGAATTTTCTCAATCTTAACAAAGCCTCAAAGAAATTTAAATTATCTGGCACCCTTAATGGAATAAATCCTACAACTTGTCTTAGGATCTAAATGTTCTCTGTACTAGATAAGTTATTTGGATATAAATAAATTCTAGTGGAAGAACAAGATAGGTTAAAGGCAAATTTTATAACTAAGTGGATCCACTAGGTTAAAGGAAAAATTATAACTAAGTGGATTCACTTATAGTAGGATGCATTTTGGCCTCATTAATGTAGAAGTGGATTCACTTTCCATTTAGTAATGGATATTGTTCTTGAGGCTTAATTAACTGAAATGTGGTTGTGTATCTTTGTGACATAATTATTTATTCAAAAAAACATATATGATCACATCCAACATTTTTTTCAAGAGATGTCACAAATATAAAATCTCACTGAACACCAAAAGAGCATATTTGCAGTCACAAACACCAAAAGAACAAATTTGCAGTCACAAAAGACAACTATTAGGTCACATAATTTCTAAAGAAGGCATTCTCGTCGATTCTAAATGGACAAATTATCACCCAAATTCCCTCCCTCACAACAAGAAAGCCATGTAATCCTTTGTGTCTGATTTTGTAGAGATTGTTAAGCCTATGCAAAAGATGATAAAAAAAATAGAGTTTAAATGGACTTAGAGTGAAAATGATGCATTCAAGAAGATCACATAATTTCTAAAGAAGGCATTCTAGTCGATTCTAAATGGACTAAAGTCATCACCCAAATTCCCTCCCTCACAACCAGAAAGCCATGTAATCCTTTGTGTTTGACTTTGTAGAGATTGTTAAGCCTATGCAAAAAATGATAAAATTATACACTGAGTTTAAATGGACTCAGAGTGAAAAGGAGGCATTCAAGAAGATCAAGGATGCAATGTTGCCTTGAAAATACATAGTCTCAATTTTGTTCTTAATTTTTTCTTGTGTACTTTTACATTATATTCATCTCATATTCATCTCTAGCAACAATCCTCACACATAAAGATCTCTAAGGCAGTGAATAACCAATTTACTTCAAGAGGACTAACCTACCAGGTTAATAACTTGAATTATCCATCCATTGGCAAGTAAACTTATGCCATATTTTGAGTTCTCAAACAAGGACAGACTTATATTCACAAGAGCCATACCAAAGTGATCATTCCTCAATCAACTATTAGGTCATTGTTCATTCAAAAGGATCCCGGGAAGAGGAGAGGAAATAGGATGACAACAACTATCCAAGATCAAGGACTAATTCGTAAGTTGGTAGTTGAGTCACAAGATTTAATTTCATCCAGTGAAGATGGATGGGAAAATGAATGTTTTGTTCAAACAAATGAGATCTTGTATGTGCCAGTTGATGAATATTCATGGTATAATAACATGAAACATTATTTGTACCATGGATCCATCCTTAGTCATCTAAACTCCACTTTGAGGAAAGAAGGGATTTGAGATTAAAGTATGCATACTACAAACTCATAAATGGTATCATTTTTTGAAAAAATTATGATGGTGTTTTATTTGCCAAATTTTAAAGAGATACTTTAGTTGACTATCTATTTGGTACCCAAGGTATACACAATGGCCTTTAGTTTTTTTTTTAATTGTTTAATTTTGAGGTTGTCATTTTGATTTGAATTTTGAGATTAAAGTATGCATACTACAAACTCATAAATGGTATCATTTTTTGAAAAAATTATGATGGTGTTTTATTTGCCAAATTTTAAAGAGATACTTTAGTTGACTATCTATTTGGTACCCAAGCTATACATAATGGCCTTTAGTTTTTTTTTTTATTGTTTAATTTTGAGGTTGTCATTTTGATTTGAATTTTGACATTTTCATTTTTTTCCTCTACTTTTCATTTACTTTATAATTGATAATCTTTTATTTTGAAGTTTGGTTTTTAACAAGTCATTTTCATATTTTATTGTTTAGACTCGTAATTTTATTTGTCTTTGCAGAGTACAAAATGTGAGCTCCAAAATTAGATAGAGATCTGTTCACTGTAAAAAAAAACAATAACAAAAATATGAAATGACTAGTACATATCCATCGAGGGTTTGGGGAAATTCTCAATCTTTCCTTTTTTTCTTAACCTCGATTCCCCCATTTTGATTTGGATCAGCAGCAACAACCTGTAATTCATCGTCCTTTGTCACCTGCTCCTTTTCTGAATCTGAACTCTCTGATTCATGTGTTCACTTTACTCCACCTGCCGATATGTCCATTTTTACCAAAGCTCCTGAGTGAGTGGATATCGTTGAGAGTGGCAGCTCCATAGATTGAGTATCCTTATTTATTTTTTTCAGTATTTCTATTGAATCTTCCTCTTTCACTTCATCTTCCATAGTTGAATCTTCCTCTTTCACTTCATCTTCCATAGCCTTTTTCTTCTTTCCTTACTGGGGTGTAAGGATCGAAAGGCTGCCAACCTTTGGATCTAGGAGGCTGACTTTTTTTCTTATTTGTTTGTTTCCGTGATTATGGACAAGTTTCTTAGAGATGGCCAATTTGATGGCAATAACGACATCTGAACGCCGTGTTTTCATAATCTAAGCTCTAGGAGTGTTGGAAGTTTCCACTCTACAGTAGTATTTTGTTCGACAACCATTTACTTAGATCAACTTCCACACATATCCAAGCATATGCGAATAAACCTTGCTGCATGCGCAATCTATCCTACTTTATGAACCTTCCCAAAGCATTTCCAATATCTTCTAATGCTGCATGGTGGTAGAATGGAAGGGGGAGATTCGGGAGACAAAGCCAAATCGACATTTTGGATATTACGAAGGTTGTAGGATCAAACTACAGAAACCATGGGGCGATGAATAATCCAGCCCGACCCCAAAACCATGGCCCTTCCTTAAGAATTTTCTTATAATCTGCCTAAGAAAAACCTGAACTATAAAACATCCCTTTAGGGCACAAGTAATAATCATAGTTCGTGGTCCAGTTTGAGTGGATCCACTGGTCCAACCCCTCCGACTAGGGCCAAAAGCCATTAAATCTGCAAATTATTGCTTGCCGACTAGGGCCAAAAGCCATTAAATCTGCAAATTATTGCTTGAGATTTGTAGACTGAGAAAAGACTTTTTACCTCCTCATTTTTAATCTCCAGCTTTGGTATTTCATTGAGCTTTTCAACAATATATGGGTTGGGATCTTATATTGCTGTAGCGGTTACCTTTGAACTCGCTACAACTCTGTTTGAAACTGCTTTAGTGATTGGTATTGATCCATTTTTGGCCATCCCTCCTCGCAGCTGCATGACCAAAATTAAGGTTGAATCCTTGCTGATATTGTATGTAAAGAGAGGATTATGATCTTCCAGTTGTTTGCTTTCATAAAGGAGGCTTTAGAATTTTACAGGGATCCCCAACTTGTCGTGTCATTTTAGTTTGATGGCAAAGATACTATCAGAATATTTTTCCATCAGAGTGATTGATTTGCTCGAAATGTCTTTCACAAAGATTTGAAAAATTTGACGACTGGCCTAAAACCCTTGGCTTTTAACCTCTTCCTTATCGGCGTGGAAAACGAATGTTGAGTAAGGAATCACCTGTGTAAAACTTGACAGATATGACCAATGTGGAAGCACCACCATATCTCCCAGATCTGAAGAAAGGATTGAATTTGATGGAGAGGGCACTGCTTGACGAAACCTTTGTAAAGGAAGCTGAAGGAGCATCAAAATCAATTCTGGCCGCAACATCCTCCATACTACCTTGCCTTGATGGAAACGGTCTGGGGTTCTACCTTTGTTCTTTTAAAAATATACCATGGGGGATTTGGATCCCTAATCTCCTGCAAAAACCCCTCAGGTCTCTCGACCTCGACCTGAGTAAGAGAAAGGATAGGAGGGATTCACTTAAAAATGAAGATCTGTTCAAAATTTCTCCAAAATTGCACATATCAAATTTCTCCAAAATTGCACGGATATGTGCGGGTATACACAGATCTAAGATTTTGAAAGCAAGATGGGAAGAGATAAAGCCTGAAACACGCCGCTATCATAGTGATTGTTTACCCTAACCATGGGATCGCCGAGCTCCATATGCATGATAAAGAAAATTTCCGCATCCCTTAGACATCGCTTAATTATTGTTATTTTCTCAAAATTTGGTTGTTAAGCTCTTAAAATTTGGCGCATGTGGCAAACTCCTAGATTTCTAGGATACTTTTTAATTTCTCATAAAGAAGAATTAAAAGTAGATAGAATCAAGCAAAATTTTGAAACTAAAAAAGTGGAGGAACTCACATGATTCCAAACGATGACTCATAGGTAATCTTAAAACATTAATGACTAGCCATTTGATTGTTTACTTGAAAATCCCCATCCACACAAATTTTAGAGTAGTTAACCTAGTTAAGGATAATATACCAAAATCTAAACTTACTTTTTGGAAAGGGATATCTTAGTACCTAGATTAAGATAATCAAGTCTCATAAAATAGATGCCATCCTCACATTGAAAAGAAAGATGTTGTTCCTCTCACTTTTCAATTGTGATAATCAAATAAATCTTTGAAATAAGAGAATGGAAATGAATACAATCATTAAAGGGGAATGGAGATATATCTGTGAGGGCCATAGATGCTTGTTGTCATTGAGGAAGGTATGTGTATCAGTGGGGTGAATCTATGAAGATGGATAACACTTTTTGGTCAAATATGATGATGAAAATTCAGTATTTTACTCATTTGTTAAATTGAAGCCCTCAAAACTCATCTATGCCTTGTGAATTTCAACATGCAATAAACAAACAAATTGTAGAGAATTATGTTGTCTTTCCAATGATATTAAAAATAAAGATACTAATGCCATTTAATGTGTCAAAATTGCATTGAATGAAATAGCCTTGTATTGGTGTGGAAGGAAACAATTGATCATTATTTTTTCAAAGGTATACAATTGCTTTGAAGGGTCAAATTCATTCTTTTTGTGTTGGCACAACCATTGATTGGTTGGAAAATGAGGAATTTTTATTGTAGTTTGATCATCATTGAGGAATAAGTGATTTTGAAATATCATTACATGTCGTTACTTAATATATAAATGAGTCAATTATGTTTTGTAATTTAAGAAGCAAATAATGAAACACATATTAAATGCAACCAAAGCTAGCTTTTGGGGTTATTCCAATAGTGTTTTCACGTTGCTAGGAGAGCACTATGTCTCTTAACCCCTTGATGATGCATCATGGGCATATGGATGTATCAATTTGGGTGGATGCTTGACCTTGGTTATAGTATTGACATAGCACCCTTAACTAGGAGGTTGTTAACCTGATCAACATGATGACTAATCCAGTGGGTGCACACAATGGAGGGGTTTGCTTGATCAAGGGAACTACTTACCTAGGGGTGTTGGAAACTTGGAGGGCACTAAACCCTTAGAGCTTGGGAACATGTGATACATACCTCGAAGGTTGGACACTTAACTTGGGGACACTTAACTTGAGGAACATACTTCATGGTGGTTAGTGATGGCTTAGACACATGTTGAGGAGGACCATTGGAGCTTTGACCACATTTTCACACATGTTGAGGATCATTGGGCATAAGAGTACATGTGGCACATAGTTAGAGGAGAAGCACCTTGCATAAGCACACCACCATGGAAGAGGGAGCATTGCATTAACAACTTGTTGGAGAGGACACCACCTTGGAGGAGGGGTGTTGAGCCCAAGGAGGATAATTCTTGGAAGGAATTTCAGTTTGGGGGTTGGATATGCCTTAGTTTGACACATCTACATTCTTGTATTATGGAGCATTCTATGTGGTTGCCTTGTTGGTTACTTATATGGACTTGTGAGTTTGTTTTACGGTTAGCCTCTCTCGCCTACTTTTATATGTAAAGGGAGGAAATTGCATTTAATGAAATGTTAGTCCTTGCAAATTTGAGGAAAAGTTAACAAGTGGCTTGTGTACACGTAAAATAATTTAATGTTAAATGTTTAATTTTCAAAAAATGAATATGAACATGATCTACATTGAATGCACTAGGGTGTGTATATATATTGGAAAATTATATATATATTTTCGAAACTGACCACTGAATATTTGAATCACATTTTGTACACATTTGTGTGCATGTAAACTTTTTTTTAATGTATACATAAATTGAAAAACCAGGAATACCTTTTTGAAGAGGTTGCGTCGATGTGGGCATATATATATTTTTAATTTTTTTGGTTGTGTATTTTTTATGTTGTTGATTTTTCTTTGAGCTTCTTTGAAGTCGTGGACATGGGTTTTAACTGTAAATTTTAAAAGAAAATTAATTTTTTTTATCATACAAACTCAAAAACTCATAAATTATATGCCAATGGATAGAGGATTTTGCATTAAGTCCGCCACATAAGGTTCAATTAATGATAATGTTTATACCTTTCAAAGAGGGAAAAACGAGCTAACTTGTTTTAAAGCCCTCGATGGTTGATGTAGGTCATTGTACACATTTTTAGTGTTAGTTGATAATGACACAGTTGATCACAAAGATGTGTTAATGTGGTTGAATCGATGCCAATGTACACACTTCTTTATTGATGACATGTGTAAGCATGCAATGTATATATAAACTATAATTCAAATATTAAAAAACACCATAATATTAAAATTTAAGTTTGTTAATTCATAGATAATATTATCTTATTACTTTAATGTGACATGCGGGATTTTGAAAGTTTTAAATCAACTGATTGAACATTCAAATGCATGCTTTAAGTAATTGTAATTTCAAAGCTTTTGTAATAAGGTTATTATTTGACTCCGTCAAATAGTAATTAGCTTGATACATATTTGTTGTTAGTGATTTATGGCTCATGGTTTTTGTAACCTAGGGTAAATTTTCCCATGGTAATTGATGTGATGAATTATATTTATTATTTTGTTTCTAAGTCCCAAAATTTAAATGTTAGTACCCCCACCCAATATATTAGCTAAGTGAAATAACTCTTTATACTATAACTTGTATTTTTTTTATTTAACTCTTGGTTAGTAATTAGCTTAACGCATGTTTCTTGTTAGTGATTTATGGCCCATGTTTTTTGTAACCCATGGCATTTGATGTGATGAATTATATTTATTATTTTGTTTCTAAGTCCTAAAATTTAAATGTTAATACCTCCACCCAATCTATTAGCTAAGTAAAATAACTCTTTATACCATAACTTATATATTGACAAATCCCTCGAATTAGGCTATTAAATAACCCTCCATCGAGCTCTGATATTGGAAAAAGCTCGATTGAGGGTTTAAATAACCCTCGATCGAGCTTGCGTTTTGGGCAATCCCCTACCGTATCTTGCTAAAAAGTGTTACCCATATTCATGGGAACACCTTGTGTGACTTCATTAGGGATATGGATGATTGTTGGTCATAGAGAAACATCATGATACTGAGAAGTAATTAGCTTAATGCATGCTTCTTGAACTAGTGATTTATGGCCCATGTTTTTGGTAACCCATGGTAAATTTTCCCATGGTATTTGATGTGATGAATTATATTTATTATTTTCTTTCTAAGTCCTAAAATTTAAATGTTAATACCTCCACCCAATCTATTAGCTAAGTAAATGACTCTTTATACCATAACTTATATATATATTGACAAATCCCTCAAATTAGGCTATGAAATAACCCTCCATCGAGCTCTGATATTGGAAAAAACTCAATTGAGGGCTTAAATAAACCTCTATCGAGCTTGTGTTTTGGGCAATCCCCTACCGTATCTTGCCAAAAAGTGTTACCCATCTTCATGGGAACACCCTGTGTGACTTCATTGAGGCTATGGATGATTGTTGGTCATAGAGAAACATCATGAGACTGAGAAGTTAGTTTGGAGAAATAATAAATTAGTCTTAAAAGGAAGTAGTTTTATTATATGGTTTAAACCCTTGATATGATCATGCTTATAGGAATTAGATTCATTATTTATCTTTCTAGTTGACTTAACCAATTACTACACTTAGGAAATACATAACACCTTTAGGTCTTATCAAGAAGAAAGAATGTGTGCTGACCCATTTTAAAAGTCTAGAGCTCCTTGGATGAAGGCTTGAAATGAAATCTTCATATTTTTAAACTTCTTGAACTCAATAAATACTTAAAATTTTAACTTTAAAAAGTACAACCACATTTTTTGAGTTAAGTCATTTACAACAAGAAGAAATACCTAGCACTGGAAATTGGTGCTATCTTCATATGCCTACAAACCTCTGTATGAATAAGCTGAAGAACCTCCTTAGCTCTCTAATACTATCCTTCATCAAATGGAGTTAGATGTTTCTTTCCCACCTCACAAGATCTACAAATTCCTTGTTGATTTTGTTGAATCTTTGGAAGTCCATCCACTAAACTTTCTTTAACCAAATGAGAAAGAAAGTGAAAATTTGAATTTCCATACTTTTGATGCCAAAGTGAATTGGTTTCTTGAAAACTCTTGGACACCAAAGCATGTTATTTGGCCTCCTCTATATCAACCAACATGAAAAGTTTATTATTTTCAATACTAAGAAAAATTGTTTTCTTGCCTCCCTTGTTAACCATGCATCATTTATCGTCACTAAAAATGACATTTAAGTGGGGGCCTTGCCTCATAATTTGACTTATTGAAGGAACATTTATTCCATGCCTATCACATAATAAACATTAAGGAAGACTAACTACTTATCTCCCAAGGTAATATGTACATTTCCTTTACATTCTATTATGAACTCCTCCCAACCACCAAAAACCCTTAATGAAACATAAACATTATAGTTAAAAAACTAATCATGTATGTTGGTGAAATGATTTGATGCACTATAATCAATATACCAAGTAGATGACTCTCTATGGTTTGCTTGCATAGCCATGCAAGTTAAGAGATTAGTTTCTTTTTGATGATTTGTAACATGGGCCTTCTCCTTCTACTGATATCCTCCTTGGTTGTTCCTCTCATTCCAAAACCACTTTCTGCAAAAAATATTCTTATGGCCCACCCTTCCACAATAATGGAATTTAAAGACCTTATGATTACTTAATTCATCTTTGCTACCTTGACTACTTCCATATTTTTTGTTAGCAAACTTGCCCTTGCGCCTTAAGTTTTATACCAATGCTAGTTTTGAACTCACTAATGTACTTTCAATGCCAAAATTATTTTTCCACTTGTCTTGATTCAAGAGATTTGTGCATATATCATGTAATATCCCTAATTTGAAAAATTACTCAATTTTGGCCAATTTTCGAACCTTGGACTAGTGAACCCAAATTGCTCCAAAATTATCCAAATGCTTCCGGATTCTATATGGAGGGGATTGAGGGGTCTTAAGACATCCTAATTCAGCTCTTAGAAAATTAGACATTCATTAGAAACATTCAAGGCTTGCAATTCTCAAGGAGGAAAGAAGGGGGAAAGTACTAGTGAATTTGATGGTTAAAAAGCCCACTAGTCTATGAAAATTTTGACTTCACTAACACTATACAACATTTCCTATTTTATGAACAGATAATTGGATTTGATATAGGACCTCAAGGGAAACCACAATGAAACATGACAACCTCAAGGGAAACCAAAATGCAACATTACTTCAGGTTTTAGGGTCTGCTATAACTTCCATTAAACCGAATGTTGTGAGACATAGAAATTGTGAGAAAATTGTTAACAATGGACATAAGATTTGTTGCACAATATTTAATCAAAACTCAAAGGTTCCACAAATATTATTTTGGTCATCAATATTACATCATAAGCAGATCGAAACATTAAAAAAAATCAGAGAAATTATGATGTAAAACATATACAAAATCACTCCAAAAACTCCGTGTGAAGATATAGGGGAAACTAGATTGAATCAATAGTTTGCTTGGAAAGATTACATGCAAAGTATGGAATTTCGAGCTATGGCTCCAATGTGCAGCTCATTATATTTATATACATCAGATAAAATAACCATGGATTCAACAAATCATCCTCCACAAAATCTACTCAACTATGAGTGCGCCATCAACATTAGAACATGGACATTGAAAGAAGATTGAGAGAATAGATAGTGGAGAAGGAGTTAATAGATGAAATTGAACTGAAAGGTGACTCAAAACTGCATCAAAAAACCTTCATTAAGCTTTGATAAGAGTTATGAATGGCCTATCCTCCAACCAACTTGGACAGGGATCTTTCACCTTTGAAATTGATTCAATAGTAGGGAGGATGAACATCCACCGTGCAAGGACAAGCTAAGCTCTCCAAGAGTGCAAATAAAAATGATCCAAAAGCTTCTCTCCTTTGTCATCCTCCTCTTTTATTAACCTCAATTGAAATCAAGAGCTCTAATTCCCTCCAAGATACTTCACTCAACTCGAATTAGTGATAGATTCTCTCATGAGACACTTGTCCACTTCTTCCTTGCATTCCTCTTTCCCCAATTCAAATTGGGAATCTTGGTTGACCATAACTCCCTCTATGCGCCCTCTTGGTGGCTATTTTTAGCCCCGATATGTCAGATGTTTCATAGGTATGCAATCATGTATGAATTTGTCATATTTGTCATAGATTCCTTCTATCATTGTTGTCATAGATGCCATGGAATCTAGCTACAAGTGTCACAATGCCTCTTCCTCTTCCTTGTGAGTTACTCTTCCACTCCAATTCGACCTTCCTAGGTTCTTTCCATGAATATTTCTTCTTCATCTCCCCCAAGTACATTACCCTCCACCTTGGAATTGAATTGGTGAGAGAATGATGCCAAGTGTAGTGGGGAATCTTGCCACATGTGAGCCCCACACCCTCTTATGCGCCCTCATGACCTAATTCCACCTTATTTTTCTTTTATTATTATATATTTGACCCAATTAATGTGAATTTGTAAGTCTAAGGTCAATTTTGGGTCTTGTAGTTCCCTTATTCCAAGTTTTAATGCTTCCACCCCAACCTAGGGAACTAGTAGGTTAGTGGATTTTTTCCTCCATGAAGATTTATTGGAATGGGGACATTACAGTCCTCCCCACCCAATATTGCTTGTCCTCAAGCAATTTCAAACATGGATGTTGAAGAACTTGCTTTCCTTCCAAAAATTTGCTTCCAACTCGTTCCAAAAATCAGTCGAACCTTCATACATGCACTAAGATTTCCAACTTAACTCCTTCCATCAATGCATGATTGAACTTTCTTGGAACACTTCCTTGCAACATAGAGTTTTAATTTATAGAACAACCAATTTTCCTTAGCTGCAATTTGAGTAGTGGCACTCATGTACTGCAATTGTGTGTTTCCAAAAGTAGAAAGATATGGATTTTTTCATATTGATATTTCCTGTGACATCACCACTAAACACCAAAAGATTAATTAAATTTATCCAAACGAAATTTGCACAATTAATCTTTACCTCCATATTTTGGAAACCTTTTCTGAACTTTCAACTCTTTTTCTCACTATATAATTCTTTGAAGTTGCCGCTGAGTTGTCAAACTTTGAGTTTTTAAGATTCCAAGAAAATTTCAGAGAGGAACCACCATGCTTGCTGTTGCAATACTCTTATTACAATCACCTTCTCAAGTGGTGACTCAATCTCCCATACTGCTTGCTTCCCCCAAAAATTGAAATCAATGAGACCAAAAATGATCCCAGGGCCCTAAATTATCATGATACATGCATGGTGTGAAATGTCTACTATGAAACGCCATGAACACCAAGCATGTGAAAACTGAATCCATCTCTCAAAATGTCTCCCACATAGGAAACTGGAAAGCTGCTTTGTAAAGATGAACTCAAACACTAAAGGTTGGTTTTCTCTCAAACCAACAATCGAATTGCTGCTCCAAGCGAGATAAAACCAAGCAATACTAGGATCCCATTGCTTGTATTGCATCCTTCCAAACAACATGAGTACAAAAGCTCTCAAACCAACAATCAAATTGCTGCTCCAAGTGAGCTGAAACCAAGCAATACCAAGATCCCATTGCTTGTATTGCATCCTTCCAAACAACATGAGTACAAAAGATAGATCATAAAAGTACATAACAACATCATACAAATGTACATCAAGAAGGTACCTCATCAACTAATCATGAAAGTGCTTGTACATCCAAGTAAGTAGATCATCATGTGCCCCATACACACAAGCATCAAGTATTATATCAAATCTGCTCCAATGACATAGGTGAGGATCCCATGTCCTATAATGCTGCTCCAAAAGAATGTAAGATGCATCAAAATAATTAGCCATGCCTTCTTTCATTTAAGAAGTGAATTAAGAACCTATACCAAAGTCTGAACCAAGTAAGGAGGAAAGAAAACAATGAGCCTTCAAGGGGCTCAAAGAAGTACCATATGTCCATCCATGAGTATGCGTATCATCAAGAAATAAAAAATGATGTTTCTTCCAATAAGAATGCGCTCCAATCATATGTCTCTTCACCCAAGTATTGGATGAAGTTCCTCCAACATCAAATGAACTAAGAAAGAAGCAAGGAAAATCATGAGTCTTCAAGTGACTCGAGTGAATATCATAGGTGCATCCATGCAGATGTATATCATCATAAGGTAACAAAGGATGGTGCTGGAAATGTAAAGAAGAAGGTGCTCTTGTCATGTCATCATAAAAAAGAGATATAGGAGTTTCATAATCCTCATGTGGCACCATCAGAAAGAAACCTTTCACCCATACTTCATTAGGATGAATGCTGCAAAATGTGGAAGTGTAGGATGTAGGAGAATGGACCAAATCACCAAAATGATCAGAAAGTGCAAAAGTTCCATCATGTGAGGTCTCCATAGGGGTAGGATCATGCACCTCCCTCAAAAGTGTGAAACGTTCCTCATAGTTTGGTTCCAAGGTAGTGGAATCATGCACTTCTTCAAAAAGTGTGTAACCATTATCAAGAGGCAACTCAAGTTCCTCTTCCACCACAACAAGCACTTGGATCTCATCAAGATCATCTTCAAACACATCAAGTACATGCAAGTTGCCATGTTTCTCATGATCCATCATGTCATGAGAATCCTCAAAGCAATCTACCATATGACAATCTGAAACATAGGAGGAAGAACAAGTATCTTGCAACCTCTCAAGAAGTTGCTCATTTTGAATTTTGATCTTATGAATATCCTCATTATTATTCAAGTATGCTTCATGTAACCATTCATTAAGCTCAACCAAATTGTTTCTATGAAAAAGAAAAGACATGAAATTACCTTTGATGTTGCACATTGGTCTTTGAATCTTCTCCATGTCTTCAGGGAAGGATGGCTCATCCAATGAAGAAACTCTCCAACAAGAATTTGACACCAATGCTTTAGTGTCATGGAGTATGCTAAGGTCCTCATAGATCTTCCTTTCACTGATCTTCAAAGACCCTCCAATGAAGGATGGTTCATGAGACAAAACCTCCTCTTCTTCTTTTTGCTTGCTTGGACCAACTTCATGAAGCTCAAATGGTGATGGGGAATGTTTGTGCTAGAAATTGTCCCTAGACTACATAGGGAACAAGCTAGTACAATCTCAAAATAATCAAACAAAAATAAGGTTTGTTTTTGTGATTTTTTGGTTTGAGGGTTTCATATTCAACATGATAATCAATCATTCAACCAATGCAAAAACTAAATCATGTAAATCCAAGAACTAAGATATAACAATGTAAGATGATAAACATAAACCCTAAGCATTAATTTGCACAGTACTGGTTCAGTCCACAACCATGATCATTCGCATGAGTAAAAAATTTAAACAAGGAATGAAATCATTAAGTTGAGTAGTCAAAATGACCATAAACAAAATCAATAGACAAAATATAGTGGCTTACATTCATATATAGATCAATCAAAGTCTTCAAAAACTTACAATAGAGCCATATGCATAATTCTGAATGTGTGTCTCAATGCTCCAGTCTGTATATTGCTTCTTGAAACCCAAAATCTCCCCCCCCCAACTATCTAGTCTAAACTTTCTTTCTTTTATGATTTTATCTTTTACAAAATGAAGTAGTTTAAAAACCACCTTTAGGTCTATTCATAAAACACTTACATTACTTAACTTCGAATCTCTAAACAACCTACTAACAACTATGTATATGATAACAAAAATAGAATACTTGACAGCTGGAGATAGTAACTCATAACTGCTTGGAAGCCTCAGCCAGCATGGCTATACCTTCCAAGGCATGGGATTTCTTCTTATCTTGATTCTGTTGAATCTCCAATCCTCGAACTTTGTTGAGTAATCCACTATTCTTCTTCTTTAACTCCTCGATTTGCTTTTCCATTTCTTCAGCCCGCACCTCTATCTGTCCCTTTCTTCCAGAGCATTCTTAACCCTGTTGCTAGCAACCTCTGAGAATGCCTCTGTCGCCTACTTCGAATTCCTCACGTCTAGAAGCTTCTGAGTCCGACAGGTCCGAGGAACAAATGTCAACTTTTCACATGCGTCTTTATATATATAACCTCATTCTCTTATCCTTTGATCTTCTTTGCCAGCGATCAGGCTTTGTATTCGTTGATTTCTCGTACAATGTTCTCAATCGTTGGATCTGATATTTTTACCATTGTGATACTCTGTCTTCGTCAACCGTCCGATCACATCTCCAATTTCAATCTCCACCGCTCATCATCAATACCGTATATCTACAAAGTAGTATCATGAACCTCTAAGTGGTTTCCATTACCACTTTCCCTCCTTGCGACAGAGCCTGGCGTCGACACCTATCAAATGGTTTCGTTTTATTGCATCCATTATATCTTCTATCCACCATGCATCTTCCCGATGCGTCAATCATCCAGGACCATCGATCTTTTCCTGCTATGCATCCACGGTGGAGATTTGCGACATGTTTAACTTTTCAACCTTTCCCGCTGGTGGGGTCCATATTACTTATCCATCGCGCAGCTTCAATTTTTATCGTCGTTGATTTGATTTTCCTTGCAACCCAAACCATTGATCCATTTAAAATTTGCATAGTGATTAAAACTTTTGTCTTGAGCCTTCTGATCTTTGGATCATGAATCCCAGTCGTCGATCTCAACATAGTGGTTTCGCGTTTTATCAAGACTGTTTTACTTACCACTTTTCTCATTTGCGAGACGTTCTGCAATTGCCACCTGTCCGCCAGAATTTCCAATCGCAACCACTTATCTCCACTTTGCTCCGTGTAGTTTGGCCATGCGACGATCAACGAGAACTGTTGATCTCCCATCTGCGCCCAATCAATGATGAAACTTGTATGGCATTTAACAATAGCAATTTTTTGTTTTCGGACTATAGTCTTTTACCCTTTTGCCTATTTTGGTCGCATAAGCATGTAGTTAAGTAAGAATTTTGAAAAACCTTGAAGAGAAATATAATATTTGATAAGCCACTAAGGTTGGAGTTAATTAAAACAAAAGAAAACTATATTAACATGAAACTAAAGAGTAAATCAAAATTATATAAATGAAAGGGAAATAAAGAACAAACAATTTAAAAGAAACACATAAAAATGGGGAACAATTTTAGTGTCAATAGGGAAGTTGATCTTGGTTCTTCTTCAACTGCTACAAGGTCTTCATCTCCATGGTCAATGGAACTTTGGCTTGCAGCAACACCTTCAAAAGTGATCTCTATGTCACCAACATAGAGGTGTGAGAACCCATCAGTATGTACTCCTCCACAGTTCAAACATCCATCAGTAGATGCTATTTGATCCATGTCCAAAGTAGAATGCATTCCAGAATGATCTTCAGTAGTTTCAGTGGAATGTTCTCCATGCTATGTGATGTTTCTTCATCTTTTTCAGAGTCACTTGGGAGTGACTTTCGATCCTCTTCATGTAATGCTTCTTCTGCTTCACCACCTATAGAACTAGGTGGCTCATGGGTCTCCTCAATGTTTTTGGATGGTTGATTGTTCATTATTGAGTTCACATATGCACTCTTAGGCCTATATCCAAACACCCAATCTACAAAGTCTTCAAAAGGAATGACCTTCTGTGTCTTTCCCATCAAAGCAAGATATGCTTGATATTGTTGAGGCGAAGTTTTACATGTTGCTCTCAATATTTCTAATTCATTCATAGGATTAGCCTTTGGTGTTATGGAACATACATCTTCATCATACACAGGGTCATCTGAATAACCCTCATCCCTTATGAAATCATAAGAAGTGCTACATGATGGCACCTCCTCCTCATATAACCATTCACATTCTTCTTCATATTGCTCACAATCATCTTCATACTGCTCATAGGAGTCATCTTAATAGTAAGACATGGCTGAAAATTCTTATTCAACGAATGTTCTTAATGCAAAGGTGCAAGGACCATGCTTTGATACTACTGTAATATCTCTAATTTGAAAAATTACTCAATTTTGACCAATTTTTTAACCTTGGACTAGTAAACCCAAATTGCTTCAAAATTAACCAAATGCTTTCGAATTTTGTATGGCTTGAGGGGTCTTAAGAAATCCTAATGCAGCTCTTAGATAGTTAGGCATTCATTAGAAACATTAAGGGCTTGCAATTCTCAAGGAGGAAAGAATGGGAAAAGTACTAGTGAATTCGATGGTTAAAAACCCCACTAGCCTATGAACGTTTTGACTTCCCAAACACTGTACGACCTTCCCTATTTTATGAAAATAGACTTTTATTTGATATAGGACCTCAAGGGAAACCAGAATGCAACATTAATTCTGGTTTTAGGGTTTTCTATAACTCCCATTAAACCGAATGTTGTGAGACATACAAATTGTGAGAAAACTGTTAACAATGGACATAAGATTTGTTGCACAATATTTCGTCAAAACTCAAAGGGTCTGCACATAGTATTTTGGTCATAAATATTACATCATAAGGAGCTCGAAACATCAACAAAAACTTAGATAAATTCTGATGTAAAACAGATACAAAATTACTTGAAAAAGAGTCCATGTGAAGATAGAGGGGAAACTAGCTCGAATCAATAGTTTGCTTGGAAAGTTTACATGAAAGGTATGGAATTTAGAGCTATGGATCCAATGTGCAGATCATTACAGTGATATACATCATATAACATAACCATGGAGTCAATAAATCATCCTCCAAAAAATATACTCAAGTATGAGTGCGCCATCAACAATAGAACATGGACATTGAAAGAAGAGATAGTGGAGAAGGAGATAGTAGATGAACTTGAACTGAAAGGGGACTCAAACCTGCATCAAAACACCTTCATTAAGAAATCATAAGAGGTCTGAATGGAATATCCTCCAACCAACTTAGACAAGGATCTTTCACCTTCAAAATTGGTTCAATAGCAAGGAGGATGAACATCCACCATGCAAGGACAAGCTAAGCTCTTCAAGAGTGCAAATGAAAATGATCCAAAAGATGCTCTCCTTTGTCATCCTCCTCTTTTATTAACCTCAAGTGAACTCGAGCTCGAATTTCCTCAAAGAGACTTCACTCAACTTGAATTAGTGATAGATTCTCTCATGAGACACTTGTCCACTTCTTCCTTGCATTCCTCTTTCCCCAATTCAAATTGGGAATCTTGGCTGACCATAACTCCCTCTATGCGCCCTCTTGATGGCTATTTTTATCCCTGATATGTCATATGTGTCATATGTATGCAATCAGATTTGAATTTGTCATATTCATCATAGATTCCTTCTATCATTGTTGTCATAGATGCCATGGAATCTAAGTAAGTGTCACAATGCCTCTTCCTCTTCCTTGGGAGTTAATCTTCTACTCAAATTCGACCTTCCTAGATTCTTTCCATGAATATTGTCTCTTCCTCTCCCATGAGTACATTACCCTCCACCTTGGACTCGAATTGGTGAGAGAATGATGCCAAGTGTAGTGGGGAATCTTGTCACATGTGGGCCCCACACCCTCTTATGCGCCCTCATGACTAATGCCACCAAGGATAATTTTAGGGGCGAAATTTAGCCCATGGGCTATTTTTCCATGTTTTTTTCCAAAAACAAATTCTCAAATTTGCATTTTTTGAAGCCCCATTTC
Organism: Larix kaempferi; assembly: GCA_027924585.1. NCBI lineage: Eukaryota > Viridiplantae > Streptophyta > Pinopsida > Pinales > Pinaceae > Larix > Larix kaempferi. Next base: position 9,251,106 of record BSBM01000029.1, read on the forward strand.
GCCCAATTTTGATGGGGTAAACTTTTTTCACTCTAAAATTCGCCAAAATATTATATAAACTAGTTACCTGCATCCTACCAGGAAGAACAAGCAGGGGCTCTTCATGCATTAGTACAAAAGCATCTATCTATGGAGGAGTATGAAGAGAGGTTCATGGAATTAGTCAAGTATGTTCCTTACTTGGACAACGACAAACGCCAGGTTGAGCACTTCGTGTATGGGCTCAATACCAAGATCAAGGCCCAAGTGTGGATGTGGAAACCAACTTCGGTTGCCGAAGCAGTAGATTGTGCTCGTTACATTGAGGAGATGTTGGGTGCAAAGCCCAACAGGTCATTCAACTCTCAGCAATCAGGGTTTGTAGGGAAGGCCATTCGAAGCTACCCTTAGGGAGGATATGCGAGGCCACCTCCCTACAGAAACAGGAGCACACTAAGAGTTGCAGCGGTAGACAGATCAGTGGCAACTAGGGCGGTACCCCAGTCAGCCACAGGGACTCACCAGGGTGTGAGGAATTTCAAAGGATCAGCCGGTAGGGGAAGGGGTCCCAGGGGGAGGAACCCCTCTCAGAGGTCTGAACAGGTTATCTCGCCCACTCCATTACAGGTTGCTTGTTGGGGATGTGGAGGTCCACATTACCAGCGTGACTATCCCGAATTACGATCCGGAACAGTGCATCAAGAAGGAAAGGCTCCAATGGGGAGTGGGGGTAGTAGACATTAGATGTCGGTAGCAGTACACAACCATCAGGTAGAGCACCAATCCACTGTGGTGGAATCATCAGGTACATTCAATAATGTCAAGCTTAGAATATTGTTTGATCCTGGTACTACAGATAGTTTCATTTCTCCATATGCATTAGACAAATGTGGGTTGGCAGCCTACGAACATGACGATTTCAACTTAGTTGAAATGGCTTCAGGGGTAAAGAAAGCAGTAGGACTTAGTGTCGACAGGTGTGTAGTGGATATCGGGGTGTGTGTTACAGAGGTCAAAGTGTACATCACCACCCTCGGAACTTATGATCTCATCATAGGTATGAATTGGCTTGAGGAACATTGAGCTTCCTTGGACTGTTATGGAAAGAAAGTTCTTTGCATTGATGACGACGGAGAGGCCTTCAAGATTCAGGGTATCAAACAGAAGGTGTCCCTACGTTTCATATCCACGATGAATGTAAAGCGATGTATGCGACAGGGATGTCAGTGGTATATTGTTGAAGCAGTAAACAATGAAAAGGGACCCTCCTTTGATGAGTATCCAATGTTAGCCGAGTTCAGTGATGCATTTCCAAAGGAATTACCTCGGTTACCTCCTAAGAGAGGCCTTGATTTTACCATTAAGGTAAAATCCGGTGCAGAGCCAACATCAAAGACACCATATAGGATGACAGCCCCAGAAATTTGTGATTTACAAATGCAGTTGAAGGAGCTGCTAGATCTAGGGTTCATCAGACCAAGTATTTCACCGTGGGGTGCACCAGTAATCTTTGTGAAGAAGAAGGATGGTTACTTGCGTCTTTGCCTCGATTACCGAGATTTGAAAAGAGCCATGGTGAAGAATAGGTACCCGATACCTCGAATTGATGACCTCTTTGATCAAATGAAAGGGGCGACAGTCTTCTCAAAGATCAACTTACACTCAGGTTACCACCAGCTACGGATTAAGGAAGGTGATATACCTATGACTGCTTTTCGAACAAGATTTGGGCACTATGAGTTTGTAGTGGTACCCTTTGGTTTGACCAATGCCCCAACCGTATTCATGAGCCTCATGAATAGCATGTTTCAAATATACTTAGATCAATTTGTGCAAGTCTTCTTGGATGAACTCCTCATCTATTCCAAGAATGAACAGAAGCACGAGGAACACTTGCGAATAGTGTTGTCATGCTTAAGAGAGCACGAGTTGTATGGTAAGTTATCCAAATGCAAGTTCTACAAGATGGAGATCCATTACCTAGGCCATATAATTTCCGGTGAGGGAATTTCAGTTGACCCTGAGAAGGTGAAGGCCATAATGGATTGGCCAGTGCCTAGGAATGCGCATGAAGTGAGAAGCTTCATGGGGTTAACCGGGTATTATAGAAGGTTTGTTGAGGGTTTCTCAAAAATCGCAAAACTCATAACTACCCTACAACACAAAGGCACTAGGTATGAATGGACGGATTAATGCGAAGTCACATTCGCCGAGTTGAAGAGACTGTTGACGAGTGCACCAATTCTACGAGTGCTAGATATGGAGAAAGAATTCACAGTTTGCATAGATGCTTCAAGGAAAGGTTTGGGTGCAGTGTTGATGCAGGAAGGTGGGGTAATAGCTTATGCGTCGAGAAAGTTAAAAACACATGAAGAGAATTACCCTACTCATGACCTAGAGTTGGCTATAGTGATGTTAGCTTTGAAACTTTGGAGACATTCCTTGTTGGACGAAGCTTTGAGCTCAAGTCTGATCACCAAAGCTTAAGGTATATCTTCACTCGGAGAGACCTAAGTGCTAGACAAAGGCGATGGAGTGAATTCATGTGTGAGTATGATTTTGGGATCTCATACATCAGAGGGAAGGAGAATGTGGTAGCCGATGCCTTAAACATAAAACCAAGACTTTTCTCTCTTATACCTTTGAAGGTGGATTTGAGGGAAAGAGTTTTAGGGCAGCTAATCAAGGATAGTTGGTGCCTAAAGGTCACATCGACACTCTAGAATGGGAAACCGGCAGGACCTAAGTTTGAAGGCTATGAGTTGGAAGCCGATGCTTTGTTACGGGATCAAGGTAGGATGTATATTCCCGAGGAGGGAGATATTAGAGAGGTTATTCTTAAGGAAGCCCACAAAGCAGTGTATTGCGCGCACCCGGGTGTAAAGAAGATTTATGCAAACATGAAGAAACTCTTCTTTTGGGCAGGGATGAAAGGCGACGTGGTCAAATTCGTTGCTACGTGCCTTGAGTGTCAGTAGGTAAAAGTTGATCATCATCACCCAGCAGGACTGTTACAGCCACATGACATTCCTATGTCGAAGTGGGAGGTTATCTCCATGGACTTCATGGTGGGATTGCCTCTTACCTCTCATAGGCATGATGCCATTATGGTCATCGTGGACAAACTGACCAAAACTGCTCACTTCATTCCAGTCAAGGAGACCTATGATGTCACAGATGTGACTTGTGTGTTCATAAATGAAGTAGTTCGTTTCCATGGGTTTCCCAAGAAGATTATCTCAGAGAGAAGAGCTATGTCGATGCGCATAGGGTTGACCGAAGCTATAAGGTTGGTGATGCAGTGTTCATCCGCATTAGGCCTAACAAAAGTACCATCAGGTTTGGGAAAGGGACAAAGTTGTCGCCATGATTTATAGAACCCTTTGAAATTTTAGAGAACGTTGGACCCGTCGCATATCGTCTTGTGCTGCCACCCCATTTGCACAAAACTCATAATGTTTTTCATGTATCTATTTTATGACATTATGTAGCTGATGAGTCTCATAAAATAAATTGGAAGGAACTGCAGGTTTCGGACAAGGGAACCATCAGGGTCGAACCATTATTCATATTGGACCGCAGGGTTAAACAAATGAGGCACCATTTGGTGGACCAGGTTAAGGTCCAGTGGGACTGATATAGCTTTGGTTCTGCTACCTGGGAGGATCCAGAGACTTTGCGTTGTGATTATCCCACGTTATTTTGATCATAACTTCGTCGGTTTGACGACACTATGGACATATGGTTCTATTATTTTGCCGATATATATATGTGTATGTGTGATGTTAGTATTATGATCGCTAGTCATGTTTAGATATGTATCATGTGTTAATTATGTCTCATGTATGCAAATTACTGAATGATGGGTACATGGATACCATTACAATTATATGTTGAATAAATGAATGTTATGCCAGGTGCATGGTGAATAAATGAGTTTATTATTGTTATGTTATTATGAAATGTATGTATATATGTTGAGGATTTATGCACGATACTCTATATTGTATGTCAAGGACTGACTTACAGGTTAAAACGGCTAAGTGATTGCTGGATCCTATAGGGTGGGAGAGCCTCGGGGACATGGACTTCGAAAGATAAATGGTATGAGAGTGATGCATTATTTACTTTTGCATGATTATTATTATGATGTATATTATGACATGGGTGGGGTGGAGTTTCAGGAAACTCAATTGCCCAGATTGGTTATACGATAACAGACCGAGTACAAGTGCAACGCTATTATTATGTCAGGTAGACATAGTCCCTTGTTCCATTAGGGGGGGTGGAGGCTTTACCCACTGTTTATCCCCAAAACCCAGATTCATGGGAGGGTTGTGCTACGGTGCGCTCCCCAAGGTGTGTGATGATGACTGGTGGTTGCCTGCTGGGGAAGCTTGGTCAATGTAGTCGACACTTCCGCTTACAGGTTCTAGTTGGAGCCGGTCATGGCTTGACACTTCAGGGTAGTCCAACAGAGGACGGGATAGGATGTGGAAGTTAGTGATGATGTAGGTAGATAGTTGTAGCTTGAAGTCATGATAAAAACAAGATCTAATTGTATGTGTGTAAAACCTTGATTGATTATGTGTCATAACTCGGTAATGTATGAATTGTCGTAACTTAATAAAATGCAGTTAGGTAAAGGGAGACACCTTGCAAACTATGTTAAAACATGTGTCATTAAACAGTAAGTTTCATGATTATGATTGACGTGTGTGAGTTATTACAGTTAGTGTATTTACGCGAAGTATGTAAGCATTAGCTACGCTTACATAACTCGCCTACATATTTATAAATTGTGTGAAATAATGTTGAATAATAATGTTAGTTATTGTCGATTAACAATTAATTATTGTAGACCAGTGTTAATAATGTCGATTAAAGTCAATAATGATGATTAATGTTAATGATGTAGATTAATGATTAATTATTGTCGATTAAGGTTAATAATGTTGATTAATGATTAATTATTGTCCATTAATGGTTAATTAGTGTTAAGTAATAAACGAGCTATGGTTAACCTAGGTGGTAACTAATGCAATTAATTAGAATGCTTAATTGAATGTTAATGGGTTTGATTAGTAAAGACTAAGGCTTAAAATGGTTAAATGATTATTGTAATGTAAAATTAAGTAGTATTAATTTGATAAGTAAATATTAATTGCAAGGTTAGATAATTAATTAAGAAGTATGGATAAGAATTAGTAATAAACCATTAGTTTTATAAGGATCATGCTTAAGATTAAATAGAACACAAGATTATTATTGGTAATTAATAAATTAAATTAGTTGAATGTAAAATTAGAGGGTAATTAGCATAATGGAAGTATGTTAAATCATTAACTAGATGATTAGGTTATTATTAATTAATCATCTGACAATTAGTATTAAGTAATTAATTAAGTGATTAATATGAGTAATTGGATGTTGACTAAGAATAATGGTTTATTAGTTTTTTATTTAGAAATCTGAGTTACAAAGTCCATGAATATATTATTTAATGATTAATAAGAGTCCAAGTTGAGGGCTCGAGGACTGACATGGGGGTTGAGGAATTTATGATGAGGATAGGGGTAGTAATGGGGAGAAAGAGTCGGTAGGACATGGGGGTATAAGATGGAGAAGGGAGAAAGAAGGGAGGGAGAAGGGAGGATCTTTTACCTTAGTTATTTTTGGGAGAAGTTTTTGGAGAGCAGAGATAGAATTTTTAGAGCAGAGCTGAAAGGGGGTTTTTGCTGGAGATTTTTCTGAAGGGATATAACAGGTTGGCATGTACTCGGTTTGGGCTCAGGGGTCCAAAGGGGTACCTTTGGAGCTGGGTGGTCGGCGAGACCTTGCCAGTTGGCAGGGTGGCAAAACTGTTTTGGGCTGGTTGAGTTTCAAAGCTTTGGGAAGGTTTTGGTAGCAGGGAAAAGCACAGGGAACAACAAAGAAAACAACAACAAGGGTGGATCTACTAGCTATCTACAGGTATTTTCCAGCAGGTATTATTATCATTTCTACCCTTATCAATTATTAATTCTAGTTATGAATTTAGAAATTATATGCTGTTACACCTGCACAAACAGAACTGGTTAGAGGTAGAAAAACAATAAATACATTTATTTCAAAACCTGTGAATGTAAATGGTATTTCCAGACCTGAAATTGAACACAAACCAACAAAACATAAACATAAATTGACAGTATGTAACTAGAAATAGATGAATATTGTTTTATTGTTAAACTCAAAAGAGTTTAGGACGTGGGTCCTACATATGGTAGTAGAGCCATGGTTCCAAATCTTGAACCAGAAGGCTCACTACATTGAACAAAAAAAACGAGAGAATTAGCATAACATAAATCAGAAATTTGTTTTTTCTGTTATGTGCTTAAAAAAAAATAAACACACCAGAAAACACTCATATACTTATATAATTGAAAAATTAAAAATTATTATAAAATCTAGAAAGCAATCATGAGAAAAAAAATATAAGTATATATATTATTCTATTGGGATTGCAAGTAAAGTTATTCTATGTATATATAGATATGCAATAAAACTTATGTGAAATATACATGTAAATGATATATATTATTATAACAAATTAAAAAAAAAAAAAACCATAAAAAAACCTATATATATGTATGAAATAGGGTTATATAAAAAAGAGAGATTGAAATTCACAATTGAAAACATTTTATACAAAATAGAGACATGTTATACATATAATAGCTATATATGTATATAATAGGAAGAATTTATTTTTCCTCAACCATAACAGATTTATTTATTTATTTTTAATTTTTTTGAAACAAATATATATATTTAAAAAAAATATGTATTTTATATATATAAAATATATATATATATATATATATATATATATATATATAAAATTATATACAACAAAAATTATAAGTGTGTATAAAAAAAAAGAGAAATTAATTAAATAAAAAAAATTGTTATAAACAAAACAAAACAAAAACTACTAATCAAAACTATAAACAAGTTTAGATTCATATATATATGATATATATATTATATGCAAAAAAAAAATGTTATAAAAGCAAAAACATTGGAAAAAGAAAAAAAAATTGCGTTTACATTTTACTCCGGCTGAGGGTGGCCATGGTGACCAGCAACTGAGCTACAGCTTAGGGCACGCCCGGCTATCAGGGCCTTGCCTGTACAAAAAATAAGTGTTAAATTAAAAAAAAAAAAATTAACTTCAAACAAAAAAAATTTAACATGGAATGTAAAAAAAAAACAAATTCATGGCCGCAGCCTTGTGGCGGCCATGGCCAGCCAGGACACAGCCCATGTGGTGGCCATGAGCAGCCCTGGGTGCTGCTCGGCGCCCTGAGGCAGCCTGAGCGCAGCCCCATTGGGCGTGTAGCTCGACGTTGTGGGCATCCTGAGAGTAGCCCTCGGTACTGCTCGGCGCCCTGAGGCAACTTGAGAGCAGCCCCATTGGGCATGCATCTCGGCAGCCTGAGCTCAGCCGACTGTGCAAAAAAAAAAAATTGCATATTAAAATTTCAAAAAAAAAATTGCTTGAGAAGTAAATCAATCTTGGGAAAGTGTTTCTAAATCTCTCTGCAAAACAAATTTTCATGTAGATACAAAAAAAAATTTCAAACATACAGTCCTTGATTTCAAAATAAAATTTCCAACAAGCTTTCAGTGTAATTAAATTTAAATCATGTTGTCTTTGACAAGGCTGACCAGTAGCCCGCTGCCATGGCAGCTCGGCCAGCAGCTTGTGCTGCAGCGAGCATGCAGCCGGCCGAGAAGGAAAAAAAAATGATATAATGAAAATAAATAGATACAGAAAAAAAGAAAAACCAAAATAAAATAAAAAAAATTGTGGGAAGTTCATACCAGCAGCCGACCATGGAAGCCCGAGAGCTCGCAGCCTGGGTGTGGCCGGCCAGCAGCGGAGCTGCTGTGCCCAAGAGTGGTGGACCCGTTAGAGACAACAGAAATATATATATATATATATATACAAATAAAAACAATAACTTGCAAAAAACAAAAGTTACGAGCCTGGCTCGCGACCATGGCCATCAGCCAAGATCTGCGGCCAAGGTACAACCCAACACGACCAAGGAAGGAGACCAATAGGCTCACCATAGCTGAGTTACAGAGCTCGCTCACCATGGGAAGGGTAGAGCAGAGCTCAGAAAAGAAAACCACGAGAGAAAAAAAACTATAAAGGAAACCTGCTAGGGTTTGACTTGCATGGTCGGATGACCCACCAGAGGCCACGTGCCTTAGGTTAAGGCGACGAGGGCTTAAATTTTTAATTTTTAATTTTATTATTTTATTTCATATATTTTATTTAAAAAAAACATTTTTTTTAATAATTTCGAAATTTATTGTATTTTAATTAAGTTAATAGTTTGTATAATAATTAATTGTATTAACTATTAATTATTTAATTGATGTAATTTGATTATTACATTAATGAAGTTAATAGGGTTAAATCAAATTATTTTAATTTTGAATATGTTTAAAATTTAAATAATTTACATCTTGATTATACTTAATTATTAAAATAAAGATGTATTGAAATTTAAATTTAAATTTTTATCTATGTTAGGACAATTTAACCATAGATGGATCATATGCTAAATTAATTGAATTTAATTAAGGTTTTAATCATGGATTAAGATGAATAGAATTCAATTGCATCGGTTAATTATTGATCATTAACTCGGTTGCGTAAGATAATTAAAATTTACATGTGAGGTAAATTAAATACATAACGATTAGATAACCTTAATGGCAAGTCAGAATTAACATTAATTAGTTTATTTCTTCTTGAAAATGCTCCCTGCTGGAACTTCGACGTATAGTCGAAGGGGCAAGATGGACACCGAATCTCGAAAACGAGACACCACGTAAACCCGCATGACAAGCTGATCGCTAGGACACTGATTCTACCCCATGACCAAAATGTTTGGTAAAAACGACGCTAAACCTAAAACTTAGGTTATTATTTTATTAATTATAAAAATGATTAGTTATTAATAAGAAGCAAGGTAGTAAACATTAATTAAATATCTTGAAGAGTTGATGGCGACTTGATGAGGATTGTGTGGAATCCAATACCTAAAAATATGTAGAACTACTGCAGTATATCTAGTACTGGGTGGCCTCAAGATGGCCTGATCGAAACGTCCAGAACTATAGCTCTTAGAGTAAAAACGCTCGTAAAAAAATTGTCCAACGCATTTTTTTTAATTAATTGTTGAGTTTAATGGTAACATAATCTTGATGTTGTCGTATGCTAATTATCCTATTATTCCATGTTACAGGGATAAACATGGTAAGGACGCGAGCAGGTCAGGGGCGAGGTCAGGCGACGGCATTACCTGAGCTGAATGTGCTGGCGCCATCGCCAGAGACCATCCTTATATTACGCTCACTAGAAGCAATAAATGAAACACTCAGGGGGCTAGCACATAGAGGAAGTGTTACCTCGGAGGTAGAAGTGGAGGCCCCTCCACTAAGGGAGGAAGTTCCTGTGGTAGAAGTGAATACGGTACCAAGCCCTCTGCATCAGGATATCAAAAGGGAGTTTCAGAAGATAAGGCTTCCATAGTTTTCAGGGGGTCGAGCATGGATACAAGCAGAGTCTTGGTTGGAAGAGATGACCAAGTGCTTAACCTTACAGGAGTACACTTCCACGTCCAAGTCTAAGCTGGCCATATTTCAACTAAAGGGGGCCGCTTTGAACTGGTGGGGGAACCAAGAAAGGCAGCTACACCTTACACTAGACATGGTCCCATGGGAACTGTTTGTGGAAAAATTCAAGGGGAAGTACTTACCTGCATCCTACCAGGAAGAACAAGCAGGGGCTCTTCATGTCTTAGTACAAAAGCATCTATCTATGGAGGAGTATGAAGAGAGGTTAATGGAATTAGTCAAGTATGTTCCTTACTTGGACAACGACAAACGCCAGGTTGAGCGCTTCGTGTATGGGCTCAATACCAAGATCAGGGCCCAAGTGCGGATGTGGAAACCAACTTCGGTTTCCGAAGCAATAGATTGTGCGCATTACACCGAGGAGATGTTGGGTGCAAATCCCATCAGGTCATTCAACTCTCAGCAGTCAGGATTTGTAGGGAAGGCCCCTCGAAGCTACCCTCGGGGAGGATATGCGAGGCCACCTCCCTATGGAAACAGGAGCACACCAAGAGTTGCAGTGGTAGACAGATCAGTGGCAACTAGGGTGGTGCCCCAGTCAGCCACAGGGACTCACAAGGGTGTGAGGAATTTCAGAGGATCAACTGGTAGGGGAAGGGGTCCCAAGGGGAGGAACCCCTCTCAGAGGTCTGAACAGGTTATCTCACCCACTCCATTACATGTTGCTTGTTAGGGATGTGGAGGTCCACATTACCAGCGTGACTATCCCGAATTACAATCCGGAACAGTGCATCGAGAAGGAAAGGATCTAATGGGGAGTGGGGGTAGTAGACATCAGATCTCGATAGCAGTACACAACCATTAGGTAGAGCACCAATCCACTGTGGTGGAATCATCAGGTACGGTCAATAATGTCAAGCTTAGAATATTGTTTGATCCTGGTGCTATAGATAGTTTCATTTCTCCATATGCATTAGACAAATGTGCGTTGGCAGCCTACGAGCATGACGATTTCAACTTAGTTGAAATGGCTTCAGGGGTAAAGCAAGCAGTAGGACCTAGTGTCGATAGGTGTGTAGTGGATCTCGGGGTGTGTGTTAAAGAGGTCAAAGTGTACGTCACCACCCTCGGAACTTATGATCTCATCATAGGTATGAATTGGCTTGAGGAACATCGAGATTTCTTGGACTATTATGGAAAGAAAGTTCTTTGCATTGATGACGACAGAGAGTCCATCGAGATCCAGGGTATCAAACGGAAGGTGTCCCTACGTTTCATATCCACGATGAATGTAAAGCGATGTATGCGACAGGGATGTCAGTGGCATATTGTTGAAGCGGTAAACAATGAAAAGGGACCCTCCTTTGATGAGTATCCAGTGTTAGCTAAGTTCAGTGATGTATTTCCAAAGGAATTACCTGGGTTACCTCCTAAGAGAGAACTTGATTTTACCATTGAGGTAAAGCCCGGTGCAGAGCCAATATCGAAGACACCATACAGGATGACAGCCCCGAAACTTTGTGAGTTATAAATGCAGTTGAAGGAGCTGCTAGATCTAGGGTTCATCAGACCAAGTATTTCACCGTGGGATGCACCAGTAATCTTTGTGAAGAAGAAGGATGGTTCCTTGTGTCTTTGCATCGATTACCGAGATTTGAACAAAGCCACGATGAAGAATAGGTACCCGATACCTCGAATTGATGACCTCTTTGATCAAATGAAAGGGGTGACAGTCTTCTCAAAGATCGACTTATGATCAGATTACCACCAGCTACGGATTAAGGAAGGTGATATACCTAAGACTTCTTTTCGAACAAGGTTTGGGCACTATGAGTTTGTAGTGGTACCCTTTGGTTTGACCAATGCCCCAACCATATTCATGAACCTCATGAATAGTGTGTTTCGAAAATACTTAGATCAGTTTGTGCAAGTCTTCTTGGATGACATCCTCATCTACTCCAAGAATGAATAGGAGCACGAGGAACACATGCGAATAGTGTTGTCATGCTTAAGAGAGCACAAGTTGTACAGTAAGTTATCCAAATGCTCGTTCTACAAGAAGGAGATCCATTACCTAGGGCATATAATTTTCGGTGAGGGAATTTTAGTTGACCCTGAGAAGGTGAAGGCCATAATGGATTGCCCCATGCCTAGGAATGTGCATGAAGTGAGAAGCTTCATGGGGTTAGCCGGGTATTATAGAAGGTTTGTTGAGGGTTTCTAAAAAATCGCAAAACCCATAACTACCCTACAACGCAAAGGCACTAGGTACGAATGGACGGATAAATGCGAAGTCGCATTCACCGAGTTGAAGAGACTGTTGACGAGTGCACCAATTCTACGAGTGCCAGATATGGAGAAAGAATTCACAATTTGCACAGATGCTTCAAGGCAAGGTTTGGGTGCAGTGTTGATGCAGGAAGGTGGGGTAATAGCTTATGCGTCGAGAAAGTTGAAAACACATGAAGACAATTACCCTACTCATGACCTAGAGTTGGTTGCAATGATGTTAGCTTTGAAGCTTTGGAGACATTACCTTGTTGGACGAAGATTTGAGCTCAAGTCTGATCACCAAAGCTTAAGGTATATCTTCACTCAGAGAGACCTAAATGCTAGACAAAGGCGATGGAGTGAATTCATGAGTGAGTATGATTTTGGGATCTCATACATCAAAGGGAAGGAGAATGTGGTAGTTGATGCCTTAAGCAAAAAACCAAGACTTTTCTCTCTTATACCTTTGAAGGTGGATTTGAGGGAAAGAGTTTTAGGGCAGCTAATCGGGGATAGTTGGTACCTAAAGGTCACATCGGCACTCCAGAATGGGAAACCGGTGGGACCTAAGTTTGAAGGCTATGAGTTGGAAGCCGATGGTTTGTTATGGTATCAAGGGAGGATGTATATTCGCAAGGAGGGAGATATTAGAGAGGCTATTCTTAAGGAAGCCCACAGAGCAGTGTATTGCGTGTACCCGGGTGGAAAGAAGATGTATGCAGACATGAAGCAACTCTTCTTTTGGGCAGGGATGAAAGGCGACGTGGTCAAATTCATCATTAGGTGCCTTGAGTGTCAGCAGGTAAAAGCTGATCATCATCACCCGGCAGGATTGTTACAGCCACATGACATTCCTATGTCGAAGTGGGAGGTTATCTCCATGGACTTCGTGGTGAAATTGCCTCTTACCTCTCATAGGTATGATGCCATTATGGTCATCGTGGACAAACTGACCAAAACTTCTCACTTCATTCCAGTCAAGGAGACCTATGATGTCACAGATGTGACTCATGTGTTCATAAATGAAGTAGTTCGTCTCCATGGGTTTCCCAAGAAGATTATCTCGGACAGAGATTCCAGGTTTACATCTAGGTTTTGGGCAAGTCTGCAGTCGGCGTTGGGTACTCAGTTGAACCTAAGCACCGCCTACCATCCTTTTACAAATGGGAAAACAGAAAGAGTGAATCAGGTGATGGAGGACATGCTGAGGATGTATGTCATGGATCAGCAGAATCATTGGGAAAATCACTTACCTTTGGTAGAGTTTGCTTACAACAACAGTTACCATAGCTCAATTGGGATGCCTCCATATGAAGCGTTATATGGAAGGCCATGCAAGACACCATTGAGTTAGGAAAGGTTATAGGATCGAGTAATAATAGGACCTAAGTTGATTTAGGAAATGGAAGAACAGGTTGTTCATATTAGACAACGGTTAAAGGAAGCTCAAGATAGACAGAAGAGCTATGCCAATGCACATAGGGTTGACCGAAGCTATAAGGTTGGTGATGCAGTGTTCGTCCGCATCAGGCCTAGAAAAAGTACCATCAGGTTTGGGAAAGGGACAAAGTTGTTGCCATGATTTATAGGACCCTTTGAAATTTTAGAGAACGTTGGACCCGTCGCGTATCGTCTTGCACTGCCACCCCATTTGCACAAAACTCATCATGTTTTTCATGTATCTATTTTACGACATTATGTAGCTGATGAGTCTCATAAAATAAATTGGAAGGAACTGCAGGTTTCGGACGAGGGAACCATTAGGGTCGAACCATTACTCATATTGGACCGCAGGGTTAAACAGCTGAGGCATCGTTTGGTGGACCAGGTTAAGGTCCAATGGGACCGATATAGCCCAAGTTATGCTACCTGGGAGGACGCAGAGACTATGCATCGTGATTATCCCACGTTATTTTGATCATAACTTCGGGACGAAGTTTCTTGAAGGGTGGGTGTATGTAACCCCCCGTTTTGACATTACTACCTGAACTACTATTATATGTTGTATTTGTTTGATTGTGAGAGTTCGTCGGTTTGACAACACTGTGGACATATGGTTCTATTATTTTTCCAATATATATATGTGTATGTGCGATGTTAGTATTATGATCGCTAGTCATATTTAGATATGTATCATGTGTTAATTATGTCTCATATATGCAAATTACTGAATGATGGGTACGTGGATACCATTACAGTTATATGTTGAATAAATGAATGTTATGCCAGGTGCATGGCGAATAAATGAGTTTATTATGGTTATGTTATTATGAAATGTATGTGTATATGTTGAGGATTTATGCACGATACTCTATATTGTATGTCAAGGACTGACTTACAAGTTAAAACGACTAAGTGATTGCTGGATCCTACGGGGTGGGAGAGCCTCGGGGACATGGACTTCGAAAGATAAATGGTATGAGAGTGATGCATTATTTACTTTCGCATGATTATTATTATGATGTATATTATGAGATGGGTGGGGTGGGGTTTCAGGAAACTCAACTGCCCAGATTGGTTATACAATGACATACCGAGTACAAGTGCAACGCTGTTATTATGTCGGGTAGAAATAGTCCCTTGTTCCATTAGGGGGGTGGAGGCTTTACCCACCGTTTATCCCTGAAACCCAGGGTCATGGGAGTGTTGTTGGACGACGCACTCCCCAAGGTGTGTGATGATGACTAGTGGTTTCCTGTTGGGGAAGCTTGGTCGATGTAGTCGACACTTCCGCTTACGGGTTCTAGTTGGAGCCGGTCATGGCTTGACACTTCAGGGTAGTCCAGTAGAGGACAGGATAGGATGTGGAAGTTAGTGATGATGTAGGTAGATAGTTGTAGCTTGAAGTCATGATAAAAACAAGATCTAATTGTATGTTTGTAAGACCTTGATTGATTATGTGTCGTAACTCGGTAATGTATGAATTGTCATAACTTAATAAAATGCAGTTAGGTAAAAGGAGACACCTTGCAAACTATGTTAAAACATGTGTCAGTAAACGGTAAGTTTCATGATTATGATTGACGTGTGTGAGTTATTACTATTAGTGTACTTACGCGAGGTATGTAAGCAGTAGCTACGCTTACATAACTCGCCTACATATTTATAAATTGTGTGAAATAATGTTGAATAATAATGTTAGTTATTGTCGATTAACAATTAATTATTGTATACCAGTGTTAATAATGTCGATTAAAGTCAATAATGATGATTAATGTTAATGATGTAGATTAATGATTAATTATTGTCGCTTAAGGTTAATAATGTTGATTAATGATTAATTATTGTCCATTAATGGTTAATTAGTGTTAAGTAATAAACGAGCTATGGTTAACCTAGGTGGCAACTAATGCAATTAATTAGAATGCTTAATTGAATGTTAATGGGTTTGATTAGAAAAGACTAAGGGTTAGTAAAGACTAAGGGTTAAAATGGTTAAATGATTATTGCAATGTACAATTAAGTAGTATTAATTTGATAAGTAAATATTAATTGCAAGGTTAGATAATTAATTAAGAAGTATGGATAAGAATTAGTAATAAACCATTAGTTTTATAAGGATCATGCTTAAAATTAAATAGAACACAGGATTATTATTGGAAATTAATAAATTAAATTAGTTGAATGTAAAATTAGAGGGTAATTAGCATAATGGAAGTATGTTAAATCATTAACTAGATGATTAGGTTATTATTAATTAATCAATTGACAATTAGTATTAAGTAATTAATTAAGTGATTAATATGAGTAATTGGATGTTGACTAAGAATAATGGTTTATTAGTTTTTTATTTAGAAATCTGAGTTACAAAGTCCATGAATATATTATTTAATGATTAATAAGAGTCCAAGTTGAGGGCTCGAGGACTGACATTGGGGTTGAGGAATTTATGATGAGGATAGGGGTAGTAATGGGGAGAAAGAGTCAGCAGGACATGGGGGGATAAGATGGAGAAGGGAGGAAGAAGGGAGGGAGAAGGGAGGATCTTTTACCTTAGTTATTTTTGGGAGAAGTTTTTGGAGAGCAGAGATAGAATTTTTAGAGCAAAGTTAAAAGGGGGTTTTTGCTAGAGATTTTTCTAAAGGGATATAATAGGTTGGCTTGTACTCTGTCTGGGATTGGGGGTCCAAAGGGGTACCTTTGGAGCTGGGTGGTCGGTGAGACCTTGCCAGTTGGCAGGGTGGAAAAATGGTTTTGGGCTGGTTGAGTTTCAAAGCTTTGGGAAGGTTTTGGTAGCAGGGAAAAGCAAAGGGAACAACAAAGGAAACAACAACAAGGGTGGATCTCCTAGCTATCTATAGGTATTTTCTAGCAGGTATTATTATCATTTGTACCCTTTTCAATTATTAATTCCAATTATGAATTTAGAAATTATATACTGTTACACCTGCACAAACAGAACTGGTTAGAGGTAGAAAAACAGTAAATACATTTATTTCAAAACTTGTGAATGTAAATGGTATTTCTAGACCTGAAATTGAACACAAACCAACAAAACAGAAACATAAATTGACAGTATGGAACCATAAATAGATAAGTATTGTTTTATTGTTAAACTTATAAGAGTTTCAGACGTGGGTCCTACAATATTGCGGGGGCAAGCCCCCCCAAACCCCCCCGTCATGGGCTGGGATCCAGACACTTTTGTAACATGACCTCTGAATAAGGAAGATCAGGCTCCACAACAACATTGGTCACTGCAATCCAATTTAGAGAAGGAAGTGTATTCTTAGTGTTGGAATTTAGCATTCATTGCCAATACAAATACATGTCTATGGTCTCTATCACGAGGAAATACATACATTGGATTGCACTCATTGTTAGTATAGATACATGTCTATGGGATCTATCATTATCAGGAAATCCAAACATGCAAGTGTAGGGAGGACCATCCATGGCACCTAGATATCTTCTTCATCATCTACTAATCATTATTTCATTCTCTTCTTTATTCTATGTTTTCTCCATCTACTCAAAATTTTCCATGGGATGTAATAGTGTAAGAAGTTAGCTTAAATGTGGTTGTGGAAGCTATACAAAACATAAAATATATTTTTTATATGTTGCTCCACAGTTTCATGTGCTTCTCCTCTCCAAAAACAATTGTTGGGACATGATCATGCTTTCAATCAATCTGTAAAACCCCAAAAATCCCTACTTTATTACAAATACAAAAAAATACCAGTACTTACCTCATCGACCAAGGTCATTTTGGTGTACCCAAATGCCCCTTACAAAGTGGGTTTAGGTCAATTTCATAGAATATCGTGCCTTCTATATCTTGGGGATCTGTTAGGTTTTTCTTAGCTTCTTCAAAACAAAACCTTGACCCTAATCCAGAAAAGAGTGGGAAAAGTGAAGGATCTAGTGGCGAGGATTCTAGTCAGGGGTTTCAGAAGAAATTGAGGGGAAAACTATAGAGAGAGACATTTTTTATATGGAGAACAAACTGAGACAATAATTAGAATCAACTGAGGAATACTATATATGATCTTACCAAAGGCATTGCACTTCTAGGTCTTTCTTGGCTACCATCTAGAGCTTGGCTTCATTGGGTCACCAAGGCCATGCCATTATTAGAGATCTCAATGTAAAGCTTCTTTCCTTTTTCTTTTCCCTTCGCTTTTGCATTACTGCTGAGGTAAGTGGTCAAGCTCATAGCCTTCACAAAATGGAGGAGTAAGGTTGGTTGCAAATACTCACCCTGACACTCCAGGTTACTAAAGGAGTCATAGCTTTGTTTCAAAGGTTAAATGTTGTTGTTGTACTTTGCACTGTTGGTACATATAATTACTTTGTACTTTGTGCTATCAGTACATCTAAGAAATGCGATGGATTTCATATAATCCAATTGAGCAAGTTTGTTTCTCATGTAAATATGTCTTAGATGCATTTATGTAGGTAAAGTGCATTTATGTTAAATTATTTCTACCTACAATTTGGTTTTGTTTATTTTGTTTTTTGGGGTGGCTATTTTATTTGTGGCTATTTTCTTTGTTCTTTAATGGCCTACTTTACATATGCGTCTTCAAATAAAGAAGGTTTCCCATAGGTTTAAAATAGACACTTTACAAAATCTTATCACTGAGCTTCTCCTATGGCTTCTAGATTAAAGTGTTCCATTAGTGGACGATGGTATCTAGTTATTGAAAGAACTAAATGTGTTGATGCTAAAGATACTGGTGAGAATTTGATAGCATTTCTTTTTTATTGATGTAGCTATATGGTTTTACATTTTAAAAATTTTATTTTGTTGAAATCAAGCTCTAGAAACCAAGGAATGTGTGCAAGAAAATTTTCATTTTTGGTGCAAGAGAATGGAGATAGGAATTCTTCATTTGTAGTTTTAATTTGCTTCCTACATCCTCCAGACCCATCTAGGTGGCCCTCTGCAACATCTAGGGATGTTTATGCAATGAGAAGCCACAAGTTATCCGAGCTTGTTTTTAAGTGCCTCATCAAGATGACTAACGTAATAAATTGTATAAATAGTGTGTTTTTTGAAGTTCAAACCACTAATGTTAATGTTCCTAAAAGTCATTTGGCGTAGGCAATTAAGTTGATTTTGTTGGGTAGGCATACAATCAAAGACTAAACAAAGATAAGCAGAATTGGATTGAAAGCACACTTAATTTCACTAAGAATGTACATATAAATACAATGATGTCACTCTTGGGTTCGTATTCCCAAGATGTCTCTTGGACTTCTGAGATGACTCTTCATATCCATCTAACCCTAACAAATTAGGTTTCAACAATCCTCCCTTTAATCCATAAAGGGGTGTATATGATTCCAAGTAGAGAGCTGAAGTTTGGAGCTGCAAATGGCTAAAAGTGCTCTCTGAATCAAAGGCTAGTAGAAGTCGAAGTCTTCTACTAAATGGGTGGTTTTAGGATGACCACAAACTATGGAACTTGGTGATAACTATGGTTTTGGATCACCATTTCCCTGTGGAACTTGACGCAAACTCTGGTTCTTTCTCAACGGTTCTCTCTAGAACTTGACTCTACGACTCAATGGTTCCTTTTGGAACGTGGTGGTTTAAGGACCACCACAAACTGATGTCTAAAATAAGCAATAGGAGGATGATTTATTCTATGAAATGGGTGGTTTTAGGCTGACCGAAAACCAAATGGAGCTCAATGGAACATGGCTCTGATTGTGGTTCAAGATCACTTGTTCTAGCTCACCTGTTCTCGCTCGCTTGTTTATGATGGTCCAACATCCCCCATTTTAGGAACCAAGTGAGGAGTGGAAAATATCATGGTGGATATGAGTGCCAAAAATAGACACAGAATACCACGATCTGATGAATGCTCTCGAGCATGGATCCCTTTTTGTTCTCTGGCTATAGCTTTGAATCTGGCATATGAATATGGATGTGGCTTAGGCTCGCTTGTTCTTTGAAGTGAAGAAGGACATGACTACTTGTTTTCAAATTTATAGGGCTTGAAAACTTGAAGCATGACTACCAATTCATGATGTTCCCCCATGTTAGGTACAAGATGAGAAGCAAGAAATTTTTCTGCTGCAAGTTGTGTCAAAACTCGACTAGGTTTTGCGATACGAATGATATATATTCTTGGCTGTTGTTGGCCATATCTAAGAAGTGATCCACTCATTGTGAATATTCAATATTGTAGGTTTCTTCAGTATTGAACATTTATCTAAAGAATAGTTATGATTCCCACAATGCTAACAAGGATGGAGATCAAAGCATTGCTCTTCCATGTGGCCAATTCACAAACAATGTTGGCACTGATGTGAAGAGGAATCATCTTGAAGAAATCCCAAACTCTAAAATTGGATTGGTCTAGAAGAATCTAGACGATGAAAGGTCACTTCCTTATCATATCTTATGCATGTTTTGTGTTTATTGATCCTGATTTCTTCCCAAGGTTTGATGATGGGATTGGAAAAAATTATGTTGAACATGATCACGAGGGGCTTTGTATTCTGAAATCATTTCACTTAATTGGTCGTGAGATGACAGTTGATGGGAATCAACTTCACATTAAAAAAGAGGGTTGTTCTGAACAATAATTTGTTGAGAATGTTGATTACTTTGTCGTATATCATCATGCTGGAGAATGTCCACTTTGGATTTCAAATCCTGCAAATCAGTTAGAATAGTTTTGAGAGTTTCTTTGATGATTGTGATTGAATCGTCAACACTAGTAAGTAATAGAGTTTTTAGTAACTCTAATATTTTTTTAGTTCGAGACATTATGGGGACTGCATGAGGCCTCCTTGTGTAGGTAGGTCCAATTTAATCATCAACCAAGAAGAAGGATTCTTGTGACTCCACTGTTTTACAAATAGACCCAACAAATCCAACTCAGAAAACGAAGGGCATCAATCTCAACCAAGAATGCACCTAATTACAATTCAACTCAGTTCATCTCACTTTCATGAAAATTGAAAAAACCAATGTTTGCAAGTTACACTTTTGAATGTGAAATTGAATTGATCTTTGAAAATGAATGCTTTACCTCTGTGAAAATTTAAGTCTCTACAATCACAAATAGGATAATAGTATGCCTCTTCAACTGCTACTTAATTCTCTGATGTGGCGTGAAGGCTACTGAAGCTACTGAGACAAACAATCGTGTTAACCAACTGCTCCTTGCAATGCAACTTCTTCTCTCACAATATCTACAATAGCAATTTTTGAAACACATTCTACAGATCACTACGCTTGTCCATACAACAAGTATATGGAAATTGAATATGAGAGGGGCACAAAGATAGCATAATACCATGAACAAAAATTAGTATAACTTGTAATATGCAACCCAATATAATAGTATCTTCAATTATAGAACATCCAATTAACATTATACTAATCCAAACCTTTATGGAATCCCACAAAATGGAAAAATAACAAATGCTTTTAAATCTCTAATGATTTGTATTGAGGAATTTAGTAAAAAAGTTTGAATCTCATATCCTCTCCAGACTCTTCTTTTGGCTCAGTTTTGTTTTCCTCTTCTTTTGGAGGAACAGGTCATCCAAGGCACTTTAAAGAGAAGTCGAAAACACTGCAATCAACATAACAAAGGTCCCTTTATGAATTTCCTGCAATAGGGGGAGATAAATATGTATATATACCACGACTACTCCATAAAACTACAATTAAAGGTTCCATATAGGTTGTGCATATTTGACCATCCACAGTTATAGAAACCTCATAAATCACTTCTCAATCAATCGATCATGGTCTTATATAAATCCAGGTCTTGTGGCATTTCTCTGCATTGTGGCACAACTTTTAATAATCAATCCATTGATTCAATGATCTGTTTAATGGTTTGGTTGAGTCCACAAGTCATCTATTGCTAGCAGCTTTCATTATCTCCAAACAACCCAATGGTAAAGAATAACACTCGAGTATTGTTAAGAAATCTATAGTAGCAATGGAAAAACCCTGCTTGGAATCCTATTAGAGTGAGTGCTCTCTAAATATAACCCTACTGAGGAAGAGAGGATATTTGCATATTGGAGCACACTGGCTTCTTCATGGATCATGGGTTGGATCTTCACGTTGGGGGAACATTCAACACTCCCCTTGTGCCTGTTTCAATAAGTTCAATACACATTCTCTTGAATTGATCGAGAGTGCATCGTGATTGATATCTACACTACTTGTATTTCATCCAATGGGGAAAGGTTGGCTATCACTGCTAATGAGATGACTATGTGGGATGCTCTTAACTCAGCTGAATAAATGTAGGGTTTACCATTCAAGGAGATCATTGGTTTTTATACCGACGAATAAGTATATATGATCTTTGTATTTCGATTCCATATACCGATTTAAAATAGCATGTGACAATACATCCAATGAAGACTTGACTTGAACCTTAATGCCAAGCTTAAACCTCAATTGGAATGCTTCAAGTGGGGACTAGTTGCTTGAGTGCAAAGCACTCTGCCACCATCAATTGAAGATCATTATGGTTTCAATTTCTGAATTCCGCATTGTGTCCGTGGATACTTGGGCTCGTATCCCAACAACCACACTAGTCTATGTTCCATGCAATTCTTCGCAGTGTTATGAAGCAAAAATATCAAATTTGAATTCAACGTGGGTTGGAGGCAATGGGGATATGGATTGGATCCAAATAGGAAAGACACTACAACAAAACAAGCCATTAGTGCCAAAATTGCATTGGAATATAGTGTATTTGTTTCCATGAGTCAAACTCAATGGAAGGCATTAAATCCAATGCCACGTTACATTTTTGAATTGATCCCCTTTTGCGTCGGGAATAGAGTTGACTTTTTCTCCCTATTTCGCGCTAGGAATATCATCGGGAATAGTGTTGAGAGTGAAATTTGCGCTAAGTTTGATTCCTATATCAACACCATGAATGACGTCGAGAAGCGCACCATGATTAGATCCCAAAATAATTCTAGTTTGATCTTCCAATTTTCCTTCTAGTATTGCTTCTTATTTGGCACCCAATTTGGCTTCCATTGTTGCTTCCATTTTAACTTCCTGGTTAGCATCGAGTGTTTCTTCTCTTTTAGCATTGAGTGTTGCTTCCTTTCATTGTCGGGTTTTGCTTCCTTCTAAATGTCATGTTTTGGTTCCATTATTGCTTCTAGCGTTGCTTCCATTATTGCTTCCTTTTTTGCTTCCATTATTTCTTCCATACTTGCTTATTTTTTTGCTTCCTAAGTGACACCAAGTTTTGGTCCTTAATCGGCACCAAATTTTGCTTCTAGAATTTATTCCTTTTTAGCTCCAATGTTTTCTTCCTTTTAGTGTCAAGGTTTGCTTCCTATTTAGAACCTGGTTTTGCTTCTTTTTCAACTCCATGGTTTGCTTCCTTTTAGTGCCAAAGTTTGCTTCCTATTTAGCACCTAGTTTTGCTTCTTTTTTAGCTCCATGGTTTGCTTCCTTTTAGTGTCGGGGTTTGCTTCATAATTAGCATCTAGTTTGGATTCCTGTTAAGCAACCAATTTAGCTTCCTATTTAGAGCTAGGAATAGCACGAAGTATGGATTCCATTTTAATGTCGAGTTTTGCTTCCATTTTAAAGGCACATTTTGCTTCATTTTTAACACCTCATGTTGCTTGCTTTATAGCTTCCACTTTATTAATTTAATATTTTTAATTTGAATTAAATTAGTTAAATATATCATGGATCTTAAATAAAATATATGATTATAGAGAAAGTGATATTGCATTTCAAATATTTTATAGCATAACATTTATAAGGAATTTTTAGGGAAATGGACAACATCCATAGAAACTAGAAAAATCATTATACTTATTAAATCTCCATAAAAAAACATCTACAACTTCCAATAGATAAAATTTACAAGATAATTATTATATCATCATCATCATCATCTATAATTAAAACAAGTGAGTCAAATATACCAATATTAGATAAATACCATGTCAAATAACATATATCCAAAAAAAACCCAAATATCACATTTCAAATTTATATCATAACATTCATGAAGAAATATTATTGAAATTGAAAACATCCATCCAAAGTAGCAAAATCATTATACATAGTAAATATTCATCCAAAAAGTATCGACTACTTCCAATATATATAAATTAACAAGGCACTGCTGATAAGATCATCATCATATATAACTAAACCAAGTGAAAGTCAAATATGTTAGTACAACAAAAATGTGTCAAAATGATACATGTCAAAATGATATAAGTCAATAAGATACAAGTAAAACTGATACATATAAAAGACAAAATGATATAGGTATCATAATGATATCTGAACAATAATCCATGATCGAGTCAATATGATCAATGTCATTAGCTACCACTAGCAACTGCCAGATGATCGTCATCATCATGATCATGATCATCCTGATCCTCTTGGGTATCATCTCCATATCCATTATCCTCATTGTTAGCACCTAGTTTTTCAGCATAAGAAAGGAGGTGAAACAGATGGAGATATTGAGAAACTTCTTGAAGAAAGGCTTAAATTCCCTTCATTCTTCATGGATAGGTGCTAAGATATGAGAAAAATTGGTTTAGAAGTGTTAAATATAATGAAATTGAAGAAATTTCAAAAGAAAATATCAAAATGCAACCAAAATGATAAAAAAGGGGTTAAAAGCTAAAGTCCGAAAATAAAATTGCAAATATTAACTTTGGAGCAAGTTTCGCCATTGATTGGGCGTAGATGGAAGATCCACGGTTCATATTTGATGTCACAAGGCCAAGGCACACGGAAGTTAAGATAATAAGTGGTCGCGATGGATGATACTGGTGGACAGGTGTCGGCTGGAGAACGCATCACAGGCAGAGCAAACGTTAAATAAAATGACCTCAGGAGCATGCGACACCATTGTGGCGGAAGGCAGGGTGTTAAGATCAACAGTTGGGATTTGCGGTCAAAGATTATATGATGGTCAGGACAGGATATTGTTATTCTCTGGGTAATTTTTGTGAGATCGATGGTTCGGGTTGCAGGTAGATCAAATCATTGACCATGAGTTTTGGAGATGTGTAGATAATAATGGTGTTATCACTCCAGGAGTCTTTCCCTGACTGTTAAGGGAATGAGCCTGGTAACTTAAATAGATCAATAATGTATGGGAAATAGGATCAAGTCAAATAGCTTAATATATTCACATCCACTCAAAACACATGAATCTACTCAAAGACGAAAGGATTTCTATTATACTGCTCAGAAGGTTTAAATCAAAGCTGTGGAAGTATGGAGGATACTTATTATGCTAACAGAAATATACCTACAACAGCATATGTGAATGGCTAGCTATGACAGGCAAAGTACTTATCATACTAGCAGAAACATACATGCGATTGTATACCTAAATGGTCAGAAATAACAGGTAAGATACTTACAGCTCTAGTTCATCAATGCAAAGACAGGATGATATCCATCAGGAATTAGACAAACATTAGAACATGAATGTAATATTCGTAAACAAGTACAACGAAAAAAAAGGAAATGAAAATATGAACAAAGCACAATGAAAGAATCTTCTGTGTCAAGATGTACTCATGAAAATCTAAATGAAGTATGATTACAAGTTCCTGAAGTTGAACCACAGTCTCTCGGACTGTCTTCCTCTCTTCAATATTGCAAGAAGGCATAAGCTTTATAGCTTTCACAAAGCAATTTCAAATCCTAAAAAACTGGATCTGAATATGCTAATAATAGAAAATCAAAACAGTTTCACAAAACTAGGATAAAATCCTATCTTAAGGGTCAAACCCTTATCATGATGATCTTCATGGCCTTCATAGTCTTCAACAGCTACAGTAGATCTTCATAGGCTGAAAGCTAAGTCAAAATTGCCACCTTGACTGATAGGTCATCTCTTGCCACAAAAATTGGGCCAAATTGCTGAAAAATGGGGTTCAGAGATGGATTTGGTTCTCCAAATATATGACACCTATGTATAAACCGAAAGAGGTTTTTGTGGATTTTTTTGTTGTGAGAAAAAAACTCTCTCATTTCTTTGAAATTCGGTTTCATTTTCCCGATATATGTATTTCAAAAACATGTGTCAAACAGGGAAATTATGAGATCCAAAAATTAGGGCTCAAATATGGATTTGATTCTCCCAATATGAAACACCTATAGGAAAAAATGAGAGAGGTTATTGTTCTTTGACATGTTAGGAACAAAAACCTTCGACCATTTTGCAAAATGATTCTCCAGTCGCTCAAAATCATCATTTGAAAATGATGACTCAGCACAGTAAAAACGCCAGTTTTGGTGGCTTAGAGCACCCTGAAATTTCGCTGTAAGCTGCCGAAAGCTAGGCTTTCGGTGGCTAATGAATAGTTTAAATGTCCGCCTAAGCCACCGAAACCCGAGTTTTGAATTTTTTGAAATGAAAACAAAATCCAATGTTTTTCAAACTTTATTACATACCTAAAACTCTAAAAAATGAGCCTTAAAAAATTTAGAAATGTATTTTTTCAATGACTTCCTATCACCTAAAATAAACAAACTTGACTATGTTATTTGAGGAGATAACAAATGGTGTGGACCCTGCCAACAGGAGATGATTCAAAGATAAAATAGGTCGCATATCTCCACCGTGGATGCAAAGTAGGGGATGATCGACAGCTAACGATGATTGTTGCATTGGGGAGATGCACAGTGGATAAAGAATGTGGTGGTTGCGATAAAGAAAACCAATCAACAGGTGTCAGCACAAGGACTTGTCACAAGGAGGAGGAATGGTAATAAAATCCAGTTTAGGGGAATGCGACACCAATATATAAACACGGGATAGGCGGCGGAGATCAGAGTTAGGGAGGTCATCGGATGGTTGACAAGGACATATGTCAAATCAGTAAAGGGGGATCTGATCTAACAGCCAGGATCGACACACACGAGATCAATGAATAAAAAAGGGTGAATAGCTGGCAAAGAAGACCGAAGGTTAGAGAAAAAAGGTTATATATATAAAGACGCATATGCAGAGTTGACATTTGTTCGAGAACCTGTCGAATTCAGAAGCTTCCGAACGTGTGGGAAACGAAGAAGACAATAGGAGGTCATTCTCAGAGGTTGCTAGCGACAGGTAGGCCCTTTCAACTGTTCCCACCAGTGATAATAAACATTTTTGCTGTAAATATGGAAGAAGATTCAAGTTCAAGCACCGTTAGGGTTAAAAATGTTCTCGAAGATAGGGATTTCAACGTATTTGATACAGACATTAGATTTCATGTCGCCGAAATCAGGAGAAGATTGAAGAATCTACTTACAAAAGGCCTAGATGTGCATAGGGTATTCCAGTAATCTTTTATCCTGTTTTGTCCAGACCAAATTATTCCCTTTCCCGAATTTGTGTCCTGGTGCGCGTCCAATTATTCCGAACCTCAGCGAATTATCATGAATGCTGAAAAAACTAGAATAGTCTGCTCCATAAATCCCTCTATTGTAAATACTTCCTTCGAAATCCCAGTGTCCCAAACTGCAGAGTCTGAAAGCTTTTTCGAAGAGTCAATTGTCGCCTTATACCGTCAAATTTCCCCCGAAAGTTGGCAATATTTTATGAGTACATGTCTTAAGCCTAATTTGAAAATTGAAGATACCCCATACCCTCTTGATGTTAATTTCTTCAATGACAACACTCAGTTGGTCCTTTCATTGATGGCCCAATTTTTAGGTCATGCTACTGATATGTTAGTAACAGAATTACAGTTGAATCTTTTGTTCAGAATAAGTGTCGGTGTGCCCGGAGTTGAGTATGAGTCAGTGCCGAGTCTTAAGTTTGAAGAATTTGTGGCAGAAAGTATTCATTCTCAGTTAGCGGATTTTCCCAACACAAGATGTTTTAGTTTTCAAGCACAATTGATGAAAATAGTCATGTTTAGTAGTCAAGAAGAGTTACATTTTACACCAGAGGATTATA
Organism: Larix kaempferi; assembly: GCA_027924585.1. Lineage (NCBI taxonomy): Eukaryota > Viridiplantae > Streptophyta > Pinopsida > Pinales > Pinaceae > Larix > Larix kaempferi. The sequence goes on from BSBM01000029.1 coordinate 9,278,384, forward strand.
CAGGAACTTTAGAGGATAACATGTCCAATTATATGAATTTTATTTTATCCGAGTTGTACAAAATGATTTTTGGAGAAGAGCTGCCAAGAGTTTTACCAGAAATGAAGTCCTTGATGCAGTTAAAAAAGGAGGTAGCAGTAGGAGACTGGTTTTTATTAAAGGATTCTACCGTGATTAGGTTGTACGGTTTCATACATGGGCCTTACATCCTACCTACCTTTTTAACTTTGAGATTTTTCACTTTAGAGTTTATTAGGAAGAAGTTGATTTTAGAATATGAACACTTTTTGAATTTCAAAAAAGGATTTGATTTGAAATATCCATGGACAATAGGCCCATTTATTGTGAAAAGTAAGGATGCCCTTTCAGATGTACAGAGATTATTGGAGGCTATGGAATTCAAGAAAGATATAGCAATGGAATATGCTCCTCTTCATATTATTTCTGAAAGGAGGAAGCTGAATAACATTAAAGGTTTTGAACACAAAGAAATAGAAGGGTCTTTAAAGGGAAGAAATTTATTGCAATATGAACTAGAAGAAGAAGCGATGCCAAACTTACAGGTGGAAGATCTCACTTTGATAGAATTAGCAATAGAGGCTGATACTTTACCAAAAGTTGCAGAAATTGGAGAAAAGAGGAGTCTGTAGGAAATAATAGATGAACATGATGAAGAAAGAGGAGGAGAAAAGAGGCTTAAGGCCGAGACTCAAGACTTAGTAGGGAAATAGCAAGAGTTGGCAGTTTTGACAGATGATGGAATTAGTGAAAAAGAAGAAGGGTCAATCCTAGAAGTACAGGTACAAAAGTATAATTTCCAGGAAGCTAAAGAGGGTGGAGACACAAGTGGATTCTCATCTAGAGTTGAAGCGTTTGAACAATATGGAGTGAATAAACAAACTTCCTCTCAGTTTGTTTATAGTTTGTTACCAAAGGTTAGGGAATTATCAATTTTGGATGTTACTTTAGTGACCAGTAGGAACATCAAAGAAAAAACTTTGAATCTGGCAGTAGCGACTCTAGATAAATTTATTGAGATGAGAGTAAATTTGAAAAATATGACTGTGCCAGATAAAATTCAGCCGTACAAACAGATAGGGGAAGTGATATATGAAGATTTTGTGCAAGCGGTTTTGAGAGTGGACAATCTGGAAGGCATTATAAGCAAAATGGACAGTCAACTGAAGCAAGAAAGGCTAGAGAACAAACCCCACCAACAGTAGGTCAAGAAGTTACAATTTGACTTAATCTCAAGTGATGGTGGAGGCAAGGCGAGCAAAACATTGTTGGTAGAAAAAGATAACTTGATTCAGACACTACAGAAGAAGATGAAGATTCCAAATACACAACTGATTCAAGCTCCAGAATAAACCAAGCTAGAGCAAGAAAAAGAGGCTCTGTCTAAAGAAGTTAATGATAACAAAGCCAAACTATTGAAATTTGCTGAAAAAGAAGCAAGCTGGGAAAAAGAAAAGATAAGCTTGAGGAATCAAATTGAAGATTTGAAAAGTAATTTGTCAAATATGATCGTGTAGCAAACAGGTACCGGTCCGAGTGGAGATGGAAGTAATGCTGATAGTCTTTTATAGGCTATGTCCCAGATCAGTTTAAAGGATGTTGAAATTAAAGAATGAGGAGAGGAAGCACAATGATTGAAGGAAGAAAATGAGAAGAAAGAAGAAGAAGCAAAATCCTTATGGGGCAAATATAAGGAATTGGTTGAAACTAATAAGAAATTGGCACACCAAGTGACAGGACAAGAAGCTATGCAAGGATGCAAGCACATGGTATGGGACTTGATCACTAAAGAAGCTAAAAATTTCAGACCATATTTAGATTACATAAGAGTGAAAGAAAAAGTGATCAAAGATGCTTTGACAAGTTGTACTGCGGCCAGAGAAAATCTAAATAGAAATCCCAAGGAAACCGCACAAAATCCAATTACCTTTCTGAATGGTTTGACATTTGAAGATATGCATACCCTGGATATCAAAGACATAATTGCAGTCATTACATGGGCACGGAGAAGTTTGGGGAAGCATGCACATGTTGAGAATGTTGAGGCTAAAGCTGAAGCAATGAAGAGTTAGGTCGCGGGGTTCAAAAAGAAATTTGAGAAGTTGATCGAAAGGGGTTTACCCTCTTTCTGGGATGAAAATCAGGAGTTGATTGCCCTGAATGAATATAAGAGATTATTGTTTGATATAAGAATGGATAACGCAAAATTTCAGTATTTAAATTCATTACTTATAGGGAATATTTTGATGGAAAAGATTACAAAATACTTTGAGATCCTAAATAGGTTGGTCTCGATTGGTGAAAGAACCCCACAGATTTCTTATGCAAATCATGTGGAAATGAGAGTCATGACAAAAGAAATGACCAATTACGATCATCCAACTACCGATCAGTGGGCCTGCGTGGAGAAATACGTGAAGATGAAGTACACACTTCATACTTCAAATTAGCTGTTGAATCTTATTTCAAAATGAAGACTTCAGAAATATTTTATTTTTAAGAAACTTGTAATATTTTTATGACTTTGATTCAAATACATGGTTCATGAAGAAAGTCGGTTAGTGGAAACATCCAGCTGGAGCAGTTACTTGCTGTCTTTTGTCTTTTTTGAAGTAAATGTCATTTAGTAGAAAGTATTGGTGAATGTAAAAAAGCGGTTAGGCCTGTTTCTCCCATTTTTGTCTTGTAATGGAGGTGGCGAATATGCCCTGATGATGTGTCACTCAAACTTGTAACTGTTTTTTAGTATGAGTAGTTCGAGCATGAGGCTTAGGACATCTATATATTCTATGTAATTGAATGATGAAGGGTTGAAAAAATTTTGGAGCCTAATACATTGCTCTGTGTTGTACATTTTGATCTATGTTAATAAAGTTGACAGAGCCGAGCAGGAATTTTTCAGGGATTCATGTGTGATTGGTCTTGCAGTCTGTTTCTTCTCTTTCCCATGTGACTTGTGTTTCTTTTCATTTTTAATCCATTATGTAATGCTTTTTCATGCTTGGTTCAATGTAGCATTTGAATAGAATTCATAGTCTTATGCTCTATTATTATCATACCAAGTATTCCACAATTATGTTTCTACTAAAATCAATATAGAATTCATGTTTCCATGCTTTATATTGGTGGGCTGTTCCTTTTTCTTCTAAATCACCCAACTAAAAGCTCTTTGACTGTAAGCCGGTGGCTATGTTGCCCCTATGTGAATGTATTTGCAAAGCATTTGTTAATGATATTCATGTATTGTTTATTTTGACTTCATTTCCCAATAGAGATCCACACTGCTTTCAACCAACAACTTTAAAGAATTTAAGCATCCCACCAGAAGTCTGACCTTTTGAATGAACTGTGTATGCACATTTTGAGCATTAAGGCCCTACATTTCTATCTGAATATTTTTAATCCTTTCATAAGAGAGATCCCTCTCTGACTGTGCTGGGTCAGTAGCACAAGTCTAAAGTGGTTAGTGGTTACCCTGATTCTGCCTCTCCACAACCTTGGGGTACGTTTTGGGTGATAACACTCATCATCAACTCTCATATTTGAACCAGACTCAACATTATCTGGATCATGATCAACATCAATCAGATCTTTCGGTAGACCTATGTTCTGCAAAAAAAAGCATTCAAAATGAAAAGTTAGTATTTATTTAATGCAATAATTCATATTTCTATTGTATTGTTAATTTTAAAACATATGAAACTGAACCATAATCATATTATATCATATCAAAGTGGACATACCATAATCAAATATGAGATAAGTTACAGCTAAAATGTCATTCCAATTATGTAAAAAATGCAACAATTTTAATAAACGTTGGTAAAGATCATAAAAGAATTTGTTATACAAGTTAACTATCAACTGGAAAGTGTATTACATAACCGTAAGTCTCAACCCTCTCGTGTTAATATGTAAAACTATTTTTTTTGTCAACATTAACTTTGCAATATATACAAGTCTACAATCAAGTAGAATTATACATGCCATAATTCAATTGACTAGACGCCATAATTCACTTGTGTCTTCCAAGTATAAACACATAATTGCTAGACTCCCCTACCAAGTGATAATATCTCATTAAACACTGCTATAATTTGGACTATTTTGAAGCATTGGGACTGTATAAGTTTTAACAATTCTCTTTTTCCAAAAATAATGTTTTTGGTTTTAATAGTTCTTATGTTCTTTGGCTATTATTTATAGCTTATCTCAGTTAACCCTAGAACATGGCCATATTGAGGTCACTTCCATTCATGGAGGTGGTTATAATGGTTAAGAATATGATCCCTTACACACTATTCCAAGGGATTCAGGATGTCGAGTTTCACCTAGGGGAACCCCTCTACCATGTTTCAACTGCACATAAACGATCGTATTATACCATCTTCGGATCTAGGTATTTGCTCAGTGAGGGACAATGTTAATTTTGCACAAGGGGGTCTATTTAAATTGAAATATCATGTGCAACCGTGGGCAGCGAGACCACACCCAAAATGGACGATAACATTTGTGGGAGTTGATGTGACCCAGTTATGCTTCCCGGTTCGGATTTCGTGCCCACAGAGGAAATTCACAAGTTGTCCCTAAATGGCCCCAGTTGGCTGTTTGAAAGTAGCTATAAAAAAATCCATAAATCAGGTATTGAAGCTGTCAATTCCGATGGATTCAGGATGTCAGGTTTCACCTAGGGGAACCCCTCTATCGTGTTTCAATTGCCTGAAAACAATCGTATTATACCATATACAGAAGTAGGGTTTTACTGAGTGAGGGCCAATGCCAATTTTGCGCAAGGGGGTCAATTTTGAATTGAAATATCTCGAGCGACCATGGGAAGCAGTACTACGTGCACAATGGAAAAACACATATGTGGTAGTTGACATAACCCAGTTATGCTGCTCAGTTTGGATTCTGTGCCCTCGGAGCAAATTCATAAGTTGTCCCTAAATGGCCTTAGGGGGATAATTGCAATTAGACATAGAACAAAAACCATAACTCAGATCGTGAAACCATTGATTTTGATGGATTCAAGATGTTGGGTTTCACCTAGGGACACCCTCTACCATGTTTCAATTGTTAAAAAATGGTCGTATTATACCATCTCCAGAACTAGGGTTTTGCCCAGTGACGACCAATGCCAATTTGCACAAGGGGGTCAATTTTGAATTGAAATATCCTGGGAAACAGTGATAAGAAATACCACGTCCATAATGACTAAACACATCTATGGAAACTAACGAAACCCATTTATGCTGCTCATTTAGGATTTAGTGCCCCCAGAGCAAATTCACAAGTTATCCCTTAATGGCCTTAGGTGGCTACTTGCAACTTGACATAGAACAAAACTTGTAACTTAGATCATGAAAACTTCGATTTTGATGGATTTAGGATGCCTAGTTTCACCCACGGGAACCCCCTTACTATGTTTCAATTGCCTAGAAATGGTCTTATTATACCATCTCTAGAAGTAGGGTTTTCCTTAGTGAGGGCCAATTTCAATTTTGCATAAGGGGGTCAATCTTGAATTGAAATATCCCAGTTGAATATGGTAAGTGAGACCACACCACAATTCCCAAACACATCTATGGGAACCGACGATATCCAGTTATGTTTCCCGGTTCGGATTTCGTGCCCCTAGAGAAAATTCACAACTTGTCCCTAAATGGCCCTAGGTGCCTACTTGTATCTGGCCATAGAACTAAAACCGTAACTCGGATTGTGAAACCCTCGATTTCAATGGATTCAAGATGCTAGGTTACACCCAGGGGAACCCCTCTACCGTGTTTCAATTGGCTGAAAATGGCTGTATTATATCATCTACAGAAGTTGTGTTTTGCTCAGTGAGGGCCAATGCCAATTTTGCACAAGGGGGTCAATTTTGAATTGAAATATCTTGGGAATCATGGGTAGTGATACCACATCCACAATGTCCAAACACATCTGTGGCAACTGACGAGACCCAATTATCTTCCTAGTTTGGATTTCGTGCCCTCGGAGCAAATTCACATGTTGTCCCTGAATGGCCTCAGGGGCCTACTTGCAACTGGCCATTGAACAAAAGCTGTAACTCAGATCATGAAACCATCGATTCCGATGGATTCAATATGTTGGGTTTCACTCAGGTGAACCCCCTACCCTATTTCAGTTTCCCAGAAACAGTCTTATTATAACATCTCCAGAAATAGGGTTTTGCTCAGTGAGGACCAATATCAATTTTGCATAAGGGGATCGATATTGAATTGAAATCTCCTGGGTGACCATGGGAAGCAAGAACTTTTCCACAATGCCCAAACACATATGTGGAAGTTGACGAGACCTATTTATGCTTCTCGGTTCAGATTTCATGCCCCTGAAGCAAATTCACATGTTCTCCCTAAATGGCCCCAGGTGCCTACTTGCAACTGGCCATATAAAAAAACCGTAACTTGGATCATGAAAACATCAATTTCAATGGATTCAGGATGCCAAGTTTCACCCAGGGGAACTCATCTACCATGTTTAAATTGTGCAAAAATGGTCCTATTATACCATCTCTGAAAGTAGCGTTTTGCTTAGTGAGGGTGACACCCATGGCATAGTTTGATGCATCATTGTCAATTTCAAATGGATGATGCAAATCAGGTAGCAAGAGCACTAGAGTTGTGCAAAAATTATTCTTGAGTTATTCAAAATCTTGGTCTTATGCTTTGTCTATTTGAAAACTATCTTCCACCTCCTTTAGCCAATTGATTCATTGGTCAAGCTATGTGGCTGAATCCCAACACAAATATTTGATAGAAATTTGCTAAGCCAAGGAAACTCCTTAGTTCATGAATGTTTCTGGAGTGGGTAATTCCCCGATGGCCTGTATCTTTTCTAGGTCGACTCAAATGCCCGATGAGTCGATCACATATCCCAAGTATTTGATACTCTTCATTGCAAAAGAGAACTTATCCAAGTTCAAGTAGAGTTTGTGCTTTCTAAGAGTGTCCAACACTTGTTGAAGCTGCTGCAAATCCTCATCCCATGATTCGAAAAAAAAAAGGATTTCATCTAGATAAACATTGACACATTTTCCTACAAAAGGCCTAAGAACATCATCCATATATCTCATAAAAGTTGCTAGTGCATTAGTTACACTAAAAGGAGTGACTAACCATTCAAATAGACCTTCCCTGGTTTTGAAAGAAATATTCCATACATCTGAGGACTCTGAGGGAATTTGATGATATCCTGACTTGAAGTCAAGTTTGGTAAATAATTTAGCATCTTTCAAATAATCAAGTAAATCATCTATTCTAGGAAGAGGATATTGATTCTTTACTGGAATCTTATTGAGATCCATATAGTCAATGCACATGCAACACGTACCATCTTTCTCAGGGATTAGGATGAATCGACTTCCACAAGGAGAGGAGTTTGGTCGAATATGCATTTTGTCTATCAAGTCTTGAATTTGTTTACGAATTTCTTCATTCTCTAAAACAAACCTTCTGTAAACAGATGCATTGGGTAATGAAAAACTAGGAACAAGATCAATGAAGTGTTTTACTCGACTATGTAGTGGTACTTCAGCTAGATCTTTGAACATAACTTTGTGTTCTTCAAGTACTCTATCGACTTGTTATTGCTATCGAGAGTTGTAGTCAGTGGATAGTTGATTGGTTGTTGTGATTCGAATGGTAAGGTTTGATCATCAACAACATGAATTTATGAGCATGGTTGATCAACTTTTTGGCTTGTTTTGTTGAAAGCATTTCAACTGTCAACGTGGGTCAACATTCAGGAATGCCATACCAATGATTCTTGATTTCAAAAATAAATTTATGTGTCATGGACTAATAATTTTCAAGTCTATCCCATAAGTAGGCTTTCCCAAATAGTACATCAACTACTGAGAGTGGAGCCATATCACAGAGCACCTCATCCCAAAAAGGCTTAATGAAGTAGCCGATTTTTCACTGTCTGGTGATCCCGAGTTCTTGTCCATCCTTCATCCAACCAATGTTGCAAGGTTATGGATGCGGAGTAGTAACAAGACCCAATTTCTTTAAAGTGTCTTCAGTGACAAAGTTCTTTTTACGACCATTGTTGTCACAACTGATCCAGTTGTTTAGAACCAAGAAGCAAATCTAACTTCCATTATTACAATAAATATATAAATAAAAATAAATTGAATTGATAGATGATATCAATATTACATTTGTGGTCCCCTATTTATATGATTGGGGGTACCTATTCGAGGAGTCGTGAGCCTATACCTTTGTTTTGTAATCCTTTGATATGCTTGAGTGGTGAGTTTTTTAAACAATATAATTTGTAATTATTTGTCTTCCATATCGTCTTTTGGATTCCATGTATGAACAATTGTGGACCTTCATTACTTCCACTTTTTGCACTGGTTGTGGATCAAACATTGAATGTCATAATGATGGAGGTATTTTTAAAAGATAATATTTTATCGTGGAAATCAAATTGATGGTCATACTTAAGCGCTTGGAGTTTGAAAATATTAGGGTGAGATTCCACAATTTCATCAAGCAAAATTATTGTAAATGGCTTCCATCTTAAAACCTCAGTGAGGATGCACTTTAATTCTAACAATTTCAAAGATGTGTGGCAGTTGTCACAGAGATGATGCACATCTAAACCAACGTCAACTTGATTGGAAGTCTTTAGGTCTTGTACTTGTTTCCTTTGAATTGTAGCCTCCATGGCTTCTTCATCGAAAGGGATTTTAAGAGTCTTCATTCTTGATCTCCACCTAACTATGTCCAAAGATTCAATTATGGAGCAACATAAATGTTTTCCATCTATAGTAACATTCTTAATAGGACTCCCTAAACATGTGGACATAATAACTACTATGTTATTTGGTTCAACAACAATAGTCTCACTATCATATTCATCACCATTTGGAGTGTAAGCAATCGTTTGTAAGGACACAACTTATGCATAATTATCTACACTTGTGTTTGTAGAACCATCATCAGTCCTTCCAACCTGTTTAAGTAGACATTGACATGTCAGTTTGGTTGATAATCATCCTTTCGTCTTCAATTTCACCTCAAGCTTTGATGGCATAATGGAATGCTTCTGCAAGAAAACCAATAGTGAGAAATTCCATATCTAGAACTGGATATGAAAAGCTAAATTATCCATTGATATACTTCAAAACAAGTAAGTTTTCTTCCTCTCTAATACCAATTCGAGCCATCATTCGGTGGAATTCATCACTATAACTCTATAAATTTTGATCTTTCCATTGTCTTAACTACTGCCATTTCTTATACTACTATTATATGTACCTAGGTGTATACTAAAATTTCATCTTGACATTGTCAACAAATTTCTCGCATGTGTCAATAGAGTGACCTTCTTCCCGTTTAGTCAAGAGATTTTCTCACCAACAATGTACAAGATTTGACATTTTCATAGATGCAATGCTGGCTTTGTCAACCTTGGAAAGTTTATTCACAATGAAATTGTACTAAAATTGTTGTATCTAGTTGTCTGTAGATTCTGAATCAATCTTTCCTTCCAAATATGGCATGTCCAAGTTCATTTCTACCTTGAAGGGACTAACCCTGTCGAAGGTAGATCTTTTCGGGTTGCTAACCAAAGGAAACCCTAATGAACTAGTAAGTTGAGAAAGGATCTCATTGACATGCTCATACATTTATGTTCTCTGTTGAGTGAGTGTTTACTCTATGAAGTTTTCAGTTTCACTACGAGTTCTTTGGTCTAAGGTTTTGCATAGATAAATAAGCAGAGGTGATAAGTAAGGGAAAGTTAAATATCTAGGCCTTAGAGCATGTATGAACAAGCATATGTTTGCTAACTATGCAAGTAGTTTTTATGCAAGTCTAGAGCATACTAGAGTGCTCTAATACCAATAATTTGTGTCACTCTGGGAGTTGACAAGAAGACAATAAAGTTGACTGAATGAGTCAAGCTCTATTATGGAAGAAGCAAATAATACCAAGCTAGATAAGAAAACCAATGCAGGTAATAACCATAAACAAAATTACTAAAAGCAATAGACAATACCTATCATGTAAAAATGCAAGTCAGGAATTGATAACGAAGAAACCCCAAGGGTAACAAAATCTAGTTGTATTGTGCAATCGTTTGTAGGACATCGGTCTCCTAAGTCTATAATCCAAACCTTGTATCAAGGTGTACTAATTTGAAAGACTAGTTTAGATGAGGTGAGCCGTACACACATTGAATAAGTTTTGCAGTCTAAATTAATGACATTGTGTTTTGTCATGTTAACATTCAAGTATTCACCTACCATATTAATTGCCACTGTGTGGAGCCGTATCAAAATATCACCATTAGAGACTTCATCCGATGTGCTTTGTGATGATTTTCAATTTTTGCCAAATTTGAAGATTCGAAGATCTAACGAGATGACAAGTGGCAATAGTCGAGTGGGTATCAAAGAGCCCACAACGGAAGATGGTTCGATGATCAAATGCATAGAGTTTTGGAAGTATTGAAAGATGAAACTCAATAAATCTATCGGGAGTGTCTTATTCACAAAACAAGTACTAAGATAAGAGATGAGAGTGGAATGTTGATGGGATCAAGAACAAGAAACTTGGATGGTCATAAGTTTATGGATGGAAACAAGTTGTATGCTTATAAGTTTCCATCCAAAAAAACTTATCTCGGTACTTATTTTGTAAATATCCATTTCCAATAACTTGTTCATGAGGATAAAAAGAGCTATTATCCATGTTTCAATATGTGGGAAACATGTAAATGAATAAGGGGGGTTCACTAAGTAGGTAATATTATACATGCAGAAGTTCATATTGAGAGGTTTAAAATTCTAAAAAATGGAAATTATATATTTCATAGTATATAAGGGTATTTTAATATACTAAAAACATATAAATTTTAGGGAGGGGTTATAATTAGGTATGAATGGTCAAATTAGGTATGCAGAGGTTTGAATGGGTGTAACATTGCATATGGAGTTGATATGGATCCCACTATGTTTGCACTTGAACTAGTGTACGTGTATGTATTATTTATGTGTGAAGTTGGGATGAAATTGAGTGTGTTTGAATAGGTAATCTCTATGAGTGAAGGTGGTGTGAATTCTATTGCAACAATTGTGTGTGAAGCCAAGCTACTACCATGAAGATTTCATATTTCTCCTTTAATATCCAAGGTTTATTAGGGCTGTGTCATGTTAGCATACTAATGATAAAAATAATAAAAAAGAAACAAAAATGTTATGGAAAAAATGGATATACAAGATATCCAGTAAATAAATATATGAGTGTTTTAATTGCAAAGATAGAATGGGGGTTTTAAGGAAATGATTTTTAGAATTACTCTTTAATATTGAATGAAAACAAGGGTATTTTAATATCTCTCAAGATTTGAAATCCTCATCATATTGGAAGTTAGTATAACATATGATCATATCAATGTTGCTTTCTCTTTGGAAATATATTTGTTTATAAATTTTATAATATAAAATTTTTACATCTTCACATATATTAGTTTAAAATGTGGAAAACAAAAGTCTAAAATATTTTAGGTGCAAGAAATCAACACCAAGTAGAGAATATGTGGTACTAACTTCTATAGATTGTTTTAAAAAATCTCATTAACATTAATTTGTAGAAAAATATATATATTTATATTTAAATTTAATTCTAATTTATAATTATAAAAAGTAAATTTATAAGCTTTTTATTTTAACTTTGCAATAAATTTAGTGATATAATGTTATTTCCATTTTTTGGACAATAGATAGTTAAGACAATACATCTCATATATACAATTTACAATCATTACAATAGGTTCAACAAAAACATAATATCACTTATAAAAATTGAATCTGGGTGGGGAGGGAAATAATCTTTCCTCCCAACCACCCAAACCACAAAAAATATATACAAGTTTTTTATTTAAACCAATAAAAACAAATTATTATCTCTTTCGTTATCTCTTAGATTTCACCATATTGCTGGGTTTCAAAAGATTTTAAGCCAAATATCGAATGATATTACTATTTTCTTTGTCCTCTTCGAGGATATCTTTCGAAATCAATTTTTTTATCCGCTCCAGCATTAATTTGAAATCTGGTTCACATGTGAGTCGCACTTGCTTAACGCATTCACTCATTAATTCTTGGACTGTTAACACTTTTCTGCTTTTCATTATTCGAGCAATTGCTGCGTCTATAATATAAGGTCTCTTCTCCTCAACAGTTGCCTCGATCACTTTCTTCTTCGCAGTCTCATTCTCCAGTGTAACCAGAATCTTAATCTTCCTCGATTTACATGTAAACTTACGATTGAATTCGAAAACATCATTTTCTGCTATTGTTTCGTTGATGGGCTCTTTGGAAAGAATTATTTTGTAATTTTCGGATACAACTGCATGTAGTAGTTTGGCAACATCTTCATCTGGCAAATTCAACTGAGATTTTATGTCAGAGTAACTCAACCTTTCTGACTCATTGAACAGCGGTAGCATCACTCCAAGATAAGTTGATACTGTAATTTCTATTGGCCTAGAATCAAACTTGCCAATGATATTGCAGTTTCCCAAAGAATATATCCATGTGAGGTTACGATGATTATATTTTGTAGAGTAAAAGCTTTTGAATACCTCAATGCATTGAAGCATTTCCAATGGTAGATGAAGTTCAGAAGTCTTGTAAGTTGGCCAGAACCCATTAGTTAATACTGTAACAGCAAACTGTGTTCCAGGATGGTTATTTGAAGAATTTTCAAGGTATGTCCTGAAATCAGCTTGAGTCTCCAGGGAAAGTGTGAAATCTTTTAACATGCCTTCCATATTTGATGTAGAGCGTGAATAAGTATGAAGCTTGATCTTTGACAATATGCTTCGCTCAAGATTGTCATTTGCTCTTTTATCAGATAACAGCCTGCTACCTAGTTTTGTTCTGTAAAATTCAACAAATAGATCTTTATCGTTGGTATATTCAATGAGACTCACTGCCTTTTCAAGAGTACTCTCAATCTCATAATCCATAATATTTTGAAGACTGCCATTTTTCAGGGCAGTATCACAAAATGTAGCCAGCAACTCTGCACTTGTCTTTTTACCAACTCTTTTACTGCATATTACTTGAAATGCTTCCTTTAAAGCACCACCAAAAGTAGTATTATTTTGAAATGTATCCACAACATGGTCCATGTAAATGTCATGCAATTCAATAATCTTCCCCACAAAATTTGCAGCTATATCATTTGTATCTGCATCATTGTAATTTACAGCATCTTCTACCCATTTCACTATGATTAATCCTTCACTGGTTACATGATGTTTAAAAATACCTGCAACCGTTTCCAAGCCGTAGAGTATTCCAGAGAAGAGTCTGTACATCCTTGAAAGATCATCTTTCTTTTGATCCCTAAGCAAGACACGGAAGCCAAAATTCTCATTTTCCAAAAGTTGAGTTCCATAACGGGAGATGATTTCACTATGTACTATCCCTATTAAATTAGGCTTCGTGCTAAGGTTCAAATAATGGGAAATTCTTTCGTTTTCATGTTTCAAACATTCTTCAGCCTTTAACATATACTCTGGACAAGAATTCTCTGCAATCCAAACAGCAGCTTTTCTAGAATAGTAAGTTCGAGTATCTTTCAACATGGCAGCTTCAAACTCATACTTGTAGAAATCCATGCCAATATTATAAACAAAAGAATCGAGAACGTTTCTCAACAAAGAGCGATCAATTTGCTCTCCCTGTCGCTCCCGATTAATCAGCTCAATTACCACATTTATCACATTAAAGTGCATGTTATCACAGACAAGCCTATGGAAATACTTGATTCCAACTTGTAATAGCGATTCTAGAGACTCTTTTGGCACTAAGAAAAGATATTTATTCCTGATATTAATCAGACTCACTGCCTTTTCAAGAGTACTGTCAATCTTATCATCCATAATATTTGAAAGACTACCCTTTTTCAGGGCAGTATCACAAAATGTAGCCAGCAACTCTGCACTTGTCTTTCCACCAACTCTTTTATTGCATATTACTTTAAATGCTTTCTTTAAACCCCTACGAAAAGTAGTGTTATTTTGAAATGAATCCATAACATAGTCCATGTAATGGTCATGCAATTCAATAATCTTCACCACAAATTCAATTCCCTGAGCTGCAGCTATATCACTTGTGTCTGCATCATTGTTTACATCATCTTCCACCCATTTAACTAAACTTAAACCTTCACTGGTTACATGCTGTTTAAAAATGCCTGCAACCATTTTCAAGCCGTTGGGTATTCTAGAGAACAGTCTGTACAACCTTGAAAGATCATCTTTCTTTTGATCTCTAAGCAACACATGGAAGCCAGAATTCTCATTTTCCAAAAGTTGAGTTTGATAACGGGAGATGATTTCATTTTGTACTTTCTTTATTAAATTCTGCTCCGTGCTAACGTGCAAATAATGGGCTACTATTTCTTTTTCATGTCTCAAACATTCTTCAGCCTTTAACATATACTCTGGGCAAGAATACTCTGCAATCCATAGAGCCGCTTTTCTAGAATAGTAAGTTCCAGTATCTTCCAACATGGGAGCTTCAAAGTAATTCTTGTAGAAATCCATGCCCGTCTCAACAAAAATATTGAGAACGTTTCTCAACAAAGAGTGATCAATTTGTTCTCCCTGTCGCTCCCGATTAATCAGCTCAATCAACACATTTTTCACATGGTCATCACAGAAGAGCCTACGGAAACACTTGAATCCAACTTGTATTAGCGAATCTAGAGACTCACTTGGCACGAAGAAAAGATCCAAATAATAAAACATATTTGACATGTATCGAACCATGACCTTATGATTTTCCCAACGTTTCAGAAGTTGTATCAACATGAACTCATCATGTAGTTCTGCCAAAGCTGGTGATACATTGAGAGTGATGTATTCTTCAATCGACTCCCTGTACTTGTCATAGAGTTCCTGTGCGTAGCAGTGAGGGGGATTTTGGTTGCACATTTCGAAGACAGTATCCTGAATGCGTGTGTACTCAGATACAGTAAACCCATGTAAATCTCTTGTCAAACTCTCCGTAAACTTTAAGACAGCCCTGTGAATAATATCCCATCCTTCCTCCAATTTTATAGGGATAGGAGTTATCAATCGCATCGTCATGATATTTTCGAAGTAGTAGCTTTACTTCCTTCAACTTCTACTTCTGTTGAAGAAAATCTGCCAACGTTACTAGCGAGGTTTCTACTTCTGTCGAGCTAGACCTGCCAACGTTACTAGCTAGATGTTGCAGTATATCCAAAATCCTTGAACTTCTGCGTTATTTGCTTGCTATGAGACGCGCTGCTTCGCTAAATGTAGGAATTATTTCCGAGTTATAAGAAAATATTCTGGTTGGAGTGTAAACTTCTGTTGAAGAAAATCTGCCAACGTTACTAGCGAGGTTTCTACTTCTGTCGAGCTAGACCTGCCAACGTTACTAGCTAGATGTTGCAGTATATCCAAAATCCTTGAACTTCTGCGTTATTTGCTTGCTATGAGACGCGCTGCTTCGCTAAATGTAGGAATTATTTCCGAGTTATAAGAAAATATTCTGGTTGGAGTGTAAACTTCTGTTGAAGAAAATCTGCCAACGTTACTAGCGAGGTTTCTAATTCTGTCGAGCTAGACCTGCCAACGTTACTAGCTAGATGTTGCAGTATATCCAAAATCCTTGAACTTCTGCGTTATTTGCTTGCTATGAGACGCGCTGCTTCGCTAAATGTAGGAATTATTTCCGAGTTATAAGAAAATATTCTGGTTGGAGTGTAAATGTTGTGAACCTTTCAAAATTTATCTAATTTGTGTAGTTTTATATATATGTTTTTGTAAATGTTTTAAATAGCCGACATGTTATTTTTTCTAATATTTTATTATTTTTTTAAAGAACACGTGTCAACTCTAGGATGAGCACTGAATGAATTACACATCTCCCTCTACTGGACTGGAGAATGTGACGTGGATTAGCCTCTATACTTTTCTACATTACACAATGATGAGACAAATGTATTGTTTAGATTGATTTTAATGCACTTGTTCCAACTTCAAATAAACAATCCTAAAAGAAAAAAGAATATAAAAAATAACTAGAAGAAGGCTAGTGATATCATGTAGTTACTAATTTAAAATTTCATAAAATTATCAATAGAATATAAACCAGTGACGCTCCATTTCAAACCCGGATCTATCTGAGAGGGATCCAATTTCTTGAGGTGTAATTTTTTTATAAGAAAAAAATTACTCAAGAAATTGGATCCCTCTCTTTTAATTTTTTAATTATTTTTTTTATATTTTTGATAAGTTGTGAGCGAACATGAAATTTTTAATTACTTTTGATTTTTTATAAGTTATGAGCAGACATGGAAACGTAACGTGACAAATGTGACAAACGTTACAACATCTCCCCCATACTGGGTTGTAACATAACGTGACAAACGTGGCAAATGTGACAAACGTTACAACGTCTCCCCCATACTGGGTTGTAATGTGACAAACGTGACAAACGTGACAAATTTGACAAACATTACAATTCTTTGATTTTATGATCTCTTAGGTTATGAGAGTGCATTCTCAAACCTGGATCCATCTCAAACCCAGATCTATCAAGCACTGAGAGGGATCCAATTTCTTGAGGTGTAATTTTTTTTGTTTTATCTTAAATTTTTTACACATTAGGAAAAAAATTACCCCTCAAGAAATTGGATCCCTCTCTTTTAATTTTTTTATTATTTTTTTTATTTTTGATAATTTATGAGCGAACATTAAATTTTTAATTACTTTTGATTTTTTATAAGTTATGAGCCGACATGGAAACGTAACGTGACAAATGTGACAAACGTGACAAACGTTACAACATCTCCCCCATACTGGGTTGTAACGTAATGTGACAAATGTGACAAATGTTACAACATCTCCCCCATACTGGGTTGTAACGTAACGTGACAAACGTGACAAATGTGACATGTGACATGTGACATCCGTTACAGGATTTGCCCCATACTACAAACGTGACAAATGTGACATGTGACATCAGTTATAGGATCTACCCCATACTATTACTTTTTACATGTTATTACTTTTGAAAACGTTACATGTGACATGTGACATCCGTTACATGATATCCCCTATACTGGGTTGTAAGCACCTCGTTTACACTCGGTGCAATAATATAAATAACTTCCACTGGTATTTTTTAGTGAAAAATAACTTCCATTGATTGTAGCTTGGGTGGTTGGGAGGAAAGATTGTTACCATCCCCACACAGGTTCAATTCTTGTAAGTAACAAGATGCTCTTATTGAACCCTATTGTAATAATTGTATTTCAAGTTTTCCTTGATTCCTGAATAGCAGGAAGGTGATATTAAGAATATAAATAATATTTCAGGGCGGGCGCACGAAGATGCTCCCCAAATTTGTTGCAATAGGGTCGCGCTAGCGGAGAAAAAAAATAACTCGACCGCACCTAAGGAGATGCGCACGCGCCTCTAGGTTCGGTACCGAACCGAGGCGTGTGCGCATTGCTGACACATATGCACAAAGGAGACGCACACGCGCCCCTGTTAAAAATATATAAAAAAAACATTGCACAATTTCCCCATTTTCCATTTGGCCGGTCGAGCGTGTCCTCCTCCGCGTACACGTCCATTCAACTACCAACGGAGGCCAAATCCACTCCAAAACCACCCAAAAACACCCACAAACTCGTCACCACTTCGATTAATAAGTAAATATCACATTTTTTTCAATTTTATTCATTATTTGTGTCAATTTTTGTATTTTTTTTGTTTATGTAATTGCAAATAATTCCCAAATTTTGAAAACAATGAACCAATTTTCAACTGCAGATTGCAACTGAGACAATGAGTGAACAAGATGTCAACCCCGAGTCCGGTGGAACACAATAAAACCCAAACCTTGGACCCAATGCCAAACAAAACCAAAACCCACAATTTTTTTTTGAACAAGATGACCTTAACCACTATGTAAATGAAATGCGAGTGCACACTCGCGAACTTAGAAACTCGGGTGAACCATATCGATTGTCTCTTGCCACGTCAATTGAGAACTCAATCGACTCCCTCATACATGCACACCAACAATTGACAGACATGACTCAATTTAGAGCTAGGATGCGGGAGTACTACTCCACGAGCATCTCCAAGGAAGCAATAAAAGATTTGAACATTACAAAAGCCCAATTATATAGTATGTTCACCGAGCCGAAAACAGGCCAACCACCGAACATTACAAAGCCATGTGTTTGCATGGATTGGTGTCATTACCAACCGTGGAGGGACAATTGGATGCAGAGGTGGTTCATGGTGTACGATAAACCTCCCTGCAATAATAGGGAAGTTCCACAGTACTTCCTTCGCCAACTTTGGGATGAGCTTTGCCTCAGTTTACATGTCAACTATTTTGACATAACCAAGTTCCAGGGTGTTGAGCGTGGCTCTACCCAAGATCAACTTGCTTCCAGGAGGAACCCACTGAGAGGGCCACCGGCTCTGAGGCGCGACCCCAACCCCTCTCCCCATCCACCTCAGTTTCCCCATAAGATTGATCAGATCGAGGTGGCAATGAGGAACGTTGCATGTGGTCTCCTTAGACACACCTCCTTTGTAGCAGTGACTACAGTGGAGAGGTCGGGTGACCTTGATAGAGATCCAGGTGCAGGGCCTTCACAATAGGGCCAGGATAGACCCATGATCGATGGTAGCCATGCTGGGCATTCCAGTTCAACGGGGACAATGCCACATCTTTGTCCCCATTGCGGGCACACTTGCCCTAGCCCGATCGAGGGTTGTTATATGGATCAGGTCAGCAATTTTTTTAATGTGTTTTTAATCATCACTTTATAACTTGTAAAGTATTTTTAAAGTATTTTTGTTTGACTTAAACTATTATTTCAATGTACAGTTATTCAGAGCTGAGACACTAACATGGGAAAACGTAGGATCTCCCAACCTGGATGCAGCAATGGCAACTGCAACTGAAATTGCGGCACCCCACACGGAGGTATTTTCAATAGCTTGCACAATACTGTTATTACTTATGTCATTTATATTACTCAAGTATTTATATTTATGACATACACGTTGATAGTTCGTACAATGTTTTTGAATATCTTGATTGCCTAAATAATGACTTGTTTAACATGTCCATAACATGCATGCATTTTGGTGTCCACAGGTGTTCCCTGACTACGGTGATCAACCACCCCCGCTAGGGTTTGGCAGATCACCACATACACAGGTACAATGTGTAGTTATAAGCACACTTTTAATTTGAATTGTTGTGACTTACTATGGTTTAATTTATTGTTTGTTTACTAAATTGTGATATTACAAATGTATATGTAGGTGCCACAAATAGCTGCGGCTCCCCATTTTAGTCCTATGTATCCACCCTCTCCCATGAGTACCCCCCCTCGCTTCCATCTAGACCCATCCCTACGCCCACCCCCTCCCTTCCATCCAGCCTCCCCTCTCCAGCCATACTCCCCCTTCCATCCACCCCCCCCCACTCAACCACGCCCCCCCCGTCCATACATCCTCCCAAATTGATCCACGCCCCCTTGTCTATCCATCCTCCCCCTTTCATCCACGCCCCCCATTCCTTCCAGCTTCTCCTCTTCGTCCACAACCTCCCTTCCGTCCATCCTCCTCCCTCTATGCAAGACTTCCCTCCCATGCACGATCCCTCAACATCCCCCCTAGCCCTTTTGGTTCGATACCCTCTATCGTACAACCGGCAGGGGTTCATCGTCCACGACGTCCTCCTCCACCTCATACCACCATTTATTCTCCCACCATATCATCCCCACTTCCCGCCACTATTGTGGCATCTACCCTTCCAGTATCCTCATCTGTATCTCCAGTGGTTGCACCTGTAGTGGCTGCCACTACATCTACACCCCCCCCATCATTGCATCAGAGGTGGTTGTCCGGCCATCTGCGCCACCTGCTAGCCCAGAAGCCCAGCCATGTCCATCGTCAGAGGTGTACACGGTGAGAATTAAACTAATTTATGAAAATATTTTGATGCATTAACAAAAATGAATTTAACTAATTATTACTTTTCAATGAAATGATTGTTGTAAATGTTGTAGGCTGGAATTGCGGAGAGGCTCCGCAGATCCAGGACAACTGTCCAACATTTCCCACTTACATCAGAGGTGATTTATTTAAGATTCGAATTCTACATTTTTTTTAAAATGTGGTAAATGTTGCAAATGCTTGAAAATGACGGTATCTTATATCATTTGTTCCAGAGCCCGAAGAGATGGTCTACTTCTAGACGGAGCAAGACCCGAGGTACCGGTAGCTCGAAGAGTAGGAAGATCGACTTTGGCGATGCACCTAGGAGTGACGGGGGTGGTCACAATGCTTGACACACCATGTGTTATGTACATTAGCCACAATGTAGCACTTTTTTGCACCAGTTTTGATGTACTTTGTATCTACGGCATGAGTTGCCATGTATTTTGGATCTATGGCATGAGTTGTCGCATTTTGTTTAGGGAACGAGTTGCCACTGTACATACATTGGGAACCATGTTCCACTATTTGCCAGAGATTGTATATGTTTGGATGAGTTTTGTATCCTCGATGTACATGGACTTTCAGTTATGTGATTTATATATCTAATTGTCTAATCTCATTGTCTCATGTTGTGTGTATTAGGATGTGATGTTGTCTAAATTTTGGTTTTACCTAGATCTTAGAAGAGAAGTTGGATATCATAGTGTGTGTGTGTGTGTGTATTGGATATCTATGCAATTGAAAATAGTAGAAAATGGACGTGCATGTCCAAAATTCCTCACTAATGACAAAATGGGCATGTTTTTAGATAGGATTGAATCCAATACTTGTAAACAAAAATAAATCATACACTATTGCAAAATACACATAAACGAAACCTAGTGCATAGGCATGTGTGTGAAAACATGACAAATACAATATTTTTCAGTCCATATAAGGAATCAATGTCAACGGATATACTAGAGTGTTGTTATTGACAAACTTATCGTATGTTTTAGTCGAATATATATATATATATATATATATATTTTTTAACGTCAAGCGGTCAATATCAAATAAATGATTATCATATAGGAGAGTGGAAAATATTAATATTTTTGGCATACACGCGCCTGTAAAAATAGTACATTGTTTGCTAATTTAATACATTACAATTATAATTGTGTTATGAAATTATGATCATGTCTTTGATTACTCCTTTGCATCCAAAGCGTAAGTGTTGCAGTGCATTAAATGACATGACATTTTTTAGGTACACCTATATCATGTATATTTGACATTTGTTTTAAAAATCCTTGTTTTAGGCTTAAAATTTCAATGAATGACATTTGACTATGTTCAACTATTTTATTAGAGAACTTGCTTAGATTGTACATGATTCTTTAACTTGTTTTTTATACATAGTCATCTAGTAATATGTATATGATTCTTTGAATCCATCAAAAGCATGCTAAACTCAGTTGTGGAAGACCAATTTCTATAGTATTACTTATCCATGCCTGAATTGTCTCTATAAACTATCCTCATTGAGGTGCAATAATGTTGGATGTGTAGCTTTATAATTAAGAAACACTCAACCCTTTTTTCTTTTGCACTTGCAAATGTTCAATAATTGCTAGGAATGATTGAAATGTTTTTCCGCAATACATTCAAAAAGATATGCACAGTATATGATTCACTGTAGGGTTGTTGGTGGATTGTTAATACATGATCGTTCGACTTGTTTTTGATAAATTTAACTACTTGAGAATATGTTTGTGATTGTTTCAACCAATCAAAAGCATGCTAAAATCGGTTGTGGAACCACTTTTATAAATTATCCACATCTGAATAGTCTACATAAACTTACCTTTATTCAAGTGCAATGGTGATGGATGTGTAGTGTATACTCCATGCTTGATTACTGGTTGATTTATGTGATTTTATGCACAATGAAGGCCATTGTTGACAACTTGCAGAGTATCTTGGGATTACTTATAGAATATCTACATGGTTGTTGATGGACAATATTTCGTAGTTTAGAGCATACTTGTTTCTAACCTTCAAAATACATTATTTGACTGCTTTGATATCACAAGTTGATCTTTTCCTTTCTAAAGGAAACCTTGTGAGGAAATTCAAGGGACACTTCCCCATATTCAAGGATTGCATTTTTAGTAAACATATCAACATAAATTTGTGTGCATCACCTGGGGGAATTTGAACTGAGCATGTGTTGGAACATAATTAGTGAAATGGCCATAAAAAATGGCTACAAATCATTGAGTTATCCCCTTGGGATACACAAATTGATCTTAACCCTATCCAAACAATTGAGGAGTTAAGTATAAGAATTTTGAGATAGACACTCTACACTTTCTCGATAGATCTTAGCATGAAAGAGATTGGGAGTTAAGATGAATTTTTGCAAGTAAAGTTGATTAAAGGATTGAAATTTTTTTCCAAGTCATTGTAGACATTCATAATCTAATATGGAAGTTTTATTTCCAACAAATGGATCCCAGGGACTCTCACTTCATACAACACAAACCATTATAGTAGTTTTCCAAACATGGTTCATCAAAGAAATTGCCATCAATAGTTATATACTGCCTCTGAAAAAAACTAACCATTTTTTCAATTTTTCAAGGATGGTAAGGTGTTTTGTGTATTTAGTGAGAAAAAAGTTTTTTTTCCCAAATTCATCATCATACATCATTTGGATATGGTCATCTCATTTAACCTCTATAGAGCACCAACTTTTTTCTCTATATCATCTACACAATGTTTATACCCACCCTCGCCCACATCAATGGTTATTCTTACCATGTTCATGTGATGCCACAATTAGTTGATGTTGCTCGTGGTTCAATTATGCACCTTTGGGACTGTGACTATGGTTATTACAACAATGATTGTGTGGCATTTGATAAAAAAATTCTCCCCATGATGATTATGATCACTACACCTAATATCATCATCACCATCTTCATCATCGTGGTCATCTTTAGGTCCCTCATCACTATCTCCATCATCATCACCATCTTCATCATCATCATCATCATAATCTTCATCACCATCGCCATCATCATCAACGCCTTCACCATCATCACCATCTTCATCATCATCACCATCTTCATCATCATTGTCATCTCTAGGTCCCTCATCATCGTCGCCACCATCATCACCATCTCCATCATCTTCATCACCATCTCCATCACCATCGCCATCATCATCAATGCCTTCATCATCATCACCATCTTCATCATCATTGTCATCTCTAGGTTCCTCATCATCGTCGCCACCATCATCACCATCTCCATCATATTCATCATCTTCATCATCATCAACATCATCATCATCTTCATCATCACCAACATCTCCATCATCATCATCATCATCCTCATCATCGTCATCATCATCTTCATCACCATCGCCATCATCATCAACGCCTTCATCATCATCACCATCTTCGTCATCATTGTCATCTCTAGGTCCCTCATCACTGTCGCCACCATCATCACCATCTCCATCATCTTCATCACCATCTCCATCACCATTGCCATCATCATCAACGCCTTCATCATCATCACCATCTTCATCATCATTGTCATCTCTATGTTCCATCATCATTGTCATCTCTAGGTCCCTCATCACCATTACCAACACCATCATCATCAACGTCTTTGTCATCATCATTAACTCTAACACGAACCCTAATTCAATTTCCTTCTATAACTCTATCCCTAACCCTCACCCAAACCCTAGCACTAAACCATCTCCTTCATCACCACCATCACCATCACCATCGCCATCACCATCATCATTATCACCATCTTCATCATCATCATTAACTCTAACTCTAACCCTAACTCAATTTCCTTCTATAACTCCAGTC
This sequence comes from Larix kaempferi, assembly GCA_027924585.1. Taxonomy (NCBI): domain Eukaryota; kingdom Viridiplantae; phylum Streptophyta; class Pinopsida; order Pinales; family Pinaceae; genus Larix; species Larix kaempferi. Next base: position 9,302,337 of record BSBM01000029.1, read on the forward strand.
CTAACCCCCACCCAAACCTTAGCACTAAACCATCTTCTTCACCATCACCATCACCATCACCATCACCATTATCATCAACGTCTTCGTCAGCATCACCATCTTTGTCATCATCAATAACTCTAACTCTAACCCTAATTCAATTTCCTTCTATAACTCTATCCCTAACCCTCACCCAAACCCTAGCACTAAACCATCTCCTTCATCACCACCATCACCATCACCATCGCCCTCACCATCATCATCATCATCACCATCTTCATCACCATCATTAACTCTAACTCTAACCCTAACTCAATTTCCTTCTATAACTCCATCCCTAACCCTCACCCAAACCCTAGCACTAAACCATCTTCTTCACCATCACCATCACCATAACCATCACCATCGCCATCACCATCATCATCAACGTCTTCATCAGCATCACCATCTTCGTCATCATCATTAACTCTAACTCTAACTGACGGAATCCGAGTCCGCTCACCGATTTGGGTTCCGTGGCCGTGGAGCAAATGCCCAAAGTGTCCCTGAATGGCCCCGGGGTGCCCGACTAGGATGCCCGTAGCACACGAACCATGACTCGGTTCATGAATCCATCGATTCTGGTGGGTCTGGGATGCCAGGTTTCAGCTACGGGACCCCCCATACCGTGCGTCGAAGACCCGGAAGCAGTGCCAATGGGCCATCCACAGAGCTAGGGTTTTGCTCGGTGAAGGCCATTCCAAATTCACTCAAGGGGGCCATTTCTCGTCCAAAGGCCCCCGAGAATGCGTGGCCACCGTGGAAAAGTCCACTAGGGCCACGTGTACTTGTGGGAGCCGAAGAAATCCAAGTCTGCTTGCCGGTTTGGGTTTCGTGGCTGCAGAGCAAATGCCCAAAGTGTCCCTGAATGGCCCCGAGATGCCCGACTAGGATGCCCGTAGCACCCGAACCGTGGCTTGGTTCGTGAATCTGTCGATTTCGGTGGGTCTGGGACGCTGGGTTTCAGCTAGGGAACCCCCCAAAGCATGCCTTGAAGGCCCGGAAGCAGTGCCAATGGGCCATCTCTGGAGCTAGGGTTTTGCTCAGTGATGGCCATTCTGAATTCCCTAAAGGGGTGCATTTCTCCTCCGAAGGCCCTCGAGCGTGCGTGGCCACCGTGGACAGGTTCACTATGGCCACGTGGACCTGTGGGAATCGATGGAATCCGATTTCGCTCACCGGTTTGGGTTCCGTGGCCGTGGAGCAAATGCCCAAAGTGTCCCTGAATGGCCCCAGGGTGCCTGACTAGGATGCCCGTAGCACCCGAACCGTGGCTCGATTCACGAATCCATCGATTCCGGTGGGTTTGGGACGTCGGGTTTCAGCTAGGGGATCCCCCATAGCGTGCCTCAAAGACCCGGAAGCGGTGCCAATGGACCATCCTTGGAGCTAGGGTTTTGCTGAGTGAAGGCCATTCCAAATTCGCTCAAGGGGGCCATTTCTCATCCGGAGGCCCCCGGGCGTGCATGGCCACCATGGAGAGGTTCACTATGGCCACGTGGACCTGTGGGAGCCAACAGAATCCAAGTCCGCTCGTCGGTTTGGGTTCTGTGGCCGCGGAGCAAATGCCCAAAGTGTCCCTGAATGGCCCCGGGGTGCCCGACTAGAATGCCCGTAGCACCCAAACCATGGCTCCGTTAGCGAATCCATCGACTCCAGTGGGTTTGGGACGCTGGGTTTCAGCTAGGGGACCCCCCAAAGCATGCCTTGAATTCCCAGAAGCGGTGCCAATGGGCCATCTCTGGAGCTAGGGTTTTGCTCAGGGATGGCCATTCCGAATTCCCTAAAGGGGTACATTTCTTGTCCGGAAGTCCCTAGGCATGCGTGGCCACTATGGACAGGTCCACTATGGCCACATGGACCTATGGGAGCCGACGGAATCCAAGTCCATTTGCCGGTTTGGGTTTCGTGGCCACGGAGCAAATGCCCAAAGTGTCCCTGAATGGCCCCGGGGTGCCCGACTAGGATACCCGTAGCACCCGAACCGTGGCTACGTTCATGAATCCGTCGACTCCGGTGGATCTGGGACATTGAGTTTTAGCTAGGGGACCCCCGAGAGCGTGCCTTTAAGGCCCGGAAGCGGTGCCAATGGGCCATCGCCGGAGCTAGGGTTTTGCTTAGTGAGGACCATTCCAAATTCGCTAAAGGGGTGCATTTCTCGTCCGGAGGCCCTCGGGCATGCGTGGCCACTGTAGATAGGTCCACTATGGCCACATGGACCTCTGGGAGCCGACGGAATCCAAGTCTGCTTGCTGGTTTCGGTTCCGTGGCCGCGAAGCAAATGCCCAAAGTGTCCTTGAATGGCCTCGGGGTACCCAACTAGGATGCGTGTAGCACCCGAACCGTGTCTCGGTTCGCGAATCCGTAGATTCTGGTGGGTCCAGGACGTTGGGTTTCAGCTAGGGGAACCCCCACAGCATGCCTCGAAGACCCGTAAGCGGTGCCAATGGGCCATCCCCGGAGCTAGGGTTTTGATGAGTGAAGGCCATTCCAAATTCACTCAAGGGGGCCATTTCTCGTCCGGAGGCCCCCGGGCGTGCATGGCCACCATGGAAAGGTCTATAATGGCCATGTAAACCTCTAGGAGCCAATGGAATCCAATTCCGCTCGCCGGTTTGGGTTCCATGGCCCCAGAGCAAACCCCCAAAGTGTCCATGAATGGCCATCACTGAGAAAAACCCTAGCTCCGGAGATGGCCCATTGGCACTACTTCTGGGGCTTCAAGGCATGCTTTGGGGGGTCCCCTAGCTGAAACCCAGTGTCGTGAATCCACCGGAGTCGACGGATTCACGAACGGAGCCACGGTTCAGGTGTTACGGGCATTCTAGTCGGGCACCCCAGGGCCATTCAGGGACAGTTTGGGCATTTGCACCGCGGCTACGGAACCCAAACGGGCAAGCGGAATTGGATTCCGTCGATTCCCATAGGTCCACATGGCCATAGTGGACCTGTCCATGGTGTCCACGCATGCCCGGGGGGCTCCGGACAAGAAATGGCCCCCTTGAGCAAATTTAGAATGGTCTTCACTCAGCAAAACCCTAGCTCCGGGGATGGCCCATTGGCTCCGCTTCCAGGTCTTCGAGGCACACTATGGGGGGTCCCCTAGTTGAAACCCGGCTTCCCGGACCCACCGGAATCAACGGATTCATGAACCAAGCCACGTTTTGGGTGCTACGGGCATCCTAGTCGGGCACCCTCAGGCCATTCAGGGACACTTTGGGCATTTTCTCCACGGCCACAGAATCCAAACCGGTGAGCAGACTCGAATTCCGTCGGCTCCCACTGGTCCATGTGGCCATAGTGGATCTGTCCACGGTGGCCACGCATGATCAGGGGCCTCCGGACGAGAAATGCACCCGTTTAGGGAATTTGGAATGGCCATCACTGAGCAAAACCCTAGCTTCGGCGATGGCCCATTGGCACCGCTTCCGGGTCTTCGAGGCATGCTTTGGGGGGTCCCCTAGCTGAAACTCGGTGTCTCGGACCCACCGGAGTTGACGGATTCACGAACGGAGCCACGGTTCAGGTGCTACGGGCATTCTATTCGGGCACCCCGGGGCCATTCTAGTGGTGATAACAAGTTTACTATCTGTTGAGTCTGATACTACATCCAGGAGCCGCACAACAAACTTTGAGATAGAAAGCTCTGTAATTTTAGGACACTGATTCAACCACTCATATAGTTTCTCACCTTCTTGAGGATCTAAATTTATAATTGCCTTCTGGGTAGATTCAAGCATGGAATAATATTTGTCGGCACTTCCAAGCTCCCCAGATCATTTGGTCAGCCATAATATGTGCGACTCCTTTGACGAAACATAAATTCTGGTGTGGACGGCAGCATTTGATACACTAGCCAAATCCATGTTCTTGGAAGAACTTACATATTTCAGCAAAGGAGCGTTTTGCAGGTGACTTGAAAATCCCTTCCAATTTTCAGCAATAAAACAAAGAAGTTCAACGTACATATTTTCAGGCAAGCTTGTCAACCAATCAGACAATCGAATACAGGGAGATAACCACGCCCAAAAAATTCAAGCTATTATAAAACTCTTGTTTATCAAGATAAGGATGGACTATGTGTACATTACGAGAATATAGATTAATGAAGTCGCTTTGATGAACTTGTCCTCTTGCTCTCTCCAGAATGCGTTTAAAAGCAGGGAGTATTGTCCGAGCTTCTATTGGTTTACATAAATGTTTATTCCAAATCCGACGTCACATAAAACCACTTCATCAACTTTCAATTGGGTCTGAATGGCATCTCTAACTTGTGTTAGCTGTGGATAACGAGGAATATGAAAGGGTTCGATACCCTATAGACCCAAGTTTTCAATGATAGAGGTGAATTACCACTTATCAGAGCATGAAATGCTGAACAAAAGGCTAATGGAACACAACGAAGGATTCCCTGGTTCCACTTGTTTTTGAAAATGATACTTTCTCTTGATGAAACGAATAAAAAATATGCCTGTATTATAAATGGAAATCCTGTTACAATTTCCGTCGGAAGAAAAGCATAAATACCTACAGCCGCCATATTTCCTTCTGTAAACCGCTTGCCCACCGGAAAAGCTAATGTAATAGCCCATTTCCCAACATCCTTCCTCTGCTCAACCCTAAACGTTTTCCATGGGAAACCGCTGCCTCCACATGCAATAACTACATTGTTTTGTCGAAAATTGATCTTCTTCTGCTAACAAATGCAAAATGAAGGATTCATTGTCATTGCTAAGAGAAGTTCTAAGGTCAGTTTCTCGTAAAATAGAGATTGTATAAATCCTATTAAGATCTATATGTTCCACCCGGAACCTCCCTAGACACACTTGTTGGACTCCCCGGAACTAGGTTTTGCTGCACGGTTGGAGTTCTATGCCCCGGCAAGTATCCAGCGGGTGTCCCTGAAGGCCTTTTGGATGAGAGACGGAACGAGCCATAGAATGAAGACCGTGGCTCCGATCAACAAACCTTCAGCTCCATTGGATTCAGGACTTCAAGATAGTGCTAGGGGTACCCCTCCCCTCCAGTCCCATGGCCTGGGTGTCACCTTGTAGGTCCATCTTGGAAACTAGGGTTTTGCTTAGTGAGGGAGTGTGCAATTTTTGCACACAAGAGTCAAATTTGCAAAATCATCCACCGGGCACTTGTGGTTAGAATTCCCAGCCGGAACCTCTCTAGACACACTTGCAGGACTCCCCGGAACCAAGTTTTGCTGCACGGTTGGAGTTCTATGCCCCCGGCAGGTATCCAGCAGGTGTCCCTGAAGGCCTTTTGGATGTGAGATGGAACGAGCCATAGAATGAAGACCATGGCTCTGATCGACAAACCGTCAGCTCCATTGGATTCAGGGCGTCGGGAGTGTGCTAGGGGTGCCCCTCCCCTCCAGTCCCGTGGCCCGGGTTTCACCTTGTAGGTCCATCTTGGAAACTAGGGTTTTGCTCAGTGAGGGAGTGTGCAATTTTTGCACATAGGGGTCAACTTTGCAATATCCTCCCCGGGCACTTGTGGCTAGCGGCTAACTGGTGAAGGCATTGATGGTGATGGCGATGGTGATGAAGATGATGATGATGATGATGAATATTGTGATGATGATGGAGACGGTGATGAGGGACCTAGAGATGACCACGATGACGAAGATGGTCATGATGATGAAGATGGTGACGAGGGACCTAGAGATGACAATGATGATGAAGATGGTGATGATGATGAAGATGGTGAAGGCATTGATGATGATGGCGATGGTGATGAAGATGATGATGATGATGATGATGAAGATGGTGATGATGATGATGATGTTGATGATGATGAAGATGATGGATATGGTGATGATGATGGCAATGTTGGTGAGGGACCTAGAGATGGCAATGATGATGAAGATGGTGATCGTGATGAAGATGAAGACGTTGATGATGATGGTGATGGTGATGAAGATGATGATGATGATGACGAAGAAGATGATGATGATGAAGAAGATGATGATGATGATGGAGATGATGTATCTAAGTGGTTTTCTATATTAATCAAGCATCAATCTTCAAGCATAAATGAACATGTTTTAAAATAAATTGTTAGGATACATATCTAAGAGTCTAGAGAAGATCTCTATGCATTTGACCATCAAATTTGCTCAAGGAGATGATGAAGTAGCTCAAGACAATATGGAAGTTGTTGCATAACTCAAACAATCACATGGCTATAAATCATAACTTAATCGTAACTCAAACATCAAATAAACGATATAAGATAACGATATCAAATAAACTATCTAACATGAATAACTTTGGACATGCATGAATAAACAATCACATCATTACTATACTATGTACCTCAATCAATTAGGCCTTCTAGATCCTCTCAATTTTTTATTGTCTCAAACAACCTCTCGTGCTCTGCATGAGGTAGTAAGTAGCGTACCTTGTTTGATTACGTCGTTGACATTGTCTATAGTTGGATGTTTGTACCAACGATCAAGTGCGTAAAGTGATACACCCGCGAACCTGGTCTATAATCCGTGTATGTGTAGTCATTGCTCTTTGGTCCCTTTCCATCCATTGTAAGATATTCCCCCTGAACAACCATCGATCCAGTGGGAAAGGTAATGCCTTCACTATCTGTTAATGATGCGAGGAGGGTTTGCTTCCCCTGGATGCATCATGCCAACCAATAATTCGTCCCAATTGCACTGTCTGTCGGGGCGACAACTGCATAGATGTGTCTTGCAAAGATGCATTTTATGGTCATATTCCAACAAGTAGTGGTTTGATAACTTGGATAATTACATATAAACAAGGAGGGAACCAGGATATGCATGCAGAAATGTTTACCTGGCTGTACTAGATCAGATATATGATCATATTCATTCGAAATAGAGGACTGGCCTTCCTCTAACTGGATTGTTTCAACAACTGCACATGGGTCCACTGCAAGTGATACGTGATCCCATTCATCAACCCAATCCATTGATTCGAATTCATCCCATTCACAACTGCTGCACGGCCCACAAAAGCAAGCAAGTTTTTGCATCCATATTTCAAATAAGGGGTTGTTTGAGCTTCAAACCGAATGAAATCCATGAGTTCCTTGCACAGTACTGCAACTATAAGAACGCGATCGGTCTATATCAACTACATGCCAGAAATTTCTGACATGTCCTCTACCTGTTGGTATGTGTTGCTCTATTGTTCGATGTGACATTTTTGCAGAGCACCATTGAACTATGGTTTCTGCATCCCAAATATGAGGGTTTCTCGTGCACCTCATCTCTTCCCTTCGTAAGGCAGTTTTGAGACATGCCCCAGCACCGTTGTGCTCTCCCTTTCCATGCCTGGTCTCAAAATAGTTCCACACATGCAGCACATCACAAGTCTTGTGCAAAATACTCAACCACTGGAATACACATGCATTTTTGAACTGGCCTGCACAACCATCTGACCATATCCAATGCCGATCCATCTATATACCTCTCTCCTTCAGCTGATCATAGAAAATTTTGAAGCAATGTTGCACGTAATGCAGGTCATGGCACCTGTCGTTACTGATGTAGAAGTTGGTCTCTTTCAATATTATCCTCCTGTCGTTGCTACTCTCTGGCACGTGCCTATACATGATATGGACCATTATGCTAACTTGGTCTGAATGGTAGTATTGACTTTGAATCTCATTTTGTGGCTGCAGGGTGTAGTTTTCAGCAAAGTCCACAAACGACAATATTGTGCCATTGGGGAAGGTGTCCCTACACTACCTGTAGTGTTCATCCTGCCATCGTGCTACATGGACATGCTGTACATACTGCTCGGTCTTTTGGTAGAATTCCTTCATGAATTTGCAAATTTGTACCTAGTGCAACAAAACCAAGGGCATTAAAACAACGTGGCATTTTCAATCGGAATATATATGTACAAATTCAACATGTACAATATGAAAGTATGGAAACTTATATTACCTGTGACTTCACCAATGCAATTTTTTTGCTTTCCTTCAAACTATCTACTTGATATGTTATGTACTGGAAGTTTTGCATTTCTACTGACATCCTCCCAAATGCGTGCTCCGCAGTTGCATGGATGCAGGGGCTCAATAATGCAAATCCACTGCAACTAGAACACGCCCCATATAAACATGATCTTTTATAATATTTTTGTCCTTTAGGTCTTGGACACATTATGCTATGTGTAAATTCTCTGGATGCATTCGGTGGTTGTAACGATGGGCAATCCTGCACAATGTTAGTATGCAAATCACAAAATATATGTCTATATGTATCATAAAATTACTCAAATTCTACATGGTATCTACAACAACATGTATTGCGATCATTGCAAATTTTAACATACCAGGGTTTGCATTTTTCAAAGGACCTTTAGCCCAAGTTCAATTGTGTGTGCTCATTCTTGAACCTCTCGTAGAGTTCTGTTTGTGTCGTGTCAAGGAAGTGCTTGACATGGGGTTCCCCCCCCTAACACATTTTCTCAACTTTAAAACATCTCTTTGATTTGATGACGGTCTAGTGTTATCATGCCAAAACTTTTGCACTAGTTCTTTAACAGCATCAATGAGCTTCATGTCTGAACGAGGTAACCTACCAACAAAGACCCAACAATCTTTTTGGCCTGGGATCTTAGGTTTTTCTCTAATGGCAGAATAATTTTGAAGAGTCTTTCTGTCTACTTTAAAGATTTTACATGTGTGTGATAGTAGGCGACGTTGCCTTGTGGATTTGTCTACAGTCGATTCCGACAGTACACGACGAGCCACATTAAAATCTTTTGTATGAGAAGTTTTTCCAATCAAATTGTAGATTTCTAACAACATGATTGTTGACATCTGAACTTCTAACTACCTCTATGCCCAAAATTCTCCTAACATCTGCTAGACAATGTGATTTTAACAAAGCAAGAAACAATTGACATTTTGCTACATCGGTTTTGGATTCAAAAAATTCTTTCGTTATCTTGCTACAATGGAAATCAATAGTGCGTTTGGCCATCTTACCTTCAAGTCCTGAAAATGAACTTTCATCCACATGAATACGTCTGGGATTTCTTCGTCGTCCGCTTGATAGTCGAGGCAAGGGAGTCGACAAGGAAGTATGAGTCCCGTCAATGGCTTGTTGTGGCCCTTTGTTCACAACTTGATCCTACAAGGGTGTGTGTTTTGCATGTGTGTGCTCTTCTTGGGGAGGTTGCCAATTAAGAACTTGCTCAATGTCCATCCCTTCATACTCGACATCAGGCAAGATTTGATTGGCTTCGACCACTTCGTCATTGCTTGTTGATGGATCTAAGGCACTAACATTTTGATTTCTACGGTTTTGCATGTACAACCTGGCATTTTCTCTTATCTCATGGGCCTTTTCAGGGGACAACCCTGTCCTTCTAGACTTTCTTTTATTATTACGTTTGTTTCCCATATTCAATGCATTTTAGAAAAAAACATAAATATCACCCCTGTAAGAATGAACAACAAATAAGATATTAAAACTCGATGTGCACATGATTATTAAACCTCGATGTAGCAATTGATTATGTACAACAACATCTAGTGAGAATTTTTTCATATAATCTTAAAAGCTATTGGGAATGCCCTACATATAACTACAACGACACCTCTAGGAACTCGGTAGGATGGTATTGAATGGTGGTATGGGAAAATAGCCCCAAAAGACTAGGAGTTTTCAATTCTCTAGGTCTTTGTGTGAGTTGTTGTGGTGAAACCATGAGGAATTCAACAAATGTTTGTCTACTAGATGGAAGAATGTGATTATGAAATGTTATTGGTGGCGATGCAAGTAATTTTTTTTTATTATCTTCATGAAAGGTTGAAAGCATTGCTTGGTGCATTTTGTAGTTTTTTTTTGGCAAGATGTTTTTATTGTCTATGTTGAAGATTAAGAAAACTAAAATAGATCTATCATACAATTCATGAGGAAAAACCAAAATAGATGCCATTCAAACAAGTGAATGAAGACTAAACTACATTTAACAAGATAAAATTATCACCATACCTCAAGGATTATGATTGCTCTTTGCCTCAAATGTCAAATTCTCTTTTGATGTGTCCACTATATGTAAGAAGACTTCATGTGTGTCCAAGTAGCATGAGAATTCAATCCAAGGTGCCAAATAGAGTCCAACTGTTGTGTATTCACTCAATTGATCCAAATAGAGCCCAAGAGGTGTGTATTCAATCCAAGGAGCCAAATAGAGCCCAAAATGTTGTGTATTCTATCCAAATGGTCAAGGAAGCACCAAATTGTGTATGAATTCAATCTACCATGTAAATGCTTGTCGGACTGTGTGTGAAACCAGCGAAGAGAACACAAAAATGAGGAAAAAATTGCGGGAGAAAGAACGCGGGTGATTTTCTAAATTTTATCTTCAACAGGGACGCGCATGCGCCTCTAGCACGCATGCGTTATTAGCACATGCGCGTCCCTTCTAAACGTTGTATTGTTTGGTGGGTAACGTTCAGTGCATTTATTACCCAAGAGATTTAAATGTGTCGGGTTATTCCTAGAGCCCCTCCCCATAAAGAGCCCCTCCCCCATAAAGGCATTTAGGACCTCTTCTAACCCATAATCCCTATGTGCATTTAAGTGCTTCTAGGTGTTTAGGGGTATATTTACAAATATGTATTTTAATTTCAAAACATTAATTTAATTTTGAATTATAAACATATGTATTACATCAAGAATAATGCTTCTAGGTGGATGATGATGATGATGACTAATGGAGATGATGATGATGATGATGGTGATGTTGATGATGATGATGATGAAGAATATGCAACACATCATCCTCATCATCATCATCATCTTCAACATCATCTTCTTCATCATCATCTTCATCATCATCTTCATCATCATCATCATTGTGAGGACGAGGATGATAATGATGATGATGGTGATGATGATAATGATGACGACGATGGTGGATGATGATGAATATGAGTATGATGATGAAGAATATGATGATGATGATGACGAATATGATCATCATCAAAATCATCATATTCGTCATCATCATCTTCACTAGTCATCATCATCACCATCGTCGTCATATGATCATGGTCACGATCATCACTATCTTCGTCATCACTGTCTTTAGTCATCTTCATCTTCGTCATTGCCATCTTCCTCCTAATCATCATCGTCATTGACATCTTCGCATCATCATCATCATCATTGACATCTTCATATCATCATCATCATCATTGGCATCTTCATATCATAATCATCATCATCATTGACATCTCTGTATCATCATCGTCGACGAAGATGATGATGATGATGATGATGAATATGAGTACGATGATGATGATGACTAATTTTGAGATGATGATGATGATAATGAAGATGATGAGGAATATGTAGCACATCATCATCATATTCATCATCATCAACAACATGATCATCATCATCATCAACAATATGATCATCATCAAAATCATCATACTCGTCATCATCATTATGAGAATATTTTGATGCATGATGATATGATGATATGATGATGATGACGATGGATGATGATGAATACGAGTATGATGATGAATCATCAACAACATGATCATCATCATCATCAACAATATGATCATCATCAAAATCATCATACTCGTCATCATCATCACCATCATCACCATAATCATCATATGATCATGGTCACGATCATCACTGTCTTTAGTCATCTTCATCTTCGTCATCATACTCGTCATCGCCATCTTCCTCCTAATCATCATCATCATTGACATCTTCGTCATCATCTTCGTATCATCATCATCATCATTGACATCTTCGTATCATAATCATCATCATCATTGACATATTCGTATCATAATCATCATCATCATTGAAATCTTCGTATCATAATCATCATCATCATTGACATCTTCGTATCATCATCATCGACGAAGATGATGATGACGACGATGATGATGATGAATATGAGTACGATGATGATGATGACTAATTTGGAGATGATGATGATGATGGTGAAGATGATGAGGAATATGCAGCACATCATCATCATCTTCCTCATCATCAACACCATGATCGTCATCATCAACTTCCTCGTCATCATCATCATCATTGTGAGGACGCAGAAGATGATGAGGATGATGATGATGATGATGATGATGATGATGATGATGACGACGATGATGATGATGATGACGACGATGGATGATGATGAATATGAGTACGATGATGAATATGATGATGTTGATGACAAATATGATCATCATCATCATAAAAAAAAACATCATATTCGTCGTCATACTCATCTTCATTAGTCATCATCATCATCATCATTGTGGGGACGGGGATGATGATGATGATGATGACGACGACGATGACGATGAAAATGGTGATGATGACTAATGGAGATGATGATGATGTTGATGATGAAGATGATGACAAATATGCAGCACATCATCCTCATCATCATGATCATCTTCATGATCATCTTCATCATCATCTTCATCATCATCTTCATCATCATCAACACCATGATCATGATCATCAACTTCGTCATCATCATCATTGTGAGGATGCGAATGATGATGAGGATGATGGTGATGATGACGACGATGGTGGATGATGATGAATATGAGTACAATGATGAAGAAGATGATGATGATGATGAAGAAGATGATGATCATCGAAATCATCATATTCGTCATCATCATCTTCACTAGTCATCATCATCACCATCATCACCATCGTCATCATATGATCATGGTCACGATCATCACTGTCTTCGTCATCACTATCTTTAGTCATCTTCATCTTTGTCATCATACTCATCATCGCCATCTTCCTCCTAATCATCATCATCATTGACATCTTCGTCATCATATTCGTATCATAATCATCATCATTGACATCTTCATATCATCATCATCATCATTGACATCTTCGTATCATCATTGTCGACGAAGATGATGATGATGATGATGGTGGATGATGATGAATATGAGTACGATGATGATGATGACTAATTTCGAGATGATGATGATGAGGAGGAGGAGGAGGAGGAATATGCAACACATCATCATCATCATCAAAAACATGATGATCATCATCATCAACAATATGATCATCATCAAAATCATCATACTCGGCATCATCATCTTCACTAGTCATCATCATCACCATCATCACCATTGTCATCATATGATCATGGTCACGATCATCACTGTCTTTAGTCATATTCATCTTTGTCATCGCCATCTTCCTCCTAATCATCATCATCATTTACATCTTCGTCATCATCTTCGTATCATCATCATCATCATTGACATCTTCATATCATCATCATCGACGAAGATGATGATGATGATGATGAATATGAGTACGATGATGATGATGACTAATTTCGAGATGATGATGATGATGATGACGATGATGATGATGGTGAAGATGATGAGGAATACGTAGCACATCATCATCATCTTCCTCATCATCAACACCATGATCGTCATCATCAACTTCCTCGTCATCATCATCACCATCATCATTGTGAGGATGCAGATGATGATGAGGATGATGAGGATGATGAAGATGATGATGATATGATGATGATGAGGATGAGGATGATGATGATGGTGAATATGATGAGGAATACGTAGCACATCATCATCAACACCATGATCGTCATCATCAACTTCCTCGTCATCATCATCACCATCATCATTGTGAGGATGATGAGGATGATGAGGATGATGAAGATGATGATGATATGATGATGATGATGATGACGATGGATGATGATGAATACGAGTATGATGATGAAGATGATGATGTTGATGACGAATATGATCATCATCATCATCCACAAAAACATATTCATCGTCATACTCATCTTCATTAGTCATCATCATCACCATCTTCATCATCATCATCATTGTGGGGATGGGGATGATGATGATGATGATGATGACGATGACGATGAAGATGGTGATGATGACTAATGGAGATGATGATGATGTTGATGATGAATATGATGACAAATATGCAACACATCATCCTCATCATCATGATCATATTCATCATCATCAACACCATGATCATGATCATCAACTTCATCATCATCATCATCATCGTCATCATTGTGAGGACGAGGATGATGATGAGGATGATAAAGATGATGATGATATGATGATGATGACGATGATGGTGGATGATGATGAATACGACTACAATGATGATGAATACGAGTACGACGAATATGATGATGATCATCATCATGATCATCAAAATCATCATATTCATCATAATCATTTTCATTAGTCATCATCATCGCCATCTTCATCATCCTCACCATCATCATCATCATCATATGATCATGGTCACAATCATCATTGTCTTCGTCATCATAATCGTCATCTTCATCATCCTCAGCATACTCATCATCGCCACCTTCATCATCATCTTCGTCATTGACATCTTCGTCATCAACATCATCATCATCTTCATCATCATACTCATATTCATCATCATCCACCATCACCACCACCACCATCATCATCATCATCATCTTTGTCATCACCCTCTTCCTCATCAACAACATCTTCGTCATCATCATCATCATCATCATCATCATCTTCATCATCATCACCATCAATGGTGATGATGCGGATGACAATGATAATGTTGATCTGACGTTGACGATCAAGATGATGACCTAGATGTTGATGATGATGAGGTAGAAGAGGGTGGTGATGATGATGATGACGGTGTTGATGATGACAATGATGGTGATGATGATGATGATGATGATGATGATTAAGATGATGATGATGGTGATGGTGATGAGGATGAAGAAGATGATGATGATGGAGATGAAGATGTTGATGATGATGATGATGATGGTGATGAAGAATATGGTGATGATGAAGAAGATGATGATGATGGAGATGTTGATGAGGAAGGGGGAGATGACAATGATGATGAAGATGCCGATGATGATGATGATGATGATGGTCATCATCATCTTCATCTTCATCATCATCATCATCATATTCATCATCATCATGATCATCATCCTCATCACCATCATCAACACCATCATCATCACCATCACCATCACCATCATCTTCATCACCATTGTCACCATCATATCATCATCATCAACATCATCATCAACATCTTCATCATCATCATCATCATCAACATCTTCATCATCATTGTCATCTCCCCCTTCCTCATAAAAATCTCCATCATCGTCATCTTCTTCATCATCACATCTTCATCAACTTTATGTATCCCCTTGACAAAGGAAATTAAATGAACCATATAAGATACAATAACACGAATGCGCATCTACGCGTGCGCGTTGTTAACCACGTGTGCGCGCTTCCATGGACGCGTGCGCATGCTTACGCGTGGGCGCCTCTTTGCGCACACGTGTGTATGAATTCAAATTGTTTTTGGCGCCCTTGCAGCTTGGAATTAGCTTCGGATTGCACCTTTAGGCTCGGTCTGATTTATCTGTGATTTATGGCAGAACACATCAAACGCTGCAACTTCCTATTTTTCACAGCTAGTTCTGCATAAGCTCCACGAGTGCACTACATATGAAATTGCACACACTTGTCGAGCTCTATGTGTAGATTCTAAATATATAAATTTTTAATAGATCTGTTGTTGTTCTCTATTTATAATTCGTTTTAAACTACACTCATGTCAAATTCGTAAAAAACATAGGTCATTTATTTGGCCTATAACTTTTTATTGGCTTACCTATTTCGAAAACGGAAAAGAACCCGCACAAGAGCACGAAAATACCTACAACCTAAAAAAAAAATGCATTTTAATTATTTTTAGACCATGATATGGTCGCTCAACACTATACCATGTCGTTTTAGGGATTCACTGACTTTGGTAATTTAAAAAAAATATAAAATTGACTTCTAAAATTTTGGAAAAATAGCCCTGTACAAGATTTTTCTGTTGCTTACGCTTGTACATATTTTTTTTCTCGTAAATTGAAAATTTACATAACAAACAGGTGGCTCAACAAAAACATGTGCATTATGTTTTAGAAAAAAAATAACATACCAATATTCGAATAATGACATTTTGGGGTGGTTATACAACGTTTCCATAAATAAAAGTTATATATTATGGAAGGTCATCCGTTTTTCTACGTTTCATCTTTTTACACCTAATCCGAAATTTTTTTGTAGGTACCCCTAATAATTCATTTTAATGATAGTATTTCTGTTTTTCCAGAAACTCATTGCAACTAACGTGTCATAATTGGGTATCATTACCTTGCACCAGCCCTTCAATATGATCTATACTTTGTGTATGATAAAATATATTTTTAAGAATTTTGTCACATTTATATTTCATAAAAATTTCAAACCTATAAAAACTCTCTTTATATTATTTGATTTCAATAACCAACAACCAAAATATTACTGCAAAATTAGATTTTATTTGCTGAATTTTGTACTTCTCGGCACTAAACTTATTAGATGCTTTTTTCTTTCATATGCGCAGGGAAGGATTGGATTTGTACAGTGGAATCTTGTTAAAAAAAATATTTTCTTAAGTAGTAATGTTAATTGTTTATTGTAACGGTTATAGGGAACGTAACAGTTATAAGGAAGATGCTAATAACGTACTTCACTGAGTGGAATTTTGTTCATAAAAAATATTTTTGAGTAGAAATGTTAATTGTCTATTGTAATAGTTAAAAGGAATTGTAATAATTACCAGCATAGACCTATATTGAACCCGTATCTATCAAGCACCCAAGGGATCCAATTTCTTGTGTATTTCTTTTTTTAAATTTAAACTCAAGAAATTTGATATCTCTTGATTGATAGACCCGGGTTTAAATACTTACATTAATTTTTTTATTTTCCAACATCGATTTTTTTTAAATACTTTCATTAATTTTTTTTATTTTATGAGCCGACATGAATTTATTAATGGCCAACATAATATAATTTATTACTTTTTACTCTTTTTTTAACTTGTGTAATGTTACAACATCTCCCTCATACTCGTGTGTAACGTTACATCCACACACGTTACAACATCTCCCCCATATTGAGCTGTAGAGCACCTTGTTTCACTCGGTGCAATAAGGAAGATGCCAATAACGTACTTCACTGGATTTCATTTCACAAATTAACGGTTTAGAAACCAAACAAACAAAATGACAATAATGTTTTTAACCACATGTTCCGAAAACACAAAGAAGGGAAAGAGAAGCAGTGTAGGATCACAAGTCATAAGTGTAATATCCCCAATCATATATATGGAGATATCAACTCAATTACAAAGACCAAGTCAAAAACATTAAAAAACTATTAACTAGAATTGACATAACTAGTATTAAGCACACTTAGACCTCCCAAATACTTCCCAAGATGGACATTAGGATCTAATAGGGCTACAATTAAGAAGACAATCAGGCCAATACTTCGTCAGTGGCACATTTATGGGTGCTTCATGCCTAAGAAGATTTCATTCGTAGAGCCAGGACTATCAATGCACATTCCCCAAGGACTTTTGTGGAAACCCAAAGCTTATGGTGCTCACTAGAAGTAATCAGAACTGGTATAGGCTAAATGGATTGTCCCACCTTGCTACAACAAAGATACAAAGGTTTAGACTTGAATTAACAAGGTTTGGAGGCCATAAACTCAAGTGTGCTATCTAGGACTACTCAACTAATTAACTTCCAAGCTTTTCCAAACGAACATAGAGGGTCATGAATCTCTGATCCAAAGCTTGGGATGGCTTCATCAGAGTCTTAATCACCTGCAACAACTCACGTAATCACAATTGGACATATAGAAGATGATTAACTGCATTAAAACTAGAAACTAGCTAGATTTGACATTGTAACGAGCATAGAGTGAGTACATCACTAACAATAGAAATTTTATTGCAAAACCAAGAGCAACATGATATCATTAATTTGCAGAAGAGTTCATAGACATTACATATTTGTAATAATAGCAACAATCACTCATTAATATGCACCCCTCCTTCGGAAAATACAAAGCAGAAACCAGTACATTCACTCACTGAAGAACAGAGTGCGCTCAAATTGAGAAGGTTTGGATCTAAAACAACATGAAATGACCTACAATACAATAAATCATAATGGCTGAATTTCTCGGGTGATTCCATGAAGATGGGTAACTCTTTTTGGCCAAATATGACAGTGAAAAACGGAAATTTTATCCATGTATTAAATTGAAGCCCTCGAAACTCATATTTTCCAAATGAATTTTGACATGCGGTTGAAAAACGAAATGTAGGGAATTATGTTGGCTTTCCAATGATATTTTTTTCGAAATATACCATTGTCATTTATCGTGTCGAATTTTCATTTAATGAAACGTGTGTACTTAAAAATTTTAAGAGCAATTAACAAGTAGTTTGTGTTCGTGCACGATAATTTAACGTTAAAGTAATAATTTTAAAAAATGAAATATGTGAACATGATCTAGACAGAATGCACTAGGGCTTACATATTTTTCTTTTATTTTTACCCGAAAAATTATATTTATTATTATTTTTCGAAACTAACCAATGAATATTTTAGTCGCATTTTGCACACATGTGTGTTTGTGCACGAAATCTTTTGATTGTTTACATAATTTGCAAAACTAAAAATACCCTTTTGAAGAGGACGCATTTATCTAGGGCTTGAGTATTTTTTCAAATTTTTTGGATGTGTATTTTGAATGTTGTGAATTTATCTTTGAGCTCAATCGAAGTTGTCGGCAGGGTTTTTTAGGGCAAGTTTTAGTAGAAATTTAAAAACAAAAGACATATGAAGATAAAAATTCATAAATTTTATATATCTGGATAGAGGATTCATTGACAAATCCAATGGTATCAAGTCCGCTCATTAATGAGCATTTAATGACATGGTTTATCTATGTGGAAGGTAGACAAAACTTTCATTCTGCAGTGAAAAGGGCTCTCAGCCTGTTTTTTAAGCCCTCGATCAAGCTATTTGCTCGATCAAGGGTTTTAAAATACCTCGATCTAGGTTTTTAACATACCTTGATTGAGGGTTTAACAACACCTTGATCAAGGGTTTAAGAACATCTCGATCGAGGTATTTTAAAACCCTCGATCGAGGGCCTAAAATGAGCCTTTTATGTTTTTCAAAAGCTCGATCTAGCTTTTCAAAAGCTCGATCGAGCTTTTCAAAAGCTAGATCGAGCTTTTTAAAAGATAGATCGAGCTTTTCAAAAGCTGGATCGAGAAAAAGCTGGATCAAGCTTTTCAAAAGCGAGATCGAGCTTTTGAAAAGCTAGATCGAGGTCTTGTTTAAACCCTCGATCGAGGTTTTTTAAAACCCTCGATCAAGGTATTTTAGAGCCCTCGATTGAGCTTTTAAAACCCTCGATCAAGCTTTTAAAACCTCAACTGAGGGCTCTAAAATACCTCAATTGAGGGTCTGAAAAACAATTTGTTTCCATTCTATCCACCAAAAATGGTGAACCACCTTCGTGGAATCACCCTCTCCTCAAATTCTAGTTGATCTCTCAAATAGTTGGTGACAATAGGGGCACATCTCCCAACTGATTGACAAGAGGCGCATTTCCCAAGTCTAGAGAAACTTCAAGCTCTCTAATTCGAATGCTCAGACTGACAAAAGATGTGAAACGGAGTTGTAATCCTTGTTTTATAAAATTCTCCTTCATAATTTAGCTTATCTTCTTGCCTTCTAGGACATGCCATCTATGAAATTCGAATTTGGTGATGAGTGGGGCTTATTTGGCAAGTTGATTTTGCATTTTGGACCCACTTGCCTCATGAATTCTCCCTCCTTGGCTAAATTTAACCTTTGTTGATTTCCTTGAGCCTTTTTCCTTCTTTCCTGCTTTTGCCAATCTCTCTTATCTTCAAAAATTAAGAAACTCTTGCTTTCTTTCCTTTCCTTTAGTTTGTTTTCTTGCTTTTGGAAACTTCTGCTTTGTCTTGATTTTCTTCTACTTTCCTTCTTTTCAGAGATTTCCTACTTAGTTTGTTCTTTCCTTATTTGATGTGCTTTCTTGCTTTTATTATTGCTTTCCATCTTTTCTGTTTTACACTGCTTTTCTTCCAGTTTCCTCTTTTAAGTGACAACTCACAGGACCATCCTTATCTCCTTATGCACCCTCATGGGCCCCTTCAAATTTTCCAACTCATGTCATAATTAAAAATAATTAAATATTCAAGAACATAGACTTCATCACTCCTAATTTAATTTATTCCAAAACACCATAGCCAGAATTTATTCCTGGGCTAATTTAAATAATTACATAAAGTACTTGGCCAAAATTACTCTCTTATTAATTAATTTAATAATTTCCACTAGACCTCGTGGGAGTGGAGTGGTTAGTGGCTTGACCATGGTTCCCTTAGGGAAGGGACATTACATTCAGACTAATCACAAATGTAAGTTTGTTTTCTGTCCAGATATGCAATGACATATGATTTTGATTTTGAACTTATGTCGTAGATCACTTAAGTTTGATATTTGATATTTTTTCTTATAAAGAGGATATAGATTAAGCGGTTGTGAGGTTACTTTTTACCATGTTGATCCCAGTTTTGTAAATTTCAATAAAATTCTAACATGTTAAAACTATATATTTTTTGAGCTTTTTTAGTATAAGAATAAAATTTTATAGCAATCCAATTATTCTTCTCTTAAGGTTAGATAAACAAAGTTACTCTCAGCTAAAGTTAATCACCACTATCATTGTCATGTTCATCGGCTAAATTTAACCACCACCACCATTTCATATTAAATTCATAATGAAAATATTATTATAAATTTAATCACCACCATCATCGTCATGTTCATCAGTTAAAGTTAACCACCACCACCATCATCTCATGTTAAATTCATAATGAAAATATTATTATAACCAGCATAGATCCATCTAAAAGGGGATCTTCCAAGCGTTGAGAGGGATCAAAACTCTCAGAATTTAGACTGGAAATGTTGACGAAGTGTGTAATGCAATGCTTATGGTTTTAATTTATCTCATTTATGTAGTTTTATATATATGTCGTCCAAATATTTTAAATCTGATTTGAGCCGATAAGTTATTTTTATAATATTTTATTATTTTTTATAAAAGACAGGTGTCATTTATAGGTTGAGCATGGAAGGAGTTACACATCTCCCCTTATTGGGCTGTAGAATGTGCCTCTTTGACACAAATATACAGATATACACCATCATAACTGCAAACCCATTTGAATAAAAAGATGAAAACGATCAACTGTAGCCTCATCGTATATATTGCAATTCACTCTATCATAGTGGAGGCTTGAATGTGAAATACAAAGCATTATTTTATGAGATGAGTTTGTCCAACATGTGCATTCACCTGAGTAGCTCATTATCCCTCTCCGCTTACCTCTTTAATTTCCTCTGCACCAATCAACCGCATGATATTTCAAAAAAATTCACACATTCCCTAAATTGCGCCATTCGATTTTGTCTTTGGCTTCTCTCCTTTATTGATCGACATTTTTGTTGCCCCCTAGCCTCAACAGGAGTCCATCACCCATTGTCTACGCCGTGGTTGTAATCCACATTACTTTATGATTTTCAATAAAATGAATAACATAAAATGAAAGCATACTATAGAATAATGTGTAACATTCTCCAACCTTCTATAATATGGGTTGATTGGAGGCATATTTAGAATAATGTGCAACACTCTCCAACCTTCTATAAGATGGTTTGTGGCCCTATCAATCAATAGATGCAAGGTCAAAAGACCCATTTTCAACCATATGAAATTTTTAAATCACTGTGAAGTCCAAAGAGCATAAATTTATAATACTAAGAATATGAGTATCTTTAAAAATGGAGCACCTAATCTTGAAAAAAAATGGTGACCCACACACAAAGATCATCTGGGCCCAAACAACATGTAACTACAAAAATCTACAAAAAGGAAGAGAGAGTGATCACCACAACTCCACCTCCTTGAAAATGCTTAAATTTACAAAAAGGGTCTTTCAAATAATAGTTCATTCTGTGAGGAAGGTCTAAACCAATGGATTTAATTTAATGAAGCAATACCACATCTAATTGGATATACAACAACACAATACGTATAAAAATATTATGATTGGAAAGTATCATCCCATCAACATTCTAGGGTAGGAAGGAGAGCTTCATTCCAATGGGAGATGAAAGACTAGGATATTGAACTGGTTTTATGTATCAAATCCATCCAAACTAAATGAATGAATTTTCATATCCTTGTAAGAATTTGCCCATAGTTGGGGGCTAACATCCCTTAGCCAATTTACCCCAACATGAGAGGAGACCACCTTCATTTGTCTACGTTGACCTACCAAGTAGGCTCAATATCCATTCCAATTGATTTAGAATTAGTAGAACCATTTTTTTATTATTAACCTAAGGTTTTGAGGTACCCTAGGAAAATTCACTACCGAGGAAGATGCAATACTCTGAAGTTGCTTTGCAAGGCCACTTTAAACTTAACCACTCCCACCACAACCAATAGTGCCTAATAAAACACCCTAAGAATTAGATCTTCTAGATCCTAATACATCTGAACCTAATCCACTTGGACCTATACCAACAAAACATTTACCATTCCTCACACTAGCTCCATCAACATTGGTCTAGATCCAATGTTAGCAACACCACCAACTGAAGGAACTTTATATCTTGAAAAACCACCCCCTTAAGACATAAATTAGAGGCAATAAATATGTCACCAATATTCACACCATTGGAAGGAAGAGAGGATAAACCACTACCCCCTCCCCCCAACCTGAGTGTGACTTTCAAAGAGGATAATCTCTAATTAGGTGATCTTGAACTTGACATACAGAACAATGATTTAGAAGATTCGGGAAGTGAAACTGTTGTCAAGAAACATCAACAATTGTGCATATAGAGGTAAAAGGAGGAAGCTTATTCTTGAGATCCACCTCCACACACAATTGACGAATGGGCTTGAGAGAGTTTCGATGACCATCTGGAAAAAGAAACTTACCAAATCAATGGGAAAACAAGTCAACAAAAATATCCAAATCAATCGGAAGGGTTAAAATATCCCATGAGAGAGAGTAATTGGCTTGGTCACAGTCATTAGGGATGAAACCTAGATTCCATGACTGAACATAAGCTAGACTACCTACAATACTCCATTTACCAAACTATAATGCATGACAAGTTTTAACATAAAAAATAAATTCTCAAACCATTGTTGGATTCCGATGACTTTAATTTTTTTGGGGTTAATCATAAATAATATTTTGAATGGCATATGCATCTTCAAAGAAGAGTTGGGGTTGAGGTATATGCATTCATCTTTGAAAACCCATGAAAAAAAAATGTACATCTCTATAAAAGAAAAAATTCTCAATGGTTCATTGACTTTTTGCTCTATGCACTTGAGAGTTATTTCCAACTATGGCATGGAAATGTTGAGGGCATGGATGGAATTCTTGAGTTCATATTGCAACTGCATGTTTCATCATCACTTCGACATCTTGTTCATAAGGTATCTACCAACCCCAACTTCCACAAGTTGTTTTCATGAGAATAATAAGTTGCCGAATAATAGGATAAGTGCTCTTCCTCTTCTTGTTGATCCTCTCATCAAATGATGATGATGATGATAGTTATTAACATCCACTAAGACCAATTTTGGTTTATCAGACCTTAAAAGTTTAAGGTAAGAAGTCACTTGGTTTTCTTTAGAATTTTATTTCGATGCTAAAAAAAAATTAAGAGAAAGATTTCTAAATCACCATGGTTGTGATGAGTTAAAAGATTAGGAAGGTCAGTACTGTAACAAATATTTTGAAATTGCACTTTAATGTGAGTGTACGCATGACATTCTATGAGAAATTTATTTTCATCTTCAACCCCCTTTGCGTCACAAAGATGACATATTCTTTTATCCCGCGGTGTTTTAGGAATTGTTGAGTGCCCTATTTCACTATGGATCCATGAGAATTTGTTCTTATTTCAGCGATGTTGATTTCATATTTTTTAAGAATTTTCAATCCATCCACTTATTCTCGAGTGATAACTCTAATACAATCTAATTAATAATCTATTTTTAAAATTTTGAATTTCTTCATTCCCTTTCCAAATTTTCAATTTTTTTTAATTTTAATATAATTATCCATATATATTGCTTAGCTTGTAGCCTATTATCTCTATATTATGACTTGTGATATTTTTTTAATATAATATGGGACAACCTTAATCCTCATTGACTAGACAAAGACCTTGCTTTAGCTAGCAAGGAAAAAAGAAGTTCTGAAGATCTGGGCAAAAATTTATTCAGTTCCGAACTAGTAAATCTCTATAGTGCTCAAGATCTTGTAATTTACAGTGATCTAATGAAGTGGCCAAATTCCATTGGGATGACTTGTATCCAAGGCCTTGGAAATAGTGCGATAGATTTTTTTGATATATGATATCCCTTTATTTTATGTTATTTGATATCGTATTTTTTAATATATTTAACTTTGAATTACACATTGTTGACTTTTTGTTTTAATATACAGTTATTCAGGGCCGAGTCTCCATCCTCCAGGTGGGATGGCATTGGTTCCTTTGACCTAGACCGAGCCATGTAAGCAACAGAGGAGATTGTGGCACTATACACACAGGTAACATGTTTACTTTGAATAATTAGATCCAGTGATGAGTAATTTGTGTTTAGTAATTACAAATTAATTAGCACTGAGTAACCATTTTTTATATTATCATTGTTTAAAACTAAAATCAAAATGAATAATTCTCACAAAAAATGTCTATCATATTATCATCGGATTTTATAGTTGTGTTTATTAGATTGTCTAAATTATTTGAGAGCTATAAATTCATATAATCCAACCAAAAAAAAATGAAACCTTATAAAACATGAAAACCTAAGAAAACTAGACATGTGTTCATGTTCACTTTAGGCATCCTTTGCTTCTCCATTTTCAACTTCTTTCATTTATGATGCTACTTGTGCTTATTCTATGTCTTCATAATCACCAAAATCTCGTTGAACGACAAAGTCTTTTGGACAAATACCATTCACTGAACCCACACTGAACCTATGGAAACTATAGGGTGTAATGTTACGAGGCATTTCTAAATATGTAGCCAAATTCTCTAAACTTTCACTTTGTGCTGCCATTCTCTTTTCCATGTCCAAAAGCCTAGCCAATTGGTCTTCATGATGACTACATATACTTTGATTAATATGCAAAATTACCTCTTGTAAGGTGTTCATTTGTGGTGATAAGCACCTTAGGATGTTGTGAATCTCTGTAAATCCACAATGAACACACTCATCATGTTGGTTGTTTTCTTCCATAGTACCAACGTAAAGTACAAGAGAAAGGGTGATTGGAGAAATAACCTAAATTGCAAAGAAATTGCCTATGTCTCCATTGAGATCACCTAGATAATAAACCAAAAAAGGGTTTCCTAAAAAACAAGAGTTCAAGTTTTGATCCACAAACCAACATTGCCAATTAAAATAATCATGTCATAGTCCAATTCTTAACAAAGAAACAAACCAAACAAAAGTATTCCCATCCTCTTCACTACCCAACAACATTCACCACCACCCCTTGAGTTTGTTTGATCTTCGAAGACTTTGTTACCACGTAAAAAGTTGGGCATGGGATTTCTTGCCATGTCAAGACTTCAAGAATAAATTGTCAATCTTCTTTGCCACATTATCTTCAACGAATGACCACAGAATGGGTCATTTGTTCCTATCAGGGGCCCAATCCATTGTATGTCAAAGGAAACGATCCCCACAACCATGTTCTTTACCAAGTATTGAACAAATGGACTTCACCAATACAATAATTTTTCTTTATAATATCCAAAGCCCATCAAACCACCACATATGTGGCTACAATTCCTGCAGACATTTTCCATTACAACTGGCGGGCATTGAGTCATTGATGTCATTTGTAGGTTGGTGGAACCTAGTTTTTGAATAGAAGAAATGTTTGATAAACCCAAGAAAAATAATCACCTCTACCATATTTTTAAGAAAAACAAAAATAAAACAATCACACATTCATAGTTTAAACAAGACATACCTTGGAAACTTCTCAAGGATAAAACCAACAAAATAAGAACACAAGATTCTACCTCCAATAAATATTTCCATCTCTCTCCTAGTTTCCTCATATCACAATGTTAATCACTACAATCAGCAAATCAATCACTAATTCACCCACAATACTCTTTGCTTACACATAAATCACCTTGCCATTTCATCTCCTAAGTCTACCTACCCTACAAAATTGGTATACTTGTCACACTTCCATCCTAAACAAACCATCTCACTTGGTGCAAATGTATATCAGATTTGAGTTGTCCCTATACCATCAAGCCTAAATCCATACCATAATCTTGTCCTACAACTTTACTCGGCTTCTTGTGTACCACAAACACACTTACTTCAATCCAAAACTAAACTTGAGGTGATATTTCTATTGCTGGTATAATCATATCAGATTTGGATTGACATTTAAACCTATAAGACAATCACGCATAACTCTCATAACAAGGTAATCATTAGCTTATGTGATCATCTACTCCCTATTGTTGGATACTATACTTTTACTGCTATTAAGGAAGTAATTGTTGGTCTCTGGTAATCATCTAACTTGAATCTAAAGTAATTGCAGTCATGTTTTTTAAGTACTATCGTTGTCATTCTTATTGTCATTGTGTTTAATATTGTTAATACTATTTTTATAAATTCAATCTAAATATTGTAGTGTTTGCACAGGTGTCCGCAGGATCCAGCGAGCAGCCATCCCCACAGGGGATCAACAAATCTCCACGTGTGCATCTATCGTGTTTATTAAAGTATAAATTTAATTTAAAATATGATGATGTGTTTGTGTATATTTATATTTTTCTATATTAAACTATGAGGTTATAAATGTGTATCCAGGTGCGAGCACCTCGGCCTCCCAGTGCCACTATCCCTCCCTCCTCGGCCTTTCAGACACCGTATATTCCAATTGTATCCCATAGAATACATGCCCCCTTCCATGCATCTCTCCCCACCCCCTTCCATCCAGCCCCCCCCCCTTCCAGCACCACACTTCCATCTAGCTCCCCCTTCTGTTTCATATCCTTTGTCCCATCACCCCACCCCAACCTTTCCACCACCTCCTTTACAGTTTCCCATGTTTCCACCCTCCCCCCTCCAACCATGATATACCACCCATCCACATTCACCCATCCCTCCACTGCAACATAGACCTCACCGTTGTCCCCCACATTTCCCCACCACACTCGATTCCCCTTCCACGGTGGCCCCATCTTTATTACAACCAATTGGGGTTTACCGCCCTAGACATGCATCTCCACTTCCCCCACGATAGTGCATGCTTCCTTCTTCCACTGTGTCCCCCAGTGGTGTAGCCACCGTCGATGTGGCCAGATCATCCCCTATACCATTCACCCTACCATCGGAGCAAATTGTCCAGCCGACTGCTCCATCTGCCAGCCTTGAAGACCAATCGGTTGTGTTCACGGTGAGATTGACTAGTTTATGAAAATATCGTTCAATTTTAATGAAAATTACTATATGCATCTAATTTCATCATTTATGTAATTTTTCTAAATGGTGCAAGGTGGCATTGCTGAGAGACTTGTTGCACGAAGGAGAAAAACCCTCTCACGACTTACAGTCTCGCCTACGGTGAGTTATTTAAGATTTGAAAACTATTTTTATTTTTAAATTATGTTTTATACTTGTATAATTGCCAGGAAAAGTTGACATATTATTGTTTTCATTCCAAGGCTTGAGGGGATGTGGTCCAAGTCGCTAGAAGGACCCAGCTTCCTCTAACACGAAGAAGAGGAAGATCGATTTTGGAGATGCACCTGGGAACTACGAGGGTGGGAAGGAGGATTGAGATACCCTCCTATGTACACTAGCCACGATGTGGCATTTTGGGCACGAGTTACCATATTTTGTATAGGGCACGAGTTTCCATTATATAGATGTTGGGAACGATATTCCATTTTTCCAAAAAGTGTACATGATTGGATAATTTTTGGATATTATTAGATGGATATTCACTTGTCTATATGAATTTTTCTTTGATTACATTTTTGCATACATGATTTTGTCTTCAATAACAATGTTATGGAAAAGTTTTCCCATACATACATATGTTATTTCTAGACACCAGGTGACCTATATATGAGTCCCTTGTTAGTTTTTCAGCATTTAATTCAATCTAATCTAGGATCTTAACTGACAGAACAACATGTACAGCATATCAAACACAAGAGACAAGAGACACAAAGCATTTCACCGGGGAAAACCAAGAAGGTGAAAAACCCCACAACTTCCTCAGAGATAGAATGAGCACTAATACAAATATCACAAAGATCAAACCCCAAGATAAGAGATCGTCTCCTAGAAATTGCTCCTCCTCCACTTGTGCGAACTCCTCCTCTCTCTCACTAATGCGAAGTGAGTGAGTGAGTGAATGAATAGAATGAGAGAGACACACTCTCTATTTATACAATGACTTGACTTTCCTTTTACTCTAAATGGGATGACCTCCCTTAGGAGAGTCTAATAACCCATTACCACTTGTCACTGGGCCGACCCCACTAGGGTGGTCTAATAACCCTTTAACCCACATGACTCATACATGGCTGACCCCACACCGGTGGTCTAATAACACATCAAATATAAGTTACGACACTTACAATATAACTTGCGACGCTTGCAAATACAAATGACAACACTTCCAACCGAAGGAATAATACATCTTCGTTGGGGATACAATAAAGTACAAATGTAATACATACAATATACAAGTGAATATCTTTCGAAGTTACAAATACATCAACACATCCTCTTAAATAGGAAGTTATTCTCTTGACACAAGTCATCAATACATATAGGCACAAGTCTTCAATGCTGGAGCTGGATCATCGTCACTGGATCACTGAGCATCATCTTCACTGCTGTTGTACTCGTCATCTCAATCACTGGTGCTATCTCTCAATTATTCTTGTCATAGGAAGTTTTATAGAGCTAGCCCTTTTTCATGTTGGTTGTAGGCCTAGCCTCCTGTAGGTCTTCATCATATATGGCCATCCTGTGGAATCCTCAGGGATGATTACCTACGTCAACAAAACCTCGAAATAGCATCCCAGGACTTTTACAAGCTTACTGCTCAACCTATCAGATCTCCCAAGATCTTTTACATGGGACCTTCACAAAACCTTAAAAGAGTATCTTGCATCCTACAAGATCTCTAAAGAGTATCCCAGGATATTTTCCGTGCGTAGCACAACCTGTCCGGATCTTTTGGATCTTTTACATGTGAACTCGCAAAACCTTAAAAGAGTATCTTGCATCCTGCAAGATCTCTAAAGGGCATCCCAGGATCTTTTCTGTTCCTAGCACAAACTGTCTAGATCTCCAGGATCTTTTCTATGTGACCCTTGAAAAACCTTAAAAGAGTATCTTGCATCCTACAAGATCTCTAAAGAGCATCCCAGGATCTTTTCCTTTCCTAGCACAACCTATCCAAATCTCCAGGATTGTTTCTATGCAACTACACAACCTGTCCACGGCCATGGAGTATCAACCTGATACTCATGATCATATTGATCATCATCATATAGTATATCATCCTGATGCACAACATCTGGAGCATCGACCTGATGCTCATCACATATGATCGTCCTGATCATCATCATACAATACATCATCCTTATGTACCAAATCTGGAGCATCAACTTGATGCTCATCACACATGATCATCCTGATACATATCATCACATGATCATCCTGATCATCATCACAGCATCGTCCTGATGCATGTCATCATCACATGATCATCCTGATCACAACATTGTCCTAATGCATATCATCACATGATCATCCTAATCATCACAACATCATCCTGATGCATATCATCATCACATGATCATCCTGATCATCACAGCACAACATCGTTCTGATGCATATCATCTGGAGCATCATCTTAATGCTCATCACACATCACTTAAATCCATAGCCATGGGAAGGATCCTCCTACCACCATGCTTGGAATGGCTCTGCAAATGTGTCCCATCACTTCCTCCTCGAAGTATCTTCTATCTGAAGAACACCAAGCCTCTCTCTGAACTACTCGAACTTCACTCTGGCTAGTGGTTTGGTCAACACATCTGCAATCTGCTCATTTGTCGCAGCATACTGGAGCTTCACTGCTCCTCTCTACACCATATCCCTAATATAGTGATATTTGATCTCGATATGCTTCGACTTGTCATGGAACATCGGGTTCTATGAAAACTTCACACAAATCTGGTTGTCACAATAGATACAAGTAGCATCCAATTGGAGATCAAATAAATCAGACAGTAGCTTCCTTAGCCATACTACCTCACAACTAGACGAACAAGTTGTGACATACTCTGCTTCGACTGTACTCAACGCTACACAGGATTGCTTCCTGCTAAACCAAGAGATCACACCTGATCCCATACTGAAGCAGCATCCCGAAGTGCTCTTCCTATCTGTAGCACTACCTACCCAATCTGAATCAACATAACCCTCCAGGTTAAACTTTTGATTCGCATCATACTTGATCCCATAATCAATTGTACCCTTTAGTTAACTCAGAATATGCTTTACAACAATTAGGTGAACATGTCTAGGATCTGTCAGGAACTGGCTCAAGATGTTCACCGCAAAGCAAATAACTGGTCTCGTGTTCGTCAGGTACATCAAGGACCCAATCATCTGATGATACATCGTGGCATCAACCGACTTTGATGAAGCATCACTCAATAGCTTCAAGTTCGATGCCATAGGTGTGTCCATGGCCTTGTAGTCCATCATCTTGAACCACTTCAGGATCTCTACTGCATACTTCCCTTATCCAAGGAATATTCCATCTGCACTCTGCCACACCTCCTTACCTAGAAAGTAATGCATCATACCCAAGTCCTTCATCTCGAACTAGGAAACAAGCTTTCTCTTCGTGTCGGCAATCAACCTATCCTCACTTGTCAAAACAGGTCATCCACATACAGTAGGAGTATCACTGGATTGCCTTCCTCAACCTTGTAGTAAAGGTTGGAATCCGCTTTACTCTTGATAAAGCCCAAACTGGACAGGAAGCTATCTATCCTGCCATACCATGTCCCGGGTGCTTGCTTCAAGCCATACAATCCTTTCTTCAATCTGCACACATATGACTCCTTGTCATGTGTCTCAAAACCGAGTGGCTGCTCCACACACACTTCCTCTTCGACTACACCATTCAAGAAAGCTGTCTTGACATCCATCTGGTGTATCTTCCACTTCATTACTGCATCCAGAGCAAGTACTGCTCTGCTGGAAGTGTATCTGGCTACAGGTGCAAAATTCTCTTCATAATCTACCCCTTCTTTTTGGGAGAAGCCACGAGCCACAAACCTTGCCTTGTATTTCTCTATGCTGCCATCTGCAGCATGCTTGATCTTGTAGATCTACTTGGAAGTCACAACGGACTTCCCTTATGATCTTGGGACCACATCCCAAAAATCATTCTTCCTGATCAACTAGTACTCCTTGATGATGGCATCCTTCCATTACTGCATCCCAGATCCTGGGAACTTCAGATTCTTCAATATCTTCAATAGGTAGTTTTCTTGAACTTCATTTTTGGAACAAATGCCGTTGTTGAGTCTTCGTTGCTTGTTCTTCAAAACAAGTCTCTCTTTTAGGTGATGGTACACGGTCTTTCCTACAAGACAGGTTCAATTGCATGATTAGAAACATCTCATAGATTTCAGAACAAATTCTTACACATAAACTGTTTGATGGACAATCTACCGAGAGCAGACTCAAGGCCTGATCTCCCTAGATCAACATGAGTCTAGAACAAATAGAGACAGAACATAATTGACTCTCCTAGATCTAATTAGAGATCAAGGAACTAGATTCTCTTACCATTTCAGATCGTTGAATCCTTTCTCCTCGAATGTTGCTCCAAGCTTGATGGTCTTCAAATCTCAGCTGCAAAACCTGTCAATACAACACAACAAACAAGCGGTAAAATTCACCTACACAATAAAAGATCTAAGTAGGCAATTAAGTCGGCAAACTACACAACATATCATTAACACAATGAGATTTGGTGGAAAGCACTTATATTACTGTATTAAAAGGGAAATACATAGGATGAAGAGATTACAACCAATGACTTAATGTAGCAATCCTCCTCCGATCAGGCCAATGCCAAAGCCTCCAAATGCATGATGGATCTCAAAAGGGATGCGTAGAGATCTCTCCTAAGCTAATTTCACTAGCATGTAGATACCATAGACTTCCTCCCTTTGGAATGGTAGTGAGATTCACTTATATAGGACTAAGTGGATAGGGTAGGTTGAGATATGGTAGAAGAGAGATAGGGGATCCTTTCAAGAGGCTAGGAACCGAATGCCAGCTTCCCCAAAGGCTAGGGGTTGGGATACACATCAGCTAGCTTCGAGAATGAGCTCGAAGAAGCTATTTTAGTCCATTAACTGACATCGTCGCAGTCTGTAAGAGGACAAGCTACGATCTCACGGGTTGCATGAGGACAACCTACAACGACCTCTCAAAACCTAGTATAAAAGGGTTTGCATCTCTTCCAAGTTAGTGACCTAGTCAAGGACACTTTAGGGATTTTTACACTGAGTCTCATGATGCAAGATTTAGGTGTAACATAAAGACATATGTCATACATTCATGCAATTATATTAGCCAATGCTTCAATACAACATTTATCCACATCCCGTAACTTTCTATATGCCTTCCATCTCTACCAGAACATTGTTAAGAGTGTGCACTACTCCAACATGTCAGCAAAGAGGTTTCATTCTAGAGAAGTAGCAATGGAATGTTGTACAGTACCATAGGCCACTTACCCATTACTTGCATATTAGTAGTATCTTGTTCATTAATGCAACTTTTCTAAAATGCATAATATACATCCTAACTCATAAGTATGTACATGACTAAAGAACATTATTTAAGTAATCATACATACAGGAAATAAAAATTCAAATACTTATCTTTGTTTGCTTGTTGGGTGGACTCCCTCTCAATATTTGCTTCCTTGCAGGAACTACTAGAGTGTGCTCCCTCTCAATATTTGCTTCCTTGCATGAACTACTAGAGTGTGCTCCCTCTTGATATTTTCTTCCTTACAGGAACTACTGGAGTGTACTCCATCTTGATCTTTGCTTCCTTGATTATCTGTCTTTGAACTTATATCCATCCTGGACCACTATGCATGCTTAAGTGTGCACTAGTGTCATCATTGTGTCATCCTCAAGATCTCATACATAATCATACATCATTAATATAATCTCAAAACATTATGATTCTAAATAATTTTAAATATGTATGGTTATGGTCATTTCATATACAGGTAATTTATCACAAGCATTAGTATTCAAGGTTTTAGGGAGTACTTCTTTTACTCATGCATATAGTTATTTGACTATTGGACTCTTCTAGTTTGTCATATCATTAATCAAACTAAGAAGCATAATATGCATAAACCCATGATTATTCAAACCTATAACTTTATGAATAATCATTATCAATCATACGAAAGTATACTTATATGAGACCCTAACACAAGGTAGGATTCTAACTTGATATAGGAGAAACATACCTGGATTATCATGTTTGTGAGTTATGTCTAACATACCCAAACAATGTCGTCTTTGTTCTCTTCAATGCTTTAGAGACCTTGTGCTAGTAACCTGCATATCTCATAATTTAAGCAATGTAGAACCAGATTATACATACCTTGTAAGTAGAGCTTCTATGTGATGGATGAGTCTTTGTCTTCATGTCATCATGGTCATATGGATTTGTCTTTCTTGATGTAAATTTCATGTTAGCGGACAACATCATCCTCATACAACACCATAGTGCATTGGTACAACCATAAGTGTCATAACCCTAATCAATGAATGTCTTCTATCATTCACATGCATTCATACTTTTACTAAGGTGATCAAACAATCTAAAATTAATCATGATTGTACTAACCTCAATAATATGAAGACAAATATACCATGAACTTAATCGTGAAATAGATTTCAAAACATACATGTATATCCTCAAGGAATACCTGTCGGGATTGCTTGTTCAAGGAATCAAACATCTCCTTGAGTGTAGTTTAGAGAAGACACATGTGGTATGAGATGGTCTTTGATAGAATCTGCAATGATTCTCTTGGTCTTGACCAAGATATTCTTACGTAAGGCCTTAGCCTCATCTCTCTCTAGAATTGGAACTTCTTCACCTATGTAGGTGTCCAATTCATCCTCTTTTAGGATTAACCCAATCCACATGAATTGTTGAATCTGGATCTGGAGCTAGCTAGGGTTTGTTAGAGAAACCCTAAAAATCCAAACTTTGAATTCCAAACTTTTGAATGGATCAAAAGATGCACCTTGATGAGATGATAAAGCTGGTATACTTCAATTTTGAAATCTGCAAAATTTAACCCCTCAAAATTGACTTTGAAACTTCAGGTTCTGCAATTTCTAGTTTTCTGGTCAAAATCCCGAACTAGGGTTTGATAATGCCCAGGGTTCTTCCCAGCCAAAATGTTCAATCTTGGTCTCTAAACTCCAATTTTTCTAAGGAGCATCCAACCGTGGTCTCAGATTTCAAAAATTCCAACTTTCTCTGAAACCCTAATTTCCCGCAGCAGTGACAAACCAAAAATGAAAGTGCTCAGAATCCAATTTTGTTTGGACATAAATATATGCCATATTGTTTCTGATGTATCTCTGAAATTGCAGATCCTCGGGGTCTGAAACTTCGTCCTGTGGTAGACTGGTCTGTCATCTTTCTAGCCCCATAGATCTCAACTTTAATGGATTCTCTGAGAGAGATATGCCAAGTGTCACAACGTGACCTGTTTATGGGATGATACAGTATAGCAATCTTGTACGAAGTGACACGTGTCATTGTTTCAACTTCGGCCTTTGAAACCCAGACCTGTGAAACTATAGTTCGTTCCCTAACCGTGAATTTTTATGGAATTCCATTTGGAGCTTCCTAGCCCGAGATATGACCTTTTTTTCTAGGTCACATGTTTAGGACTGCATTCTGGAAGAGGCAGAAACCCTAACTTGTACGGATCATATCTCACAAATTAAAATGAATCTAAGGCTTTCCTTCGGACACAAGGTACATGTATATTTCATCTTCAACCTGTAAAAGTTTTTGATCCTGAACCTTCGTCAAAACTTATTTATAGCGAAAGTGCCATGATGACTGGTTTTTACTATACCAAGCCCTAGCTTCAAATTGGTTGCAAGTGCAACAAGTGTCATAAATGCCATACAATGCCTTCCTTCAGGATAGCTCTGATACCATGTTAGTTTTTCAACATTTAATTCAATTTGATCTAGGATCTTAATTGAGAGAACAACATGTATATCATATCAAACACAAGAGACAAGAGACACAAAGCATTTCACCGAGGAAAACCAAGAAGGTGAAAAAATCCACAACTTCCTCACAGATAGAATGAGCACCAATACAAATATCACAAAGATCAAACCCCAATATAAGAGATAGTATCCTAGTAGTTTCTCCTCCTCCACTTGTGTGCACTCCTCCTCTCTCTCACTAATGCGAATTGAGTGAGTGAGTGAATAAATAGAATGAGAGAGACACACTCTCTATTTATACAATGACTTGACTTTCCTTTTAATCTAACTGGGTCGACCTCCATTAGGAGAGTCTAATAACCCATTACCACTTGTCATTGGGCCGACCCCACTAGGGTGGTCTAATAACCCTTTAACCCACATGACTCATACAGGCCCGACCCCACACCGGTGGTCTAATAACCCATCAAATAGGGCACGAGTTTCCATTATATAGATGTTGGGAACGATATTGCATTTTTCAAAAAAATGTACATGATTGGATCATTTTTGCATATTATTAGATGGATCTGCACTTGTCTATATGACTTTTTCTTTGATTACATTTTTGCATACATGATTTTGACTTCAATAACAATGTTATGGAAAAGTTTTCCCATACATACATATGTTATTTCTAGACACCGAGTGACCTATATATGAGTCCCTTGTATTTGAATGGGTCTCCATAGAATGATTTATACTATATGTTCTATGGGGGGGTACACTGAGAATATTTGTTATAGTAAATTGTGTTCAGATACAACATACACAGATCGAGCAAATTCACATACACACATGCACACAACATCCAACATACACATCAATATGTCACTTCAAATCAACCTTCTAAACTCAGTTATTAATGCATTACTATTAATTTTTCAATGATAAGAGAAAAAACAAGGAAAAGTCAAAAGTCATTGATATATCCGTACAATAATGCAACCCATAGTGTTCACAAGCAAACTGAATAGGATGAAAATAAAATTTAATCCCCTGAGTAAGGAAATAATACAAAAAAACCCTCTCGTAAGTCTAACTTTCAAAAAAAATTGTAAGGGGCCCCTTGATTTTCCATGGGGGGTGTTGTGGCCACAACAGTGGGATACATGAGCCATTAATAGGTTTTGTAAACTAAAACAAGGGCTTTAATCCCTAAATGACCCTCTCAACATCAAGTGCCATGAAAAAAACCTAAAATCCACAACGTGATCCCTCTATAAGGTGTATTTGGAATCAAATTTGAATGCAAGTGTCATTACAATGTCTTGGGAATCATGTACGAGTATTAAACAAGAGCCTTTATCAATAATCTTTTCTTCTTGGGCATATGGACACCATTAATTGTCCAATATAGATTATCCCTAACATGCTTTATGCATTGTGGATGGTTCTTGGGCCCTTAACCATAGTCTTGGTAGAAAAACAATAGCCTCAAGCCCTTGGCCATGGTTTATGGAGGGAAATAACAATCTCAGACCCGAAACATATTTTTTCAAGATCAAATGCAGTGAATGCATCCTCAGACTAACATGCAAGACCATGGATATGTTGCAAGGCCTTGAACATCGTCAAAGAATGAAAACAGTTTCCTTGAGATCTTATTGAAGCATACTGAGCTCAATTGAATTCCACTTGAGCCTTAATTGAATCTTATTGACCTCAAGCATCGTCAATAACACATAGAAGCCATGACACTAGCCCTCTACAAGGAGTCTTTTGCATATGAATCAAATATGGTTTTCATTATGATGTCTTGGGCATCAAGGATTTATCTTGGCTCCTTAACCATGGCTAGTGGAGGGAAACGAGAGCCTCCAACACTAACTCTTGTTTCTAGGGCACAAACACCATGAATGAGTCCCTGAACTACCACATATGAAATATATAGGGTATTAGTCAACTTCAAGTGTGTTATGTGTGCCATGAATAGGTTAATTGTGAATCAAAAATGGGTGTCAAGGTCTGACCAAGGTATAGGGACAACAAGAAGCTCCTCATGCCTTAAATGAATCTTCTCAGGCTCAAGCACCATGAACAACACCTACAACTCAAGAAGCTTCTTAGGATACGATGTTGAATGCATCTTCAAACCACCACACATAACCCTTGTGGGGCATCTCTAGCAAATGCATAGGGATACATATACCATGATTAGGCTACATCGCATGCCTTAAACAAGATTATGTCTTTGACCCACGCCGAGAATGTTTGTCGAGGCCATGGATAGCATTGCTAAGTATGTTAGTGGGACACATTCAACATGAGTAGGTTTCATGAATTGGGAATGGGTCTATAGGCCTAAACATGCCTAGGTGAAACAAACGACTTCAACCATAAAGTAATATTTTCAAGCTCAATTGTTATGGGTGCCCCTCTCCTCTAGTCCCATGGCCCAGGTGTCTTCTTTTAGGTCCATTTTGGAAACTAGGGTTTTGCTCAGTAAGGGAGTGTTCAATTTTTGCACATGGGGGTAAAAAAAAATTGATTTTGATTCTAGAACTAGACATTCAAAGAGAGCAAATCAAACCTGCCACACTGCACCCTTGGTAGATTGCTATCTCCTTAGTGTGCCATGTAATTTAACAACTCCTTAGTGTTCCACTATATTTGCATTTTGAGTAATTAATGCCATTTTAAAGAATTCAAAGTTCCAAATAAAAATGGAGGCGATGTTTCATCGATGATATCCCTCTAATCCTTGCTAGCTTTGTTAGATCAAATTCACCATGAACCTTTTCCATCAAGTTATGGGGGAATACTTGTTAAATCACAATGAACAACCATTGCATCATCATTTGTATCAATCAAGTACATTCAATTTTAAATACTTTTTCATATGAGGATAATCCATCCTTTTTACAAACATAGGACCGTGAACATCTTATTTTCCTTCATCAAAACAACATTATCAAGGAAGATAATTAAACTAGTTACGTATTTCATTTTCCATGGATTCTGTATGATTACTTTTGCATTATGACAAGTGTTAAATGGACATATTAAAGAGGTAAAGCACAAACCATGGTCTTACATACTAGGGTTTAGTAAGGATAGGGTTTATATCTTCAACGATTTTATGAGAGTGAATTCATGACCAACTATTGGTTAGCATATTGGAAAAAACTAGGGTATATTTGTTACATATATTTGACCATATGTACATCAAGGACCAATGAATTTTATTACACTTTAGTTATGCATTCCTTTCCATTGTACTTGATACTTTGCCATTCTTTTTAGCATGCTAGAGTAGGCACACTTCAACCGAACTTCATAGATGTTCATGTACATATTGTTTGATGAAATACGGTAGCATTGATGAAATGTGTAGCATCTATTAGACTTCCTCTTAGTTTGTGAAAATGTCATAGGATTACAATGATGATATGCGTAGCATGTTACTATTATGACATAGGTTATTCAAACATATTTTGACTTATTTTGTTAACTTTTGTTTTTTCCTTGCAACCATAATCCTGATCAATGGGTATGAACCCTTGGAGTTGACAAAAAACACAATTTTAAATTAGATATCAAATTAGCATGCATGTGCTAAGTTCATTGAACTGTTGAAAGATATTATTAGTTTTTTCCATTAAGATAATGTTTTCATAACACAATGGTGAGATGTTACTTGATCAATGCAATAAATGTCTTCAATTAGTCTTTTAATGTTGAGTTCAAAATTCTATTTGATGAATATGATTGTCATTGATGACAATACATTAATGACAAAGGACAATGAGTTGAGGTCAAAGACAAGATGACAAGGAGGACAAGACTTAGCAAGCATAAGTTGGATAA
Source organism: Larix kaempferi (assembly GCA_027924585.1). NCBI lineage: Eukaryota > Viridiplantae > Streptophyta > Pinopsida > Pinales > Pinaceae > Larix > Larix kaempferi. Next base: position 9,341,636 of record BSBM01000029.1, read on the forward strand.
TGGACAAGGACAATTGGAAAATGACAATAAGACAAAGGTTGATGACAAGCATGGATAAGCTTGACAAGCATGACAAAGACAAGGACAAAAAAGGGAAAAAGGTATGACAAGGTTGATGTATGACAAGTGGCAAGCAAAGCATTGATGACTTGGGAAGCATAATACTTGACATGGCTGAAGACATGTCTATGAACAAAAGACAAGGAGGACATGACAAACATAAGGACAAGGAAAAGGCATGGCAAGGTCAAAGGACAAAGCATGACATGGCAAAATTCAAGATACATTAAGGTGAACAATGACATGGAAGAGAACAGTGGCATGACAAGATGTTGTTGACATAGCAAAAGACAAGATATGAGGGCATTTGAAGTGGCCTGTGGGCATTAATTGTGGACACCTACGGGTATTACTGAATGGAGCTGTGGCATTTAGAGAGCACATTGCGGGCACTTTGGTGGCTCATGCAGGCACTTGGACAAGGCAATGTGGGCATATTTTATTACCCTTGTGAGCATATCCTAAGGAGCTCATTGCGGGCATATCAAGGCTCCATGTAGGCATAATTGTAAACACTATGTGGGCATATCAAAATAGCCCTTGCGGGCATACTTTGAAGAACCATGAGGGCATGAGAATAGATACATATGAGGGCATGGTTGAAGGCCCTTGTGGTCATATTAAGTGGATCCTGTGGGAATAATTGTAGGCATGAAAAAGATCCCCATGCGAGCATTTTTGTGGGGTCATGTGGACATATTTAATGGCCCTTGAGGGCATTATTGAATGCCATGACATGGCATGAAAAAGGAACCCATGATGATGTGGAAAAAGACTATATATATATATATATATATATATATATATATTAAGAAAATGAAAAATATCATTTGACTTAATTATTAATGATAAAATTAAAATTAAAAAGGAGACAAGTCAGCCTCCTAAATTGATGGTGAGGAAAAGTATAAATATAGAAGACAAGTTTTATTTGATTGAGATTTTGAAGTGGAAGATGTCAAATGCACAAGTAGCTCTGATTTTCGGGGGTCGGGATGAGGACAATCTCAGTGGAGTAGCAGCAGCAGTAGAAGCAATGGGAGCAACAATGTAACTATCTCTAATCTTTATTTTTGGGTTGGCTGGTTGATGAAGACATGGAGAATGAATACATGCTGGTAAATTGAATGATGGACAGAGCAATGCTAGGGTAGAATCAATGATAGGTTGTGGACATGTTCTGATATGTATATAGCAAGGGTGAATACAACTAAAAACAAATCAAGTGCAATCCATATCTGACCCAAATACATAAACAAAGAGGCCAAATGGCCTAGACTCCAATGAGCATGATGGCGACAATGGTGACAATGAGTACAATGATGACGATGGTAATAATGGGCGTGAAGATAGATATGGTGATGGTGATAACGAGACAAACTGCATTAGGTTGATGGTGGATGACAGATGATTTATGGGGACAAGGATGGTGGTACCATGAGTAAGAGGATGACGAGGCTTGATGGTGATTGTGGTAGTTGAAATGGTGTTGGTGACAATGTTGTCATGATAGTAGAGTTCAACATTAAGTTGGTAACCCTAGAGATTGGAGCCTATCCTAGAAACACGAGAGCCTATCCTAAAAACCCTAGTTGGTAGCATAAACCCTAACTTGTATTCTAATCACAATGAAACCCTATTAGGTAGCCTAATCCCTTGCCTAAATTATAATACATATAAAAAGTAAATCATTTTCATTGTACATATATATTCATGTGCATACATTTGAATCCAAATCATTATACACATATATAGAACAAAACTCAAACAAAACTATATATAAATCCCTAAGATAAAACCATAGTGGAACAAAACTCGAACAAATATATAAATTTTCAGGCAAAAAGTGGAACATGGTTCCCAATGTACATACGATGGAAACTCGTGCCCTATACAAAATCCGACAACTCGTTTCGTAGATCCAAAATACATGGCAACTCGTGCCCTATACAAAATCCAACAACTCGTGCCGTAGATCCAAAATACAAGGAAACCCATGCCATAGATACAAACTACATGGAAACTAGTGCCCAAAGGTGCCACATAGTGGCTAATGTAGATAACATGGTGTGTCAAGCATTGTGATCACCCCGGTCACTCCCAGATGCATCTCCAAAATCAATCTTCCTCTTCTTGGAGCTACTGGAATATCGGGTCTTCTTTCATCTAGGAGTAGACCGTCTCTCCACGCTCTGAAACAAATGACATAATATACCATCATTTTCAAGCATTTGTAACATTTACCACATTTATAAAATTAATGTACAATCCAAATCTTAAATAACTCACTGCTAATGCGAGTGGGAGACGAGAGGCATGTGTCCTGGATCTGCTGAGCCTCTCAGCAATTCCACCCTACAACATTTACGACAATCATTTCATTGAAAAATAATAATAGCTTAATTAATTTTGGTTAATGCATCAAAACATTTTCATAAATTAACTTGATTCTCACCATAAACACCTCTGACAATGGACATGGCTTGGCTTCTAGGATAGCAGGTGTAGCAGTTGGCTGGACAACCTGCTCCAATGCAGTCAGGGGGGGGCGCAAAATTAGATGCAGCAACTATGGGAGCAACCATTGTAGATACATGGGAAGATAATGGAATAGTAGTTGCCACAATAGTGGCAGGAACTGTAGATGAAATGGAGGAAGAGGACATGCTGGTATGGGGTGGAGGAGAACGTCATAGACGATGAAACCCTACTGGCTATACAATAGGGGGTATCGATCCAAAAGGGATAAGGGGGATGTTGAGGTATGGTGAATGGGAGGGAGGTCCTAGATAGAGGGAGGAGGATGGATAGAGGGGAGGTTGTGGACGAAGGGGGGAAGATGGATGGAAGGGGGGGCATGAACGAATGGGGGAGGATGGATGGACAGGGGGGCAGGGATGAATGGGGGAGGATGTATAGATGGGGGGCATGGACAAATGGGGGAGAATGGACAGAGGGGGGAGTATGGACGGAGAGGGGAGGGTGGATGGAAGGGAGGGGGTGGATGGAGGGAGGGGTCTATATGGAAGCGAGGGTGGCGACTCATGGGAGAGGGTGGAAACATGGGACTAAAGTGGCCTGCAGCTATTGGCGGCCCCTACATACAAATTTGTAATATAATAATTTAGTAAACAAAAATCAAATTAAACCATAGTATGTTGTAACATTTCAAATTAAAAACATGCTTTTAACAACACATTGTACCTGTGTATATGGTGATCTTTCGACCTCTAGCGGAGATGGTTGATCATCGTAGTCCGTGCATACTTGTGGACACCAAAATGCATGAACATTATAAACATATTAAACAAGTAATTATTCAGTCAATCAAAATATTAAAAAATATTGTACGAACTATCATCATGTATGTCATAAATATAAATACATAAAAATAGAAATGCCATAAGTAATAACAATATTGTGTGGGGTACTGAAAATACCTCCATGTGAGGTGCTGCAATTTCAATTGCAGCTGCCATTGCTGCATCCAGCTTGGTAGATGTTGCGTTCTCCCATGAAGGCGTGTCAGCTCTAAATAGTTGTACATTGAAATAATAGTTTAATTCAAGCACAAAAACTTTAAAATTACTTTACAAATTATCAAGTGATGATTGAAAACACATTAAAAAAAGTGCTAACCTGCTCCATATAGAAGCCCTCGATCGAGCCAGGGCAAGTGTGCCCGCAATGGGGACAAAGATGTGGCATTGTCCCCGTCGAACTTAAAGGCCCAACATGGCTACCACCGGTGACAAGTCTATCCTAACTCTGTCCTGAAGGCCCTGCACCTGTGTCTCTATCAGGGTCAACCTGTCTCTCCACTGTAGTAGTTGCTACAAAGGCAGTGTGTCTAAGTAGTCCCCGCGCAACATTCCTCATCGTGCCCTCGATCTGATCAAGTTTGTGGAGTAACTGAGATGGCCGGGGAGAGGGGTTGGGCTCGCGCCTAGGAGCTAGTAGCCCTCTTAGTGGGTTCCTCCTAGCAGCAGGTCGATCTTGGGCAAAGCCACGCCCAACACCTTGGAAATTGGTTATGTCAAAATAGTTGAGAGGTAAACCGAGTGCAAACTCAGCCCACATTTGCTGAAGGAAGTACTGTGGAACCTCCCTATTATTGTGGGGAGGTTTATCATAAACCATGAACCACCTATGCATCCAATTGTCCCTCCATGGTTGGAAATGACACCAATCCATGCATACACGTGGCTTTCTAGTCTCCAATGGTTGTTGTGTTCTTGGATCGGTGAACATACTGTACAATTGGGTCTTTGTAATATTCAAATATTTTATTTCCTCCTTAAAAATGCCCGTAGAATTATACTCCCGCATCCTAGCTCTATATTTAGTCAAGTCAGTCAATTGGCGATGTGCATGGATGAGGGAGTCAATTGAGGTGGAAAGGGACACTCGAAATGGTTCCCTTGTGTTTCTTAGATCTCAAGTGTGCACTCTCATTTCCTTCACATAATGTTTCAAGTCATCTTGGTCAAAATTTGGTTGGGGTTTTTTATTTTCTTGGGCATTTGGATTTTGTTGAGGGTTTTCATTGGTTCCAAGATTAGTGTTTTCTTGAGTACCACCGGATTCCATGTTCACATTTTGTTCATTCATTGTGTGGGTTTACAATCTACAATTGAAAATTTCTCTATTGTTTTAATAATTTGGGAATTATTACAAATTTAATAAACAAAAAACAATGACTAAAGTGACAAAAACAATGAATAAAATGACAAAAAAAATGGAATTTACCTATCCAATTGACTTGTTGACGAGTTGGTGGATGGATTTGGATCGTTTTGGAGTGAAAAGGGTGAGTGCGGTGGCTTGTAACGACGCGCATGCGGAGTGGGAGTTGCGCTCGGTTGCAAACGGTGGAATGACAAACATTTTTCCATGTTTTTTTATTATAATTTTTAATTGGAGCACGTGCACGCAATCACCAAAAATGCGCACGCGCAGAAGCGCGCGCCCACCTTGGTTCGGTACCAAACCTAGCAGCATGTACACAGTGCCTTAGGTGCGTGTGCGTGGTCATTTTCTCCCCGCTAGCGCAGCCCCGTTGCAACACTTCTGGGGAGCAACTTTGTGTGCTCGCCCTTGCACCAACCCTTGAGTGTGTTCGAGTAGGTAATCTCTATGTGTGAAGGTGGTGTGAAGTCTATTGCAACAATTGTGTGTGAAGCCAAGCTACTACCATGAAGATTTCATATTTCTCATATAATATCCAAGGTTTATAAGGATTGTGTCATGTCACCATACTAGTGGTAAAAATAAAAAAAAGAAAAAGAAAAAAAATGTTACCAAAAAATGGATATACAAAATATCCACTAAAAATATGACTATTTTATTTGCAAAGATGAAATGGGTTGGGGTTTAAGAAAATGATTTTTAAAATTACTCTTTAATATTTAAGAAAATAGGGATATTTAATATCTCTCAAGATTTGAAATCCTCATCATATTGGAGGTTAGTATAACATATAATCATATCAATGTTGCTTTCTCTTTGGAAAGATATTTGTTTATAAACTTCATAATATAAAATTTTTACATCTTCACATGTATTAGTTTAAAATGTGGAAAACAAAAGTCTAAAATATTTTAGGTGTAATAAATCTAGTGGGATACTACGTTGGCTTGATGGAGACCAAATAGAGGTCCTAGCATTCATGCACAATCCATAATGAAGCATTATTATGGAACACTAAGCAAAGAATATGTGGTACTAACTTTTATAGATCTAGTGATATAGTGCCACTTCCATTTTTTTGGACAATAGATATCCATTTAATAAACATGGTTAAATTTAGGGTTTTATTCATTGATACATAATAATAATTTTTCATTTCACATTTATTAATCTATGTCATAATAGTTATAAAATATTTGATATAAAAAAATTAAAAAGAAATTTTTTAATGTTAATGAAATATGAAAATAGATATTTCATATATACAATTTACAATTATCACAATAGGGTTCAACAAGAACATGGTGTTACTTACAAAAATTGAACCACTTGACAGAAAAACCATCTTTCTTTCCAACCAGCCAAGCTACAACCAATAAATATATATACAAATTTTTTATTTAAACCAATAAAAAATAATTATTTGTTATATTCTGAACCACAAAAATGTATCTCATCTCTTTGGTTATCTCTTAGATTTCACCAGAAAGCTGGGTTTCAAAAGATTTTAAGCCAAATATCGAATGATATTACTATTTTCTTTGTCCTCTTCGAGGATATCTTTCGAAATCAATTTTTTAATCCGCTCCTGCATTAATTTGAAATCTGGTTCACATGTGAGTCGCACTTGCTTAACGCATTCACTCATTAATTCTTGGACTGTTAACACTTTTCTGCTTTTCATTATTCGAGCAATTGCTGCGTCTATAATATAAGGTCTCTTCTCCTCAACAGTTGCCTCGATCACTTTCTTCTTCGCAGTCTCATTCTCCAGTGTAACCAGAATCTTAATCTTCCTCGATTTACATGTAAACTTATGATTGAATTCAAAAACATCATTTTCTGCTATTGTTTCGTTGATGGGCTCTTTGGAAAGAATTATTTTGTAATTTTCGGATACAACTGCATGTAGTAGTTTGGCAACATCTTCATCTGGCAAATTCAACTGAGATTTTATGTCAGAGTAACTCAACCTTTCTGACTCATTGAACAGCAGCAGCATCACTCCAAGATAAGTTGTTACTGTAATTTCTATTGGCTTAGAATCAAACTTGCCAATGATATTGCAGTTTCCCAAAGAATATATCCATGTGAGGTTACGATGATTATATTTTGTAGAGTAAAAGCTTTTGAATACCTCAATGCATTGAAGCATTTCCAATGGTAGATGAAGTTCAGAAGTCTTGTAAGTTGGCCAGAACCCATTAGTTAATACTGTAACAGCAAACTGTGTTCCAGGATGGTTATTTGAAGAATTTTCAAGGTATGTCCTGAAATCAGCTTGAGTCTCCAGGGAAAGTGTGAAATCTTTTAACATGCCTTCCATATTTGATGTAGAGCGTGAATAAGTATGAAGCTTGATCTTTGACAATATGCTTCGCTCAAGATTGTCATTTGCTCTTTTATCAGATAACAGCCTGCTACCTAGTTTTGTTCTGTAAAATTCAACAAATAGATCTTTATCGTTGGTATATTCAATGAGACTCACTGCCTTTTCAAGAGTACTCTCAATCTCATAATCCATAATATTTTGAAGACTGGCATTTTTCAGGGCAGTATCGCAAAATGTAGCCAGCAACTCCGCACTTGTCTTTTTACCAACTCTTTTACTGCATATTACTTGAAATGCTTCCTTTAAAGCACTACCAAAAGTAGTATTATTTTGAAATGTATCCACAACATGGTCCATGTAAATGTCATGCAATTCAATAATCTTCCCCACAAAATTTGCAGCTATATCATTTGTGTCTGCATCATTGTTTACAGCATCTTCTACCCATTTCACTATGATTAATCCTTCACTGGTTACATGATGTTTAAAAATACCTGCAACGGTTTCCAAGCCGTAGAGTATTCCAGAGAACAGTCTGTACATCCTTGAAAGATCATCTTTCTTTTGATCCCTAAGCAAGACACGGAAGCCAAAATTCTCATTTTCCAAAAGTTGAGTTCCATAACGGGAGATGATTTCACTATGTACTATCCCTATTAAATTAGGCTTCGTGCTAAGGTTCAAATAATGGGAAATTCTTTCGTTTTCATGTTTCAAACATTCTTCAGCCTTTAACATATACTCTGGACAAGAATTCTCTGCAATCCAAACAGCAGCTTTTCTAGAATAGTAAGTTCGAGTATCTTTCAACATGGCAGCTTCAAACTCATACTTGTAGAAATCCATGCCAATATTATAAACAAAAGAATCGAGAACGTTTCTCAACAAAGAGCGATCAATTTGCTCTCCCTGTCGCTCCCGATTAATCAGCTCAATTACCACATTTATCACATTAAAGTGCATGTTATCACAGACAAGCCTATGGAAATACTTGATTCCAACTTGTAATAGCGATTCTAGAGACTCTTTTGGCACTAAGAAAAGATATTTATTCCTGATATTAATCAGACTCACTGCCTTTTCAAGAGTACTGTCAATCTTATCATCCATAATATTTGAAAGACTACCCTTTTTCAGGGCAGTATCACAAAATGTAGCCAGCAACTCTGCACTTGTCTTTCCACCAACTCTTTTATTGCATATTACTTTAAATGCTTTCTTTAAACCCCTACGAAAAGTAGTGTTATTTTGAAATGAATCCATAACATAGTCCATGTAATGGTCATGCAATTCAATAATCTTCACCACAAATTCAATTCCCTGAGCTGCAGCTATATCACTTGTGTCTGCATCATTGTTTACATCATCTTCCACCCATTTAACTAAACTTAAACCTTCACTGGTTACATGCTGTTTAAAAATGCCTGCAACCATTTTCAAGCCGTTGGGTATTCTAGAGAACAGTCTGTACAACCTTGAAAGATCATCTTTCTTTTGATCTCTAAGCAACACATGGAAGCCAGAATTCTCATTTTCCAAAAGTTGAGTTTGATAACGGGAGATGATTTCATTTTGTACTTTCTTTATTAAATTCTGCTCCGTGCTAACGTGCAAATAATGGGCTACTATTTCTTTTTCATGTCTCAAACATTCTTCAGCCTTTAACATATACTCTGGGCAAGAATACTCTGCAATCCATAGAGCCGCTTTTCTAGAATAGTAAGTTCCAGTATCTTCCAACATGGGAGCTTCAAAGTAATTCTTGTAGAAATCCATGCCCGTCTCAACAAAAATATTGAGAACGTTTCTCAACAAAGAGTGATCAATTTGTTCTCCCTGTCGCTCCCGATTAATCAGCTCAATCAACACATTTTTCACATGGTCATCACAGAAGAGCCTACGGAAACACTTGAATCCAACTTGTATTAGCGAATCTAGAGACTCACTTGGCACGAAGAAAAGATCCAAATAATAAAACATATTTGACATGTATCGAACCATGACCTTATGATTTTCCCAACGTTTCAGAAGTTGTATCAACATGAACTCATCATGTAGTTCTGCCAAAGCTGGTGATACATTGAGAGTGATGTATTCTTCAATCGACTCCCTGTACTTGTCATAGAGTTCCTGTGCGTAGCAGTGAGGGGGATTTTGGTTGCACATTTCGAAGACAGTATCCTGAATGCGTGTGTACTCAGATACAGTAAACCCATGTAAATCTCTTGTCAAACTCTCCGTAAACTTTAAGACAGCCCTGTGAATAATATCCCATCCTTCCTCCAATTTTATAGGGATAGGAGTTATCAATCGCATCGTCATGATATTTTCGAAGTAGTAGCTTTACTTCCTTCAACTTCTACTTCTGTTGAAGAAAATCTGCCAACGTTACTAGCGAGGTTTCTACTTCTGTCGAGCTAGACCTGCCAACGTTACTAGCTAGATGTTGCAGTATATCCAAAATCCTTGAACTTCTGCGTTATTTGCTTGCTATGAGACGCGCTGCTTCGCTAAATGTAGGAATTATTTCCGAGTTATAAGAAAATATTCTGGTTGGAGTGTAAACTTCTGTTGAAGAAAATCTGCCAACGTTACTAGCGAGGTTTCTACTTCTGTCGAGCTAGACCTGCCAACGTTACTAGCTAGATGTTGCAGTATATCCAAAATCCTTGAACTTCTGCGTTATTTGCTTGCTATGAGACGCGCTGCTTCGCTAAATGTAGGAATTATTTCCGAGTTATAAGAAAATATTCTGGTTGGAGTGTAAACTTCTGTTGAAGAAAATCTGCCAACGTTACTAGCGAGGTTTCTAATTCTGTCGAGCTAGACCTGCCAACGTTACTAGCTAGATGTTGCAGTATATCCAAAATCCTTGAACTTCTGCGTTATTTGCTTGCTATGAGACGCGCTGCTTCGCTAAATGTAGGAATTATTTCCGAGTTATAAGAAAATATTCTGGTTGGAGTGTAAATGTTGTGAACCTTTCAAAATTTATCTAATTTGTGTAGTTTTATATATATGTTTTTGTAAATGTTTTAAATAGCCGACATGTTATTTTTTCTAATATTTTATTATTTTTTTAAAGAACACGTGTCAACTCTAGGATGAGCACTGAATGAATTACACATCTCCCTCTACTGGACTGGAGAATGTGACGTGGATTAGCCTCTATACTTTTCTACATTACACAATGATGAGACAAATGTATTGTTTAGATTGATTTTAATGCACTTGTTCCAACTTCAAATAAACAATCCTAAAAGAAAAAAGAATATAAAAAATAACTAGAAGAAGGCTAGTGATATCATGTAGTTACTAATTTAAAATTTCATAAAATTATCAATAGAATATAAACCAGTGACGCTCCATCTCAAACCCGGATCTATCTGAGAGGGATCCAATTTCTTGAGGTGTAATTTTTTTATAAGAAAAAAATTACTCAAGAAATTGGATCCCTCTCTTTTAATTTTTTAATTATTTTTTTTATATTTTTGATAAGTTGTGAGCGAACATGAAATTTTTAATTACTTTTGATTTTTTATAAGTTATGAGCAGACATGGAAACGTAACGTGACAAATGTGACAAACGTTACAACATCTCCCCCATACTGGGTTGTAACATAACGTGACAAACGTGGCAAATGTGACAAACGTTACAACGTCTCCCCCATACTGGGTTGTAATGTGACAAACGTGACAAACGTGACAAATTTGACAAACATTACAATTCTTTGATTTTATGATCTCTTAGGTTATGAGAGTGCATTCTCAAACCTGGATCCATCTCAAACCCAGATCTATCAAGCACTGAGAGGGATCCAATTTCTTGAGGTGTAATTTTTTTTGTTTTATCTTAAATTTTTTACACATTAGGAAAAAAATTACCCCTCAAGAAATTGGATCCCTCTCTTTTAATTTTTTTATTATTTTTTTTATTTTTGATAATTTATGAGCGAACATTAAATTTTTAATTACTTTTGATTTTTTATAAGTTATGAGCCGACATGGAAACGTAACGTGACAAATGTGACAAACGTGACAAACGTTACAACATCTCCCCCATACTGGGTTGTAACGTAATGTGACAAATGTGACAAATGTTACAACATCTCCCCCATACTGGGTTGTAACGTAACGTGACAAACGTGACAAATGTGACATGTGACATGTGACATCCGTTACAGGATTTGCCCCATACTACAAACGTGACAAATGTGACATGTGACATCAGTTATAGGATCTACCCCATACTATTACTTTTTACATGTTATTACTTTTGAAAACGTTACATGTGACATGTGACATCCGTTACATGATATCCCCTATACTGGGTTGTAAGCACCTCGTTTACACTCGGTGCAATAATATAAATAACTTCCACTGGTATTTTTTAGTGAAAAATAACTTCCATTGATTGTAGCTTGGGTGGTTGGGAGGAAAGATTGTTACCATCCCCACACAGGTTCAATTCTTGTAAGTAACAAGATGCTCTTATTGAACCCTATTGTAATAATTGTATTTCAAGTTTTCCTTGATTCCTGAATAGCAGGAAGGTGATATTAAGAATATAAATAATATTTCAGGGCGGGCGCACGAAGATGCTCCCCAAATTTGTTGCAATAGGGTCGCGCTAGCGGAGAAAAAAAATAACTCGACCGCACCTAAGGAGATGCGCACGCGCCTCTAGGTTCGGTACCGAACCGAGGCGTGTGCGCATTGCTGACACATATGCACAAAGGAGACGCACACGCGCCCCTGTTAAAAATATATAAAAAAAACATTGCACAATTTCCCCATTTTCCATTTGGCCGGTCGAGCGTGTCCTCCTCCGCGTACACGTCCATTCAACTACCAACGGAGGCCAAATCCACTCCAAAACCACCCAAAAACACCCACAAACTCGTCACCACTTCGATTAATAAGTAAATATCACATTTTTTTCAATTTTATTCATTATTTGTGTCAATTTTTGTATTTTTTTTGTTTATGTAATTGCAAATAATTCCCAAATTTTGAAAACAATGAACCAATTTTCAACTGCAGATTGCAACTGAGACAATGAGTGAACAAGATGTCAACCCCGAGTCCGGTGGAACACAATAAAACCCAAACCTTGGACCCAATGCCAAACAAAACCAAAACCCACAATTTTTTTTTGAACAAGATGACCTTAACCACTATGTAAATGAAATGCGAGTGCACACTCGCGAACTTAGAAACTCGGGTGAACCATATCGATTGTCTCTTGCCACGTCAATTGAGAACTCAATCGACTCCCTCATACATGCACACCAACAATTGACAGACATGACTCAATTTAGAGCTAGGATGCGGGAGTACTACTCCACGAGCATCTCCAAGGAAGCAATAAAAGATTTGAACATTACAAAAGCCCAATTATATAGTATGTTCACCGAGCCGAAAACAGGCCAACCACCGAACATTACAAAGCCATGTGTTTGCATGGATTGGTGTCATTACCAACCGTGGAGGGACAATTGGATGCAGAGGTGGTTCATGGTGTACGATAAACCTCCCTGCAATAATAGGGAAGTTCCACAGTACTTCCTTCGCCAACTTTGGGATGAGCTTTGCCTCAGTTTACATGTCAACTATTTTGACATAACCAAGTTCCAGGGTGTTGAGCGTGGCTCTACCCAAGATCAACTTGCTTCCAGGAGGAACCCACTGAGAGGGCCACCGGCTCTGAGGCGCGACCCCAACCCCTCTCCCCATCCACCTCAGTTTCCCCATAAGATTGATCAGATCGAGGTGGCAATGAGGAACGTTGCATGTGGTCTCCTTAGACACACCTCCTTTGTAGCAGTGACTACAGTGGAGAGGTCGGGTGACCTTGATAGAGATCCAGGTGCAGGGCCTTCACAATAGGGCCAGGATAGACCCATGATCGATGGTAGCCATGCTGGGCATTCCAGTTCAACGGGGACAATGCCACATCTTTGTCCCCATTGCGGGCACACTTGCCCTAGCCCGATCGAGGGTTGTTATATGGATCAGGTCAGCAATTTTTTTAATGTGTTTTTAATCATCACTTTATAACTTGTAAAGTATTTTTAAAGTATTTTTGTTTGACTTAAACTATTATTTCAATGTACAGTTATTCAGAGCTGAGACACTAACATGGGAAAACGTAGGATCTCCCAACCTGGATGCAGCAATGGCAACTGCAACTGAAATTGCGGCACCCCACACGGAGGTATTTTCAATAGCTTGCACAATACTGTTATTACTTATGTCATTTATATTACTCAAGTATTTATATTTATGACATACACGTTGATAGTTCGTACAATGTTTTTGAATATCTTGATTGCCTAAATAATGACTTGTTTAACATGTCCATAACATGCATGCATTTTGGTGTCCACAGGTGTTCCCTGACTACGGTGATCAACCACCCCCGCTAGGGTTTGGCAGATCACCACATACACAGGTACAATGTGTAGTTATAAGCACACTTTTAATTTGAATTGTTGTGACTTACTATGGTTTAATTTATTGTTTGTTTACTAAATTGTGATATTACAAATGTATATGTAGGTGCCACAAATAGCTGCGGCTCCCCATTTTAGTCCTATGTATCCACCCTCTCCCATGAGTACCCCCCCTCGCTTCCATCTAGACCCATCCCTACGCCCACCCCCTCCCTTCCATCCAGCCTCCCCTCTCCAGCCATACTCCCCCTTCCATCCACCCCCCCCCACTCAACCACGCCCCCCCCGTCCATACATCCTCCCAAATTGATCCACGCCCCCTTGTCTATCCATCCTCCCCCTTTCATCCACGCCCCCCATTCCTTCCAGCTTCTCCTCTTCGTCCACAACCTCCCTTCCGTCCATCCTCCTCCCTCTATGCAAGACTTCCCTCCCATGCACGATCCCTCAACATCCCCCCTAGCCCTTTTGGTTCGATACCCTCTATCGTACAACCGGCAGGGGTTCATCGTCCACGACGTCCTCCTCCACCTCATACCACCATTTATTCTCCCACCATATCATCCCCACTTCCCGCCACTATTGTGGCATCTACCCTTCCAGTATCCTCATCTGTATCTCCAGTGGTTGCACCTGTAGTGGCTGCCACTACATCTACACCCCCCCCCATCATTGCATCAGAGGTGGTTGTCCGGCCATCTGCGCCACCTGCTAGCCCAGAAGCCCAGCCATGTCCATCGTCAGAGGTGTACACGGTGAGAATTAAACTAATTTATGAAAATATTTTGATGCATTAACAAAAATGAATTTAACTAATTATTACTTTTCAATGAAATGATTGTTGTAAATGTTGTAGGCTGGAATTGCGGAGAGGCTCCGCAGATCCAGGACAACTGTCCAACATTTCCCACTTACATCAGAGGTGATTTATTTAAGATTCGAATTCTACATTTTTTTTAAAATGTGGTAAATGTTGCAAATGCTTGAAAATGACGGTATCTTATATCATTTGTTCCAGAGCCCGAAGAGATGGTCTACTTCTAGACGGAGCAAGACCCGAGGTACCGGTAGCTCGAAGAGTAGGAAGATCGACTTTGGCGATGCACCTAGGAGTGACGGGGGTGGTCACAATGCTTGACACACCATGTGTTATGTACATTAGCCACAATGTAGCACTTTTTTGCACCAGTTTTGATGTACTTTGTATCTACGGCATGAGTTGCCATGTATTTTGGATCTATGGCATGAGTTGTCGCATTTTGTTTAGGGAACGAGTTGCCACTGTACATACATTGGGAACCATGTTCCACTATTTGCCAGAGATTGTATATGTTTGGATGAGTTTTGTATCCTCGATGTACATGGACTTTCAGTTATGTGATTTATATATCTAATTGTCTAATCTCATTGTCTCATGTTGTGTGTATTAGGATGTGATGTTGTCTAAATTTTGGTTTTACCTAGATCTTAGAAGAGAAGTTGGATATCATAGTGTGTGTGTGTGTGTGTATTGGATATCTATGCAATTGAAAATAGTAGAAAATGGACGTGCATGTCCAAAATTCCTCACTAATGACAAAATGGGCATGTTTTTAGATAGGATTGAATCCAATACTTGTAAACAAAAATAAATCATACACTATTGCAAAATACACATAAACGAAACCTAGTGCATAGGCATGTGTGTGAAAACATGACAAATACAATATTTTTCAGTCCATATAAGGAATCAATGTCAACGGATATACTAGAGTGTTGTTATTGACAAACTTATCGTATGTTTTAGTCGAATATATATATATATATATATATATATATATTTTTTAACGTCAAGCGGTCAATATCAAATAAATGATTATCATATAGGAGAGTGGAAAATATTAATATTTTTGGCATACACGCGCCTGTAAAAATAGTACATTGTTTGCTAATTTAATACATTACAATTATAATTGTGTTATGAAATTATGATCATGTCTTTGATTACTCCTTTGCATCCAAAGCGTAAGTGTTGCAGTGCATTAAATGACATGACATTTTTTAGGTACACCTATATCATGTATATTTGACATTTGTTTTAAAAATCCTTGTTTTAGGCTTAAAATTTCAATGAATGACATTTGACTATGTTCAACTATTTTATTAGAGAACTTGCTTAGATTGTACATGATTCTTTAACTTGTTTTTTATACATAGTCATCTAGTAATATGTATATGATTCTTTGAATCCATCAAAAGCATGCTAAACTCAGTTGTGGAAGACCAATTTCTATAGTATTACTTATCCATGCCTGAATTGTCTCTATAAACTATCCTCATTGAGGTGCAATAATGTTGGATGTGTAGCTTTATAATTAAGAAACACTCAACCCTTTTTTCTTTTGCACTTGCAAATGTTCAATAATTGCTAGGAATGATTGAAATGTTTTTCCGCAATACATTCAAAAAGATATGCACAGTATATGATTCACTGTAGGGTTGTTGGTGGATTGTTAATACATGATCGTTCGACTTGTTTTTGATAAATTTAACTACTTGAGAATATGTTTGTGATTGTTTCAACCAATCAAAAGCATGCTAAAATCGGTTGTGGAACCACTTTTATAAATTATCCACATCTGAATAGTCTACATAAACTTACCTTTATTCAAGTGCAATGGTGATGGATGTGTAGTGTATACTCCATGCTTGATTACTGGTTGATTTATGTGATTTTATGCACAATGAAGGCCATTGTTGACAACTTGCAGAGTATCTTGGGATTACTTATAGAATATCTACATGGTTGTTGATGGACAATATTTCGTAGTTTAGAGCATACTTGTTTCTAACCTTCAAAATACATTATTTGACTGCTTTGATATCACAAGTTGATCTTTTCCTTTCTAAAGGAAACCTTGTGAGGAAATTCAAGGGACACTTCCCCATATTCAAGGATTGCATTTTTAGTAAACATATCAACATAAATTTGTGTGCATCACCTGGGGGAATTTGAACTGAGCATGTGTTGGAACATAATTAGTGAAATGGCCATAAAAAATGGCTACAAATCATTGAGTTATCCCCTTGGGATACACAAATTGATCTTAACCCTATCCAAACAATTGAGGAGTTAAGTATAAGAATTTTGAGATAGACACTCTACACTTTCTCGATAGATCTTAGCATGAAAGAGATTGGGAGTTAAGATGAATTTTTGCAAGTAAAGTTGATTAAAGGATTGAAATTTTTTTCCAAGTCATTGTAGACATTCATAATCTAATATGGAAGTTTTATTTCCAACAAATGGATCCCAGGGACTCTCACTTCATACAACACAAACCATTATAGTAGTTTTCCAAACATGGTTCATCAAAGAAATTGCCATCAATAGTTATATACTGCCTCTGAAAAAAACTAACCATTTTTTCAATTTTTCAAGGATGGTAAGGTGTTTTGTGTATTTAGTGAGAAAAAAGTTTTTTTTCCCAAATTCATCATCATACATCATTTGGATATGGTCATCTCATTTAACCTCTATAGAGCACCAACTTTTTTCTCTATATCATCTACACAATGTTTATACCCACCCTCGCCCACATCAATGGTTATTCTTACCATGTTCATGTGATGCCACAATTAGTTGATGTTGCTCGTGGTTCAATTATGCACCTTTGGGACTGTGACTATGGTTATTACAACAATGATTGTGTGGCATTTGATAAAAAAATTCTCCCCATGATGATTATGATCACTACACCTAATATCATCATCACCATCTTCATCATCGTGGTCATCTTTAGGTCCCTCATCACTGTCTCCATCATCATCACCATCTTCATCATCATCATCATCATAATCTTCATCACCATCGCCATCATCATCAACGCCTTCACCATCATCACCATCTTCATCATCATCACCATCTTCATCATCATTGTCATCTCTAGGTCCCTCATCATCGTCGCCACCATCATCACCATCTCCATCATCTTCATCACCATCTCCATCACCATCGCCATCATCATCAATGCCTTCATCATCATCACCATCTTCATCATCATTGTCATCTCTAGGTTCCTCATCATCGTCGCCACCATCATCACCATCTCCATCATATTCATCATCTTCATCATCATCAACATCATCATCATCTTCATCATCACCAACATCTCCATCATCATCATCATCATCCTCATCATCGTCATCATCATCTTCATCACCATCGCCATCATCATCAACGCCTTCATCATCATCACCATCTTCGTCATCATTGTCATCTCTAGGTCCCTCATCACTGTCGCCACCATCATCACCATCTCCATCATCTTCATCACCATCTCCATCACCATTGCCATCATCATCAACGCCTTCATCATCATCACCATCTTCATCATCATTGTCATCTCTATGTTCCATCATCATTGTCATCTCTAGGTCCCTCATCACCATTACCAACACCATCATCATCAACGTCTTTGTCATCATCATTAACTCTAACACGAACCCTAATTCAATTTCCTTCTATAACTCTATCCCTAACCCTCACCCAAACCCTAGCACTAAACCATCTCCTTCATCACCACCATCACCATCACCATCGCCATCACCATCATCATTATCACCATCTTCATCATCATCATTAACTCTAACTCTAACCCTAACTCAATTTCCTTCTATAACTCCAGTCCTAACCCCCACCCAAACCTTAGCACTAAACCATCTTCTTCACCATCACCATCACCATCACCATCACCATTATCATCAACGTCTTCGTCAGCATCACCATCTTTGTCATCATCAATAACTCTAACTCTAACCCTAATTCAATTTCCTTCTATAACTCTATCCCTAACCCTCACCCAAACCCTAGCACTAAACCATCTCCTTCATCACCACCATCACCATCACCATCGCCCTCACCATCATCATCATCATCACCATCTTCATCACCATCATTAACTCTAACTCTAACCCTAACTCAATTTCCTTCTATAACTCCATCCCTAACCCTCACCCAAACCCTAGCACTAAACCATCTTCTTCACCATCACCATCACCATAACCATCACCATCGCCATCACCATCATCATCAACGTCTTCATCAGCATCACCATCTTCGTCATCATCATTAACTCTAACTCTAACTGACGGAATCCGAGTCCGCTCACCGATTTGGGTTCCGTGGCCGTGGAGCAAATGCCCAAAGTGTCCCTGAATGGCCCCGGGGTGCCCGACTAGGATGCCCGTAGCACACGAACCATGGCTCGGTTCATGAATCCATCGATTCTGGTGGGTCTGGGATGCCAGGTTTCAGCTACGGGACCCCCCATACCGTGCGTCGAAGACCCGGAAGCAGTGCCAATGGGCCATCCACAGAGCTAGGGTTTTGCTCGGTGAAGGCCATTCCAAATTCACTCAAGGGGGCCATTTCTCGTCCAAAGGCCCCCGAGAATGCGTGGCCACCGTGGAAAAGTCCACTAGGGCCACGTGTACTTGTGGGAGCCGAAGAAATCCAAGTCTGCTTGCCGGTTTGGGTTTCGTGGCTGCAGAGCAAATGCCCAAAGTGTCCCTGAATGGCCCCGAGATGCCCGACTAGGATGCCCGTAGCACCCGAACCGTGGCTTGGTTCGTGAATCTGTCGATTTCGGTGGGTCTGGGACGCTGGGTTTCAGCTAGGGAACCCCCCAAAGCATGCCTTGAAGGCCCGGAAGCAGTGCCAATGGGCCATCTCTGGAGCTAGGGTTTTGCTCAGTGATGGCCATTCTGAATTCCCTAAAGGGGTGCATTTCTCCTCCGAAGGCCCTCGAGCGTGCGTGGCCACCGTGGACAGGTTCACTATGGCCACGTGGACCTGTGGGAATCGATGGAATCCGATTTCGCTCACCGGTTTGGGTTCCGTGGCCGTGGAGCAAATGCCCAAAGTGTCCCTGAATGGCCCCAGGGTGCCTGACTAGGATGCCCGTAGCACCCGAACCGTGGCTCGATTCACGAATCCATCGATTCCGGTGGGTTTGGGACGTCGGGTTTCAGCTAGGGGATCCCCCATAGCGTGCCTCAAAGACCCGGAAGCGGTGCCAATGGACCATCCTTGGAGCTAGGGTTTTGCTGAGTGAAGGCCATTCCAAATTCGCTCAAGGGGGCCATTTCTCATCCGGAGGCCCCCGGGCGTGCATGGCCACCATGGAGAGGTTCACTATGGCCACGTGGACCTGTGGGAGCCAACAGAATCCAAGTCCGCTCGTCGGTTTGGGTTCTGTGGCCGCAGAGCAAATGCCCAAAGTGTCCCTGAATGGCCCCGGGGGTGCCCGACTAGAATGCCCGTAGCACCCAAACCATGGCTCCGTTAGCGAATCCATCGACTCCAGTGGGTTTGGGACGCTGGGTTTCAGCTAGGGGACCCCCCAAAGCATGCCTTGAATTCCCAGAAGCGGTGCCAATGGGCCATCTCTGGAGCTAGGGTTTTGCTCAGGGATGGCCATTCCGAATTCCCTAAAGGGGTACATTTCTTGTCCGGAAGTCCCTAGGCATGCGTGGCCACTATGGACAGGTCCACTATGGCCACATGGACCTATGGGAGCCGACGGAATCCAAGTCCATTTGCCGGTTTGGGTTTCGTGGCCACGGAGCAAATGCCCAAAGTGTCCCTGAATGGCCCCGGGGTGCCCGACTAGGATACCCGTAGCACCCGAACCGTGGCTACGTTCATGAATCCGTCGACTCCGGTGGATCTGGGACATTGAGTTTTAGCTAGGGGACCCCCGAGAGCGTGCCTTTAAGGCCCGGAAGCGGTGCCAATGGGCCATCGCCGGATCTAGGGTTTTGCTTAGTGAGGACCATTCCAAATTCGCTAAAGGGGTGCATTTCTCGTCCGGAGGCCCTCGGGCATGCGTGGCCACTGTAGATAGGTCCACTATGGCCACATGGACCTCTGGGAGCCGACGGAATCCAAGTCTGCTTGCTGGTTTCGGTTCCGTGGCCGCGAAGCAAATGCCCAAAGTGTCCTTGAATGGCCTCGGGGTACCCAACTAGGATGCGTGTAGCACCCGAACCGTGTCTCGGTTCGCGAATCCGTAGATTCTGGTGGGTCCAGGACGTTGGGTTTCAGCTAGGGGAACCCCCCACAGCATGCCTCGAAGACCCGTAAGCGGTGCCAATGGGCCATCCCCGGAGCTAGGGTTTTGATGAGTGAAGGCCATTCCAAATTCACTCAAGGGGGCCATTTCTCGTCCGGAGGCCCCCGGGCGTGCATGGCCACCATGGAAAGGTCTATAATGGCCATGTAAACCTCTAGGAGCCAATGGAATCCAATTCCGCTCGCCGGTTTGGGTTCCATGGCCCCAGAGCAAACCCCCAAAGTGTCCATGAATGGCCATCACTGAGAAAAACCCTAGCTCCGGAGATGGCCCATTGGCACTACTTCTGGGGCTTCAAGGCATGCTTTGGGGGGGTCCCCTAGCTGAAACCCAGTGTCGTGAATCCACCGGAGTCGACGGATTCACGAACGGAGCCACGGTTCAGGTGTTACGGGCATTCTAGTCGGGCACCCCAGGGCCATTCAGGGACAGTTTGGGCATTTGCACCGCGGCTACGGAACCCAAACGGGCAAGCGGAATTGGATTCCGTCGATTCCCATAGGTCCACATGGCCATAGTGGACCTGTCCATGGTGTCCACGCATGCCCGGGGGGCTCCGGACAAGAAATGGCCCCCTTGAGCAAATTTAGAATGGTCTTCACTCAGCAAAACCCTAGCTCCGGGGATGGCCCATTGGCTCCGCTTCCAGGTCTTCGAGGCACACTATGGGGGGTCCCCTAGTTGAAACCCGGCTTCCCGGACCCACCGGAATCAACGGATTCATGAACCAAGCCACGTTTTGGGTGCTACGGGCATCCTAGTCGGGCACCCTCAGGCCATTCAGGGACACTTTGGGCATTTTCTCCACGGCCACAGAATCCAAACCGGTGAGCAGACTCGAATTCCGTCGGCTCCCACTGGTCCATGTGGCCATAGTGGATCTGTCCACGGTGGCCACGCATGATCAGGGGCCTCCGGACGAGAAATGCACCCGTTTAGGGAATTTGGAATGGCCATCACTGAGCAAAACCCTAGCTTCGGCGATGGCCCATTGGCACCGCTTCCGGGTCTTCGAGGCATGCTTTGGGGGGTCCCCTAGCTGAAACTCGGTGTCTCGGACCCACCGGAGTTGACGGATTCACGAACGGAGCCACGGTTCAGGTGCTACGGGCATTCTATTCGGGCACCCCGGGGCCATTCTAGTGGTGATAACAAGTTTACTATCTGTTGAGTCTGATACTACATCCAGGAGCCGCACAACAAACTTTGAGATAGAAAGCTCTGTAATTTTAGGACACTGATTCAACCACTCATATAGTTTCTCACCTTCTTGAGGATCTAAATTTATAATTGCCTTCTGGGTAGATTCAAGCATGGAATAATATTTGTCGGCACTTCCAAGCTCCCCAGATCATTTGGTCAGCCATAATATGTGCGACTCCTTTGACGAAACATAAATTCTGGTGTGGACGGCAGCATTTGATACACTAGCCAAATCCATGTTCTTGGAAGAACTTACATATTTCAGCAAAGGAGCGTTTTGCAGGTGACTTGAAAATCCCTTCCAATTTTCAGCAATAAAACAAAGAAGTTCAACGTACATATTTTCAGGCAAGCTTGTCAACCAATCAGACAACCGAATACAGGGAGATAACCACGCCCAAAAAATTCAAGCTATTATAAAACTCTTGTTTATCAAGATAAGGATGGACTATGTGTACATTACGAGAATATAGATTAATGAAGTCGCTTTGATGAACTTGTCCTCTTGCTCTCTCCAGAATGCGTTTAAAAGCAGGGAGTATTGTCCGAGCTTCTATTGGTTTACATAAATGTTTATTCCAAATCCGACGTCACATAAAACCACTTCATCAACTTTCAATTGGGTCTGAATGGCATCTCTAACTTGTGTTAGCTGTGGATAACGAGGAATATGAAAGGGTTCGATACCCTATAGACCCAAGTTTTCAATGATAGAGGTGAATTACCACTTATCAGAGCATGAAATGCTGAACAAAAGGCTAATGGAACACAACGAAGGATTCCCTGGTTCCACTTGTTTTTGAAAATGATACTTTCTCTTGATGAAACGAATAAAAAATCTGCCTGTATTATAAATGGAAATCCTGTTACAATTTCCGTCGGAAGAAAAGCATAAATACCTACAGCCGCCATATTTCCTTTTGTAAACCGCTTGCCCACCGGAAAAGCTAATGTAATAGCCCATTTCCCAACATCCTTCCTCTGCTCAACCCTAAACGTTTTCCACGGGAAACCGCTGCCTCCACATGCAATAACTACATTGTTTTGTCGAAAATTGATCTTCTTCTGCTAACAAATGCAAAATGAAGGATTCATTGTCATTGCTAAGAGAAGTTCTAAGGTCAGTTTCTCGTAAAATAGAGATTGTATAAATCCTATTAAGATCTATATGTTCCACCCGGAACCTCCCTAGACACACTTGTTGGACTCCCCGGAACTAGGTTTTGCTGCACGGTTGGAGTTCTATGCCCCGGCAAGTATCCAGCGGGTGTCCCTGAAGGCCTTTTGGATGAGAGACGGAACGAGCCATAGAATGAAGACCGTGGCTCCGATCAACAAACCTTCAGCTCCATTGGATTCAGGACTTCAAGATAGTGCTAGGGGTACCCCTCCCCTCCAGTCCCATGGCCTGGGTGTCACCTTGTAGGTCCATCTTGGAAACTAGGGTTTTGCTTAGTGAGGGAGTGTGCAATTTTTGCACACAAGAGTCAAATTTGCAAAATCATCCACCGGGCACTTGTGGTTAGAATTCCCAGCCGGAACCTCTCTAGACACACTTGCAGGACTCCCCGGAACCAAGTTTTGCTGCACGGTTGGAGTTCTATGCCCCCGGCAGGTATCCAGCAGGTGTCCCTGAAGGCCTTTTGGATGTGAGATGGAACGAGCCATAGAATGAAGACCATGGCTCTGATCGACAAACCGTCAGCTCCATTGGATTCAGGGCGTCGGGAGTGTGCTAGGGGTGCCCCTCCCCTCCAGTCCCGTGGCCCGGGTTTCACCTTGTAGGTCCATCTTGGAAACTAGGGTTTTGCTCAGTGAGGGAGTGTGCAATTTTTGCACATAGGGGTCAACTTTGCAATATCCTCCCCGGGCACTTGTGGCTAGCGGCTAACTGGTGAAGGCATTGATGGTGATGGCGATGGTGATGAAGATGATGATGATGATGATGAATATTGTGATGATGATGGAGACGGTGATGAGGGACCTAGAGATGACCACGATGACGAAGATGGTCATGATGATGAAGATGGTGATGAGGGACCTAGAGATGACAATGATGATGAAGATGGTGATGATGATGAAGATGGTGAAGGCATTGATGATGATGGCGATGGTGATGAAGATGATGATGATGATGATGATGAAGATGGTGATGATGATGATGATGTTGATGATGATGAAGATGATGGATATGGTGATGATGATGGCGATGTTGGTGAGGGACCTAGAGATGGCAATGATGATGAAGATGGTGATCGTGATGAAGATGAAGACGTTGATGATGATGGTGATGGTGATGAAGATGATGATGATGATGACGAAGAAGATGATGATGATGAAGAAGATGATGATGATGATGGAGATGATGTATCTAAGTGGTTTTCTATATTAATCAAGCATCAATCTTCAAGCATAAATGAACATGTTTTAAAATAAATTGTTAGGATACATATCTAAGAGTCTAGAGAAGATCTCTATGCATTTGACCATCAAATTTGCTCAAGGAGATGATGAAGTAGCTCAAGACAATATGGAAGTTGTTGCATAACTCAAACAATCACATGGCTATAAATCATAACTTAATCGTAACTCAAACATCAAATAAACGATATAAGATAACGATATCAAATAAACTATCTAACATGAATAACTTTGGACATGCATGAATAAACAATCACATCATTACTATACTATGTACCTCAATCAATTAGGCCTTCTAGATCCTCTCAATTTTTTATTGTCTCAAACAACCTCTCGTGCTCTGCATGAGGTAGTAAGTAGCGTACCTTGTTTGATTACGTCGTTGACATTGTCTATAGTTGGATGTTTGTACCAACGATCAAGTGCGTAAAGTGATACACCCGCGAACCTGGTCTATAATCCGTGTATGTGTAGTCATTGCTCTTTGGTCCCTTTCCATCCATTGTAAGATATTCCCCCTGAACAACCATCGATCCAGTGGGAAAGGTAATGCCTTCACTATCTGTTAATGATGCGAGGAGGGTTTGCTTCCCCTGGATGCATCATGCCAACCAATAATTCGTCCCAATTGCACTGTCTGTCGGGGCGACAACTGCATAGATGTGTCTTGCAAAGATGCATTTTATGGTCATATTCCAACAAGTAGTGGTTTGATAACTTGGATAATTACATATAAACAAGGAGGGAACCAGGATATGCATGCAGAAATGTTTACCTGGCTGTACTAGATCAGATATATGATCATATTCATTCGAAATAGAGGACTGGCCTTCCTCTAACTGGATTGTTTCAACAACTGCACATGGGTCCACTGCAAGTGATACGTGATCCCATTCATCAACCCAATCCATTGATTCGAATTCATCCCATTCACAACTGCTGCACGGCCCACAAAAGCAAGCAAGTTTTTGCATCCATATTTCAAATAAGGGGTTGTTTGAGCTTCAAACCGAATGAAATCCATGAGTTCCTTGCACAGTACTGCAACTATAAGAACGCGATCGGTCTATATCAACTACATGCCAGAAATTTCTGACATGTCCTCTACCTGTTGGTATGTGTTGCTCTATTGTTCGATGTGACATTTTTGCAGAGCACCATTGAACTATGGTTTCTGCATCCCAAATATGAGGGTTTCTCGTGCACCTCATCTCTTCCCTTCGTAAGGCAGTTTTGAGACATGCCCCAGCACCGTTGTGCTCTCCCTTTCCATGCCTGGTCTCAAAATAGTTCCACACATGCAGCACATCACAAGTCTTGTGCAAAATACTCAACCACTGGAATACACATGCATTTTTGAACTGGCCTGCACAACCATCTGACCATATCCAATGCCGATCCATCTATATACCTCTCTCCTTCAGCTGATCATAGAAAATTTTGAAGCAATGTTGCACGTAATGCAGGTCATGGCACCTGTCGTTACTGATGTAGAAGTTGGTCTCTTTCAATATTATCCTCCTGTCGTTGCTACTCTCTGGCACGTGCCTATACATGATATGGACCATTATGCTAACTTGGTCTGAATGGTAGTATTGACTTTGAATCTCATTTTGTGGCTGCAGGGTGTAGTTTTCAGCAAAGTCCACAAACGACAATATTGTGCCATTGGGGAAGGTGTCCCTACACTACCTGTAGTGTTCATCCTGCCATCGTGCTACATGGACATGCTGTACATACTGCTCGGTCTTTTGGTAGAATTCCTTCATGAATTTGCAAATTTGTACCTAGTGCAACAAAACCAAGGGCATTAAAACAACGTGGCATTTTCAATCGGAATATATATGTACAAATTCAACATGTACAATATGAAAGTATGGAAACTTATATTACCTGTGACTTCACCAATGCAATTTTTTTGCTTTCCTTCAAACTATCTACTTGATATGTTATGTACTGGAAGTTTTGCATTTCTACTGACATCCTCCCAAATGCGTGCTCCGCAGTTGCATGGATGCAGGGGCTCAATAATGCAAATCCACTGCAACTAGAACACGCCCCATATAAACATGATCTTTTATAATATTTTTGTCCTTTAGGTCTTGGACACATTATGCTATGTGTAAATTCTCTGGATGCATTCGGTGGTTGTAACGATGGGCAATCCTGCACAATGTTAGTATGCAAATCACAAAATATATGTCTATATGTATCATAAAATTACTCAAATTCTACATGGTATCTACAACAACATGTATTGCGATCATTGCAAATTTTAACATACCAGGGTTTGCATTTTTCAAAGGACCTTTAGCCCAAGTTCAATTGTGTGTGCTCATTCTTGAACCTCTCGTAGAGTTCTGTTTGTGTCGTGTCAAGGAAGTGCTTGACATGGGGTTCCCCCCCCTAACACATTTTCTCAACTTTAAAACATCTCTTTGATTTGATGACGGTCTAGTGTTATCATGCCAAAACTTTTGCACTAGTTCTTTAACAGCATCAATGAGCTTCATGTCTGAACGAGGTAACCTACCAACAAAGACCCAACAATCTTTTTGGCCTGGGATCTTAGGTTTTTCTCTAATGGCAGAATAATTTTGAAGAGTCTTTCTGTCTACTTTAAAGATTTTACATGTGTGTGATAGTAGGCGACGTTGCCTTGTGGATTTGTCTACAGTCGATTCCGACAGTACACGACGAGCCACATTAAAATCTTTTGTATGAGAAGTTTTTCCAATCAAATTGTAGATTTCTAACAACATGATTGTTGACATCTGAACTTCTAACTACCTCTATGCCCAAAATTCTCCTAACATCTGCTAGACAATGTGATTTTAACAAAGCAAGAAACAATTGACATTTTGCTACATCGGTTTTGGATTCAAAAAATTCTTTCGTTATCTTGCTACAATGGAAATCAATAGTGCGTTTGGCCATCTTACCTTCAAGTCCTGAAAATGAACTTTCATCCACATGAATACGTCTGGGATTTCTTCGTCGTCCGCTTGATAGTCGAGGCAAGGGAGTCGACAAGGAAGTATGAGTCCCGTCAATGGCTTGTTGTGGCCCTTTGTTCACAACTTGATCCTACAAGGGTGTGTGTTTTGCATGTGTGTGCTCTTCTTGGGGAGGTTTCCAATTAAGAACTTGCTCAATGTCCATCCCTTCATACTCGACATCAGGCAAGATTTGATTGGCTTCGACCACTTCGTCATTGCTTGTTGATGGATCTAAGGCACTAACATTTTGATTTCTACGGTTTTGCATGTACAACCTGGCATTTTCTCTTATCTCATGGGCCTTTTCAGGGGACAACCCTGTCCTTCTAGACTTTCTTTTATTATTACGTTTGTTTCCCATATTCAATGCATTTTAGAAAAAAACATAAATATCACCCCTGTAAGAATGAACAACAAATAAGATATTAAAACTCGATGTGCACATGATTATTAAACCTCGATGTAGCAATTGATTATGTACAACAACATCTAGTGAGAATTTTTTCATATAATCTTAAAAGCTATTGGGAATGCCCTACATATAACTACAACGACACCTCTAGGAACTCGGTAGGATGGTATTGAATGGTGGTATGGGAAAATAGCCCCAAAAGACTAGGAGTTTTCAATTCTCTAGGTCTTTGTGTGAGTTGTTGTGGTGAAACCATGAGGAATTCAACAAATGTTTGTCTACTAGATGGAAGAATGTGATTATGAAATGTTATTGGTGGCGATGCAAGTAATTTTTTTTTATTATCTTCATGAAAGGTTGAAAGCATTGCTTGGTGCATTTTGTAGTTTTTTTTTGGCAAGATGTTTTTATTGTCTATGTTGAAGATTAAGAAAACTAAAATAGATCTATCATACAATTCATGAGGAAAAACCAAAATAGATGCCATTCAAACAAGTGAATGAAGACTAAACTACATTTAACAAGATAAAATTATCACCATACCTCAAGGATTATGATTGCTCTTTGCCTCAAATGTCAAATTCTCTTTTGATGTGTCCACTATATGTAAGAAGACTTCATGTGTGTCCAAGTAGCATGAGAATTCAATCCAAGGTGCCAAATAGAGTCCAACTGTTGTGTATTCACTCAATTGATCCAAATAGAGCCCAAGAGGTGTGTATTCAATCCAAGGAGCCAAATAGAGCCCAAAATGTTGTGTATTCTATCCAAATGGTCAAGGAAGCACCAAATTGTGTATGAATTCAATCTACCATGTAAATGCTTGTCGGACTGTGTGTGAAACCAGCGAAGAGAACACAAAAATGAGGAAAAAATTGCGGGAGAAAGAACGCGGGTGATTTTCTAAATTTTATCTTCAACAGGGACGCGCATGCGCCTCTAGCACGCATGCGTTATTAGCACATGCGCGTCCCTTCTAAACGTTGTATTGTTTGGTGGGTAACGTTCAGTGCATTTATTACCCAAGAGATTTAAATGTGTCGGGTTATTCCTAGAGCCCCTCCCCATAAAGAGCCCCTCCCCCATAAAGGCATTTAGGACCTCTTCTAACCCATAATCCCTATGTGCATTTAAGTGCTTCTAGGTGTTTAGGGGTATATTTACAAATATGTATTTTAATTTCAAAACATTAATTTAATTTTGAATTATAAACATATGTATTACATCAAGAATAATGCTTCTAGGTGGATGATGATGATGATGACTAATGGAGATGATGATGATGATGATGAAGAATATGCAACACATCATCCTCATCATCATCATCATCTTCAACATCATCTTCTTCATCATCATCTTCATCATCATCTTCATCATCATCATCATTGTGAGGACGAGGATGATAATGATGATGATGGTGATGATGATAATGATGACGACGATGGTGGATGATGATGAATATGAGTATGATGATGAAGAATATGATGATGATGATGACGAATATGATCATCATCAAAATCATCATATTCGTCATCATCATCTTCACTAGTCATCATCATCACCATCGTCGTCATATGATCATGGTCACGATCATCACTATCTTCGTCATCACTGTCTTTAGTCATCTTCATCTTCGTCATTGCCATCTTCCTCCTAATCATCATCGTCATTGACATCTTCGCATCATCATCATCATCATTGACATCTTCATATCATCATCATCATCATTGGCATCTTCATATCATAATCATCATCATCATTGACATCTCTGTATCATCATCGTCGACGAAGATGATGATGATGATGATGATGAATATGAGTACGATGATGATGATGACTAATTTTGAGATGATGATGATGATAATGAAGATGATGAGGAATATGTAGCACATCATCATCATATTCATCATCATCAACAACATGATCATCATCATCAACAACAATATGATCATCATCAAAATCATCATACTCGTCATCATCATTATGAGAATATTTTGATGCATGATGATATGATGATATGATGATGATGACGATGGATGATGATGAATACGAGTATGATGATGAATCATCAACAACATGATCATCATCATCATCAACAATATGATCATCATCAAAATCATCATACTCGTCATCATCATCACCATCATCACCATAATCATCATATGATCATGGTCACGATCATCACTGTCTTTAGTCATCTTCATCTTCGTCATCATACTCGTCATCGCCATCTTCCTCCTAATCATCATCATCATTGACATCTTCGTCATCATCTTCGTATCATCATCATCATCATTGACATCTTCGTATCATAATCATCATCATCATTGACATATTCGTATCATAATCATCATCATCATTGAAATCTTCGTATCATAATCATCATCATCATTGACATCTTCGTATCATCATCATCGACGAAGATGATGATGACGACGATGATGATGATGAATATGAGTACGATGATGATGATGACTAATTTGGAGATGATGATGATGATGGTGAAGATGATGAGGAATATGCAGCACATCATCATCATCTTCCTCATCATCAACACCATGATCGTCATCATCAACTTCCTCGTCATCATCATCATCATTGTGAGGACGCAGAAGATGATGAGGATGATGATGATGATGATGATGATGATGATGATGATGACGACGATGATGATGATGATGACGACGATGGATGATGATGAATATGAGTACGATGATGAATATGATGATGTTGATGACAAATATGATCATCATCATCATAAAAAAAAACATCATATTCGTCGTCATACTCATCTTCATTAGTCATCATCATCATCATCATTGTGGGGACG
Source organism: Larix kaempferi (assembly GCA_027924585.1). Classification (NCBI taxonomy): domain Eukaryota; kingdom Viridiplantae; phylum Streptophyta; class Pinopsida; order Pinales; family Pinaceae; genus Larix; species Larix kaempferi. Next base: position 9,372,152 of record BSBM01000029.1, read on the forward strand.
GGGATGATGATGATGATGATGACGACGACGATGACGATGAAAATGGTGATGATGACTAATGGAGATGATGATGATGTTGATGATGAAGATGATGACAAATATGCAGCACATCATCCTCATCATCATGATCATCTTCATGATCATCTTCATCATCATCTTCATCATCATCTTCATCATCATCAACACCATGATCATGATCATCAACTTCGTCATCATCATCATTGTGAGGATGCGAATGATGATGAGGATGATGGTGATGATGACGACGATGGTGGATGATGATGAATATGAGTACAATGATGAAGAAGATGATGATGATGATGAAGAAGATGATGATCATCGAAATCATCATATTCGTCATCATCATCTTCACTAGTCATCATCATCACCATCATCACCATCGTCATCATATGATCATGGTCACGATCATCACTGTCTTCGTCATCACTATCTTTAGTCATCTTCATCTTTGTCATCATACTCATCATCGCCATCTTCCTCCTAATCATCATCATCATTGACATCTTCGTCATCATATTCGTATCATAATCATCATCATTGACATCTTCATATCATCATCATCATCATTGACATCTTCGTATCATCATTGTCGACGAAGATGATGATGATGATGATGGTGGATGATGATGAATATGAGTACGATGATGATGATGACTAATTTCGAGATGATGATGATGAGGAGGAGGAGGAGGAGGAATATGCAACACATCATCATCATCATCAAAAACATGATGATCATCATCATCAACAATATGATCATCATCAAAATCATCATACTCGGCATCATCATCTTCACTAGTCATCATCATCACCATCATCACCATTGTCATCATATGATCATGGTCACGATCATCACTGTCTTTAGTCATATTCATCTTTGTCATCGCCATCTTCCTCCTAATCATCATCATCATTTACATCTTCGTCATCATCTTCGTATCATCATCATCATCATTGACATCTTCATATCATCATCATCGACGAAGATGATGATGATGATGATGAATATGAGTACGATGATGATGATGACTAATTTCGAGATGATGATGATGATGATGACGATGATGATGATGGTGAAGATGATGAGGAATACGTAGCACATCATCATCATCTTCCTCATCATCAACACCATGATCGTCATCATCAACTTCCTCGTCATCATCATCACCATCATCATTGTGAGGATGCAGATGATGATGAGGATGATGAGGATGATGAAGATGATGATGATATGATGATGATGAGGATGAGGATGATGATGATGGTGAATATGATGAGGAATACGTAGCACATCATCATCAACACCATGATCGTCATCATCAACTTCCTCGTCATCATCATCACCATCATCATTGTGAGGATGATGAGGATGATGAGGATGATGAAGATGATGATGATATGATGATGATGATGATGACGATGGATGATGATGAATACGAGTATGATGATGAAGATGATGATGTTGATGACGAATATGATCATCATCATCATCCACAAAAACATATTCATCGTCATACTCATCTTCATTAGTCATCATCATCACCATCTTCATCATCATCATCATTGTGGGGATGGGGATGATGATGATGATGATGATGACGATGACGATGAAGATGGTGATGATGACTAATGGAGATGATGATGATGTTGATGATGAATATGATGACAAATATGCAACACATCATCCTCATCATCATGATCATATTCATCATCATCAACACCATGATCATGATCATCAACTTCATCATCATCATCATCATCGTCATCATTGTGAGGACGAGGATGATGATGAGGATGATAAAGATGATGATGATATGATGATGATGACGATGATGGTGGATGATGATGAATACGACTACAATGATGATGAATACGAGTACGACGAATATGATGATGATCATCATCATGATCATCAAAATCATCATATTCATCATAATCATTTTCATTAGTCATCATCATCGCCATCTTCATCATCCTCACCATCATCATCATCATCATATGATCATGGTCACAATCATCATTGTCTTCGTCATCATAATCGTCATCTTCATCATCCTCAGCATACTCATCATCGCCACCTTCATCATCATCTTCGTCATTGACATCTTCGTCATCAACATCATCATCATCTTCATCATCATACTCATATTCATCATCATCCACCATCACCACCACCACCATCATCATCATCATCATCTTTGTCATCACCCTCTTCCTCATCAACAACATCTTCGTCATCATCATCATCATCATCATCATCATCTTCATCATCATCACCATCAATGGTGATGATGCGGATGACAATGATAATGTTGATCTGACGTTGACGATCAAGATGATGACCTAGATGTTGATGATGATGAGGTAGAAGAGGGTGGTGATGATGATGATGACGGTGTTGATGATGACAATGATGGTGATGATGATGATGATGATGATGATGATTAAGATGATGATGATGGTGATGGTGATGAGGATGAAGAAGATGATGATGATGGAGATGAAGATGTTGATGATGATGATGATGATGGTGATGAAGAATATGGTGATGATGAAGAAGATGATGATGATGGAGATGTTGATGAGGAAGGGGGAGATGACAATGATGATGAAGATGCCGATGATGATGATGATGATGATGGTCATCATCATCTTCATCTTCATCATCATCATCATCATATTCATCATCATCATGATCATCATCCTCATCACCATCATCAACACCATCATCATCACCATCACCATCACCATCATCTTCATCACCATTGTCACCATCATATCATCATCATCAACATCATCATCAACATCTTCATCATCATCATCATCATCAACATCTTCATCATCATTGTCATCTCCCCCTTCCTCATAAAAATCTCCATCATCGTCATCTTCTTCATCATCACATCTTCATCAACTTTATGTATCCCCTTGACAAAGGAAATTAAATGAACCATATAAGATACAATAACACGAATGCGCATCTACGCGTGCGCGTTGTTAACCACGTGTGCGCGCTTCCATGGACGCGTGCGCATGCTTACGCGTGGGCGCCTCTTTGCGCACACGTGTGTATGAATTCAAATTGTTTTTGGCGCCCTTGCAGCTTGGAATTAGCTTCGGATTGCACCTTTAGGCTCGGTCTGATTTATCTGTGATTTATGGCAGAACACATCAAACGCTGCAACTTCCTATTTTTCACAGCTAGTTCTGCATAAGCTCCACGAGTGCACTACATATGAAATTGCACACACTTGTCGAGCTCTATGTGTAGATTCTAAATATATAAATTTTTAATAGATCTGTTGTTGTTCTCTATTTATAATTCGTTTTAAACTACACTCATGTCAAATTCGTAAAAAACATAGGTCATTTATTTGGCCTATAACTTTTTATTGGCTTACCTATTTCGAAAACGGAAAAGAACCCGCACAAGAGCACGAAAATACCTACAACCTAAAAAAAAAATGCATTTTAATTATTTTTAGACCATGATATGGTCGCTCAACACTATACCATGTCGTTTTAGGGATTCACTGACTTTGGTAATTTAAAAAAAATATAAAATTGACTTCTAAAATTTTGGAAAAATAGCCCTGTACAAGATTTTTCTGTTGCTTACGCTTGTACATATTTTTTTTCTCGTAAATTGAAAATTTACATAACAAACAGGTGGCTCAACAAAAACATGTGCATTATGTTTTAGAAAAAAAATAACATACCAATATTCGAATAATGACATTTTGGGGTGGTTATACAACGTTTCCATAAATAAAAGTTATATATTATGGAAGGTCATCCGTTTTTCTACGTTTCATCTTTTTACACCTAATCCGAAATTTTTTTGTAGGTACCCCTAATAATTCATTTTAATGATAGTATTTCTGTTTTTCCAGAAACTCATTGCAACTAACGTGTCATAATTGGGTATCATTACCTTGCACCAGCCCTTCAATATGATCTATACTTTGTGTATGATAAAATATATTTTTAAGAATTTTGTCACATTTATATTTCATAAAAATTTCAAACCTATAAAAACTCTCTTTATATTATTTGATTTCAATAACCAACAACCAAAATATTACTGCAAAATTAGATTTTATTTGCTGAATTTTGTACTTCTCGGCACTAAACTTATTAGATGCTTTTTTCTTTCATATGCGCAGGGAAGGATTGGATTTGTACAGTGGAATCTTGTTAAAAAAAATATTTTCTTAAGTAGTAATGTTAATTGTTTATTGTAACGGTTATAGGGAACGTAACAGTTATAAGGAAGATGCTAATAACGTACTTCACTGAGTGGAATTTTGTTCATAAAAAATATTTTTGAGTAGAAATGTTAATTGTCTATTGTAATAGTTAAAAGGAATTGTAATAATTACCAGCATAGACCTATATTGAACCCGTATCTATCAAGCACCCAAGGGATCCAATTTCTTGTGTATTTCTTTTTTTAAATTTAAACTCAAGAAATTTGATATCTCTTGATTGATAGACCCGGGTTTAAATACTTACATTAATTTTTTTATTTTTTAAATACTTTCATTAATTTTTTTTATTTTATGAGCCGACATGAATTTATTAATGGCCAACATAATATAATTTATTACTTTTTACTCTTTTTTTAACTTGTGTAATGTTACAACATCTCCCTCATACTCGTGTGTAACGTTACATCCACACACGTTACAACATCTCCCCCATATTGAGCTGTAGAGCACCTTGTTTCACTCGGTGCAATAAGGAAGATGCCAATAACGTACTTCACTGGATTTCATTTCACAAATTAACGGTTTAGAAACCAAACAAACAAAATGACAATAATGTTTTTAACCACATGTTCCGAAAACACAAAGAAGGGAAAGAGAAGCAGTGTAGGATCACAAGTCATAAGTGTAATATCCCCAATCATATATATGGAGATATCAACTCAATTACAAAGACCAAGTCAAAAACATTAAAAAACTATTAACTAGAATTGACATAACTAGTATTAAGCACACTTAGACCTCCCAAATACTTCCCAAGATGGACATTAGGATCTAATAGGGCTACAATTAAGAAGACAATCAGGCCAATACTTCGTCAGTGGCACATTTATGGGTGCTTCATGCCTAAGAAGATTTCATTCGTAGAGCCAGGACTATCAATGCACATTCCCCAAGGACTTTTGTGGAAACCCAAAGCTTATGGTGCTCACTAGAAGTAATCAGAACTGGTATAGGCTAAATGGATTGTCCCACCTTGCTACAACAAAGATACAAAGGTTTAGACTTGAATTAACAAGGTTTGGAGGCCATAAACTCAAGTGTGCTATCTAGGACTACTCAACTAATTAACTTCCAAGCTTTTCCAAACGAACATAGAGGGTCATGAATCTCTGATCCAAAGCTTGGGATGGCTTCATCAGAGTCTTAATCACCTGCAACAACTCACGTAATCACAATTGGACATATAGAAGATGATTAACTGCATTAAAACTAGAAACTAGCTAGATTTGACATTGTAACGAGCATAGAGTGAGTACATCACTAACAATAGAAATTTTATTGCAAAACCAAGAGCAACATGATATCATTAATTTGCAGAAGAGTTCATAGACATTACATATTTGTAATAATAGCAACAATCACTCATTAATATGCACCCCTCCTTCGGAAAATACAAAGCAGAAACCAGTACATTCACTCACTGAAGAACAGAGTGCGCTCAAATTGAGAAGGTTTGGATCTAAAACAACATGAAATGACCTACAATACAATAAATCATAATGGCTGAATTTCTCGGGTGATTCCATGAAGATGGGTAACTCTTTTTGGCCAAATATGACAGTGAAAAACGGAAATTTTATCCATGTATTAAATTGAAGCCCTCGAAACTCATATTTTCCAAATGAATTTTGACATGCGGTTGAAAAACGAAATGTAGGGAATTATGTTGGCTTTCCAATGATATTTTTTTCGAAATATACCATTGTCATTTATCGTGTCGAATTTTCATTTAATGAAACGTGTGTACTTAAAAATTTGAAGAGCAATTAACAAGTAGTTTGTGTTCGTGCACGATAATTTAACGTTAAAGTAATAATTTTAAAAAATGAAATATGTGAACATGATCTAGACAGAATGCACTAGGGCTTACATATTTTTCTTTTATTTTTACCCGAAAAATTATATTTATTATTATTTTTCGAAACTAACCAATGAATATTTTAGTCGCATTTTGCACACATGTGTGTTTGTGCACGAAATCTTTTGATTGTTTACATAATTTGCAAAACTAAAAATACCCTTTTGAAGAGGACGCATTTATCTAGGGCTTGAGTATTTTTTCAAATTTTTTGGATGTGTATTTTGAATGTTGTGAATTTATCTTTGAGCTCAATCGAAGTTGTCGGCAGGGTTTTTTAGGGCAAGTTTTAGTAGAAATTTAAAAACAAAAGACATATGAAGATAAAAATTCATAAATTTTATATATCTGGATAGAGGATTCATTGACAAATCCAATGGTATCAAGTCCGCTCATTAATGAGCATTTAATGACATGGTTTATCTATGTGGAAGGTAGACAAAACTTTCATTCTGCAGTGAAAAGGGCTCTCAGCCTGTTTTTTAAGCCCTCGATCAAGCTATTTGCTCGATCAAGGGTTTTAAAATACCTCGATCTAGGTTTTTAACATACCTTGATTGAGGGTTTAACAACACCTTGATCAAGGGTTTAAGAACATCTCGATCGAGGTATTTTAAAACCCTCGATCGAGGGCCTAAAATGAGCCTTTTATGTTTTTCAAAAGCTCGATCTAGCTTTTCAAAAGCTCGATCGAGCTTTTCAAAAGCTAGATCGAGCTTTTTAAAAGATAGATCGAGCTTTTCAAAAGCTGGATCGAGAAAAAGCTGGATCAAGCTTTTCAAAAGCGAGATCGAGCTTTTGAAAAGCTAGATCGAGGTCTTGTTTAAACCCTCGATCGAGGTTTTTTAAAACCCTCGATCAAGGTATTTTAGAGCCCTCGATTGAGCTTTTAAAACCCTCGATCAAGCTTTTAAAACCTCAACTGAGGGCTCTAAAATACCTCAATTGAGGGTCTGAAAAACAATTTGTTTCCATTCTATCCACCAAAAATGGTGAACCACCTTCGTGGAATCACCCTCTCCTCAAATTCTAGTTGATCTCTCAAATAGTTGGTGACAATAGGGGCACATCTCCCAACTGATTGACAAGAGGCGCATTTCCCAAGTCTAGAGAAACTTCAAGCTCTCTAATTCGAATGCTCAGACTGACAAAAGATGTGAAACGGAGTTGTAATCCTTGTTTTATAAAATTCTCCTTCATAATTTAGCTTATCTTCTTGCCTTCTAGGACATGCCATCTATGAAATTCGAATTTGGTGATGAGTGGGGCTTATTTGGCAAGTTGATTTTGCATTTTGGACCCACTTGCCTCATGAATTCTCCCTCCTTGGCTAAATTTAACCTTTGTTGATTTCCTTGAGCCTTTTTCCTTCTTTCCTGCTTTTGCCAATCTCTCTTATCTTCAAAAATTAAGAAACTCTTGCTTTCTTTCCTTTCCTTTAGTTTGTTTTCTTGCTTTTGGAAACTTCTGCTTTGTCTTGATTTTCTTCTACTTTCCTTCTTTTCAGAGATTTCCTACTTAGTTTGTTCTTTCCTTATTTGATGTGCTTTCTTGCTTTTATTATTGCTTTCCATCTTTTCTGTTTTACACTGCTTTTCTTCCAGTTTCCTCTTTTAAGTGACAACTCACAGGACCATCCTTATCTCCTTATGCACCCTCATGGGCCCCTTCAAATTTTCCAACTCATGTCATAATTAAAAATAATTAAATATTCAAGAACATAGACTTCATCACTCCTAATTTAATTTATTCCAAAACACCATAGCCAGAATTTATTCCTGGGCTAATTTAAATAATTACATAAAGTACTTGGCCAAAATTACTCTCTTATTAATTAATTTAATAATTTCCACTAGACCTCGTGGGAGTGGAGTGGTTAGTGGCTTGACCATGGTTCCCTTAGGGAAGGGACATTACATTCAGACTAATCACAAATGTAAGTTTGTTTTCTGTCCAGATATGCAATGACATATGATTTTGATTTTGAACTTATGTCGTAGATCACTTAAGTTTGATATTTGATATTTTTTCTTATAAAGAGGATATAGATTAAGCGGTTGTGAGGTTACTTTTTACCATGTTGATCCCAGTTTTGTAAATTTCAATAAAATTCTAACATGTTAAAACTATATATTTTTTGAGCTTTTTTAGTATAAGAATAAAATTTTATAGCAATCCAATTATTCTTCTCTTAAGGTTAGATAAACAAAGTTACTCTCAGCTAAAGTTAATCACCACTATCATTGTCATGTTCATCGGCTAAATTTAACCACCACCACCATTTCATATTAAATTCATAATGAAAATATTATTATAAATTTAATCACCACCATCATCGTCATGTTCATCAGTTAAAGTTAACCACCACCACCATCATCTCATGTTAAATTCATAATGAAAATATTATTATAACCAGCATAGATCCATCTAAAAGGGGATCTTCCAAGCGTTGAGAGGGATCAAAACTCTCAGAATTTAGACTGGAAATGTTGACGAAGTGTGTAATGCAATGCTTATGGTTTTAATTTATCTCATTTATGTAGTTTTATATATATGTCGTCCAAATATTTTAAATCTGATTTGAGCCGATAAGTTATTTTTATAATATTTTATTATTTTTTATAAAAGACAGGTGTCATTTATAGGTTGAGCATGGAAGGAGTTACACATCTCCCCTTATTGGGCTGTAGAATGTGCCTCTTTGACACAAATATACAGATATACACCATCATAACTGCAAACCCATTTGAATAAAAAGATGAAAACGATCAACTGTAGCCTCATCGTATATATTGCAATTCACTCTATCATAGTGGAGGCTTGAATGTGAAATACAAAGCATTATTTTATGAGATGAGTTTGTCCAACATGTGCATTCACCTGAGTAGCTCATTATCCCTCTCCGCTTACCTCTTTAATTTCCTCTGCACCAATCAACCGCATGATATTTCAAAAAAATTCACACATTCCCTAAATTGCGCCATTCGATTTTGTCTTTGGCTTCTCTCCTTTATTGATCGACATTTTTGTTGCCCCCTAGCCTCAACAGGAGTCCATCACCCATTGTCTACGCCGTGGTTGTAATCCACATTACTTTATGATTTTCAATAAAATGAATAACATAAAATGAAAGCATACTATAGAATAATGTGTAACATTCTCCAACCTTCTATAATATGGGTTGATTGGAGGCATATTTAGAATAATGTGCAACACTCTCCAACCTTCTATAAGATGGTTTGTGGCCCTATCAATCAATAGATGCAAGGTCAAAAGACCCATTTTCAACCATATGAAATTTTTAAATCACTGTGAAGTCCAAAGAGCATAAATTTATAATACTAAGAATATGAGTATCTTTAAAAATGGAGCACCTAATCTTGAAAAAAAATGGTGACCCACACACAAAGATCATCTGGGCCCAAACAACATGTAACTACAAAAATCTACAAAAAGGAAGAGAGAGTGATCACCACAACTCCACCTCCTTGAAAATGCTTAAATTTACAAAAAGGGTCTTTCAAATAATAGTTCATTCTGTGAGGAAGGTCTAAACCAATGGATTTAATTTAATGAAGCAATACCACATCTAATTGGATATACAACAACACAATACGTATAAAAATATTATGATTGGAAAGTATCATCCCATCAACATTCTAGGGTAGGAAGGAGAGCTTCATTCCAATGGGAGATGAAAGACTAGGATATTGAACTGGTTTTATGTATCAAATCCATCCAAACTAAATGAATGAATTTTCATATCCTTGTAAGAATTTGCCCATAGTTGGGGGCTAACATCCCTTAGCCAATTTACCCCAACATGAGAGGAGACCACCTTCATTTGTCTACGTTGACCTACCAAGTAGGCTCAATATCCATTCCAATTGATTTAGAATTAGTAGAACCATTTTTTTATTATTAACCTAAGGTTTTGAGGTACCCTAGGAAAATTCACTACCGAGGAAGATGCAATACTCTGAAGTTGCTTTGCAAGGCCACTTTAAACTTAACCACTCCCACCACAACCAATAGTGCCTAATAAAACACCCTAAGAATTAGATCTTCTAGATCCTAATACATCTGAACCTAATCCACTTGGACCTATACCAACAAAACATTTACCATTCCTCACACTAGCTCCATCAACATTGGTCTAGATCCAATGTTAGCAACACCACCAACTGAAGGAACTTTATATCTTGAAAAACCACCCCCTTAAGACATAAATTAGAGGCAATAAATATGTCACCAATATTCACACCATTGGAAGGAAGAGAGGATAAACCACTACCCCCTCCCCCCAACCTGAGTGTGACTTTCAAAGAGGATAATCTCTAATTAGGTGATCTTGAACTTGACATACAGAACAATGATTTAGAAGATTCGGGAAGTGAAACTGTTGTCAAGAAACATCAACAATTGTGCATATAGAGGTAAAAGGAGGAAGCTTATTCTTGAGATCCACCTCCACACACAATTGACGAATGGGCTTGAGAGAGTTTCGATGACCATCTGGAAAAAGAAACTTACCAAATCAATGGGAAAACAAGTCAACAAAAATATCCAAATCAATCGGAAGGGTTAAAATATCCCATGAGAGAGAGTAATTGGCTTGGTCACAGTCATTAGGGATGAAACCTAGATTCCATGACTGAACATAAGCTAGACTACCTACAATACTCCATTTACCAAACTATAATGCATGACAAGTTTTAACATAAAAAATAAATTCTCAAACCATTGTTGGATTCCGATGACTTTAATTTTTTTGGGGTTAATCATAAATAATATTTTGAATGGCATATGCATCTTCAAAGAAGAGTTGGGGTTGAGGTATATGCATTCATCTTTGAAAACCCATGAAAAAAAAATGTACATCTCTATAAAAGAAAAAATTCTCAATGGTTCATTGACTTTTTGCTCTATGCACTTGAGAGTTATTTCCAACTATGGCATGGAAATGTTGAGGGCATGGATGGAATTCTTGAGTTCATATTGCAACTGCATGTTTCATCATCACTTCGACATCTTGTTCATAAGGTATCTACCAACCCCAACTTCCACAAGTTGTTTTCATGAGAATAATAAGTTGCCGAATAATAGGATAAGTGCTCTTCCTCTTCTTGTTGATCCTCTCATCAAATGATGATGATGATGATAGTTATTAACATCCACTAAGACCAATTTTGGTTTATCAGACCTTAAAAGTTTAAGGTAAGAAGTCACTTGGTTTTCTTTAGAATTTTATTTCGATGCTAAAAAAAAATTAAGAGAAAGATTTCTAAATCACCATGGTTGTGATGAGTTAAAAGATTAGGAAGGTCAGTACTGTAACAAATATTTTGAAATTGCACTTTAATGTGAGTGTACGCATGACATTCTATGAGAAATTTATTTTCATCTTCAACCCCCTTTGCGTCACAAAGATGACATATTCTTTTATCCCGCGGTGTTTTAGGAATTGTTGAGTGCCCTATTTCACTATGGATCCATGAGAATTTGTTCTTATTTCAGCGATGTTGATTTCATATTTTTTAAGAATTTTCAATCCATCCACTTATTCTCGAGTGATAACTCTAATACAATCTAATTAATAATCTATTTTTAAAATTTTGAATTTCTTCATTCCCTTTCCAAATTTTCAATTTTTTTTAATTTTAATATAATTATCCATATATATTGCTTAGCTTGTAGCCTATTATCTCTATATTATGACTTGTGATATTTTTTTAATATAATATGGGACAACCTTAATCCTCATTGACTAGACAAAGACCTTGCTTTAGCTAGCAAGGAAAAAAGAAGTTCTGAAGATCTGGGCAAAAATTTATTCAGTTCCGAACTAGTAAATCTCTATAGTGCTCAAGATCTTGTAATTTACAGTGATCTAATGAAGTGGCCAAATTCCATTGGGATGACTTGTATCCAAGGCCTTGGAAATAGTGCGATAGATTTTTTTGATATATGATATCCCTTTATTTTATGTTATTTGATATCGTATTTTTTAATATATTTAACTTTGAATTACACATTGTTGACTTTTTGTTTTAATATACAGTTATTCAGGGCCGAGTCTCCATCCTCCAGGTGGGATGGCATTGGTTCCTTTGACCTAGACCGAGCCATGTAAGCAACAGAGGAGATTGTGGCACTATACACACAGGTAACATGTTTACTTTGAATAATTAGATCCAGTGATGAGTAATTTGTGTTTAGTAATTACAAATTAATTAGCACTGAGTAACCATTTTTTATATTATCATTGTTTAAAACTAAAATCAAAATGAATAATTCTCACAAAAAATGTCTATCATATTATCATCGGATTTTATAGTTGTGTTTATTAGATTGTCTAAATTATTTGAGAGCTATAAATTCATATAATCCAACCAAAAAAAAATGAAACCTTATAAAACATGAAAACCTAAGAAAACTAGACATGTGTTCATGTTCACTTTAGGCATCCTTTGCTTCTCCATTTTCAACTTCTTTCATTTATGATGCTACTTGTGCTTATTCTATGTCTTCATAATCACCAAAATCTCGTTGAACGACAAAGTCTTTTGGACAAATACCATTCACTGAACCCACACTGAACCTATGGAAACTATAGGGTGTAATGTTACGAGGCATTTCTAAATATGTAGCCAAATTCTCTAAACTTTCACTTTGTGCTGCCATTCTCTTTTCCATGTCCAAAAGCCTAGCCAATTGGTCTTCATGATGACTACATATACTTTGATTAATATGCAAAATTACCTCTTGTAAGGTGTTCATTTGTGGTGATAAGCACCTTAGGATGTTGTGAATCTCTGTAAATCCACAATGAACACACTCATCATGTTGGTTGTTTTCTTCCATAGTACCAACGTAAAGTACAAGAGAAAGGGTGATTGGAGAAATAACCTAAATTGCAAAGAAATTGCCTATGTCTCCATTGAGATCACCTAGATAATAAACCAAAAAAGGGTTTCCTAAAAAACAAGAGTTCAAGTTTTGATCCACAAACCAACATTGCCAATTAAAATAATCATGTCATAGTCCAATTCTTAACAAAGAAACAAACCAAACAAAAGTATTCCCATCCTCTTCACTACCCAACAACATTCACCACCACCCCTTGAGTTTGTTTGATCTTCGAAGACTTTGTTACCACGTAAAAAGTTGGGCATGGGATTTCTTGCCATGTCAAGACTTCAAGAATAAATTGTCAATCTTCTTTGCCACATTATCTTCAACGAATGACCACAGAATGGGTCATTTGTTCCTATCAGGGGCCCAATCCATTGTATGTCAAAGGAAACGATCCCCACAACCATGTTCTTTACCAAGTATTGAACAAATGGACTTCACCAATACAATAATTTTTCTTTATAATATCCAAAGCCCATCAAACCACCACATATGTGGCTACAATTCCTGCAGACATTTTCCATTACAACTGGCGGGCATTGAGTCATTGATGTCATTTGTAGGTTGGTGGAACCTAGTTTTTGAATAGAAGAAATGTTTGATAAACCCAAGAAAAATAATCACCTCTACCATATTTTTAAGAAAAACAAAAATAAAACAATCACACATTCATAGTTTAAACAAGACATACCTTGGAAACTTCTCAAGGATAAAACCAACAAAATAAGAACACAAGATTCTACCTCCAATAAATATTTCCATCTCTCTCCTAGTTTCCTCATATCACAATGTTAATCACTACAATCAGCAAATCAATCACTAATTCACCCACAATACTCTTTGCTTACACATAAATCACCTTGCCATTTCATCTCCTAAGTCTACCTACCCTACAAAATTGGTATACTTGTCACACTTCCATCCTAAACAAACCATCTCACTTGGTGCAAATGTATATCAGATTTGAGTTGTCCCTATACCATCAAGCCTAAAGCCATACCATAATCTTGTCCTACAACTTTACTCGGCTTCTTGTGTACCACAAACACACTTACTTCAATCCAAAACTAAACTTGAGGTGATATTTCTATTGCTGGTATAATCATATCAGATTTGGATTGACATTTAAACCTATAAGACAATCACGCATAACTCTCATAACAAGGTAATCATTAGCTTATGTGATCATCTACTCCCTATTGTTGGATACTATACTTTTACTGCTATTAAGGAAGTAATTGTTGGTCTCTGGTAATCATCTAACTTGAATCTAAAGTAATTGCAGTCATGTTTTTTAAGTACTATCGTTGTCATTCTTATTGTCATTGTGTTTAATATTGTTAATACTATTTTTATAAATTCAATCTAAATATTGTAGTGTTTGCACAGGTGTCCGCAGGATCCAGCGAGCAGCCATCCCCACAGGGGATCAACAAATCTCCACGTGTGCATCTATCGTGTTTATTAAAGTATAAATTTAATTTAAAATATGATGATGTGTTTGTGTATATTTATATTTTTCTATATTAAACTATGAGGTTATAAATGTGTATCCAGGTGCGAGCACCTCGGCCTCCCAGTGCCACTATCCCTCCCTCCTCGGCCTTTCAGACACCGTATATTCCAATTGTATCCCATAGAATACATGCCCCCTTCCATGCATCTCTCCCCACCCCCTTCCATCCAGCCCCCCCCCCCTTCCAGCACCACACTTCCATCTAGCTCCCCCTTCTGTTTCATATCCTTTGTCCCATCACCCCACCCCAACCTTTCCACCACCTCCTTTACAGTTTCCCATGTTTCCACCCTCCCCCCTCCAACCATGATATACCACCCATCCACATTCACCCATCCCTCCACTGCAACATAGACCTCACCGTTGTCCCCCACATTTCCCCACCACACTCGATTCCCCTTCCACGGTGGCCCCATCTTTATTACAACCAATTGGGGTTTACCGCCCTAGACATGCATCTCCACTTCCCCCACGATAGTGCATGCTTCCTTCTTCCACTGTGTCCCCCAGTGGTGTAGCCACCGTCGATGTGGCCAGATCATCCCCTATACCATTCACCCTACCATCGGAGCAAATTGTCCAGCCGACTGCTCCATCTGCCAGCCTTGAAGACCAATCGGTTGTGTTCACGGTGAGATTGACTAGTTTATGAAAATATCGTTCAATTTTAATGAAAATTACTATATGCATCTAATTTCATCATTTATGTAATTTTTCTAAATGGTGCAAGGTGGCATTGCTGAGAGACTTGTTGCACGAAGGAGAAAAACCCTCTCACGACTTACAGTCTCGCCTACGGTGAGTTATTTAAGATTTGAAAACTATTTTTATTTTTAAATTATGTTTTATACTTGTATAATTGCCAGGAAAAGTTGACATATTATTGTTTTCATTCCAAGGCTTGAGGGGATGTGGTCCAAGTCGCTAGAAGGACCCAGCTTCCTCTAACACGAAGAAGAGGAAGATCGATTTTGGAGATGCACCTGGGAACTACGAGGGTGGGAAGGAGGATTGAGATACCCTCCTATGTACACTAGCCACGATGTGGCATTTTGGGCACGAGTTACCATATTTTGTATAGGGCACGAGTTTCCATTATATAGATGTTGGGAACGATATTCCATTTTTCCAAAAAGTGTACATGATTGGATAATTTTTGGATATTATTAGATGGATATTCACTTGTCTATATGAATTTTTCTTTGATTACATTTTTGCATACATGATTTTGTCTTCAATAACAATGTTATGGAAAAGTTTTCCCATACATACATATGTTATTTCTAGACACCAGGTGACCTATATATGAGTCCCTTGTTAGTTTTTCAGCATTTAATTCAATCTAATCTAGGATCTTAACTGACAGAACAACATGTACAGCATATCAAACACAAGAGACAAGAGACACAAAGCATTTCACCGGGGAAAACCAAGAAGGTGAAAAACCCCACAACTTCCTCAGAGATAGAATGAGCACTAATACAAATATCACAAAGATCAAACCCCAAGATAAGAGATCGTCTCCTAGAAATTGCTCCTCCTCCACTTGTGCGAACTCCTCCTCTCTCTCACTAATGCGAAGTGAGTGAGTGAGTGAATGAATAGAATGAGAGAGACACACTCTCTATTTATACAATGACTTGACTTTCCTTTTACTCTAAATGGGATGACCTCCCTTAGGAGAGTCTAATAACCCATTACCACTTGTCACTGGGCCGACCCCACTAGGGTGGTCTAATAACCCTTTAACCCACATGACTCATACATGGCTGACCCCACACCGGTGGTCTAATAACACATCAAATATAAGTTACGACACTTACAATATAACTTGCGACGCTTGCAAATACAAATGACAACACTTCCAACCGAAGGAATAATACATCTTCGTTGGGGATACAATAAAGTACAAATGTAATACATACAATATACAAGTGAATATCTTTCGAAGTTACAAATACATCAACACATCCTCTTAAATAGGAAGTTATTCTCTTGACACAAGTCATCAATACATATAGGCACAAGTCTTCAATGCTGGAGCTGGATCATCGTCACTGGATCACTGAGCATCATCTTCACTGCTGTTGTACTCGTCATCTCAATCACTGGTGCTATCTCTCAATTATTCTTGTCATAGGAAGTTTTATAGAGCTAGCCCTTTTTCATGTTGGTTGTAGGCCTAGCCTCCTGTAGGTCTTCATCATATATGGCCATCCTGTGGAATCCTCAGGGATGATTACCTACGTCAACAAAACCTCGAAATAGCATCCCAGGACTTTTACAAGCTTACTGCTCAACCTATCAGATCTCCCAAGATCTTTTACATGGGACCTTCACAAAACCTTAAAAGAGTATCTTGCATCCTACAAGATCTCTAAAGAGTATCCCAGGATATTTTCCGTGCGTAGCACAACCTGTCTGGATCTTTTGGATCTTTTACATGTGAACTCGCAAAACCTTAAAAGAGTATCTTGCATCCTGCAAGATCTCTAAAGGGCATCCCAGGATCTTTTCTGTTCCTAGCACAAACTGTCTAGATCTCCAGGATCTTTTCTATGTGACCCTTGAAAAACCTTAAAAGAGTATCTTGCATCCTACAAGATCTCTAAAGAGCATCCCAGGATCTTTTCCTTTCCTAGCACAACCTATCCAAATCTCCAGGATTGTTTCTATGCAACTACACAACCTGTCCACGGCCATGGAGTATCAACCTGATACTCATGATCATATTGATCATCATCATATAGTATATCATCCTGATGCACAACATCTGGAGCATCGACCTGATGCTCATCACATATGATCGTCCTGATCATCATCATACAATACATCATCCTTATGTACCAAATCTGGAGCATCAACTTGATGCTCATCACACATGATCATCCTGATACATATCATCACATGATCATCCTGATCATCATCACAGCATCGTCCTGATGCATGTCATCATCACATGATCATCCTGATCACAACATTGTCCTAATGCATATCATCACATGATCATCCTAATCATCACAACATCATCCTGATGCATATCATCATCACATGATCATCCTGATCATCACAGCACAACATCGTTCTGATGCATATCATCTGGAGCATCATCTTAATGCTCATCACACATCACTTAAATCCATAGCCATGGGAAGGATCCTCCTACCACCATGCTTGGAATGGCTCTGCAAATGTGTCCCATCACTTCCTCCTCGAAGTATCTTCTATCTGAAGAACACCAAGCCTCTCTCTGAACTACTCGAACTTCACTCTGGCTAGTGGTTTGGTCAACACATCTGCAATCTGCTCATTTGTCGCAGCATACTGGAGCTTCACTGCTCCTCTCTACACCATATCCCTAATATAGTGATATTTGATCTCGATATGCTTCGACTTGTCATGGAACATCGGGTTCTATGAAAACTTCACACAAATCTGGTTGTCACAATAGATACAAGTAGCATCCAATTGGAGATCAAATAAATCAGACAGTAGCTTCCTTAGCCATACTACCTCACAACTAGACGAACAAGTTGTGACATACTCTGCTTCGACTGTACTCAACGCTACACAGGATTGCTTCCTGCTAAACCAAGAGATCACACCTGATCCCATACTGAAGCAGCATCCCGAAGTGCTCTTCCTATCTGTAGCACTACCTACCCAATCTGAATCAACATAACCCTCCAGGTTAAACTTTTGATTCGCATCATACTTGATCCCATAATCAATTGTACCCTTTAGTTAACTCAGAATATGCTTTACAACAATTAGGTGAACATGTCTAGGATCTGTCAGGAACTGGCTCAAGATGTTCACCGCAAAGCAAATAACTGGTCTCGTGTTCGTCAGGTACATCAAGGACCCAATCATCTGATGATACATCGTGGCATCAACCGACTCTGATGAAGCATCACTCAATAGCTTCAAGTTCGATGCCATAGGTGTGTCCATGGCCTTGTAGTCCATCATCTTGAACCACTTCAGGATCTCTACTGCATACTTCCCTTATCCAAGGAATATTCCATCTGCACTCTGCCACACCTCCTTACCTAGAAAGTAATGCATCATACCCAAGTCCTTCATCTCGAACTAGGAAACAAGCTTTCTCTTCGTGTCGGCAATCAACCTATCCTCACTTGTCAAAACAGGTCATCCACATACAGTAGGAGTATCACTGGATTGCCTTCCTCAACCTTGTAGTAAAGGTTGGAATCCGCTTTACTCTTGATAAAGCCCAAACTGGACAGGAAGCTATCTATCCTGCCATACCATGTCCCGGGTGCTTGCTTCAAGCCATACAATCCTTTCTTCAATCTGCACACATATGACTCCTTGTCATGTGTCTCAAAACCGAGTGGCTGCTCCACACACACTTCCTCTTCGACTACACCATTCAAGAAAGCTGTCTTGACATCCATCTGGTGTATCTTCCACTTCATTACTGCATCCAGAGCAAGTACTGCTCTGCTGGAAGTGTATCTGGCTACAGGTGCAAAATTCTCTTCATAATCTACCCCTTCTTTTTGGGAGAAGCCACGAGCCACAAACCTTGCCTTGTATTTCTCTATGCTGCCATCTGCAGCATGCTTGATCTTGTAGATCTACTTGGAAGTCACAACGGACTTCCCTTATGATCTTGGGACCACATCCCAAAAATCATTCTTCCTGATCAACTAGTACTCCTTGATGATGGCATCCTTCCATTACTGCATCCCAGATCCTGGGAACTTCAGATTCTTCAATATCTTCAATAGGTAGTTTTCTTGAACTTCATTTTTGGAACAAATGCCGTTGTTGAGTCTTCGTTGCTTGTTCTTCAAAACAAGTCTCTCTTTTAGGTGATGGTACACGGTCTTTCCTACAAGACAGGTTCAATTGCATGATTAGAAACATCTCATAGATTTCAGAACAAATTCTTACACATAAACTGTTTGATGGACAATCTACCGAGAGCAGACTCAAGGCCTGATCTCCCTAGATCAACATGAGTCTAGAACAAATAGAGACAGAACATAATTGACTCTCCTAGATCTAATTAGAGATCAAGGAACTAGATTCTCTTACCATTTCAGATCGTTGAATCCTTTCTCCTCGAATGTTGCTCCAAGCTTGATGGTCTTCAAATCTCAGCTGCAAAACCTGTCAATACAACACAACAAACAAGCGGTAAAATTCACCTACACAATAAAAGATCTAAGTAGGCAATTAAGTCGGCAAACTACACAACATATCATTAACACAATGAGATTTGGTGGAAAGCACTTATATTACTGTATTAAAAGGGAAATACATAGGATGAAGAGATTACAACCAATGACTTAATGTAGCAATCCTCCTCCGATCAGGCCAATGCCAAAGCCTCCAAATGCATGATGGATCTCAAAAGGGATGCGTAGAGATCTCTCCTAAGCTAATTTCACTAGCATGTAGATACCATAGACTTCCTCCCTTTGGAATGGTAGTGAGATTCACTTATATAGGACTAAGTGGATAGGGTAGGTTGAGATATGGTAGAAGAGAGATAGGGGATCCTTTCAAGAGGCTAGGAACCGAATGCCAGCTTCCCCAAAGGCTAGGGGTTGGGATACACATCAGCTAGCTTCGAGAATGAGCTCGAAGAAGCTATTTTAGTCCATTAACTGACATCGTCGCAGTCTGTAAGAGGACAAGCTACGATCTCACGGGTTGCATGAGGACAACCTACAACGACCTCTCAAAACCTAGTATAAAAGGGTTTGCATCTCTTCCAAGTTAGTGACCTAGTCAAGGACACTTTAGGGATTTTTACACTGAGTCTCATGATGCAAGATTTAGGTGTAACATAAAGACATATGTCATACATTCATGCAATTATATTAGCCAATGCTTCAATACAACATTTATCCACATCCCGTAACTTTCTATATGCCTTCCATCTCTACCAGAACATTGTTAAGAGTGTGCACTACTCCAACATGTCAGCAAAGAGGTTTCATTCTAGAGAAGTAGCAATGGAATGTTGTACAGTACCATAGGCCACTTACCCATTACTTGCATATTAGTAGTATCTTGTTCATTAATGCAACTTTTCTAAAATGCATAATATACATCCTAACTCATAAGTATGTACATGACTAAAGAACATTATTTAAGTAATCATACATACAGGAAATAAAAATTCAAATACTTATCTTTGTTTGCTTGTTGGGTGGACTCCCTCTCAATATTTGCTTCCTTGCAGGAACTACTAGAGTGTGCTCCCTCTCAATATTTGCTTCCTTGCATGAACTACTAGAGTGTGCTCCCTCTTGATATTTTCTTCCTTACAGGAACTACTGGAGTGTACTCCATCTTGATCTTTGCTTCCTTGATTATCTGTCTTTGAACTTATATCCATCCTGGACCACTATGCATGCTTAAGTGTGCACTAGTGTCATCATTGTGTCATCCTCAAGATCTCATACATAATCATACATCATTAATATAATCTCAAAACATTATGATTCTAAATAATTTTAAATATGTATGGTTATGGTCATTTCATATACAGGTAATTTATCACAAGCATTAGTATTCAAGGTTTTAGGGAGTACTTCTTTTACTCATGCATATAGTTATTTGACTATTGGACTCTTCTAGTTTGTCATATCATTAATCAAACTAAGAAGCATAATATGCATAAACCCATGATTATTCAAACCTATAACTTTATGAATAATCATTATCAATCATACGAAAGTATACTTATATGAGACCCTAACACAAGGTAGGATTCTAACTTGATATAGGAGAAACATACCTGGATTATCATGTTTGTGAGTTATGTCTAACATACCCAAACAATGTCGTCTTTGTTCTCTTCAATGCTTTAGAGACCTTGTGCTAGTAACCTGCATATCTCATAATTTAAGCAATGTAGAACCAGATTATACATACCTTGTAAGTAGAGCTTCTATGTGATGGATGAGTCTTTGTCTTCATGTCATCATGGTCATATGGATTTGTCTTTCTTGATGTAAATTTCATGTTAGCGGACAACATCATCCTCATACAACACCATAGTGCATTGGTACAACCATAAGTGTCATAACCCTAATCAATGAATGTCTTCTATCATTCACATGCATTCATACTTTTACTAAGGTGATCAAACAATCTAAAATTAATCATGATTGTACTAACCTCAATAATATGAAGACAAATATACCATGAACTTAATCGTGAAATAGATTTCAAAACATACATGTATATCCTCAAGGAATACCTGTCGGGATTGCTTGTTCAAGGAATCAAACATCTCCTTGAGTGTAGTTTAGAGAAGACACATGTGGTATGAGATGGTCTTTGATAGAATCTGCAATGATTCTCTTGGTCTTGACCAAGATATTCTTACGTAAGGCCTTAGCCTCATCTCTCTCTAGAATTGGAACTTCTTCACCTATGTAGGTGTCCAATTCATCCTCTTTTAGGATTAACCCAATCCACATGAATTGTTGAATCTGGATCTGGAGCTAGCTAGGGTTTGTTAGAGAAACCCTAAAAATCCAAACTTTGAATTCCAAACTTTTGAATGGATCAAAAGATGCACCTTGATGAGATGATAAAGCTGGTATACTTCAATTTTGAAATCTGCAAAATTTAACCCCTCAAAATTGACTTTGAAACTTCAGGTTCTGCAATTTCTAGTTTTCTGGTCAAAATCCCGAACTAGGGTTTGATAATGCCCAGGGTTCTTCCCAGCCAAAATGTTCAATCTTGGTCTCTAAACTCCAATTTTTCTAAGGAGCATCCAACCGTGGTCTCAGATTTCAAAAATTCCAACTTTCTCTGAAACCCTAATTTCCCGCAGCAGTGACAAACCAAAAATGAAAGTGCTCAGAATCCAATTTTGTTTGGACATAAATATATGCCATATTGTTTCTGATGTATCTCTGAAATTGCAGATCCTCGGGGTCTGAAACTTCGTCCTGTGGTAGACTGGTCTGTCATCTTTCTAGCCCCATAGATCTCAACTTTAATGGATTCTCTGAGAGAGATATGCCAAGTGTCACAACGTGACCTGTTTATGGGATGATACAGTATAGCAATCTTGTACGAAGTGACACGTGTCATTGTTTCAACTTCGGCCTTTGAAACCCAGACCTGTGAAACTATAGTTCGTTCCCTAACCGTGAATTTTTATGGAATTCCATTTGGAGCTTCCTAGCCCGAGATATGACCTTTTTTTCTAGGTCACATGTTTAGGACTGCATTCTGGAAGAGGCAGAAACCCTAACTTGTACGGATCATATCTCACAAATTAAAATGAATCTAAGGCTTTCCTTCGGACACAAGGTACATGTATATTTCATCTTCAACCTGTAAAAGTTTTTGATCCTGAACCTTCGTCAAAACTTATTTATAGCGAAAGTGCCATGATGACTGGTTTTTACTATACCAAGCCCTAGCTTCAAATTGGTTGCAAGTGCAACAAGTGTCATAAATGCCATACAATGCCTTCCTTCAGGATAGCTCTGATACCATGTTAGTTTTTCAACATTTAATTCAATTTGATCTAGGATCTTAATTGAGAGAACAACATGTATATCATATCAAACACAAGAGACAAGAGACACAAAGCATTTCACCGAGGAAAACCAAGAAGGTGAAAAAATCCACAACTTCCTCACAGATAGAATGAGCACCAATACAAATATCACAAAGATCAAACCCCAATATAAGAGATAGTATCCTAGTAGTTTCTCCTCCTCCACTTGTGTGCACTCCTCCTCTCTCTCACTAATGCGAATTGAGTGAGTGAGTGAATAAATAGAATGAGAGAGACACACTCTCTATTTATACAATGACTTGACTTTCCTTTTAATCTAACTGGGTCGACCTCCATTAGGAGAGTCTAATAACCCATTACCACTTGTCATTGGGCCGACCCCACTAGGGTGGTCTAATAACCCTTTAACCCACATGACTCATACAGGCCCGACCCCACACCGGTGGTCTAATAACCCATCAAATAGGGCACGAGTTTCCATTATATAGATGTTGGGAACGATATTGCATTTTTCAAAAAAATGTACATGATTGGATCATTTTTGCATATTATTAGATGGATCTGCACTTGTCTATATGACTTTTTCTTTGATTACATTTTTGCATACATGATTTTGACTTCAATAACAATGTTATGGAAAAGTTTTCCCATACATACATATGTTATTTCTAGACACCGAGTGACCTATATATGAGTCCCTTGTATTTGAATGGGTCTCCATAGAATGATTTATACTATATGTTCTATGGGGGGGGTACACTGAGAATATTTGTTATAGTAAATTGTGTTCAGATACAACATACACAGATCGAGCAAATTCACATACACACATGCACACAACATCCAACATACACATCAATATGTCACTTCAAATCAACCTTCTAAACTCAGTTATTAATGCATTACTATTAATTTTTCAATGATAAGAGAAAAAACAAGGAAAAGTCAAAAGTCATTGATATATCCGTACAATAATGCAACCCATAGTGTTCACAAGCAAACTGAATAGGATGAAAATAAAATTTAATCCCCTGAGTAAGGAAATAATACAAAAAAACCCTCTCGTAAGTCTAACTTTCAAAAAAAATTGTAAGGGGCCCCTTGATTTTCCATGGGGGGTGTTGTGGCCACAACAGTGGGATACATGAGCCATTAATAGGTTTTGTAAACTAAAACAAGGGCTTTAATCCCTAAATGACCCTCTCAACATCAAGTGCCATGAAAAAAACCTAAAATCCACAACGTGATCCCTCTATAAGGTGTATTTGGAATCAAATTTGAATGCAAGTGTCATTACAATGTCTTGGGAATCATGTACGAGTATTAAACAAGAGCCTTTATCAATAATCTTTTCTTCTTGGGCATATGGACACCATTAATTGTCCAATATAGATTATCCCTAACATGCTTTATGCATTGTGGATGGTTCTTGGGCCCTTAACCATAGTCTTGGTAGAAAAACAATAGCCTCAAGCCCTTGGCCATGGTTTATGGAGGGAAATAACAATCTCAGACCCGAAACATATTTTTTCAAGATCAAATGCAGTGAATGCATCCTCAGACTAACATGCAAGACCATGGATATGTTGCAAGGCCTTGAACATCGTCAAAGAATGAAAACAGTTTCCTTGAGATCTTATTGAAGCATACTGAGCTCAATTGAATTCCACTTGAGCCTTAATTGAATCTTATTGACCTCAAGCATCGTCAATAACACATAGAAGCCATGACACTAGCCCTCTACAAGGAGTCTTTTGCATATGAATCAAATATGGTTTTCATTATGATGTCTTGGGCATCAAGGATTTATCTTGGCTCCTTAACCATGGCTAGTGGAGGGAAACGAGAGCCTCCAACACTAACTCTTGTTTCTAGGGCACAAACACCATGAATGAGTCCCTGAACTACCACATATGAAATATATAGGGTATTAGTCAACTTCAAGTGTGTTATGTGTGCCATGAATAGGTTAATTGTGAATCAAAAATGGGTGTCAAGGTCTGACCAAGGTATAGGGACAACAAGAAGCTCCTCATGCCTTAAATGAATCTTCTCAGGCTCAAGCACCATGAACAACACCTACAACTCAAGAAGCTTCTTAGGATACGATGTTGAATGCATCTTCAAACCACCACACATAACCCTTGTGGGGCATCTCTAGCAAATGCATAGGGATACATATACCATGATTAGGCTACATCGCATGCCTTAAACAAGATTATGTCTTTGACCCACGCCGAGAATGTTTGTCGAGGCCATGGATAGCATTGCTAAGTATGTTAGTGGGACACATTCAACATGAGTAGGTTTCATGAATTGGGAATGGGTCTATAGGCCTAAACATGCCTAGGTGAAACAAACGACTTCAACCATAAAGTAATATTTTCAAGCTCAATTGTTATGGGTGCCCCTCTCCTCTAGTCCCATGGCCCAGGTGTCTTCTTTTAGGTCCATTTTGGAAACTAGGGTTTTGCTCAGTAAGGGAGTGTTCAATTTTTGCACATGGGGGTAAAAAAAAATTGATTTTGATTCTAGAACTAGACATTCAAAGAGAGCAAATCAAACCTGCCACACTGCACCCTTGGTAGATTGCTATCTCCTTAGTGTGCCATGTAATTTAACAACTCCTTAGTGTTCCACTATATTTGCATTTTGAGTAATTAATGCCATTTTAAAGAATTCAAAGTTCCAAATAAAAATGGAGGCGATGTTTCATCGATGATATCCCTCTAATCCTTGCTAGCTTTGTTAGATCAAATTCACCATGAACCTTTTCCATCAAGTTATGGGGGAATACTTGTTAAATCACAATGAACAACCATTGCATCATCATTTGTATCAATCAAGTACATTCAATTTTAAATACTTTTTCATATGAGGATAATCCATCCTTTTTACAAACATAGGACCGTGAACATCTTATTTTCCTTCATCAAAACAACATTATCAAGGAAGATAATTAAACTAGTTACGTATTTCATTTTCCATGGATTCTGTATGATTACTTTTGCATTATGACAAGTGTTAAATGGACATATTAAAGAGGTAAAGCACAAACCATGGTCTTACATACTAGGGTTTAGTAAGGATAGGGTTTATATCTTCAACGATTTTATGAGAGTGAATTCATGACCAACTATTGGTTAGCATATTGGAAAAAACTAGGGTATATTTGTTACATATATTTGACCATATGTACATCAAGGACCAATGAATTTTATTACACTTTAGTTATGCATTCCTTTCCATTGTACTTGATACTTTGCCATTCTTTTTAGCATGCTAGAGTAGGCACACTTCAACCGAACTTCATAGATGTTCATGTACATATTGTTTGATGAAATACGGTAGCATTGATGAAATGTGTAGCATCTATTAGACTTCCTCTTAGTTTGTGAAAATGTCATAGGATTACAATGATGATATGCGTAGCATGTTACTATTATGACATAGGTTATTCAAACATATTTTGACTTATTTTGTTAACTTTTGTTTTTTCCTTGCAACCATAATCCTGATCAATGGGTATGAACCCTTGGAGTTGACAAAAAACACAATTTTAAATTAGATATCAAATTAGCATGCATGTGCTAAGTTCATTGAACTGTTGAAAGATATTATTAGTTTTTTCCATTAAGATAATGTTTTCATAACACAATGGTGAGATGTTACTTGATCAATGCAATAAATGTCTTCAATTAGTCTTTTAATGTTGAGTTCAAAATTCTATTTGATGAATATGATTGTCATTGATGACAATACATTAATGACAAAGGACAATGAGTTGAGGTCAAAGACAAGATGACAAGGAGGACAAGACTTAGCAAGCATAAGTTGGATAATGGACAAGGACAATTGGAAAATGACAATAAGACAAAGGTTGATGACAAGCATGGATAAGCTTGACAAGCATGACAAAGACAAGGACAAAAAAGGGAAAAAGGTATGACAAGGTTGATGTATGACAAGTGGCAAGCAAAGCATTGATGACTTGGGAAGCATAATACTTGACATGGCTGAAGACATGTCTATGAACAAAAGACAAGGAGGACATGACAAACATAAGGACAAGGAAAAGGCATGGCAAGGTCAAAGGACAAAGCATGACATGGCAAAATTCAAGATACATTAAGGTGAACAATGACATGGAAGAGAACAGTGGCATGACAAGATGTTGTTGACATAGCAAAAGACAAGATATGAGGGCATTTGAAGTGGCCTGTGGGCATTAATTGTGGACACCTACGGGTATTACTGAATGGAGCTGTGGCATTTAGAGAGCACATTGCGGGCACTTTGGTGGCTCATGCAGGCACTTGGACAAGGCAATGTGGGCATATTTTATTACCCTTGTGAGCATATCCTAAGGAGCTCATTGCGGGCATATCAAGGCTCCATGTAGGCATAATTGTAAACACTATGTGGGCATATCAAAATAGCCCTTGCGGGCATACTTTGAAGAACCATGAGGGCATGAGAATAGATACATATGAGGGCATGGTTGAAGGCCCTTGTGGTCATATTAAGTGGATCCTGTGGGAATAATTGTAGGCATGAAAAAGATCCCCATGCGAGCATTTTTGTGGGGTCATGTGGACATATTTAATGGCCCTTGAGGGCATTATTGAATGCCATGACATGGCATGAAAAAGGAACCCATGATGATGTGGAAAAAGACTATATATATATATATATATATATATATATATATTAAGAAAATGAAAAATATCATTTGACTTAATTATTAATGATAAAATTAAAATTAAAAAGGAGACAAGTCAGCCTCCTAAATTGATGGTGAGGAAAAGTATAAATATAGAAGACAAGTTTTATTTGATTGAGATTTTGAAGTGGAAGATGTCAAATGCACAAGTAGCTCTGATTTTCGGGGGTCGGGATGAGGACAATCTCAGTGGAGTAGCAGCAGCAGTAGAAGCAATGGGAGCAACAATGTAACTATCTCTAATCTTTATTTTTGGGTTGGCTGGTTGATGAAGACATGGAGAATGAATACATGCTGGTAAATTGAATGATGGACAGAGCAATGCTAGGGTAGAATCAATGATAGGTTGTGGACATGTTCTGATATGTATATAGCAAGGGTGAATACAACTAAAAACAAATCAAGTGCAATCCATATCTGACCCAAATACATAAACAAAGAGGCCAAATGGCCTAGACTCCAATGAGCATGATGGCGACAATGGTGACAATGAGTACAATGATGACGATGGTAATAATGGGCGTGAAGATAGATATGGTGATGGTGATAACGAGACAAACTGCATTAGGTTGATGGTGGATGACAGATGATTTATGGGGACAAGGATGGTGGTACCATGAGTAAGAGGATGACGAGGCTTGATGGTGATTGTGGTAGTTGAAATGGTGTTGGTGACAATGTTGTCATGATAGTAGAGTTCAACATTAAGTTGGTAACCCTAGAGATTGGAGCCTATCCTAGAAACACGAGAGCCTATCCTAAAAACCCTAGTTGGTAGCATAAACCCTAACTTGTATTCTAATCACAATGAAACCCTATTAGGTAGCCTAATCCCTTGCCTAAATTATAATACATATAAAAAGTAAATCATTTTCATTGTACATATATATTCATGTGCATACATTTGAATCCAAATCATTATACACATATATAGAACAAAACTCAAACAAAACTATATATAAATCCCTAAGATAAAACCATAGTGGAACAAAACTCGAACAAATATATAAATTTTCAGGCAAAAAGTGGAACATGGTTCCCAATGTACATACGATGGAAACTCGTGCCCTATACAAAATCCGACAACTCGTTTCGTAGATCCAAAATACATGGCAACTCGTGCCCTATACAAAATCCAACAACTCGTGCCGTAGATCCAAAATACAAGGAAACCCATGCCATAGATACAAACTACATGGAAACTAGTGCCCAAAGGTGCCACATAGTGGCTAATGTAGATAACATGGTGTGTCAAGCATTGTGATCACCCCGGTCACTCCCAGATGCATCTCCAAAATCAATCTTCCTCTTCTTGGAGCTACTGGAATATCGGGTCTTCTTTCATCTAGGAGTAGACCGTCTCTCCACGCTCTGAAACAAATGACATAATATACCATCATTTTCAAGCATTTGTAACATTTACCACATTTATAAAATTAATGTACAATCCAAATCTTAAATAACTCACTGCTAATGCGAGTGGGAGACGAGAGGCATGTGTCCTGGATCTGCTGAGCCTCTCAGCAATTCCACCCTACAACATTTACGACAATCATTTCATTGAAAAATAATAATAGCTTAATTAATTTTGGTTAATGCATCAAAACATTTTCATAAATTAACTTGATTCTCACCATAAACACCTCTGACAATGGACATGGCTTGGCTTCTAGGATAGCAGGTGTAGCAGTTGGCTGGACAACCTGCTCCAATGCAGTCAGGGGGGGGGCGCAAAATTAGATGCAGCAACTATGGGAGCAACCATTGTAGATACATGGGAAGATAATGGAATAGTAGTTGCCACAATAGTGGCAGGAACTGTAGATGAAATGGAGGAAGAGGACATGCTGGTATGGGGTGGAGGAGAACGTCATAGACGATGAAACCCTACTGGCTATACAATAGGGGGTATCGATCCAAAAGGGATAAGGGGGATGTTGAGGTATGGTGAATGGGAGGGAGGTCCTAGATAGAGGGAGGAGGATGGATAGAGGGGAGGTTGTGGACGAAGGGGGGAAGATGGATGGAAGGGGGGGCATGAACGAATGGGGGAGGATGGATGGACAGGGGGGCAGGGATGAATGGGGGAGGATGTATAGATGGGGGGCATGGACAAATGGGGGAGAATGGACAGAGGGGGGAGTATGGACGGAGAGGGGAGGGTGGATGGAAGGGAGGGGGTGGATGGAGGGAGGGGTCTATATGGAAGCGAGGGTGGCGACTCATGGGAGAGGGTGGAAACATGGGACTAAAGTGGCCTGCAGCTATTGGCGGCCCCTACATACAAATTTGTAATATAATAATTTAGTAAACAAAAATCAAATTAAACCATAGTATGTTGTAACATTTCAAATTAAAAACATGCTTTTAACAACACATTGTACCTGTGTATATGGTGATCTTTCGACCTCTAGCGGAGATGGTTGATCATCGTAGTCCGTGCATACTTGTGGACACCAAAATGCATGAACATTATAAACATATTAAACAAGTAATTATTCAGTCAATCAAAATATTAAAAAATATTGTACGAACTATCATCATGTATGTCATAAATATAAATACATAAAAATAGAAATGCCATAAGTAATAACAATATTGTGTGGGGTACTGAAAATACCTCCATGTGAGGTGCTGCAATTTCAATTGCAGCTGCCATTGCTGCATCCAGCTTGGTAGATGTTGCGTTCTCCCATGAAGGCGTGTCAGCTCTAAATAGTTGTACATTGAAATAATAGTTTAATTCAAGCACAAAAACTTTAAAATTACTTTACAAATTATCAAGTGATGATTGAAAACACATTAAAAAAAGTGCTAACCTGCTCCATATAGAAGCCCTCGATCGAGCCAGGGCAAGTGTGCCCGCAATGGGGACAAAGATGTGGCATTGTCCCCGTCGAACTTAAAGGCCCAACATGGCTACCACCGGTGACAAGTCTATCCTAACTCTGTCCTGAAGGCCCTGCACCTGTGTCTCTATCAGGGTCAACCTGTCTCTCCACTGTAGTAGTTGCTACAAAGGCAGTGTGTCTAAGTAGTCCCCGCGCAACATTCCTCATCGTGCCCTCGATCTGATCAAGTTTGTGGAGTAACTGAGATGGCCGGGGAGAGGGGTTGGGCTCGCGCCTAGGAGCTAGTAGCCCTCTTAGTGGGTTCCTCCTAGCAGCAGGTCGATCTTGGGCAAAGCCACGCCCAACACCTTGGAAATTGGTTATGTCAAAATAGTTGAGAGGTAAACCGAGTGCAAACTCAGCCCACATTTGCTGAAGGAAGTACTGTGGAACCTCCCTATTATTGTGGGGAGGTTTATCATAAACCATGAACCACCTATGCATCCAATTGTCCCTCCATGGTTGGAAATGACACCAATCCATGCATACACGTGGCTTTCTAGTCTCCAATGGTTGTTGTGTTCTTGGATCGGTGAACATACTGTACAATTGGGTCTTTGTAATATTCAAATATTTTATTTCCTCCTTAAAAATGCCCGTAGAATTATACTCCCGCATCCTAGCTCTATATTTAGTCAAGTCAGTCAATTGGCGATGTGCATGGATGAGGGAGTCAATTGAGGTGGAAAGGGACACTCGAAATGGTTCCCTTGTGTTTCTTAGATCTCAAGTGTGCACTCTCATTTCCTTCACATAATGTTTCAAGTCATCTTGGTCAAAATTTGGTTGGGGTTTTTTATTTTCTTGGGCATTTGGATTTTGTTGAGGGTTTTCATTGGTTCCAAGATTAGTGTTTTCTTGAGTACCACCGGATTCCATGTTCACATTTTGTTCATTCATTGTGTGGGTTTACAATCTACAATTGAAAATTTCTCTATTGTTTTAATAATTTGGGAATTATTACAAATTTAATAAACAAAAAACAATGACTAAAGTGACAAAAACAATGAATAAAATGACAAAAAAAATGGAATTTACCTATCCAATTGACTTGTTGACGAGTTGGTGGATGGATTTGGATCGTTTTGGAGTGAAAAGGGTGAGTGCGGTGGCTTGTAACGACGCGCATGCGGAGTGGGAGTTGCGCTCGGTTGCAAACGGTGGAATGACAAACATTTTTCCATGTTTTTTTATTATAATTTTTAATTGGAGCACGTGCACGCAATCACCAAAAATGCGCACGCGCAGAAGCGCGCGCCCACCTTGGTTCGGTACCAAACCTAGCAGCATGTACACAGTGCCTTAGGTGCGTGTGCGTGGTCATTTTCTCCCCGCTAGCGCAGCCCCGTTGCAACACTTCTGGGGAGCAACTTTGTGTGCTCGCCCTTGCACCAACCCTTGAGTGTGTTCGAGTAGGTAATCTCTATGTGTGAAGGTGGTGTGAAGTCTATTGCAACAATTGTGTGTGAAGCCAAGCTACTACCATGAAGATTTCATATTTCTCATATAATATCCAAGGTTTATAAGGATTGTGTCATGTCACCATACTAGTGGTAAAAATAAAAAAAATAAAAAGAAAAAAAATGTTACCAAAAAATGGATATACAAAATATCCACTAAAAATATGACTATTTTATTTGCAAAGATGAAATGGGTTGGGGTTTAAGAAAATGATTTTTAAAATTACTCTTTAATATTTAAGAAAATAGGGATATTTAATATCTCTCAAGATTTGAAATCCTCATCATATTGGAGGTTAGTATAACATATAATCATATCAATGTTGCTTTCTCTTTGGAAAGATATTTGTTTATAAACTTCATAATATAAAATTTTTACATCTTCACATGTATTAGTTTAAAATGTGGAAAACAAAAGTCTAAAATATTTTAGGTGTAATAAATCTAGTGGGATACTACGTTGGCTTGATGGAGACCAAATAGAGGTCCTAGCATTCATGCACAATCCATAATGAAGCATTATTATGGAACACTAAGCAAAGAATATGTGGTACTAACTTTTATAGATCTAGTGATATAGTGCCACTTCCATTTTTTTGGACAATAGATATCCATTTAATAAACATGGTTAAATTTAGGGTTTTATTCATTGATACATAATAATAATTTTTCATTTCACATTTATTAATCTATGTCATAATAGTTATAAAATATTTGATATAAAAAAATTAAAAAGAAATTTTTTAATGTTAATGAAATATGAAAATAGATATTTCATATATACAATTTACAATTATCACAATAGGGTTCAACAAGAACATGGTGTTACTTACAAAAATTGAACCACTTGACAGAAAAACCATCTTTCTTTCCAACCAGCCAAGCTACAACCAATAAATATATATACAAATTTTTTATTTAAACCAATAAAAAATAATTATTTGTTATATTCTGAACCACAAAAATGTATCTCATCTCTTTGGTTATCTCTTAGATTTCACCAGAAAGCTGGGTTTCAAAAGATTTTAAGCCAAATATCGAATGATATTACTATTTTCTTTGTCCTCTTCGAGGATATCTTTCGAAATCAATTTTTTAATCCGCTCCTGCATTAATTTGAAATCTGGTTCACATGTGAGTCGCACTTGCTTAACGCATTCACTCATTAATTCTTGGACTGTTAACACTTTTCTGCTTTTCATTATTCGAGCAATTGCTGCGTCTATAATATAAGGTCTCTTCTCCTCAACAGTTGCCTCGATCACTTTCTTCTTCGCAGTCTCATTCTCCAGTGTAACCAGAATCTTAATCTTCCTCGATTTACATGTAAACTTATGATTGAATTCAAAAACATCATTTTCTGCTATTGTTTCGTTGATGGGCTCTTTGGAAAGAATTATTTTGTAATTTTCGGATACAACTGCATGTAGTAGTTTGGCAACATCTTCATCTGGCAAATTCAACTGAGATTTTATGTCAGAGTAACTCAACCTTTCTGACTCATTGAACAGCAGCAGCATCACTCCAAGATAAGTTGTTACTGTAATTTCTATTGGCTTAGAATCAAACTTGCCAATGATATTGCAGTTTCCCAAAGAATATATCCATGTGAGGTTACGATGATTATATTTTGTAGAGTAAAAGCTTTTGAATACCTCAATGCATTGAAGCATTTCCAATGGTAGATGAAGTTCAGAAGTCTTGTAAGTTGGCCAGAACCCATTAGTTAATACTGTAACAGCAAACTGTGTTCCAGGATGGTTATTTGAAGAATTTTCAAGGTATGTCCTGAAATCAGCTTGAGTCTCCAGGGAAAGTGTGAAATCTTTTAACATGCCTTCCATATTTGATGTAGAGCGTGAATAAGTATGAAGCTTGATCTTTGACAATATGCTTCGCTCAAGATTGTCATTTGCTCTTTTATCAGATAACAGCCTGCTACCTAGTTTTGTTCTGTAAAATTCAACAAATAGATCTTTATCGTTGGTATATTCAATGAGACTCACTGCCTTTTCAAGAGTACTCTCAATCTCATAATCCATAATATTTTGAAGACTGGCATTTTTCAGGGCAGTATCGCAAAATGTAGCCAGCAACTCCGCACTTGTCTTTTTACCAACTCTTTTACTGCATATTACTTGAAATGCTTCCTTTAAAGCACTACCAAAAGTAGTATTATTTTGAAATGTATCCACAACATGGTCCATGTAAATGTCATGCAATTCAATAATCTTCCCCACAAAATTTGCAGCTATATCATTTGTGTCTGCATCATTGTTTACAGCATCTTCTACCCATTTCACTATGATTAATCCTTCACTGGTTACATGATGTTTAAAAATACCTGCAACGGTTTCCAAGCCGTAGAGTATTCCAGAGAACAGTCTGTACATCCTTGAAAGATCATCTTTCTTTTGATCCCTAAGCAAGACACGGAAGCCAAAATTCTCATTTTCCAAAAGTTGAGTTCCATAACGGGAGATGATTTCACTATGTACTATCCCTATTAAATTAGGCTTCGTGCTAAGGTTCAAATAATGGGAAATTCTTTCGTTTTCATGTTTCAAACATTCTTCAGCCTTTAACATATACTCTGGACAAGAATTCTCTGCAATCCAAACAGCAGCTTTTCTAGAATAGTAAGTTCGAGTATCTTTCAACATGGCAGCTTCAAACTCATACTTGTAGAAATCCATGCCAATATTATAAACAAAAGAATCGAGAACGTTTCTCAACAAAGAGCGATCAATTTGCTCTCCCTGTCGCTCCCGATTAATCAGCTCAATTACCACATTTATCACATTAAAGTGCATGTTATCACAGACAAGCCTATGGAAATACTTGATTCCAACTTGTAATAGCGATTCTAGAGACTCTTTTGGCACTAAGAAAAGATATTTATTCCTGATATTAATCAGACTCACTGCCTTTTCAAGAGTACTGTCAATCTTATCATCCATAATATTTGAAAGACTACCCTTTTTCAGGGCAGTATCACAAAATGTAGCCAGCAACTCTGCACTTGTCTTTCCACCAACTCTTTTATTGCATATTACTTTAAATGCTTTCTTTAAACCCCTACGAAAAGTAGTGTTATTTTGAAATGAATCCATAACATAGTCCATGTAATGGTCATGCAATTCAATAATCTTCACCACAAATTCAATTCCCTGAGCTGCAGCTATATCACTTGTGTCTGCATCATTGTTTACATCATCTTCCACCCATTTAACTAAACTTAAACCTTCACTGGTTACATGCTGTTTAAAAATGCCTGCAACCATTTTCAAGCCGTTGGGTATTCTAGAGAACAGTCTGTACAACCTTGAAAGATCATCTTTCTTTTGATCTCTAAGCAACACATGGAAGCCAGAATTCTCATTTTCCAAAAGTTGAGTTTGATAACGGGAGATGATTTCATTTTGTACTTTCTTTATTAAATTCTGCTCCGTGCTAACGTGCAAATAATGGGCTACTATTTCTTTTTCATGTCTCAAACATTCTTCAGCCTTTAACATATACTCTGGGCAAGAATACTCTGCAATCCATAGAGCCGCTTTTCTAGAATAGTAAGTTCCAGTATCTTCCAACATGGGAGCTTCAAAGTAATTCTTGTAGAAATCCATGCCCGTCTCAACAAAAATATTGAGAACGTTTCTCAACAAAGAGTGATCAATTTGTTCTCCCTGTCGCTCCCGATTAATCAGCTCAATCAACACATTTTTCACATGGTCATCACAGAAGAGCCTACGGAAACACTTGAATCCAACTTGTATTAGCGAATCTAGAGACTCACTTGGCACGAAGAAAAGATCCAAATAATAAAACATATTTGACATGTATCGAACCATGACCTTATGATTTTCCCAACGTTTCAGAAGTTGTATCAACATGAACTCATCATGTAGTTCTGCCAAAGCTGGTGATACATTGAGAGTGATGTATTCTTCAAT
Organism: Larix kaempferi; assembly: GCA_027924585.1. Classification (NCBI taxonomy): domain Eukaryota; kingdom Viridiplantae; phylum Streptophyta; class Pinopsida; order Pinales; family Pinaceae; genus Larix; species Larix kaempferi. The sequence continues at coordinate 9,408,290 of BSBM01000029.1, forward strand.
CGACTCCCTGTACTTGTCATAGAGTTCCTGTGCGTAGCAGTGAGGGGGATTTTGGTTGCACATTTCGAAGACAGTATCCTGAATGCGTGTGTACTCAGATACAGTAAACCCATGTAAATCTCTTGTCAAACTCTCCGTAAACTTTAAGACAGCCCTGTGAATAATATCCCATCCTTCCTCCAATTTTATAGGGATAGGAGTTATCAATCGCATCGTCATGATATTTTCGAAGTAGTAGCTTTACTTCCTTCAACTTCTACTTCTGTTGAAGAAAATCTGCCAACGTTACTAGCGAGGTTTCTACTTCTGTCGAGCTAGACCTGCCAACGTTACTAGCTAGATGTTGCAGTATATCCAAAATCCTTGAACTTCTGCGTTATTTGCTTGCTATGAGACGCGCTGCTTCGCTAAATGTAGGAATTATTTCCGAGTTATAAGAAAATATTCTGGTTGGAGTGTAAACTTCTGTTGAAGAAAATCTGCCAACGTTACTAGCGAGGTTTCTACTTCTGTCGAGCTAGACCTGCCAACGTTACTAGCTAGATGTTGCAGTATATCCAAAATCCTTGAACTTCTGCGTTATTTGCTTGCTATGAGACGCGCTGCTTCGCTAAATGTAGGAATTATTTCCGAGTTATAAGAAAATATTCTGGTTGGAGTGTAAACTTCTGTTGAAGAAAATCTGCCAACGTTACTAGCGAGGTTTCTAATTCTGTCGAGCTAGACCTGCCAACGTTACTAGCTAGATGTTGCAGTATATCCAAAATCCTTGAACTTCTGCGTTATTTGCTTGCTATGAGACGCGCTGCTTCGCTAAATGTAGGAATTATTTCCGAGTTATAAGAAAATATTCTGGTTGGAGTGTAAATGTTGTGAACCTTTCAAAATTTATCTAATTTGTGTAGTTTTATATATATGTTTTTGTAAATGTTTTAAATAGCCGACATGTTATTTTTTCTAATATTTTATTATTTTTTTAAAGAACACGTGTCAACTCTAGGATGAGCACTGAATGAATTACACATCTCCCTCTACTGGACTGGAGAATGTGACGTGGATTAGCCTCTATACTTTTCTACATTACACAATGATGAGACAAATGTATTGTTTAGATTGATTTTAATGCACTTGTTCCAACTTCAAATAAACAATCCTAAAAGAAAAAAGAATATAAAAAATAACTAGAAGAAGGCTAGTGATATCATGTAGTTACTAATTTAAAATTTCATAAAATTATCAATAGAATATAAACCAGTGACGCTCCATCTCAAACCCGGATCTATCTGAGAGGGATCCAATTTCTTGAGGTGTAATTTTTTTATAAGAAAAAAATTACTCAAGAAATTGGATCCCTCTCTTTTAATTTTTTAATTATTTTTTTTATATTTTTGATAAGTTGTGAGCGAACATGAAATTTTTAATTACTTTTGATTTTTTATAAGTTATGAGCAGACATGGAAACGTAACGTGACAAATGTGACAAACGTTACAACATCTCCCCCATACTGGGTTGTAACATAACGTGACAAACGTGGCAAATGTGACAAACGTTACAACGTCTCCCCCATACTGGGTTGTAATGTGACAAACGTGACAAACGTGACAAATTTGACAAACATTACAATTCTTTGATTTTATGATCTCTTAGGTTATGAGAGTGCATTCTCAAACCTGGATCCATCTCAAACCCAGATCTATCAAGCACTGAGAGGGATCCAATTTCTTGAGGTGTAATTTTTTTTGTTTTATCTTAAATTTTTTACACATTAGGAAAAAAATTACCCCTCAAGAAATTGGATCCCTCTCTTTTAATTTTTTTATTATTTTTTTTATTTTTGATAATTTATGAGCGAACATTAAATTTTTAATTACTTTTGATTTTTTATAAGTTATGAGCCGACATGGAAACGTAACGTGACAAATGTGACAAACGTGACAAACGTTACAACATCTCCCCCATACTGGGTTGTAACGTAATGTGACAAATGTGACAAATGTTACAACATCTCCCCCATACTGGGTTGTAACGTAACGTGACAAACGTGACAAATGTGACATGTGACATGTGACATCCGTTACAGGATTTGCCCCATACTACAAACGTGACAAATGTGACATGTGACATCAGTTATAGGATCTACCCCATACTATTACTTTTTACATGTTATTACTTTTGAAAACGTTACATGTGACATGTGACATCCGTTACATGATATCCCCTATACTGGGTTGTAAGCACCTCGTTTACACTCGGTGCAATAATATAAATAACTTCCACTGGTATTTTTTAGTGAAAAATAACTTCCATTGATTGTAGCTTGGGTGGTTGGGAGGAAAGATTGTTACCATCCCCACACAGGTTCAATTCTTGTAAGTAACAAGATGCTCTTATTGAACCCTATTGTAATAATTGTATTTCAAGTTTTCCTTGATTCCTGAATAGCAGGAAGGTGATATTAAGAATATAAATAATATTTCAGGGCGGGCGCACGAAGATGCTCCCCAAATTTGTTGCAATAGGGTCGCGCTAGCGGAGAAAAAAAATAACTCGACCGCACCTAAGGAGATGCGCACGCGCCTCTAGGTTCGGTACCGAACCGAGGCGTGTGCGCATTGCTGACACATATGCACAAAGGAGACGCACACGCGCCCCTGTTAAAAATATATAAAAAAAACATTGCACAATTTCCCCATTTTCCATTTGGCCGGGTCGAGCGTGTCCTCCTCCGCGTACACGTCCATTCAACTACCAACGGAGGCCAAATCCACTCCAAAACCACCCAAAAACACCCACAAACTCGTCACCACTTCGATTAATAAGTAAATATCACATTTTTTTCAATTTTATTCATTATTTGTGTCAATTTTTGTATTTTTTTTGTTTATGTAATTGCAAATAATTCCCAAATTTTGAAAACAATGAACCAATTTTCAACTGCAGATTGCAACTGAGACAATGAGTGAACAAGATGTCAACCCCGAGTCCGGTGGAACACAATAAAACCCAAACCTTGGACCCAATGCCAAACAAAACCAAAACCCACAATTTTTTTTTGAACAAGATGACCTTAACCACTATGTAAATGAAATGCGAGTGCACACTCGCGAACTTAGAAACTCGGGTGAACCATATCGATTGTCTCTTGCCACGTCAATTGAGAACTCAATCGACTCCCTCATACATGCACACCAACAATTGACAGACATGACTCAATTTAGAGCTAGGATGCGGGAGTACTACTCCACGAGCATCTCCAAGGAAGCAATAAAAGATTTGAACATTACAAAAGCCCAATTATATAGTATGTTCACCGAGCCGAAAACAGGCCAACCACCGAACATTACAAAGCCATGTGTTTGCATGGATTGGTGTCATTACCAACCGTGGAGGGACAATTGGATGCAGAGGTGGTTCATGGTGTACGATAAACCTCCCTGCAATAATAGGGAAGTTCCACAGTACTTCCTTCGCCAACTTTGGGATGAGCTTTGCCTCAGTTTACATGTCAACTATTTTGACATAACCAAGTTCCAGGGTGTTGAGCGTGGCTCTACCCAAGATCAACTTGCTTCCAGGAGGAACCCACTGAGAGGGCCACCGGCTCTGAGGCGCGACCCCAACCCCTCTCCCCATCCACCTCAGTTTCCCCATAAGATTGATCAGATCGAGGTGGCAATGAGGAACGTTGCATGTGGTCTCCTTAGACACACCTCCTTTGTAGCAGTGACTACAGTGGAGAGGTCGGGTGACCTTGATAGAGATCCAGGTGCAGGGCCTTCACAATAGGGCCAGGATAGACCCATGATCGATGGTAGCCATGCTGGGCATTCCAGTTCAACGGGGACAATGCCACATCTTTGTCCCCATTGCGGGCACACTTGCCCTAGCCCGATCGAGGGTTGTTATATGGATCAGGTCAGCAATTTTTTTAATGTGTTTTTAATCATCACTTTATAACTTGTAAAGTATTTTTAAAGTATTTTTGTTTGACTTAAACTATTATTTCAATGTACAGTTATTCAGAGCTGAGACACTAACATGGGAAAACGTAGGATCTCCCAACCTGGATGCAGCAATGGCAACTGCAACTGAAATTGCGGCACCCCACACGGAGGTATTTTCAATAGCTTGCACAATACTGTTATTACTTATGTCATTTATATTACTCAAGTATTTATATTTATGACATACACGTTGATAGTTCGTACAATGTTTTTGAATATCTTGATTGCCTAAATAATGACTTGTTTAACATGTCCATAACATGCATGCATTTTGGTGTCCACAGGTGTTCCCTGACTACGGTGATCAACCACCCCCGCTAGGGTTTGGCAGATCACCACATACACAGGTACAATGTGTAGTTATAAGCACACTTTTAATTTGAATTGTTGTGACTTACTATGGTTTAATTTATTGTTTGTTTACTAAATTGTGATATTACAAATGTATATGTAGGTGCCACAAATAGCTGCGGCTCCCCATTTTAGTCCTATGTATCCACCCTCTCCCATGAGTACCCCCCCTCGCTTCCATCTAGACCCATCCCTACGCCCACCCCCTCCCTTCCATCCAGCCTCCCCTCTCCAGCCATACTCCCCCTTCCATCCACCCCCCCCCACTCAACCACGCCCCCCCCGTCCATACATCCTCCCAAATTGATCCACGCCCCCTTGTCTATCCATCCTCCCCCTTTCATCCACGCCCCCCATTCCTTCCAGCTTCTCCTCTTCGTCCACAACCTCCCTTCCGTCCATCCTCCTCCCTCTATGCAAGACTTCCCTCCCATGCACGATCCCTCAACATCCCCCCTAGCCCTTTTGGTTCGATACCCTCTATCGTACAACCGGCAGGGGTTCATCGTCCACGACGTCCTCCTCCACCTCATACCACCATTTATTCTCCCACCATATCATCCCCACTTCCCGCCACTATTGTGGCATCTACCCTTCCAGTATCCTCATCTGTATCTCCAGTGGTTGCACCTGTAGTGGCTGCCACTACATCTACACCCCCCCCCATCATTGCATCAGAGGTGGTTGTCCGGCCATCTGCGCCACCTGCTAGCCCAGAAGCCCAGCCATGTCCATCGTCAGAGGTGTACACGGTGAGAATTAAACTAATTTATGAAAATATTTTGATGCATTAACAAAAATGAATTTAACTAATTATTACTTTTCAATGAAATGATTGTTGTAAATGTTGTAGGCTGGAATTGCGGAGAGGCTCCGCAGATCCAGGACAACTGTCCAACATTTCCCACTTACATCAGAGGTGATTTATTTAAGATTCGAATTCTACATTTTTTTTAAAATGTGGTAAATGTTGCAAATGCTTGAAAATGACGGTATCTTATATCATTTGTTCCAGAGCCCGAAGAGATGGTCTACTTCTAGACGGAGCAAGACCCGAGGTACCGGTAGCTCGAAGAGTAGGAAGATCGACTTTGGCGATGCACCTAGGAGTGACGGGGGTGGTCACAATGCTTGACACACCATGTGTTATGTACATTAGCCACAATGTAGCACTTTTTTGCACCAGTTTTGATGTACTTTGTATCTACGGCATGAGTTGCCATGTATTTTGGATCTATGGCATGAGTTGTCGCATTTTGTTTAGGGAACGAGTTGCCACTGTACATACATTGGGAACCATGTTCCACTATTTGCCAGAGATTGTATATGTTTGGATGAGTTTTGTATCCTCGATGTACATGGACTTTCAGTTATGTGATTTATATATCTAATTGTCTAATCTCATTGTCTCATGTTGTGTGTATTAGGATGTGATGTTGTCTAAATTTTGGTTTTACCTAGATCTTAGAAGAGAAGTTGGATATCATAGTGTGTGTGTGTGTGTGTATTGGATATCTATGCAATTGAAAATAGTAGAAAATGGACGTGCATGTCCAAAATTCCTCACTAATGACAAAATGGGCATGTTTTTAGATAGGATTGAATCCAATACTTGTAAACAAAAATAAATCATACACTATTGCAAAATACACATAAACGAAACCTAGTGCATAGGCATGTGTGTGAAAACATGACAAATACAATATTTTTCAGTCCATATAAGGAATCAATGTCAACGGATATACTAGAGTGTTGTTATTGACAAACTTATCGTATGTTTTAGTCGAATATATATATATATATATATATATATATATTTTTTAACGTCAAGCGGTCAATATCAAATAAATGATTATCATATAGGAGAGTGGAAAATATTAATATTTTTGGCATACACGCGCCTGTAAAAATAGTACATTGTTTGCTAATTTAATACATTACAATTATAATTGTGTTATGAAATTATGATCATGTCTTTGATTACTCCTTTGCATCCAAAGCGTAAGTGTTGCAGTGCATTAAATGACATGACATTTTTTAGGTACACCTATATCATGTATATTTGACATTTGTTTTAAAAATCCTTGTTTTAGGCTTAAAATTTCAATGAATGACATTTGACTATGTTCAACTATTTTATTAGAGAACTTGCTTAGATTGTACATGATTCTTTAACTTGTTTTTTATACATAGTCATCTAGTAATATGTATATGATTCTTTGAATCCATCAAAAGCATGCTAAACTCAGTTGTGGAAGACCAATTTCTATAGTATTACTTATCCATGCCTGAATTGTCTCTATAAACTATCCTCATTGAGGTGCAATAATGTTGGATGTGTAGCTTTATAATTAAGAAACACTCAACCCTTTTTTCTTTTGCACTTGCAAATGTTCAATAATTGCTAGGAATGATTGAAATGTTTTTCCGCAATACATTCAAAAAGATATGCACAGTATATGATTCACTGTAGGGTTGTTGGTGGATTGTTAATACATGATCGTTCGACTTGTTTTTGATAAATTTAACTACTTGAGAATATGTTTGTGATTGTTTCAACCAATCAAAAGCATGCTAAAATCGGTTGTGGAACCACTTTTATAAATTATCCACATCTGAATAGTCTACATAAACTTACCTTTATTCAAGTGCAATGGTGATGGATGTGTAGTGTATACTCCATGCTTGATTACTGGTTGATTTATGTGATTTTATGCACAATGAAGGCCATTGTTGACAACTTGCAGAGTATCTTGGGATTACTTATAGAATATCTACATGGTTGTTGATGGACAATATTTCGTAGTTTAGAGCATACTTGTTTCTAACCTTCAAAATACATTATTTGACTGCTTTGATATCACAAGTTGATCTTTTCCTTTCTAAAGGAAACCTTGTGAGGAAATTCAAGGGACACTTCCCCATATTCAAGGATTGCATTTTTAGTAAACATATCAACATAAATTTGTGTGCATCACCTGGGGGAATTTGAACTGAGCATGTGTTGGAACATAATTAGTGAAATGGCCATAAAAAATGGCTACAAATCATTGAGTTATCCCCTTGGGATACACAAATTGATCTTAACCCTATCCAAACAATTGAGGAGTTAAGTATAAGAATTTTGAGATAGACACTCTACACTTTCTCGATAGATCTTAGCATGAAAGAGATTGGGAGTTAAGATGAATTTTTGCAAGTAAAGTTGATTAAAGGATTGAAATTTTTTTCCAAGTCATTGTAGACATTCATAATCTAATATGGAAGTTTTATTTCCAACAAATGGATCCCAGGGACTCTCACTTCATACAACACAAACCATTATAGTAGTTTTCCAAACATGGTTCATCAAAGAAATTGCCATCAATAGTTATATACTGCCTCTGAAAAAAACTAACCATTTTTTCAATTTTTCAAGGATGGTAAGGTGTTTTGTGTATTTAGTGAGAAAAAAGTTTTTTTTCCCAAATTCATCATCATACATCATTTGGATATGGTCATCTCATTTAACCTCTATAGAGCACCAACTTTTTTCTCTATATCATCTACACAATGTTTATACCCACCCTCGCCCACATCAATGGTTATTCTTACCATGTTCATGTGATGCCACAATTAGTTGATGTTGCTCGTGGTTCAATTATGCACCTTTGGGACTGTGACTATGGTTATTACAACAATGATTGTGTGGCATTTGATAAAAAAATTCTCCCCATGATGATTATGATCACTACACCTAATATCATCATCACCATCTTCATCATCGTGGTCATCTTTAGGTCCCTCATCACTGTCTCCATCATCATCACCATCTTCATCATCATCATCATCATAATCTTCATCACCATCGCCATCATCATCAACGCCTTCACCATCATCACCATCTTCATCATCATCACCATCTTCATCATCATTGTCATCTCTAGGTCCCTCATCATCGTCGCCACCATCATCACCATCTCCATCATCTTCATCACCATCTCCATCACCATCGCCATCATCATCAATGCCTTCATCATCATCACCATCTTCATCATCATTGTCATCTCTAGGTTCCTCATCATCGTCGCCACCATCATCACCATCTCCATCATATTCATCATCTTCATCATCATCAACATCATCATCATCTTCATCATCACCAACATCTCCATCATCATCATCATCATCCTCATCATCGTCATCATCATCTTCATCACCATCGCCATCATCATCAACGCCTTCATCATCATCACCATCTTCGTCATCATTGTCATCTCTAGGTCCCTCATCACTGTCGCCACCATCATCACCATCTCCATCATCTTCATCACCATCTCCATCACCATTGCCATCATCATCAACGCCTTCATCATCATCACCATCTTCATCATCATTGTCATCTCTATGTTCCATCATCATTGTCATCTCTAGGTCCCTCATCACCATTACCAACACCATCATCATCAACGTCTTTGTCATCATCATTAACTCTAACACGAACCCTAATTCAATTTCCTTCTATAACTCTATCCCTAACCCTCACCCAAACCCTAGCACTAAACCATCTCCTTCATCACCACCATCACCATCACCATCGCCATCACCATCATCATTATCACCATCTTCATCATCATCATTAACTCTAACTCTAACCCTAACTCAATTTCCTTCTATAACTCCAGTCCTAACCCCCACCCAAACCTTAGCACTAAACCATCTTCTTCACCATCACCATCACCATCACCATCACCATTATCATCAACGTCTTCGTCAGCATCACCATCTTTGTCATCATCAATAACTCTAACTCTAACCCTAATTCAATTTCCTTCTATAACTCTATCCCTAACCCTCACCCAAACCCTAGCACTAAACCATCTCCTTCATCACCACCATCACCATCACCATCGCCCTCACCATCATCATCATCATCACCATCTTCATCACCATCATTAACTCTAACTCTAACCCTAACTCAATTTCCTTCTATAACTCCATCCCTAACCCTCACCCAAACCCTAGCACTAAACCATCTTCTTCACCATCACCATCACCATAACCATCACCATCGCCATCACCATCATCATCAACGTCTTCATCAGCATCACCATCTTCGTCATCATCATTAACTCTAACTCTAACTGACGGAATCCGAGTCCGCTCACCGATTTGGGTTCCGTGGCCGTGGAGCAAATGCCCAAAGTGTCCCTGAATGGCCCCGGGGTGCCCGACTAGGATGCCCGTAGCACACGAACCATGGCTCGGTTCATGAATCCATCGATTCTGGTGGGTCTGGGATGCCAGGTTTCAGCTACGGGACCCCCCATACCGTGCGTCGAAGACCCGGAAGCAGTGCCAATGGGCCATCCACAGAGCTAGGGTTTTGCTCGGTGAAGGCCATTCCAAATTCACTCAAGGGGGCCATTTCTCGTCCAAAGGCCCCCGAGAATGCGTGGCCACCGTGGAAAAGTCCACTAGGGCCACGTGTACTTGTGGGAGCCGAAGAAATCCAAGTCTGCTTGCCGGTTTGGGTTTCGTGGCTGCAGAGCAAATGCCCAAAGTGTCCCTGAATGGCCCCGAGATGCCCGACTAGGATGCCCGTAGCACCCGAACCGTGGCTTGGTTCGTGAATCTGTCGATTTCGGTGGGTCTGGGACGCTGGGTTTCAGCTAGGGAACCCCCCAAAGCATGCCTTGAAGGCCCGGAAGCAGTGCCAATGGGCCATCTCTGGAGCTAGGGTTTTGCTCAGTGATGGCCATTCTGAATTCCCTAAAGGGGTGCATTTCTCCTCCGAAGGCCCTCGAGCGTGCGTGGCCACCGTGGACAGGTTCACTATGGCCACGTGGACCTGTGGGAATCGATGGAATCCGATTTCGCTCACCGGTTTGGGTTCCGTGGCCGTGGAGCAAATGCCCAAAGTGTCCCTGAATGGCCCCAGGGTGCCTGACTAGGATGCCCGTAGCACCCGAACCGTGGCTCGATTCACGAATCCATCGATTCCGGTGGGTTTGGGACGTCGGGTTTCAGCTAGGGGATCCCCCATAGCGTGCCTCAAAGACCCGGAAGCGGTGCCAATGGACCATCCTTGGAGCTAGGGTTTTGCTGAGTGAAGGCCATTCCAAATTCGCTCAAGGGGGCCATTTCTCATCCGGAGGCCCCCGGGCGTGCATGGCCACCATGGAGAGGTTCACTATGGCCACGTGGACCTGTGGGAGCCAACAGAATCCAAGTCCGCTCGTCGGTTTGGGTTCTGTGGCCGCAGAGCAAATGCCCAAAGTGTCCCTGAATGGCCCCGGGGTGCCCGACTAGAATGCCCGTAGCACCCAAACCATGGCTCCGTTAGCGAATCCATCGACTCCAGTGGGTTTGGGACGCTGGGTTTCAGCTAGGGGACCCCCCAAAGCATGCCTTGAATTCCCAGAAGCGGTGCCAATGGGCCATCTCTGGAGCTAGGGTTTTGCTCAGGGATGGCCATTCCGAATTCCCTAAAGGGGTACATTTCTTGTCCGGAAGTCCCTAGGCATGCGTGGCCACTATGGACAGGTCCACTATGGCCACATGGACCTATGGGAGCCGACGGAATCCAAGTCCATTTGCCGGTTTGGGTTTCGTGGCCACGGAGCAAATGCCCAAAGTGTCCCTGAATGGCCCCGGGGTGCCCGACTAGGATACCCGTAGCACCCGAACCGTGGCTACGTTCATGAATCCGTCGACTCCGGTGGATCTGGGACATTGAGTTTTAGCTATGGGACCCCCGAGAGCGTGCCTTTAAGGCCCGGAAGCGGTGCCAATGGGCCATCGCCGGAGCTAGGGTTTTGCTTAGTGAGGACCATTCCAAATTCGCTAAAGGGGTGCATTTCTCGTCCGGAGGCCCTCGGGCATGCGTGGCCACTGTAGATAGGTCCACTATGGCCACATGGACCTCTGGGAGCCGACGGAATCCAAGTCTGCTTGCTGGTTTCGGTTCCGTGGCCGCGAAGCAAATGCCCAAAGTGTCCTTGAATGGCCTCGGGGTACCCAACTAGGATGCGTGTAGCACCCGAACCGTGTCTCGGTTCGCGAATCCGTAGATTCTGGTGGGTCCAGGACGTTGGGTTTCAGCTAGGGGAACCCCCACAGCATGCCTCGAAGACCCGTAAGCGGTGCCAATGGGCCATCCCCGGAGCTAGGGTTTTGATGAGTGAAGGCCATTCCAAATTCACTCAAGGGGGCCATTTCTCGTCCGGAGGCCCCCGGGCGTGCATGGCCACCATGGAAAGGTCTATAATGGCCATGTAAACCTCTAGGAGCCAATGGAATCCAATTCCGCTCGCCGGTTTGGGTTCCATGGCCCCAGAGCAAACCCCCAAAGTGTCCATGAATGGCCATCACTGAGAAAAACCCTAGCTCCGGAGATGGCCCATTGGCACTACTTCTGGGGCTTCAAGGCATGCTTTGGGGGGTCCCCTAGCTGAAACCCAGTGTCGTGAATCCACCGGAGTCGACGGATTCACGAACGGAGCCACGGTTCAGGTGTTACGGGCATTCTAGTCGGGCACCCCAGGGCCATTCAGGGACAGTTTGGGCATTTGCACCGCGGCTACGGAACCCAAACGGGCAAGCGGAATTGGATTCCGTCGATTCCCATAGGTCCACATGGCCATAGTGGACCTGTCCATGGTGTCCACGCATGCCCGGGGGGCTCCGGACAAGAAATGGCCCCCTTGAGCAAATTTAGAATGGTCTTCACTCAGCAAAACCCTAGCTCCGGGGATGGCCCATTGGCTCCGCTTCCAGGTCTTCGAGGCACACTATGGGGGGTCCCCTAGTTGAAACCCGGCTTCCCGGACCCACCGGAATCAACGGATTCATGAACCAAGCCACGTTTTGGGTGCTACGGGCATCCTAGTCGGGCACCCTCAGGCCATTCAGGGACACTTTGGGCATTTTCTCCACGGCCACAGAATCCAAACCGGTGAGCAGACTCGAATTCCGTCGGCTCCCACTGGTCCATGTGGCCATAGTGGATCTGTCCACGGTGGCCACGCATGATCAGGGGCCTCCGGACGAGAAATGCACCCGTTTAGGGAATTTGGAATGGCCATCACTGAGCAAAACCCTAGCTTCGGCGATGGCCCATTGGCACCGCTTCCGGGTCTTCGAGGCATGCTTTGGGGGGTCCCCTAGCTGAAACTCGGTGTCTCGGACCCACCGGAGTTGACGGATTCACGAACGGAGCCACGGTTCAGGTGCTACGGGCATTCTATTCGGGCACCCCGGGGCCATTCTAGTGGTGATAACAAGTTTACTATCTGTTGAGTCTGATACTACATCCAGGAGCCGCACAACAAACTTTGAGATAGAAAGCTCTGTAATTTTAGGACACTGATTCAACCACTCATATAGTTTCTCACCTTCTTGAGGATCTAAATTTATAATTGCCTTCTGGGTAGATTCAAGCATGGAATAATATTTGTCGGCACTTCCAAGCTCCCCAGATCATTTGGTCAGCCATAATATGTGCGACTCCTTTGACGAAACATAAATTCTGGTGTGGACGGCAGCATTTGATACACTAGCCAAATCCATGTTCTTGGAAGAACTTACATATTTCAGCAAAGGAGCGTTTTGCAGGTGACTTGAAAATCCCTTCCAATTTTCAGCAATAAAACAAAGAAGTTCAACGTACATATTTTCAGGCAAGCTTGTCAACCAATCAGACAACCGAATACAGGGAGATAACCACGCCCAAAAAATTCAAGCTATTATAAAACTCTTGTTTATCAAGATAAGGATGGACTATGTGTACATTACGAGAATATAGATTAATGAAGTCGCTTTGATGAACTTGTCCTCTTGCTCTCTCCAGAATGCGTTTAAAAGCAGGGAGTATTGTCCGAGCTTCTATTGGTTTACATAAATGTTTATTCCAAATCCGACGTCACATAAAACCACTTCATCAACTTTCAATTGGGTCTGAATGGCATCTCTAACTTGTGTTAGCTGTGGATAACGAGGAATATGAAAGGGTTCGATACCCTATAGACCCAAGTTTTCAATGATAGAGGTGAATTACCACTTATCAGAGCATGAAATGCTGAACAAAAGGCTAATGGAACACAACGAAGGATTCCCTGGTTCCACTTGTTTTTGAAAATGATACTTTCTCTTGATGAAACGAATAAAAAATCTGCCTGTATTATAAATGGAAATCCTGTTACAATTTCCGTCGGAAGAAAAGCATAAATACCTACAGCCGCCATATTTCCTTCTGTAAACCGCTTGCCCACCGGAAAAGCTAATGTAATAGCCCATTTCCCAACATCCTTCCTCTGCTCAACCCTAAACGTTTTCCACGGGAAACCGCTGCCTCCACATGCAATAACTACATTGTTTTGTCGAAAATTGATCTTCTTCTGCTAACAAATGCAAAATGAAGGATTCATTGTCATTGCTAAGAGAAGTTCTAAGGTCAGTTTCTCGTAAAATAGAGATTGTATAAATCCTATTAAGATCTATATGTTCCACCCGGAACCTCCCTAGACACACTTGTTGGACTCCCCGGAACTAGGTTTTGCTGCACGGTTGGAGTTCTATGCCCCGGCAAGTATCCAGCGGGTGTCCCTGAAGGCCTTTTGGATGAGAGACGGAACGAGCCATAGAATGAAGACCGTGGCTCCGATCAACAAACCTTCAGCTCCATTGGATTCAGGACTTCAAGATAGTGCTAGGGGTACCCCTCCCCTCCAGTCCCATGGCCTGGGTGTCACCTTGTAGGTCCATCTTGGAAACTAGGGTTTTGCTTAGTGAGGGAGTGTGCAATTTTTGCACACAAGAGTCAAATTTGCAAAATCATCCACCGGGCACTTGTGGTTAGAATTCCCAGCCGGAACCTCTCTAGACACACTTGCAGGACTCCCCGGAACCAAGTTTTGCTGCACGGTTGGAGTTCTATGCCCCCGGCAGGTATCCAGCAGGTGTCCCTGAAGGCCTTTTGGATGTGAGATGGAACGAGCCATAGAATGAAGACCATGGCTCTGATCGACAAACCGTCAGCTCCATTGGATTCAGGGCGTCGGGAGTGTGCTAGGGGTGCCCCTCCCCTCCAGTCCCGTGGCCCGGGTTTCACCTTGTAGGTCCATCTTGGAAACTAGGGTTTTGCTCAGTGAGGGAGTGTGCAATTTTTGCACATAGGGGTCAACTTTGCAATATCCTCCCCGGGCACTTGTGGCTAGCGGCTAACTGGTGAAGGCATTGATGGTGATGGCGATGGTGATGAAGATGATGATGATGATGATGAATATTGTGATGATGATGGAGACGGTGATGAGGGACCTAGAGATGACCACGATGACGAAGATGGTCATGATGATGAAGATGGTGACGAGGGACCTAGAGATGACAATGATGATGAAGATGGTGATGATGATGAAGATGGTGAAGGCATTGATGATGATGGCGATGGTGATGAAGATGATGATGATGATGATGATGAAGATGGTGATGATGATGATGATGTTGATGATGATGAAGATGATGGATATGGTGATGATGATGGCGATGTTGGTGAGGGACCTAGAGATGGCAATGATGATGAAGATGGTGATCGTGATGAAGATGAAGACGTTGATGATGATGGTGATGGTGATGAAGATGATGATGATGATGACGAAGAAGATGATGATGATGAAGAAGATGATGATGATGATGGAGATGATGTATCTAAGTGGTTTTCTATATTAATCAAGCATCAATCTTCAAGCATAAATGAACATGTTTTAAAATAAATTGTTAGGATACATATCTAAGAGTCTAGAGAAGATCTCTATGCATTTGACCATCAAATTTGCTCAAGGAGATGATGAAGTAGCTCAAGACAATATGGAAGTTGTTGCATAACTCAAACAATCACATGGCTATAAATCATAACTTAATCGTAACTCAAACATCAAATAAACGATATAAGATAACGATATCAAATAAACTATCTAACATGAATAACTTTGGACATGCATGAATAAACAATCACATCATTACTATACTATGTACCTCAATCAATTAGGCCTTCTAGATCCTCTCAATTTTTTATTGTCTCAAACAACCTCTCGTGCTCTGCATGAGGTAGTAAGTAGCGTACCTTGTTTGATTACGTCGTTGACATTGTCTATAGTTGGATGTTTGTACCAACGATCAAGTGCGTAAAGTGATACACCCGCGAACCTGGTCTATAATCCGTGTATGTGTAGTCATTGCTCTTTGGTCCCTTTCCATCCATTGTAAGATATTCCCCCTGAACAACCATCGATCCAGTGGGAAAGGTAATGCCTTCACTATCTGTATCTGTTAATGATGCGAGGAGGGTTTGCTTCCCCTGGATGCATCATGCCAACCAATAATTCGTCCCAATTGCACTGTCTGTCGGGGCGACAACTGCATAGATGTGTCTTGCAAAGATGCATTTTATGGTCATATTCCAACAAGTAGTGGTTTGATAACTTGGATAATTACATATAAACAAGGAGGGAACCAGGATATGCATGCAGAAATGTTTACCTGGCTGTACTAGATCAGATATATGATCATATTCATTCGAAATAGAGGACTGGCCTTCCTCTAACTGGATTGTTTCAACAACTGCACATGGGTCCACTGCAAGTGATACGTGATCCCATTCATCAACCCAATCCATTGATTCGAATTCATCCCATTCACAACTGCTGCACGGCCCACAAAAGCAAGCAAGTTTTTGCATCCATATTTCAAATAAGGGGTTGTTTGAGCTTCAAACCGAATGAAATCCATGAGTTCCTTGCACAGTACTGCAACTATAAGAACGCGATCGGTCTATATCAACTACATGCCAGAAATTTCTGACATGTCCTCTACCTGTTGGTATGTGTTGCTCTATTGTTCGATGTGACATTTTTGCAGAGCACCATTGAACTATGGTTTCTGCATCCCAAATATGAGGGTTTCTCGTGCACCTCATCTCTTCCCTTCGTAAGGCAGTTTTGAGACATGCCCCAGCACCGTTGTGCTCTCCCTTTCCATGCCTGGTCTCAAAATAGTTCCACACATGCAGCACATCACAAGTCTTGTGCAAAATACTCAACCACTGGAATACACATGCATTTTTGAACTGGCCTGCACAACCATCTGACCATATCCAATGCCGATCCATCTATATACCTCTCTCCTTCAGCTGATCATAGAAAATTTTGAAGCAATGTTGCACGTAATGCAGGTCATGGCACCTGTCGTTACTGATGTAGAAGTTGGTCTCTTTCAATATTATCCTCCTGTCGTTGCTACTCTCTGGCACGTGCCTATACATGATATGGACCATTATGCTAACTTGGTCTGAATGGTAGTATTGACTTTGAATCTCATTTTGTGGCTGCAGGGTGTAGTTTTCAGCAAAGTCCACAAACGACAATATTGTGCCATTGGGGAAGGTGTCCCTACACTACCTGTAGTGTTCATCCTGCCATCGTGCTACATGGACATGCTGTACATACTGCTCGGTCTTTTGGTAGAATTCCTTCATGAATTTGCAAATTTGTACCTAGTGCAACAAAACCAAGGGCATTAAAACAACGTGGCATTTTCAATCGGAATATATATGTACAAATTCAACATGTACAATATGAAAGTATGGAAACTTATATTACCTGTGACTTCACCAATGCAATTTTTTTGCTTTCCTTCAAACTATCTACTTGATATGTTATGTACTGGAAGTTTTGCATTTCTACTGACATCCTCCCAAATGCGTGCTCCGCAGTTGCATGGATGCAGGGGCTCAATAATGCAAATCCACTGCAACTAGAACACGCCCCATATAAACATGATCTTTTATAATATTTTTGTCCTTTAGGTCTTGGACACATTATGCTATGTGTAAATTCTCTGGATGCATTCGGTGGTTGTAACGATGGGCAATCCTGCACAATGTTAGTATGCAAATCACAAAATATATGTCTATATGTATCATAAAATTACTCAAATTCTACATGGTATCTACAACAACATGTATTGCGATCATTGCAAATTTTAACATACCAGGGTTTGCATTTTTCAAAGGACCTTTAGCCCAAGTTCAATTGTGTGTGCTCATTCTTGAACCTCTCGTAGAGTTCTGTTTGTGTCGTGTCAAGGAAGTGCTTGACATGGGGTTCCCCCCCCTAACACATTTTCTCAACTTTAAAACATCTCTTTGATTTGATGACGGTCTAGTGTTATCATGCCAAAACTTTTGCACTAGTTCTTTAACAGCATCAATGAGCTTCATGTCTGAACGAGGTAACCTACCAACAAAGACCCAACAATCTTTTTGGCCTGGGATCTTAGGTTTTTCTCTAATGGCAGAATAATTTTGAAGAGTCTTTCTGTCTACTTTAAAGATTTTACATGTGTGTGATAGTAGGCGACGTTGCCTTGTGGATTTGTCTACAGTCGATTCCGACAGTACACGACGAGCCACATTAAAATCTTTTGTATGAGAAGTTTTTCCAATCAAATTGTAGATTTCTAACAACATGATTGTTGACATCTGAACTTCTAACTACCTCTATGCCCAAAATTCTCCTAACATCTGCTAGACAATGTGATTTTAACAAAGCAAGAAACAATTGACATTTTGCTACATCGGTTTTGGATTCAAAAAATTCTTTCGTTATCTTGCTACAATGGAAATCAATAGTGCGTTTGGCCATCTTACCTTCAAGTCCTGAAAATGAACTTTCATCCACATGAATACGTCTGGGATTTCTTCGTCGTCCGCTTGATAGTCGAGGCAAGGGAGTCGACAAGGAAGTATGAGTCCCGTCAATGGCTTGTTGTGGCCCTTTGTTCACAACTTGATCCTACAAGGGTGTGTGTTTTGCATGTGTGTGCTCTTCTTGGGGAGGTTTCCAATTAAGAACTTGCTCAATGTCCATCCCTTCATACTCGACATCAGGCAAGATTTGATTGGCTTCGACCACTTCGTCATTGCTTGTTGATGGATCTAAGGCACTAACATTTTGATTTCTACGGTTTTGCATGTACAACCTGGCATTTTCTCTTATCTCATGGGCCTTTTCAGGGGACAACCCTGTCCTTCTAGACTTTCTTTTATTATTACGTTTGTTTCCCATATTCAATGCATTTTAGAAAAAAACATAAATATCACCCCTGTAAGAATGAACAACAAATAAGATATTAAAACTCGATGTGCACATGATTATTAAACCTCGATGTAGCAATTGATTATGTACAACAACATCTAGTGAGAATTTTTTCATATAATCTTAAAAGCTATTGGGAATGCCCTACATATAACTACAACGACACCTCTAGGAACTCGGTAGGATGGTATTGAATGGTGGTATGGGAAAATAGCCCCAAAAGACTAGGAGTTTTCAATTCTCTAGGTCTTTGTGTGAGTTGTTGTGGTGAAACCATGAGGAATTCAACAAATGTTTGTCTACTAGATGGAAGAATGTGATTATGAAATGTTATTGGTGGCGATGCAAGTAATTTTTTTTTATTATCTTCATGAAAGGTTGAAAGCATTGCTTGGTGCATTTTGTAGTTTTTTTTTGGCAAGATGTTTTTATTGTCTATGTTGAAGATTAAGAAAACTAAAATAGATCTATCATACAATTCATGAGGAAAAACCAAAATAGATGCCATTCAAACAAGTGAATGAAGACTAAACTACATTTAACAAGATAAAATTATCACCATACCTCAAGGATTATGATTGCTCTTTGCCTCAAATGTCAAATTCTCTTTTGATGTGTCCACTATATGTAAGAAGACTTCATGTGTGTCCAAGTAGCATGAGAATTCAATCCAAGGTGCCAAATAGAGTCCAACTGTTGTGTATTCACTCAATTGATCCAAATAGAGCCCAAGAGGTGTGTATTCAATCCAAGGAGCCAAATAGAGCCCAAAATGTTGTGTATTCTATCCAAATGGTCAAGGAAGCACCAAATTGTGTATGAATTCAATCTACCATGTAAATGCTTGTCGGACTGTGTGTGAAACCAGCGAAGAGAACACAAAAATGAGGAAAAAATTGCGGGAGAAAGAACGCGGGTGATTTTCTAAATTTTATCTTCAACAGGGACGCGCATGCGCCTCTAGCACGCATGCGTTATTAGCACATGCGCGTCCCTTCTAAACGTTGTATTGTTTGGTGGGTAACGTTCAGTGCATTTATTACCCAAGAGATTTAAATGTGTCGGGTTATTCCTAGAGCCCCTCCCCATAAAGAGCCCCTCCCCCATAAAGGCATTTAGGACCTCTTCTAACCCATAATCCCTATGTGCATTTAAGTGCTTCTAGGTGTTTAGGGGTATATTTACAAATATGTATTTTAATTTCAAAACATTAATTTAATTTTGAATTATAAACATATGTATTACATCAAGAATAATGCTTCTAGGTGGATGATGATGATGATGACTAATGGAGATGATGATGATGATGATGAAGAATATGCAACACATCATCCTCATCATCATCATCATCTTCAACATCATCTTCTTCATCATCATCTTCATCATCATCTTCATCATCATCATCATTGTGAGGACGAGGATGATAATGATGATGATGGTGATGATGATAATGATGACGACGATGGTGGATGATGATGAATATGAGTATGATGATGAAGAATATGATGATGATGATGACGAATATGATCATCATCAAAATCATCATATTCGTCATCATCATCTTCACTAGTCATCATCATCACCATCGTCGTCATATGATCATGGTCACGATCATCACTATCTTCGTCATCACTGTCTTTAGTCATCTTCATCTTCGTCATTGCCATCTTCCTCCTAATCATCATCGTCATTGACATCTTCGCATCATCATCATCATCATTGACATCTTCATATCATCATCATCATCATTGGCATCTTCATATCATAATCATCATCATCATTGACATCTCTGTATCATCATCGTCGACGAAGATGATGATGATGATGATGATGAATATGAGTACGATGATGATGATGACTAATTTTGAGATGATGATGATGATAATGAAGATGATGAGGAATATGTAGCACATCATCATCATATTCATCATCATCAACAACATGATCATCATCATCAACAACAATATGATCATCATCAAAATCATCATACTCGTCATCATCATTATGAGAATATTTTGATGCATGATGATATGATGATATGATGATGATGACGATGGATGATGATGAATACGAGTATGATGATGAATCATCAACAACATGATCATCATCATCATCAACAATATGATCATCATCAAAATCATCATACTCGTCATCATCATCACCATCATCACCATAATCATCATATGATCATGGTCACGATCATCACTGTCTTTAGTCATCTTCATCTTCGTCATCATACTCGTCATCGCCATCTTCCTCCTAATCATCATCATCATTGACATCTTCGTCATCATCTTCGTATCATCATCATCATCATTGACATCTTCGTATCATAATCATCATCATCATTGACATATTCGTATCATAATCATCATCATCATTGAAATCTTCGTATCATAATCATCATCATCATTGACATCTTCGTATCATCATCATCGACGAAGATGATGATGACGACGATGATGATGATGAATATGAGTACGATGATGATGATGACTAATTTGGAGATGATGATGATGATGGTGAAGATGATGAGGAATATGCAGCACATCATCATCATCTTCCTCATCATCAACACCATGATCGTCATCATCAACTTCCTCGTCATCATCATCATCATTGTGAGGACGCAGAAGATGATGAGGATGATGATGATGATGATGATGATGATGATGATGATGACGACGATGATGATGATGATGACGACGATGGATGATGATGAATATGAGTACGATGATGAATATGATGATGTTGATGACAAATATGATCATCATCATCATAAAAAAAAACATCATATTCGTCGTCATACTCATCTTCATTAGTCATCATCATCATCATCATTGTGGGGACGGGGATGATGATGATGATGATGACGACGACGATGACGATGAAAATGGTGATGATGACTAATGGAGATGATGATGATGTTGATGATGAAGATGATGACAAATATGCAGCACATCATCCTCATCATCATGATCATCTTCATGATCATCTTCATCATCATCTTCATCATCATCTTCATCATCATCAACACCATGATCATGATCATCAACTTCGTCATCATCATCATTGTGAGGATGCGAATGATGATGAGGATGATGGTGATGATGACGACGATGGTGGATGATGATGAATATGAGTACAATGATGAAGAAGATGATGATGATGATGAAGAAGATGATGATCATCGAAATCATCATATTCGTCATCATCATCTTCACTAGTCATCATCATCACCATCATCACCATCGTCATCATATGATCATGGTCACGATCATCACTGTCTTCGTCATCACTATCTTTAGTCATCTTCATCTTTGTCATCATACTCATCATCGCCATCTTCCTCCTAATCATCATCATCATTGACATCTTCGTCATCATATTCGTATCATAATCATCATCATTGACATCTTCATATCATCATCATCATCATTGACATCTTCGTATCATCATTGTCGACGAAGATGATGATGATGATGATGGTGGATGATGATGAATATGAGTACGATGATGATGATGACTAATTTCGAGATGATGATGATGAGGAGGAGGAGGAGGAGGAATATGCAACACATCATCATCATCATCAAAAACATGATGATCATCATCATCAACAATATGATCATCATCAAAATCATCATACTCGGCATCATCATCTTCACTAGTCATCATCATCACCATCATCACCATTGTCATCATATGATCATGGTCACGATCATCACTGTCTTTAGTCATATTCATCTTTGTCATCGCCATCTTCCTCCTAATCATCATCATCATTTACATCTTCGTCATCATCTTCGTATCATCATCATCATCATTGACATCTTCATATCATCATCATCGACGAAGATGATGATGATGATGATGAATATGAGTACGATGATGATGATGACTAATTTCGAGATGATGATGATGATGATGACGATGATGATGATGGTGAAGATGATGAGGAATACGTAGCACATCATCATCATCTTCCTCATCATCAACACCATGATCGTCATCATCAACTTCCTCGTCATCATCATCACCATCATCATTGTGAGGATGCAGATGATGATGAGGATGATGAGGATGATGAAGATGATGATGATATGATGATGATGAGGATGAGGATGATGATGATGGTGAATATGATGAGGAATACGTAGCACATCATCATCAACACCATGATCGTCATCATCAACTTCCTCGTCATCATCATCACCATCATCATTGTGAGGATGATGAGGATGATGAGGATGATGAAGATGATGATGATATGATGATGATGATGATGACGATGGATGATGATGAATACGAGTATGATGATGAAGATGATGATGTTGATGACGAATATGATCATCATCATCATCCACAAAAACATATTCATCGTCATACTCATCTTCATTAGTCATCATCATCACCATCTTCATCATCATCATCATTGTGGGGATGGGGATGATGATGATGATGATGATGACGATGACGATGAAGATGGTGATGATGACTAATGGAGATGATGATGATGTTGATGATGAATATGATGACAAATATGCAACACATCATCCTCATCATCATGATCATATTCATCATCATCAACACCATGATCATGATCATCAACTTCATCATCATCATCATCATCGTCATCATTGTGAGGACGAGGATGATGATGAGGATGATAAAGATGATGATGATATGATGATGATGACGATGATGGTGGATGATGATGAATACGACTACAATGATGATGAATACGAGTACGACGAATATGATGATGATCATCATCATGATCATCAAAATCATCATATTCATCATAATCATTTTCATTAGTCATCATCATCGCCATCTTCATCATCCTCACCATCATCATCATCATCATATGATCATGGTCACAATCATCATTGTCTTCGTCATCATAATCGTCATCTTCATCATCCTCAGCATACTCATCATCGCCACCTTCATCATCATCTTCGTCATTGACATCTTCGTCATCAACATCATCATCATCTTCATCATCATACTCATATTCATCATCATCCACCATCACCACCACCACCATCATCATCATCATCATCTTTGTCATCACCCTCTTCCTCATCAACAACATCTTCGTCATCATCATCATCATCATCATCATCATCTTCATCATCATCACCATCAATGGTGATGATGCGGATGACAATGATAATGTTGATCTGACGTTGACGATCAAGATGATGACCTAGATGTTGATGATGATGAGGTAGAAGAGGGTGGTGATGATGATGATGACGGTGTTGATGATGACAATGATGGTGATGATGATGATGATGATGATGATGATTAAGATGATGATGATGGTGATGGTGATGAGGATGAAGAAGATGATGATGATGGAGATGAAGATGTTGATGATGATGATGATGATGGTGATGAAGAATATGGTGATGATGAAGAAGATGATGATGATGGAGATGTTGATGAGGAAGGGGGAGATGACAATGATGATGAAGATGCCGATGATGATGATGATGATGATGGTCATCATCATCTTCATCTTCATCATCATCATCATCATATTCATCATCATCATGATCATCATCCTCATCACCATCATCAACACCATCATCATCACCATCACCATCACCATCATCTTCATCACCATTGTCACCATCATATCATCATCATCAACATCATCATCAACATCTTCATCATCATCATCATCATCAACATCTTCATCATCATTGTCATCTCCCCCTTCCTCATAAAAATCTCCATCATCGTCATCTTCTTCATCATCACATCTTCATCAACTTTATGTATCCCCTTGACAAAGGAAATTAAATGAACCATATAAGATACAATAACACGAATGCGCATCTACGCGTGCGCGTTGTTAACCACGTGTGCGCGCTTCCATGGACGCGTGCGCATGCTTACGCGTGGGCGCCTCTTTGCGCACACGTGTGTATGAATTCAAATTGTTTTTGGCGCCCTTGCAGCTTGGAATTAGCTTCGGATTGCACCTTTAGGCTCGGTCTGATTTATCTGTGATTTATGGCAGAACACATCAAACGCTGCAACTTCCTATTTTTCACAGCTAGTTCTGCATAAGCTCCACGAGTGCACTACATATGAAATTGCACACACTTGTCGAGCTCTATGTGTAGATTCTAAATATATAAATTTTTAATAGATCTGTTGTTGTTCTCTATTTATAATTCGTTTTAAACTACACTCATGTCAAATTCGTAAAAAACATAGGTCATTTATTTGGCCTATAACTTTTTATTGGCTTACCTATTTCGAAAACGGAAAAGAACCCGCACAAGAGCACGAAAATACCTACAACCTAAAAAAAAAATGCATTTTAATTATTTTTAGACCATGATATGGTCGCTCAACACTATACCATGTCGTTTTAGGGATTCACTGACTTTGGTAATTTAAAAAAAATATAAAATTGACTTCTAAAATTTTGGAAAAATAGCCCTGTACAAGATTTTTCTGTTGCTTACGCTTGTACATATTTTTTTTCTCGTAAATTGAAAATTTACATAACAAACAGGTGGCTCAACAAAAACATGTGCATTATGTTTTAGAAAAAAAATAACATACCAATATTCGAATAATGACATTTTGGGGTGGTTATACAACGTTTCCATAAATAAAAGTTATATATTATGGAAGGTCATCCGTTTTTCTACGTTTCATCTTTTTACACCTAATCCGAAATTTTTTTGTAGGTACCCCTAATAATTCATTTTAATGATAGTATTTCTGTTTTTCCAGAAACTCATTGCAACTAACGTGTCATAATTGGGTATCATTACCTTGCACCAGCCCTTCAATATGATCTATACTTTGTGTATGATAAAATATATTTTTAAGAATTTTGTCACATTTATATTTCATAAAAATTTCAAACCTATAAAAACTCTCTTTATATTATTTGATTTCAATAACCAACAACCAAAATATTACTGCAAAATTAGATTTTATTTGCTGAATTTTGTACTTCTCGGCACTAAACTTATTAGATGCTTTTTTCTTTCATATGCGCAGGGAAGGATTGGATTTGTACAGTGGAATCTTGTTAAAAAAAATATTTTCTTAAGTAGTAATGTTAATTGTTTATTGTAACGGTTATAGGGAACGTAACAGTTATAAGGAAGATGCTAATAACGTACTTCACTGAGTGGAATTTTGTTCATAAAAAATATTTTTGAGTAGAAATGTTAATTGTCTATTGTAATAGTTAAAAGGAATTGTAATAATTACCAGCATAGACCTATATTGAACCCGTATCTATCAAGCACCCAAGGGATCCAATTTCTTGTGTATTTCTTTTTTTAAATTTAAACTCAAGAAATTTGATATCTCTTGATTGATAGACCCGGGTTTAAATACTTACATTAATTTTTTTATTTTCCAACATCGATTTTTTTTAAATACTTTCATTAATTTTTTTTATTTTATGAGCCGACATGAATTTATTAATGGCCAACATAATATAATTTATTACTTTTTACTCTTTTTTTAACTTGTGTAATGTTACAACATCTCCCTCATACTCGTGTGTAACGTTACATCCACACACGTTACAACATCTCCCCCATATTGAGCTGTAGAGCACCTTGTTTCACTCGGTGCAATAAGGAAGATGCCAATAACGTACTTCACTGGATTTCATTTCACAAATTAACGGTTTAGAAACCAAACAAACAAAATGACAATAATGTTTTTAACCACATGTTCCGAAAACACAAAGAAGGGAAAGAGAAGCAGTGTAGGATCACAAGTCATAAGTGTAATATCCCCAATCATATATATGGAGATATCAACTCAATTACAAAGACCAAGTCAAAAACATTAAAAAACTATTAACTAGAATTGACATAACTAGTATTAAGCACACTTAGACCTCCCAAATACTTCCCAAGATGGACATTAGGATCTAATAGGGCTACAATTAAGAAGACAATCAGGCCAATACTTCGTCAGTGGCACATTTATGGGTGCTTCATGCCTAAGAAGATTTCATTCGTAGAGCCAGGACTATCAATGCACATTCCCCAAGGACTTTTGTGGAAACCCAAAGCTTATGGTGCTCACTAGAAGTAATCAGAACTGGTATAGGCTAAATGGATTGTCCCACCTTGCTACAACAAAGATACAAAGGTTTAGACTTGAATTAACAAGGTTTGGAGGCCATAAACTCAAGTGTGCTATCTAGGACTACTCAACTAATTAACTTCCAAGCTTTTCCAAACGAACATAGAGGGTCATGAATCTCTGATCCAAAGCTTGGGATGGCTTCATCAGAGTCTTAATCACCTGCAACAACTCACGTAATCACAATTGGACATATAGAAGATGATTAACTGCATTAAAACTAGAAACTAGCTAGATTTGACATTGTAACGAGCATAGAGTGAGTACATCACTAACAATAGAAATTTTATTGCAAAACCAAGAGCAACATGATATCATTAATTTGCAGAAGAGTTCATAGACATTACATATTTGTAATAATAGCAACAATCACTCATTAATATGCACCCCTCCTTCGGAAAATACAAAGCAGAAACCAGTACATTCACTCACTGAAGAACAGAGTGCGCTCAAATTGAGAAGGTTTGGATCTAAAACAACATGAAATGACCTACAATACAATAAATCATAATGGCTGAATTTCTCGGGTGATTCCATGAAGATGGGTAACTCTTTTTGGCCAAATATGACAGTGAAAAACGGAAATTTTATCCATGTATTAAATTGAAGCCCTCGAAACTCATATTTTCCAAATGAATTTTGACATGCGGTTGAAAAACGAAATGTAGGGAATTATGTTGGCTTTCCAATGATATTTTTTTCGAAATATACCATTGTCATTTATCGTGTCGAATTTTCATTTAATGAAACGTGTGTACTTAAAAATTTGAAGAGCAATTAACAAGTAGTTTGTGTTCGTGCACGATAATTTAACGTTAAAGTAATAATTTTAAAAAATGAAATATGTGAACATGATCTAGACAGAATGCACTAGGGCTTACATATTTTTCTTTTATTTTTACCCGAAAAATTATATTTATTATTATTTTTCGAAACTAACCAATGAATATTTTAGTCGCATTTTGCACACATGTGTGTTTGTGCACGAAATCTTTTGATTGTTTACATAATTTGCAAAACTAAAAATACCCTTTTGAAGAGGACGCATTTATCTAGGGCTTGAGTATTTTTTCAAATTTTTTGGATGTGTATTTTGAATGTTGTGAATTTATCTTTGAGCTCAATCGAAGTTGTCGGCAGGGTTTTTTAGGGCAAGTTTTAGTAGAAATTTAAAAACAAAAGACATATGAAGATAAAAATTCATAAATTTTATATATCTGGATAGAGGATTCATTGACAAATCCAATGGTATCAAGTCCGCTCATTAATGAGCATTTAATGACATGGTTTATCTATGTGGAAGGTAGACAAAACTTTCATTCTGCAGTGAAAAGGGCTCTCAGCCTGTTTTTTAAGCCCTCGATCAAGCTATTTGCTCGATCAAGGGTTTTAAAATACCTCGATCTAGGTTTTTAACATACCTTGATTGAGGGTTTAACAACACCTTGATCAAGGGTTTAAGAACATCTCGATCGAGGTATTTTAAAACCCTCGATCGAGGGCCTAAAATGAGCCTTTTATGTTTTTCAAAAGCTCGATCTAGCTTTTCAAAAGCTCGATCGAGCTTTTCAAAAGCTAGATCGAGCTTTTTAAAAGATAGATCGAGCTTTTCAAAAGCTGGATCAAGCTTTTCAAAAGCGAGATCGAGCTTTTGAAAAGCTAGATCGAGGTCTTGTTTAAACCCTCGATCGAGGTTTTTTAAAACCCTCGATCAAGGTATTTTAGAGCCCTCGATTGAGCTTTTAAAACCCTCGATCAAGCTTTTAAAACCTCAACTGAGGGCTCTAAAATACCTCAATTGAGGGTCTGAAAAACAATTTGTTTCCATTCTATCCACCAAAAATGGTGAACCACCTTCGTGGAATCACCCTCTCCTCAAATTCTAGTTGATCTCTCAAATAGTTGGTGACAATAGGGGCACATCTCCCAACTGATTGACAAGAGGCGCATTTCCCAAGTCTAGAGAAACTTCAAGCTCTCTAATTCGAATGCTCAGACTGACAAAAGATGTGAAACGGAGTTGTAATCCTTGTTTTATAAAATTCTCCTTCATAATTTAGCTTATCTTCTTGCCTTCTAGGACATGCCATCTATGAAATTCGAATTTGGTGATGAGTGGGGCTTATTTGGCAAGTTGATTTTGCATTTTGGACCCACTTGCCTCATGAATTCTCCCTCCTTGGCTAAATTTAACCTTTGTTGATTTCCTTGAGCCTTTTTCCTTCTTTCCTGCTTTTGCCAATCTCTCTTATCTTCAAAAATTAAGAAACTCTTGCTTTCTTTCCTTTCCTTTAGTTTGTTTTCTTGCTTTTGGAAACTTCTGCTTTGTCTTGATTTTCTTCTACTTTCCTTCTTTTCAGAGATTTCCTACTTAGTTTGTTCTTTCCTTATTTGATGTGCTTTCTTGCTTTTATTATTGCTTTCCATCTTTTCTGTTTTACACTGCTTTTCTTCCAGTTTCCTCTTTTAAGTGACAACTCACAGGACCATCCTTATCTCCTTATGCACCCTCATGGGCCCCTTCAAATTTTCCAACTCATGTCATAATTAAAAATAATTAAATATTCAAGAACATAGACTTCATCACTCCTAATTTAATTTATTCCAAAACACCATAGCCAGAATTTATTCCTGGGCTAATTTAAATAATTACATAAAGTACTTGGCCAAAATTACTCTCTTATTAATTAATTTAATAATTTCCACTAGACCTCGTGGGAGTGGAGTGGTTAGTGGCTTGACCATGGTTCCCTTAGGGAAGGGACATTACATTCAGACTAATCACAAATGTAAGTTTGTTTTCTGTCCAGATATGCAATGACATATGATTTTGATTTTGAACTTATGTCGTAGATCACTTAAGTTTGATATTTGATATTTTTTCTTATAAAGAGGATATAGATTAAGCGGTTGTGAGGTTACTTTTTACCATGTTGATCCCAGTTTTGTAAATTTCAATAAAATTCTAACATGTTAAAACTATATATTTTTTGAGCTTTTTTAGTATAAGAATAAAATTTTATAGCAATCCAATTATTCTTCTCTTAAGGTTAGATAAACAAAGTTACTCTCAGCTAAAGTTAATCACCACTATCATTGTCATGTTCATCGGCTAAATTTAACCACCACCACCATTTCATATTAAATTCATAATGAAAATATTATTATAAATTTAATCACCACCATCATCGTCATGTTCATCAGTTAAAGTTAACCACCACCACCATCATCTCATGTTAAATTCATAATGAAAATATTATTATAACCAGCATAGATCCATCTAAAAGGGGATCTTCCAAGCGTTGAGAGGGATCAAAACTCTCAGAATTTAGACTGGAAATGTTGACGAAGTGTGTAATGCAATGCTTATGGTTTTAATTTATCTCATTTATGTAGTTTTATATATATGTCGTCCAAATATTTTAAATCTGATTTGAGCCGATAAGTTATTTTTATAATATTTTATTATTTTTTATAAAAGACAGGTGTCATTTATAGGTTGAGCATGGAAGGAGTTACACATCTCCCCTTATTGGGCTGTAGAATGTGCCTCTTTGACACAAATATACAGATATACACCATCATAACTGCAAACCCATTTGAATAAAAAGATGAAAACGATCAACTGTAGCCTCATCGTATATATTGCAATTCACTCTATCATAGTGGAGGCTTGAATGTGAAATACAAAGCATTATTTTATGAGATGAGTTTGTCCAACATGTGCATTCACCTGAGTAGCTCATTATCCCTCTCCGCTTACCTCTTTAATTTCCTCTGCACCAATCAACCGCATGATATTTCAAAAAAATTCACACATTCCCTAAATTGCGCCATTCGATTTTGTCTTTGGCTTCTCTCCTTTATTGATCGACATTTTTGTTGCCCCCTAGCCTCAACAGGAGTCCATCACCCATTGTCTACGCCGTGGTTGTAATCCACATTACTTTATGATTTTCAATAAAATGAATAACATAAAATGAAAGCATACTATAGAATAATGTGTAACATTCTCCAACCTTCTATAATATGGGTTGATTGGAGGCATATTTAGAATAATGTGCAACACTCTCCAACCTTCTATAAGATGGTTTGTGGCCCTATCAATCAATAGATGCAAGGTCAAAAGACCCATTTTCAACCATATGAAATTTTTAAATCACTGTGAAGTCCAAAGAGCATAAATTTATAATACTAAGAATATGAGTATCTTTAAAAATGGAGCACCTAATCTTGAAAAAAAATGGTGACCCACACACAAAGATCATCTGGGCCCAAACAACATGTAACTACAAAAATCTACAAAAAGGAAGAGAGAGTGATCACCACAACTCCACCTCCTTGAAAATGCTTAAATTTACAAAAAGGGTCTTTCAAATAATAGTTCATTCTGTGAGGAAGGTCTAAACCAATGGATTTAATTTAATGAAGCAATACCACATCTAATTGGATATACAACAACACAATACGTATAAAAATATTATGATTGGAAAGTATCATCCCATCAACATTCTAGGGTAGGAAGGAGAGCTTCATTCCAATGGGAGATGAAAGACTAGGATATTGAACTGGTTTTATGTATCAAATCCATCCAAACTAAATGAATGAATTTTCATATCCTTGTAAGAATTTGCCCATAGTTGGGGGCTAACATCCCTTAGCCAATTTACCCCAACATGAGAGGAGACCACCTTCATTTGTCTACGTTGACCTACCAAGTAGGCTCAATATCCATTCCAATTGATTTAGAATTAGTAGAACCATTTTTTTATTATTAACCTAAGGTTTTGAGGTACCCTAGGAAAATTCACTACCGAGGAAGATGCAATACTCTGAAGTTGCTTTGCAAGGCCACTTTAAACTTAACCACTCCCACCACAACCAATAGTGCCTAATAAAACACCCTAAGAATTAGATCTTCTAGATCCTAATACATCTGAACCTAATCCACTTGGACCTATACCAACAAAACATTTACCATTCCTCACACTAGCTCCATCAACATTGGTCTAGATCCAATGTTAGCAACACCACCAACTGAAGGAACTTTATATCTTGAAAAACCACCCCCTTAAGACATAAATTAGAGGCAATAAATATGTCACCAATATTCACACCATTGGAAGGAAGAGAGGATAAACCACTACCCCCTCCCCCCAACCTGAGTGTGACTTTCAAAGAGGATAATCTCTAATTAGGTGATCTTGAACTTGACATACAGAACAATGATTTAGAAGATTCGGGAAGTGAAACTGTTGTCAAGAAACATCAACAATTGTGCATATAGAGGTAAAAGGAGGAAGCTTATTCTTGAGATCCACCTCCACACACAATTGACGAATGGGCTTGAGAGAGTTTCGATGACCATCTGGAAAAAGAAACTTACCAAATCAATGGGAAAACAAGTCAACAAAAATATCCAAATCAATCGGAAGGGTTAAAATATCCCATGAGAGAGAGTAATTGGCTTGGTCACAGTCATTAGGGATGAAACCTAGATTCCATGACTGAACATAAGCTAGACTACCTACAATACTCCATTTACCAAACTATAATGCATGACAAGTTTTAACATAAAAAATAAATTCTCAAACCATTGTTGGATTCCGATGACTTTAATTTTTTTGGGGTTAATCATAAATAATATTTTGAATGGCATATGCATCTTCAAAGAAGAGTTGGGGTTGAGGTATATGCATTCATCTTTGAAAACCCATGAAAAAAAAATGTACATCTCTATAAAAGAAAAAATTCTCAATGGTTCATTGACTTTTTGCTCTATGCACTTGAGAGTTATTTCCAACTATGGCATGGAAATGTTGAGGGCATGGATGGAATTCTTGAGTTCATATTGCAACTGCATGTTTCATCATCACTTCGACATCTTGTTCATAAGGTATCTACCAACCCCAACTTCCACAAGTTGTTTTCATGAGAATAATAAGTTGCCGAATAATAGGATAAGTGCTCTTCCTCTTCTTGTTGATCCTCTCATCAAATGATGATGATGATGATAGTTATTAACATCCACTAAGACCAATTTTGGTTTATCAGACCTTAAAAGTTTAAGGTAAGAAGTCACTTGGTTTTCTTTAGAATTTTATTTCGATGCTAAAAAAAAATTAAGAGAAAGATTTCTAAATCACCATGGTTGTGATGAGTTAAAAGATTAGGAAGGTCAGTACTGTAACAAATATTTTGAAATTGCACTTTAATGTGAGTGTACGCATGACATTCTATGAGAAATTTATTTTCATCTTCAACCCCCTTTGCGTCACAAAGATGACATATTCTTTTATCCCGCGGTGTTTTAGGAATTGTTGAGTGCCCTATTTCACTATGGATCCATGAGAATTTGTTCTTATTTCAGCGATGTTGATTTCATATTTTTTAAGAATTTTCAATCCATCCACTTATTCTCGAGTGATAACTCTAATACAATCTAATTAATAATCTATTTTTAAAATTTTGAATTTCTTCATTCCCTTTCCAAATTTTCAATTTTTTTTAATTTTAATATAATTATCCATATATATTGCTTAGCTTGTAGCCTATTATCTCTATATTATGACTTGTGATATTTTTTTAATATAATATGGGACAACCTTAATCCTCATTGACTAGACAAAGACCTTGCTTTAGCTAGCAAGGAAAAAAGAAGTTCTGAAGATCTGGGCAAAAATTTATTCAGTTCCGAACTAGTAAATCTCTATAGTGCTCAAGATCTTGTAATTTACAGTGATCTAATGAAGTGGCCAAATTCCATTGGGATGACTTGTATCCAAGGCCTTGGAAATAGTGCGATAGATTTTTTTGATATATGATATCCCTTTATTTTATGTTATTTGATATCGTATTTTTTAATATATTTAACTTTGAATTACACATTGTTGACTTTTTGTTTTAATATACAGTTATTCAGGGCCGAGTCTCCATCCTCCAGGTGGGATGGCATTGGTTCCTTTGACCTAGACCGAGCCATGTAAGCAACAGAGGAGATTGTGGCACTATACACACAGGTAACATGTTTACTTTGAATAATTAGATCCAGTGATGAGTAATTTGTGTTTAGTAATTACAAATTAATTAGCACTGAGTAACCATTTTTTATATTATCATTGTTTAAAACTAAAATCAAAATGAATAATTCTCACAAAAAATGTCTATCATATTATCATCGGATTTTATAGTTGTGTTTATTAGATTGTCTAAATTATTTGAGAGCTATAAATTCATATAATCCAACCAAAAAAAAATGAAACCTTATAAAACATGAAAACCTAAGAAAACTAGACATGTGTTCATGTTCACTTTAGGCATCCTTTGCTTCTCCATTTTCAACTTCTTTCATTTATGATGCTACTTGTGCTTATTCTATGTCTTCATAATCACCAAAATCTCGTTGAACGACAAAGTCTTTTGGACAAATACCATTCACTGAACCCACACTGAACCTATGGAAACTATAGGGTGTAATGTTACGAGGCATTTCTAAATATGTAGCCAAATTCTCTAAACTTTCACTTTGTGCTGCCATTCTCTTTTCCATGTCCAAAAGCCTAGCCAATTGGTCTTCATGATGACTACATATACTTTGATTAATATGCAAAATTACCTCTTGTAAGGTGTTCATTTGTGGTGATAAGCACCTTAGGATGTTGTGAATCTCTGTAAATCCACAATGAACACACTCATCATGTTGGTTGTTTTCTTCCATAGTACCAACGTAAAGTACAAGAGAAAGGGTGATTGGAGAAATAACCTAAATTGCAAAGAAATTGCCTATGTCTCCATTGAGATCACCTAGATAATAAACCAAAAAAGGGTTTCCTAAAAAACAAGAGTTCAAGTTTTGATCCACAAACCAACATTGCCAATTAAAATAATCATGTCATAGTCCAATTCTTAACAAAGAAACAAACCAAACAAAAGTATTCCCATCCTCTTCACTACCCAACAACATTCACCACCACCCCTTGAGTTTGTTTGATCTTCGAAGACTTTGTTACCACGTAAAAAGTTGGGCATGGGATTTCTTGCCATGTCAAGACTTCAAGAATAAATTGTCAATCTTCTTTGCCACATTATCTTCAACGAATGACCACAGAATGGGTCATTTGTTCCTATCAGGGGCCCAATCCATTGTATGTCAAAGGAAACGATCCCCACAACCATGTTCTTTACCAAGTATTGAACAAATGGACTTCACCAATACAATAATTTTTCTTTATAATATCCAAAGCCCATCAAACCACCACATATGTGGCTACAATTCCTGCAGACATTTTCCATTACAACTGGCGGGCATTGAGTCATTGATGTCATTTGTAGGTTGGTGGAACCTAGTTTTTGAATAGAAGAAATGTTTGATAAACCCAAGAAAAATAATCACCTCTACCATATTTTTAAGAAAAACAAAAATAAAACAATCACACATTCATAGTTTAAACAAGACATACCTTGGAAACTTCTCAAGGATAAAACCAACAAAATAAGAACACAAGATTCTACCTCCAATAAATATTTCCATCTCTCTCCTAGTTTCCTCATATCACAATGTTAATCACTACAATCAGCAAATCAATCACTAATTCACCCACAATACTCTTTGCTTACACATAAATCACCTTGCCATTTCATCTCCTAAGTCTACCTACCCTACAAAATTGGTATACTTGTCACACTTCCATCCTAAACAAACCATCTCACTTGGTGCAAATGTATATCAGATTTGAGTTGTCCCTATACCATCAAGCCTAAAGCCATACCATAATCTTGTCCTACAACTTTACTCGGCTTCTTGTGTACCACAAACACACTTACTTCAATCCAAAACTAAACTTGAGGTGATATTTCTATTGCTGGTATAATCATATCAGATTTGGATTGACATTTAAACCTATAAGACAATCACGCATAACTCTCATAACAAGGTAATCATTAGCTTATGTGATCATCTACTCCCTATTGTTGGATACTATACTTTTACTGCTATTAAGGAAGTAATTGTTGGTCTCTGGTAATCATCTAACTTGAATCTAAAGTAATTGCAGTCATGTTTTTTAAGTACTATCGTTGTCATTCTTATTGTCATTGTGTTTAATATTGTTAATACTATTTTTATAAATTCAATCTAAATATTGTAGTGTTTGCACAGGTGTCCGCAGGATCCAGCGAGCAGCCATCCCCACAGGGGATCAACAAATCTCCACGTGTGCATCTATCGTGTTTATTAAAGTATAAATTTAATTTAAAATATGATGATGTGTTTGTGTATATTTATATTTTTCTCTATTAAACTATGAGGTTATAAATGTGTATCCAGGTGCGAGCACCTCGGCCTCCCAGTGCCACTATCCCTCCCTCCTCGGCCTTTCAGACACCGTATATTCCAATTGTATCCCATAGAATACATGCCCCCTTCCATGCATCTCTCCCCACCCCCTTCCATCCAGCCCCCCCCCCCTTCCAGCACCACACTTCCATCTAGCTCCCCCTTCTGTTTCATATCCTTTGTCCCATCACCCCACCCCAACCTTTCCACCACCTCCTTTACAGTTTCCCATGTTTCCACCCTCCCCCCTCCAACCATGATATACCACCCATCCACATTCACCCATCCCTCCACTGCAACATAGACCTCACCGTTGTCCCCCACATTTCCCCACCACACTCGATTCCCCTTCCACGGTGGCCCCATCTTTATTACAACCAATTGGGGTTTACCGCCCTAGACATGCATCTCCACTTCCCCCACGATAGTGCATGCTTCCTTCTTCCACTGTGTCCCCCAGTGGTGTAGCCACCGTCGATGTGGCCAGATCATCCCCTATACCATTCACCCTACCATCGGAGCAAATTGTCCAGCCGACTGCTCCATCTGCCAGCCTTGAAGACCAATCGGTTGTGTTCACGGTGAGATTGACTAGTTTATGAAAATATCGTTCAATTTTAATGAAAATTACTATATGCATCTAATTTCATCATTTATGTAATTTTTCTAAATGGTGCAAGGTGGCATTGCTGAGAGACTTGTTGCACGAAGGAGAAAAACCCTCTCACGACTTACAGTCTCGCCTACGGTGAGTTATTTAAGATTTGAAAACTATTTTTATTTTTAAATTATGTTTTATACTTGTATAATTGCCAGGAAAAGTTGACATATTATTGTTTTCATTCCAAGGCTTGAGGGGATGTGGTCCAAGTCGCTAGAAGGACCCAGCTTCCTCTAACACGAAGAAGAGGAAGATCGATTTTGGAGATGCACCTGGGAACTACGAGGGTGGGAAGGAGGATTGAGATACCCTCCTATGTACACTAGCCACGATGTGGCATTTTGGGCACGAGTTACCATATTTTGTATAGGGCACGAGTTTCCATTATATAGATGTTGGGAACGATATTCCATTTTTCCAAAAAGTGTACATGATTGGATAATTTTTGGATATTATTAGATGGATATTCACTTGTCTATATGAATTTTTCTTTGATTACATTTTTGCATACATGATTTTGTCTTCAATAACAATGTTATGGAAAAGTTTTCCCATACATACATATGTTATTTCTAGACACCAGGTGACCTATATATGAGTCCCTTGTTAGTTTTTCAGCATTTAATTCAATCTAATCTAGGATCTTAACTGACAGAACAACATGTACAGCATATCAAACACAAGAGACAAGAGACACAAAGCATTTCACCGGGGAAAACCAAGAAGGTGAAAAACCCCACAACTTCCTCAGAGATAGAATGAGCACTAATACAAATATCACAAAGATCAAACCCCAAGATAAGAGATCGTCTCCTAGAAATTGCTCCTCCTCCACTTGTGCGAACTCCTCCTCTCTCTCACTAATGCGAAGTGAGTGAGTGAGTGAATGAATAGAATGAGAGAGACACACTCTCTATTTATACAATGACTTGACTTTCCTTTTACTCTAAATGGGATGACCTCCCTTAGGAGAGTCTAATAACCCATTACCACTTGTCACTGGGCCGACCCCACTAGGGTGGTCTAATAACCCTTTAACCCACATGACTCATACATGGCTGACCCCACACCGGTGGTCTAATAACACATCAAATATAAGTTACGACACTTACAATATAACTTGCGACGCTTGCAAATACAAATGACAACACTTCCAACCGAAGGAATAATACATCTTCGTTGGGGATACAATAAAGTACAAATGTAATACATACAATATACAAGTGAATATCTTTCGAAGTTACAAATACATCAACACATCCTCTTAAATAGGAAGTTATTCTCTTGACACAAGTCATCAATACATATAGGCACAAGTCTTCAATGCTGGAGCTGGATCATCGTCACTGGATCACTGAGCATCATCTTCACTGCTGTTGTACTCGTCATCTCAATCACTGGTGCTATCTCTCAATTATTCTTGTCATAGGAAGTTTTATAGAGCTAGCCCTTTTTCATGTTGGTTGTAGGCCTAGCCTCCTGTAGGTCTTCATCATATATGGCCATCCTGTGGAATCCTCAGGGCTGATTACCTACGTCAACAAAACCTCGAAATAGCATCCCAGGACTTTTACAAGCTTACTGCTCAACCTATCAGATCTCCCAAGATCTTTTACATGGGACCTTCACAAAACCTTAAAAGAGTATCTTGCATCCTACAAGATCTCTAAAGAGTATCCCAGGATATTTTCCGTGCGTAGCACAACCTGTCCGGATCTTTTGGATCTTTTACATGTGAACTCGCAAAACCTTAAAAGAGTATCTTGCATCCTGCAAGATCTCTAAAGGGCATCCCAGGATCTTTTCTGTTCCTAGCACAAACTGTCTAGATCTCCAGGATCTTTTCTATGTGACCCTTGAAAAACCTTAAAAGAGTATCTTGCATCCTACAAGATCTCTAAAGAGCATCCCAGGATCTTTTCCTTTCCTAGCACAACCTATCCAAATCTCCAGGATTGTTTCTATGCAACTACACAACCTGTCCACGGCCATGGAGTATCAACCTGATACTCATGATCATATTGATCATCATCATATAGTATATCATCCTGATGCACAACATCTGGAGCATCGACCTGATGCTCATCACATATGATCGTCCTGATCATCATCATACAATACATCATCCTTATGTACCAAATCTGGAGCATCAACTTGATGCTCATCACACATGATCATCCTGATACATATCATCACATGATCATCCTGATCATCATCACAGCATCGTCCTGATGCATGTCATCATCACATGATCATCCTGATCACAACATTGTCCTAATGCATATCATCACATGATCATCCTAATCATCACAACATCATCCTGATGCATATCATCATCACATGATCATCCTGATCATCACAGCACAACATCGTTCTGATGCATATCATCTGGAGCATCATCTTAATGCTCATCACACATCACTTAAATCCATAGCCATGGGAAGGATCCTCCTACCACCATGCTTGGAATGGCTCTGCAAATGTGTCCCATCACTTCCTCCTCGAAGTATCTTCTATCTGAAGAACACCAAGCCTCTCTCTGAACTACTCGAACTTCACTCTGGCTAGTGGTTTGGTCAACAC